>OV884058.1:133514423-135914423 GCA_930367215.1 Pollenia angustigena
CATGTTCTATTCTACTTCTAGCATTAAAAATGTTTGCAGGTAAAACTCTTTACTGTCAAGGTGCATGAAATTATTCGTGTTTATTTTACAAAAAGATTTATTGGAATAATAAACAAATTTGGTTACCTGTTAATAAGAGTAATGGGTTTTTTTAGTTTAACTCTTGAATAAATTAAGGACCTGCAGAAACCAGTATTTGTCTGTTTGGGTGATCTATGTATGTAGAATGGAAACTTTTCATAAGGACAATGAACATGTTGAAACTGAAGTTACACCTATTGAATAGCTCCTCTGTAGGATGATCATTGGCGCTTGGTATCACAGAAGGACCAAATTAAGAACTTAAATAAGCTGCATTTTTTGGGTGGAGGAACTGAGCAGCATTTGTCTCCATTTGTTAATCTGCTCTGGGTGGGGAAAAAGCTCGCTCAATTTTTTTAGTTTTCTTTAAGGAGAAGCCTGCTCAACATTACCTTTTTTTCTCTTAGCATCAAAATAATCATACACAGAAAAAAATAATTTTCATATTTGAATACGAAAATCTCATTTTTGATTATGGCCCGCTTTCACAACTTTCCGATAGCTAAAAGTAGACTTTAACCGGCCTTATAAAAAGTGTTCCATTGTTAAAACTTAACTTTAACCTAAAGTGAGTGATAAAGTAGATTAAGGTTCATCCTACCTGGTCGGTTAAAGTAAAGTTGTAATAATGGAACACTTTTTATACGGCCGATAAAATCAATTAGTCAATAAAATAAGTTGTTGCCCAAAATACTTTGTTTCAACAAAATGTTTACGTGATTTGTTAAAATAAAAAATTGGAAATGTTGAATAAATCAAACAAAATGTTTATCGAATCTGAATTTATTTATTTATAAATTATGATGTGCTTAATTTCGAGTATTATTCTCTTATAAACACACAAAAATTTATTGTGGGGGATAAGTAAGTTCCTATGCGCATTTTGCTGGTTGCTTAGGCCAGACCATCAGGAAACCTTTTTCCAAAGACCTTGGAAACACTAAAGTATTATTCAAATAAAACTGTAAAGCGATTGAAAATTATGAGCTATTAAAAAATGGACAAGAGTTGTGAAAATGCTGTCTTTACTTTGATTCAAATATTTTTTTTTATTGAATATGAAGAAATATTAAATTATTTCAAGTTAAGCTCAATATAAATTTAAAAGGATTATTTTTCATTCCTTATGTTCAAACTCACCAATTTTTCAATGAAAATTTTAAACATATTATGATTCATTTGACCATATTATTGTCACCGACAACCATATTATGGTGGAATTAGACGTCCATCAAGAAGAAAAAACCATATTATGGTTGCCTCCGAACATGTTATGGTCAAAAATAACTAAAACATGTTTAACACTTATAATAAAATGGTTGGTTTTCAATCATAGCATGTTGCTCTTGGAAAAGAGGAAAATACTATTATTAATTTTAAAACAACTTATTGTCATATTTAACCATGGGGCACTGCCTCGGCCTCTAATATCGACAAAATTCAAAGGCGCCAAAATAAACTTCCTCGAATAATCACAGCAGCTCCCTGGTATGTTAAAAACTCAAACATTCATAAGGATCTCAATGTGCCATTAGTTAAAACTTTGATTACAAAATATGCAATAAAATATTTAAAAAGGCTTGAACAACACCCAAATCCACTAGCTCGAAATATTTTAAATCATGGCGGCCACACTCGCTTAAGAAGAAGTGACACTGCAGCACTTACACAATTAGATGAGCGATAAACACCTACATACATATATAAGTGAACAGAACCCGTGATGAAGAAAATTTTGTCTGGCACTGGCAGGACATAAAATAACGTATTAGGTTAAGATTTGATTAATTATTGTTAGTTCATATTTAATATACAGCACACGCTTGGAAATTCGAACCACTTTGTTTTTAGGGTGATTCGAATTATTCGAATTTCTGGACGGTTTTTTATACAAAAATTTAGGTAAATTTGACCATAACGATATTAAAAACTATTCTTTTTTTAATTTTAGTTTATTTAACATAAAAACTATAAAAAACTTAACGAAATATAACAAAAAATAACAATTCAGTTCATTTGACTTTATTTAGTATGTGTAATACATACACCAAAAAACTGACTTTTAAACTCTAGCAACATCGACAAGATCTGTAAATCATCTTTTAAAATGGGATTCCCCTTTTTACTTTGTATTTGGTTAAACTAAATTGTCAAAATTTTAGTGATTAGAATAAAAAGAAAAAAAAACCACTCCGAAATTCGAATTTTGGATTCTAATTTTAGAGCGCCAAATTTAATGAAATTACTGATTCGAATTTCTGGAAATTCGAATTTCTTAAAGTTCGAATGTCTGAGCGTCTACTGTATGAAGATTCAATAAAAAATAATGACAAAAAAAAAAAAAATATTTTACCATAACATGTTTAGAGGCAACCATAATATGCTTGTGGCTTCTTGATGCAGGACTAATTCAACCATAATATGGTTGTATGGGACAACAATATGGTTATATCAACCATAATATATTTACAATTTTCTTCAAAAATAGTTTTGTTGGAGGTGACCATATTTAAACATGTTTTTTCTCTGCGTGTACGTTTACAATTTCCCCTGAAACTGGCTTAAACTATTTATACGTTAATACTTTAAAGCTCCACTTGGATTACATTAATACAGCACTGCGCATGCGTAGTTTTTTTTTTTTTTTTTTTTTTAACGATAAACCAACACTCAGGGGATGCCCCCTATATATGCAGTGCATTGTGTTGATCAGGAAAATAAGGTTTGGGAAGGAGGAAAGAGGGAATAGTGTTTGTGGACATTTGACTTGAATCTTAATAAATTATAAGTACCGGGAAAGACCTCTGCGGGAAGTTTATTCCACATACGGATAGTTCGACTGAAAAACGAATTTTCTCTATAATGCGTTGTGCGAAACACAGGACAATCGACTACAAACGGATGTGATCCACTGGATGAGCGAGTATTACGAAGAAATACTCGGGCGGGTGGAATAAGTTCACTTATCTCAGTGGAACACCTCCCATGGTAATATCGATAGAAAAGTGTCACACAACCCACATTCCGACGATGCCCCAATGAGTCAATAGAGTTGGATACCCTACTGTCATTGATGAGCTTCACCGCCCTCCTTTGTACACGGTCCAGAAGGTTCAAAATAGACTTTGAAGCCCCTGCCCATATATGGGAGTTGTATTCCATCTTCGGTCGGATATAGGTGGTATAGATAGTAAGGAGATCGGAGGAAGTGAAGTATTTCTTGCACCGTTTTAAAAAACCTAAACACTTGAATGCCTCTTTCGACACTTTGAAAACGTGTTTATTCCAGCGGACATCGCACTGTATTCTCATGCCCAGAACATCAAGAGTATCCGATTCCTTAATATCAATGCCACCCATTAATACAGATGACATAGTTGGTCCCACGGCCCGTCTGTGGGTCAACATACAACATTGGGTCTTGCGTGCATTAAATTCGACCCTATTCGCTTGACCCCACTCAGAGATTGCAGCTAGGTCCTGATTAAGAGTGTCATTCATATTTTGCCTTTTGCCCCCAATCTCAACAAGGCTTGGCCTATGATCGAAGGAATATGAATGACAAATGTTGCTGTCATCTGCAAAAGAGTAGATAGGATTTGAAGTATGACCAAGAAGGTCATTAAGAAATATAAGAAATAGCGTAGGAGAAAGGACAGAACCTTGCGGTACCCCTGAATTTACCTGAAACTCGTTTGATGCAATCCCATCTATAACAACACGTATAGTGCGATCACTGAGGAAACTCGATATAAATCGAGAGAAATCATTACCGACACCAAAAGCAATAAGCTTTGACACAAGCGCACCATGCCACACCCGATCAAACGCCTTGGAAATATCCAGAGCAACCACTTTGCATTCACCAAAGCGGTGAATGGACCGACTCCAACGTTCTGAAAGAAACGCTAACAGGTCTCCTGTAGATCGGCTACCACGAAAACCATACTGTCTGTCACTGAGAAGTGAATTTGTCTCCAGATACTTCACAAGATGGTAATTAACCATGCTCTCCATCACCTTCGAGAGCGAAGAGCAAATTGCGATTGGGCGGTAATTATCAGGGTTAGTAGCCTCACCCTTCTTGGGGATTGGCTGAACATTGGCCACCTTCCAGCAAGAGGGAAAGATTCCCGCACGGTACGAAGAGCTGAAAAGGTTGGCCAATGGACGAGCTAACGTCGAACAGCACTGTTTCAATACCAGTGCTGATATGCCATCCGGCCCCGGTGACTTGTTTACGTTAAGATCCGAAAGAACCCTTTTGACTGCGCGTGATCGGAAAAATATCTTGGGCATAGTACATGATACTCTTTCGACAACGGGCAGTGATTGATTGCTTTCCGGCAAGAACGAATTACTTGCAAACAGTTCAGCCAAGAGGTTAGCTTTATCAATCGGGTCAGTAAATATTTGGTCGTCCTTTAAAAGCGTTGGGATAGAAGAACTAGCACTGTCCCTTACTCTTTTAACGAAGGACCAAAAGGTCTTACTGCCCCGAGGAGCAGCAAGGACCTTAGCACGAAGACGCTGTTCGTGTAGAAATTTTTCCCGTCTAAGTACTTTGGCACACTCAGATCTTGCCCTCTTTCGTAGCTGATCAGTAGTTGCGTTTTTATTCAAACGCCAACTACTAAACGCCTCCTCTCTGGATCTGACTGCATTTTTGCACGTCTGGTTAAACCAACACTTAAGTTTTGGTTTAACCGAAATTTGCTTCGAGGGAATAAAAAGTTTCATTCCAAGCAAAATGACATTTACGACCATTTTTGCAGCGGCATCAACATTATCGTCAAGGAAACAAAGTTTCCAGTTGAAATGCCGGTAAAATTCGTTAAGCTCGGCCCAACGAGCTTTTTCATAAATAAAAATCGAGCGTTTCGGGGCTGTTTTCGAGACGCTATGAAGTGCCGAATATGAAAAGTAAGCAGAAATGGTATTGTGATCCGAATTCCCGAGAGGATCGAGTGTTCTCACTTCGTACTTTTCAGGGTGAGAAGTGAGAAAAAGGTCAAGAGTATTCCGAGATTGCCCTACAACACACGAATTGTGTGTTGGCTCATTTACTAGTTGCGCTAAGTGGTTATGCGCGGCGAATAACTCAACGTATTGGCCCACGGGAGTTGTATGGCTCGAATGGCGAAGCCAGGAACAGTTATGAACATTAAAATCGCCAGCAACTACAATTTCACTGTTCGGACAACTTTCCAGGATTCTAGAAATAGTATCGGAAAGGGCGTCAAAGCCATTAAGAGAAGCCACCGTTTCCATGTTTGGACTTCTATACAGAAATCCGAAATGCAACATGTGTGTCCTGATCTGGAATTTAACCCAGAGGGAACTAAATTCCGCATCACCACATGTAAGATGTTGCTGGTACTGGTACACAACATCGTTGCGAATGTACATCGCAAGGCCCCTATGAAGAGAAAAAAGGGATAGAAGTTGATACCCAGGTATGGGAAAATCCTGTGGATCAGCATCCCCACACACCTGGGTTTCACATAAGGCGAAAACATCCGGCCGATGGAAGCGAATGTGAGCATATAAAGAGAAATAATTCGCTCTCAATCCGCGTATATTGCAGAAGTCTATGCGAAATCTACCTGTCATTACAAATTAAGAAGATTCAAGGCAATACTCCCTACCAGGGTTGTCAGATGTGGCGATTTCTCGCCAAACGTGGCGATTTTCAAACCTATTTGGCGACCTAATTTTTGATTTGGCGACATGGCGATTTTTTGGCGATTTAACAAAAAAGTTGGCGATTTTGTTGGCTATTTTTGATGAGCTATGCATTTGTTTTAAAATTCGTTAAATTCAATACTGAGAAATAATATTATTTTTATTATACTTATACCTATAGTATAGTATACTATAGTATTTTTATGTATGAAATTTGAGGCATTCATAAGAAGAATGGTCAGTATTTGAAAGTATGTTCAAATGGCTGATGAAGATAATGAATATCTCCGAGAAAATAAAGTGCTTTTGAAAGAATCAATCAATAGAATTAAACATAAATGTATTTAAAGTCTATGAAAATTTTTTCATTATATGTATGTGGTAATTTTTTATCACAGATACAATACGTTGTTGTTAGTGATATTTTTATGAAATCTTACATACCTTTGGACATTTTTGAAACACAATGAAAAAATTATCGTTAGTTAATTGGAAAGATAAACAAGTTTATGCCAAAACGTTAAAGCTGAAACGGTACGGAAGGTACGTACAATTTTAAGGAACTTACTTTGACTGTTCTTTATATGCTGGTAATTATTACTAGCAATGCCTGTGTTTCAGTTATGAACTTTACTAAAACTCGCCTTCGAAGTAGAATACATTACGAACTTCTAAACGCGTTATTAGGTGTTACAAGTTGCACTTTTTTTATACCATCGTTGAATAAATGCAATACCCTTACAATGTATTCCAAAAAAGCAGACAAATAGGGAACTTTGTCGGTGAAGCGTTTAAGATGCATAATAAAGCTGCAACTACATATATAAAAATGTAAAGGTTGGTTAAATTTTAAGGGCCGATGTTGAATGTGAACCACACTTAAACGTCAAGTTTTTTTCTGCACTTCATTTGATATTTCTAAATTTCAGACTAACTCAATTTGAACCATGGAAAGATATACAATCGAGCAACGCGTTAAAGTTATTTAGGCTTATTATGAAAATGGGCGTTCATATCAAAATGCATTTCGAGCACTTCGTGATTCAGTTATTCAGTCAATTAGCAGAATTGCCTCATTTGGGCGAATGACAATCCAAGAGTGATTGTCGAAAAACCAATGCACCCACAAAGAGTGACTCTTTGGTGCGGTTAATGTGCTGGCGGCATCATCCGGCCGTATTTTTTCCAAAATAAGGCCGGTCAGGCAGTTAATGTGGATGGTGTTCGCTATCTTGAGATGATAACGAACTTTTTATGGCCCGAATTGGAAGATATGGATGTGGCCGATTTGGGGTGTCAACAGGACGGTGCCACTTGCCACACCGCTAACTAAACAAGCGCTCTTTTGCGCCGACAAAGTCAATAGCCGTGTTATCTCACGTGGTGGCGATGTCAGTTGGCCACCAAGAATTTGACACGGTTGGACACCTTTTTTGGGGTTATTTAAAAAAAAAGTATACGTCGATAAGCCAGCAACAATTCAAGAGCTAAAGGATGAGATAGAACCTCAATTATATTTTTTAATACTAGCTGCAAAAAATCGTTTTTTGTTGCTGCTTTAAACTATTTTACAGTAAACATCGTACCATTTTTGTGTTCACTAGCTATTTTTACTTTTTTCTAAATAAAAATTAAGCAAAATATATATCATGGCGACTTTTTTTGAATTTTTGGCGTATTTTAGCGATGCGGAACAAATAAATTTTTTAAGGATTTATAAAAAATATTTTTAATAAATTAAAAAATATGTATTTTACTGCCAAAAACTTGAAATTAAAGGCTTTGGCGATTTTGGCGATTTTTGACATTGAATTTGGCGAAAAAGGTCAAAATCAATCTGACAACCCTGCTCCCTACGATAATAAACGTGACAAAAATACCAAACCGCTGCTGATAAAGTTACTCAATGGCCAGTGTTATACCTTTGTCATTAAGTAACCAACAGCAATCTGGCATGATGCCAATTAAATTTCGTAGAAGAATGGTATGGGAAAAGTGAACAGCAATGGCACTGTAAACGGGGACATAAAAGCCCCTCGTTTGGTCATTGCCAAAAAAATATATTGTAAATCGCGTATATCGAGGTGTAAATGTATCCTGATATTGTGTGGTTGTGTATTTGATGTGTGTTGTGGGTTATTTATGTAGATGATTGTGCACTTGTTTAGTTGTTATTGTAAATTTGATTTTTAAAAGAGTTGAAATGTGTTTTATTGTTTTTGTTGTTTGTTTTATTTTTTTTTTTTTTTCCAACAGTTTTCAAGTGAATGTTGTTATTGTTTTTTCTTCTTAAGTGTTGTGTTTTTTTTTTTATTTTAATATTTTCAGTTATGTTTTGTGTTTATTTTGTTTCTTTTTTTTTGGAATTTGCATTTTTAGTTCAATATGTAAAATTTTTGGTCTATGTAAATATTTTGTTGTTTTAAGTTTAAATTATTTCTTTTGTATTTGTTTAAATATTTTATTTATTTTTTTTTTTTTATTTTATTTATTTTTTTTTTCTATTTAATTGACGGACGACGTAAACACCAATAATTTAATTTTAACATTAATGGACGAGAACACGGGGACAATAAAGAAAAAACGTGTTAACAGCACGACGGACAAAACACTCCTTGCAGATTGCCACGTATTTAAGCTGAAAAGGTAATAGCAAAAAAGACGTATTGGGCAGAGGAATGGATCACTTTATGTGGAAATATTAAATTTGTTCCCGACAATGCTGAAAACCCTATATGTTTATACTCAAAACCAATTCTAGACCTTTTATCAACTAAGGAAAGAGAAGTTCTATTGGTTAACGCAAGAAACTCTCAATTTCACGATTTATATTCGCAGGTTGATTACTGCATTAAACCCCTTTCTGCTTTAGATTTGTCTTCTCGAGCTGCAAGTTTAATAATAAGAGCAAGAGGTGGATTATTAGATATTAATGCCAGGGCCTTCAAAAGTTCATCAGTTGGCCTGTGCTCACGCTACAGAAAACACTCTACACCTAATTGGAATATGTCCAATATACTACGAGTTCAGATTAAAATATTTTGGAAAAACTACCTTAGATTTGAATGAAGTTCTGAATATATTAAATGGTTTTGAATTTGTTTACTTTACATTGTATAAATATTTGGAAATTTGTCATAAATACAGGAAACTAATATTAAGTGAATTTGAATAAACTATGTAAAAATTTGGAAACAACGTAAATAAATGAAGTAACTCATAGCTTTATGTATGCCAATCTGTCTCACAACTATCATGTTATGCCAAATATAGATAATATAGTAATATTTAATCTCTAAGATTGTAAATATGTAATATAAATATCTTTAAATAAATAAAAAATAAATATTTACAATTTCCCAACGAAAAAAAAGTAGTACGGAGGCCATCTAGAACCCCTTATTTTGGATTTACAAGGCCTGATCGCTCCATTCCATACTCATATCTTTTTTACACCAGTTGTCATTGCGGAGTAGGCCTTCCGTTCTCGCTTCTTTAGCAGGTGCATAACGACAATACAAATAATTTTACTCCTTCTCTACTCCCTTCTCATAGAAGCGAATGTCAAATATGTATATTATCTTTTATACGAAAGGGCCGAAAGACAAGAATAGTAAATGAATTTAAAAATATGTTAAGCAGGCCTTTAAAAAGGCCTAAAGTAAGAAGTTCTTCTGAATTTTCCCGCTGGATTCTTTCATTTAGATACATATGTAGTAAGTATTCTTGTAGTATGTATTGTTGGACATTTAGTTTTTCTAACGTGCATGTAACAATAATTTAAAATATTTCATTAAAATGACAATTAAAGCGTTTTAAAAATTGTATGTTCATTTGCATCAGAGTATTAAGTTGGAACTTTTTTTAAATTTAATTCAGTATCTTAGAACTAGTTTGTGGATAGGTAGGTGGTTCTACGGTCGCATTTGATTAATCATTATTTGCAAACAAGAAATAACTGCAGAGAAAAATGGTTTCTAAAAAATAAACAGCATGTGGGTGATGACCAAACAAAAAATAAAATCAAAATGATGACTGTGTCAAATAATTGCAAAAAAAAAAATCGCAAAACATGTATCTATAGGTTTTGCAAAATCACAAATTTTGTCATTGGGTCCAAAAAAAACGTGTCGACATGATAATCTTCTAATGACAACGCCTCACCACTCATTCACTCTTAAGAAACTCATAGTAGAAGTTAATATCTCTGTTTGATGTCTTTCCTCAAATAGCAAACACAAAGTTTATTTTCTGGGCAAGAAATAAAAAAAACATTTTTTTTTTGTTGATGATGCCGACCAAAACCAAAATGAAAAAAAATTGCCGGTATAATTAAACAACAACAAATACACTTGGAAAATAAAGAAAAAGAGCAGCAATGTTAAGTCAACATAGGAAATTTGTATCTAATAGATACAATTCTCTTTTGTATTTAAAGAGAATTGTAAACAATAAATATAAAATGAGTTACATTGGAGAATGTTTTGGTGTTGGACACAATAAAAAAGTGTTTTTTGTTTGTGTTATTTCAGTTTGAATTTCACAATACTCTTTACACAACAAATATTAAAATCCAAATACAACAATAATACGATAAAAACAACAAGCGGTTTATGTCTGACGTAACTTACAACCAACAAATAAAACACAACTTAATTGCAGAGATGCCATATTGATGTATTAAAAAAAGAATGAATATTGCGCGTTACAGTGCAATACTTTGTGGGGTTTTCTATGTTTACACAAAACATGTACATAATTATTGGATCTCGGCTTGGGCTTATGGATACTCTCGAACAACATGCCACATTGGCCTCGGTGTATACTAAAATAAGAATGGGTGATGCATCACCTACCTCCTTTCAACTTAACCAAACACGTGCTCAAATTTGCCCGACACAAAAAACTTGAAGGAGATTTAAGAGGGTTTCAGCGATTTTTGAAACGGTTCCTATGAACATTTGTGGAACTATCCATACAAAATGATATGTTCTGTACATAAAACTGATTATCTACAGATCGGGATCTGTGCCTTAATAGAGATACAGTAACAATGGAAAGTCTATATGCAGCCCTCCCACTTATCACAGCCTACATATAAAGTAGACGAATTAATGTAGGCGCATATAGAATATTCTGTACCACTGTACTTTAACAAATAGTCAAACATCTAAAAATCCAAAAATAAGAGAATTTAAGCTTAATATATCTATACTGTTTAGGTATTTTAACTTGACTCATAACCAGTCTGGGGTGTATCGTATTTTCTGGAGGCTACAGACGTAACTCCGTTTTCACGATCTTGGCAGATTTGCTCATTTCCTGTCACAGACAAGCTTCAGGTATTGCTTGTTAAAATTTTCGCCAAACGTACAACATCAAGTTGATAGACCCCGGGGGCAGTCGAGAATAATGGACAATATGATCTTCCGAATTATGGTAATTCAAATAAAATAATTATTTGTAGCGCCACTCGGAATATTTAAAGGGCCTACACTCAAAAGAAAAATCAATCTATCCGCACTCAAATTAATCCGAAGAAGTACTAATAGTCAAGTACAGCAAGATTGATTCAAGTACGGATTTTCAATCGCGAAAATCTTAACTTATGCATATTTAATCCCAAATTCGTTTCACAATTAATCCGAAAATTAGATTGATTTAATAAAACTAAGATTGAATCAATCTTAAAATGCGCTTGTTTCAAGTATTATAAAGTTGATTCAATCCCGAATTTGTTATTGAAATAAACCAAAAATGCAATTAGAAGGAGCATATTATTATGATTGATTTACTTACCCGTTTTACACTTTACAGAATTTCAATTATAAACACCAGCATCATTCCCGATATAATATTTACTTTAAAAACTTAATGTACATATCTAACTGAAAGTATAAACTAAATGAGAAGCAAGAGTTCTCTGTTTTACATTTTAAACATAAAAATAATGTGTTGTCGTCTTTTTCTGTTGTTTCTACACACAACAAGCAAATCGTTTTTTAACTACTTGTGTGGTGGTGTTGTAATGTCTGCAACAAACTTTGATAAGTTTAATGAGATTAAAACGGTCACTTTGTAATTAACGCTCAAAGTGGCCCTACCGACTAAAAGCTTAATCTTTTTTTTTACTTGGTTTAAGAATTTTATACTTCTTTTAAGAAAATCCGGGATTGACTTCCAAAACTAAATGATTGTTTTAAGTACGTTTAAGTGGTATTCGTACTTGAATTTTTAAGTACGACTAGAACTAAAAGTAAGTATAAAAAACTTAATTTATACCGAGTGTTTTTCTTTCTATGCAAGAAAAAAAATACCATTTATTTTGATTAATTCATATTTAGCAATAAAAAACTTGTAAGATCACAAACAGTTCTATCCACATTCGACAATACTATAATATATTATAGAACGTCGTGCAAATGTAAGCCGCCGCTTCGCTGGTCAGCGTTCATCCGAAATGTCCAATTTTTCATGACTCTGGGGCACAATTCAGACTGAAAGCAGAGGCCATACAAGAAAAAGTCTTATAAGACTGTATACAAACCCAGAGAAAAACCATGTTTAAATATGGTCTCCTCCAACCAAACTATTTTTAAAAAACATTTTAAACATATTGTGTTTATTATAACCTTATTATTGTCAGCGATATCCATATTATGGTTAAATTAGGCCTCCATCAAGAAGCCCCAAACATATTATTGTTGTCTCCAAACATGTTATTGTTAATAATAACTCAAATATGTTTAACACTTATACTAGTATGGTTGGTTTTTAACCGTAGTATGTTGCTCTTGGAAAAGAGGAAAAAAATTTGTAAATTTAAAAACAAAGTATTGTCATATTTAACCATAACATTTTTAGAGGCCAGCATAATATGGTTGTGGGTTTTTTATGGAGGATGAATTTAACCATAATATGGTTGTCGCTGACAATTATATGGTTATATTAACCATAATGTGTCTAAAAATTTCTTTAAAAATAGTTTGGTTGGAGGTGACCATATTTAAATTAATTTTTTCTTTACGTGCAGGAAACAGATTGACTAAGCAGCTGTCATATGGCCTTAGCCACTGGGTGCTTAATTTATGCATTTACAAAATACTCTCGCGTGTGCAAGTATACTTCACACACAGGTAACAATTTTAGTGTTTAGTCGCCCCTTGTCATGAGCCGGAACTATTTAGCCTCCACTTCTAAATTTAAGTCCAGTAGCATCAGTCGAATAACAATAGCACCTAGGGAGCCTCCTCAGGCCGTACTTTCCCACAAGGACGAGAATAAGCCTTCCTTGTGCAAGTCTCCCTCTTTGCATTTTGGGGTATCTCTTTGTCAAAAAAGCTGCTCTTCTTTTAACCAAAAACTCCCCAATTGGACTGCAAACTACTTAAGCTGGAGGTCCACACCACGCGTAACTCGCTTTTTCGCAGCATACGCAACTGTCAAAAAAGTAGAATCTGTGTAGTTATACGTAGTAGGTTACATAAACAAAAGCGTAGATGCCTTGAGGCGAAAAGTAGGTTTCCTTTCTAGTTTTGTAGCAGCGTTCGAACAAATCAGCTGATTTTGACAAATTAAATTTCATTTTTAATTGTGCTGCTGCTGCTGCATAAAAAGCATTGCATGTAACTTGAAACGTAGAACGCAAGTAAGGTTATAAAAGCATGCGCTGCGTATGCAAGCCTCAAGAAGCCCTGTCATTTCGGATGTTTGTCGCATCCCAGATGTTATTCTTACAGATGAAATATCCTTAAGCTGATTCCTGCATCCCACGGGGGTATCTCGGTGGCCATTTTATATCACCCCCTCGTGAGTGAGATGTTCTCAAATGCCTCGTGGAGAATAGTTCGTATGGAAAGAGCTCTTTGGCAGGTAGCTCCATCCTAGTTAAACCATATGTCGTTTGTGTCCTTCTCTTCTTTATTCAGGCCAAAAAAAGTTGGTGAACAAAATATGGACCAATGATCCTTCCATCCCAAAATTTATATGAAAAAGTGATGCTTAGACGCTATTGTGTCTTATGTGGATTGGCATCGTTCCTAATTCGATAATTTGGTTTGTTCACGTTGCGCTTCATCCAGAAATTGACCTTATCGCTGAAGATGACTTTTTTAAGAAAATTGGGGTTAGTTTTTAGTTTTATTTTTAACATTTAATAATTTATGCGTATTGTCAAACACTTTTTCGCTCAATGGCAAATTGGCAACTTTATAAATGACAGCCAATGCGACAGATTAAGCTTCAACAATTTCGGCGCTATCGATATCACTTAGTTAAAAGGTACAAGGCCTTCTTTTTTATATTTTTTTAATTTTTTTATAAATTACATTAAGTACTAAACTGTTACGTCAAAATGGTAATTTTCTGGCAGCACAATTATTTTTTTAAGCGAGACAAAAAGCCAATAAAGAAAAAATGTGTTATAAGCACTCTCTACTGTTAAACACACACTAAGCTGTTTCGAAACTCATTTTGCGTTGTAGTGACATAATCGGCATTCAACAGTCACTGTGCAAAATAAACACAGATACGACTCTTGTGTAAAGCATACACACAGATACCCACATACATATACACTGAAAATGAAGCAAATAAGAGAATTACTAAAGACGCCAAACAAATACAGTACAAATTTATATTGAGAAAAGAGAGTCTATGGGGCCAGCGCTATGGAGCCACGCCATCCACCAAAAAAAAAATACATTGTTGTATACAGCTTGTGCTCAGACAATTTCAAATTGAAACGAACGAATTCATTCGCTTTTTAACAGCGGCGGTGACTTGAAGCTAAAAATTTATTAAGTCTTTGGCTTCGCGCGCTTAACTTTTGAACACATTGAAAAAATAAAAGCAAAAAATTAAAAGAAAAAAATATAGAAATAGAAAACACACGTCTCGCCGTTGATTTTATAATAATTGTGGAGATACAAAATCTAGTACGCGTTTTGTTTTTGTGCTAAAATAGAAGAAAAGAATAAAAAAATTGAGAAAAAACTAATTTTTTTTTTGTATTTTTAATGAAGAAATAAAGCAAAAATTTTGCAAAAAAACCATGTTTTTTTGTGAAAATTCTAATAAATTGAAAATAATTTAGTGAAATTAAAGTGCAAAAATTAAAACGACATCAATCGCAAATGAATTGATAAACAAATGTCGCAAAAAAATCAACAACAAAAAATATCAAAGTAGTTACGTAAAAAAGTATCTTACAAAACAAGTAACGCCCAAATTTGTTTCAATTAGAATCGCAAGAATTTTAAGGCCTGTTTCGAAAAAAAAAGAATTCGAATTTCGCACTAAACGATGAAATAAAGTGAACAAAAAAAACAAGATTTTAACCAAAAAAAAAATCTATCTGAAATATAAACAAGGTAATTTAAAAGAAAACGTTTGTTTTAACTTCATCATCATCTTTATCAAAAATCAATCTGAAGGAAACACAAAACAGAAAATTATGCAAGTGTTTGGTGGTACAAAAAAAAATTCTGATTGGATTGCGTGAAAGAAAAAAACAGTTACAAAATCACTACGCGCTCACATAACGCACACAATTACTAATACATACAAGAAGCACTTACTCTCGTACACACGCACACATTGTGCCTGTTGATATTTTATTGGAAAGAGGTGGGCCGGAGTGGACTGAAGGGTTTTATACAAATTAGCGACAAAACACATACAGAATCAGTGAGTTAGAGGGAAACAATATGTAACAGTACTCTGTTGAGTAAAATGTGGGAAAAAGGGCTACCATACTACAAAAAATTTGATATACATACCCTGCAAATAAAATTGGACCACCTGATCCATTTTGATAAAATGGACTACTCCATGGACTGGTCCGATGTCATGCAAGCATGGACCATGTCATTGTTAAAAAGTGTTTGCAGTGAGACGACATGTCTTCGTTTTTTAACGACATGCTTTCGTTTTTAAACGAATTCAAAACTAATCCTCTTGAGTATACCATGGAGTAGTTTTAAAACTACTCCTTAGTGGTCCAAAGGTGGGTTATATGGTCCTTTCCTAGGACGTCGTAATGTTAAATAGACCAGGTTTTTTCCATACGTTTGGGTTAGTTTTGGACTAGTCCGGGTCCCTTGTGGACTACTCTTTACACGCGTGTTTGGACTGGTCCAATTATTTGCAGGGTATCGGCTTCTTAAATATGTATGTATGTGTTTTTGTAAGAGTTTAATTATCCCAGCGGTTACTAGAATGAGTAAAGAGGCCTAATTTAGCAGTCACATGCCCATCCAAACTCCCTTTAATAACAACTTCGATCCTTTCCCAAAGAAGGGAGTAAGGAAGGTCACTAAAAATAAAAACTAAATAAAACTGAACAACTGCCTTTCTCCCGTCTTCTTAAAGAAGAGATATACGAATGTGTACTGAATATTTTGGAAGGTCTAAAAGAAATTTATACCTTCTAGAAGGCAAACTTCTGAAGGCAGGATATCATACGAAGCAAATCTTTTAGAAAGGAGTATAGTGGCCAACAAAAAGGCCCGCCACTTGCGGTCCTTCCAATATTTACTGCTGGGTATCTTTTTCGAAGAGAATTTTGACACAAGATTGGCCACCGAAACGAATTTCGGTATCGGTATTAAAGTATTTGTTATTTTGTTATCGTTATCGGTAAGCCAATACATTTTTTACATTGTATATATCAGAATGATTTATCGCTAAAATATTGTAAAAATTTTATTATGTTTGCAAAATTGATATTTCTTTTTTTTTTAATATAAATTTTGCCAAGCAGAAACAAGTTAAAATTGTCAACAGTTGTGCTAATAGCTAGTAACTGAAACGAATTTTGATATGGGTATCAATACCAGTTTCAGACTGTTATTATTATGGTATCAGTATAAATACTGCTATTAAATTTTATATTGTATTATTACGGTATCAGTAATAATAACGGTTGCCAACCTTGCTTTAAGCTTTTTATTGTAAGATATGACAATTTTTATTTAAAAGTCTACAGATTTTAAAGAAAGTTTTGATTTTTAGTCCCGTCTTGTCTAAGAGTGGATTGTTATATTTCTAAAAATTGATTTTAATTTAAAAGATAGCCAATTAGTTATGTAATTTGAAATTTACGTTATGCAATTAACGCCGCAGCTTTTGCATGCAACATTTTGCTTATAAGTCAGAGGTGTGGAGAACAAAAACGGGGTTGAAAAAGTTGAACGACGATGTATGGATATTATTTTCGCTTTTAAATCTGATGTTATTCTAAATGTTGTCAACTTTTGTGCCGAAGAAAAAACGCCGAAATTTTTACGAAAGCTGTTTTGAATAGAAAGGCTTTAAATTAGGCAGGGAAAAGAACCAACATTTTGTAAATTTTATAATAAATAAAACTCTTGTCTTGGATTGTTCAAAGATATCTTTTTAAGAATGTCGTATTTTTAAAAAATCTATATGTATATACAAACAAAAGTTGCATTGTGTTAGTAATTGATGTTCTCTGAAATGCCTGAACCAATTTTGCTTCTGTAAAGTTCACGTGGAAGGTGACGTCAATATGAAGGTTTTTATATATCAACGGTCTTCAAATGTGTATTGGTTGAGTTATAGCCATTTTATTGAACATTGCATTAATTCCGAAACATGTATTTATATTCCCATACAAATATCAACAAAATGCCCTCCATTTTGAACTCCGCCGAAACGGCTTGACCGATTTTAATGACATATTGTATGTGTATTTGTTAGGTATGAGAATAGGTCGTGGAGTATATTTTATATCGCTAGAGGGCGCAAAATATTGCAATAGGTGTAAAAGCCCCTACTTTCTTAAATTTGGCATGCAGAAAATGTAACATCTGAAAGAGAATAGGGAATAGGGTGTGAAATAGGGTAAGAGGGCTAAAAGCTCCCCCTCCCTATATCTTCAGAACTAATCAACCGATTTTTTTTAAATTTTGCAGGCAAATAGTGTTACAGTTGGAAATAACTATGGCCTATAGTTTTTATTATTTAGGGCGTGAAATAGAGCAAGAGGGGTAAAAGCTTCCCCTCCCTCTATCTTCTTAACTAATCAACCGGTTTACTTACAACTTGGCATGCATACACTGTAACATCGGAAAGAAGGCAAGCCATTGAATAGGGCAAGAGGGATAAAAGCTCCCCCTCCCTATATCTTCGTAACTAATCAATTAATTTTCTTGAAATTTAGCAGGCAAATAGTGTAACATCTGGATAGAACCAGCAGACACTGTTACATCTGAAAGAAATAAGTTATGTGGCAAAACAACGTTTGCCGGGCCAGCTAAAAAATATTTTCGAATTTGCCGAGCGATAATAACCAGAGTTTCTTGCGGAAATCGAACCGCATCTGTAATACTGAACAACTAGAACAGTATTTTCACACATTTATGTTTGTATTGTATTTAAGGGTTCCTTTTAAAGAAAAACAAAAGTCGATTATAAAACATCCTTTTAAGCCACTAACTTTATTCTAAAAACATTTTCGATTAACTTCTTTATTAATTTAAAGCTTTTCCTACAGTTACGAACTACGGCTTACTACTTAAAAAGAAGTAAGACTGCTATATTCTGCTCCGCAGAATCTTTATTACCCCCAGTAAGAAACATTTTCAAACGGGATTTAAAGAAAAACATTAAGATTCTATTTAATGGCTTAAAATTATAGGAAGTCGTAGTTTTTGGCTATGAGCCATTTGTGGACCGATCTGGCTGAATAGCAAAAACATTCTGGACTATATGTGATAAAAATATATAACAACTTAGGTGCTATCATATCTGGGGTCTTTGGAAAACCTCAGGACAGACGGACATAGTGAAATTATCTTGGTTAATATTTATGTAGAAATTACAAACGGAATAACAAACTTATGTTTGTATACCCTTTCCTACTGTAGTGAAGGGTATAAAAATATGATATATCTGAATTTAACTGATATGCCTGACATCAGAAATTGTCTAGAAATTTAATAGACAATTTACAAATTTATTTTAATTTTCTTAATTCTGCACACTTTTTAATGTTTTTTTTTTAAGTTTTCTCTTATTGCCTAAAAACCATGTGAGAACTAAGAATCATGCAAAGAATTTATATTCTTACTTAATTCAACGTTTAACCTCCATTAATTTTTACTTTAGAATTTTCTAAATATGTATATCGTTTGCTAAAATGCAAAAAGGCGTAACTAACAAAAATATAATTTTAAAGGAGAAGCAAAAAACTTTACTAAATGAAAACCATAAACATGTCAGAAAAGATGCATTGATAAGTCTTCCATGAAATTCTTTAAATAATTTTCAAAGGAAACCATTTCATTATATTGAAAAAAAATGGATAATTACGTAATTTTTCATTTATAAAATAAACACTCTTGTAGTTACGTCCCTTTGATTTTTGTCCAATGTAATGCAAACATGGACCATGTCATAGTTAAAAACTGTTTGAAGTGAGACGACATATCTTCGTTTTTGAACGACGTGTTTAAATTTTTAACGACTTGAAAACTAATCCTCTTGAGTAAACCATGGAGTTGTTTTAAGACTACTCCTTTGTAATCCAAAGCTGGGTTATATGGTCCTGCCCTAGGACATCGTAATTTTTAATATACCATGTTTTTTCCATACGTTTGTGTTACTTTTGGACTAGTCCTAATCCCTTGTGGGCAACATTTTACACGCGTGTTTAGACTAGTCCTATTATTTGCAGGGTGGTGATAGAAATTTTAATGAAAAAATAAGTTTCTTCCATTATATAAACATCCCCCCTTTTTACCTTTTTACAATTGAACAGAATCTAATAAAGAGATTATGTAATTAAGATACGTTTTAAAAGATATTCCGAAAGCTGGCAACACTATCAACTACATAACATTGTCGTTCTACAAAAAAATGTTACCAAATCAAATTGTACTTTCAAACAGTGCTGCCACAACCAATACAATTTTTACAACCAAAATTTTTGAAAAAGTTACCAAATGTGAAAAAATATAACCAATTTTAAAATTCCATTTATTAAATGAGAAAATCATTAAAATTTATTTTAAGTTGCATTGTAATATAAAGGTTAGATATTTGCACTTTATAGTAGTATAATAATTAAACGCCAAGAAAACAAAACAAAAATGAAATTCTGTTACATTTAAAAAAAAAATAACGATAAACTTAATTAACCACCAATTTCACCAAGTTCAGTTCAAATCAACCATTTGTACTTCACAGTTATAAACCACAAAAAAGCAAAATTGTTTCCCACTTTTTAGCTGTCATTGACAGGACTGTCAAATGTGGCGATTTGTTAAATCCATTTGTCGATGGAAATTTACCTTTGGCGATGTGGCGATAGTTTTGGCGAAATCGAAATCTATTGACGAAATGCATTTTGTGTAAATATTTTCTAATTTACATAAAGTTCCATAAATTTTAAAATTATATATTATAAATCTATGTAATTTTGAAAAATCTTTAAAATTCCTATGTGTATTTTCAAGTATGTATTTAACTTTATCTACTTCTGGAAATAACCTAAATTTAGAACATTAAACTTGTATTCAAGCTTTTAGAAATACCAAAACGACTTTTGTGTAATTTTTAAGTCATTTTCTGAAATCGATTCCGCGTGATTTTATGCACTTTCTACTTTAAGTACTAGATACTTATCTTTAGTACTCTTAAAATCGGAAAAAGCTACGCTCATTTAAAAAATATAATTGAAAATCTCCATTGATAAAAACTTCATATGCTTTCGTATGCTTCATATGCCAATATTTTTCTTACTTTAGGGTTACACGATCAAGTTTTGCCTATCAACACTGCCGTCAAATGAGTAGCTAACTACAAAAAAAAGCCAACTTTAAGTTAGCTTGTATAGACTAACTTAAAGCCAACAACTAAGCAATGGAAAATTTTCATTAACCAAAGTGTATACAAACACTGTATATTTTAAGTAGAGAGAGCCAAGTCGATTAACAAACAAACGTCATTATAGTCAAAAAACATAGTTTTTTAATACAAAATCTACACTGCCCCGGTAGACTAGCTGGTAGCGAGCTAAAAATTTACTTTATTGACTTTGTGTAACTATATATTTTTATAAAGTTTTTGCAGGGTAGCTACAAAAAGTTAACTTTTATGTAAACTGAAAGTAAAGCAGAGTCGGACAATTGACTACTTCCTAGGACATCGCAATGTTAAAATAGTTAATTTCATATAAAAGCAATGCAAGTGTCAACCACCACTACTTGAGAAATAGTTAGCTTTCAGTTAATTTAAAGTTAACTGAATGTCCGACAGGGAAGTTTGAATACACTCACACTTTTTTACCAATACACTCATACTTTTAAAAATTGATACGAACTTGCCTTTAAAATTCTCTTGCCAGTGAGTGTTTCAATTAACGTTCAAGAAAACAGCTGATTTCAAGGTAAGTGAGCAAATTCCTCGTTTCACTTTATAAATTGTTTTCTTGATGGCATCTTGAAAGTAAATTGCTCAAAAATTGAATGCAGCCTACGTCACAACTATCAATTTTTGGAAATTTTGACAAACAGTATATGTAAAAGACTATCAAGAAAAACTTGAGCGTATAACTGCAGTGTTAGCAAAAATCTTAAAAAAAATATTTGGTTGCAGTTTTGAAAGGGATTTTTAATTTCGATAAAGTATAAAAAACTTCCATTCATTGGTTACAAATAATGAAAAATCATTGTACGCAGTACAAATTATATTCGTACGTATTTTTATTTTAGAAGAAAAGTAACCAAAATGAAAAAAATATTCACATCTCCACATCGAAAAGAAATATAACCAATTTTGGTTAGAAATAACCAAAACTGGCAGCTCTGCTTTCAAATACAAAATAATTTTCAAAAAAGAGAACATTTTCAAAGAGAATCTCGCAAATACAAGCTTGTATTAGTGATTATGAAACAGCTAAGAGCAATAATATTTTATCATTGCGCAAACAAAAAGAGAAAGAGACTTTCAAAATTTTAAGAAACCATCGTGGGAGCCAAAAGTTTTATTTGAGTAGTTGGAAGGTAGTATGTAGTGGAAGATACACTGTATTGAAATACAGTTTGTCATTGTACGTAATATCTTAAAGATACTTGAAGGAAAACAATTATTCATATTTAGTTTTAGTTTTTTTTTCTTTTATTGTATTTTTACGTTTTCATTCAGAAATTCCCAAAAGTGTTTATTACGATGATGATTAACATGATTATGACGGTGTTGATAATGATTGTGTGAAAAATAAATAAAATAAATAAAAAAAAGCACAAAACAAATCAAACCCCACTAACGAACCAACCCACTTTGAATATATATTCTCACTAAATCACTTACGTGTTGCTGTAGTTATAAACAAATTACTAATAAATAAATAGTGCACAATTGTTCAAAACAACATCAACAACAACTTTGTTGTAGTGTCATGTAAATTTACAGAGAATGTTTTTCATTTTTGCAATGTTATGCATTTTATTTATTTTTGGTTGTATAATTTTTAGTTGAAACTAAGTTTATAATGAAAATTTAAAAGTTCCTAGAAAATAATACTTTTTAGTAAACAAAAGTATTTATTTGTTATCTCTTAAATATTCGTTTCTCAAATATGCATTGAAATACATTTTAAAAAAGTTTTGAATTGTTAAATATTGACTTGAGTAAAACCCAGTAAGAGTTCTATATTCAGCTGTACCGAATTTTTGATACCCTCGACCGATAGTTTGAATCAGTGTTCGAAACTAAACAGTACAATATTTAGCTTTCGGCTCACACACGCAAGAACGATATCTACCTTTTTAAGTGATTGTGTAGAAGAACACAACCCTTAATACCGTTCGTAACTATTTTCAAGAAAAACCCGATCAATATATAGTTGAGTTGGATAAAAACAGTATTTTTTTGTGTTCGAAAGATGACAAACAGGGAAACGTTATTTTTTTTAATGAGTTTATAATCCTAAAAATTTTATCCTAGAGAATTATGAACTGACTTCGAATCTCTATTTAGTAGTTTATAATATATAGTTTATAATAAAAAATTTGAGATATTAATTAAAAAGTTATATAAAAATAACAATTATTTCCTCTTTCCAAGAATTTTATGAAGGAAAGAACGCTATACATATCATCTTTTAGCTATTGTACTGATTCAGCACTGCTGAATATTTAGCTGACAGTTTATTTAAATGAAAAATAACCTTAAATTTAAAAAAAAATTCATTTATATTTCACATTGTATTAAAGTAAAGGACGTAACGATACGCCTGTATGAAAATACGATGCCGATACTGATACTCAAAAAGAAATATACCGATACCGATACGAATATTTAATTTTAATTAAAGGTAAAATTAACAAAACGCAAGAAGAGTTATTTCTTTATTATACAAAATTAGCAGTGTAGGAGATTATTAAATTTAAAATTGATTTTAAAAACTACGCATTGAATTTGAATTTTTGGTAAAATTAATAATAATTAATAATTAAAATTTATAAGATATGGGCATTTCCCCAGAACGGTCTACCAGGATGTAAATAAAATTAAAATGTTGATTATCATCGTCTTTTATTGTTTATTATTATAAAAAAGTCTTTGTTCTTATAAAAGAATGTTTTCATAGCATATCTCAGCTGTTTAACTTGAGGAAATTGGGCTGGAAACTGGAAAATTTTATATGTTTCTGTATTTTCTACTTCTAAAGACATTTTTATATACTTATTTTACATGCAAGAAATATGTTATGTTTGCACTCTTTTTTCATAATCTCTCCATTACAATCAATTGTAAAAGGAGTATTAAGTTTTTTTGTTAAGGACATTTGAAAACACTTATGGGAAAATGCTTGGTGATAATAATAAAAAAACATATGGAGAAATAGTACGTTCACGATCCGTACGTTCGCGATGGTGGCATTTCATAGTGTCGACGGACATAATGTCCATGGACATTATGTCGCACCAAAGAACGACATTAAGTCCATGGACGATATGTCGCTCAGCGATGCGACAAAATGTCCATCAATATAGTGTAATAATGTCCATGGACATTATGTCCTTTTTTGATGTGACATAATGCTTCTCTGCACAGACGGCCTTCGGCCGGGCGCAAGGATTTTCTCCTCTATGGTATAACAAAACCCGGCTTCGCTAACTAAAGCTTCCCTGCACAGTCGGCCTTCGGCCGGGTGCATGGATTTTCTCCTCTATGGTATAACAAAGACCGGCTTCGCTAAGTAAAGCTTCTAAAATCTGCCTTGTTTCCGTAGGCCGCCTATGCAGAGAAGCTTTAGTTTGCGAAGCCGGTTTTTGTTATACCATAGAGGAGAAAATCTATGCGACCGGCCGAAGGCCGGCTATGCAGAGATTCCTAAGTTAGCGAGGCCGGGTTTTGTTATACCATAGAGGAGAAAATCCTTGCGCCCAAAAGTGTATTCGTTATATATTTTATATATACACCCAGAGAAAAAGCAGCAAAACCATTTTTAAAAAGACATAATGTCCATATTAAAAACGACTTAATGCCCGCGGGCACTATGGCGTTTTCCAAAACGACATAATGTCCATGGGCTTTATGTCGCATCGAAGGGCGTCATAATGTCCATGGAAATTATGTCCGTGGACACTATGACATGCCACCGTTCGCGACCGGTAAATAAGCCAATTAAACAAAATCCAAGAGAGATATTTTATTTTGTAAATACTGGATGGAGACCTAAATTAATACACTTTTAAAATAAATTAATTACTTTTGAATATTCCGTTCCATTGCGCAGATTTTTACATTTCACTACTGTCAGCCAAAGTTGACTTCTATTTTGCGTACGCTCGTGACCACACGTTTATAACTCTTATTATAAAAACTTATGGTGTTTTCTTTTCTGACAATAATGTTCCATATATGTTACCATTCGTGCAAAATGTGAGAAGTTGTCGTTTTCCTTTCTAAACATGTTGCAACAATAAATGGCAAATTTGTTCCATTTCTTACCCGCAGTTATAACTGAGTGTGAGATAATACCCATTTTTGCATCTGCGTAAAGTACTTTTTTATGCAAGCAAGTATTTTTTTTTTCTTGTGTTTTGCGGACAATTTGCGTTATATTGTGATTTTTAGTTATATTGTGATGGATATAAAAACTTTTAGTTTTTCGTTTGTTGTACTTTAATTTAATGATTATATTTTTTTTGTCGCAAAATTTTTAACAACAGCTGACATTAATTATTGAAAATCAGTGCTGTTAACGCTTATTGGACTTGTAAGAAAATTTAATGTTGAAAATTGCTACAAGCGTGGTGAATATCACTTTTAGTACTAACTGTGCATTCAATATTTAACACGCTAAATACACATTAGTTTTGAGTGTAAAACGTAGCTATTATTTTGTTCCATTGTAATTTAGAAAAATGTATCACTTTGTAAGGGTTCGTGTAACCTAATAAATATATTACACAACTATAATGCATCATTATTTTTTCGAAAAGAAAACACCATTAAACTCGATGAAATCCATATTTTGCACTTAACATAGAGCTACCCAAATGGACAAGTTTTGTTTTCTATATTATTTGTACATCAAAAGCGTACGTTCGTGACCCTAGGAAATGCCCATATTTGTTTAAAAAAAATCAACTTTTGCGGATAGACGATTTCGCAACTCCTCTTGAAGCAGACATGCAATGAAAAATGGTCTCTTAGATGGGGCTGAACTCATTTGAAAGCTTAAGTATTTCTGCGCCATGTTCTAAATAATCTGCGTCTTTAGAAAAATTAGAAGATCTTAGGTATATCTAGAGTTCTTCTATAGCAAAAATCAATAAAAAAAAAGGCAGAAAAGTCTGAAAACATACAAATATATACAATTCAAAAAACAAGATATATCAATGAGAGAACGTGTTACAATTATGGTGCAAAGCAAAACTGGCTAAAGCTGCAGGCCCACACCAAGCGTTCAATGTGTTTATTAGGGATATAACCATATGCATTTTTTTGCAAATATCAAAAAGGACCTATCATAGTGAGATAGTGCATAAAAAATATGAAGAAATGTGCCTTCCTTTTTTCGCGAGCGTTCAAAAAGGTTCGGCACCGATCTCGATGAAGTTTTAGCTTATAATTTTTTTCAGTTTTACAGGAAATCCATAATTCTAACGTCGAAAGCCATGCTGGTCTTTGCATTTCGTGTTTTTTTTTATGAAATGGCGATTCCTTGCATTCCAAAAAAAGAAACCAAAAAACCGGTACCCACCATAAAAATTTATATTACAATTTAAAAAAAAAAAAAAAAAATATGTTTCGTGTTTTAGAAATTGCATTCGGTGCCGAAGGTTTTTGGACCGAAATGACCCCTGATATCGATTTTTAATATCAGTATAACATTGCCCATACCGTAATGATAGGTTCTTATTTTGGTGCTTATGCATTAGTCCGAAAAGTAGTAGTGCAAAACTGTACTGACAAGTTACATAGCAAACGCGTAGAATACAAATTCGTATCGAAAGCATGAATTAGGATTACTTTCTACTTTAGCATATGTCCTGAAAAAAAGTCTAAAAAGTAACATACTGGTAGAACGCTTGTTGAGGACCTCCAATTTAAGAATTACAAGAAACTATTTATTATCCTGTTTGATTTTATGCTCTGCTTTGAATGTGTTACAGTATTTATCGGATATAAGAAACGTAAAAAATCCAGGAAAAAAGTTTCTTATAAGCGTTTCTTTCTTATATACAACTATTTTATATAAGAAACTTATTTCTTATATAAGTAGCTATGGCCATAAGACTTTCATATTTTGGTTTTCTGTCATTTTTTTTTTGTCTTCACCTGACAATTTTTGTCTTCACCTGACAATTTTTGGTTATAATAAACGTCAAACTTCATATAAAAAAAACGCTGACAAACATTTTAAAGTTTTTTTATATGGACTTTGACGTTTGGTATGACAAAAAATTGTCAGGTGACGACCCCATGTTAACGTTTCTAACTTTTAAATAATTATTTTCTATGTCTTTTGAGTTTTTCACTATTTTAGATAACTTTGAAAGTCCAATATTATATTTTTTGCAATTTCGCTTCTTTTTATACCGTTTTGTATTTCTTTTAAAATTTTAACTTTTGTTTTTATTGGCAAAAAAAAACAAAGCATCTCATGAGTACCAGTTCGCTCATCTAAAACTAAAAGTAAAAAAAAAACTTTGTTCTTGTTGTACAACTGTCAGAAAACAGAGTTGTCCATGCAAACTACATAAATTCTGCGTTGCCGTTGGAAGTTTCTTATATAAATTCTTTTTCTATACATTTTGTCATGTTGGTGTTTAAGAAAAATGTTTTTTTATCAGTTTTTTTCTTATAAGCGTTTTTCTTATATGAAACCTTTTTTGTTAGAAACATCACAAAAAAGACATGGTGTTTTTGAAAATGTTTCTTATAAGCGTTTTGTTCTTATATGAGATGTTCTTATATCCGATAAATACTGTATTGCTATTCCTGTTTGATTTTATGCTCTGCTTTGAATGTGTTATTGCTCTTAGTTATTATGCACAAATAAGCATTGAAAAAATTAACTTGTATGTTCAAAAAACTATAAAAATATATCTATCGTCATATCGTCAGTAAAATATCGCCGATACCGATATATCGGCAAAACTGTAGTATCGCCGATATATCGGTATTGGTATCGGTTTTCGTTATATCCCCAATTAAATGTTTCTACGTTCAAAATATGGCATTCCAATTGGGCTACCCCTTTTTCAAAAAAACAAGTTATTGGACTTGAAAAATCTATATAACAAAAAGTTTTCTTTTAAATTTTTCCTTTTATTAGCCACTGTAACAATTAAAATATTATTATTCTTTACAAAGATCTTGAGCAATTTAATATAGAAATAAAAAATGCGTAACTTGTTTGCATTTACTTAATACTTTAGAATTCATTCTATTAATATTTCCAAGAGTATTTATGTAAAATTTATACATATTTCCTATATACTAAAGAAATATTTATGAACTATTATTTATCAATCTATTAATAATAATGTAATATGCAGATATCTGTTATACATTATTTAGTCATCTCTTTGTTTCTCTATTACAATTTACATTGACATAACCATAAGATACTGAAAATAACTAATTATATAAGAAAGAGAAAAAACAACAAATAATAATAAGAAAAGCAATCATACATAGAGGCAGTCTAGAAATAGACAAGCCAACAGACGGACAGACAGACAATATGCAAGATTATTATTACAAGTTGATGCAGTACGACTCGTCGTATCTAATATCTATTATTTCTACTTGTAACAAGGTTATTTTTGTAATATAGAACATTATACAACAATTGCCAACAATAATATTATAATAGCAATGAAAACAACAATAACAACTACACAAATTACAACAATAATATTATATGTATATATAATTACAATAACAATATTTAATATGGTCGTACTTACGAATAAATGCCTGTGACAAAATGTGTACATTTTATATTTAAATACAATAAAAACAAGTAAGAAAGTTAAAGGCGGTCAAGTCCGACCATATGATACTTTACACCATAGTATTTACCTGAAAAATGTTCGAGAGTTTACCATATTTTGGTCTAAGGGTTAATAATCTAACAGTCAAAATTAAATTATTTTTGAAGGCTAAGAATCTTTCAAATGAATCATTATGAATCGCTTATAAATCTTGTAACAAAGAAAGTCTTAAAATGTGTTATCATATAAGAGTTCTTCGTTCCAAATATTATATAGATTGTACAAATGCATACATTATATGGTTCTATCTATGTTTTAAATTTCGTTGAAATCGGTTTGATAGTTTCTGAGAGGAAGAAATTTCCCCCTATCTTCCCTCGTGGTCCTACGATTCGGCCCATTTTCAATAGGTTTGGTCCTTGTGCCAATAAAAACCTATGACCCAAATTTCAAATTATCTCCAAAATTGCGACCTGTACTTTGCGCACAAGGTTACATGGACAGCCAGCCAGCCTGCCAGCCAGCCGGACGGACATCGTAAGTTCGACTCAGAAAGTGATTCTAAGACGATCGGTATACTTTAAGGTGGGTCTAGGACCAATATTTTAAGGCGTTACACACATCAGCACAAATGCATAATACCCTCTCCACTACTGTGGTGTGGGTATAAATATGCACTAAAAACTTGAACATTTTTAACAAAAAAGCGATTTTAATTTTATTTAAAACAAAAAAATAAAAAATTCAGTCAATTGGTTTTCAAAGTTACAATATTTTTTCAAACTTAATTTAAATTACTAATTTAACTTCCTAGCCCATGATGTCGACAAGAGTATTTCTTTCGTATATTTATATTGAAAACAACAACAAATTTAACTTTTTTATTATTGTTTTCAATATAAATATGCGAAAGAAATGTTCTTATCGACATCGTGGGTCTGGCAGTAAACGTTTGTTTGCCATCGGCTCTTTTGCATAAAAGATAAGTTATACATTCCGCAATCCCGTCTATGAGAAGAGAAGGAGTACCACTTTTATTTTTGTTTTTTTGCCAAAGCAAAAGAGGAATTAATTTTTTTGATCCAGTTACCATTCTAATATAACTGCGAAAGAAGCTAGCGCGGAGGGTCAACCTCTCAATAACAACTTGTGTAACAAAGATATGAGTATGGAATGGAGCCAGCAGGCCTTGTACATCCAAAAGAAGGAGTACAGAGGCCTTTTACCTTTGCCATAGGCCAAAAAAAAAAAAACTGTCGCTGTCAAACCAATTTAAAAGGAGAAAAGTTGTACACAAATTTTGTTTTTTTGACTGCAGTTTTTAAAACCTGTAAAAAAGAACATAAATGCTTTTTCTTTTTTCTTCATATCAATTCTTTCTCAAGTTAAAAAAAATGTTTGTAGTCTTTTAACTTTCTGGTTGTTCATGTTAATGATGTATACATACATGTCATAGACATATTAAAAATATTCTGTTTCTAATTTCATTAAATTATTTTTAATTCTCTAGTTTTTGCATTGAAAAGTGTTGATTTTCGTTTTTCATTTTATGCAAAAAAAAAAAGTCTGTCAAGTATTTAGAAGTAAATTAAAATGAAACGGGAACCAGGGATATTTTTCAAATAACCGAAAAGTTCAAATTTAAAATTTAAAACTTGTTAAACTGTTCCGAAGATTCCCAAGAAACTTAATTGATTTCAAACTAGTTCTTCACCTTAGGTATTTGCTGTGAATAATTTAAGATTGAACCAGTAGATGAGAAACTCATAAGTTTATACTGTTGGTCTCTGACAAGGCTCTACTTTTCAATTCGATATATTGTAGATTTTCTAATCGAAATATAGTAAAATAACAGAATTTTAATTAAGTTTTCTACATTAAACTTATTTTATAGCACAAAAAAAATTATCAATAATTTTAATTAATTTCATGTTGTAAATTTCTTTTTTCATAAAAATAATTTAAAGAAAATTAAATTTGATGAACTTTAGCCTGATTAAAACTATTAAAATTTGGATTATTGTAAAATATTTTTATAAACCAAATTATAAGATTTATTTTATTTTGCCAATACTTAAAGGTTTGGAGCATTCGATACCAATGAGCAACCAACATACAGCTCTCCATGTGAATAGCAAGGGGTGTTATTAAATATTAAGGCCACTGAACCTTATGCATTTTGTATACTAAATTCATCAACAATAGAAAAGTACCAGCTTTTTCTCATACATAAAGGTGTCAAGTTATTGTAGGATATTATCCGATTGTATACCAAATTTTGTCCAAAACAGAAAAAGTACAAATTTTATCCTGTTCTTACACCTCTTTTTAGGAAAGAGAAAAAGTACCATAAGTACAAATATTTTCTCATTTTACTTTTTTGCACTTAATGTACGGGCATGACTACACAGAAAAAAATATCTCAAGAAAATTTTTAACAACACAGTTTGTTAAAAATATAATTTTTGTTCAACAAGCTTTTTGTTTGATTCAATGAAAAAATTTATCAAATATACACTTTGCAAAATAGCACTCAATAAAACATATTTAATAATGAAATATTTAAATATTTCTTGATATTCAATAAAACAAATATTTGAATCAACGTTTAAACAGTATTTTTACAACTCTTGTCCATTTTATAATAGGTCATAATTCTCAATCGCTTAACAGTTTTATTTAGTTAAATATCTTTAGTTTTGCCAAAGTCTTTAGAAAAAGGTTTCCTGATGATCTCGCTTAAGCAACCAGCGAAATGCACATAGGAACTAGCTTATTCCCCCATAATACATTTTTGTGTATTTATTTAAAAAGGAAAAAAAATTGGGAATTAGGCACGTCATAATTAATAAATAAAGATTCGATAAACATTTTATTTGATTTAGTCAACATATCCAACAATTTATTTTAACAAATCATGCAAACATTTTGTTGAAAAAAATTATTTTGGGCAACAACTTTTTTTATTGATTCAATAAACTTGGTTGTTGACTAAAAATTCAATAACTATACCTACAAACTTTTTTATCAATAATGCAAAAATCGTCATCGCAGAAAATTCAAACATTTTTTTCATCAAATATGCGATTTTCGTATTCAAATATGAAAATTATTTTTTTCTGTGTATGCGTTTTTGTAGGAGTTAGGGTAGACATACGCAACACTATTATAAAATATTTGCCTATATAATTCAGAAAAGTCATCATGGATATTAAAAAAAAAAATTATATAAGAAAAAACAAGTAAGAGTGCTATATTCGGCTGTGCCGAATCTTATATACCCTTCATCATTGTGCGAGCCGAATACAGAGTAACTAAATAATTTTTACATCTACATTAGGCCTGCCATACGTCCTGGTTTTCCAGGATTGTCCTGGTTTTAGACTACTTGTCCTGGTGTCCTGGTCCACTATTAAATTGTCCTGGTTTTTTGTACAGGTCAAGACAAACAAATTAGTTTTTTGCTTTAGTAGTTAATAAAGATTAAGATTTTTGTTATAACACTGCTAACATAAGGTAATTGTATAAAGAACTTTAATTAAATTCAACTGTTTTCTGATGTAAAGCTGGTAAAAGCTTTCAATAATATTAGATGATAGTCAATCCTCTTTCAAATTTTGTTTCAACTAGTGGCTGTAAAAAGTTATACCGTGTAAACAACTTTTATAAGTAATCGAAAACCGATAACAAATTGCTTTCTCTAAGGCGCCCATACACGTTTCAATTCAATTGTAAACTGAGTCGGTCGTTGTCCAAATCAAAGCGTGTATGGCTTTTTCAATTGATTAGTTTGACAGTTGTCCAGTTGGTTGAACAAAAATCAAAAGAGTTTGATTTTTTTCAAGTTTAGTACCTAGTCTGCTCAATGGACTAAAGAAAGAAACTCGTTAAATACTGAATCACTGGAGAGTATTATTCAATGTAAGTTTAATTTTAATATGACATGCTGCCTGTTTTATAACTATATTAAAGACCGAAATGCAGTTCTAGAAAAGTGCAATCTTCTGAAAATTATTTTAGTTTAGAACATTTTAAGCTCAACTTTTTATTATTTTTCATGGTTTTTATGTACATGATGTACACGTTAATTTTTTTTCTATATATTGTTGGATTTAAAAATAAAAACTGGATGGTTTTTACATATCGCACCCTAAAAAGTAAAAGGTAACAACTCAAAATTCTTAAATTTTCAGGAGACCAAAAAAACTGTTTATGTAAAAATGGTGCTAATATTAAAAAAAAAAATTAGTTTCTTGAAGAAAGTTTGCTATGCCTTATGATAATTAATTTATGAAAAAAAGTAATTTTTGAAAAATTCTGAGTTGTGACCCTTTAGTATTTAGGATGCGATATGGATGGGTGGTTAAATTTCAAGGGCCGATGTTGATTTTGAATAAAACACAAACTATTTAGGAAATTATTGTAATTTTATTTTATTATGATATATTGGTATTACTCAATTATGTATGGAACAAAATATCGGCCAAATGGGCGTCGCGACCACGGCGGCACACCTCCATCCGATGGTCCAAATTTTCGATGACCCTGAGGCATAATGGAGGTTCTATGCCGTTAATGTGCCGAATTATCTCACCGTTTAGCTCTTGAATTGTTGCTGGCTTATCGACGTACACCTTTTCTTCAAATTACCCCAAAGAAAAAAGTCCAACGGTATCAAATCACATGATCTTGGCGGCCAATTGACATCGCCATTACGTGAGATAACACGGCCATTGAATTTTTTGCGCAAAAGAGCCATTGTTTCGTTAGCTGTGTGGCAAGTGGCACCGTCCTGCTGAAACCACATATCGTCCACATCCATATCTTCCAATTCGGGCCATAAAAAGTTTGTTATCATCTCACGAAAGCGAACACCATTCACAGTAACTGCCTGACCGGCCTCATTTTGGAAAAAATACAGCCCGATGATGCCGCCAGCCCATAAACCGCACCAAACAGTCACTCTTTGTGGGTGCATTGGTTTTTCGACAATCACTCTTGGATTCTCATTCGCCCAAATGCGGCAATTCTGTTTATTGACGAATCCACTGAGGTGAAAATGAGCCTCATCACTGAAGATGATTTTCTTCGAAAATTGATCAAAATTTTCATAATAAGTCTGGATAACTTTAACACGTTGTCAAATTGAGTAAGTCTGAAATAGAGAAATGTCAAATAAAATTCGGAAAAAAACTTGGCGTTTACTTTTCTGTTGGTATAATTTTTTATCCGTTTTTCCATGTGTCCTGGTTGATAGGTTCAAACATCTGGCAGCCCTAATCTACATACATACATATTTACAATACTTAAAACTTCATTATAAATGAAATTGAAAAAGCGAAAACTGGTAAATATTTTTTTAAAATCGTTTTTAGAACATAAAAATATAAAAAAATGTATTCTTAAAAAACCAAGATTCGAACCAGGGAACTCACAGTTTCCAACTTAATACACCCCCTAGACAACTGAACCATGAACGAACACTGTTTAAATATCATTAAAATGAAATATGGACCGTTTACTGTTTACAACTAAACACAGTTTTTTGTTTGTTTTCTTTTTGTAAAGGCACTGTTGTCATACCGTAGATTTATCTCTTTTGGCGAGTTTTTAAGTAGCAAAAAAACACAAAAATTCCTAGTTTCTATTTGTTAAAATTATTTCGTTAAATATATGAAATAATAAAGAAGGGTGATAACGAAAATCATATTGGGCATTATGCTAGTATAGGTAAACAAATGCGAAGGGGGAAGAAGACACGACAACCGGATTTGAACTTCGCTTTTCATAAGGACCCAGAATATAACCTTAATGTTTGTACCTAATTTGAAAACTTTGGCTATTGCCGTTCTACAGATATACAGAAAAAAAGTAATAAAAATACAACAACCACAAGGGATTTTTTGGAAAAATTGGAGGCAGTCGTGGTTTTTTGGTCATACCTCAGCCATTGTTGGACCGATCTGGCTGAATTTCAATAGCAAGAAATGGTGGACTATATGTGACATAAATGTAAAACAACCTAGCCGCTATCATGTCTGGAGTCTCCGGAAAACACATATCAAACGTAAGACGGATAGACGGTCAGACGGACGGACATCGTTAAATCAACTTCTCTTCTCATAAGGACCCAGAATATATATACTTTATATGGTCTAAGATCACTATTGTAGAAATTACAAACTTATGTATACCCTTTTCCACCTGTGATGAAGGGTATAATAATGTTTTGCCAAGTATTAAAAGAAATATTAATGTATTAAATTAGAAGGACGTTTTTCGGCTATTTTATGCTCTGCTTTAAACAATTTATAGAATTACACATTCTAGGTGGAACGACTTGAGATGGGAAAATAACTAAGCATTAGTTTTAGAGTACACAAACAGGTATACACATCCACCCAGCCGATCGGATTTATACCCACAACACAATAAGGGAGAGGGTATTATGCGTTTGTGCTGATGATTGTAACACCATAAAATATTGGTACTAGAATGATCTTTAAGTATACTAATCGACTTAGGCCCGTTTCACAACTTGCCGATAGCTAACGGTAAGATTTAATCGGCCGTATAAAAAGTGTTCCATTATTACAACTTTAGTTTAACCTTCTACACTGAAAAAATTTTCTTCACAGATCCAATGAAATTTACATTAAAATTCAACCTATGTAACCCTTCATTGGATTAATGAAGGATTAATAAAATCAATGACAAAATTTTCATTGATTTTATGAATCCTCATTGAAAAAATGGATGAAATAAACGTTTGTCATTAAACTAATGCAAAATTTTCATTGATTTTATGAAACATTTCATTAATCCAATGAAGGGTTACATAGGTTGAATTTTAATGTAAATTTCATTGGATCTGTGAAGAAAATTTTTTCAGTGTAGGTAGGACGAAACTAAATCTATTTTATCGCTCACTTTAGGTTAAAGTAAAGTTTTAATAAGGGGACACTTTTTATAAGGCCAGTTAAAGTCTACTTTTAGCTATCGGTTAGTTGTGAAAACGGGCCTAAGAATCACTTATGAATGGATCTAACGCTGTCCGTCCGGCTGGCTGGCAGCCCATGTAAATCTTGTGCGCAAAGTACAGGTAACAATTATGGATATAATTGGTCCAAGGACCAAGCCGATTAGGCAACAAAACCTTTTACGATAGCTTCTATAAAGAAGGATAAAGAAAAAGACTCGGCTTGTGTTTGTCTGGGTTTTAAACTAATTTGTTCAGAAACAAACGAAAACAATTGGTTTATAATTTCGAATAACAAAGGTAATGCCGGCAGTCGTTGCAAAAAAAATTTGAATAATTTTTTTTTATTTTTTTTTTGCGAAAAAAAATTCTCTTTATTTCCCGGGTAATTGATGTTGCCAGATAATCGAATAACGGATAATGAAGGCCCTACTGTAAATAAACAAAGACATGCAGCTAAAAATTATCGTATAAACGTAAAGGATGTTTGGAAGTTGCTTCAAAAGAGAATTTTAAAAAACGACGTTGTAAAAGCCTTCGTATGAATTAGGTGTAAAAAATATTCGCCGCAAATAACTTGTACTTGAATCTTAAGCACAATTCGCTAATTTTGTTCTGACGGGTCCATGATTGCAAATGATTATCAAATCGGGTACACTTTCGAAAATAACCCATATTAACGCACCTGGAATAGTTTGGACTGTAGTAGTTCCATTATATTGTACCACTTACTGTCAACATAAATTTTCTATAAAATTCTTTCATTTCTAGAAGCCAACAACAGATTTTTATAAAGCAACGCAAAAATTAACGCAACTACGACGCGCATTTTTAAGAAAAAGAAATAAAGTTCAAAACAAAAATAAATTATAAATATTTATTTAAAAAAAAAAAATTGTTTTTGTTTTATAAAAAGTTTTCTTTCTATAAAGTTATTTTGCATTTCAGCAAAAAGAGCAACAAAAACCACATGCAAAATACATAATCATTATGGCATTTAATAAGTTGAGTTGAGAAATTGATTTGAATTTTATTGAGAATATTTTAATTTCTATACTTTGTCGCTAGTCGTACGTCACTGAAAGTGTTATGAAATTAAAAAAAAAAAATGAAATTAATTATTTTATTGAAAATAAAAACAGCGAGAATGTGATTTAAAAAACACTTAAAATAATACAAATAATAAAAAAAATATTTTATAATAAAATGTTTGCTCTTCAAATGCTAAAAGGTCTGTTAATGGGATTTACCTAAATCTAGTAATAAAATGCCGTTGTTGCTTATTAAAATTTTTTATATTTCTCATAAAAAATTATGCAATAATTATTTTATGTTTTTTTTTTTGCATGATATAATCGAATTTTTTTAATCAACTCACGACCACATTTAAGACCTGCACTCAAACACTTCTGCATACTACTTGCAGTAATTCTTCGGAAAAAAAATCTTTATAAATTTTGCTTTTGCAAAATCTTTTTCCCCGTCTTCTTCTGTCATACAAGATATATAATTTATAAAAACAAAAATTATAGAATTGTATAATGCACTTAAAAACTCATACGTACACACTCTTCAAGATATTCTCATAGTTTTTTTTTTATTTAATTTATTTAATTGTTGTGTTATTGTTAAATTTTCAAGTAGAGTGAATAGCTAAAGTGCATTGTACAGTGGGGGGCAAAAATTGCATAAGCACATTTTGTTAAGAATCATAGTTTTTTATAAAAAGGAAATTATTTTTATAAAATTTGAAAAACCAGAAGCTTAAACATAAAATGATTCTCCAAATAGACTTCATTCAAAGGCAAATATCTTTTTTTTTTAGTGTTAAACTTAAAAATGCGTTTGAACTTTTATTAAAAAAGATTAGTATAATTGGCATTCAAAGTATTCGCCATCGTTAGATATGAACCTTTCTGGCAATATTGCCAGACTATTTTGTTGATGGCAAGTACGCATCTGGCCAATTTCGAATACCCTGTTCTAAAGTAAAGCATATTCCAGCTATAGGATTAACATTGATTGACAAAAATCGCAGACATAAGGCCTGAACTATTCATTAACTTCGAACTATTTGAGTTTACTTTGGCGGTTTTTGTATTTCGTGTTCGTCGGCATTAGTTTCGGTGAGCAATCGATAAGCTTCAGCAGCCTTTTATTAAAACTAGTGTTTGCCCAGTAGTTGAAATTCGACCATTATTATTGATACAAATATGAAGAAAACATACATACAGTACATAACGGATATAGAAAATCTCACTTAAGAAAAAAATGCTTTTAAGAAAGTTTTTTAAAAGCATCGTGTCTTTTTCCATATGTGTTAATGTAGAAATTATTTTGTGAAAGACAACTGTTACAAGAAATATTTTGCCATGCACAAAAAATTAAAATGCGTACAAAAAATATTTTTATAAGAAAATTTTTTTTTATACTGCAGTTACACAAAATATACAACCAAGTGCCTACATACTTGCTTGCACAAAATATCCAACTTATTGTGTACATTTGAATGCTCGTTTTAAGCCACAATTCTTTTAAAAAATAATTGATTAAAAGAAAAAACGCTCATTAGAAACATTTTCTAGGCTTTTTTATGTTTCCGTAAATGTTTAATTTCATTTTGTAAGTTCAATAAGATAAAAAAATTAGAAAGTACCAATTGAAAACAAAAAAAGTACCAAAAAGTCGCCTCTTATGGATTCTCAATCACTCTTAACTCTGCATGTTAAATATTATGTTTCTAGGTTCAGTATTAATACAAATTCAAAAAGTACCAGTTAAACAACAAAAAAGTACCAAAATAATCCCTGATAAAGATTCTCATCCACACAGGCCATTGCATGTTTAATTTTATGTTCATTTGTCCAATATTAACAAAAATTCAAAAAGTAGAAGTTGAAGTTGAATTCTCATTCACTCAGAACATTTCATGTTTAATACATATTAACGCCTGTATTTAAAAAAAATTTTAAAATTTAATAAAGGTTTACAAAACAAATTTTGAATGAAAATTCTCCTTAATAAACGTTTGTTAAATTTAAAAATCGTTTATACACGGGGGTATGTGTCTAGGTCAATATTAGCGAAAATCAAAAAAAAAAATGTATCAGTTGTAATACGAAAAGTACCAAAAAGTACCCTTTTCAGATTCTTATTCACTATGGACCATGTAAGTATGTTTAATTTTATGTTTCTAGACCGAATATAAACGAAAGTTAAAGAAGTACCAGTTGAAGAACAAAAAAGTACCAAAAAAATCTGTCTTATAGATTCTCACATTCTCAGGGTATTAAATGTTTAATTTTATGTTTCCAATATTAACGAAAATTAAAAAAAAGTACCAGTTGTAGAACAAGAAGTACCAAAAAGCTCCCTTTACAGATTCTTATTTACTACGGACCATGCATGTTAAATTTCAAGTTTCTAGGTTTAATATTAACGTGAATGTTTAATTTAATTTTGTAAGTTCACTAATATAAACAAATCAGAAAGTACCAAATGAAAAACAAAAAAGTACCGAAAGTCTCCTCTTATTATTTTTCAATCACTCTGGACTCTGCGTGTTGGATTTTATAATTCTAGATTCAGTAAAAATTAATTTCAAAAAGTACCCGTTAAGAAACGAAAAAGTACCAAAAAGCTCTCCTCTACAGATTCTAACCTACTTCGGACCAGGCATGTTTAGCTTAATGCTTTTAAGTCCAATAGTAACGAAAATTAAAAAAGGTACCAGTTGTAGACCCAAAAGTACCAGAAAGCTCGCATTTAAAGATTCTTACTGACATCGAACCAGGCATGTTTAATTTAATGTTTCTAGTTCCAAAAAGTAACGAAAATTAAAAAAAGTACCAGTTGTAAAGTACCAAAAGCTCGCCTCTACAGTTCATTACTGACTTCGGACCAGACATGTTTAATTTTATGTTTTTGGCTCCAATATTAACGAAAATTCAAAAAGTACCAGTTAAAGGGCAAAAAAGTACCAACATTTTTAATTTTTTCGGTTCTAACGCACTTAGGACCCTTCACCTCTAATCTTATTTAATTTAAGTATCAAAAATTTTCAATGAATGGAGAAAAAGGTTTTGTAAAAAAGTATCAAAAATAGGTACAATTTACACTCCTTAAACGTTCGAATTTTGAAAAAGGTACCAAATTTATATTTGTATTTATTACATAAGTAACTCACGAATTCGGTATAATCTTTTTTTCTATGTTTATTGGTTTAAAATATAGATGGGTAACTCCTTTAAAGTTCCGAATTTAAAAAAAGTACCAGACATCTGTCTGCTTATGTTTGTACCTCTTTCAATTTTAAAGATATAAGGTTACCGAATTTACCCGTTCTCCGCCTCAGATTTTAATTTAAATATAATATTGTGTACTTCTGTGAGAAAATACCTTTAAATGGTGTATTTTCGGATATTTCAAATCGGTTGACAAGCAATGGAGGAATGTATTCTTAACTGTTTTGCCTTTGTGGATTTATAAAAAAAATATTGAAATTCAGTTCTTTAATTTATTAATAATTTAAACTTAATAAGCACGTAGTTTTTACGAAAACTTTGGGGAAAACTTACAGCAATTTCCCATCGAAAAGTTTTCTGAAATATTCCGAACAAAAATCCTGTTTCAAACACAATTGGACATATTTTGTACAAAAGTTTTTTATGAAATTCCAAAGACTTAAATTTTTTATTAATATTTTTTCAAGTACTTATTTTATTCTTTTCATGCTTAGTTGTCATTTTTAGTTTATTCTATTTAAAATTTTCATTTATTTAAGCAACTTTCTCTAATTCAATCTCTTAAACAAATTATGTTATTTTATTTAAGGATGACGTTTAACTTTTTCTCCGCACTGTATCTATTCAAACGTTGTTGCATTTTCTTACATTTCCAAAACCACAAACACTGTTTTTATACACAAACACAAGCTAATTGTTGATTACAATTTAAGCAAATGAATTACAATTTTGTTGTTCGGTTGAGTTTCTGATTATACAAGTCACCTAATCTAGATACTCGAATACATACGAACATTTTATATACTTGGAACTTTTCAACAACAAATAATTGTTTACATAGGGAAATTTTGGTTTATTGAAAAAAGGAATAATCAAGGCGAATTCATCCCAGGTAATCTCGGTACTACAACAAGTACAACTCGTACAAAAACCACAAGTAATTTGTTTTTGTAAAATCATTGTACAATGTCAAAAACAGAAATAAAACAAAACAGAAACAAAGATAATAAAAGAGAATAAACAAAATTTTGACATCTAACAGTGATTTTAGCTAATATCAGCGGGGCTTTTAAGACCACCTGTAATAAATTCGCCTTGGGAATAATTTAAAAAAAAAAGAATCAAATTCAATAAAATATTTTAAGTTTTATTAAAAAGAAAAATGTTTCAAGCCATAGTAACATAAGTTTTCATCATACATGTATTGTCAAATGAACTTATTTGATTTTTGACGCTCGTTTACATTTTCTTCTATATTTTCTTTTGTTTGGCGTTAGGTTTAGAAATTGAGAACAAAATTTCTAATGACTATACCTTGTACTTATTCTACCATGTTTCAAACCAATTTCAAAACCGTTAGTTCAAAACTTTTAAAAATGTCAAGGTGCATTCATCCATGCGATCCAAACAATATTTTTGTCCGGAGAATAATTATTTTACTTAGAGTTTTCTGCAGAACTATTTACCCATTTCGGAAAATTTGTCCAGAAAAACAAAGATACCATCCATATAGTTAACAGATGCAAGCAATTATACAAAATAGCCAGTATTTGTTATACCATAGAGGAGAAAATCCTTGCGCCCGGCCGAAGGCCGGCTATGCTTTCAAGTTTGTAAGCATGTTGTGGACATTATGACACTCTACAAAGGGACATAACGTCCACGGGCTTTATGACACTGCTCTGATGGACACTGTGACACTGGACGTTATGACATGCCACCTTTTTGCAGTATGTCCCTTTATTTTTACGAATAACATTTAGGAATTCGACGTATAATGATAATGAATGATTAAGACAAATAGTATGTAAGATTTGGACGAAATTTTAAAAATGAAAGATGGCCCGTAAAAATTTAAAAAACGAAAAATCACCCAATAATAACGAAAAATAGCACAAAAATTTTGGGTAATTTTTCATATGAATTCAGGCCCAATTTTTCATGGATTTTTTTCGGGCGATTTTTCATTTTTTTTTTTTTTTTTGTTTGTTTTAGCCATTTTTCTTTGGGCGATTTTTCCTACAGCCATAAAAAACGAAGCTGAAAACAAAACAAGCCATAAATGATTAAAATCTGTTTAAAACTTTTGATTTTATTCACAAAAGTTGACAAATTTTAATTAATTTAAGAATTTCATAAAACGCAATATTTGTATGGGAGCCCCCCTAAGAATTGGTGATAAGGGGAAAGTGTTTCTCAAGAAAATGATAAAGACAAAGAATTAAATGAGGTCGGTGATACATTTTATCCCACTAGGGGCAACTCCTGGGCATTTATGGGACTTTTTCTTCAACGTATCTCTAGTCTGCATTGAACATTGTGTATGGGAGCCCCCTTAAGGAATGGAGATAGCGCCTAGGTATGTTAGAAATAAATGAGGGGCATACTAGGCGCTGCAGGGGCCAAATTGAAGAATTTCTACCATACACATATGGAGGTTATAAAAAATTCTTAAATTTGGCCCATGCCGCGCGTAGGATGCCCGTAGATGGTCATACATTTGACCCATATAGGAGCATCCTACTCTCTGTACCGTACACATATGGCGATTTATAAAATTCTTACATTTTGCCCTGCCGCGCCGCGCGTTGGATGCTCCTAGATGGGTCAAATGTATGACCAACCCCACTTTATTTTTCATCTTGATCAAAAAAAGTTTACTTTTCTTAATTGCGGAATTTCGTTTTTTTTTAGTAATTTCAATAAACTAAACCGTTTTTGAGTTACGCGAATATATGTTGTGCAACCTTCTTCTCCTTTTACGAAATAACGGTTTAACTCGAAAACAAGAGCTAACCTAAAAAAAGTTGGGCACTATTGGATTCAACGTACCCGAATTATGCTAAAACGTCATGTGCCCGGCTTGTCGAATTTGGAGCTAGCACAGTGTAATTAGCAGATGAGTGCTGGTTAGCTTTGTGGCAGAATAGAAGCAAATTAAACATTTAGAAAACCAAATTTCTTTAATGTTCATTGCGAAAAAAGATAATCGTGTAATGAGAAAATGGTAATTACAGTGTTAATGGGGTAGTGATTATATAACCTCTCCTACTCAAATGGCAACCTCTCCTACACATGCCGCATATATATACATACATATACAAATTTGTTTTGTCTTGATTTGTTCTAGTTTCGGCAAACATCGTAGCTTAAGATGAATAACTGATTGGGCATATCACCCGATCCTGGAGCTGTTGAAGCCAGCAACACCTCCAGAAGGCATACATTTGGCAAGGTTTTTAGTCATTGCAGTTTTTAGGGTTATTCCGCTTAACATCGAGCGGCAGAGCCTCGTCTGTTATCGGCAGGATGCGCCATGTATAGGAGGGGTTGCCATTTCTTATCGGTTCAAAAAAGTTTTATACATTTAATTATGCTCAATCTTATAAATTTGAAATCGTCGAAAGTAATTCCATAACAAATGTAAGCATTACGGCAGCAATCAATATTGACTTTTTCATGCTGCAATACAAAATGTTCATTATTATCAGTATAAGGGGCCTAATCTGTTCAGACATAACATTTTAAAGTTACGTAGTATTAAATTTGTATACAAATTGCAACTTTGTATAAAAACACTTTGTCGTAATTTCTTGGCAATTTTCTATTTTTGCTCTCACACGAGTATGAAACATTGTATTTAATTAAACATTACTAAATAGGTACGATTTGTTGACACGTTTTTAAGCAACGTTTGTCTCGCTCGGCACCTCTCTATTTATGTATCTCCCTGAACCAATTTGGCAAAATTTTGCTGTACATAGATATTTGGGTCAATGCTAAATAAACATATGTAGGGTAAGTGTACCAGTAGTCGGCACTTTAACTTTTTTTTCTTTTTTAAACTGGTGCCATAACGTACACAAACGTGATACTGGGATGGCAACTAGCCACTACAGTTCAGTAATATGTATATTTTCGATTCATATAAGAGTTTTTAGACACATTCTATATTAAATTTGAGTAATTTTACTTTTTCCTAAAATACACGGCATTTGCCAGTAGTCGGCATACGATGTTCCAATCCTCGGCATGTAATGATCCTATTGTCGGCATGGTCATTTTTTAAAGAAACAAACCAATTTGTTCACGAATTTAATTGATATTTTATTGAAAATTTAAGCTTTTTACTTTCTAAAATGCTTAAAATGTACATTTGTACGTTTAAGTAGGCATTACACGCAAAGACAAAAATGTTTTAATATGGTCACCTCCAAGAAAACCATTTTTAAAGCTAATTTTGAACATATTATGTTTAGTTTACCCATATTATTGTCTCCGACAACCATATTATGGTTAAATTAGTCCTCCATCAAGACGCCATACCCGTATTATGGTTGCCTCAAAACATGTTGTGGTTAAATATGACAATAATTTGTTTTCAAATTAACAATAGTTTTTCCTCTTTTGCAAGAGTAACATGCTATGGTTGAAAAAAAACATGCTAATAAAAGTGTTAAACATATTTTATTTATTAACCGTAACATGTTCGGAGGCAACCATAAAATGGTTGTGGCTTCTTGATGGACGACTTATTTAACCATAATATGATTGTCGGAGACAACAATATGGTTAAATTAAACATAATAAGTTCAAAATTTTCTTTAAAAATAGTTTTGTTGGACGTAGAAAAAAAGGTTTCACCTCCAACAAAACTATTTTTAACGAGAAATTTAATACATATTATGGTTAGTTTAACCATATTGTTGTAGTCACAACCATATTTTGATGTTATTGCTAAATATGACAATAACTTGTTTACCACTAATAGTTCTATTTACTAATAGAATTTTCCTCTTTTCCAAGAGCAACATGCTATGGCTAACCATGCTTTGATAGGTGATAAATATATTTTTGTTATTACCCAAAACATGTTTGAAGGCAACAATAATGTGGTTGTTTCTTCTTGATGAAGGACTATTTTAACCAAAATCACCGGTGACAAAATTATTGTTAAATTAACCATATGATGTAAGATTTTTTCTTTTAAATAAGTTTTGTTGGAGGCAGAGCTATAAAAATCTGAAATCAAAATGATTTCAATCAAACTGATTTGATTCTTTGATTTCGAAATGATTTTAAATTTGTAAGGAGAGTCATTTGAAGGAAACAAAGATTTTGATTCTGATTTCATTTTTATTGCAATAAGTGAATTTGAATGTTATATTTTTTTGGAATCAATTAAAATATAAATTGAATTAAAAAATTTTTACTTTCAACATCTTATCGCCATTACATATTTTGGACGGATCATCCAAAATATCAACAACAATTTGTTCGATGAGATGGTTTTTCTTCAGGGAATTTAGCTCGTCCTTTACTAATTGCCTCTGATTTCTTAACAGCTAAGCTTAAATGCAGATTCAAGGACGATCATTTTTAAATAGTATGGTGCGTCCATCTTCCTTTATAATCGCTTAAACTGTGTTCAGAATGTAATCAATTTTTACCGGAAGTTTGCATTTGGAGAGGACGAGCCACTATTTTACTAACTTATCCTGTTTAGCATTTGACTAAACTTGTATTCTGTCATGTAAAGTGAAGCTTGGAAAGCTTCATTTCTGGCTGGCACCTAGTAAAGATATCAAACCATTTATTTGTAGGGCCACTTCAGTAAATTTAAACATTAACATTTTCTTACTTTTCATATTTAACTTTACTGAAATAAGTATGTTAATGAAATGCAAGTATCTAATAGTCCTTAAAAATTTTAAAAAATATACTGTTTTGGGACCCCATATACAGTTAAACTAGAAATAAAATTGCTGCCGACTTTAGGACAACACTTATCCTATAGTCGGCAGGTCATGAGATACTCAAAAGATATCATGCCGACTACTGGGTAAACTCGTTTTAAACTCATTTTCTGTTATCTCAGAGGCAAGAGGCACGATTGATGAACAATTTACTTAAATTTGAGTGTAATCAGAGAAAAATACTGATTTGCCAGTAGTCGGCACCCAATGCCGACCAAAGGAAATTTTGAAAATTTTTGTTCCTAATGTCGGCACCCAACAAAATTAATAAAATATTTACTTTTTGTAAATTTTTTTACTTTTACGACAAAATTGAATAGACTTTTTACCTTTTTAAACTTTATAAGTAATACACTTCCCATAAAAAATATGTCTATTTGCCTTTTAAAGTTAGCTGTAACACTAATTTTTTTTTTTGAAAAACAAGGGTCACCGCACAAGTTCAAGAGCTTGTTACTCAAGACTTCAAAATTTGGCAAAAATACTCATCTTACTCCAATTTAATTATTACTAATGGAAAAATGAGTAAATTTTCTTGACAAACTTGATGCTATTTATTAATGTTAAAACCGCATTTCTTATTTATTAACGTTTAAATGCAAAATATGCCGACTACTGGGACATGCCGACTTTAGGAACACTTACCCTACGTGCTTGACTTTTACACAGTGTCTAACTGTTTTATGACATTGCAACCAGAAGATACATATCAAATTTGCGGTCTTATATTGACAGCGAATTGTTTAATTATACGTAACAACAATTAAATTTATTGTTTAATTAAAAAATAAATTGTTTTAGCGATTTTCCTAGACAATAAACCCGTCTATATCAATTTTCTTTTTATAAGCAGGCATATAATGTATTAATTATATTCTTTAAGGTATTTGTTTCAATTGTTTTTGTTCTATTTTGAAAATTTTATCAAAAACAGCAAATGTTTACATAACAAACATTGGCAAAAATCACACAAGCAGCCAATTTTTTAATACTAAAAGAAAAAAAAAATACCAACAAAAACAATCGGCTGTTCAGAAGCTGGCAGCATGGGCCATCGATGGCATGCCATCATAATGAGACAACCCAACTCGTTTTTTTCATCATCTATTTTTAAATGCCGGCAAACAAACTTGGTTGTTTTAAGCAAAAAAAAAAAAAAAAACGTGCGCATTGTGTCAAAACAATATATAATTTTTTTTGTTTTTATACGTGCGTATTTATCCTGCCTCTTGTTTTCTTTTACAAAAACAGAGAGATTTTTCTAAAGCATAAAATAAATAATCGGCACCGATAAGATACTCAGCTTTTTTTAGGGTCGTTTTTAAGAGTAAATATTCCGATTTCTGTGTATTTTCAAATGTTAAGAAAAAAGACAAATGTTTTTTTTTATTCGAGTTAAATAATGAAAAGAGCATCTGTATCTAATCAGAATGTTAGAAGAAAACACTCATACAGACATGTCTTTTAGCACGTACACAACAATTGTTATTTAACTATCCAGCGGGAAAAGGAAGGAGTACGGGTGCCTTCTAGAAGGCCTCTGTACTTAGAAGTACTTTCATATCTTTTTTACACACGTTGTCCTTGCGGGGTAGGCCTTCCGCTCTCGCTTCTTTCGCAGTTACGAAAGAATGATAATAGGATAAAAAAAAAAAATTAGATTTTGCTTTAGCTAGTGCAAAAAAAAACAAAACAAAAATGTTAATCCTTCTCTTTTCGGTTCTCATAGAAGGGAATGTGGAATGTGTATCTTTTGTTTTATACGAAAGAGCCGAGACCTTCTATGGCGCATTTTTTTAGCAGTTACATAAGAATAGTATGTACCTATTTGAATTAAAAAAAATTTAAGTAGGCCTTTAATCAGGCCTGAAGTAAGAAAGTATTCTGAGTTTTCCGGCTGGGTCTCTAACACACTTACACACTCGTTCAGTCCTCGTGCAGACTTTCAATTTATGTTGCAGCTTATTTTTTCAAATTCCGCTTTGAAATTGCATAAGAGTCCTCATTATTAAATTCTAGTTATACAGGTTTTTGTATTTTTATGTCCTCTCAGTTGCTTTCGTTTTTTATAGGAATTTTATATAAAGTACAATTATAACGGAAAAAGACCCTACAGCTTACACAGCGTTTACATTTGCCAGTACTGGCAAGACAGTAAGCATATACATATTAGTTGGCAAAACAATGCAAAAACAAAATAGCTGTAAAAGTGTTTATGTATTAGTGAAAAAGTTTGAATGAATTGCTACTGTCTTGCCAGTACTGGCAAATGTAAACGCTATGTAACATCAAGGTAAAGAGTGCGCTTTACAAAACAGAATTGTAGAGTACAAGAAACTGTTGACCAGTAGTGCAAAATGTAGTAAAACTGGGCCATTTATGGTACTTTTGATTGTTTGATGGTCCTTTGGTACTTTCCTATTTCTTTTTTTGGGACTTTTCTCTAATATCGCAAAAGTATGGAATACCACTCTTCGATTTGTACTTTAAAAAAGATGGTAAATAAAATTGATTACCCAAATCTTAGTGATGAGAGTATTGCAAGAAAAAACAGTTGATAAAAGTTTGCAGGCTTCATACAAACATTTATTTATTATTGATTTTTTAAACAACTAATTTTCCCCATTATGTAAACACGTTCCTACGTATGTATGTAAGTTCAATAAACATGAATAGAATACAATGTAATAAAAGCTCGATTTAATGATAAATGTAGCTAATTTTTTATTTAAAAAAAGTTCGGTATTACGATCTCTCAGTTTAACGAAAGGGGCTGACATTATATCATTTGTTATACCGGGCTTTGCCTGTATTTCCAAAAAACTTTTGCCCTTACAGAACAATTCCAGCCTTTCTTGGTGCCAATTCACACGTTGCAAGTCTTATTGATCAGCTTGCTACCTTATAGGCGAGAGAGGGTGAGAGAGAAACGTTTATTTTCCTCTCTTCACTCCCGTTATAAAGTAGCAAGCTGATCAATAAGACTTGCAACGTGTGAATTGGGACTTAGTATCAGTAGCAAAATTAACTCAAGAATTGATGAAAAATGGCGAGTGTGGACGGGGACTCACTGTTCAAGAAGTTACAGTCACTTAAGAAAATGTTATCCCTAAAGACGGCTTGACATTTGTTAACATTTAAATACATTTTTATTAAGGTCAACTTTTTAAAAAACAATTAAGCTTCCAAAATATAAAACTATGAAGATAATAAGGTCGGCCTTAATTTTCTAAATATATTTTCTATTTATATAAAAGAGCTGCGTGAGTGACTGACTGCCCAGCCAAGCCGCTGACCCTAGAAACTTGATATTTGGGCCAGAGATTGGTCACTCCCCAAATCGATGCACTAAGATTTTTGGAAATTCGAATGTTTAGGGGGTAAAAAAGGGTAAACACGGGAAAATTCGGTAACCTTATATCTTCAAAACTAAAAGAGATACAAAAAAAATTTAATACTTATTGTTGTTCTTTAGAAAAATAAGCGGACAGGTGTCTGGTAATTTTTTGAAATTCTGCCTTTTTTGACACCCCATTTATCTTTTGAACCAATAAACATAGAAACAAAGTTTATACCACATTTGGGAAATAGTACCCAAAAAAGGAAATACGGGAAATTTGAAATTTTTCTTTAGCTTTTTGGTTCTACTAAAGTATCGGATTAAATGCTAGTATTTTAACAGGTTTAAACCTAGAAAAATAAACTTTGGCATAAAAATATGTCCACGAAGAAAAAGGATACGCTAACGAAGTAGCGGGTATATATATGCTGGTAGTCAATAACCTAAAATGCCTTATTGTGCTTACTCCACTAAAAATATAGAGTGATTTTCATATAAATTTTACTAGACGTTTAATAAATTGTGTTGTGGAAACAGCACATAAATTAAACTGGCTTAAATAATCTTTTGCGCTTTCGTAAAGTTCAGGTTTCAAAGAATTAAAAAAGTCAAATTGCTTTTGAACAAGGCTACAAGTGTAGTGGGGGAAGAAATTGGGTTATTTAAATCAATATGGCTAACGCATCATATTGATCCGTTGTTAAGAACTGCGTCTTCAAATTGACCAGACACTTTCAAGTTCCCAAGATGAGGAAGAAGATGAGTCAACAGAACATCTTCTCTCTCATTGCCCGAGACTTGAATTCCTAAGACATAAACGTTTTGGTCAAAGAACCCTTAAGCCTCTTCATGCTCATCATTTTACGTGAAAACTTATAACTGTGCGAAATATCTATGAAATAATGTTGATGGAGTTGTGCTCTGTTTATTTTGTGGAAAAGCTTCGAAATGTTTCTGGCAAGATTTTTTACATCTGCGAATTTCGCGTGAAACTTTAAGAAAATGGGTAAAAGTGTAAACTAATTTCCTATTAAATGAGAAAGGAACAATTAAAAGAACTCAACCGGTAACAGTTTTTCAACAGTATTTACTTTTTATTTTAATTTTAAAAATACTTTTTAGTAAAGTACATGCGGGTTTTGTAAACATACGAAAACAATGTCGCATACTTTGAAAGAATTAAAACGTCGAATTGTGCAAACTCGTGAGATAGTTAACTTTGACATATGTCAAAGTTTTCGTAGAAATGACAAACGTTGCTGAACATTTTTCACAAATTTGAACAGAGTACTAGGCTTAAGGGACAAATCAACTTCTTCATTAAATCAACCGCCTGGTTGAGGCAAAATGTCAACAGCCAGGTAAGATAAGAACACTGGGCGACAGTGCAACATGGTCTTACGGGTACTAATTGCTATTTCCACATGATGGCAGCTGTCATTGGAACCTTCTTGTACCAACGGAACTAGAAGATCGCAGGATTTTAATTTATAACACATTTAATCTATAACACATATTGTGGAAGTCTTTAATTCTATAAGACTTTTCACAATGACAAATAATTACAAAGCGATTATGTCGAATTTACTCCTTTAAATACCCTATTTTATATGTTTATATTTTTTTATTTTTTTCAAATTCTGTTATTCATTCTCGTTCTCATTCTCTGTAGTTTATTTACATTTAAATTGAGGTTGTTTTGTTTGATATCGAACCAAATCATACTAAACCTCAACCTCAAACAGCAAATAACAAATACTTTTGTGTTTGGATGACGCTTAGTTTTTTTTTTTTTTTTTCTTCAAATACAACTTGATTTGAAATTTTCGTTGTTGTAGATTCGAATTTGAATTGTATTGTTTTTGTGTTTTATTGTGTCGTCGACGTGATTCAGTGTTAATTTTCATATGAATATTATTATGCAATATTAGATGGATGGATGACTAGATGGATTGCAGGGAACGGGCGAGGTGGTAGTTGACGGCTATAAAATATTTATCAGGGAACGTAACGATTATAAGTTTTAATTAAAAAAATAAAAATACTTTTTAATGATTATTTTTTTTTTGTACTTTTAATATTTGCTTAGAAAACAAGAGTTATTGTTTAAGTTTAGTTCTTTACTAAGAAAATAGTTACCTACCTATAATAATTTAAAATTTTTATTAACAAATAGGTAGATGTTAACACATGGATTTCGTACTGAATTTCTATTCCTGAAATTTGTTACGCAACACTTTATAATTAATTGTAGTTTCATTTATGTAAGAATTATTTTATTTAAATACGCTTTTGGAGAGACAACAATTATTAAGATTTTTTTGTATTAATTGTTTTGTGAGTGTGTGTGTGTGTTATGTTGTATTCTAAACGTTGAACAGAACCAAGTCAAGCTCTTTTTATTTAAATACCTACACAAACATACTACACACATATTAATTTAAAAAAATTAGCCTCTTAAACACCAATTTATAAATGTACTTATTTGTTTATTTATTTATTAAAAAGCTAATGTTAACAGAGATTTCGTTATTTATGCATCACAAGTGGTAAAAGCCGGTATACGAAGTTTGTCATTTCATGTGAAACTTTTGTAATGTTTATCTTAGATCCCGTTTTATATGGCCAGCAATCACGCTGCCAAATTTCATGAAGATCGGTCCATAATTTAATGTCCCATAGTTATAAAGTCCACTCTGGAAACACACTTTAATAAGATAAGAAAAATCATATATTTTTGTGATAATCGGCCCACTCTTGAACTATTTCTGTTCATGTTGGAGGGTAAAGATTAGGCACAGCCGAATATAATTTTTTTTGCTTGTTTTAAATGACAATTTAAATGGGAATTTAGCACGTCATACGAAGATCGTATTAATAATAAACTTTGTATTCCCGAAAATAACTTTGATAATATAATTGCATGTGCCCGTGCATAAAACTGAATTGGCAAATTGGTTTAGTTCGTTTTTTCTTACGAAGACAATAGAATGAAGCGGTTTGTTTTTTAATTTTGTTTTTTCTTTTAACCCACTTACAACTACAATTCGAGTCGGAAAGAACCCAACCAATTGTAGGGGGATGTAAGAAAAGATAAACTCACTGTTTATTGTTGGTGTTTTGTTTAAGCTTTAATATTGTTCCAGGTAAGACTTAGAGTGTTTATAACTCTTATTCGCTTAAGGTTTTATTTGTTTAATATTTTTGGCTTTTCTAAAATCTTTGGAAAAGGTTTCCTGATGAGCTGGTGTAAGCAACCGGCGAAATGCGCATAGAGGCTTGCTTTCCCTCAACAATAAATTTCAGTGTATTTATCAAATATGAAAAACTGGGAATTTAGCTTCGTATGACGTGCTAATCGTATTAATAATAAACTTTGTATTCCCGAAAATAACTTTGATTTAAATAATTTAATTTTTTATTTTTACCATATGTATGAACGTTGTAGTGTACGACGTAGTTACGTTCATAAAACGCTACGTAGCACGTGCTAACAACGTACGAGCCAATTGTGTTCCGAGCACTATTTGAAAAAAGCGTTGGAGTTTAAACTGAATTCGTTAAAAGTTCACAGGTGTAGAGCACTCCTTTTTTTGGCTTTGATTGAAACAATTTCACCCGTATTCATAAGAAAATGTTAGCCACAGTTTGTACACTACGTAGGTACAACCATCTGCTAACTAGCATGCCGATTAAGCTTAAGCCTAGATTACACTATCTCACAAGTCTTACGTATTCCATAATACTTTTTGAGATAGAAATCTAATGAGTTTTGCTGCGACTGTCAAAAAATCTAACGTAACATGAAAGTTTGTGTTCAGACCATCACACAAAGTATAAACACTCACACATGAAATAAAATGCAACCCTGATCCAATGAAAAGTATTATTGTTTAGATTTTTAAAAAAACGATGAAGTCGTATGGGATGTCAAACTTTTTTCTTAATACTTGTCATTTTTGTGACACATTGCATTCACACTATCACACTTTGTCATATTACTTGAGTTTTTGACATGTATTAATACAAAGTATAATAGTGTAATCTAGCCTTTAGTAAGTAGTTTGTTAGGACAGAGTTAATTCATAAAGAACTTTTCTCCATCTGCTAACTTTTGATAAATCAACTCTGGATCTTAATGATGACACATTTTCTTACTCAAAAATGCAACACGTTTTGCATTAATCAACGCTGGTTTTGTAATTTTATCTTTTTTCCTCCACATATAAAAAAATTATAAAGATTTTAAAATAAAAATAAAATAAAAAAAAGATAGTAAATTAAAAAAAAAACAAACAAAATTGTTTAACATTGAGCAGCTATTTTTCGAAAGTTGGCAAACGCTTGGCAGCTCGTTAACAAGAGTTTGGCAAATCGTTAGTTTGCTAAGTGTATTATGAATAAACTTTGTGCTAACTTCATGTCAAACTTTCATTATGAATACGGCTGCTAGGCTCTATGTGGGAACGGATTTAAGAAGAAGGAGTCTTATCATAAAATATTTTCTCCTGTACAATTTTTATTTATGGGCCCATAACGGATGGCAACTCAACTCAGGAGTCGTTTTAAATTCCATTAACTTTTAAAAAGAGGAAATTTTAACTAAGAATTCCTAAAATTATGACAATGATATAAAAATATCTTTAAATTTTTACGTACTCAATGGTACCTTACAATAGGATTTAAACAACTTCAGTCGAAACCAAAAACTGTCGAACAAAAAACGAAAATTTGTGTACGACAGCGGCTGTTTACATTTAATGCATCAAAAAGCAAGAGTTTTTTTTTTGTGGATGAAAGAAATGGTAGTTTTTCTACTTTGACTGCGGTTTTTTAAACGCTGCCCCAGTGACCGACTTAGCGTTAGGAACATAACTGAATTAAGATCGAGTCTATAGGCAAAAGAAATATTAAACCTCCGAACTTTCTTTTAAATTCTTTCAAAAATGAATGATCCCCCTCCCCAAAATACATATACAAAAATATGTTCTACCACCGACAGTCAAACAATTTACCACCCACTTTGTCACCCCATTACATTTGTATAAATTGTTTATTACTTTGTTAGTCATTGACAGAAAAAATATTATTATTAAAATAAAATACAAAAAATCTAAACATATCAAAAAAGTGTTAAATAACCCAACATTCATAGAATTGGCGCACGCAACCGATAAATTTTATCAGTTTTTTTTTACTCTCCTAAACAATAAAAACGATTTTTTCAAAACAATTTAACAGCGGCATGTAGATACATCTGTATGTTCATGTGTATGTATATGCAAATATCTTACAGAACGCGCCAAATTGAAATAAAAAAAAATCATATCAGGAATACTTATGTAAAAAACGCAAATATTAGCACAATACACAGAATAAAAAAATAGGAAATACCTACGAAAAAAACACAACTTCAAAAAGAAAAAAACTTTTTGTTTACATAAAAATAAACATACATAAATATGTAAATACGTTGTAGGTATGTAAGTTTGTTTGAATGCTCTAAAATATTCTATAAGAGAGAAATAGAAACGAAAATATTAAACGAAGTTAGTAAGAGATTTTAAGCGCTCGGCAGCGTTCTCAGTTATAGGAATTTGTCCCCAAATTAAGGTTTTTTTGTAATTGGGGATAAAAAGTTCTTGAAAATTCCCAGGGGATTTTTTTTTGGAAAATGAACTTTTTTTCGATAGGGATTATGGAGATAATATATTATTCTAAATGCCATTTGTGCAATAGCAAGACAAAGTTGGTCAAGATTAGGGTGTTCAAACGATTAACCGTTGTTAGATTAATCGAATAATTTTAGGCGATTGAGTGTTCGAATAATTTAAAATTGCTTATTTTCGATTAACAATGAATTCAAATAATTTATGTCGATTGATTGATTAATCGAAAATTTGTTTATCACAGTACTAGTTTTTTTCCCCTTCATGCAAAAAAAAAACAAGCCGATACGTTTTAAAAATACTTATAATGCAAAGACTAAAACTAAAGAGTTTGGGTATAATTTATTTTTAAGAATGTTAAGTACAGACTTTTATCACTATGATTCAGATGAAGAAGATGATTTTTTAGAGGCGAATGAAAACAACCTTCTATCAGACTTTAACAAGACTTTTAAAATTGTTAGAAAAAATCAATAAGAGATTTAAGAGGAATAACGGAAGACTACCAACTTTTAGAAAAGACGAGAAAAAACCGAGAAATTGGATATTTTATAACGCTTAACTTTCAATCTCTCCAACGTCAACAACAAGTGAAAGACTCTTTTCTAAATCAAGTTCCATCAAAACAAAAGAAAGAAATCGTCTGAAAAATGTACATTTAAACTCTTTTTAAAAGATTATTTTAGAAGATTAGCTTAAATTTTGATGCTATTTTATTTAAAAACGTTTTCCTCTTTTATTACATGAAGTATCTTTTGTTATATTGTTGTTACTTTTTTAATAAAATTTTTATGTTAAAAAATATAATTTTTTTTTTTTAGATTTCTAAAATAGACATAATTAAAATTATTCGATTAAATTTTTACCTCGAATAATTATTCGCGCGATTAATCGATTAATACAAAGCATCGATTAATTTAATACCTTAGTCAAGATGTGGCTACAAAAAATCTTTAAGGTGGTTCGAAACCTTTTCAAGATCTGGCTGAAATAGTTTTAAATATGTTTTCTCTACCAACAAGTAACGCTTGTGTATACAATGAACATAACCAAAACCAAAATTTGCAACAGAATGCAGTATCAGTTATTAAAAGCTCTTCCTAGAATAAAAACAAGTAAGAGTGCTATATTCGGCTGTGCCGAATCTTATATACCCTTCACCATTGTGCGAGCAGAATACAGCGCAACTAGACAAAAACTAAATAACTTGTACATACCTATACATACATATTTACAATACTTAAAACTTCATTATAAATAAAATTTAAAAAGCGAAAACTGTACCCATGTTCTGTAACTTTAGTGAGAACTTCTTGCATCGAAAAGATGTGAAACAAAATATTCCATCGTTTCTCGAAAAGTGAGAAAAATGTGTGTCTGTAACCCATGTCGAAAACTATCAAAAGAGATTACGTCGTTACGTTATAAATGTCATAATATTGCACTCGAAGCCGATGTGACATTGCAGACGTTCAGAACGCCAGTAACACATATCGTTGACGGCGACCAAAATTTACTAAAATTGAACATTTTTCAACGACGGCGGCGAAAATACAACCGTCGGCTATACCAAATTGTGTAAAGAGCGACTGTAGTGTTTGTTATTTGCAAACGAGCTTTGAAGACATTCGTATATTTTGTAAAAATGTTAAAAGAAAAATAATAAAACAATGAAAAATGTGCCAAGAACAAAATATTATTATTATAATTCTTTGTAATGTTATTATTCTTTGCATTATGCATTTTTAGTGGTTTTTTAGTGTTAAAATTTTTTCTCGCCCCATTTTTATTCGTGAGTTTATTTGACAGTTCAAAGCGGGAACTTTTCTCACCAAAATGTTACAGACACACTTTCTGTAAATTGGCGAGTAATTTCCTTACGTGACAGCTTGTACTCGCCAAAAAAAGTTACAGACACAGTTAAGTGAGAAAAACAGCTGTTTGTTTCAATTTATGGCATTTTTGTTTCATTTCACACATTTCAATCGAAAACTTTCTCGACGCGAGAGTTACAGAACATGGGCACTGGTAAACATTTTTTTTAAATCGTTTTTAGAACATAAAAAAAATAAAAATATTAAAAAAAAAATTTCTTTTTTAAAAAACCAAGATTCGAACCAGGGAACTCTCAGTTTCTTACTTAACAAACCCCCTAGACAACTGAACCATGAAGGAACGTTAATTGAATATCATTAAAATGAAATATGGCACGTTTACTGTTCACAAAATTCAACACAGTTAAATCACATGGTTAAATCAAGTTCTCTCCGCATAAGGACCCAGAATATATATACTTTTTAGGGTCTTAGATCAATATTGTAGAAATTACAAACGGAATGACAAACTTATATATACCCTTTTCCACCTGAGGTGAAGGGTATAAAAAACACATGTGTGTAGATAAGGAAATAGTTATTTATGATATTTTGGGGGATGAAAAAATGGTACTTGGAAACCCTTGCGCACACATTGAGCATTTCTCTTATTTTGAAGAGAATAAATAGAATATTTCAATAACTATTATCTAACGGTAATTAGTGATGCCAGATGATTTTTACAGTATCAGAAAGACATTGTAAATACACTCAGGTCTTGTTTTATGCGGATTCAAATTTATACAATTTTTAAAATAATGTTTTTTTTTTTTTAATTTTTACCGTTTTTGAAATTTTAGATGTTTTTTTAAGATTTTTTACCGTTTTTAAATTAAACCAGGTTTGCATCACGATATACTCGTTATAGTTTGTTTTACTTTGTGTTTTTATATTCATAGCCGATACGTATGTATGTTATTATGAGTGTTTTAAAACTAATGAAGAAAACATAATATTAATTTTACAACGAAGGCTAATTTCGGTAAAAATAGAATCAAAAACGAGGGAAATTAGAAAAATTTAAATTTAAACTCGTTCTTTCCTCTCTTTTACGGTACAACATTGTAATAACCACATGTACGAGTGTAAAGAAATTTGCATAACTTTTAAACTACAAGAGGTCGCATAATAAAACTTTTACAATATGATAAGGACACTAAAAGCCAATTTAGATTAAAAAAAAATTAGAACTAAGTTAGAAAAAATTTTGATTTAAATTGTTCATTTCCGGTTTTGCAGATGAATTTTTTTTATTTAAAGATCACCTAAAATTTTTCTTTGTTTGATTAGTTTTTATATTTGTTGATTTTTTTTAAGCGATTTTGTTTTGATATTTTAATTAAAATTTGAATTTATGCGGTTTTTCAGAATTTTGGAACGAATCATTAGTTTTTATATGAAGCTAGAGTATCGTTTTATGCGATTTTTTTGGAACGCATCTATCGCATAAAACGAGACCTGAGTGTATTCTTTTGGGACAATAGATTGATATATTTAGGACATTTTCTGGAGCCTTAGAAATGGTATCCAATTACGGTATCCATAAATCGCAGACAAATTTGTATTAAGAACTTTTTTTTTAATGCAGGCGACAATTTTATGGCCACTGTGTCCCAGCTTGTCCGTGTTATCAACCACCACAGTGTTGTTAAATAAAAACTTGAAAATAAAAATTGGGTGATTTTGTTGGCTTATTTTCAACATTTCAATTTTTATTTTTTAATACATTTTTTGTTTACGTTGAGCGATTTTTCGTTAAAGCGATTTTTCAAAAGATAGATCAAAAAGAGGTTATCTGGCATCACTGATTGCAAATTAGAAAACATGTACCAGAATTCTACTGTTCAATGACACCACAAACATACACAAACAAAGATAGGACTCCGCAGTTGAAACTCTTTTAAAAGGAAAGTACGTATGTCTCTTGTTTTCCTTTTATTCGATAAACGAAACAATCAAACAGATGTCGTCGACTTGTGCTCGCATGTTCGCGAACCACAATCGCACAAACTCGTATAATTTTATTCCAAATAAAATGTTACGTAAAGTTTGTGCTTTTGCTGTTATAATTTTTGTTTTGTGTTTTTTCCAAACGAAATATAAAATGTGTTTTTATAGTTGTTTTTGCTGAGTGCTTTTGAATTCATTCTTACTCATTGTTGTTGTTTTTTTCGTTTGTGTTTTTATTTTCAGATAATCAACATAAAACACCTAAACGGAACAAAGACGATTTCAATGTGAATGCAGTCGTCGTACAACGGATATGAATCTTAAGGGAGCAACCATTTTTTTTTTTTTTAATTATATTGAAAATTACAAATTTAACGGATAAAAAATATTAAAAATAAAAGTGAAAGAAATTTATGATTTTATAAAACAAAAAATCAATAGTGCAGTGAAAAAAATTATTCTTAAAAATAAATTACACAATATTTTTTATAATTTAATAAAAAAATATTGAAAATCAATGTGTTGTAAACGGTAAAATATTTCATTGCTAAAATTATTTAGAAAAAGGAAAAAAATCTAAATTTCAGGAAATTTGTGTATAATGTCTAAAAGTGCTACCGAGCAATTTCAAATAAAAAAGAAAAGAAAACATCCGTTAAGTGCAAACGCCACTACACCTCAAAATTTAAAATCAAACAAACGTTACGTACATTCAGTGTCGTCGTCGTTGTTGTCGTCAGACTTGTTAATTAAAGAAAATTACTCAGAATTTAAACTTAATAATAAAGAAGACTCGAAATTAAATTCTCTGCTACAAATAAAATCTTTAGCGGGAACAGCAGCAACCTCAGCCGCAGCTGCTGTCTACAATTATAGTGACTCAAAGTGCATAACGTCGACCACGAGTTATAGCAACACATTTACAACAACACCAGTAGCCGCTCTCGGCGCTTTAGCAGCGTTGGGCTTAAAAACAAAAACAACAAATTGTTTACGTGATCAATCGCAGGTGCTGCAACACGACACCATGCCCCTCTCACATGGATTTTATGTTAAGGGAGCTTTGGCCAGCAAACGTGGTTTTAAGTCCTTAAAAATAAATGGCGCCTCGGGTTCCTCAGCGGCTGTAGACCAGCCCCATGAAGAAGCGAAAAGACCGCGCAGAAGTAATGAAAATTTAAAGTTACATAGCCCCTCTTTAATGGCGGGGCAAACTACTAACAATTTACAGTTTTCCTACTTGTTGGGTGAGTCTTTGGCTCGATATGGCCGTTTACAAGAGGCTTTTGACATTTATGCTTTGATAGCCAGTGAACAGCCCGAAGGTTTTATACCTTTAGAAAAGTTAAATATATTAGCCACCGCCTTGTTAGAACACATACGCATTTTAAGCTCAAATTCCAAAAAGTCGTCAGAAGGCCTAGACCCAGATTTTAATCCGTTAAAAGCGACTATATCCTCCTCAGTCTTAAACGCCAAAGGCTGCAGTAATGAACAGTTTAAATTGGTAACACCTTTGAGGAATAAATATGCATCTTCGTCAGCGGCTAATGCCTTCAGTTGGCAATTGGCAGCCTTGAGTTTGAGTACACATTCTTCAAAATTAAAAGATTTGGGTTCCGAGTTTCTAGCCTCAGCTGTAGGTGGTAATTTGGATCTGCATGCCCCCTCGCGAGAACTAGCAAATCCTGAAAATAGCCATACAATCGAAGAATATGATCCTTTATTGTGCCCTTTGTGTCGTGATGTTTTACGTTGTCCCGTTACCACTAATTGTGGTCATACGTTTTGTCGCCAATGTTGTGAAACCATAACCATGTGTAATATTTGTCATGTCAAATTTCCACGATGGCAAAAGGACGATTTTATCAATGAGTCAGCTAACACAAATATCAATGGCCATCTCATTAGCAATAGTAACAATAAAGCCCTAAATTTACCGTCTAACTTGGCTACACTTTCAACGGCTACCACTACGACTACCAGTATGGATTTAAATATCAACAGTCTGGCACCCAACAATTCGCATTTGTATACCTCGGCTACATCCTCCTATACTACCTCATTTTCTGCCACAACTTCCGCCTCTCGAACTTCCTCAACCTCTTCAGCTGCAACATTAGCCTCTGGTCTTCACGATTTGCCACGTCTACAATTAATAGCAAGGGCCTCGCCCACAACCGTTACAACTACAACCATTGCCTGTACTACCGACACAGCAACCACTACCATGGCCTCTACTGCTTCTACCAGTGGAGTAGCTTCACGCTCCAGCATCTCAAGCGATCAAATTAAATTTATGCCTGATGTCTTGGTGCGTAGGCTAGTAGAGAAATGGTGGGGTTACGATTTACAGGCCAAGAAAAATAATGAGACTGCTACCAGTTATATGCATTTAAATCTACTCGATGAAGCTCTAAAATTTTGTAATGCCAGTTTGGAAAAATGTAAGTTGAAAAATTCAAATCTTTAGAAAGAAAAAATGGTTTTAATCATTGATTTTTGTTAAAAAAAAAGAACCTTGAGATATTTCTTTTATAAAAGCCTTTGAAAAAATAACTAAAACTAAACACACGTTTTTTTATCACGGCCAAAAGCCCACGGTTTTGTGTTTTATTATACAACAAAAGTGTTATTGTGTATTGGTTGAAATATCCTTGATAAAGTCAAGTACTATACACTGCTTTTAAATTAAAAATGTTAGAAAATTATTTAAATTCTTTGTGTGTTAATTTGAAATGATATTAGCAGTTGTTCTCCTTTTGAATTTAATTATATTTTAATGAAAATGCAATTTAAATTATAATTTTACCAAGTTCAAATATACAGGGGTGTTCTGGAGATCGAAAACGCATAAAAGTATTTTATGACAAATATTAATTCTATTAAACAGAATTTTATAGCAAAAATTATAAAAATTAGATTTGTAGTATATAAAGATTAACTTCCAAATTCTTGCGTTTTCGATTTCCAGAGCACCCCTGATAATTAACAACGAATATAACTGCCAAACATATTGGCAGACAGGTAAAGTGATAGCTAATTATCACTGAACTTGGTAAAATTGATCGATAAAGGAATAAAACCATAACTGAATGTTATGGTCTAAAATTAAAACAATACACATACGACTCTTTTAAAACAAAAACTGATTCGGCCCTGATTATAGCTGAATCTCAAGGTTCAGATAACTAGTACGTAACTAGTACGTAGCTAGTACGTGTTAAATTCGAACGTTATGTAGTCTTCAACATACTTTTAAAGCCTAATAGTATATGATCATATAGGGGTTCATTACAAATTTGTACGGGCGCCGTAGTGTAGAACTTTGAGACAGTGTGAGTGAAAAAGACTATAAAATTTGAAATATAATTAAAAACCTGCACTGTTGTCAAAATTTACGACTGTTTAAAATTTGAGGAATTTTCGAATCACAAATCAAAAAAATATAAATAATTAATTCTAGATAAAAAATGTCAAAGTTAATTTCGAAAATAAAACTTCTTAAAGTAAAAACATTTTCTCAAATTGTCGAACTCAAAAATACTCTATTAAAAACTAAAGCTTATGTGGAGAGTGTTCGGAAACTCAAACATTATTTCTTAAATATATAATTGTTCGAAATTGGTGCCTAAATTTCGAAATTTCCTAGAAAAACAAAAGGTATTAAAAGTATTAAAAAATTTAAAAGTATAATTTCGAAAATTTTACTTCTCTTCGAAATTACTTGTTTTTGCTAATTTAGATCTATTGTAAAAGAAATTCAATCAATTTTATATATTTTGCAATGTTTTCAATGTTCGAAATCCTAATTACCTAAGAAAATACAAAATATAAAAATATTCTCGATTAATTTTACACCAACATCTTATGTTATAGCTTTAAGCGAATGTTCGAAAATTCGAACATAATTTCGAAAATTCATTGTTGTTTAAAACTATCAGTTAATGCAATTTAAAACACATTTTTGCATATTTTTTTTAGCTCTTCATGTTCGAAAATGAATTTGTTTATTGAAATTCGAACATCATTTTGAAAATTCAGTGTTGCTTAAAACTATTAGTTTTTGCTTTTTAATGTAATTTAAATCATTTTTTGCATATTTTTTTTTAGCTCTTAATATTCGAAAATGAATTTTTTTATTGAAATTTTAAATTACAGTGTAACCTCGGTGAACGCAACAATAGAAATTTTGGGCTGTTGCGATAACTGAGTTGTTGCGCAAACCAAGTCACAAATTTCAAATTAATAAAAATACACATTCAAATGTAAGTTTGTTAATTTGTACTGATTAACATACTCATCGGATGGACTAACGCTGTCCGTCCGGCTGGCTGGCTGAAAATGGGCCGGATCGTAGGACCACGAGGGAAGATAGAGGGAAATTAAATATTTAACCGATTTTAATGAAACATAAAACATAGATAGAACCATATTTATGTGGACCCAAAAGGTATGCTTTTTTAAAAAATAGGATCACGAGGGGAGATAGGGGCAATTTTTGCCTCTCAAACCGCTTTTAATGAAATTTAAAATATAGATAGATCCATATCTATATGGAACCATAAGCTATACAGTTTTTCAAAAATAGGACCACTAGGGGAGGTAGTTGACAATTTCTGCCCCTCACAAACTTTCAAACCGATTTTCATGAAGTTAATAAACATAGATAAATCCATATTTATATGGACACATAAGCATGATGTGTTCTTAAATATTGTGGTGTAGGGTATCATATGGTTGTGCTTGACCGACTTTACTTCCTTACTTGTTTTTTATAAGCAGTTGTTTTCCCATGAAAACATTTTTTTTTGGAGTTGTCAGTTTTTGTAAAAAAAATTTGGTAACACTGCACATACTAACAAATTGAACAACAAATTAAAGTCAACATAGTTTTTTTTTAATAAATTTCGAATTTTTGTAGAACATTTTGTTATATTTTAATTCAGTTTTGCATTCTATTGAAGTTGATATCGAAAAAGGCCGAAAAGGCTATATCGCGTTCAATACAATGCGAAAATTAATACATATTTACTTTTAAAAGTGTTGAGGCTCAGTTAGCCGGGAGTAACAGTAACTTAACCTTAACGTAAAAAAGAAAGACAAATCTATTTCTTACAGATTGAGACGTAACATCTTACTGTTAACTGTGATCGTTCTAATTGCTTTACATACAACAAAATGAATCAGCTGATTTTTAACGTTACTGTTACTCCCGGCTAACTGAGCCTTTATTCACTTCCAAACGAAACCGTTACGTTTTTCATACCCACAATCTTTTCTTTTTACATCAACATTTTTTTAATGTTTGTTAAATTTTTTTATTTTCCAACCCTTCCTTCCAATGTCTTAAGCTCAGCTGAAACTAAAAGAGGCTTTTCTCTTCGATCTGAAGATGATTTATCAGGAATTCTATTTACTATTCACCTTAACTTATTGCACATATTTATGTATTTTTATTACAAATATTTTCTTTTTATCTTATTTTCAAATAAGTATTTTAATGGAACGTTAAGTTTATTTTTTTTAAAGGCAAAAAATGTTCCTCAAATATGTAATAGGCATTTTTTTATAGTAATCGCTTTTGCCGCAAAGCTGGTTTTTTTTATCTAGTTTGCAACAAAAGTTTTATTCTTACAAATTGTGTTTCTTTATATACAAACTTATTTATTTTACAATAAATCAATAAACAAACAGCAATAAATCGAAAGGAAGAAATAAAAGCAAAAAAAAATTTATTTGCATATAATACTTGGTTTAGTTAATTTCTTTATTTCTCGTTCAATCGCAGGGTAATGAGCCAAACACCCACTCATGGTACGAGAATTACTTTATTTGAATTTTTTCGTTATAAATCGTAACAGGATATTATATAATATTATTAATAACAACACGAGCAACAATGACAGATGTGAAGCATGTAAAGGGACTTGAAATTATTGTAATCCTCATAGTTTTCTAAGATACCATTATAAGAAAATTCTTGTTGTTACTGCAAATGCACGGTGGCTTTAAATAAAAAAAAAATGCGCTTATTATTTTAAAACTTTTCAACTAAAGGGCGGTAAAACAAAAACGAACCATGTTAATTGAATATAAAACAAAAGGTTTTCAGAGACTTTCATAAATACATATTATTTATTATTATAGAAGGAAAATTATGTGTGAAACACAATATCAGCCAAATGCTCGCCACGGCTTCGGAGGCATACTTCTATGCGATGGTTAATTTTTGCAATGTCGTTAATGTGACGAATTATCTTATCCTTAAGCTCTTGAATTGTTATTGGCCTATTGACGAACAATTTTTCTTTTAAATATTCCCAAAGAAAGAAATCCAACGGTGTTAAATCACATGATCAAGATGGCCGGCCAATTGAGATAAAACGGCCATTGAATTTCTCACGCAAAAGAGCCATTGTTTCGTTGGCAAGTGCCTGTTGGCACCACATATCGTCAAGGTCCATATAATCAATTTCTGCGAACAAGAAGTCCGTTATCACATCGCGATAGCGAACACCATTCATGGTAACTGTTTGGTCAACCACATTTTCAAAGCAGTACGGCCCGGCCTGATGAAGCCGCCAGCCCATAAACCGCACCAACCAATAACTATGCGGCAAATAAGCATTTTTAATTTATTTAGGTGATTATTGAATGAAATAAGTAATGTAACATATGTGATACGGCATACATTTAAGGGTCAAATATACTGTTTAATTTAGTGCTGGGATACTATCGATATTTTCTATTATCGATATTTATCGATAGTTCAGATTTCACTATCGATATATCGATATTACTATCGACTGAATGCTTGTACTTGTGCAGGAAAACTTTAATTATTTTTTTATAATGCTACAATCCGTTGTTGTTTTTATCACTTTATTGAATGTATGAGACGTATGTATATACGCGCGTTATTTTAGATGGCAGTTTTTTAAAAATTGATAAGTACCTTTCTGAAGGAACCGAACTAACAGGGACTGTAAGATATCCCATTGCAACTTTAAAAAATATTCTAAATTCTAGACCCAAAAAGGTAATCAATCTAGCGGACTTATCCTCTAATGGTCGTTCATTGTTTTGTCTTATGCCTGCAATTGCATTTGGATTTGCATTTTTTTTTTTACAACATTACAAAAATATTTGACATTTCAGTCCCTATAAAAACATGTACAAATTTCGACTAAAAGGCCTTAAATTAGCAGTAAAAAGCACTGCTAAGCAATTCATACTACTTGCCATTCTAGTTGTTTGTATTCATTGCTGTAATTCAGCGCGTATTAATAATAGCAAGTAAAAATTTGCGCCAAAAAACTGTGTGTGTATAGCTGCTGTTAGATGTCTTCATAGCTGTATTTTAAATAATAAAAATATCGATATTTATATTTTTCCTATGGATGTTTTCGATATTTTAAAACTATCGATAATATCGATAGTCTATCGATAGTTTCCTAGCACTAGTTCAATAGACAAGAATGTCATTTATTAGAAAAAATTATAATGTTCTTAACAAATTCTGTAATTCTTGGTTTTTTTTTTTAAATTTTACCCCACTGTATGCTTATGGTATGAGTTCAAAGTAAACACATTATTACTTGCTTTAATGTATGACTTGTGTGTATTTAACTCAAGCAACAAGTTGTAATAAAAATAAGAAATGTCTATAATAACAAAAAAAAATTTTACTTGCTTTAGTTTAAAAATATCCTTAAAACATATACATGCATGCACACATACATACATGCATGTATACATACATACATACGTAGATGGAAACATACTTACCCAGCGGTAAATTTTGAAAGGACCGCAAGTGGCAGGCCTTTTTGAAGGCCTCTACACTCCTTTCTGAAAGAATCGCTTCGCATGATATCCTGCCTTTAGAAGTATGCCTTCTAGAAGGTATAATCTTCTTTTTAAAAGACCTTCTGAAATATTCAGTACACATTCACTACTCCCTTCTTTGAGAAGGGAGAAAGGAAGGTGTTCAGTTTTATTTACTTTTTATTTTTAGTGGCCTTCTTTGGGAAGGGATCAAAGTTGTTTTTAAAGGCAGTGTGGAAGGAAGGCCTTGAGCCCAATTACAACCTGTGTAAAAAATAAATAAGTATGGAATGCGACGAGAAGGGCTTCTGACTGCTTGTGACTGCTAAATAAGGCCTTCTATTAGGCCTCTTTACTCATTCTAGTTACCGCTGGGTATGTACATGTCATGGTAATGATTTTATGAGAGTCAGATTGTTTATAGTATTCCTAAAATAGTAGTACGTTCTTATAAGATATTTAATGTACATATATGCCATACATAAAAGCCATAGTTAGACGAGTTCCGGCTCTATCGTTTTGGAACCACAATTATGGATTATTCTCTGCCTCGGTCCTTAAAAAATTTTCAACCATTGCACGGTATTGAATGCCATTCCTATTTATCTAAACTTGTACGTCGCTTTCGAAAATATATAGTCCGATGATCTTTTTTGATGTTAGTCCACAATATAATGTGCACCTAAATGCGTGAATTTGATGTTTAACAATTGAAGCACAGCCGCGAATAATGTTTTAAGTTACAATATAATTTTTTTTCAGGAGAGCAAAAAAACGTTTTCATTATCCAAGATTATTCATTTTTTATTTTTTTTTTTAGATTATTAAAAATAATGGTAATAAAAATTTTTAAGCAAAATATCAACAAATTTAAAACTTAAATAACATGCAAATTTACAGTTTATAACTTTTTTTTAGTGGAAAAACGTTTCATATCCACAATCACGATGTCATTTAAAACGTTCTTCCACTACACAAAGCATTATGACTGATGGCTTTTAAGACGTTATTCTACGTTTAAAACCATTTACTTTGTATAATTTTTAAGAAACTTACAACGTTCTTCCACTAGCTGACTCTTTGTATGCCCTTTTTAAAGGCTTTAAAGTGCATAATTTTGGGTGATTTGAGGTTTAAACAGTGTACGAGAGTAATGTTAACGGTTACCTGCAAAAAAAAAAACAGTTTTTGCAAAAAGTGGCTTTTACAACGTTATTCGCGGCTCTGCTTCAATTATTCTTAAATTTTGTGTGGCCCATATTTTTATGATGTAAATGGGCCTCATCGCTCATGATTCGATATGATCTTTGTGTCTGTATAATCAAATGCTGTATACCGTTCCTTTGGATATAAATTAATCTTTTTTTTGCCATGGCCACTTCTCAAATCCAGCCCACATTTTGTAGGGTGTTGTGTTTTGATAACCAAATTTGGAAACTTTGACTTTTGCCGTTCTCCATGATGTCTTTGTAAGAGAAGTGCCACGCCCACGTTTCCAATGCCAACCATGTTTTAAGAAAGGTGTTTTTTTATTAATAATCCAACTATGTGTATTCGGACAATATTTCTCCAACCGTTCTTTAGATATAAAAAACCTTTTTTGTGCCACGACCACCTTTCCAAATCCTGCCGCCATTTTATAGGATGTTCTTAGAAAACTGTGGCTCTTTCCGTTTCCAGTTATAATGTGTTTGTATGGGTAAAAAAATGTATTCACTTATTAAACGTTCATTATGGACCACCCGTTACATACATATAAAGTTAAATATGTATGAATGTGTTTTTTTTTTCAGTAATATTTGCTACGCCTTTTGACATTCTTTAATGTCCTTTCATGTAGTTTTATATTCTTAGTAGAAGATGAAAATAATTTCAGCTGCTGTACATAACCATGTGTCTGGTTACTAAGGGAAACTTTTTCCAAAACAAAAAGAAAAATTTGAACGAACTACTCCGCATTAGTATGGAATTATGCAGCATAATAAAAGCAAATATGTGAAACAAAATGGAACAAAACCAGAAAAAAAACTTAACTAAAGCAAATACATGCTAGAAAACAAGACAAATACACATGAGCTACAAGGTTTAACTAACACCATTGCCCGCAGCAGTTGTCCAACAAGATGTAAACAGAAACAAATATTTCCGTTTTCCTTAAACTTAAGAGTCATAGAGAAATTTGTAAACTCTTTCAGAATATTTCTTTGAAAGTTCGAAAGCAGAACAAACTTATTTTCACATTTTGTTTTTTTTTATCATTTTATCTCGTTAACACGTTTGCCTCTATTCATAAAAAGTTTTTAAATTTAAAAAAGGTTAAAATAACAAATTTGCGATGGAAATTATCCTTAATAAACGTTTGTTAAATTTAATAATCGTTTATGAATACGGGGGCTTAAGTTTGCCAAATTAGAACAGAAATCACAAAATAATAAAAAAAAATATTAAAAATCAAATAATATAATTTTTCAGGCAGGGAATTGAAAAGTTTTTCCTAGGTCCTCTCATTAATCAATCTACACTCAGAGAAAAAACACATTTTAATATGGTGACCTCGAACAAAATAAATTTTAGCGAAATTGTTTAAACATATTATGGTTAATGTAACCAAATTATTGCCACCAGCAACCATATTAAAGTTAAATTAGTCCCTCCATTTAGAAGCCAAAACCATACAATGGATGCTTTCGAACATGTAATAACTAAAACAACTAAAATGTGTTTAACACTTATAACAGCATGGTTGTTTTTCAACCATAGCATGTTTCTCTTATAAACAAATTATCGTCATATTTAACCATAACATGTTAAGAGGCAAACATAATATGCTAATGGCTTCGTGATGGAGAACAAATTTAACCATTATCTGGTTGTCGGTAGCAATAATATGTTTTAACTAAACAGTATAATATATTTAAAATTTCCTTTAAACATAGTTTTATTGGTTGTGACCATATTAAAAAATGCATTTTCTGTGGGTGTAGGCAAGGCTACAGAAAAAAAATGTTCACCTTTAACAGAGAAATGTCTAACGATAATTTTATCTGCCTTTGATCAACAATTAACAAAGGACCTAGTGGGGATTGAGGCTCTATGCTACTTGTAGGATCGACAGGATTTTTTGTAAAGAGGGGATTGATAATTTTTCTGTTTTGTTGATGTGATACAAAAACAAAACAACAATTTTAATAACTTCTCTTAATTTAATGTTCGCTGGGTCACTTTAACTGCTTACTCGTTTAGCCTTTTCAGTGTTTATTTGAATATTTCACGCATAGTTACACTTACAAAGAAAACTTTTTATACGCTCTCTTTGTTTTAGATTCGCTTATTTTAGCTATGAATGTGTGTGTATGCACATATTTTCGTATCCATAGTTCAAGGATAAATATTTACATAATCTTTTTATGAAGCAAATATAATTTATCTTATTTTTTCAAATTAAGCTAGAAATAAAAAAAAAATAGATAAAAGAAGCAAACAACAAAAAAAAAAAAAAATTATGTTAAATACAGAATCAATAAGTAACTTGAGGGAAATTGGAATTGTTATGTTATCTAATAAAACTAGGGTATTCATTTAATCGACCTTTTGCTTTAATCGGTTACTCGCTCGATTAATAAACCGAGGTTTTGGTTTAATCGGTTAATTTTGTTTTTGATTGGTTAACCGATTAAGAAAGCTTTTTTATAAGTTAAGTAATTTCAATATATTGAAATGCATTAATTTTTTATTATTTGAAGTTTATTAGTAAAAAAAAAAAAACAATAACATACCAAACATAACAATTCTTTAACTAAAACGAGCAAACAAAAAGGTGTGCTATCAAGTCATATCGTCATAATATATCCTAGATAATATTTTACATTGTTTAAAATAAATATTGTTGTTTTTCAAACAAAATAAAAATGTTAACGCTGTGTTCATTGATCCGTCATGACTGTACAGTAGAAATCTACAATATAAGCGGTAGCCCACAACAGTCATATCGTTGGCTTAATATGCAACTCACTTTCAACATATTTTACAGGAGAGACAAAAATCTTTTTATTTTTGATATTTGCAGCTTGATAGAAAATTAAAAATACAGTTAGTTTTACACACATCAAGACTTAAATAGAAGAAAACTACATACTAGGGAATGGTAAATGGATACTAAAATCGATTTTCGATTTTTCGATCGACTTTTTTTATCACGGTTTTTGAAATCGATTAATCGAACCTTAAAATCGATTTTAAAATCGATTTCAAAATCTTTTAAGATACATTTGCAAACTCATACATTTTATCACAAAGGGTACACCAGCATTTTTTCGGAAAACTACTAGATAAATTGAACTGAGATTTTTACAGTGTGTAGATTAGGGTATAACAAATTTTTTGGCATAGTACCATTAAGTCAACCATGTCCTAGTAACTTATCATAATCTTTTGTAATTTTTCTCAAAAAAGTTCACGCACCAATTGGTTTTTCTAAATATTAGTGAAATTTCATACTTAAGCTATTTTTTGTTTTAATTGAACATATTATTAATTTTTCTTAACCAAAAAGAAAATTAAAAATTTTAAAATCTTCAAATCTTCATCGCGGTTGGTGCGTGAACTTTTTTGACCTTAGCGAAAAAATAAATATACGTTCCCTTAAACATGTTTATGCTCTATCGGACTGTGCTATGCCAATTTTGATATTTTAAAAAATTCAAAAAGTAATTTCAATTTTTGGGAATACAAAATTTTAATTTCAAAAGATTTTGTTATTCGTGCTTAATTCCCAGTTTTTATTCTTGACAAAAACACTTGAAATTTATTGTTGATGGGATAAGCTATTCCTATGCATTTCACTGGTTGCTTAGGCCAGATCATCAGGAAACTTCATCCATAAAGATTTTAGAAAAACTAAAGATATTAAACCAAATAAACTGTTAAACATATAAGAATTATAGCAACAGTTCTACTTGTAACAATATCAAAGCTAAAACAAAACACATCAACAATAAACAACAGAGGGTTTATCTCATCTTACATTCCCCACTACAATTAGTTGCTATAATTCTTATACGTTTAACAGTTTTATTTGGTTTAATATCTTTAGTTTTTCTAAAATCTTTATGGATGAAGTTTCCTGATGATCTGGCCTAAGCAACCAGTGAAATGCATAGGAATAGCTTATCCCATCAACAATAAATTTCAAGTGTTTTTGTCAAGAATAAAAACTGGGAATTAAGCACGAATAACAAAATCTTTTGATTTTAAAAAATTGTTAAAAAGTTATGTCCCTAGTGTAGATATGACTACTTTTTCTCATTTTCCTGCAAAAATTTAAAATGTGTCAATTTTGAGATCGCCTTTAGAGGAACAAGTACATGTACATTTTTCATATTCTTCTGTAGACAATCAGGCCTGTCACATAAATTAATTCTGATCTAAAGTGGAAGTGATTTCGTATCTTGCTTCACATTAAACGAAATCACTTTTGATCGGATTTAATTTTGTGACAAGCCTGAATGTATGGATAGTATTTCAAAGGATTATGACAGTAGTTCCTGCTCGGTGGCGACTGTTTCTTTGCTAAGTTATATTAAGTTTGTTTAATAAAACACGTTTGCATGTCATTGATGCCAGAAAGATGCAGAGACATTTCCTTGTAATTTCGTGCTTGTTAGGATAAATTACATACCTTTTGTTTTTTCACTCTGCTTATAACTAGATTAGCATCATATCGCTCACAGAGCCTTTATATAAAACTTGGAAGTATATCAAGGATACTAATAGGTAAATACATAAAATTACAACTTTGCACTGGGAAAACTGCATAAGCAAACCTACAGACGTATGTACGCACAAAAAAAATACGTTCTATTGTGCATGCCCATAATTTATCGATTTAATTAAGATTAAAGTTAAAAATTGCCAAAATTTTGATAAATAAAAAAATCGATTTTAAAAGACCAATAATCGATTTCAGTATAAAATCGCATACGTAAATTCGATTGCAAAAAATCGATTTTCGATTCGAATCGAAATCGATTAACCATTCCCTACTACATGCTGGTCGAAGAGGCGTATCTTCCTCTAGCACACGGCTTCAAAATCTCAATTTACATAAATAGTGGATTTAGCCGAATTGACATATTAAGCCGACGATATATATTTCTTGTAATTATATTCAGACATATCGCTCATTTGCTGCAAGACCGGCATAACTCAAAAAAATATATTTCGAGACAAACGCATTTAAAGTTTTTGATTTGCTCTAACTACTTAGAAAAAAAGAAGACACATTCTCTTCAATCTGGGAAAGTATAAAAGATATAAAGATGCATTTAATACACAATATAAAGAAAACAAAGCGAACAATTCTGCATCTCTAACTCCAAAATTTAATTTTTTGAGTTATGCCGGTCTTGCAGCAAATGAGCGATATGACTTTATGACTACCTGGTGTATATTTAAAATAATAAACTGAGATAATTTTATGAGTTTTTTCAATAGTTAAAGAAGATCGTATAAAATAATCTTTAAGAAAAGTAATTTGGTTTAAATGTTTAGTATTAAAGCGATTCTTTTCTTTAGTTTTGACAAAACTTGACTTGAAAAAAATTCTTTCATCTATCGTAGATGAATTTCTCAGTCCTTTTCCAGGATTTCTCTTAACATATAAAATACTCCATTATGACTGATATGTGAAGAAACAAATAACTAAACAGGGCGATTCTATTCTAGACAACTTTTAACATCAATTTGCAAATCACACTATTTAATACTTTTTTGATTAAGATTCATAGATTTGGCGCGAACAGAAAATTCATTGCATGTTGTACCCGTCATGGCTTAAAGAGCAAATTTCTTATTATTGGATTATATTTCTCTACGATGTTTGATTTGATAATCATCGTCTGATATCTCATCTTTCACAACAAAAAAAGTATAATACAATAAAAGTATAAAAATGAACAGAATTTTGTTTTTTTGTGGTATGATCTTATGAAAGTTGGCCAATTTGGTTGCACCCGTCATGCACTTTAAAGCTCTCTCGTGGCTATTTGATCGTTTCATATTAATTCTTGTAAACAGATAACAATAGTATATAAACAAATGTTACCCCTTCTAGAAATAACTTATGCCCCTATTGCGGTTCTCCACTTTTGTAACAGTTTGGTTGTCTTTGATAAATTCACATTGCCATTCTCAACTAAACTGGCAGTTGGCTATTCAGTTGTGTATCTGTCTGTTTCGTGGTATTGCCGTTTTCAACTTTGTAAAAGTTTGGTCGACAAAAATGTTAAATACACACAACTGCTAACAAGTAGCTGTGTTATTGGCAGTTAAAGTTTATTTTATTTAATTTCGGTGAAAATCGAAAAAAAAAATGGAGAAATTGTATGTATAAATTTTTGTAATAACTATTTCGGTTTTTTTAAAAACTTTTATTAGTTTGAAAATAAAAACGAAAGCTCAATTTGAGCGTCTCGTCAAGAGAAACTTAGAAATTGTTCGCGGAAAACACCAGTTTGGTATGATGAAAAATTCATGTAAGCAGTTATGGGAAGAGTTTATAGTGGAGTTAAATAGTTTGGGACCACGACAAAAACTTCTTTTAAACACTTGTAATCTTCTTAATCTAATTATAATATTCTTGGCACAGGTTTGGATACACTACAAGGCAAGTATAAAGAAAAAACTTGCCAAAAATAAAAGAAACACTCAAGCGACGGGGGAGGGCTATCACAAGAAGTTTTATTAAATAGCCTTAAGGATACTGTTTCGCAGCTCTTGTATTGCAAGTCCGGCCAAGTATTTGGTGTTGAAAATATTCTACCATCAAGTGACAATTTTACTGAGTCAGTTTAACCAATAATACAGCCAGAAGATTCGCCAACAGCTACCCCAACCAGAAGAGGAACTCATCGGGCACAAGAAAGTTTCGTTACTTATTAGGAATTCTTACTTAGCCCTGGAAAGTTCAAGAGGGTTGGACTAATCACGAATTTGTCTTCTTGTATGTAGAGCATTCATACAAGAGTTTTCTTTTTCATCAACATAAATAAATTGACACTAATATCAATTATAAATACTTTTTATTCAACACAACAATTAGAAATACTTTTAGGTTAAAAAATTATTTAATTTTATAAAATTTTCACTTGTCAAACGTTATATTTAAAGTTGGCAAATCGATATTTTAAGTTGGCAACTTTAAAGCAAACTCAACTAAAAACAGTTGAGTATCACAATACCTAAAATGAGTTTGGTTGTGCATAAGTTGGGTTGACTCCAACACGACCAAACTGAGTTGAGTGGAGAACCGCAATAGGGGCATTAATTGGAAATGTGCTTCTTTCTATTAGTAAAAGACGTTTAAAGCGTCTAAATGTAGCACCCGTCAGAATAGAATCGCCCAACACATACATATAAAAAGGTACGTGAAACAAAAAAAAAAAAAAAAAAAATGTGTTGGCAATCAAACATTTAACCCGTTTTTCGCCACTTCCTGTTGAACGATGATGAAGATAAAAACCGTTTAAAAACATTCTAATTTTAGTCGCCGGACAGCGAAAAATGGGTAAAAATGAAGATCACTTTTCTAAGCACATACATTTTGTATATGAGACGAAACAAATAATTAAAAACACAAAAAAATAAGTTATAATACTACAAAATATTGAACATTTTGTCACATCGGTTAATAGACTGAAATTAACCGGTTTAATCGTTAATCGAAAAAAGCCATTTTGAAATTAAGCGATCAGTAATAATCGGGTAGTAATTAATCGGGTTGTAATTAATCGGTTAACCGATTGACGGTTAACCGAATGAATACCCTAAATAAAACATTCTAATATTGAATATCGAATGTTTTACCTCTAATGATGACTCACTCTTGAATATCGAATGTTTTACCTCTAATGATGACTCACTCTTTAAGGTAAATTTATTAGGTAGCAGCTTTTACTCTCTATTTCATTCTCATCTTTATTGGTCCTTCATGCATTATCTATTAATGACTCTTTTAGGTACTAACTAGTAGTTAAGCTTAGGGGAATATATAGTTTTATTAAAAATCAATATAAATTGATACTTGTACCAGTTGAAGTGTTAACTAAAATTTCTATCTTTTTATCTTATAATTCTATTCTTAACGTCCAAATATTTATTTTCCTATTTTCATTTGTGGCCTAATAATCTGGTTAGTAAATTATTTATGCCACAAAAATATTTAAAAATATTAAAATGGCTCACAATTTTGACATCTTGCTGTCATAATATTTCAAAATTTTAAGTATTTAAAGTCTTTTTTTATAGTTTTAAATTTAATGCTTAATAAAAAAATATTATGTATCTGTTAAACATTTCAAATGTCAAAAATATTAAAATATTTATAGCGGTTTTATTTATCAGTAACATGTTAAAATGTAAAAATAAAATATGTATAGGGTGGCGCATATGTAACGTTTTGATCGCCAAAAAAAGAGACATAATTGGACAAGCTGTGCCTCCATCTTGGGGATACCACAATTCAGTATTGTTCTCTACCTCGGGCCCTAAAACCTTTTCAAAATTGTTTTAGTACTGAATACCATTTACATAAGCCGCAACTTTTTCGTCGATTTTAAAAAAATATCGTACATATAGATTTTTTGTTTTTGAACTTATTTCACACCATATTGAACATCTTAGTTCGTGCATTTGATATTTAACAATTAGTGGTCCCAGAGCTGAATGGAACTAAGTCATAAAATATAATACATATGTATACAATGTATTTCAAAGCTGGTGCGAAATTCTCCAAAAAAATAAAGGGGGGTGCATTAATACCATGTGAGATAAGGCCATGATAGCTATGGGAGATAAAGCCATCATGGCCTTAGCTCACATTAGCAATATTAGAAAATGGTTTATCTCTCATTTCAGTTCCGGAGACACTAAAGTTAAGTACTGAAATCTGGCTTCGCATACTAAAATTTTTCTGCGTGGCGGCCTGCGGCCATGCTTAGGGTTTTTTCCTCCAGTAGGACGCGGCAGGTGGCTTCGCTGAATCAAGTCTTCCTGCGTGCAAAACAAGAATAAAAAAATGTTTTTCAATGATAACTAAGGATTTTCCATTTAACATTATGTTTACAACAAGCATAACAATATTCTGAAAAATATGGTTTTATCTCTCATATCGCAAAATTTTAAATATTACCTTACCTCTCATTGATTGGGCAATATGGCTTTATCTCCTTATTGAATGAGAGTTAAAGCCATCATGGCCTTATCTCACATGGTTTTAAAGCACCCCCTCCAAAATAAACTCTATCCAGTTCGATAACAGACTTAATCAAAGAGTGTTTCGGTTCTTAGGTAAAGGTCATAAAGTCAACGGTAGTTCACTTACTCAAACTCAAAATATTTTCGAAATTTCTTTTTTGACCCTGAGCCCTCCAATTATTCTTGGATTTTGGGGGTCCATATTTTTATTGGTGGGGCCATTGGGGTTAAAAATAATGGCTGCTTCTGAATAATCGAATGCTGACTAATAAGACAAAATTTAACTACTTTGGTTCTTTGTTTTGTGCTGAGTCTTTCCATCATAAATTGTCAAGTTTTCCAAAGTGATTTCTCTGCAAAAAAATTAAAAAAATTGTAACTTAAATTTATTGACTTATTTAATCATAACGTTCATCATGCGCTACCCTGTTCGTAAGTATGCTCTTTTGTTTAAAAAAATGTCTAAAAATTATTTCCCCCATTATTTCAATTGTGTTTTTTTAAACAAAGTTCTTCTTTAAAACCCCTGTAACTACTGCTTTTGAAAGGATACAAAAAATACTCTTGGAAAATTTCATAAGATTATAATCAAATAAAAAAAAAACAAGTAAGCAAGTATAGTCGGTCAAGCCTGACCATATGATACCCTATACCACAGTATTTAAAAATACATCATGCTTATGTGTCCATATAAATATGGATTTATCAATGTTTATTAGGTTCATTTAAATCGGTTTGAAAGTTTGTGAGAGGCAGAAATTGCCCCCTACCTCCCCTTGTGGTCCTATTTTTGAAAAACTGCATTGCTTATGTTTCCATATAAATATGTTCCTATTTATGATTTAAATTTCATTAAAATCGGTTTGATAGTTTCTGAGAGGCAGAAATTTCTCTCTATCTTTCCTCGTGATCCTACGACTCAATAGGCTTGGTCCTTGTGCCAATAAGAACCAAATTTTATCAAATTATCTCCAAAATTGCGACCTGTACTTTGCGCCAGCCAGCCAGTCGGACGGACACCGTTAGTTCGGCTCAAAAAGTGATTCTGAGTCGATCGGTATACCAATAGGACCAATATTTTAAGATGTTACACACAGCAGCACAAATGCCTAATACCCTCTCCACTATTGTGGTGTAGGTATAAAAAATGGTAAAATATAATTTATGTGTATGATAAATTAATCCACAACTTCACTTTAAACATCAATATTTTTAAATAGAATCTTCCATTTCCTGTCAAGGGCAACATCTGTTTTATTTTCAATTCAAGATAAACAAGTAATTTTCCCAATTTCCCTTTTTTATGTAAAAACAAATTAGTTCCCTCGTTTTTTTTCACATTGCTGTTAATGTCTGTGATTTTGTAATTAAGTTTTGCTCTCTTAAAAAAATTTAAAGTTTTCTTCAAACACAAGTCATATAAACAATTTTGTATAATTTTTAAATTAACCTTTTAATGGCAGCGCCAAAGACTAAATGACTTACACAATCATCCATCAATTTAGCAAGAGTATGAAGAAGCAAAAGAAGTGTAAGTAAAAAAGATTTAAAGCATACTCAGTTATCCATCAAATATAAGATAAAAAAGGGACTAAAAGCCAAATTTTCTAAAATATTTCAGTGCATTTACAAAAATTAACATAGAAGTTTGCTTGTAGGAGTTCCATAGTGCCCCGGTAGGCTAGCTGGTAGTGAGCTACTCTATCAGGGCCGGGTTGCGGATCCGATTCCCACCAAAGACTCTGGTTTCTTTCCTTCGGACAGGCATCAAGCTTTGGGGGATTAGCTTAGGGAATTAAAAAAAAAAATAATCGCCTTAAGATTTGTTCCTTAAGAAATATTTTATTTATTAATTGAATGTTACAAATATAATTACTAATTATATTCTTATTTCTGGCTGGCATCGAACCTGCAACACTCGCACTGATAAATTAGACTGCTTGTAACCATAATTTAAGAACTACATAGAAAAAATTATCTTAAGAAATTTATTAACAACACCGTCTTTTGAAAAAAAAAAAGAATTTTATTCAATAAACTTTTTATATGATTCAATTAAAATATTTACCAAAATTACACCTTGCAAAACAGTAGCACTCAATAAAACATATTTAATAATGAAATAATAAAATATTCAATAAAAAAGCATTTGAATCAAAGTAAAATCAGAATTTAAACTACTTTTGTCCGTTTTTTAATATATTTTTCCATTAATTAAAAAATTTTGGGTACCAATTTATTTTATTGATTCGATAAACTTGTTTGTTGACTAAAAATTCAATTATCATACCTACAAACTTTTTTTATCCATACCACAATAATTATCGTCATCGCAGAAAATTCGAACTGATCAAGTACCTCCGAATGAACCCCTTATGTCTTTAAGGGTTTATTGGAAAACACATTTTCATTTTAAGCATTTTCATTATTGTTTTCGAGTTTAAGCAAAAACTATTTATGTGTTAATATTTGTACATTAAGGCCTTATTAACGTCCCCTTACAGTCCCTCCATGTGTACATCTCATCTGTGTACATAAATACATAAAAATATAATTTGCTTTAGTTTAAAAAGGAAGGTGGTGGCATAACATTTCATTTACTCTTGTAGACAAGCATTCAAAGCCAGAGCATACACTCGATATCAAAACCACTTTATACCCCAACAGTTTGAAAATAATTAGAACCACACCCGTGTCACTCGGTAAATATACAGATTTATTTTCTCTGTGGTCTTTGGTTTGGGGGTTTATCTTGAAAATGTAGGTGCATTTTTATCTTAATTAATGAAACAAAACGAGTTCTTTTGAAACATATTGTTTAGTTTAGTTTGGGTTTATTTTGGTTCTTCGAATTTGATTAAACGGGGATGTATAAAATTTAATTGAATGATGGAATTTTTGGGTTTGCTTGTAGCCATATGCTCTTGGGAATCACTGCTTTGTGATTTTAAAAAGAATAAGTAAGAAATATAAACAATTTTATGGAAAAAAAGTTGAATTTAAAAATTATGCCAGTCAAGTTTTTTGCCTTTCCTTTAATTTTCATTTTTACTTCGAAAGCTTTTGTTTATTCATTAGATGCTTCTTTATATTTTCAACTAAAATGACGTTTTGCCGTTTATTCTTTGTTGTTAAAAAAAAAATAATTTAAACTTCTAGGCCAAACAAAAAACAGGCAAAAATATTGAAGATATGAAAAATGGAAAAAATACAAAGTACAGTACTTTTCGCTTATAGTCACATCCTTTATTTGCAGACAAAACGTGGACTATATCGCTAATGTGACTATAGGGCTAATTCACATATATGCCACTATGAGGCATATAACCGAATTCGAATATAATCAAGTTATGTGAATATAGAAAATAAAAAATTCATATACATTACACCGACATCAGGCTTATGGTTTTGCAACAGACTTGCATGCAGTATAAAAAATAGGTAAAATAGTAACAAGATATTTTATAACTGATACCGAAAGAAAAAACCAATTTTTTACGAGAAAAGAGTTGAAGCACAGCCGCGAATAACGTTGTAAACGCCACATTTTGCAATAAGTGTTTTTTTGCATATAACCGTTGACCTTACTCTCTTACACAGTTTAAACATCAAATCAACCAAAACTATGCACCTTAACGCCTTCAAAATGGCGTACAAAGTGTCAGTCAGTGGAAGAACATTGCAAGTTACTAACAAAATTATGAAACCGAAATGGTTTTGCAGTGCGGAATAATGTTTTAAAAGCCTTCATTATTTTTAATAATAGAAAAAAAAAAAAAATGTTGAAACAAATAATGCTGCCTGTCAAAAAACGTTTTTTTGCTCTCCTGAAAAATTATTATTTTGTAACTTAAAACGTTATTCGCGGCTGTGCTTCAGTTGATGACCAAAAGTTAAACGAATTAATTCTTTCTTTCTAATTTTCTTCACTTTATATGGCAAATATGCGTATATCGCTAAATGGACTATAACGTTAATAATTTATATTAAATTGACTTATAGCGGAAAATTAAACACATAAAATGGACTATATCGCTAATGTCACTATAAGCGGTAGTGACTAAAAACGAAAAGTGCTGTAAAACGTAATAATACATAAAATCCCAAAACACTCACAGAAAAAATTATCAGTAGTTTTTTATCAATTAAAAAATTGTTTAAAAAGTATTTCAATTAAATTAATGTGATAACTGAATTGATTTAAGTTGTTTTGACATAAATTTTTGATTAAAATATTGATTAAATAACAAAAAAATTTTAATTTTCTAAACGAATGGGGTTACAAGTCTTACTAACCCTCAAGTCTTTCACAACCTTTACCTTCCGATTTTTCTAAGCAATAAAATCAGAAACTAGTCTTATGCTCGCAATTTCTACAGAAAGAAAGCTGATCCTGTTCGTACCTAACAGTTATCTTTACCTTTTTCAGCGTTTATTTGGCCCACGTGTTTTTTTTTTTCCTTAAGTTTTCTTTTTACATAGATTTATATACACACTAGATTTCTTTTAGTAAAAAATTACGGGCATTACTGTTCAAAATCATGTATTTCTGGATTTGTATAAGAAATTGCTTTCAACATTTTCTACACAATAATTTCAATTGACAACTAGAAAACGCAAGCCGCTTTTGTTTAGGTACGGCTGTTAGGCGGTATTCTGCGATTGATGCCTTAAGCCAAGCTTGGAGCCATTTGAAAGTGGAAAACTACTTTCTGTACATAGAAAAAAATAAAAATTGAATTCAATAAAAAAAAATTTGTTAAATTAATTACATTTGTACCAGTAAACAAATTAATAGTATCAATTAAAAATTTAATTCGCTTGATTAAACGTTTAATTCACTTGATTAAACGTTTAATTCACTTGATTAAATTTTTAATTAAAACTAATTTTATTTCTGATTAATGCTAAACATAAAAGCAAGGAAACATAAAAAAATTTACTGATATACATTTAAGCATCACAATAAATTTGTTATTTATATCAGAAATTGATTGAAGAATATCCTGATTCCGTTGCCAATTTACCATCTACAGTTGTTTATTTAGCTTATTCAAAGAGCAGATGGAAAATTGTAGATATCTCTTTTTAAGCACCAAGTTATCTCCTTAAATATGTAGATGTCCATCAAGCCTCTCAACACAACGCGTCTTACAGATACCTTGAATTGCAACTAAATTTTTTTCTCGGCAAGAAAATAATTAATTCCCATTAACCCTTTTAAAATTCCAATCTGTGTGTGGGTGCCACACAAGCGTTCATTTGTTTGATTTTAGCAAAGGCATATAAACTATAAATCTTTTCAAAAATTCCACTCATTTAAGTATTAAACAAAGTCTCAGTTTTAATCCCAGAAAATTCCTTAAACAATCTCAACAATAAATAAAATTTTTGTTTAATCTTCATCATTAAGGATGTATATACACGAGTAAATCTAATACTAATACTCTGATCTTTAATAGGATTTAGTGGTTTTGTTGCCAAACAGAAAAACTTAACTAAATGCCAAAACAACTCAAACTAATCCGTTCGACAGGAAATCAACATAATACTAATTTGTGGTTCTCACGGAGTTGTAAATCTTCCAAGTGACTTATTAAAACATTTCATTTTGTCTTTTGCCTTTTGTTTATTTTTATGACTCTACTTTTAGATCAAATCTTTGCAAGTTTCCCTTTCATACAAAAATAATACAATAATAATAAAAATAATGATGATGGCGGTAATGATGTTGAAATAAAATTATTTTTAATATTCTTCTGGTGTATATCATTCTTGTTATTTTTCTTTGCTAAACACTTCCGTTTCCGATTTTCTTGTGGTAGATTTTTAACAAATAAATACATTATATTCTCTTTTTTTTACAACGCTGCTGCTTACTTGTGTTTTTACACTTTGCCCACATTACACAGGGCAACTGTAAAATCCAGGAATGGAAAAATTATATTGTGGAATGGCACCGAATGCCAAACAGGAAGAGTAATATTTGGACGGATTAAATAGTGTATGTCATGCTTATTTTTTCGAAAAATTCAAAGTATAATTTAGTTATTTTTAAAATCAATGTCTTAAATTAACCGCTGTATTGGAAAATTAATTGCAGAGCCAGATGGGCTGGTTATTTTCCTTTCCAAATCACAACAGAAGTTGATGAGTCTTCTAATTGTAAGAAATAATCACTGTAACTTTATGCTCTTCAGCAGCTTCTCTGTAGCACTTTCCTCGACAAGAGAGTACTTTAACAAGCCCATAAGATCGGTTCCTGTTTGAGCCTAACAAGTCTGAATCAACGTCCATTTCATAACCCTATTAATTGTTCAATTTAGACATCCGCAACTCCTTATTGAAAAAGTATGCAATTAAGTGAAGATACTTTTTTTTAGTCAAAAGGGCACTACAGAATTTTATATTTAAAAAGTACTGAAGAAGTAGATTAGTGCTTAATAAGCATCGCCTGCGTCGCGGGGCACATTCGGTATGGTGAGATATCTGGCAGGGATATTCAATATAATTTAGTTATTTTTAAAATCAATGTCTTAAATTAACCGCTGTATTGGAAAATTAATTGCAGAGCCAGATGGGCTGGTTATTTTCCTTTCCAAATCACAACAGAAGTTGATGAGTCTTCTAATTGTAAGAAATAATCACTGTAACTTTATGCTCTTCAGCAGCTTCTCTGTAGCACTTTCCTCGACAAGAGAGTACTTTAACAAGCCCATAAGATCGGTTCCTGTTTGAGCCTAACAAGTCTGAATCAACGTCCATTTCATAACCCTATTAATTGTTCAATTTAGACATCCGCAACTCCTTATTGAAAAAGTATGCAATTAAGTGAAGATACTTTTTTTTAGTCAAAAGGGCACTACAGAATTTTATATTTAAAAAGTAATGAAGAAGTAGATTAGTGCTTAATAAGCATCGCCTGCGCCGCGGGGCACATTCGGTATGGTGAGATATCTGGCAGGGATATTCACATTATTACCGATAGCAATGCGGCCATAAGATCCCTGGATAGTGTATTCAACACATCGAAAATTGTTCGAGACTTCCGGATGTCTCTAAAGGAGATAGCGAGACATTCAGTGGTGACCCTTAAGTGGGTGCCTGGACACAGGCGCATACATGGAAACTGTATGGCTGATTCGTTGGCACATGCAGGAATACTCTTAAGTCTAAGTGGTTCAAGCCATGATTTGGGTGTTTCGCTCCCAAGGAGTAAGTGATTTATTGTACACAAATGTCATCTCATTGCCAATCAGATTTGAGGTTTGATTAAATTACCTGTGGAGAACCAGAAAAATCTGGCTTATCATAGATGAGAAGAGGATAAGGGCCAAATTTAGGATGTTCAGACATCACCTAAGAAACCTAATTGCATTTAAAACTAGCCACTTGCAACTGGTCCATTGGGAAACACGCCCAAAGGTTGGGGCTCCTTACAATGACCTAATTTTCTCTGTCACTGCCCGGCATTCTGAGACCAAAAACTCCATTTGTTTGGTCAAAGAATCATCAAGGACAGAGTCTGTTTGAACAGGATGCATTCCTTAATAGAATCAACCATATGGATGGGTGAGAATGTAAAATAGGAACATTGGGAGACGGTGTAACATCGAAACACAACGGGAACTTATTACTGTACCCACGTATGCTTTGCTTAATTGCGGCTGCCAGTGGAACCTAACCTTACCTCTCATCGCCAGCTATAACATAAAAAAGAAGTAAAGATCCAGGACAACCTTAATCTCCAAAGGGTTTTTAAACTAATATCCAAATTCTTGTCCATTTTTGAAAACTTTTTGGATGAGTGATTATTTTAATGGGTTATTTAAATTTTTCGTTAAAGTCCCTTAAAACAAAATTTTCTGTTAAAAAGTGTAACTTGTATTGAACAATTGAGAAAAGCAAAGAAAATATAAAAAGTAACTGACTGCTATGTAGTTTAAGAGACTGAAATAGTGGGTAGCAAAAGTGGGGTTGTATATCTGTCACATTATAACACCCCTGACCCCTACACTACACTATTGCTACTACAAATAAGTCAACAGATGAAGATAATGACGATGAGGATAATGATGATGCACAGCGTCATGATGATGTTAATGCTTCTACTGAAGATGTTGTTGAGTTGAGGGGTCTGTTATTTTTTATTGTTACCATGAAGAATGAACAACAGCAACAGTAACAAAAAAATGCTTTTGGCTTTTTATGCATAAATTTTATGCCAAACAAATAATCTGACACACTCTGTACCCAGTTTTGCAGTTTATTTAAAATATTTTATTTTTTTTTTTTTGTTCAGCAAAGAGAAAGAAAAAGAAGAGAGAAATATGGAAATAAATTATAAAAAAGGACAATTTATATTTTGCTTTTCAGCCAAAAGGCAAAAGTGTAAATTGTAACACTTATGAATAAAAAGTTGTCTAATCTATTGGGGCAAAACTTTGTAACTAAATGAAGCAACATATTGCAAAGTATTTGGCCAATATACATAAGTATGTATGTATGTTGTATGTGACTTACGAACACGTATGTGAAACCACAATAAAACCCAACAGGAAATTTAGAGACTTTAAAATATAAGAGGGGTGCACTTTATGGGCTGGCGGAATCATTGGTTCACATGTCTTCAAAAACAATGATGGTCAATTGTACCTCAATTAGCTGGCATCAATCTTGCTGCAATGTGGATTCAACAGGACGGAGCCACGTGACACACAGCTACAATTAATTTACTTAAAGAAACTTTGAAGGAATAATATCACGTAATTTCATCATCATACACAGAAAACAATTTCCAACATTTTATTTCAATTAAACGATTAATCAAAAATGAACTCACTTTCAATTAAAAATTTAATCAAGTGAATTAAATAAACATTACTGCAGAAAATGTTGTTGAAATCAAAAATTATTTAATTGATTCTATAAAGTTATTTACTGGCGGCGATTTAATTAACTTTATACTTAATGCCACGAATTTTTTAATTGAAATTCATTTTTATTTGTTTATCCCATTTTGGATTATTTTCTTCTGGGTTGTGTTAAATCACTTGTCTGCGTCGACAAAACAGAGACAATTGAACACCTGGAAATCAATATTCGAAAAGTTATTTGAGAAAAACGGCCGCAAAAAGAAAAAGTTCGTGAAAATTTGTGTTCCAGATTGTGCGTTGTACTCGCCAGACGTGACGGCCAAATTGCCTCAACCATATTTAAACATTAAAGTTATAAAACTTTCTATCCAATAAAGCCCGTTTCATTGATATTAAAAATATTTTTCTTTGTTTTTTTACCCAATAAAAAAAGCAAGTTCTAAGGGAGAAACGTAAGAAATTCGCTTACCATCTGGCTTTTTTTCCGAGAAAGCGGGTATCGCGACCAAGTAAGGTCTTTTGTACCCACTCCCCATTAGTTGTCCAAAAGACCGTCTGCTTTCCCAAGGATCTTCACCAGGTCTTTTGCTGATATCGAACCAATTCGGGACGCCCCTATTGTGCCGTGCCTCAGGTGTATCCTTCTGGCCCATGCCATTGGCGGGCAGTCATATAGCATATGTTTCACGGACTCCTCCTCATCGAGGCACAGTCTGCATTCCCGGTCTTCCGCCATGCCCATCCGATAAAGGTGGTACTTGATCGTGTGGTGACCAGTCGAATAAGCCGCCAACAGTCGAAGATCCCGTCTGCCGACACCTTTTGTCATCATTACATTCCCAGGAGAGATCAATTCTCTCGCCTGACGCATCCCCGGAAGCAATACCCAGTATCCCCAGTATACCATCTGGCTTACGGAAGACCTGAAGTTTGTATGGCGAGTTCCCACTTTGAAGGAATATATTTTTGACTCAGAAAGCGATTAATTCAACGCATATAAAATTTGGCGAGTGTAACTATCATTTTTACGCACATGATTGTTTTCTACATAACTGCATCTCTGTTTGTCTTATTGCGAAGCGCATGAATGTGACCTTCCTTCTTAAAATTTACTCTTAGTGCTTCGCAAAATAAGAAAAATTGTTATTGGGTATGATTTAAACTTGTGTAACTCAAAAAAAGACATGATATTTTGCCTTTAGATATACCTACAATAAAAAATTACAATCACTTCTATACACATCTTCCGCTTTACTCTGCATAGATTGAAGTTTATTCAGGGATTTGCGTAATAAAGTTTTCGTTTTCATTTTTTAGCCAGAGTTCAGTTTGCTGCTGTTGATGTTTTTAAGTATTCTGTTTATTTACTGTCATCACTTCAGATCAAATGTTGATTAAATTAAGTGAACGTAATTTATTTAAATGTTTGACCATGATATTCAATATTATTTTGTGTTGTTTTAATGGAAATGAATATCTGCCAAAACACTCAAAGTTAAAAGTCAATATTTGAATTCACAATATTGAATTAAAATAAAATAAATTTCTGTTTAACTTATGCCAATATTTGTAATGAACAATGAATGAAATCGATGGAAATCTTTTTTAGACAAATATTTTTCAAAGATTTAGGAAAAATGTTGTTTAAAATTTATTAAGAATTTTTATAGATTAAAAAATTTGTGGTCAAAAATCTGTCTGTCAGTCTGATGAAATCACGCTCACTTCCATCGTCACATCGTTAAGCTTGGTGATGCATTTTTGACTTTTAGTGCAAAGTATTATGTTGTATTGGAACTCAACCTTAAAAAGAATGTTAATAATCGGTTAACAGTTTCTTATTCCATTCAATTGAAAAGTTAAATTGTATAGTAAGAGTAGCGAATACCCGGCGTGAGATACTACGTTCCCCCTTCTTGTTGACCCATTTTTGAAAACATTCATAGCTGATGCGTCTATCTAAATAGGGATTTATCATGTTTTAAATTTCATTAAAATCTGTTGGAAAGTTTCGGGGATGCAGAAATTGCCTCCTAGCTCCCCTCGTGGTCCTAGTTTTGAAAAAATGTGTAGCTCATGTGTACATTTTAGCAGGGATATGCCTATGTTTTTCATTTCATTAAAATCTGTTGGAAAGTTTCGGAGAGGCAGAAATTGCCTCCTAGCTCCCCTCGTGGTCCTAGTTTTGAAAAAAATGTATAGCCTAAAATCATCTTAACAAAATTGCCTTTCTAACAACACCGTCGGTTTTAAAAACAGTTTTTTTTAATAAAAATAACAACGTTTATTAGAATTTCCTTTATGTGCGTTTTTTTTATTTTTTCTGAGTGCTGCCATTGTATTTCAACTTTATTCAATTATATTCATCAAATGCAATAATCTTTTTAAAAAACATTAATTTTCCATTAACATACAAAATAAGAAAAAACACTTAAATATTTTATGGGCAAATATTTAAACTTTTTCGAAAGCTTCATTAATTTTATTGTTACAGTTAATTAAATTTTGAAAATTCTTAAACTCATTAAATATTGTTCGTTCGTTCGTTTTTTGTTTGTTTGTTTGTGCGCCAAAACCCTCTTGACATGATTTTAATGAATTTTTTTTTTATCACTCATGGCGGAGTTTTTTTAAAACAAGAAAAATCTCACAAATACACTTGCATTAACAAATGTTGGTAGATAATTACCCTGCAAATAATAGAACTAGTCCAAGCATGCGTGCAAAGAGTAGCCCACAAGGGACTAGGACTAGTCCAAAAGTGATACAAACGTATGGAAACACATGGTCTATTTAACATTACGATGTCCTAGGGCAGGACCATGTTACCCAGCTTTGGACTACAAAGGAGTAGTTTTAAAACTACTTCTTGGTATACACAAGAGGACTAGTTTTGAAATCGTTTAAAAACGAAAGCATGTCGTTAAAAACCAAGAAATGTCGCTCACTACAAACACTTTTTAACAATGACATGGTCCATACTTGCATTACATCGGACCAGTCCATGGAGAAGTCCATTTTATCGAAATGGATCAGATAGTCCAATATTATTTGCAGGGTAAGTTTAATTTCTTAGTTAATTAGTTAGATTGAAGTAAATTCTTCCATTTTATTAAATGTTTAGTTTAACTCAATGGATTTTAGTTGATAAGTGAAAAATGTGTATAGAATAAAACCTAAAAAAAATTATCCTTAAAACTTCTTTAAATGCGGATTTTTAATTTTTAAATATTTCTAAAGCAAAGTTTTCCTTTAGGAAAAGTGTTGGCATTTAATGACAATATTTAAAATTTTCCCACACGATTTTTTCTGATTGCTGCCATTGTACCAAGCGCGGATCCAATAGCAAAATTACATTGTTTTGCTTCAATAAATTTCTGTATAGTTACCACCCCCTCCAGACAGGGCAGCACGATCCGCGCCTGCATTGTACAACAACTTTTTTCAATTATATTCATTAAATGCAGTAATGTAAACAAAATATTAATAATTCATTACAGTAATAAAAAATACTTAAACATTAAACTTTGAAAAATGCTCTCTTTTTTAAAAGCTTCATTTATTTTATTGTTACAGTTAATTAGATTTTGAAAACTTTTTAACTCATTAAAACTTTTTTTAACACGCTCTTTGTTTTTGTTTGTGGGCCAAAAACCTCTTGATATGATTTTCATAAAATATTTGTTTTCTTTTGTTTTTAATCACTCATGGGGGAGTTCTTTAATTAAAAAAAATATCTGACACATACACTTGCATAAAAGGTGCCCCAAAATGAACGCAAGATTTGAAGATATGACTGTCAGCTGTCAAATTTTTTCAAAGTTGCCAACACTTCACTGTACAAATGGCGACAAATTCAAATTTTGCTTTAATTTTAAGACACTCTTTATTGTTTTGAACTCTAAAAATTCCGCCTTATCATAAAAAATGTATGATTTCGTAACAAATAATTTGGTTTTAAATAGAAACGTGACAACTAAAAGATAGTGAAAAAAAAAACGATAAAGAACACTCATAAATTTTTGTTTAGAAATTTAAAAAAATACTAACGAAATTTTGTCATATTAACAAACAAAAAAAAAAAAAAAAGTAATGCATAATAAAATTTTTCTCTAACGTATAACAATTAAAACTTTTTTGAAAAAAATCTCTTCTAAAAATGTTGTTGATATTACTTAAGGCGAGATTACACTATCTCACAAGTCTTACGTATTCCATAATACTTTGTGTGATAGAAATCTAATGAGTTTTGTTGCGACTGTCAAAAAATCTAATGTAACATGACAGTTTGTGTTCACACCATCACACAAAGTATAAACACTCACACATGAAAAAAAATGCAACCCTGATCCAATGAAAAGTATTATTGTTTAGAAATTTTTCAAAAAACGATGAAGTCGTATGGGATGTCAAAATTTTTTCATAATACTTGTCATTTTCGTGACACATTGCATTCACACTATCACACTTTGTCATATTACTTGAGATTTTGACATGTATTAATACAAAGTATAATAGTGTAATCTAGCCTTTAAGGCGAGATTGCACTTTCATACAAGTCTAATCTATTCCATAATACTTTGTGAGATAGAAATCTAATGAGTTTTGTTGCCACTGTCAAAAAATCTAATTTAACATGACAGTTTGTGTTCACACCATCACACAAAGTATAAACACTCACACATGAAATAAAATGCAACCCTGATCCAATGAAAAGTATTATTGTTTAGAAATTTTTCAAAAAAGCGATGAAGTCGTATGGGATGTCAAACTTTTTTCATAATACTTGTCATTTTCGTGACACATTGCATTCACACTATCACACTTTGTCATATTACTTGAGTTTTTGACGTGTATTAATACAGAGTATAATAGTGTAATCTAGCGTTTAGAAGTTTTGGTTCAGTGCCGTATAGCTCGTTGCATATATTACTATTAAAAATGTGCCATATTTTATATCAGGGCTGTGGAGTCGAAAGCGAGGTCTTCGAAATTGGCGATGCAAACATATCGATTTGAATTTTTGACGGAATAATTTTGTTTGTTTTAACCATTTAAGGCCCATTTTCACAACTTACCGATAGCTAAAAGTAAACTTTTAGCAGCCTTATAGAAAGTATTCCATTATAAAAACTTTACTTTAACCTAAAGTGAGCGATAAAGTAAATTAAGGTCCATCCTAACTGGCAGGTTAAAGAGTAGTTGTAAAAGTGGAACAATTTTCATACGGCCGATAAAATCCTGTCTTTAGCTATCGGTAAGTTGTAAAAACGGGCCTAAAAGGACCTGCATTAAAGTAATTAGTTTAAAGTCAAAAAAGGACCAGGCTCATATATATTTAGCATCAATGTGAGAGTTAGAGTCGAAGTTGGGATCGGAATTTGAGTCGGGGCTGGCCTTAAAAAATATTAGCAGTTGGGGAACTATTTTTTTCTTAAGCAGCATAATACTTAATTTGAATTTAGAGGAGCTTTTTCTTTTGCAAATTTGTTCGTCATTGTAACGAGTACACTGATGGAAAAATGCATCTTCATATTGATGATGCTCTAACACCAGAATTGTGACATCAATGTTACTACAAATGTCATCAATGATGCAAAAAGTAACATCAATGCAATGACTAACGTCTTCGTACAATTTTGTCCAATTTTACGTGTCATCTATTTTTTGACTATATTGCCATCAATTCGATGCCACATTTTGTTCCTATATTCTATTTTTTTAAATTATTTAGTTAAATACATCAAATTTTTAAAGTAGAATGATTACGAAACCCATATGGGGCATGGTGCTGGTATCTTATTATTAAAAGTTCAGCTGTAAACAAAGGTCGTAACTCAACAAACGTGAAACAAACATATATAACGTGTAAGAAAATAATAATGTTCTCTCACTTTGACTTAAGTCAATGCCAATGACTTTGACTTAATGACAAACTGTCATTAAATTGATGCTACTGTGTCCTTTCTCCGATGTTACTGCGTCAACGCACTGAGGACGTGTTCGTCAATTCTGTAATGCCAATTTGTCATCCCATTGATGACATAATTTCATTTTGACCCCGATGACACTTTGGTCAAGTGATGTTAAGGTTGACATCACCATGATGAAAAGTGTCATGGGGTCAAAAACGAAGTCACTTGTCATAGTACTGATGTCAAAATACATCAGCATTATGACGCCTTTTCTATCAGTGTACGTATAACCTGTTTGCAAAAAAGAAAAACTAAACTTCGATAAATTGTTGCCTACGATAATAATTGCAAATAGGGCCCGATGTCTTATGTGCAATTTTTGTGTTGTAAAGAAAAATGCGTTTTTTGTTATAAAATCTTGTTAAGCCATTATTAGCCACTTTTTGGCTATTTTTTCGACATTTGTACTTAACATTTTAGAAGTGAGAAAAAAAGGCTTTTTAACAGTTCTTATTTGTTTTCATAGCTGTAGCGAAAGCAAGAAAGAGTTTCTTTTTTGAACATAAAATGTTAACTTCAAAGCAACAGCGTTAAAATTCGAACTTTTGCTTCTCTGCTGCCTGTTTTTTTTTATATTATACGTATGATTTCAATCAACATAAAACTATACAGTGCGCCCAAGAAATTTTATGAGGCGTATAAATACTTCTAACTGTTAACTGTATCTTAAAAGTTCACCACATTTTGTTCTTCACTGTTTAAATAACAAAAACATAATCAAGTAATTTCATTATCAATTTATTCCATCAGTAACTCGTCTTATTTAATATTAATTTTTTTCTAATTAACCTCTTCTTGTACCACTATACATGAATACGACAAAAAGTACATGAATATGACATTAAAGAAATTATCAAAGTTTCTTGTAGGTACTACATGTTCAGCAAAATGATAATGAAAATCAAATGCATTCAACTTTTTCAATATTAAACATTTCTTACCGTTCATTTCCAGTCATTAACATTTATTGCCACAAAATTCTGGCTAAAATACAACGACAATAAGTAACAACATTTAAACGACGAGAAAAAAAAGAAGATAAATTTAAATGAGATAACAAAAGTTCAACTTGTAGTTGTTTCAAAGAACAAGTCTAATTAAAAACGAAGATGGTAGACAACAGAATTACATGGCAAAAAGTACCAAAAAAAAAAAAAAAAAAGTTCTTAACCCAGTAAAAACTTCGCCTACAAAATAATGTGTTGAGTAATCAGAAAAACATGAAGGCACTACTTACAATTCTACTGAAAGAACCAATGAATTTTACAAGGCATGTCCCAAAATAAACGCATTTAAAAGTAAGTCGTTATTTTTTTAATTAAATACATCCAGAAAAAGTAGTTTTAGAAGGTGTTATACATGTAGTTATAGAAGAAAGCTACTACCCAATAAAAATTTTTACCATTTTGCGAAGCACTAAAGGTACATTTAAAAATATAAGCGCACAATTATGCGCTACGCAATAAGACATACGGAAATGCAGTAAAGTAAGTGAAAGAACTCTCAACAACTTTTATAAAAAAAAAAATAAAATTTCAAGTGCTACGGCATTCCCTTACTACGAAGCAGGTTTGTAAGGGAGAATACTCAAAAATAACTGTATCAAAACCTTCAGTGTGTAAATATGATCGTTACATCCAACAGTGTTTATGTGCGCTGAATAATGCGCTTTATGTATCATAAATGTATTGCTTCAAAGTGGGAACTCGCCATACAAAATTCATGTCTTCCGTAAGCGCAATGGTAAGCGAAACCCTTATGTTTCTCCCTTACAAACCTGCTTCGTTGGAAGCTCCATTTTTTATTGGGTAAATAATGAGTTAAAGAAGCTATTCGTTTTGAAAAAGTAAGCGAAGTTTTTACTGGGAAGCTTATGACAGAAATCGATAAAAAGTTAAGTTGTTATACATTTTCTTAACAAAGCATTCAAGATATGCAAATTTACAAAAGGTACCGCAACTTGTGAAAAAATTTAAATAATAAAAATTAAAGACGGAATCATTAGCCGGCTGAAGTTAATATTTTACAATATGATCAATCCCACAATTGAATAGAATTTATGTAAATATATATATAAAAACCGTTTCATTATAATATTTTAAATTGGTATCTTTGAATTAAAAGAAAAATATGTTAAGATGGCTAAATTATTTTACGGCGTAAATAAAAATTTTCGTGGCGGCATTTTTATTTTGGTTTTTGTAACAACTATGGGGGAAAAAACAGAGACAATGTCAGAAGCAAATTACATGTACGTTTGTGACCGAATATTATAAACCTTCTGTTAAACAGCCATTTTGACAGATATGCACAATTACATGTGACTTGAAAAGTTGACAAGTCAGATGTAAAAAAATGTCGTCTACATGCACCTTAAGCAAATATTCAGTAGTGAAAATAAAAGGAGTAATAATTAGTTGCTGAAGTCATTACTAGTAAGTACTTCTTGAAGTTTTCAGAATAATGACAATTGTAATGACAACTACTTACCAGGTAACGTATAAAATAGCTACCACCTTTGTCTTTCGTTAAGCATAGAAATCGCTTGTACTTTATATTTTTTCGTACATACCTGTGTATTAACAAAAAATCTTTATACAAGTGGCTTGTTAGGATGAGAAATAAAAACCTTTCGAGAAGTGAATGCTGAAAGAAAAAGTGAAACAGTTTCATTCCAATTTATATGAAGATGGACACGACTTCAATGCTAGCGATGGGTAGCTTTAAACATTAAAACAGAGTTACGAATTCCGAATTTTAGAGAAAAGCTTTCAGCGCAACATCATCTGGTGATCCTTTTAAATTGAGGCCAAGAGCAAATATAGGGAAACTCAGTTTATCAAATAATCAGGATTAGAATGCTGATGAGTCAGGCTTATTTTGGAAAATTCTTCTTCAAAAGACATATCGATGGTTTTTTTCCGCAACCACGTAACTCAATTTTATCCGATTTTTTGTTTTAACTGGGAAAGTAATCAGTAAATACCGCTTTACAATTTTGCAATTATTTTGTTTGGCGGAATATCGGAATTTTTCCTAATTCTTGGATTATAAAAGAATATGAAGCAAAAAGTTTCAAATATTTGGTTAAAATAAAGTATTTTGTCTCTCCTGAAAAGTAGTTGTTTTTGAGTTACGAGGTTGCGGAAGAAAACCATCGATATGTATGTAACATCTTTAAAAAAAAACGCAACAGGAGCGAAGATGGGGAGGCAAAGAGTTACATTTCTTTGATTTGAATATGCATCTGGAACCCATAAAACCAAACTTCTTGACAAGAGTTGAAATATTCAATTTAATTTTTTTTATGTAAATATTTAATATAAAATGGAAAATTTTATATAACAAATCGATAAGTTTGCAATAAATCATATGTTATGTTACAAATACCAAGAGTTTCGATACTCTCTAGACTTGTTTAAGCAAAAACAAACACAGTATGGCGCTTCAAATGTTTACCATCGAAAATGTGACCGTAGTTTTTATTAGTTCACATTATCGAGAGTTCACTGTAGTTCCTTTTAAGATAAGCCCGAATAATTTTTTAGTTAATTTTGAATTTCCAAATTTCTACTTCGAAAAAAAGTTATTTTTTTAATTGCTTGTTCTTACGGTGAATGTACACAACTTCAGATTTGGGGCTATCAGGGAGATTTGCAAATATGTATATTATTTTGTATTTTTTTCTATGTAGCGTGTTATACATTTTTTACATGCAACATGCTATTTTATGATTTATACATAAAATATGTAAATGTTTTAAACATATTATACAAATTGAATTAAAATAATAAAATGCAAACTTTTTCATTTTCTTATTTTTTTCGAAAATGAAAACTTTATCGTTCTTTTTTTATTTTCAAATACAGCAAAATAGATTTGCATTTTTTAGTGTCGGTGTCGTTACGAGTATTTTATACAGCCAACATGCAAATAGACTTGATTGGTATTTCAAAAATTTTAGGTATTTCTTTCAGTATAAAATAAAATAATAAAAATAAAAAAAATGAATGAATTGAAAACAAGAAAATATTTGCTTGTAAGAAACACCAAGAAGATGCTAAGTAATTGAAATGGAAATGTAAATTTAACGAAGTTGAAGAAAAGAATTTTACAAGACTGTGAAGGCCACAAAAACAAAAAAAAAAGATAAAAAATTTTATTTTAAATATAGAAAGTTGATGAAAATTCTATATGATATTTGTAGACAACCCTCCTTAATTGCTTAAATATATTTTAAAGTAATAAAAGTGTTTTCCTAAACTTAAGCTTCAATTATGCACATAAATTAAACTAAACTTAACAAAGAAAAAAAAAAAACATGATGAAATCTTCGAAAACTAAAATAAAGTTTTAACTGTTTTGTCAGGAATTAAGGTTTTGTGTGTACCCAAAGCAGAGGACGGCAACATATTTTTAAGTGCAAAGCTGTGAAAAATAAAGCAATATCCGATCATTTCTTTCCAAGAGCCGCACGAGAAACTTTACTCAGAAAAAAAGGAAAAACCAACTTCAATTAACGCATTCGTTAGAAATTTGTACTATTAATTTAATTCCGTACTGGTTTTCCACCTGCAAACAAATTGATCATATCAATTAACATATTTGTAAGTTTGACATTTTCTTGCTGTTGAGTTTCAATCAATATGTTTAATTGAAATGTGACCACCAGCAGAAGAGGCTCTATAAAACGTAAACCCAAGCCAAAATAATTTTTTTAGTCAACACATTTAATTGAAACAATTAAAAGATTGTTTGAAACTTTAAAATATTTTAAAGTTTGTGTGTATGTTTTCATATTTGGAAATATACACACAAACATTATAATTTTTATTTTCAATAAATGCAAATTAATTGGAACAATTAAAAAAATTGTTTGACACAGCATTATTTAATTAATTGAAAATTTTTTCTGTGTATAGACCGCGAGCAGCTTTTTTTTAAACACATTTAATTAGTACTATCATTGCCTTTGAACAAATGTCCAGCACTGTGCAACGATTTTCGATTAAACTGGAGAAATAACAAAAATTTTCTTCAACGATAATTAAACTAATGTGTGGTTTATAGAACACGAGCGCCTTACTCGTCCGTTCAACTCACATTTAAAACAAAAACAAAATTTCGAAGTTTATTTTTGTTTTAAATGTAATTTGAACGGACGAGTAAGGCGCTCGTGTTCTATAAACTGCACATAAAACTTCCAATCGCACAGGAAAAACAAAAAATATATTTCAATTAAAAAATTTGTGATGTTAATTAAATTAGCACCGATATAAAAATTAATAGTATTATTTAAACATTTAATTCTCTTGATTACAATTTAATTCAATTCATTAAACGCTTAATTCACTTGATTAAATTTTTAATTAAAACTGATTTTATTTTTGATTAATGCTTTAATTGGTTACATTTCAGAAAGTTTTTTCTGTATGCTATAAGAGCAATGCAAAAAATTCAAATGAAATGCTAAGCAACATTTCAGAAAGTTTTTTCTGTATGCTATAAGAGCAATGCAAAAAATTCAAATGAAATGCTAAGCAACAATTTTGTTGTAATCTCTTAGCTGGGTCTTTCAAATCGGGAGGATTTCAGACTCAGGTCGCAATAAATGTGTTTAAGTTTTAAGGGTTTTTTGAAACAGTGCAAAACCACTTTTAATCCCACTGATCTTTATTCTTTTATTACTTAATCACCTTAATCGAGAATAAAATGCCTCTAATAGGTTTTTCAATTTTCCCTAAAAAAAGCAAAATTTCAACGGAATAAACTGTCCACTTTTTATTCAAGATAGGCGGGAATATTTGTACGATTGAAACTGGAAGACAACTCTTATATTTGCGCAGGTGCTTTTAAGTCAATTTTGAAGTTTTTTAATCGCGTATCAAAAAAGCTCATCTGTAATAGCATTGTAGTCAACTCTATTAGGACACTGAATTATCGACGAAATTCCGAGTGGTTTATCCTTTTCCCCCGGGGCTTTAATCGATTTTTCGCTGATGAAATCAGGGTACGTGTTCCTAAATACCGATCTTTCTTCTTTTTACTGGAGAAGGTTTTTTATGACATTTCATAAAATTTTTGTATGAAGGTTGACGCTTAAGCTAAAATTGCTTTTGCTATAAAAGCGTAACTGTAACTTTTGTGGCCTGACAAAATTGAAAATTATGTCGCTTAAGCTATTTTTGCAGTAAGGTTTTTATATGTTGCATTTAAAGGGATCAATTATCGAGTGACCAGCACTAATAAAAAAATATTTATATATTTATAATACATATTTGTAAAAAATAAAACACGTTTATAAAGGGTTTATTAAACATATTTTCATTAAAAATCCGTTTCTTAAACTTTTTATAAACCTGTTTTATTTTTATACCCTCCACCGCAATTAGTTGTGAAGAGGGTATATTAAGTTTGTCGTTCCGTGTGAAACTTTTTTATTATTCATCTCAGACCCCATAAAGTATATATATTCTGGGTCCTTGAGTAATTCTAAGTCGATTTAGCCATGCCCGTCTGTTGAAAACACGCTCACTTTCGAACAACTCAAAAGAAATAAACAAACTTGGTTCCAAATTGCTTGTAGTTATTGGGATTGAAATCCAGCAAAATCGGCTCGGTAGGACCAGAGCTATGAATCAAAATGTGGAACCACCACTTAAAAAAATTGATAATTTTGTTACAAAAAATAACATAAATGCTGGAATAAGGCATGGAATGAGATAAGATTTTGCAAACATTTGTTCTATTTGACAGGAAATCACGCAGTTGAATTTAGTGAAGATCCGTCTATAATTTACCCTAAACCCCATATAAACACTACTCATGGAAAACAGTTTAGTACGCCTAAAACCGTAAAAAATAACGCTAGCGTAACAAAATTTGGTACTTCACACTTTTTTAGGACTAGAAATACATCTGTGAAATTTCGTGACGATCGGTCCATAATTTACCTTAGGCCCCATATAAACCCTACTGCCGGAAAACAGTTTAGTACGCCTAAAACCGTAAAAAATAATGCAATCATAACAAATTTTGGCTCGTCACAGTTTTAAGGGCTATAAATGATACTGTGAAATTTCGTGAAGATCGGTACATAATTTACCCTAGGTCCCATAGAAACCCTACTACCGGAAAACAGTTTAGTACACCTAAAACCATAATTAATAATAAATCGTCACAATTTAAGATAATAATAACATCATACAGATGTTACTCCTTAAACATTCGAACTGTCGGTATCAAAAATTCGGCACAGCCGAATATAGCACTCTTACTTGTTTATAAATTACGCCGTAAGTGTTTTACTCTGAATTATAGCATTGTCTAGAAAGCAGTGATGGACAACAGGCATAACTAGGGCGTGGAATTTCATGCATTTATTATTAAAAAATATGCGCATAAAACATGCTTCCAAAAATCCTAAATACGCATTAATAATTAGAAAAATGCATTGCTATTTGAAGAAAATTGTACAGCGTACTTAATAATTTGTTTTTCTTAATTTTGACATACATTTAAAACGAATAAAATTAAGTTACCAAAGTTATTTCCGGGAATACAAAATTTATTATTAAGATTTTTGTATGACGTGCTAAATTCCCAATTTTTCATATTTGATAAATACACTGAAATTTATTGTTGAGGGAAAGCTAGCTTCTATGCGCATTTCACTGGTTGCTTAGGCCAGATCATCAGGAAACCTTTTCCAAAGATTTTAGAAAAGATAAAAATATTATACAAATAAAACTCTAAAGCTCATAAGAATTTTAAACACTCAAAGTCTTACACTCAATTCACATGAGGGCTTTTACGACGTCGTTTTATCTTGATTCCCTTTTAAAGCAACTTCCAAAATCTCTTTGCGTTCATACGATGATTTTTGGTTGCATTTTTTTTTTTTATTTACAGTATGGCCTTGATTACCCGTCATTCGATTAACCGGCAGCTTCAATAAAATGGAAAACAAACATTTTTTGCACTGATTTAAATTGCCTCTATTATCCGAAATTATAAACAAATTATCTTGTTTTCGTTAAATTTTGAACAATCAAAAGAAATTTAAATAAACGAAGAAAGAGAATATCTTAACGGTATGGAAGCATGTTCTGCCAAATTTACTTTTTTCCTCAAGTTTACATAATAAAACGTTATATATTTACATAAAATAAGAAACACACCAAAAAAAATATATAATCAAGAATTCTGCCGATCCCGTCTATTATCGATAATCGAGGTCTCACTGTATTTTCAACCACACACTTCAAAGTAAGAAAAAGAATAAAACGTAAACAGAAAAAGTTAAAAGAGAAATGTAAAAAACGACATGCAAAATACAAAACGAGACATTTTGTTAACCCCTCTTTCTTTTCTACACCGCTCACCAACAAACCAAAAGAGACGTCGACAAAGCGACGTCGTAAAAGCCCTCATCTAAACTGAGTGTTACTTGTAACAATATCAAAGCCGAAGCAAAACACCATCAATAAACAGTGAGTTTATCTTTTCTTACATCCCCCTACAATTGGTTGGGTTCTTTCCGACTCGAATTATAGTTGTAAGTGGGTATAAAGAAAAAAACAAATTAAAAAACAAATTGTTTCATTCTATTGTCTTCGCAAGAAAACAACAAAAAAAAAACCAATTTGGCAATTCAGTTTTCTGCACGGGCACATGCAAGTATATTATCAAAGTTATTTCCGGGAATACAAAATGTATTATTAAGATTTTTATATGACGTGCTAAATTCCCAATTTTTCATATTTGATAAATACACTGAAATTTATTGTTGAGGGAAAGCTAGCTTCTATGCGCATTTCACTGGTTGCTTAGGCCAGATCATCAGGAAACCTTTTCCAAAGATTTTAGAAAAGCTAAAAATATTATACAAAAAAAAACCCTAAAGCGAATAAGAATACCAAACACTCAAAGTCTTACTTGTAACAATATCAAAGCCCAAACAAAACACCAACAATAAACAGTGAGTTTATCTTTTCTTACATCCCCCTACAATTGGTTGGGTTCTTTCCGGCTCGAATTATAGTTGTAACATAATTAAAAAACAAATTGTTTCATTCTATTGTCTTCGCAAGAAAACAACAAAAAAAAACCAATTTGGCAATTCAGTTTTCTGCACGGGCACATGCAAGTATACTATCAAAGTTATTTCCGGGAATACAAAATTTATTATTAAGATTTTTAAGTTACTTTTACTAACAAAGATAAAATTTTTAAATACTAAACTGGATGTTTATTGGCTGTACTTAAAACGAAAAGCTATATACAGCGAGTTCTTAATTTTCTAACAAGATACTTTAACAACAACAAAACTAAATTGAAAAAAGATTCTCTTAAAATTGTGTCCAATTTTTTAAAAAAATGCTTCAGAAATTATATTCAGGAATTTCATATCATGCATTTTCTCTTCTTGGAACCAACTGTGTGTTGACACTTCATAAATTGAGACACAAGATTTTTGTTAAACACAAAACCAATTTTGCATAATATACAATTAAGAAAGTATAGTCGGTCAAGCCCGACCATATGATACTCTACACCACAGTTTTTAAAAACACATCATGCTTATGTGTCCATATAAATATGGATTTATTTATATTTATAAACTTTATTAAAATTAGTTTGAAAGTTTGTGAGAGGCAGAAATTGCGCCATACCTCCCCTTGTGGTCCTATTTTTGAAAAACTGTATAGCTTATGTATCCATATAGATATGTTTCTACACCCAGAGAAAAAACATGTTTAAATATGGTCACCTCCAGCAAAACTATTTTTAAAGATGTCTTTAAACATATTATGATTAATTTAACAATATTATTGTTACCGGCAACCATATTAGGGTTAAATTAGTCCTCGATCAAGAAGCCACAACCATATTATGGTTGCCTCAGAACATGTTATGGTCAAAAATAACTAAAACATGTTTAAAACTTTTAATAGAATGGTTGGTTTTCAACCATAGTATGTTGCTCTTGGAAAAGAGGAAAATACTATTGTTAATTTAAAAACAAATTGTTGTCATATTTAACCATAACATGCTAAGTGGCAACCTTAATATGATTGTGGCTTCTTGATAGAGGACTCATTCAACTATTATATGGTTGTAGGTGACAATAATATGGTTATATTAACCATATTACGTTTAAAATTTTCTTTACAAATAGTTTTGTTGGAGCTGACCATATTTAAACATGTTTTTTCTCTGCGTGTATCTATGATTTAAATTTCATTAAAATCGGTTTGATAGTTTCTAAGAGGAAGAAATTTCCCCTATCTTCCCACGTGGTACTACGATTCGGCCTATTTTTAATAAGCTTGGTACCTGTGCCAATAAGAACCTATGTCCCAAACTGTTTAAAATTATCTCCAAAAAAATCTCCAAAACTGTACTTTACGCACAACGTTACATGGACAGCCAGCCAGCCAGCCAGCCTGCCAGCCGGACGGACATCGTAAGTTCGACTCAGAAAGTGATTCTGAGCCGATCGGTATACATTAAGGTGGGTCTAGGACCAATATTTTAAGGCATTGCACACATCAGCACAAATGCATAACACCCTCTCCACTATTGTGGTGTGGTGTGTTCTTTAAGCATTACAACAACAGTAATTTAAATTTTTAATAAAGTCATTTCTTGTCCCCTACTTTTTAAAACAATTTATTAAATTTTTGTTTGAACGCCACAATTGTTTTATTTGATTAGAAACAAAAAATATGCTTTTTGTTAGAAAAAAACTGACATAATATGCAAATTAATATGAAAAAAAAAAAACAAAAAATTAACTATAAAATATGCAAAAATATGCACTTCGTATATATAAATAATTCACCAAATATTCAAACTTCGTCTATTTTCTGAAACTTTCTTCAGTTCTAATTTTAAACTGCATTCGTGTCCATACAATGAAACTGTTGTTTATGCCATCTCTCTTTACTTTTATTCCAACAACAAAGGCAACAAACCTACAAAAGCTGTTTGTTGATGAAACGAAGTACACATTTCGTCTTTCCACTTTGAACATCCAACTCAAAACCTTCTCAGAAAATGTTTTATAGTATGGACAAGGACCTTAAGTTCGTATTAGCAGCAACGTAGCAGAAAGCATAAAAATTAAGGACGAAAAAATTAAGGACAAGTCAGGATTTTCTAGCCCACAAATACTTTTATTAGCATATAATTAAATGCCCGCCAATTTTTAACAACTAATTTTCCACTACTTCATTGAATTTCCACTTAAGTTCATGCTAAAACACTGTTAAAACATAAATGTTTATTTTAATGACCATTAATTGGCATATTTATCCCCATTTAGAATCATTTGTGTTAACTTAAACGAGTTTATATTTATTTTATTAAATACGTATACAAATATAATTGAGTGAAATAAAAGTTAAAACACAATAGCAAGAGTCCTTGTTGATAATCGGGCAGCTTTATTTTCTCGCCATTTTTTATTTATGAGTGTTTGGATTATATCCTTTACTTTGCGAACAAACAAATAGCTTTTTTTTATTTAATGGCCTGAATAAAAGATTTTTAAAATGCCTGTAAAAGTTTCTGTTTTAAAAATGAATAATAAATATTCATTTTTTTTTTAGTTCTTTGAAAATGAACATAAATATTTGTTGTAGGGTACTATAAAAAATTCAAGAGAGCAAAAGTTGTGTGAAAGCACTATGGGGCGGAAACTGAAAAGCAAGCTAGTGAATTTGTTCAAAGCAAAAATTCTAAACTTTTTAATAATTATTATCTAAATAAACATCGTTTGATTTCGCTTCGTTTTCTTTTTAAACATCAAAATGAAGACCCTATAAGGCCTGGTTCACGATGTAGACCGCAATCCCTCGCTTCCATTTTCAACGCCAAACAGCTAATTTGGACCCCACTTAAATTTTCAACACAAAAAGTTATAGCTTTCACGTAATAAACACTTAAAAATGTTCATACAAATTTGAAATATTATGCGACCACAAATGTCAAAACCAGTTTGTGGAAAAGTTGATGGATGGATTACGTTAGAAACGGTAATGCGTGATTTGTTGCCGCTCGCTTATATTTTTGATCGACACCTCTGGCCAGGCTGTATATTTCTCTGAGGTCTCTTCAAACTTAAAAGAAAGTTAGAAAAGAAAATAGTATAGGATTAGGCAGGCGCCTTACAAGAAGATACCAAATACATTATTTTATTTTATTTTATTTTATTTAAAGAATTGAAAAATGAATTCAATTGTCTGCCACTTTAACATTAGCTTGGATTGTATGTCTTTTATATATTCTACAACTAGCTGTTTGGTCCCGGCGCTGCTCGGGATTTTCTAAATAACAATAAAAAATGAAATACTGGAGAATTTTGTTAAATCCTTTACCCCAGCGCTATCTTCCATCAATAAAAATAAATTTAATATCACGACAATAGCGCCACCTATCGGGAGTTTTTTTATAAACCATCAGTGAAAGTAGACCTTTCCAACGCATGTACTCGTTTGAAAATCGGTTGAGTGGTTCTGGAATTATAAAATCACGAACATGGGACAACTTATTTTTATATATTTATACAATTTTTTCTACAAAATTCTTTTCCCTTGAATATCATACTTATTTTTATGACGTAAACGTCATACTTCGTCGAGTCGACGAGGGTGATACTCACAAGAGCAAAAATGAGATTTATGCGATATTTCGCTTGTTCAATAACTTGTTATTGATATAAATAAAATTAATTAAATAAATAATACTTGTTTTAATATTATATAATAAAAACAGAAGGATTCAGAGAACTACTTTGTTTGGATGGTTTTTCTAACATTAAGAAAAAAAATTCATGAAAATAATTAACCTAAAAATATAAAATCCATTAAATTTGTTTGCATCGTAGAATTGACTTAATAAATAAAAAAAGGTAACGGGTTTCAGCAGGTTTAGTCTTCAATTTGTGCAAGAGGCACAAAGTTCTATTTTGTGCTCCCCACCAGTGCGACCCTTTTAGCATTTTCACTGCTAAATTTAGCATTATTTATTTTGATTTAGCAGCGAATTTTTCAAATAGCATTTAGCATTATTTTCAGCATTTTTGTAATATTTTTTTAGCATTATTTAGCATTTTTTAACCTTAAAATTTTTATATATTGCTATTTCACAATATAAATTATCACTTCTGTCAATCTCTATAATTGTATTTTGTCGTTTATACAAATGTATAATAATAGCAACCCTGTCAACACCAAAGAAATTAAAGCAGAAATGGTAGATTTTACTACAGAAGAAATAACGGTTTTAGAACTGCAATGGAAAAAAGCTGAATGCATACGAATAGATGAACCAAAGTTCAACTATTGAATTCTGGAAAGTGGTATTTTGACCAACGCTTTGGAAATTAAGGAAAACTATTCATATAATGGTGTGTTTAATGTGTAATTAAATTTACTGAAAATGCTGCTGAATAGCCTTTTATGTTTTCAATGATAATTTTTGTTTTTACTTATATTTTGTATTTAATTATATATATATATATATATATATATATATATATATATATATATCTGTGGCAATAAATAATAATGGCTTAAGTTGACTTAAGTGCTTTCTAACTTTATTACATATTCTTATTATCTTCTTCAAGTCTCAGGTAAATTAATGTATAATTCATTCATTAAAATGATGCAATTATTTAAGAAAATTTAGCAATTTTTTTAGCAATTTCAAATTTTATTTTTAGCATTGTTTTAATCCCCATTTAGCATCCACTTTTTTATAGTTGTGGTCACACTGCTCCCCACATAGGCTTTTTTTCATTTTAAGTACACTAATTTTGTCACTCGCCGTTTAAACGGAGGACAAAACACGCATATCAGTTATTTCTTTATCAGTCAAAACTGCTCTGCATGCTATTATATAAAAAACACAAAGCCTTGAATACGAACTGAAAAAAACTATACACTGGAAGTTTATAGGAAAAGTTACATAAACGTCATGCTCCGTCGTTTCGACGACGCATATGCAAACAAAAACAAGAAAAGAAATACTAAATAAAAACATGTGTCTTCGATTCGACGAAGTATGACGTTCTAGGGTTAAAAAACTTAAATTTTGAATAAATGATATTTTCTTGCTTTTTTTTTAATCTGCCTGCCCATTGTAACCAAATTAAATTTTTGTTTAGGTTCACGATTCTGGTAACTCCTTTTCTTATTGCGAGTATAATACATTTTTATTGCTGCTCTTCTTTATTTTCCTTTTTTTTTACATCGTTTTTATGAATTTCTTTATAAATTTTGTAATGGAGTTCGTTTTGTTGTGCGGTAGACATTTTAAATATTTTATGGCAATTTTATTTTTTTACCAGAGATGTAAATTATGATGATGGGCCCGGCCCATACCAGTAAAACAATAAAATAAAAACCCTAGTTATACATATTTAAAAAAGGTATAAATAACAAAAATAAAAACAGAACAATGTACATAAAACGTTAAATTAAATATTTTAAATCTTTAAAAAAGCGATTTTTTTTGGCAAAAAAAGTTCTGTGGCTGCGAAAAATGTTTTGCCATTTAAAAAAAGTACTTGAGTTAAAAAAGAGGGATATTTATACTCTTTGTGGAATATTGTGTTATTGTTTTTCCACTCATACAAACACACTTTAAGTTCATTGGCCTCTCTCAATTTTTTTAGGGGCATTCTGTTTTTGTTCTTATTGTTTTATTGATAATAAAGGCCAGGGATGGAAAATATTTTTTTTTTAAATTTTTTATCAACTTTTGAAACAAAATGTGTTTTTGAGGCCATGGCCATTTTTTCAAGTGGTTTGAAGCAATATGATTTTTCTTGGTTTTAACATGATCTCGAAAGAGCTAAGTTTGAACGATTTCTGCCGAATGTAGAATAGAAAGATTTCTAGCCTGCTTTTCAAAATATCCGAAATGGCATTAGGCTTTAATCAACTTCCATATCGATTTTAAAAAATTTACAAGTAGAGGTTAAGTATCATATTCAACATTAAGGTTGTAGACATAAAAGCTAGTTTCTCTAGCTATAAATTTGTTTAAGTGCCTATTAGACGGTCATACTTGGTATGTTGAGAGAGAGTATTAATATCACAATCTTTTGATATTCAACGAACCAAACTAACATACACGAATTTTTTACTAATATACAAGTAACATACCAAGTATGATCGTCTAAAAGGCGCTTTACGGAAGTTCAACATTTATGCATTTTCCTTGCTTAGGCTGGGTTGTTGAGATCTCAGTTAAATTGGTTTCTGTTAGTCTGAAAACGGATTTGTGCCGCCAAGTTTGTAGAGGAAATTTTGACATTACAACTTAGTTTTGCTTAAAATGTTTGTCTTTAATGAAAATAATAAAAAAAATTACATTTCGCCGTAAAAATTCGAGTTTCACTGTACGTTAAACTAAGTTAAAACTTAATCCACATCTTAAAAATCCCTCCTTAGTATACCCTGTTTTCTATAAAACTTAAGAGGCAGTCACTCTATCATCGCATAGGCCCATGGCCTGGCGTCGTATTACTAAACGGAGTTACAGTTTACAATATTAACCATATGCACTTCTTTGTTACCTCACGTTCTAGATCGTTTTTCTGACGGAGAAACATATATCTTCTCCGAGGAGCACCATGTAAAATTCAGAGGGACAACTGGTGGGGTACTCTTGATTTGTGTAGACTAAAAACTTTGGATAAGGTTTCTAATGTGAGTGATACACTGGCAATATAACTACAATCGGTTAGCCGAAGACTTTGTTATAGAACTAGTAGTAGTGTGCCCTGTTACGTAATTCATTAAATGCTCTTTTTTTCTTGTTTGTAAAAGATTCCACAGCAACTAACCAGTGCAAATGAATACGCTTACTAGAAGATGGCAGAGTATTATCTGAAAACGCATTCCGACCGAAATGATGGTAGATATTATTGTACCATGATTCCCATCCCTGATGGAGACTACGAAAGTATAATTTACTTTGTTGTGGAAAATATACCAAAATGATGAAGGGCTACACAAGCATGTGTAATAATTGCTATCGTTACGTGTTGAGCCAGAGTTGGCAATTCCGCTACTTTAATAAACAAATCCATTCTGTCGAAGTGTTATATTTTTGGTCATTAAAAATTTTACTTACAGCAACACAAACTGCACAACTTTGCTGAAAAAAAAAATTATTTTATTAGTTTTTTAATCAAATTTCTTGTGTTTTTTGTGAAAAAATGTTTTTTTTTTTTTTGCTAACAAACTATACAGTACTTTTCGTTTATAGTCACTACCGCTTAAAGCACAGAGAGGCGTCACGGGACAGAATATATTGTGTTTTTTCTGTCTTTTTCTTCGAAAACTGCCCTTTTTGCATTTTTTGTTTTGTTCACGCAATTTGTGTTGATAGTAGCGACCTGTTTTTAAACATTGCCACTTCACTACCAAAAAACGTTTTCTTTCTCTTTCTTCGAAAGCTGCCCTCGCAAATGATTTAGACATTTTTCATACGTCACTTTTTTCATCTCTGTATGCCTTGTGGCTTATGGTCCCATTAGCGATAAAGTCCATTTTATCTGTTAATTTTGCCGCTATAAGTTTATTTAATATTCATTTTTAACGTTATAGTCCATTTAGCGATATAAGCATATTTGCCATATATGGGCAATTCCAACGTGTTGAACGTGACAGTCTAACGCATCAAAAATGCAATAACATTTTAAGCAAAAAATATGTTTACGTTTTCTTAACCCTTAAATTATATCATTAAGAAAGCACTGTTATCTATGCTAAAGTTTATGGAGGGAGCGATTCTAGGTCAAAGATAATGGCAAAATAAGTAGCGGTTCGAACGTGAAAAAAACAGAAGTAGTTTTTTTTGCCATGTATAAAAAGGCGTAATTCAGCGAAACCTGGCACAATTTTTTAGTCAAACTACTTTCAGAATTTTACGTAGCAATGTAACATTAAAATGTCTTGGTTTGATTACAAAATCTTCTGTATTTTCTTTTTTTTTAAGCCAAAATCTGGTTCGATACGTGACATTTCAAACGTGAAATGGTTTCCGTAATATCTTAACTGAATAATGATCAAAATAAAATAAAAATTTACCGTTTATCCATAAAATATTTCTCTTTGAACTCTTCCTTAGATTACAGACCATGTTAGAACATTTTTTTTTGGATAATTTTTATCAAATATCACCTCTTTTATGAAAGACAAATATTAAAGAAAACTTACAATAAAACATTCTCACATATAAGAAAATACATTTGCACAACTTTGCAGTCTGATTGTTCATCTAAGTGAACAAATTTATGAGTAAATTTATAAAATTAGTAAAATCTAAATATTTCTCTATAACAATATCGTAAAATATTCAGCTTTTAATAACTTTTAAATTTTCGGTCACGTTGGACCTTTTGACGGAAATGCCCATATACCATCTAGCAACAGTCATCAAAGTCAAAAGTAAAGCAAATTAATGGCGTTTTAGTCACATTTAGTTTTCGAAACCACAATCCATCCAAAGAAAGAAAGAATGACATCGTTTAATATTTGTCATCAACTCTCTACTCGTAAAAAATTAGTTTTTGCCTATGAAATATCTTGTTATTATTTTAACTATTTTTTATACAATATGCAATTCTGTTGCAAAACCATAAGCCTGATGTTGGTGTAATTTATATGAATTTTTATTTTCTATGTTCACATAAATTGATTATATTCTAACTCGGTTATATGTTTGCCTTATAGTTGCATATATGTGAATTAGCCTTACAGTTACATTAGCGATATAGTCCACGTTTTGTCTGCAACTAAAGAATGTGAGTATAAGCGAAAAGTACTGTAGCAATATTTTCATGTTGGTTTTTTATTTTTGTTTTTATAAAATAATATTTAAAAGTAGAATATAAATTATTATGTCTTATTTTGTTGTTTATTATACCCACACCACAATAGTGGAGTGGGTATTATGCATTTGTGCTGATGTGTGTAACGCCTTTAAATATAGACCCACCTTAAAGTATACCGATCGTCTTAGAATCACTTTCTGAGTCGAACTGACAATGTCCGTCCGGCTGGCTGGCAGGCTGGCTGTCCATTTAACCTTGTGCGCAAAGTACAGGTCGCAATTTTGGAGATAATTTGATGAAATTTGGGTCATAGGTTCTTATTGGCACAAGGACCAAGCCCATTTAAAATGTGCTGAATCGTATGACCACGAGGGAACATAGAGGGAAATTTCTTCCTCTCAGAAACTATCAAACCGATTTCAATGAAATTTAAAACATAGATAGATCCATATCTATATGGACACAAAATGTATACATTTTTAAAAAAAATCGGACCACGAGGGGAGATAGGGACAATTTCTGCCTCTCAAACCGATTTTAATGAAATTTAAAACATAGATAGATCCATATCTATAGGGACACATTAGCTATACAGTTTTTCAAAAATAGGACCACAAGGGGAGGTAGGGGGCAATTTCCGCCTCTCACAAACTTTCAAACCGATTTTCATGAAGTTTATAAACATAGATAAATCTATATTTATATGGACACATAAGCATGATGTGTTTTTAAATACTGTGGTGTAGGGTATCATATGGTCGGGCTTGACCGACTATACTTTCTTACTTGTTTTTAAAAAATATTTGTTTTGAATAATGTTATTATTAAAAGAAATTTTTAAAAAGAATTTTTTTAAGCAAAGCTTTAGCATACTTTTATTTTTGCTGGAATAAAATGCTCTTTCAGTTTTTCTATTTAAAACATCATTTATAGCAATTTATTTCTAATTAAAACTCAAAGCAATGTCATTGCCTTGGAAAGGATTTAATTTTTTTTTCAACTTGCTCTTTTTAAACGCTGCTGTAGTTCTTTTTTTCCATTCCATGTCACAAAGAAAATTCATTAGTTTGTTTTACTGTTCTGGTGTATTTTTATTTTGTTTTCTAAAGCCGAAAGCGATATACTAACAAAACTAAAAATTAAATAAGTTCTTTGAATTTTTAATACAAATCTTTTTAATGAATATAAATGAAAAAAAAAAGAATTTCACAAAATATTGCAAAGAGTTATATTGGCTGTACAAATCAGTTTCCGCTTTTTGATAGCGGAAAGCTCTTCTTGTAAAGTTTTTTAAAGGGCATAACAAACCACACAAATGGCTTGGCAAACATGTCAAAATTAGACTTTTGTACAAATATTTTGTGTTGTTTATTGGGGTGTTTGCTGTTTGGACAAATATTTGAAGCAATGTTTGTCGAAACATTAAAATTTTTTAATATTTGGCAGACATGTATTTGTCAAACTTTTTGTGGCATCTAATGCTAAAAGAATTCATTTCAGCGAAAACTTTGCAGAGTGAAGATGTTGAAAAGAAGCACTAAAATAATTTTAAATAGTAAATTGAATTTTTTTTAGCAGTCTAACTTGCCACAAAACAGCTCGTTGTTTTAATCACTTTTTATTTTAAATTCATTGCCTTTATTTTATATCTCTTATTCGTTTAAGGAAAAGCAACCAAATTGCCGCAGCACTATCTTCGTCTGCATTCATTGAAAACAAAACAAAAATGAAAATTAACGTTTGTACGGAGAATATTTGTGTCGTTTATTGGCAAACACTAAACGGAAGTAGGGTGCGTGTGTTTGCCAAGCATTTTGTGTGGTTTATTATGCGCTTAAGTATTGTTTGGACCCCGTCTTCCCAAGCCTTCGCTATGTTCCAACAATTTCTTTCGTAAATACTGTCGATGTTTTTTTCTTGCCTAAACAGCGTTGTTCAAACATTTGAGCGATTTTATTAAGAAACAAGTAAAAAAGTATAGTCGGTCAAGCCCAACCATATGATACCCTACACCACAGTATTTAAAAACACATCATGCTTATGTGTCCATATAAATATGGATTTATCTATGTTTATAAACTTCATTAAAATTTGTTTGAACGTTTGTGGGAGGAAGAAATTGGCCCCCCCGTGGTCCAATTTAAAAAAAAAAATGAATACCTTTTGTGTCCACATAGATATGGTTCTATCTATGTTTTAAATTTCATTAAAATCGGTTTGATAATTTCTGAGAGGAAGAAATTTCACCCTATCTTCCCTCGTGATCCTACGATTCGGCCCATTTTCAATAGGCTTGGTCCTTGTGCCTATGTCCCAAATCTTATCAAATTATCTCCAAACACGCACAAGGTTACATGGACAGCCAGCCAGCCAGCCAGCCAGCCGGACATCGTTAGTTCGACTCAGAAAGTGATTCTGAGTCGATCGGTATACTTTAAGGTGGGTCTAGGACTAATATTTTAAGGTGTTACACACATTAGCACAAATTCATAATACCCTCTCCACTATTGTGGTGTGGGTATAAAAACAAGCAGTTCTATCTACAAAAGATTATATGTACGATAAACGCTAAAAGGCTTTAGTCATCGTCCGTAAGACCTCGTCCATATTCTAAAACATTTGCTGCAGGAACTATCTTCAATTCTCTTTTGAAACTGCATTATTGTCCATACAATAAAACTTTTGTTTTGCATCATTTAAGTATTTTGTATGCCTTTTCTCTTTTTTTCAATAACAAAATCACACGAAACAAAGTACATTTTTCCACTCGTTTTTCCCCTTTCATCATCAAACTCAAATGCTTCGCCGCAAATGTTTCATAATATGTACGAGAACTATGTGTACCATACTTTATTAAAAAATCAATGTTTTAGCAATCATGCTCACGCTTTTTAAAGTTAGATTGTTTGAAGGCGAAAGCGTTCATATTCAAGATGATAATGTAATAAGATGATAATGTTGAATCTTTAGAACTAATACCTGTTTCGGATTATGCGTTATGCCCTTGCAATAGTTGTTGCATTTTCTTTTGGTGTCCCTTCCTAAACTCTTATACGATGAGGCGTTAAGTCTTTGTTTTTTTCGTATCATATTAAAGAGCAGCATTAAATTGTTGCTTTACTGAACTTTTCATGCGATATTGTGGAAACAGCAAGCTTCTCTAAGATCTTTGCCACCAATCTACTTTTTTTAGGAAATATTTCTATGCGACATGTCACATAGTCTGAGTTAGGTATCAGGCCTGGAACAGAATAATGTAGTTGTTGTAGTAGCTGAATCTTACGAATGATCTGTAGCGCAACAAAGTTAAAAATTTCGAATTTTGTGCTTTAGCTTCAACTGGAAGCACTACTACAACTACGTATTATGTTGACACTTCCTTAAAACTGCCGTTGTTAACTACCCTGTAGTTCGTGTGGCTGTCTCCGAGCTGGTTATAATACTAGTCCCTTTATGGCACAACTAGTCCGAATGCTAGCCATATGACTGGCCACTTTAGCAAGGGGATATCCTACTAGGGGGAAAATTGTCACTAAGAGGCCACAAAAAGACAGTGCATAAGCCGGTTCTTCTTGGCTTACCATTAGCTGTCTCCTTATACCAACCATAAATCTGCTTTTCTGATATTGTTGTCATACGTTCTATTTCTCTTTCCCCCCTCTCTCTCTCATAAAATGAGAGAAAATGCTTTTGGGGTTAATTGTCACGAAAAAACTACAGGGTATTGACAGCTTGAAGCGCTATTCGTACTATTCTGTTCCCCACTATTCATTTGAAAGCAGTGATTTAAACTATAGTTGTATTGTTGCATATTGTTATTACTGAAGAGAGCAAGTTTACCCAGCAAGCACAAAGTCAGGTGTTTGAAATATGATTCTGCATTATATTTCCTTATGTAATTCCTTACGCTTTCAAAATTAAAACTCAACTCAACAATAAATTTCAGTGTATTTATCAAATATGAAAAATTGGTAATTTAGCACGTCATACAGAAGTTCTTATTTGTAATAAATTTTGTATTCCCAAAAATAACTTTGATACAAAAAACAACATTTTATAAAAAGCTTAAATCAGGGACCGTAACGGTTATGAGGAAATTAACTTATTTTCTTTGCTTAGCAAATTATTTGAAATGAAAAACTTAAACTAAATCTAAAAATGCAATTCATATAATAAAGCCCGAATTAAATTTTTGTTAAAACAAAAATGTATTTTTTCAGAAATTTTACAAAATATAAAAAAATTATTTTTCATAGAAAAAGTTCAAAAACTTGCCCTGACTATTTAATATCCTCATTATACCGAGCAAGCTACATGTTCTATAGAAAAATGATCAAGAACTTTCCTGCGGGAAATTTGTTTCAATTGGTCTCACAGACTGGTCCTGGCAGTTGTGAAAATAGAACAGGTACAAAAAGAAAGAACTCATGACCAGAGAAAGGAGAACCAATCATGTAACTGGTTTATGAAGAACAAAAAGGTAGAAAAAGTAATGAATTACAGTACAGTCTTCACCGGTGATGTAATGCATTTTTTTTGGCACTTTCTAAAATTTGGCTCTTGAATTTAATTCTAGAACTTGTTTTATTGAAATAATACTTCATCGTATTGAAATAATACTACATTTTAGTAACTGTCACTAAAGACGTCCATTGAGAATAGATTTGTGACTGTTCAAATTGTGTCAATTGGCCCCCTCCAATGACAACCCCATGTAAAAGTGATAGGTCGTATTCATAGAAGGTGTTAAAACTAGAACCGGTCTCTACCACCAAAGACCTATCACAGGACTACTTTGGTGTCAGTTCGCTTCCCTCTAGGGTTGTTTGTACTACCAATACTAACTAAATTTAAAAGAAGAAAATACAATAAAAATTTTAATTTCATAACAAACATATCTTCAGAAATTAGATTTAGATTGAAGGAAGTTATTGTTTAGTTGTGAGGTCAAAGGAAAATAGTGAACAATTATTTGAAGCAAACTTTTGTTATGAATTAACATCTAATTTATTAAAAAATGTAAATTAATTTTTGTTCAGCATAAATAAATTCAAATTTTTAATATTTGTTTTATCTACGAAATTAAAACTATCATAAACTGAAAAAAAAAAATTGAATTAAAAGTCTAGACTCTAAATCAATTCCTTAATCTAAACATTTTCGAAACACTTTTTCATTTATTTGCTCAATTGACCTAAAATGCTAAACCAAGACTACAAGTAGAAGTGGTAACCTGCCAAGCCAGCAATTGCAAAATGTTGCAAAATTTGTGTATTTTGCAACTGTTGCTATATGCAATGGCTGGCTGGCTGGTTGGTTGTTTGGCTATATAAGTAAGTTGCATAGCTCAGCTTAGGTTTTTGCTACAGCCAACGCTTTTTGCATTAGAGTTGCTGGCTGGCCCACTTTGTTTTAATTTTTTTTGCGTGCAATTTTTAAAGCTGTAAACTTTTGTCCTCATTTTCTTATGTTTTTTTTTCTATTTTTTTTTTTTTTTTTTTTTTTTTGCTATTTTCACATTATGAATGAATAACGGTACTAAAGATAAAATAGCTGTAAAAAATGCAACTGTAATAAAAGCTGATTTTTATTAAAATTAAAGAAAAAAAAACAAACTTTATTGCAGCAGCATATTGCCTAAATATAGAAACCACTATTAAGCAAGATTTTAATGTAGATTTTCTTTGGAAATCGGTTAAAGATAATTTGGCTTAAAGGCATTTATTTTATAAAATGTTTGGTAATTATTTAATTAGATTGCAAAATCCATTTTGGTATTAAAATTTAAATACAAAGCGATCTTTTAATTGATTTAAGTTTAAGTAGATTTTATTTTGAACCATGTTAAAATTGTAGTAAGATTTTACGGTTATCAGAGAAATAAATAACAACACCCGTAAATTTAATTATAAACTTTTATGTTTTATTAACATTTGATTATACACACAGAGAAAAAAACGTTTTTCTATAATGTCACCTTAAACCAGTGATAACCACTCCATAGACTCGCGAGCCAGTCAATAATCGTATTTTTCACACAGACACGGTCGGCAATTTACATGTATATTACAACTTTGTTCGTTTCAAATCATCAGACTATCATCAGTCTCTGAGACCGCACACAAGCACATAATATCTTTGTGTGCGTGCGTTCGGGGCTTGGTTATCACTGCCTTAAACTAAACTATTTTAAACGATCATTTTCGAACATATTATGGTCACAGATAACCCTTTTATGAACAATTAAGTCCTTCATCAAGAAGCCACAACCATTTTATGATTGGCTCCGAACATGTTATGGAAAATAATGACAATAATTTTTTTCCCCCTAATTATTGTTTGGTTTAAAACTAACAACAGGTAAGGTTAGGTTAAATGGGTAGCCGTCACGACGACGACTCACTTGGGTCCTTATAGCGGTCCCTTTGTGATACCCCTAGCCAGTGACAAGGGTCAGCCAGTATCCACCAGACTATTCCCCAGAGGTCACTGCAGTCTCAAACCACCCCGATTGCCTGCAGCACAAGGAGATCGATTTCAGTCCCGCATTGGACAAATCGTCCAGACATGGCAATTCCGGTCTCCCAAAATGCCTAAACCTAATGCCCCCAGACCGGGGCATCGGCAGATAAAGTGAAACACCGTCTCCTCCTTCTCCTCATCATGACAACTCCTACAGTAGTCATTGTACGCAAGACCCATCCTCCTAGCATGAGTCCCTATCACCCAGTGACCCGCGATGACCGATATCACTGTCCTTATTCGGTTCCGGCCGAGACCGTCATAGCCAGGCCATAGAGTCCTGGCCATCAAGCAGGTACACAGAAAAAATTCTCCAAAATTTTTCACCAATTAAAGCAATAATCAAAAATAAAATCAGTTTTAATTAAAAATTTAATCAAGTGAATTAAACGTTTAATTAATACTATTAACTGGTTTAATTGATACTATTAATTTGTTTACTGGTGCAAATTTATTTTATATTTTAATTAATATCACAAATTTTTTAATTGAAATCAATTTTTATTTTTTTCTGTGTATGCTCCCCCTGCCATCTCCCCTGAGCCCTTCTGTACGTCTCCCGTCTGATGAGAGTCTTGCAGCGGGCCATTAAAGTGCCAATCAGGCCGTCGACGAACATGTCGTCCAAGAGACAGCCTTTTTCCTCTTTTCTTAGAGCAACATAATATAATTGAAAAACAACCATACAATAAAAACAATTAAAAATATTAATGTATAATGGCCTATATCATGTTTGGAGTGAAGTATCATATGGTTGTAGTTTTCTGATGATGGACTAATTTAACCATAATATGGCTGTCTGTGACAATAATATGATAAAAACAAATATATATAAAAAAGTTTAAAATATGTTTTAAAAATATTTTTTCTTTACGTGTACCCTTGACCACATTTATTTGCAATTTCTACGATATTTTAAGATCAATAAAAATGTGTGTTTACATGTATTCTGAGTGGCGAAGTCTGTCCGTCTGTCTGGATGTCGGTTAAAATTAGTTTTCCAAAGGCTTTTAAATAACATACTCAAGGGTATATAAGATTTGCCAGCCGTTTACAGCACTTTTTCTTGTTTTTCCATTTCTAATTTTAACTCAAATGTGTTTTTTTTTTCATTTTAGGTAAGTTTTACTAAAGATTGATTGTTCAAACAAATTCTATTAAAGTAAGTAAAACACTAAACAAGAAATATTTGAATAAAATGCTTCTTTTTTTAATTATGAAAACCTTTAACACGACAGAGGAGGGAATCGCAATGAAATGGTAGTAAATCTGAGGCCCCTATTACGGTTTACAACTCAACTGAGTTAAGACAACTGGTTGGGATCAGTTGTAATTTGTGTTATGTTTTTGTTTAATGCAATATAGCAAAGTTGTAAACCATAATACAAAAATTAAGAAATTACAACTCAACTGAGTTAAGTTATAAACCGTAATAGGCCCCTTAATCTTCTAAACTAGTGGTCGGTATGAGCGAGTCCTAGAGGAGGACATTGACTTATACAGTTTTGGATCACCCTGTTAGAAAACAAGCTGCGATAGAGGGTGGCAAAGTTGGCCACCTCTGGTTAGGTAAATTTTGTAAAGCTTATGGCTTGTGTGAATATTGACAGGAAGTTAAAAAGATCCTCGTTTATTTCACTAAGTTATCCCTTAGAATTTAAAAAATATTTCAGCTAGAATCCTTTTTACCTTGACTTTATTTTATTTTTGCAAATATATTCGGTAATAAAAGTCCAATGTTTTTTCTAAGACCAACTTTGCCACCCTGTATCGCGCCTTGTATTCTAACAGGATGATCCTCAACTGCATTTTCATAAAGGACATGTTCTCCTCTACGACTCGCTTATAGATCATTTTGGGAGAGTTTGGGAGATTCAGAGTTATTACCACCCCATTTTGCTCAAAAACCTGAGTGCTTTTCATATAAAATTTACTACACGTTCCCATTACTTTTGTTGTGAAAACAGTACATAAACTGGATTTTAATTCTAGTTAAAGGAAAATTTGTGAGGAAATTTAGTTTAGTTAGAAATAAAATTATTTGTTCATGAATACGGCAGTAAAGCTCAATTCACTTATGCGTTCCGTACAATATTTTTGTCCGAACAAATTTTTTTTTTCTTCTCAGAGAGAGAAATTATTTTGTTCGGCAAGTTTTTTCTTGAATTAGTTTAATTTTAATTTTTGTTCAGAACAAAATGAACTCAGCTGCCACTGTTCTTTGAATTTGTACATAAAAGTTGAAATGATTGTTTTTTTTTTTAGCTAAATAATTATATAAAAAAAAATAATAATTAAATTAAAAATAATAAATCACGTTCCTTTTTCTTCCATTTTCTTAAACACACTTTTAGAAAATAATTCGAAATAAGTGGTTTGCTAGTTGTGCAGCCATTTCTTTAAACCATATGGTAGCTTTGTTTTTCCGGAACACTATCAGTAAAAAAATTATTCCCCGGACAAAAATTTTTATTAGGAACGCATAAATAAATCCGCCTTAAAAATCTTTTTTATATTATCTATAATGCTTTGCTAGAATTCGATACTTGTTTTTAACAAGATGGGCACCCTACCTACCGGTTAAGCTAATTTGAGTACGCTGAATTCAATGGTGCTAGTAATTTTTAGAAGTTAGCTCTCGTATTCGGAACTAAAAATTTCAATACCAAACTACTGCAACATGTGTTTTTTTATACTGTTGGAATTATTGTTCAAATTAAATAAATTCAACTACGCGAATAATTTTTTATCGCAACGGAAGAAATTTTTCTAACTTTTATTGGGCACCCAATAAGCTGTGCACCCAAATATTTCGTGAATTTTTTTTGTTTTAACTTTGCAATTAGTTCAATATGAATAAAAATATTTCGCAAAAACATTTTTCTGCAAATAAAAACAATACTTTTATTATTTTACTTTGTATATACCCTGCGGGAAATTTGTGTCAATTCTTCCAACAGACTGCTCCTGGGATTTGTGAAAATAGAACAAAAGAAGCAAATCATGACAAGTGAAAGGAGAACCAATCATTTAACTGGTATATAAAGAACAAAAAGGTAGAAAAATTAATGCATTACAGTACAGTCTTCACAGAAGGTGTGACACATTTTTTGGGACTTTCTAAATTTAGTTCTACGACTTGTTTTAGTAAAACAATATAATAGTATTGAAATAATACTACCCAGTTGGCCAAATTGCCGTTGACGACATCGTCGTCAATGAAGTATGCACGACTTGACCCCTGTTGTTTAGGTTTTCTAGAAGACAATTTACAGGAAATTGTCGTGAACGACAGTTTGAGCGACGTTGTCTTGTAAGTTGTCTTCTATTTAGCTTTATATGGGACAGTATGAGCGACTTTGTCTTATAAGTTGTCCTCTATTAAACTCTATGTGGGACATTATGAGCGAAACTGTCTGATAAGTTGTCTTGTATAAAAGCTACTGACGACAAAGTTTTCTTAAATGCTATTCAATCACTTGTTTGGTTTTTTTAAAATTCTCACATTCTTTTTTTTTAATTGTTGATTTAAATACCTACAAAAAATTACAAATTAGTTTTAACCGAAAATGATGATGAAATTATTCACGGGCTGGAAAATTGTTTACATGCAGTTAGTACTTCACTGTCAACTTTAGGATTGCTTATAGGAGTCGAATATTAAACATATAACAGAAAATAAAATTCCAAGTATACTAAAAAACTATCTGAATTAGATAACCATATCATAATTTTTGTTGTGGACGTCGAAATAGACGACATTGTCATGCAGGTAGTCGATAACGATAAAGTAGGCGACATTGTCTTTCTTAGTGTCGTGCACTATTTACGCGACACTTGTTCGAAAATGTCGTTGACGATTTGTTCCCGCTGTCCCTCACAAGTCAAGCAGGAAATAACATTATCGTGCATCCGTCTTCGAGGATGTTTTAAAGACGTGGCCAACTTGTCAAATTGTGTCAATTCGCCACCTCCAATGACAAAGCCATGTCAAAGTGATAGGTCTTTTTCATTTAAAGTGTTAGAACTAGAACTGGTCTCTACCTCAAAAGTCCGTTCGCTTTCCTCTAGGGTATTCAATACGATTTAGAAAAATATTCAATAGAGTTAAGAAAAAAAATTCTTTGAAACACAAAATTTAGGATGTTTTTCGCATAGATAAAATAACGAAGAATTTTATTTAACAGGGTTGAATTGATTTAATTTGAACAATGATCCCAAATGTATATTTAAATGTAATATTGCGAATATGAGCGCTAACTGTGACAAACGGCTGTCATCATTTAACTCAAATTCTTCGGAAAAGCTTGACTAGTAGGGTGCCCAGCTTGTTCAAATTTGCTGCTAGCACAGTGAAACTAACTCAAGTTAGAGTACATGTTTTAAGATCATGATAACACAACTAGAACTAATTACTGCCACCACGTGAGCTGTGCTTTATTTCATTTATAACATTTATTTTTTTGTTCTTTTTTTATAATTATAGAACGTTAATAAGCAATTAAATAATTAAGATCAACAATTAATATTACACAAAAATTTTATTTCAATAAAACTACAAAAAATTATATCACGAAATGTTAGCAGTAACGATTTAATTAAAAAATGCATTTTACAAATATAATTTTAATTTTAAATTCAATATTGACTCTATTTATAAATGTTTATGCATAATAATATTGCATAAGAGCCCTTTGGCAAATTCTCTTTCATAATATTAACAATAATATGACATTTTATACAAATATTGTTGTTACATACTCTTTTGCTGGCTGAGGTTATTTAGTTGTTTTAGAAAATACCCACATGCATAATTGCCAGATTAAATTTGTTGGAAAAAATCATCAAAATTGTCAAATTGACTCATTTAAATTTTCACAACAATCGTCATTGCTTAATAACTCGAACTTTTGTTCATTTTTAAAATGATTATGTATTTCCCGTTTGTTTAATTAAAAAAAATAAATTAATTAAAGTCAAATAAACATATTTCTTTTATCACAAAATCTTAAAATCAAAATAAAAAAGTTATTCTCGCTCCTATTAACTACTTATGTATGTATGCAAGTTTTAACATATTTTAGAAGCCAATCTAAGGATTTTTTTTAATAAACATAATTGTTATTATTAACAACTTTTTCTTACCAATAGCAATGAATCCAAGATAGAAAAATATAAGAAACATTGGTAGTATCCCACTCTGTAACGAAAATCCAACTCTGTCGCGGAAAAATTTGTTTTCCCGATTTTCAATAGAGCTATTGAATACACTAGATTAGTGGCAAATTTAAGCTAGTGCCGAGCTAGTTTTAAAAGCTAATTCAAGTACGCTGAATTCAAAGTTAGCGCACGATGTATTCTCGATTTAAAATTTTAAAGAAGCTGTACTATGTGTTTAATACAAATTTTTTGGCCGCAAAATTTTGTTGGTTTTGACTTTGCAATTAATTCAATTTCAAAAAAAAAAGTTTCGCAAAAACAATTTTTTTTACATTAAGGGTATTCACGTCACAAGTTGCACCCTTGCAAAAAAGCAAAAGTGCAAAAACATAACAACAACCACAAAGACAATTATTGACGCACAACTAATTGTCTGTGTGGTTGTTTTTATATTTTAGCACTTTTGCTTTTTTGCAAGGGTGCAACTTGTGACGTGAACACCCTTATTTTGAATTATTTTAATAGGGGTAAGAAAAGTTTTCAAAAGAGTTAAAAAAACACTTCAAACATCTTAACAAAAAAAATTTTAACTCAAAAAAAAAAAAAATTACGAAAAAATTTCGTTTTATGGTACATTATTATTGAAATTTTTAATCGTGAGTATTGCAAATATTCATATTCATATTGAAAAACGGCTATCACCATTGAATTCAGCGCACACGAATTAGGTTTACCAGTAACTAGGTTGTCCAACTTGTTAAACTTTGCGTCAAGCACAGCGTGTTCATTGGAATAACAAAATCAAAAATTGCTTAAAAGTTTTAGCATTCACAAAAAAGTAGGAAAATCTGGTGCCACAGGAACAGAAGCCGAGATATATCGAACACAGATATCATACCCGTTTGATAACATGGGTATATTAACAGAATCCTAAGCGTATAGCAAAGAAATCGGGACTCACGAGCAAAATTAACACCAAAGACAGATAACCGTGGAGCTAAGAAAAATCGTATTTTGTGTTATAAACTGCTAAAACGCGAAAATTATTGCCAGCCAAATAATTAAATAATACTAAAAACTTTAACAAATTGAGTGTGAAAATTCAAAACTTGAAATATCGTCAAATTAGGACACAAAACGTAAATTTTTTTGGCCCGAAAATCGTCAAAATGACGATAAAAATACCATTTGAGAAAATCTCAATTTTCCATCCCTGCTTAAGATTTTTATACCCACACCACAATAGTGGAGAGGGTATTATGCATTTGTGCTGATGTGTGTAACGCTTTAAAATAGTGGTCCTAGACCCACCTTAAAGTATACCGATCTACTCAGAATCACTTTCTGAGTCGAACTTACGATGTCCGTCCGGCTAGCTGGCAGGCTGGCTGTCCATGTAACCTTGTGCGCAAAGTTCAGGTCGCAATTTTGGAGATAATTTGATAAAATTTGGGTCATAGGTTCTTCTTGGCACAAGGACCAAGACTATTGAAAATAGGCCGAATCGTAGGACCACGAGGGAACCGATTTTAATGAAATTTAAAACATAGATAGAACCATATCTATATGGACACAAAATGTATAAATTTTTAAAAAAAATCGGACCACGAGGGGAGATAGCAGCAATTTCTGCCTCTCAAACCGATTTTAATTAAATTTAAAACATTGATAGATCCATATCTATAGGGACACATTAGCTATACAGTTTTTAAAAAATAGGACCACAAGGGGAGGCAGGGGGCAATTTCTGCCTCTCACAAACTTTCAAACCGATTTTCATGAAGTTTATAAACATATATAAATCCATATTTACATGGACACATAAGAATGATGTGTTTTTAAATGCTGTGGTGTAGGGTATCATATGGTCGGGCTTGACCGACTATACTTTCTAACTTGTTTGTTATTGTAGGTAAGGATAGAGTATGTGTGGAAAGTTCCCTCTAGCCGTACCTAAACAAGAGCGGAAAGCGTTTTCTAGCTATCAAAAATTTCATGCCCATACAATTTGTGTGAAACATCCCTAAATGGCGCGGCGCCAACGCTTTGCAATTGGAAAATCCGATTTTGACAGCGCGTTAAATAGTGAAGTTGGCTGCTATTGTTAATATATAATGGCAATTTATCTGTTTTTTGTCAATCTAGCGGGTTTTTCTCTTCTTTTTATTTCTATTATGTGGGTTTTATTAAACAAGAAAGTTAACACTACTGTTTGTGACGTTTATGCTCTTGTTTAGGTATGGCATATCAGCGTAAAAGCTAAGCGGTAGAAAACGATCCGCCTTACGCTCTTATTGAGGTAGGGTTGTAAAAAGCGTTATTTTCAAATGAAAAATTAAAATAATTTGGATTGTTGGTTGATTGCCGTATTCAACCAATTAGAATCAATGCAAAGTAATGTAGAGAGTTGCTAACAAGGCAAACAAGTAATGTATAATATAAGCTGTTGAAGGGAGTGAATAAAAAAAAAACACTTAAAAACTTTAGTTAAAATAAAGTATTTTCCTTAAACATTTTTGTAAGTATATATAAGTATGTACATTAGACTGCCATTAGCGCATATGGGATTTTTTGTTTATGTGAATTAATCTTGCAGTTCCCCACAGATCGGTTCCTTTTCCCAAAAAAAGTAATTGTTGCAAAATTTTATTCAATTCGGTTGGGGGGAAATGGCGCCTCAAAGCCCCCAAAGTTTACTAAAATCAGCATTTTTGCACAAAAGTTGACTTTGGGCTTGAATAACTCAGCTATTACCCATTACTCATTAAAATGGCATATTACTGATTAATGAAGGAAATTTAACGCTGAATAATTTTGCCAAAGAAAGTTTTTGCTTATCTCCAACCGTTTTCGATTTATACCACCCCAAACAAGATTTGCGCCTTCAATAAGTTAATTTGCGTTTGGTCAGAGCATAAATAATTTCATTCTAAATAAAAATTCAGTTCGTACTGCTAGACAACAATTGCGGCAAGAACGTGTTGATGAAATCAAAGCCAAGATGAAAATTACTTATTTGGAAACTGTTTGCTTGCATTGGGACGGGAAACTACTTCCAGGATTAGAAGGAAAACAGAAAGTAGACCGGCTCCCTATTATAATCTCCAACGGTGAAATTGAGCAATTACTCGAGGTTCCACCTTTAGACACAAGCACTGGAAGAGCCCAAGCATTAGCTATTTGTAAAGCTGTTTACGAGTGGGGTTTACAAGATAAAGTGAAAGCGTTAGTTTTTGATACAACAGCAGTGAACACCGGTCGTCTAAACGGAACAGCTACGATTCTTGAAAACTTGTTAGAAAAAGAACTTTTGTATTTACCATGCCGGCATCATATCTATGAACTAGTTTTAAAAAGCGTGTTTGATTTAAAAATTTCAAAGTCCGAAAACCCTAATGTTGTCATTTGCCAGAAATTTCAGAAAGCGTGGCCAAAAATAAATGTCAAAAACATTAGCAGTGGCATTAGTGACAAAAGAGTTGAGAAAAAATTCTGTGCAAGTGAAATAGAAATCATAATTTCAAATTTGGAGAAATTTTTAAATGCCGAACAGCCCCGTGCCGATTATAGGGAATTTCTTGAACTTATAATAATATTCTTGGGGAAAACACCAAGTCGTGGTTTAAAAATTAAAGCTCCAGGAGCTATGCATCATGCCAGATGGATGTCAAAGGCCATATACAGTTTGAAAATATTTTTATTTAGAAATGAATTTGAGCTTACCAAGAAAGATGAAAAGGCTTTATGCGAAATTTCTATCTTTCTTATAAAAATTTATGCTGATGCATGGTTCACATCTCCTTTACCAATAAAAGCACCTTTTTGTGATTTTAATTTTTAAATTAAGCTTCACGAATATGCAAAATATGATAGCGAAATCTCAAAAATAGCTTCTGAAAAATTTTGTAGGCATCTTTGGTATTTAGGTTCAGAAGCTGTCGCCTTTGCCTTTTTTGATTCAAGCGTAAATTCGGAGACTAAGGCGAAAATGGTGGAAAGATTAAATAGAGAATCATCGTCTAAACAAAATGATAAAAAGGCAAATGTAACAATTTCTGAAATCCTGGAAGAGGGCATCGAACAGTTTGTTTCGAAAACAACATTAAATTTTTTTACCAGATTTAATATAAATATAAACTTTTTAAAAAAGCCACCCTCTGTGTGGGAAGTAGATGAAAATTATAAAGAGGCAATAGAAAAAATTAAAACGATAAAAGTTGTGAATGATGCGGCAGAAAGGGGGGTTAAATTGATACAAGATTATAATTCCATACTATCAACAAATGAAGAACAAAAACAATATATACTACAAGTAGTTCAAGATTATCGCCGCAGGTTTCCTGACTGCAACAAATACACTTTACTCAATACAAACTATTAATACATTGTTATAAAACCTACATACGTAATACAATAAATAACTCAAAATTTAAAGTTTTGCAAATTAACTTATTGAAGGCGCAAATCTTGTTTGGGGGGGTATAAATCGAAAACGGTTGGAGATAATCAGAAACTTTCTTTGGCAAAATTATTCAGCGTTAAATTTCCTTCATTTCAGTAATATGTCATTTTTATGAGTAATGGGTAATAGCTGAGTTATTCAAGCCCAAAGTCAACTTTTGTGCAAAAATGCTGATTTTAGTAAACTTTGGGGGCTTTGAGGCGCCATTTCCCCCCAACCGAATTGAATAAAATTTTGCAACAATTACTTTTTTGGGAAAAGGAACCGATCTGTGGGGAACTGCAAGATTTTTTTTTTAAGTGGCAGTCTAATGTACATACATATATCTAAAAAAAAATTCAAATTTATCCAATCGTTTGCTTTAAAATCCCCCTCGCATTTTCTTGAAAAAGTATTTATTTAAAAACCTTAAAATATCACTTACTGACATTTAAACCAAATAAATGGAATTTTCAAATCGTTTGTATTATTCATTCTTAATTTTATTTTTTTTTTTTTTTATTTTACACTATTATGAAATAGTAAACACAGTGTCGTAATAATAAAATTAAAAGCAAAAAAAAAAAAAAAAAGAGACAATAGCAACTAAGACAACAACTATAAGTCTAAACGTCATTCATTGATTGTAGCCTGTTGACAGACACAATCTGTGTAATGAGTTTGGCGCAGTATTTGTACAAGCATGTGTTACCGTGTTTTGCTCAAAATGCAACTTGAAAAAGGTGTGGTTTAATATTTATTACAAAATTTATTACGAACAAAAAGAAAAAAAAACGTTATAAATTAAATTTGCAATATTATGTTGTTAAAAAAGTGCTAGTTTTATCATCTAACATTTCACAAAGACTTGTATGGACATTAAAAATCAGCTTAAAAATACTGCCGGAGGAAAAGACAATTATAAAAGGCACGAAAACTTGATACAATCAAATTAAACAAATAAGAACTATTGCCAGTAATACAACTTTTATAGTGTTTCATAAACTTGTGTCTGCTTGTTAGATTTTCTTCTATGTAGTTCCCGGTTACGTACCGACGGACAAATAACAATTGCGCAAAAAAAAAACAGAAATGCAACGGCTCTTTTATAAGTATTCATTCCTTTCGTTTTCTGAGAGGTACAGTAAAGTCTCTACTGATCCCTTCCTTACATAAGTGCGGATTTGGTTTTTTGTTTTCTGTGCATTACAAGGGTATAGTATCGTAACAACTGACCTCTCATAGAACAGAGTTGAATTAATTTTTAATTGGCTAAAAACTTTTAACCAAAGAAATTTGAATAAGTTTGCTTGTTAAACTTTTTATCTATTGAAAATAATGGGTTTCAAACAGAACTAGGGAAAAACATATAAAAATATTTCTTAGTTATTAATTTATTTTTCTTTAAAAACAAATTAGCTTTACCCGGTGCGCTTCGCTTCCCTCATTGAAATAAAATAAGTAAAATTTTTTAAAACAGATCTCTTGTGTATCGATAACGAAGCAAATAGTACGAAATTTGGGTACTTTTACTATTACCGCTCTACTCATATACAGAAACCTATATTGCGCTTATATTGAAGGTGTCATGACCATTTCTCCAATCCGGCCAAATTTTATACAGATATTTTGTAAAGAAAAGCAAACTATTTGTCGCAAATTAAAAAACTTTTACATACTGTGACCATTCTTCAGATATAAAGAAATCTAAATTGTCATTGTATAGGAGGTACCCCGCCACGCTTACTTCTCCAATCCATCTCAGTTTTTGATATCTGTTGCGTATTGAAATCCAAGCTAAATATTTGTACAAACCCGTTTCCCGGATCCCTGTTATTCACACGGCGCCGTGCATTAAAGCCATAGGAAATAAAGCCATATGGCTTTATTTCCAAATGAATTGAGAAAAAAAAGCCATATGGCTTTATTACCACCACCCAAGTGCAATAACACCATAATCGTTTAGCAACCAAATTGGAAATAACGCCATAGCAGTGTAATTGTTATGGTTACAAATTGGCAAAAGAATGAGTTGCCATTGTCAAGTGTTAAAAAAATATGGTACGGTAGGTGGGAGGGGGAGAGCGCGTCAGGTGGGCGCTCGCAGCGCGGGCTTGGGACAAATGCGTCAGGTGCGGCCGGGCGCAAGGATTTTCTCCTCTATTGTATAACAAAGACCGCTTTTGCTAAGTATAGCTTCTAAAATCTGCCTTGTTTTCGAACGAAGGCCGAATACGCAGAGAAGCTTTAGTTAGCGAAGCCGGTGTTTGTTATACCATAGAGTGGAAAATCCTTGCGCCCGGCCGAAGGCCGGCTACGCAAAGAATTTTTAGTTAGCGAAGCCGGTCTTTGTTATACCATAGAGGAGAAATACGTTGCTCCCGGCCGAAGGCCGGCTATGCAGAGAATCTTTAGTTAGCGAAGCCGGTCATAGAGGAGAAAATCCTTGCGCCCGGCCGAAGGCCGGCTATGCAGAGAAGCTTTAGTTAGCGAAGCCGGTCTTTGTTATACCATAGAGGAGAAAATCCTTGCGTCCAAAAGTGTTTTCCTTATATTTTTTATATAAACACCCAGAGAAAAACCAACAAAACAATTTTTAAATAAATTGCAATTACATGAAAAGAAAAAAATTTAAATGGGAAATATGGCCATGTATGGCTTTATTTCACTCCTTACATGGAAATAAAGCCATATGGCGTTATTTCTCAATTCATTGAGAAATAAGGCCATATGGCTTTATTTCCTATGGATTTATTGCACGGCGTCTATTCACACAATCTTTGTAATGGAGGAGCCACTCCCATTTCTCCAATCCAGTCCATTTTTGGCAGATGTTGTTGTGTATTGATAACAAATTAATTTGTTTTAAATGTTAAAACTTTTCTCTAAACGTTCTCCAGATATTGAGTATTCATAATGTCTTTGTTTGGGAGGTGCCACGCCTAATTGGAATTGTACAAACACTTAAAGCCTAAGTTAAGGGATTTTTACTCTCTTAATATTTAAATTTTCAAAAATCTCTTTTCCGTGGCAATATTCGTTGGGAGACTTATTCACTGTCCAAATTTTATGTCTCTAACTTCAGCCGTTTGGGCTGCGCGATGATGAAATAGTCATTCGACTAAGTCTTACATTTGATTCAACAGTTGAATCCCATGGGGGTCCCCTGTCACTGTTGACAAAATAAATATTTTTTTATTTTTGGGGCTCACAGGATGCTTCTGTAAAAATATACTGCTAACCCTGCACCTATGAGAGGTACAGCTCCTTCACCGTCTACCCCTTTCATTTTTATTTTTAAAATTATAGTTTACCATAAAAGTAGCCTTAACCACGTTTGAAGACACTCACTATAATAGTACTTCAGTAACACAATATTTAGTATGTATATGCATCTTATAAATGGTATTGCTCCGCCTGCGCCTACCCTCTTATTTTTCATTTCAAAGGTGTAGTTCACCACTTTAATAGTTCTTAAGATATGCGATATTTAACATTGGCGTCCTATGGGGGTTCCACTTCCCCTGCTGCTTTCTTATTTCAATTTCGGAGCTTAGAAGGTGCTGCTGAAAAAAGTTCAAGAAAATGGATGCAGCGGCTTTGAAGACATGCGATACTTAATGTTGGCATCCTGTGAGGGTACCAATTCCCCTGCCCCTATTGAAAAAATATCTAGCCTATAGCGTTTGAAGTTTACAAATTCAATATGAATTTCTGTAGACGAAACTATAAAATATTTTTTTCTTTGCTTGCCATAAGGAAATCTATTCGAAATGGTCAATATTGGTTCATAATTTCATAATCCCCCATACAAAATTGTAATTATGTATGTTGATAATTAGACTAAATTCAACTTGAACATACTTTATTGCAAGTTAACTTATATTCTATAACAGCTCCTTTATCATGCCAACATTTAATGCTGATCGAACCGCTATAGGCTATAGGTCCCATATGAAATCTGTCCCTAAAATCACTTTACGACTAAAAATATTGTCATAGATGTTGTATCCTAGCGCTATATCTTAATTTGGCCCTGGTGGGGGATATTACTGAGTTCGGTATAGCGCACAATTTGAACTATTATTTTTCCCTTCCCATTTCAAAAAAAAAAAAAAAAAAATACGAAATAAAATAAATCACACATCTACGTAAGCATTTAGTTGTTTGAGTAGCTTTTAATTAATTTATTATTGTTTTATACAGATTACCTAATTGTAATTGGCGTATGTTAAAAAACAATTTTTCCCTACGTGCTTTAAATCATACAAACCACTTTTCTTGTTTTTCTATTTATTTTTCTAATTTTTTCAATCATTTTGTATAATTTTTTTTTTTTTTTTTTTTTTGTTGTTATTCTCATAGTGGATGTAACGAATATACAAATGAACAAACATACATACATCTATTTATTGATTAAATAACATAAAAACGTAATGGCTACAACCAACAATTGCAACAAATTTTTAAGTTGTAAAAATTATTTTTAAATATGTAAAAAGTATTCACAAAAAACTTACACAATTTATTTGTGTCTGCGAAAGATTACAAAGCCACAAAACAATAGAAAATGTAATGAAACGAATTAAATTACAAATTGCAATTTAATTTTTGGTTTTCTTTTTAAAAAAGAGAAAAAAAATGCCGAAAAAATCTTTTGTAATAAATGAAGCAATAAAAACCACAACAAAAACAACAGCAACAAAAATTAAAAAAATTAAATACAAAACATTTCATAAAAACTTTGCAGAGCAAAGTTAAAGAGAGAAAATGTTGCTGGCAATTTTGGTTAGAGATTGTTGCTGGCTTTAAAATGAAACTGTTGTAACCCACGCTTCGATTATGTGTACGTACAACAACAATTATTACAGCTTACAAAACAAAAAACTTTAACCACAACAATAACAACAACAGCAACAATCAAAAGCCAACACAATTTTTTAAAGTTTATTTCCAAACAGAAAATGTATTACAAAATAATTTTGTTGCTGGTTGGTTGTCTGGCTGACTGTTTCGTAGCTGTCTGTCAAACCATCTATAAATGCCTGTTAGTTTGTATGTATCTGTATCTTGGTATCTCAAAATGTTTTTAATGTTTTAACTAACTGCAAATTATGTAACTCTTCTTACGCTGTTTTGTGTATTTCGAGGAGACCTTAAACCGTTAAAAAACGTATTTAAAGTATTGTTTACGCTTTGGAGGTTTGGTGATGAAGCGTTTATGTTTGCTTATTTTCAAATATCGAAACATTTTGTAATAATTGAATGCAACATAACTAAATAAAAAAAAGAAAAAGAATGATTTCTTCAACTTCTCTAATACATAAATTATAACTTGAGGTCTTAGTAATAATTTTTGACCTCATAAAGGATTTAATAAACAGAAGAAAATGATTTATAAATAAAAAAAGGATTTGATACCAAAAAGTTTAGACCCCTTAAAATATTGGCGCGAGCTAGACCCACCTTTTTTGGTACCTTCTAATACAGCGATCAACCAAGGCGAATTCAACTGCAGGTGGTGTCGAAACGCCATCTGATTTTGACAGTTCGAACCTATTTGTTTTGATTTGTTAGTTGTTGTAAGAATAAACATTCAATGCAATGCAAAAAACCATATGTTGTTTCTGTTGTTGTTGGGTTGTTCCGACACCACCTTTAGTTGAATTCGCCTTGCGATCAAGTTAGAACTACTCCCTGAGTCAGTCTAACGATGTCTGTCCGTCCTTTCGGCTGGTTGTCTGTCGATGTCGCAATATTGGAAATAATTTGTATGTGAATTCGTCCATAATTTTACATAGGCCCCATACAGACTTCTTTCCGGAATAGTCTTTGGGTCCATAGACTTTCTTATTATGATGGTATTTAGCTGAAATTTGGTCCAAAATTTCTTATTCCAACATAAATTGTCAAACTTACAAAACTTTTTTTTAAATCGGTATTGGTATTTTTATAAAGTTTGGCTACGATAAATTAAATCAGGGATTTGGAGTCGGAGTCGAAGTACCCACAAAAATGGCATGTTCGTCAATAACGAATGAAGACTTCGATCGCTTAAAGAACATTTAAAAAAAAAACAAATTATAAAATCAAGGGTTTTCTTGGGAGTCAAAAAGAATAAACAAATCACTTTATTTCATTGTTGACAGTGGTGGCATACCTCTATACGATGGTCCATATTTTCAATGACTCTGAGACATAATTGAGGTTCAAGGTCGTTAATATGCCAAATTATCTCAATGTTTAGCTCTTGAATTATTCCTGGCTCTTTGACTTTTTTTCATTTAAATATCCCCAATTAAGATTGCCACGACATGAGCTGATTTCTCGCGCGAAAGAGCGATTGTTTCGTTGGCAAGTGGCACCATTTTGTTGGAACTATATATCGTGCAGGTTCATATCCTCAATTTCTGGCCACAAAAATTTCGTTATCATCTTTGAGTGCCCTGGTAGGCTGGCTGGTAGTGAGTAAGTCTATCAGTGCGTGGTCTCCTACAGCAAGCGTAAAGCTTCGCGGGATTAGCTTAGGGGAGAAAATATCGCGATATCCAGCACCATTCACGGAAACTGCTTGGCCGACCTCATTTTCGAAGAAGCCAGTCCAAAAGCATCGGCTTTGAAATAATCACTGGTGGATTCTCAGTTGTCAAATGCGACAATTTTGCTTGTTAACGAATCCACCGAGGTGAAAGTGGCCACGAAATGCATTTTGATTTGAACGCCCATTTTCGTAAAAGGCTTCAACAATCTTAAGACCTGGAACTGAATAAAGTAGTTGTAGTAGCAGCTAAAGCTGACGCTACAATTCTCAAAATTTCAAATTTTGCGCTTCAAACTGTCGTTTTAAACTTTTGACAGCTATCAGCGCTATTTTTATCGTTGAACTACAGCGACTATTCTTAACGCGCTGCTCAATTGTGTACATCTCCATGGTTGAATTTGTCAAGCACTTAAACAAAGAAATGTGAAATTAAGTTGGGCAACAAACTTTACGTTAAGATGTGACAAGCAATTAACATCTTGCATTATGCTTGGACTACCATTTATTATGATACCCTACAACAAAATATTGTCAAACGTCTCATTATGATCAATTTACATGTGTCTGGCTGGTTGTCTTTAGGCCCATTAACACCTAAAACGCACTATCAAACAATTAAATAACCTTTTATATATGGGGCCGTTTGTCAGTATAATCGCTAATGATCGAAAGATTCCCAATTATTTTGTCGACATTTGCGTTGATGTAATACATCAGATTTAATGAAAAAGCCGATTTTTAAGTTTTTGTTAGTTAGAACCTTTTGCGTTTTACGTAACGATATGTTGGTTTTTGTTATACATATCTTCTATACAAATACCACTTCGAGCTTATTTTACTTATATTTGGAATATCTCCCTCATTTTACGAATTTAAAAATTGCTTTAAACAGATGTTGCATTAGCAAATGGTTTAATAATTTTATTTTTTCATTATATAATAAATATTATTTAATACATTTCTTAAAAACTGCCGGCCAGCATAAACATTAAAAAAAAAAACGCCAGTCAGCCAGCCATGCCTTTCGTTAAGTATTGCTTAAAGAGCAGCAACAGCTTTTTTCATATTGTTGATATTTGGGATATTTATGGACAACTTTTATTTAGTTCAAACCAAATACAGCAAAGAGACAGCAATAAAAAGCAACAACTACGATTATAACGTCATCGTTTCAATTTGACTTTGACATACTTTTTTAAAACTCCACAAAAAAAGCGAATCCAAAAAAAAAAACAGTGTTATAAAAGAAAAAGCTGGCAAAAAATTCAAGCATAAAAATAGCTTACCATCAATGGAAATTCATAAAGAAATAAAGAGTTTAATATTTTCTCTTATCATTGCAAGGCTTTTTCAGAAAAAATAAAAAATTTTAGCTTTTGTAAGACTTTTAAAGAGAGAGTTTTCTTTAAAGAGCGTTTTAAAACGCAAGCGCTGTTTTAAGCAAAGAATTGTATAACTGTGAAGAGTCAAGAGTTAAGAGTTTTTTTTTCTATAAAAGCCGGTTTGTTAGAGTTTTTTTTTGCTGTTGCTGTTGTTTTTTGTGCTTTTGGTATCAATTACATAAGAATCACATAAAATGTGTAGTACCTACTAAACACTTCAATACCAAATACTGGTGCTGGATAAGGGGTAAGTAAGTGAAAAAGTAAGCGAATGTATATGTGACAATGACACGAGTTGTATGCGTTATATATACATACATGCATATATACAACAAAATAATGTCGATTTTTTTTTGTTTTTGTTTTTTTTTTGCTGTGTCATACAAGTTAGATAATAGAATCATTGAGTTTTATTCATATGGAAGTAATTTGTACAAAAGAAACAAAAATTTCGTCGTTTTTTTCGTTAAACAAATGTTTAAATATTTATTTATAAACATTGCATAAATAGCAAAATGAAGTACAGAGTTGAATTGATTAATCGTATAAAAAAAAGGTTTAAATTGAAAAATGGTCGGATGATCTTAATAAGGATTTTTATTTTAGGACTTTTATATAATATTTTAAAATGAAAATTTAAACTTCTTCTATCTTCATTTACTATACATATGCATACCCGTTGGTCACATGTAGAAAGGCCTTAGGTTGAATTTTTTTAGAATATAATAATTAGTATTGTGGTTATTTGGTTGAACTATTTATGGTTTTTAATCCAAATTTTAATATGTTTAATTAGGCTTAAGTTCATCAAATTTAATTTTCATTAAATTATTTTAATGAAGAAAGGAATTTTACAACATGAAAATTAATTAAAATTGTTATTGATAATCTTTCAGTCTTGACCGTGGCCGGGGCTCGAATCCTGGCCCGCAGGTTACCATGACATGTTTCGATCGCAACCACTCGATCTTTAGCTGACGTCAATAGTCAATAGTGAGGAGATCAAGTGGTTGCGATCGAAAAATGTAGTGGTAACCTGCCGGCCAGGGTTCGAGCCCCGGCCACGGTCAAGACTGAAAGATTATCAATAACAATTTTAATTAATTTTCATGTTGTAAAATTCCGTTCTTCATTAAAATAATTTAATGAATATTAAATTTGATGAACTTAAGAACAAAATATTCTTGACAAAAACTACGAGAAAACAGAAATAAGAAAAAACATGTAAAATCAATTAAAATGGATAATCATTCAGGAAAAGCAAATTTCGATCTACCAAAGGTTAAAATACAATTTGGTTTAAGGATTGATGTTTGACTATTGACGTCAGCAGTCTTCGATGGCTGCGAGTGTAAGACGGCAAATCCATCTGAAGAGATCGAGTGGTTGCGATCGAAACATGTCATGGTAACCTGCCGGCCAGGGTTCGAGCCCCGGCCACGGTCAAGAATGAAAGATTATAAGTTGATATGACCAATTTCAGACAGATGGCGCCACTGAAGATGACTCGAAATGGGTTAAATCATAAACTGTGCATTTGATCATGCTTTGATCTTTAGCACAGCTGTTGAGCATTACCATGCAAAGGTTTCTAGGTTGGTATGACCAATTTCCGATAGGCGGCACCATAGAAAATTACTCAAAATAAATTATATAATTTGATCATGCCATGGTCTTTAGTAAAGTTGTTGCGCATGAGCCGGCAAAGGTTTCTATGTTGATATGAACAATTTCCGACAAGAAGTACCATTGAAAATGAATCAAATCTTAAGCTATGCAATTGATCATGCTTTGATCTGTTAGCAAAAAATTGTCTAAAATATTCCAGCAAAAAGAAATTATAAAGAAAATTCATTTTCTCATACATTTTGTATGGAGTGCTAAAAGGAAAGTTTAAAGGAGAGGAAGTTCTCATTCCGAGAAATCCAATGAGCCTAACCGATATGCCAGTCGAGCTTAAACGAATTCAATTTCCAATTCGTCTCGCGTTCGCCATGACAATCAACAAATCCTAATCATGGAGTGTTTGTGGCCTAAATTTGGAGAGCGACTGTTTTTCACACGGTCAACTCTATGTCGCATGTTCCCGTGTCGGAAAGCCATCCTCTTTGTTCATTTTCGCACCTGACAACAAAACGAAAAATATTGTTTATCACAAAGTGCTTCAATGATATTCTCTTAACTTATTCAATAGTTTACTTATAATTCACATTTTAATATATTTTTTTTTTGGAAATAAAGATAAATTATCTGCACCGAATGTTACCTGTACCTGATACTGTATCTGTATTTTAAATATACACAAAAACAATACTTTTATAGGCAAAACAACGTTTGCCTAATTAAAAATATTAAAAAACAAATAGCTTAATATATGTCTATGTACATGACATACTATATTTTGGTCAAAACTCTTCTATTTCCGGACCAATCGAAAAGTCGGACCATTTCAGGAAATATTTTCTGCTCAAAATTTACGATCAAAAAGTAGCCATGTAGCCGTCTTAGTAGTGACCTACGAACTATGTTTTAAGGAAAATTTAAATGTTTTTAAGCTTAATTTTGCACATAGAAAAATTCTCCAAAGGACTACAGATCGATAAGTCGTACATGTCATCCTTATTTGAACTTCTCTTTTCACAAATATCCAGAATAAATATACTGCATAGAACAAATTGTCACCAACATTTTTTCAATTCATTCAATAATGCTGTACCAAACAATTTTTTAATTGTTGCAATTAATTTGCATTAATTGAAAATAAAAATTATAATGTTTGTGTGTATGTTTTCATATTTGTAAATATATTAAAGTTTCAAACAATTGTTTAATTGTTTCAATTAACTGTGTTGACTTAAAATAATATTTTGGTTTGTGTTAACGATTGCTGGTATTCACATTTCAGTTTAACCTATGGATTGAAACTCAACAGCAGGAAATTGTCAAAATTACAAATTCATATGTTAATTGATATGATACATTTTTTGGAGGCGGAAAATCAGTACGAAATTAAATTAATAGTACAAATTTCTAACGAATATGCTAATTGAAGTTAGTTTTTACTTTTTCTGAGTGAACGGAATGACGAATTTATGTATGGGATTTCCACAGGAAAGTCTATTTTTTGTCAATTACGCCACAAGGATTTTAAATTATTTCTCAATGAATAATTTATATATTTAATTTAATGAAAGAGAGGGAGAGAGAGTGTGAAAGTGCCCATATACTTCTTTACCTTCGGTGAAGGGTTTAAAAAAGAAATGAATAAATAACATTTTGATTAAACAAATGTTGCTGCTTATTAAAATCATTAAAAGATCAAACTTTAAGCTACAAATTTTAACTTTAACAAAACAAAATAAATCACACTTTTACTTTTACTTAAGAAAAGGTATCCTTAAAATATCAACTTAATATTTATAGCCCTTAAATCCCTAAACATTTGGTCACGTTACGTATGAGTGATATTTAATTTTTCAAATACGTGTTATTTGGAAATTTTTTTTGTTTTAGGCTGGCATATTTCCCAACAAAATGGAGATGAAAAAAATATGTTGGTCCATAAAGTGTTGTTGATAAGTTTCAATGATACTTTGGAAATTTGTTGAAATAAATTATTTACTCTATAGAATTTTAAAGATCTTTTAAAAGTGGATGGGAAAAAGTCATTTAAGGGAATATTTAATTTTCTGTTTATACACAAGACAACTTAACGTACAAAAATTGTTAGAAATTCTTACAAAACCAAATAAAGTGATTGTATATTTTATAAGTGTCAAAAGACTGTTTAAGTTATAACCAACTTTACAGTGGGGTCAATAAAAAGTTATTAGATTTTAAATGGTTGAAGTATTTAAACATATTTAAAAAATTTAGGTAATCAAATTAGAAAATTGAAATTTTATTTATTCAATTGTTACATATGAGAAGATCTTTTTTATTTTTTTAAAAAAATTGCTTTAATTCCACAAAGAATCCAATTTTTAAAGAAAACATTTTAAATTTAAAACTCAATTTTTTTGACAAAAAGTTCGTGTCATTATATATTAAAAACCCAATAATAAATACATTTAAAACAAAAACAAATTCTAAACAAGTATGAAAGTATAGTCGGTCAAGCCCGACCATATGATACGCTACACCACAGTATTAAAAAACACATCATGCTTATATGTCCATATAAATATGGATTTATCTATGTTTATAAAACTTATTAAAATCGGGTTAAAAGTTTGTGAGGGGCAGAAATTGCCCCCTACCTCTCCTTGTGGTCCTATTTTTGAAAAACTGTACAGCTTATGTGTCTATATAGATATGGATCTATCTATGTTTTGAATTTCATTAAAATCGGTTTGAGAGGCAGTAATTGGCCCTATCTCCCCTCGTGGTCCTATTTTTTAAAAAATACAGCCCTTTTGTGACCATTAAGATATGGTTCTATTTCTAGTTTTAAATTTTATTAAAATCGGTTTGATAGTTTCTGAGAGGAAGAAATTCCCCGTATCTTCCCTCGTGGTCCTACGATTTGGCCCATTTTCAATATGCTTAGTCCTTGAGTCAATAAGAACCTATGTCCCAAATTTTATCAAATTATCTCCAAAATTGCGACCTGTACTTTGCGCACAATGTTACATGGACATCCAGCCAGCCAGCCTGCCAGCCAGCCGGACGTACATCGTTAGTTCGACTCAGAAAGTGATTCTGAGTCGATCGGTATACTTTAAGGTGGGTCTAGGACCAATATTTTAAGGCGTTACATACATCAGCACAAATGCATAATACCCTCTCCACTATTGTGGTGTGGGTATAAAAATTAAAAATTAATTGCAAAAATCGAAAAAGTTTTGACCTTGTTTTTGATCGTATGGAAATTATTTTTGATCAGACCCATAAAAATCAGATAACTCTTAAGGCAGAATTAGTCTTTACTTTCTGTATCTGTTCTGTTCCGTGCCGTTCTGTTACGAAATTCTAAAAGTTACTTTTTCTGTAGCAACTTATCAGCCATTTATGACAAATTTATTAGTTTTTCACCGTCCAATGTTTTATTTCAATCACTTTAATGCAAATAAATTTGAAGAAATTAAATTTAATGAATTCTTAAAATCAAAAAATAGTTTATTTCAACATAAATATTTATTTTGCTGTCACTTACAATAACTTAACAAGTTTTTGATTTTACCAAACTGATTCGCAACAGAACAGAAAAACTAATCAATTTCACAGGTTTTTTAATAACAAAAACAAATCAGCTGATTTGTCAGAGAACAGAAAGTAATGACTAACTGAGCCTTTACAGTAGTTAAAAGTTCGGGACGATTTAATACGGAAGAAATTGTAAACATTGTCATCCTGTTCTTGAACAGAGTGATTCAAAACAAAATAAAAAATGAATAACAGACTGCTTTATGTAAATCTGTTTAGTAGTGTTATATTTACATAGGTATATCACTTCTTTTTAAACTTAAGACCACTGTGCATTTGTAATTTTGCCTGCTTGACTTGAAGAAATATAATTTTCTTTAAAAAGCCTTCTTGGTTTCGCTCCAATTTTACTTCTTTTTTTGTTTGTCAATTAACAGCAGCATTGAAATTTCAAAACAAATTCTTAATTGAAAAATAAATAAATAATGAGATAAGAAAATAAAGGCAAATAATAATCGTATATTCTCTTTTATACACTCTCAAACATTAAATTTCTCATTTTTAATCTCCTCTACTTTGTTAGCATACAAATATATAAACAAAAAAAAAAAAATAATAATAATAACGAAACAAGTAAATTAAAAACAAGAAGATTTTTTGTTTTCTTAAAGGGAGGAAGCAAGGAAAAGCCAAAGCAATTTTATAAGGTGATCGACCTAAACACACATGCATACATACTTCATACGCATACATTTAAAAGAAAAGCAAACAATAATAAACAATGAAAAAACGAACGAACGAACAAGATAACAATAAACAGTATTTATGCATTAATGTTTGGTTCTTGTTTTTGTTGTTGTTTTTCCTTTTGTTGTTATCAGTGTTGCCGGAATCCAAATTCAATTTTAAACAGACAAAGAGTATCGAAATAATCCAAAGTTGTGCTAATAACACAAAACAAAATTGGTGTCGATGTGAATTCAGTAGAAGGTTAGTTCAAGTCAACAAATGGCTTTGTTTCGGTGGTCGTGTTGGCAAACTATAGTTTTTTATGTAAACAAACCTTTTTTTTACTAGCACTATTTTTGATAAACGGTCCAGGGTTACCGTTCGCCCGACTAAAGCCGCAATTTGACCTTTTTTTACTTTTTGTGTGAGACCTTTTTTATCGCCGACTTTTTTAATTTTATTGTGACCTTTTACCATTTTTTTGGAAAGTCTCTCACAAAAAACATTTAATTTGCGGTAAATTATAAATTTTCTTAATATTTTTACCAAAAAAGAAGTCGTCAAAATAGTGTCATCAAAATTTAAAAGCAATTTACAGATTATTGTTTCTTTGGCAACAATTTTATTCCCTTTTTGCAAACTTGTCATGTATACAAAGTATTTAAGAAATTTTTCGCAAAGTTTATTTTGTACATAAGTTTGCAAGTGCACGACATAAAAAAAAACTGAACTGGCAAGTTGGTTTATTTGGACTTTCTTGCAAAAACTTAATAAAAACTCACTTTTTATTGTTGGTATTTTGTTTAAGTTTTGATATCGTTACAAATAAGACGACTTCCTGCAGTTGTATTTGCTAACATCTTTGGCTTTTCTAAAAAAATTTTTGGCAAAATATTTCCTGATGATCTTGCCTAAGCAACCAGTGAAATGCGTGAAACTTAATCTCCAACAATAAATTTCAGTGTTTAAAAAAAAAAAAAAAAAATTGAGAATTAAGCACGACAAACAAAATCTTATCATACATAAATTGACGGAATGAAAAAAAAAATTGTTTGATGGATCTGTTTACTTGCATACACTTACTTGAAATAATGTTTAGGCAAAATTACACAAAAATATTATGATCCAATTTATGGGTAATTTCCTACAAATCAGCAACACTGGTTGTTTATGCATGTTTGTGTGGGTGTGCCTTGTGCATACATTTTGCGCATTTGTATGCATTTGGTTTGTATTTTTACAGAATACTGCGTGTTAAAATATTTGTGCTTGCCTATTATTTTAACTCGTTGGCTTAGTCTTTTGTTGTTTATTTATTTGGCGTTGCTTTTTATGTTTGCTCTTGCTGTTTTTTTCTTTTATGCAAAATTAATTTATAAAATTGTAAAACAAAATGAGCGTTCTCAGTTTTGGGGATTTGTCCACAAATGGGGGATTTTTTTGAAGTGGGGATTAAAACATCTTGATAATCCCCAATCGCTGGAGATTTTTGATAGTATAGGTATAGGTAATTACAATATAATATAAAATTACAACTGCCATTTGTGCAATGGCCGATTTGGTCAAGATGTGGGTACAAATTAAAATTTTTTTTGAAGCTTTTTCAAGAGTTTGCTGCAATAGTTTCAAGTAACGCTTGTGTTAGACGATTCTTTTCTATAACGAATTCAACTTAAACAGCTTAAGTCCCTGCAGCTTAAATCGTTATTTGTGAGGTTTAAGACTAGTTTTCAACTAGATGTTATGTGTCGAAAAATGAGAAAGATGACAGAATTTGGACTGCACAGCTTTATACGTGACGCTTTTTGTTATAGGAACACTTGGTGCGTTTGAGTACTCTTGCAGTAAAATGCAGTAAATGAGTAAACTGAAAAATTGCTCTCACAAAAAGCTGTTGTACAAAAAAGTACGCGAACGCAAAATTTGTAAAAATTCGTAAAATAAAGGCAACAGCTGATGGCAAATAATTAAAGTCTTGAAAAATGTTTACACTTTTGACTACTAACTCGTTTTCTTATCGGTACTCGATTAAATACTTTTTATAACACGAACATTTTAAGATGTTTATGTATCTTTAATATTTGTTTGTATTTTTATTTTATTTGATTTAACTTATTTGTAGCGGTTTAAATTATTTAAAAGAACATGAATAATTTTTTTGGTATTGATTACTTGAGTACTTCGCACTTTTACAACTCTAAAATTAATATAACAAAAAAAAAAATCAAAAGTTTGTATTTAGCCAAATACATAAATGCTTCACAAACAAGTTTAATAAATTAATATGTATTCACTTTCTGTTTTGGTTTACTTTTTATTTCAAATTTTCTTTTATTTAAAAATTTTTTCACAATTTGTATACTTTTGATTTGTTACTTTTGTTTGTTTACCTTTTGAAACATGTTGTTTTTGATTTGCTTAATTTAACTGCCAAAATTTCCGCAGTAAACATTTGTAAATACTCAGACAAAAACTGTCACTTTAGGCTCTCAATTTGTGTTTCCATTTACTGTATTTTGTGTACTCGAACGCAATTTCGTAAAATGCAGTAAAGCTTAGTAAAAAATAGTAAAAACTCTTGTGTTCTCGAACGCAGCTAATAACAGCACTATAAAAGTAAGTAAAAAATTTATTTACTACTTGTTCATTGTGGGTACAACAACAACAAAATTTCAAAAGCATATTCAAATTTAAAAACACAATTTACTTGTTAGCTGTAGAAACAACAACAACACTACAAGAAGAAAAATGTTCATATACAATAAAACTGGAAACCCTGAACAAAATCTAATACAAACATAGTAGTTGTATTTACTAATTTCTATAACATTCTTTCTCTTTTAGTTCCCTTATTTGAATTTATTTTTTTCGCTATTCCTTATCTTGTCCTTTTCTACTTTATGACGCACAACATTGAGTTTATCTAGTGAAAAAAGAGATATTCTTTCCCAGAATTATTATTAAAATTTATATTATTTGTTTTTTTCTTCTTTAATGTTTGCTAAAATCGTCGTTCTATTTATTTTTATTTATTCTTTTGTGCCTTGAACACTAACAACAATAAAAGTATGAAATATGAACAAATGGGATAGAATAGATGGAGTATTCCACTGTCAAGTGCACACAAATTCCACTATTTTTAGTGCCTTAAATGCCTTAAATCTTCATTGACAAAGCAGATATCTAAACTCGTATCTATTATTTAACAAACTACATACTAGCCTTTAAGCCTACAAAAAAAAATTTAAATAATTCATAAAATACTAGATGACCCGTGCGAATATTTCGCACCGTTAGTTGTCATTTTTGTAACATAAAATGAAAATAATTAATAGAAATTTTAGTAACTTCAATACATTTTAAAATATAATTTTTATCAATGAAAATATTAATTTTTAAATTTCTAATTATTTTTCGTCATTAGTGTTAGAAATAAGCGTTAAAATGAGATATCATTCATTAAATTTGATGCGGTGGTATGGGAGATATTTGCAACCGACAAAAAAAAGTGCTTTAGAAATAATATATATGATGATGATTGTACAAAATAATAAACATATTTTGTCGCGCTAGGACAGTCCCAGTCAATCGGCATTTTAAATTTTTATGGTTTTATGAAAATCCCATCGAAAGTTTGAAACATGGAGAAAAAGTGTCTAAGAAAAAAATATACATATCGTTAACTTAATACGAAAAGGCCCTAACTCATGTTTTTCATAGTTTACAGGAGAAGGAAAAAACTAAATAAAAAAAGATGCAATATTGATACAAAATTTGTTTAAACGCAATTTTTATTAAAAACACTTTACAAATTTAGTGTTATATTTGTTTTATTAATTTCGAGAATGTGTATCTAGTAATGGTCTATCGAAATATGTAAAAATATCGATTTCGAAAAATTATGAGTTAGGGCCTTTTCGTATTAAGTTAACGATATATTAAAATTGTCACGTACAGAAATAACGCGTCACGTACGGGACATTGTTAAACTTATATCTATAAAATGAGCAACAATCAATGGCTTTCTGCACTTCACAAGTTCTTCGTTAGTCTAACTAAAGTGGAAGTTTGAATTTCAGTTATCGCTTCGGATTTATCTAATGGTGATGCAGGCACAAGTTTTTTTTTGAAAATTTTAGTTTTAATATTACACGGGGTTTTGAAACTAGTTAAGAAACTGGGTTTCTATCTACTAAACAAAAGTATGTAGATAAAAAATGTATGTAGCAAAATTGTTCAGATTACCCATTTTCATGGAATGCTCCAGATGAATCCACGGTTATGGTTAGAGGTTTCTATTAATATTTTCTGAGAAAATTAAAAAAAAAAAATATATTGTTTTTAAATTAGTTTTTTAAAGAAAAAGATACACACAGAAAATATTTAACATTGTCTCTAATCACTAAATTCATAGAATAAAGCAAACTATTTGTTGATTTTGCACCTTTTAATAAAATGATTATATAGATTACTAAAAATTATAAAAATTTACAATTGTGAATATTTTTTTTTTATAAATGATATATATAATTTTAATTAAAACAAGTAAGAGTTCAATATTCCGCTATGCCGAATCTTATATACCCTTCACCATGGCTTGGAAAGAACAAAAGTTTATACAACCAAAATCACCACCAATCAATCACCTATCACCACGCTGTAGCCGATGTTGTTGTGAAATCGAAAAATATTTTCTCAGGTCATTTTTGCAGCAAACACTAAACTCCGCTTATATTCATTGGACAGTAAATACGAGTTGCCATTTTATAACAATTATAAATATGTTGGTTTGAAAAATTTGGAAATAGTACCAAATGAGTCACGGGGGTACCAGCGTACTTTTTAGTTTTGAATTGTACCAAAAAAAGTACAATTGTACCAACTTTATCAACCCTGGTAATATTATTCTTAAGCACGTTGGTATATAAATCTGCCAAATCGGCTAAAAATGGTTAAGTTATGAGCAAAATACTCCAAAAAGGACTAAAAAACATTAAAATTTGTATAAAAACTAAGATTTTAGAGCTGTAATATGACCTATTCATACGTTTTAGATATCAAAATATCGGAAAAACAATTGCAAATTTAAAATATATGGGAAACCACTTCTGCAAACGTTCTACATAGTAGAAGAGACGACCTCCTCTCAATTCAAGATTATTTTGAAAGCAATTCATAATATTTTCAAATATTCGTTAACATGATGGTTGTCACGTCAAAAAGTAATCAACAGAATTTTGGAACACACTCCATTATTATTTTCCTCCGAATTAGTTTGAAGGAGATTTTACAAGTGCTAAATAAAAAAATTTCATTTTATTTCTGTTTCTGCAGTACAAATGGAAAATTGTAAACACGATAATTTTGGAAATTCTAAAAAGTGTATGAAGATGGATTCTCGACCCTTAAAACCGCATGATACAGGTCTGGCTAGGCCAAATTTAATTTGTTTGCCTCTATTCTGGAATATTTTGGAAAACTAACTATTTTGAAAAATCTGGGGCCCGAAATTAATTTTTGTAATATGGTTTCTTTGGAAAAGTTTCTTGGAATGACTTATAGAACAAGAATCGCGGTGTGTTTTAGACGCGAACAAATTTTACCCACCCTATTATACTTTACATGAACAAATGAATTTTAACCTTTTGTTTTTGTTGGTTTAAATTTTTGTTTTTAAAAATAAATAAAATGATTTAGTACTATTGGGGCCTAAAAAGTACGTTTTTAAAAGTTCGTTGGTACGATATTGGTTTTATCATTTATCATACTTGAATATTACCATTAAATTGGGTTATAGGTATATATGTATATATACTTACATATATGTACATATATTTAAACATACTTTATTACAAATAAAAACAAACTTAATTATAAAAAAAGAGTAATTTTTGGGATTTCAGTATTTTGGTCATAACACAGCTATTTCTTAACCGATTTCACAGATTTATATACCGACGTGTTTAAGAAGAAATATGCCAATTATTTTGGTTATAAAACTCGGGAAGATCTATGGTTCCAGAAAACGGTATTTTTCAAAAAAAAAGATAATATTTTGGCCATAACTTTTTCGTTTCTGAACCGATTTTCCCGAGTTTTTCAGAAAATCTTTTGATCTTTTGATATGAGCATTTCCATATTGACGTGTCGTGATATTTGTAACACAAAATGTAAAAAAATTAAATGAAGCAGTCAAATTTGTAAAAAGGGTTTTTATATATACAAAGTAATGAAGTAGCACTGTATTCAGAAAATAATTACAGTAATCGACGCTAAGGATTTGCAGTTATAAGCAAAAATCTGCGCTGTTGTGACGTTTAAAAAAAGAAGTCGATTTTGACTTGCATTACAAAACTGAATAAGACTGCGAATTGAGCAAGATGTTTTGTATAAAACCTTTTTAGTAAACTTTGGACTAATGCAGATTTATTTTTCAAGCTATAAAATTAAAAAATCTTTGCTTGTTTTAAGGAAAATATGGGCATTTTCAGCGAAAAGTCTACTTTTTTTTCAATGTAACGCCAGATTACAAATAAGGTTGTATTTTCGGACCATGTTGTTCAATCGTTATCCAATTTGTTACTAAATGTAGAGCCAGTTGCGCTTTACCCCAAGATATAAAAAAGTAAACTATACATATAAAATTTTTTGAGAAACAATTCAAAATACTTCTGGCGTTACGTTGCAAAAAGTAGACTTTTCGCTGGAAATGCCCATATATATCTAACCCACTATCTGTTTTATATTTCTAAATCAAACTGTGCTATTTTTTTCCACACAGTTATGATTTTCTGTACTAGAACACTTTCCAACTTGAACAAGCAATTAAATAAATAGGCATGTATGTATGTACGTTTGTTTTCAATTATCTATCGTCTGTAATGTCATGGTTAGTTATTATTGATGACTTGGTTAAAGTATTTTGTTTAAAATAACAAGAAAATATTGTATGTGCATATTGAAAACCATTAAAAATCAATATTGTTTATTTTTTACGTACCAATGACCTAAGCCTTTTAAAAGGTATTTAGTTACGAAAGGACTTATCTAAATTAGTACCCAATTGAAAGTGTGTATTAGAAGAATTTCTACAAGGTGGCGCAAAAGTTGTCACCCGCGGTTCTTTTTTTTAATGTAATTTTTCTAATAAATGAAGAATTTAGTTTTGCTTTTGGACCATAATTATTGATTTGATTATCTGATATTAACCAAATGGCCGCCGCCAAAAGTAATGAGAATACGGGCCCAAATGATGGCATTTTTCATCACTCTTGCAAGAACTTCCGAAAAAAGGTTCCCACATTTCTAAAGGATTTTATATTTAAGGACTTAAAAAGGTAAGGCTTATTAACAAAGACTCGTCCCGACTAAATAACTTAAACGAGAGGTTAGGCGGCCCGAAAATGCAGCCATCAGAATTTCGATTGTAGGTTGTACAGTATGTGCCGTTGCTCTATCCTGTTGGAACCACATATTCTGCAGACCCAATGCATCTAGTAAAGGTAGGAGAAAGTCTGTGAAAGTCGGCTCTGTGTCTTTCGCCTTTCACAGTACTCGTTCGGCCCACGTTGTTTTCGCAAAAAGGTCCGCTGACGCCTCCAGTGTTAATACCACACCATACAATAACTTTGACCTGGTGTATAGACTCTTCATGTATTATACGCAGACTTTCTGTGCCACAAAAGTGATAGTTCTGTTTATTAATGTATCCACAGAAATGGACCTCGCCGTTCATGATGATTTTCGATTAAAAATTTTGCAAGAAAATCAAAACAATTATTCCGCGTTTTGGAGGAGTACAGCTTTTCATTTCTTAGTGACGTATATTTTGTATTTGCTTACTTGACAAATGTCAAAGCAGAACTGACATTTACATAAAGAAATATCTGAGCTTTGGTCCTCGTAGTTTATATGGTATGAGATTAGAAGAAGACGACTTTAAACAAGTAAAAGGTTATGGGTAAAAATTAGAGGCTGTCGTGTTTTTTGCTGACATCACAGCCATTTATGGACCAAACTGTTTGAATTTGAATAGAAACCTATTCCGGACTATGTGTGATAAATATAGAACTATCTAGTCCCCACCATATCTGGGGTCTTCGACAAACCCATTTCAACATACACACGGACAGCTAAAATGACGGACTGACAGACGGACATCGTTAGATCAACTCAGTTACTCATAAGGGTTCATATTAAGGGTTGTAGAAATTTAAACTAAATGACCTTCGTATATAAAAAACGAACTTATATATCTACATATACCCTACCCACCTGTGTTGGAGGCTATAAAAAAATACTTTAATTGCACCCTCTACAAAAATCCTTCTTCAGTCTTCATAAAACTTCTCGTGTTCAAAAATTTTTATTCCCATTAATCTCCAAGAATGAATAATTTAAACTTATAAAAAGGCACTTCCAACCATCATTAAATTCCTTTCTTTTTTGATGAATAAATAAAATTTGTTTTTTACTACTTTTATTTATTTGTTTTTTTTTTCCCACACTTTCAGGGTCAATAACAATATAATAAAATAAAAATATCGTATTATATTTTAACCACAAAATAATAAATACTTTCACACTAATACAACCACACGTCTGTGGCGTACGTAAATCCTAAACAGTGTTGCCATTGTAGCCTTTTTAAGGCTAAATTTAGCCTCTTTATTTATCTTTTAGCCTTTAAAGTTTGGGTTGAGTTTCGTGGCTTTTTTTTTAGCATTTTTATCAATTTCAAGATAGCTTTTGAAATAAATAAAATTACAATAAAATTTATATAGTATGTCAGATTTCCAGCCAACATAGAAACCCTGCTCTCGGTTGAACGACTAAGGGCTAATAAATCAGTGCAAGTTAAACTCTCTTTTTTAATTAAAATGTGATAAAAACCAACAAATCTATAAAACAGTTAACATATAAATCATCACTTAACGTAGCAAATAGCACAGTTGCCACAAAACTATTTGGCAACTCTACTAATGCAACTCTGGAAATGGATGTCGCATAAGCTTGCGAGGATTAGAAAATTGTCTTGCGGCAGCCACCGACATTTGTAAATTGCCCTACATTACTGTTTGTATAATTTGTAGCACAATAGAGCAACAATAGAAGCACAGACGCGAATAACGTTGTAAACGCCACATTTTGCAAAAACTGTTTTTTTGCAGATAACCTTTAACCTTACTCCCTTTAAATGGCGTACAAAGTGTCAGCCAGTGGAAGAACATTGCAAGTTACTAACAAAATTATGAAACCGAAATGGTTTTGCAGTGCGGAATAATGTTTTAAAAGCCTTCATTATTTTTAATAATAGAAAAAAAAAAAAATGTTGAAACAAATAATGCTGCCTGTCAAAAAACGTTTTTTTGCTCTCCTGAAAAATTATTATTTTGTAACTTAAAACGTTATTCGCGGCTGTGCTTCAATATATGAAATTGTATGAAAGTCATCATAATCTTTGAACCCGTGAACCGATTTTGCAAATTTTTTACTTTGACTTTTCATTTAAATAGAAATATAATCATTAAATATTAATTTATAATACCTACATAGTTAAGCCTTTCTTTAACTTTTCTTAACAAGCGGTTTTTGCGGGTTTTTTTTTATTCAATATTGATTTCAGCTCCTGGCAACACTGATCCTAGCACGAGTTCAAAAAGATAAAAAAGAAATAAAATTAAAAATAATACTTGAAAAGAAGTCAAGGCCAACAACGTTTAAATATTAAAGGTTTGTCTGTATGTGTCAACATACTCATACAAACTTGTTGGCTCCTTTTTTTTGGACACTTTGAATGTTAAATAATAAAAACACAGCAAACACATTATTGGCAATGAGTCTGAAAATTACAGCACAAACGTTTATGATTTCTTCTTTCTCTTGCTAAGTACCAAAAATTGCCATAAATTGAATTTGTTGTTGGTTTTGTATTGGTTTTTATTGGCATTAAATATTTGTTTTTAACTGCAATAAAATGTTTGGTTTTGTGTTTTTTATGCGTTTTGTGGATAACTTCTGAAACACAAACAAATTAAAAAAAACAATGTTAACGATTTGTTACACTCATACATGTATAAAATTACTTAAATTTTATTAAGATGGTTATCGTTTCATTTAAATGCAAAAAATATATTCAATGTTAAAACGCAACTTAAATTAAATACAAAATAAAAAATTATAGTTCCAGTGAATAAGGTACTAAAAACTAACGGCCCTTAACATTAACAAGTAAGAGTGCTAAATCAGGCTATTCCCTATCTGACATAACCTTCAACATTGTGCGACAAGAACAGAAAGTTATATAAATATCGTTCTTTAGATATACAAAATAAATCTAATTCGTGCTCCGCCCACTTCTCCAATCCCGTCCACATTTTGTCAGATGTTGTGTATTGATGAACAAGATGATTATACCTAATTGGGAAACTGTGTCTCTTGCCTTTCTCTAGATATACAGAAATCTATAATGTCTTTGTATGGAAAGTGACACTTATTAAATCCCGCATATTTGTTATTAGAGAGGTTGTGTATTGGTAACCCAGCGATGTTTACCGAATTCGTGCAAGTTTTCCCACACCGTTCTTTAGATATACAAAATAAATCTATTTCGTGCTCCGCCCACTTCTCCAATCCCGTCCACATTTTGTCAGATGTTGTGTATTGATGAACAAGATGATTATACCTAATTGGGAAACTGTGTCTCTTGCCTTTCTCTAGATATACAGAAAACTATAATGTCTTTGTATGAAAAGTGACACGCCCACTTATCAAATCCCGCATATTTGTTATTAGAGAGGTTGTGTATTGGTAACCCAGCGATATGTACCAAATTCGTGCAAGTTTTCCCACACCGTTCTTTAGATATACAAAATAAATCTATTTCGTGCTCCGCCCACTTCTCCAAACCCACCCAAAATTTGTCGGATATCGTGTATTGATAACCAAGATGATTGTACCTAATTGGGAAAATGTGGCTCTTGCTGTTGCTTGTTCTCTAAATATACAGAAATATATAATGTCTTTGTATGGGAGCTGCCACGACCACTTATCCAATCGCGCCCACATTTTGTCAGATGTTGGGTATTGAGATGCTTGTACCTAATTTGGAAATATTGGCCCTTGCCCGTCGTCAGTTATATACACAGTTATTTCCGCTTAATTGGGTTTCTAAAAAATGCAAGACTTTTGACGCAATTAAACGGGAACTCAATTACGCAGTACTCGGTTAATTGAATCGCCGACGCAGTTAAAATGAAAATTGCTTAATTGAACAAGATGTGCAACAAAGCGAAACGCCCATGAATAGATAGAAAATAAAACTCATTTCTTTATTTATTTTATATAACATTTATTTATGTAACAGAAACATGAAACATGACTTTCTTGCCGCAAAATAATGTTGTTTACGTTTGTGGAACAAAAACACATTAAGTAGACGGAAACAATTAACCGAAACATTTGCTCTTGTTTTTCGCAAGGCGGTCCTATTTTGCGAAATAATTAAGCGGGTGACGCAATTAAACGGAACTCAACTAAACGGGTATTTTTACATAGACAGTTATACTGAATGATTTCGTTCCACGATTTAAGTGCAATAAAACGGGAAACTCACTTAAGAGGGGCTCAATTAACCTAAAATAACTGTATAAATCAGTACATTATTTAACGTTCGGCTCACACACCCAGGAACGATATCTATTTTTTTAGTGATTGTGTAGACAAACACAACCCTTAATACCGTTCGTAACTATTTTTAAGAAAGAACCGAACATTATATAATGTTCGGTTCTGCGTTAAAAAACAGAACAATTGTAGTGATACTGCAGACAAATATAACATTTTACTGTTCTATAATGTTTTTTTCGTGTGTGTATTTTGTTGTTGTAAAAAATTTTTTGTTTTTTTTTTTAATAACCAAAAGGAACGATCATTAATGAACCGAACCGAACACAATGAAGTTTGTGTTTAAAATAAAACCGAACGAAATTAAATGTTTCCATGTTTTGTTGAGTTGGATGAAAACAGTATTATTTTAGTGTTCGAAAGATGACTAACAGGGAAACGTTATTATTTTGAATGATTTTCTACACAAACACTATTAGCGTTTGTGTTTTCCACAAATCTACCGAACCGAACATTAAGAAACGATATTTAGTGTTTATTTTCGAACACTGGTATAAATATAAAACAACAAAGAATTTTTGGTTAAAATTAGATTATTCTTATAGATTATTAAATTCTTTGAAGCCTTAATGTTATTATTAACAAAAAAAAAATTGTTGTTGTTCCTTTGTTCATTATTTTATAAGAATGAATGAACCACAAATAAACATTTTTATGAATATTTAAGTGTTTATTTAATTGTATGAGTAACTGTAGACGTGTGTAAAATAACTCAAGGTCATTGTGTGCATTCACCATTTATTTACCATACAATTAATATTTAACCAAATAATCTACAACAATAAAAGGCAACAAAAAAATTTTTATATGTACAAAAACAATTATACAATAAATTTATTTATGCAGAAATATTTTTTTCTTTGTATGCAAGTACAAACTTGCAGCCAATTCATTTGTAGGTACTACTCAAACATTTTTGGTTTGAGTTTGTTTTTTAGTTGAACAAATTTTTTTTTTTTTTTTTTTTATTTATAAACACAAAATATAAATTATTGATTAAATTGATTTATTTTAATGTCTGTAGGTTTGTTTTATTGAACTTATTTCTGCTGAAATAAAGGAGCCGTAAGAGAGAGAAAACAACAGTGAAAACATGTTGAAAAAATTGAATAAACAAAAAAATTTCAGGGTCGTAAATAAAAAAAGTTTTTGTTTGTGTTATCAACAGGTTTGGCTATAATAAATATATAAACCCATTAGGAGTCGCTGGTTGGAAAGCTAACTACACAGAAAACGGCGAGAACAGAAAAAGAGAGGAAAAAAAAAAGAACTCAGCTTTAGTGCTGGCAAAGTATTGGGAACCGAGTATGTACACTTTGTTATTAGTACTCCAAAGTAGGTACTTAAGGCTAGGTTACACTATTATACTTTGTATTAATACATGTCAAAAACTCAAGTAATATGACAAAGTGTGATAGTGTAAATGCAATGGGTCTATAAACTGACAAGTATTATGAAAAAAGTTTGACATCCATACGACTTCATCGTTTTTTGAAAAATTTCTAAACAATAATACTTTTCATTGGATCAGGGGCATTTTATTTCATGTGTGAGTGTTTATACTTTGCGTGATGGTGTGAACACAAGCTGTCATGTTAAGTAAGATTTTTTGACAGTCGCAACAAAACTCATTAGATTTCTATCTCACAAAGTATTATGGAATACGTAAGACTTGTGAGATAGCGTAATCTAGCCTTTAGTACTTTCAGAGTTGTATTTTTATCATATTTCAATGGAAGATCTAACGGCTCGCTTGCCAACTACAACTCTGTTTAAAAATACAATACATCTTTAAAATATAACCGACACCCAACAACAAGCTAACAATAAAAAAAATGAAGCTAAAGAAAAATTTTTAAAAGATAACAAAGTTTAAAAAAAATCAATACAAAAGATATTAAAATATAAAAAGCAATTGAATCGTTTATTTCAGAAACCCGTCAAGTGTGCCTATTTTAAATGAAAGTTGAAGGGTTTCTGAAATAAAGGATTTCATTTCTAGCTTCGACACGTTGCCTGAAATCTCAAAAAAAAAAAAAAACATTTTGCTTAAACCAATCCCCACATATATTTAGAATAAGTAATTTTTGGCTTGGACAAGAATCATTCAAAATTATCTTGGTTCAAGCCGTATTTAGTGTATGTGATGATCCAACTGCTTACAATTGCGGAACGAGGAACGACAAATAAGGAACTATTGAAAAATAACCCATCGTTCCTATTAGGGAATCGTTCAATGGAACATGGTCGTTCCATTACGCCACAACTCTACCTTACACTATATGATTGTGCTAATAAGAAATATCCCAGCAGGAAAAAGAAGGAGTACGGATGCCTTCTAGAAGACCTTTGTACTCCTTCTTTTGGATATACAAGGCCTGCTCGCTCTATTCCATACTCATATCTTTTTAACACACGTTGTCATTGCGGAGTAGGCCTTCCGCTCTCGCTTCTTTAGCAGGTGCATAAGAATGGTAACGGGATAAAAAAAAAGAGAATGAAAAAGAAGGAGTACAGCTGCCTTTTAGAATGCCTCTGTACTCCTTCTTTCGGATATACAAGGCCTGCTCGCTCTATTCCATACTCATATCTTTTTTAAAACAAGTTGTCATCGCGGAGTTGCCTTTCGCTCTCGCTTTATTAGCAGGTACAAAATAATGGTAACGGGATAATAAAAAAATTATTATTTTGCTTTTGCTTGTGCAAAAAGAAAGTTATACTCTTTTTCTACTTCCTTCTCATAGAAGCGAGTGTGGAATGTGTATTTGATCTATATTTTATACCAAGGAGCCGATGCAGTTAGACAAGAAACGTAATTGAATCAAAAAAGTTTTTAAGCAGGCCTTTAAAAATGCCTGAAGTAAAGGCCTTCTTACTTCAGGCATATTCTGAGTTTTCCCGCTGGGTTGTTTTGTTGTTGTAACTTCACACGTACGTTATTGTGAGGGGGAACTTTTTACTGTGTATTAAGAGAGTTTCGGCTCTAGTTGTTTCGCTTTGTCTTACTATAAAAACAAAAATTTATTTAAAAGGGGGTTAAAGAGGTCTTCAGAAAACAATCCCTTTTAATATTGAAAGCTAAATAAGATTAGCAGGCAATTTATGTTATCCCTTTGTTATAGTATACTTTGAGATGCATAAAAAATTAAACAAATCTAAAAGCTTTTAGGCGCTTATATTTACTTTGTCTGGGTTTTAATAAGATTAACATATTAAGCGGTTGTGGCTGTGAAACATTTTGTATGGAGAAAATTATGCTTTTATATTAAGGAGATATCTTCGCCTAATTTGGACCTCCTTAGATGGAAGGTATTGTACCAAAATCGTTATTTTAAGAATAAAAAAATAGTTATTTGTCTATTACTATGGCACTTTTAACAACATTTTGCTAATTTGCACTACCAGTATTCTACTTTAGTTAAACAGCAGGGGCCCTGCTGCAGGGCCAAACATCAAACTGGCTCAATAAACTCACATTTCTGTACTTGTGTTAGTAAAAGAAACCCAAACGTATGGTTTGATGTGAATTTGACGAAAATCTAAATATTCTTTATCAAATGTTTTTTAAGAAGTACACCATTTTTTCATTCATTTATAAGATTTTGTCTTGGTGTGCTAAATTCTCAATTTTTATTATGATAAATACCAGGGCTATGGAGTCAGAGTTTAGGTTTTTGTGCCGGAGTCGAGTACCCACAAAAAATCGGGACTATTTGTAAAGTACTGCATTAAAAAAGAGCTAAAAGTCAAGCATGGACCAGTCTTATATACATTTAGCATTAAGGTCAAGGTTTCAGCAGTCAGAGTCGGCGTTGGAACATCGTTTTTGATGACTCCACAGCCCTGATAAATACACTGAATCTTTTTTGTTGGGGATAAGCGCATTTCACAAGTTGCTTAGATTTGATAATCAGGATACCTTTCCCAAAGACTTTGGAAGAGCTAAATATAGTATGCAAATAAAACTGCAGAGTGAATGAGAATAACAACGATATCAAAGCTGAGACAAGACAATAACAACATATAGTGACTTTATCTTTTCTTACATTCCCCTCTAACCTTGGTTGACTTTTTTCCAACTAGAAATTTAGTTGTTAGTGGGTAAAGAAAAAAAAAATTGCTTTATTTTATTGTTTTCGCTGGAAAAGCGATTTTCCAGTTAATATTTTTTAATTTCCATAAATATTTGACTTCAGTATGATGTGCGTGCATGCAATTTCTTCAAATTTTCTTTACGTTTTGTTGAAAAATGTATGAAATAAAATCAATTTTCAAATATTTTTTATGAAATTCCATTATTTGACAAATAATTTAATATATTCAAAAAAGGAAAGGACGTTGAAAGGACAGCTGTGCTACTTTTTTTCCTTCTTAAGCGCTAAATACACTGGTCAAATGCTTGTCCAGCAGGCGAAATCCTAACGCGTTGCTCAATTGTGTACCTCTCAAGGCGAATTCATCCCAGGTAATCTCGGTACTAAAACAAGTACAACTCGTACAAAAACCACAAGCAATTTGTTTTTGTAAAATCATTGTACAGTGTCAAAATCAGAAATAAAACAAAACAGAAACAAAGATAATAAAAGAGAATAAACAAAATCAACAGTGATTTTAGCTAATATCAGCAGGGCTTTTAAGACCACCTGTAATAAATTCGCCTTGGTACCTCTCCATGATTGAATTTGTCCCAGAATGAAACAACAAATGTCAAATTAAGTTGGGCAAGAAGCTTGACGTAAAGGTATGACTCACAATTAACTTCGTGCTTTATGGTTTGACCAGCCTTTAGGTATTTTTTGGCAAAGTATGTATACTTTCAGGACCAAAAAAAAATGTTTGTTGCTAACTGGCCTTAAAACTCATACGAAAAAATTTATTTATTTTAATTTTAAATAAATAATAAAATAGAACTGAATTGTTTATTTTAAATTTATCCTTGGTTTCTTTCTATTTCATTTAAATTTTTTTATTTTTTTTTTTTTTTTTTTTGCTAGATAAAATAAAAAATTTTTATGTTTTCTTTTTTAAAAATTTATTTTATTTCTATTGTATTTAATTTTTTTGATTTCATTAATATTACTTGAGCATAAAAATCTCTTTTTTTTTTTTTGTTCGTTCAAAAATTGCATTTTACTTTAATTTAATTTCCTATTGGGCTTTTTGGCAACCTGTCAACAATGTACGCTTAAAAAATGTTTCAAGAAAAATTGGCAATAATTTTTATTTTCACAAAATGTAAGACAAAATAAATTTGAATTTTGAGAAGATTATTTTAATGAATTGTAAAATTCATTGTAATTTTCATTTGTCAAATATAAGTTTTTCAAATGTCATAATTGTGTAAATAAATCATGCTAAAATGTTAACAAGTAAATTAGTTTTGATAAGCTAGAGAAGGTTTCGAGAGTACATATATTTTTTTGTTAAACATAAAAATAAAGCAACAATGTTTTAAGTTAATTATTTTAATAATTATAATTAGTATTGTGGTAATTTTGTTGAACTATTTATGGTTTTCAATCCAAATTTTCCAATATTTTTAATCAGGCTTAAGTTCATCAAATTTAACTTTCATTAAATTATTTTTATGAAGAAAGGAATTTTACAACATGAAAATTAATTAAAATTGTTATTGATAATCATTCATTCTTGACTGACCTGAGATTCGAACCCAGGCGGCTGGTTACCCTGACATGTTTCGATCGCTACCACTCGATCTCCTCAGAGGGATTTGCCGTCTTACACTCGCAGCCATCGACGGCTGACGTCAATAGTCAAACATCAATGCTTAAACCAAATTGTATTTTAACCTTTTGGAAGATCGAAATTTGCTTTTTTGAATGATTATCCATTTTTAATTGATTTTACATAATTTTCCTTTACATCTGTTTTTTCGTACTTTTTGTCAAGAATTCTTCTTGAAGTCCAAAGTACATTTTTGTTTTTTCATGTTTGTCTTTTTTTTCTTGTTGACCTTTTTCAGCACAACTTGAAGGACAAATGTACACATGGGGCTCGTGCCTTAGCTTTAATAATTGCTTGAAAAAATTTAAAACCGGGAAAATCAAAATAAAAATTTACTCAAAAACCCATCCCTTTCAACTCAAAACGCCTTCAACGATATAAAATATTGTTAAACTTAAACTTATTATTGTGTCTCCTTATAAAATTGATTAAAAACAATCCAATAACTCATTTTTAGAAAATACATATTAATATAGTAGCACAAAATTATTTTTTTTAAAAAAACTTTAAACGCTTTATTACCATATTCTTACATTTCACTGTTTTGTCACATGAATATCATGAATTTAATATTAAAATTGTTTTACAAACTAGTTCATGTTAAAATTTATGGTGCCATAAATATTAAATTTAATTTTACTGTAGAAGAATTTAAGTTTTCGAATATTGAATTTTTGCTAGAAACACAATTGGGTCATACGTTGTAGCAACGTAGGACGTAACGCCGTAAATTTCTGCAAGCACGATTCGTTAACCCACAATTCTATCGTAAACGTAAATTTTTTGTTGTCCTTTGAAAATAATACATATCAATTTAAATATTCCAAAAGCAAAATAAATTCTCCTTGTATTTTGGCTGAATTTAAAAAACACAAATTTTTTTTTTCTTTTATGTTTCCAATTTTTCTTTTTCTCCGGCAATACGTTCGCAACCTGCGTATGAAATTTATTTAAATCTAAGCCGACGTACGACTTAGATACGCATCAACGTTCGCACCAGCTCTTGTGTGGCTTTGTATAAACTATTATATGTTTTGACAACGCATCTACATCGTACGCTGCTACGTTCATATGGTGCAATTGTGTTCCTACGGTTAGTTAAAATGTGTTTTAAGAATTTTTAATATAGAAAAATGTAAAATAATTTTAACGAATAAAAAATTGTTTACAGCGACAATAAATACCACTATGCGACAAAGTAAGACTATTGGAAATACAAACGGACTGGACAGTATATGTTCGCTTGTATTAACGATGCGTAGTAAGTCCAAATACTCAGTTTGGCGAAATCTACGAGTCCTCCGAACAAATTTCGTTACATTTTTCTATCAAAAATAGCTGTCTCGTATGCCTTTTGTTTATTAAATGGCATCCCTAAACAGAGTTCGAAAAAAACTGTACACTAACGTAGTGTATTTTTTGTAAAGACAAACTCTCAAACTTGTTTTTGTGTTTATGAATTTGTACACAATTATAATATTAATACTAAGAAAACTTGTTTTAGCGTAGGCGTTCTGTATTTTGCTGCATTTGGGTGTTTTTATGTATGATTTTGTGAAAGAGAGTGCATGAAAATAAATAAAGCTAAACGTACGCTAAAACAAGATCGAAACGATATCTTAGTATGTGTACCGTATTTTGTTTGTGTACAAATTCAAAAACATTTTTTCTTTCTATTTTTGTTTGTACTGTTCATGGCAAAATACGGTTCGGTAGACTTACGTTATATATATTATAAAATTAGAAATAAAGACAACTTTAACTTTGAACATAAATAATTTTAAGAACATTAAAAATAATTCAGGGGGCTAATTATGACAGTCGTGATCGAATACTTTTTCGAAAGCAATTTTATTTCAGTCGATACTGAACGAATCGAAATTATTTTTTCAGTGTTGTAAAAACTCTAATTTATGCTTTACAACACAAAAAAAAATAATTTCGATTCGTTCAGTATCGACTGAAAGAATTTGATTTAAAATTGCTTTCGAATTGAAAAAGTATTCGATCACGACTGCCATAATTGAATTTGATTGAATTTTTTCTAAAGAAAGGTATAAAAAGATTCTACCGAATTTTTAAATATTCTACTACGAGAAACCGCGTTTTAATAGAACAACGACAAATACTTTTCCATAATTACTAAAGATAAATTCTTCAAGACTCCAAAAAGTTATAATCGAGGTCGCAGAGCTATGGAAAGTTAGAAAGGCTCGTGTGAAGTCAATCTTCACACCCTTACACAGAGAACAGTATGCTCCATTATGAGGACTTAAGTATGCCACTGGTGTAATAGCTCAAGAACTTTCAAACTCAACTCAAGTCATTGCAGTTGGCACATTCATAAGACGTAACTGTTGTGCAACCGTTGAGTGTTTTTCATAGAAAAATTTTTCGATTGGCCTTAACTGTCATTTTAAAATAATAGATTGCTAACTAATTGTTTACACTGATGGTAAAGCTGCATGTAGACGACATGTCTTTTACATCTGACTTTTCAACTTTTCAAGTCACATGATTTTGTGCATGTCTGTCAAAATTTCTGTTTTACAGAAGGTTTATAATATTCGGCCACAAACGTACATGTAATTTGCTTCTGACATTGTCTTTGTTTTTTCCCCATAGTTGTTACAAAAACCAAAATAAAAATGCCGCCATGAAAATTTGTATTTACGCCGTTAAATAATTAAGCCATTTTTTAACATATTTTTCTTTTAATCAAATATACCAATTTAGGATATTATAATGAAACGGTTTTTATATATATATTAACATAAATTCTATTCAATAGTGAGATGATCATACATTACTCGGTATGATTCCGTCAATAGTGGACGCCGCTGCCGGTTTCTTTTCGGCATAGATTTCTGATGTCAGATGGTTTCTCAGAAGAAAAAAGAGCATGCTCTAATTGAATTTTTGCAGATGACTTTGCATCTGAATTTTACAGAAGCAAAGTTTAAAAGTTAAGGCGCCCGTACACGACATGTATTTGTCATCTGACATGTCAAATTTTCAAGTCACATGTAATTGTTCATGTCTGTCAAAATTGCTGTTTTACATAAGGTTTATAATATTCGGTCACAAACGTACATGTAATTTGCTTCTGACATTGTCTCTGTTTTTTTTTTCGCATTGTTATTGCAGAAACCAAAGTAGTTCTCGGTTTCAAAATAGCTTGCTGCCGCCACGAAAATATTTATTTGCGCCGTAAAATAATTTAGCCATCTTAACATTTTTTTCTTTTATTTGAAAGATACCAATTTAGAATTTTATAATTAAACGGTTTTTATGTATATATTTACATAAATTCTATTCAATGGTGAGATGAGCATACATATCTTGGTATTGTAAAATATTAACTTCAGCCGGCTAATGATTCCGTCAATAGTTGACGCCGCTGCCAGTTTCTTCCCGGCATAGATTTCTGATGTCAGATGGTTTGTCAGAAGAAAATAGAGCACGCTCTAATTGAAATTTTGTCAGATGACTTTGCGTCTGACTTTTACAGAAGCAAAGTTAAAAAGGTAACACACGACATGTATGTGTTTTGCAGTGGGAAATTTGACATGTCAGATGACAAAAACATGTTGTCTATACGCTCCTTTAGCACACGACATGTATGTATTTTGCAGTGGGAAATTTGACATGTCAGATGACAAAAACATGTCGTGTACGGTCGCCTTAAGTTAACAATTTTTTTTTTTTGGAGGAAAATAGATGTGTTAAGATCATGGTCGGATTCAGCCTGCAGTTCAGAAGGAGGTAACATAGTGGAAATTCAGTCGGGTCTCCCTCAAAGCGTAATTGCATTCCTTACCCAGGCAGGGCATAGTGTGCCACAAAAGTTATATGAGATCCTTTTGTATTTTATAATGGCAATTTAAGATATAAATCAAATATGAAGTATATTTTGACTAAAATATTTTAACTAAAAATTACATACATACATATGTACGTTTAAAGTACCTTTTTGTTGCAAAAATTGGAACTAATTGTTAAAGTCTAAAGCAATTCTGTTTTATTTAATTTATTATTGTGTTTTGTGCAAAATTTTAATTTAAAATTACACGTTAGTTATTCATAAAAAGTCAGCTACAAAATATATAAAATAATTTATTAATTTTCAACTGTAAAATATACAATAACCTGTCAACATTTTATGCCTTAACAATAAACGCAATTTCAGTCCATAGCAAATTGTAAATTTTATAAAAAAAAAGAATTTGCCAAATTTTTTTTAGGTTTAATTTTTGTAAAATTTATTTGAATTTAATTTAATTTTGTGTATTCAAGACTTCTTATTGTTTTTTTAAATCATTATTTTTTTTGAACTTTCATTATGAATATTTATTAGCCTGCTGTATTATGCTTTAAAAATGTACCATATTAAATATTGTTTTACTAAAAACAAAAACAAATATTTCTTGCTATGAAAACAAAATTGTTCTCAAACTAGTCAGACCATAAAACATGACAGTCATCACTTTGTAAAAATGTGCAATTTTTTATTGCATTTTGTTGAGTAGTTTTCATTTGCAAGAGATGAATACAAGTGTAAAATTTCTTGTTGAATTTAAAAAAAAAAAAAAAATCAAAAATTTATTAGCTGTCATATAGTTTTACAATAATGACATGTTATAGTTTTTGTTTGTAAACGAGAGTTATAGCAGTTTACTTACCCCTGTAGGGGTTTTCATAACCAAAATGAACGTGAATTCAAACAAGTAAGAGTGCTATATTGGGCTGTGACGAATCTTTAATACCCTTCATTTAACGTAATGCAGCGTCTTAGATCACTAACCAACAAACACAGATTATCAAACTGAATAAAGATTAAAAAAAAAACAATTAAGAAGTCTTTATTCGGCTGTACCGAATCTTGAATATATTCACCTACAACCCACTTTATTTAATTATAACAAGGGATTGCTTGGGTAAAATAAGGCAGTCGTGGTTTTTTGCTCATACCTCAGCCATTTGTAAACCGATTTGGCTCATCCTTAAGCTCTTGAATTGTTCTTCGCTTATTGACGTACAAAATTTCTTGTAAATATCCCCAAAGAAAGAAGTCTAGCGGTGTCAAATCACGGAATCGTGACGGGCAATTAACATCGCCACGATGTGAAATATTACAGCCATTGAATTTCCCGTGCAAAATAACCATGGTTTTGTTGGCTGTGTGGCAAGTTGCACCATCCTGTTGGAACCACATATCGTCCGGGTTCATAACCTCAATCTCTGGCCACAAGAAGTCAGTCATCATCTCGCGCAGGGCTGCCAGATAAATTTGTGAGGAAATCGTCAACTTCTTGAGAAAAAATAAAAAAATCGTCGTTCACGTTTCGAAAAATCGTCAAGAAATCAGACAACTTAAAATTTAGTTCTTTAATATTTGTTCGATTATATTACTTCATACCCAGCTAGAATTTTCGATCGTGTAAAAGATACTGGGAGTTTCATGAGGAGCGTCTTTGATCGTCGATGACCGCATTTGTTAATCGTAGAAGCTTCCTCACTTAAGACTTGCATATAACAACCGTACCTAAACAAAAGCGGCACGAGTTTTCTAGTTTTTATAAAGAGCGGTCTCAACGCTTTGCAATTGGAAAACCCGATTGCGTTTAGTTAAATAGTGAAGGTTGCCGCTTTTGTTAATTAATAATGGCAATTTAGCTATTTTTTTGTCACTCTAGCGTTTTTATTTCTATTTTTATTTATAATATGTGGGTTTTATTAAAAGAAGAAAGCTATCACTACTTTTCGTGATACAAGGTTGACGCTCTTGCTTTGGTATGGCATATCAGCGTAGAAGCTTAGTGAAAGAAAATGTTCCGCCTTCCGATCTTGTTAACGAACGTGTCAGAAATCTTAATGTTTTATTCAGACTTTGAAGACCGAACAACTCGTCACTTTTTAGAAAAAAAAAATCAGCAAATTGGCGCTTTGCTAATTACGGAACAAAAAATCGTCAAAATGACGATAAATTGTCAAATATGGCAGCCCTGATCTCACGATAGCGAACAGCATTCACGGTTACTGCTTGGCCGACCTCATTTTCAAAGAAGTACGGCCCGATGAAACCATAAACCGCACCAAACAGTAACTTTTTTTCAACAATCACTCTTGCTCGTTAACGAATCCACTGCCTCGTCGCTGAAGATAATTTTCCTTGTAAAATCACCATTCTTTTGTCTGTTCAACCAACGCTGCTCCATTGTGTACCTTTCCATGGATGAATTTGTCATACAATGAAACAAAGAAATGCCGCATTATTACCTGGTCCCCATCATATCTAAGGTCTTTCGGAAACCCATTTCAACGGACAGATGGGTATCGTTAAATTAACTTTGCTACTCATAAGGACCCAGAATAAACATACATACCTTATAGGGTCAAAGACCAATAATGTAGAAACTACAAACGGAATAACAAACTAAGAAATACCCTTGCTACCTGTAGTAACAGGTATAAGAAGGTTCTAAAAACTTTGATTAATATTTAAATATTTTATTTAAAAAAATTTTAATATTAGGTGTGCTCATTTATTTTACTAGCTGAAATTTACAACGAGATTTTATCTACTCTTTTTTTACTCTCTCGTTCAAAACAGTTAAGCTAAAGGTCCACACCATGCGTTTATGCGTCTGTCCTTTTTATGCATTTGACAAAAAAGTTGAATCAGTGTAATTGTATATGACAAGTTACATAACAAAATGCAGAGAATGCATAGACGCATCAACGCATGAAAGTAGGTTTACTTTCTACTTTTGTATCCGTCGCATGTGTGGTGAAAAAAAGTCAGCTGTTATTGATGGCCATGGATGGCAAATCATATTTTATTTTCAATGTTATCGATAAATATGTTTGTGTGGTGTATTACTTTTTACTATGTTTTTGCAGGTTTTTAATAAGAGAAAAAGCTTTCGTTATAAAGATTGTATAAACTTTAATGAATAAAATACATTAAAATAAATTTTTAGCACAATTTGACAACAACAAAATTTGCCATTCTAGTTATCGATTACTTTTATCTTCTGAGTGTCATCTTTAGTGTGTTTATTATTTTTTGTAACAAATGCCATGAATTGGAAACTTAATGATACCGTGAAAAATCACGAATATTTTTATAATAAACTTGCTTCCCTATGAATTCTATTAAATAAATTCTATTAAAATATCAATTACTCTCAATTTCTTGCAAAAATGTTTTTAATTGTTAAACATATTAGCACAACAGCTGATAAAAAAAAAATTTGGCGCATAAAACGCATTGCATGTAACTTGAATTTAGAAACGCATAAATGCACAAAAAGTATCATACGCATCTACGCATGAACGCATGGTGTGGACTTCAGCTTTAAGAACACTTTCCTTCTCTGTATGTCAACCGATTTGAACAAAATATGCACCATTTGAGAGGTATTTACTCAAAGAAGTGCACAATATATATTTTATTAAAATCTGTTCAATAGTTTCAGAGTAATAAGCGTTCAAAATTGCTACTAACACAAATGCAAAATACATAAATTAAACATTTTTTTTCAATTATCAAATAATAAAAAATTGGGGTGATCGATTATTCGACATTTTTCAAAAACCGGGTTTCGAATATTTCGACTATATAAATCTTATGTATAAAGCGGACCAGGAAAAACAGTGACGAACGCTTTCTTCCTTTGTTTGTCAACTGAACCTCTATGGGGAGAAAAAAAGGGGAAATACGGGAAACTAAATTTCTTTTTTTACTCTTCTGTGCTTCATATGATAATTTTTAAATTTTCTATAATATTGAACTTAGAAACATAACATTATAGGTGTAGGGTCCTGAGTGAATGATAACCTACAAGATAAAAAATTTTGGTACTTTTTCGACCTATAAAGATAAAATTATACATTAAACTGGGAGAATAAGAACATGTTAGGGGAGCTTTTTGGTACTTTTTTGTTCAACAGCTGATACTTTGATTAATTTTCGCTAATATGAGACATAGAAACATAAAATAAAACGTGCAACGTCCTGAGTGGATGACAAGATATAAAGCAGACTTTTTGATACTTTTTTGTTTTTGAATTGGTATTTTTTATATTGAACTTACAAAATTAAATTAACTCACGTAGAAGATAAAATATGAACCGGAGGTTGGTCCCTCGCCAAATCGATCCACTTCGAAGGAAAACATAAATGCTCGAAACAAATAAATTCATACATACTAAGATGAATTATGTTTTCTTCATATTTACATACATACAAATTTATAGCACTAGTTATAAATAAAACTCCATAATACTCTGTTATTGAATAAACCTTATGTTTGCTTCTTCAAAGCAATTTGTTATTTATAAATTCTTTTTTTCTTTAAAATAAAAAAAATTTATACAATATTCACTTAAACATGCATAATTGTCTTGTAGGAAAACAAAAAACTTTTTAATTTATGGCAAAGTAATTTCCTAATTTTAAACATGTGTTTAAATTTGTTAAAAAAAAAATATTAATTTTTCTTGTTTTCTACATTAATTTAAATACTTAATTGCTAAAATTTAAGTATTTAATTTATTTATAGAATATTTGTTATGCACTTAAGTGACTATCAAATGTCAAAGCATTTCAATTTTGACAAGATTTCTTAAAATTTAATGGCATCTTATAAATACATAAATTTTTTTTTAAATATTTGCAAAATATTTTTAAAATATTTTTAAAACGACTCTTGCTTATAACAAATAAATTTTAGAAACAAAAAAAAAAAAAAAAAAAAAAAAAAAATTATGTAATAAACAAATAAATAACAATAAAATGCTTGAGTGTTTATTGAGAACACAAAATTAAATTATTTAGAATGTGTTAGGAAAACAAGAATCTTTTTAAGAGATAAAATTATTATTTGTTTTTGTTGTTTTTTTTTTTTTTTTAATGGTAAATTTAATTTCAAAACGCCAATAGGGAAATGTTTAGTGTGAAAAAAATTTTGTTGTTTTCTTTATTTTGTCATAATAAATAGACTTGCATTTATAAATTATTTTATAAATGCAATATATGTTTAGCTAGTTGAATATAATTTAAAGATAATTTATTTACTTTTAAATTATTTAAAATTAAATTGATCAGCCTAATGTTTATATAACGGTATAACATTTTTCACTATTAGAGCCTCCCTAAAGTAGGCTTTGGCTTTAGTAGTTTTGCAGGGCTAGTAAACATTGTTAGCCTGCGTAACAGTCGTACTTAAACAAGAGCGAAAGGCAGAACGTTTTCTTCCGCTTATACCGTGTTCAGATATACCTTTTTTATTGATTCAATATTCGGTTTATTGCCATAATTATCTTTCTGTTAACACATACACAATTTAGCTTACTCAATTAGCAATTGGCAATTAACTTAGCAAAATGTAAACAACATTTGACATCTTAAAGAAAAAACAAAATAAACTTCTGGTTTTTGCGCAGACCTAATGGATGGACCTTTGTTTTTGTTGTTTTGTTGTTAGCAAAAATGTCAAAACACTTTGTTTAGTGAGTTGGGTTTTACTCACTAAACACACTTGTGACAGTGCATTGCAGTGTTGCATTTTAATTTTACTCAATATTTATAACAATTTTGTATTAATTGAGCAATAACTAAATAGCAATTTTGTATGGATAATTGAGCTCAATAATGGCATTTATTGCATAAAACTCAATTAAGGTGCATATCTGAACACGGTATTAGCTTTAACGGTGATATGTCATACCTAAACAAGATCCTAAACGGTGTGTCACAAACAGTAGTGTTAACTTTCTTGTTTAATAAAACCCGCATAATAAAACCGCTAGATTGACAAAAAACAGCTAAATTGCCATTATTTATTAACAATAGTGGTCAACTTCACTATTAAACACGCTTTCGAAATCGGATTTTTCAATTGCAAAGCGTTAATGCCGCGCTATTTAGGGATGTTCATACAAATTGTATGGGCATGGGAATTTTTGTCAGCTAGAAAACGTGTAAGAACTAAATACTCGGCGAAAAAATAAGATGTAAAGAGCAGCGTTAAAAAATTGCAGTCAAAGTAGAAAAACTGTAATTTCTTCCTGTTGCTTTTACTTCTGATTCATTTAATGTAAACTGTCGCTATCAAACCAACTCAAAAAGCGAAAATTTGTACAAAAGTTTTCGGTATTTGTTCGACAGTTTTTGATTTCGGCTGCAGTTTTTTAAGCCCTGGTAAAGAGGCATTCCAATAGGCTTTTTGCAGGCCTCTTAGCTGCATTCCGGCTTTATTTCGAATTTAAACGGCGTGTCATTGAAGACCTGGAATTCTTACGTCTTCTTTTAGAATGCATTCTAGCTAGACATGTTTAAGTAAGATTTAGTTAAGCCTTAAATTAGCATAATTGTTAGACACTTTTAGTTATTTTATGATCTCATTCCTACACGTTCCCTACCATATAACTACAATGTGGACGGCTTTGAAAAACCCTTTCCTTAGAAGTGAAATTTAATTCTGTACGGGCAACATAAGATGCGCTAGGGAGAAATTTTAACAAGTTGATGTTTTTATTTTTGAGTAAGAATGAAAAGGAGTTGTGAAAGAGGGAGACGGAGACGGAGAGCGAAAGCGAGAGAGTGTATCGACGAAGCTCATACTGATCTGTTCTTATCAGCCAGTATTTTTCGGTTCCATTGAATGCCATTTCTACAATACTCCTCTCGAAATAGAATTTTTGACAGAGGAAGTCCCGTATAAAGTTAGTTTGAAACTAACAAAGAAAAGAGATAGATATAAACTATTATGTTCCCATTGCACATAACAACAAAAAAGTTGCGAAATTTGTGTCCTATATTGAAACCTGAAGTGGACCTCTAAAGTGCATAAAAGTTCTAAATTCGATATTTAAAATCGTATGAATCTCTGCTATAAAACTAGTACCAAAAAGAAACTAACCTTAAAGTTGAACACTTTTAATAATTTAAATTAAATTTCTAAGTTCATAATTATATGTACATATCTAAGGATTACCGCAATAAAAGCTTAAGCGACAAAAACAAAATTTTATATGAGAGGTGTTATTTTTTATTTTATTTTATAAGAGTTTTGTATGAAGGTTGGCGTTTAAGCTAAAATTGATTTTGCTATAAAACCGTAACGTTACTTTATGTGATCATGGCATTCTTAGGAGATGATGCAAGTGTTGCAAATAAAGTCATTAAATAAAAACGTAAAATAAAAATGATGTCGCTTAAGCTTTTTTTGCGGTAAAGACTCTATATTATTGACTTTATCAACCAGTAAGAGTGCTATACTCGGTTATGGCGAATCTTATTTACCGTTTGCCATGGTGCGATAAGAACAGAAAGTTATATAAATGGCGTTCGTTAGATATAAACTAGTCTTTTTTGTGCCACGACCACCTCATCAATCCCGCCCATATTTTGTCGGATTTTTTGTATTGATAAACTCTTGCTTAGAAACTTTTGCTCTTTCCAGATATACAAAAAACAGACGGACCAACGGACATTATTTGTAAAAATTTTACTTTAGGCGAGAGGGACGAGGGGAAAAGAAACGAGTACACAGATGCATGTACTGTCTTTACGTTTTGCTGTTTCATTCGTTGTTTAATTGTGTTTTTATTTTCAATATCAAAAAAGCACATGTCGTCAACATGACATGAATCATTTGAACGCCAATTCATGTTCAAAGAAGAAGAAGGAAGAATCTTGTCAATAAGACATGAGCCGTATGAACTCAGACTTAGTTTAGTTTTAAAATCTTAATCATGAATACAGACAATATATTTTAAAATGTATCCATTTACTCGAAGTTATAATTCAAAGTCTTTCTTAAAAAAGACGGCGTTTTTCAGCATAAAAAAAAACGAATACAAATATCCACGCATCGTCGTGCAACTTTTTCATTCCCGGCTTCTTTCCTACACCTCATAAAAACAAACGAAATGTTGCATGCAAAAGTTGCGGCGTTAATTGCATAATGTCTTAGACCGTATTTGATATGCAATAATTAATTGGCTGAGCTTAAAGAAAGTTAATTTCTACTGCCGTATTATTAGATATGATTAGAAATTCATATTAAGAAAAAATTTTATAAAAATGTTGCCTTAAAACACATTTCAAACTCATTTTTTTATGAATACGACAGCTAACCTTTGGTTAAAAAAAAAAACAAAACAAAACAACACTATGTTTAATGTAACAATATATTGTTGTTGTACACAAATAATTGTTATTTTTATTTAATATCAGCAATATTATAGTTACTGTAAACATATCAATGTTTATAACAATTATGAATTTGAATATTGTTGGCCGAAAAATAATTATTTTTCTAACAACTTAATTATGATAACTTTCTAAACATATTATATTTCTTACAACCATATCTTGATATTTAATAGCCATAACATGATAACTTTCTGAACGTTTATCATATTAAGTTTAAGATGCAATCAAACTATTTTTACTCTAATCATATTATGTTAGCGCCATTTGTAAAATAATTTTAAAGCAGTTGTGTCGTTTTTTTATTTGTGACCTGTTAAACAATTAAAAGATAAAATTCCATAAAAAAAAAAAGTTTAAAGAAATTAAAAAATTAAAATATTAGCGGAGTTCATTCAAGTATTAGTGATGTAATAGTGCAAATGCAAAATATCATAGTTTTTTTGTAAAATCCAACAACAAAACACACAGAGATTTCGTTATATTTTATAAAAGTGCTACGATATTTCAACAACATCTTAAAATCGAAAAAATGGACACACGCGGTTGCCCATGAAAACCACAGATTTTTTATTTGCTCTTTTGCAAGTCTTATATTGAACTCCGCTATTTGATTAACATTAAGAAAAATTGTAAAAAGCCACAAAATAAAAAATCGATGCAAAAATATTTTAATTTATTTTGTATTTTTATGACAGCTATGAAAGGTGCTGTATCACAATATGATTGCTTCTTAATTTATTATGATTAACATGATGATAATATGATTACTTCTTAACTTAGTATGATTAACAGAATAATAATATGGTTAAGGGAAAAATATTATGATGACATATTACGAGTATATTTAGTCATAATATGATTCAATAATAATCTTAATATGGTGACTACAATCATAATTCTTATCATAATATGTTGCTCTTAGAATATGTCTACCACAACCATGTTTTTTCTTTGCGTGCAAAGAAGAAAAATGAAGAATCTTGTCAATAAGACATGAGCCGTATGAACTCAGACTAATGTGTGTAAAAAAACAACATCAACATGGGATTTAAAAAAAAATTAGAGGCAGTCGTCGTGTTTTACTCACATCCCAGCCATTTATAGACCGATCTGGCTAAATTTCAATAGCTAAATTTAACGGAGCAGATTTAACAGAAGTATAGAAAAATCAAGTCTAGGGTGTCCGGAAAACCGATTTTAACAGACAGATAAACAGTCGGACTGACGAACATTTAATACATATATACTTTATGGGGTCTAAGATCAATACTGTAGAAATAAAAAACGGAATGAAAATCTTATATAACCCTTTTACTTTCGGTGAAGTCTATAAAAAGTGTGTGAAATACGAAGGTAATAGGACTATTGCACGACAGCTTTTTAAAATAGAAATTTGAAGGAGCACATTTGAAAAAGTTTTCAAATGAATGAAAACATGTAAAAAAAGGAAAAAATTTCCATATTCTATTTGTTTAAATAAAATGCGCCATTAAAGTCTCACTCTCTTATATGTATATTTTGACTTAAAACAGGCATTGTAGGGGGCAATGCAGCCATTAAATGCTTAATCAAACTTTTAAGATAGTTTTGTTATATTTTATTTTATTTTACATTTAATTGTTATGCATTATTACTTGTTTTCAATGTTAATTCCTATTTAGTTGCAAACAAAACTGTCAACAAAACCGCACAATTTTACAATTCTCATTCATTTTCAAACCAAAAAAACAATCAACCAACCGACCGACATAAGCGGTCATATCAAGGTTTTCCACATGTGAGAAAATGAAAAAATGTTGACAATAAATAATGTTTATCATATAAAATATATCTATTAACAAAAAAAAAAACAAAAAAAATTTAATTATTTTAAAAGCTCACGTAACAATTTCAACTACTGCACACTTTTATAAAATTTGAAATTAAAATATTTTTTTTGCAGACTTTGAAATTAAATTTTTTTGCAGATTTACTAGTTCTGCAGTTTAAAAATTTTCGTTTTCACTCGCAGAGGCAGAGCATATCTAAGGCCTTTTTTTATATAAAACATGTTGCGTAATATCAGAAATCTTTTTGTTGATATTTATTCATGTCGTTTTTATTTATTGCTTTTTTATTTTTGTTTTATTTTGTACTTTTTAATATTGTCGAGTAAAGAAATTGATTCTTAAGTAAATTATGATTTTTATGTAAAAAAATAACAGTGAAAGAGAAAATTGCAAAGAACTGCGAAGAGAGTTTTGCCTGATATGAGTGGAGAAGAGGCTCTTAGTTTTCTCTTCACCATTTGGCAAAAGGTTTTTAAACATTTAAAAAGTGCTCTGTTGTTTACAGAAATTTAAACAAAACAAAAAAAATAATGAAATTTTTCCAAAAGTTCTCTTCAAATGTTATGTAACCCAATAAAAACTTCGGATAAATTTAGTTTATTCAAAAAAAAAACAAAGCTAAAGAACTAAAATGATCTTTTCTGGCATAGAAAAACAGGAAGTAAAGCTTAAAGTCTTAATTTCCTTAGAACTACAAAAAGAGATTTTATGTCATATGAAAAAGGATGTAAATCTTAACTGACTTAGCAAAAAAAAAAATAGTTCAAGTTCACTTTAGTAACTAACTTTACACAGCTTTAGTGTGTTGATTAACTAAAGTTTAGTTAATCAACACACTAAAGCTGTGTAAAGTGTATAGGCTAAAACCCGTTTTCACAACTAACGGATAAATCTAAAGGTAGGATTTTATCGGAAGTATAAAATGTGTTTCATTATTAACGCTTTAAAAACTAACAGCCGTATTCATAACAAAAAGTTAGCCATAGTTTGTACACTACGTACAACGTGCTGCTAACTAGAATGGCGATTAAGCTTAGCAGCTTGTTGGCACAGAGTTAATTCATAACGAATTTTTCTCCATCTGCCAACTTTTAATAAATCAACTCTGAATTTTTATGATGCCACATTGTATTAATCAAAAATGTAACACGTTTTGCATTAATTATCGCTGAATTTGTCATTTTTTTTTTTCTTTTACCCTTCACATGTAAAAATTTTAAAAAGTTTTTAAAATTAAAATAAATTAAGAAAAGACAGTAAATTAAAAAAGAACAGTTATTTAAAAAAAAAAACAACAAAATTGTTTGACATTAAACGGTTGTTTTTCACAAGTTGGCAAACGTTTGGCAGCTCGTTAACAAGAGTTTAGCAAATAGTTAGCCAGAGTTTGGTTAGTGTATTATGAATAAATTTTTTGCTATTTTTATGCCAAATTTTCATTATGAAGACGGCTGTAACAAAGTAAAGCGTCTTTCAGCTAAATTGGTTGGCAGATTTGTTAATATTTTAAGAAATTCTGTTGATTTAATTAAAGAAACACAATCAAACAGAAAAACATCTAAGTCGTATAACTAATTATAATTATTTAAAGAAAAGAAGCAAGGCCATATACAATTTGAGAAAGTTCATAAATTTTTAGAAATGTTCACAAATAACACATGTGTGTGTGTTATTTGTGCAACACGAAAAAAATAACCGTATACCCCTCGGTGTCATTTTTGCATAAAAGTGATCATTTTCTCAGGCTCATATCTGTCAAACCGCTCGGAATTTTGATTTACCCTCTGGGACAAAGATGTAGCCCTTGCTATAAAGAACAAAAATAAGGCACATATAAAATAGCGTAGTATCCCAAAGTTGACGTAAAGAAAAAACAAATGAAATTAAAAACTTTTCGGGAAATGTTTCACTTTTGCGGCTACCTACACGGTGTTAGCAATCATTCCTAGGAAGTTCATATGCTCTAGAAAGTTGTTTATTGAGATTTTAGGTACATTTTTGTAGTTGATTGTTTCCTTGAATTTTGAACGGTTTGCTACCTATGGACCTGAACAGGGGGAAAAATGAAAAAAAAAAAATCAAATTTTTAAAGTTTTTTGCGATTTTGACATTGAAGATGAAGTTCTTTTGATTTTAAATGTTCACAATTTTTATTCTTTATGGCAAGGGCTACAACGTTGTCTCAGAGAGTAAATAAAAATTCCGAGCGGTTTGACAGATATGAGCCTGAGAAAATGATCACTTTTATGCAAAAATTACACCGAGGCCCCAAATCTTTGGGGGCCAATAAAAAAATGTGCATGACTTTGGGCAAAACTGGGAGACACGGCTCTTTTTTTTTGTCTTGTATCACGCAGAGTTGTCCGTATATGATTATTTTTCCAAGACTTAAAAAATTACACACAGTGTAAGTAACAGATTCTGGCTTCATATCGCTTAATTTAATTAATAACATATTCAAAAAAGACCTCATAAAAACTAAACTCTAAGGCTGCGATCGGCAAAATCAGGGCGCCGCGTTTTCTCTTTTCTCGATTATTCTCTTTTATACTCCATAATTTATACCATAAATTATTGACAGACTTAAATAACACATTTGCCATCAAGCAAATTCCACACCACTGTTGCCAATTTGGCGAATTTTCGTCATTTTGTTTAGGTTGGCCAGTAAAACAAGTAAAAACTTGCATATGCGGTAAGTTGGAGCGAGAATAACTTTTTTTATTTTCAGAGATTTCGTGATAAAAGCAATAAAAAAATTAAGTCAAATAAACATACTCCGTATTCATAAACGCTTATGAAGTAAAATTTTCATGGAAAATTAATATTTTGAAACCTTTAATTAATTTAAAAATATTTTTATGAATGCGCACATAGACTTTATTTTATATTTAGCAATAGTTAGTGTTATTATGCATTGATGATTTAAGTGAGTGAATTTGGCGGTTTTTCCGAAAAATTTTACGATTTTCGACATAGTTTTTCCTGGCAACTATGTGCCACACCCATCAAAAAATATTCTCTCTTACCCCTCTAACCAGCGCTTCTATTCCAACAGCTTTTTATTTCCTTTAAACGCTTTTTTCATTAACTGTTAAACGTTTTTAAGCCCTTTTAAGCAAAAATCTAATTTTTCTTTGTTTCTTAAGATTCTATTCCAACAGCTTTTTATTTCCTTTAAACGCTTTTTTCCTTAACTGTTAAACGTTTTTAAGCCCATTTAAGCAAAAATCTAATTTTTCTTTGTTTCATAAGATTCTGCTGATCATGGCGCTTGAAGCATTAAATTTTTTTTAGCAAGTTGCTAAAAAGCTAAAGCAATTTCTTTTTCTGAAATGCGTGTTTCTGTTCTACGTGTTAAATTAATGTTAAACTAATACGGTACATTGAACTTTACTATGCACTGCTAAATTCACAACTAAAACTTTTTTCGATTTTTTGTATTTTTTTTTTTTTTGTATTTCATTTGTTTATAAACATACTTTTAAATATTTAGCCAGTCGTACGTTCTGCTAAAAAAAATACTAAATAAAAGAAAAAAAATGTTGGCAAATAATCAAGAGAAATCAGCATGAAATTTAAAAAATTTTAAATTTGAAGAAGAAAAAAAAAATAAAAAAAAAAATTGTATGGAAACATAAATTGGCATAATTATCGAAAAAATAAATTGAAAGTAAGCGTTTGAAAATTAAAGGGGGAAGAGGGGGATTATATAGAATAAATAGATTGAAAGATAATTTTGTGTCCATAAAATTGTCAAGAACATTTTGAAAAGAAATAAGTTATTGCTATAAAGTCCTAAAGGCTAGATTACACTATTATACTTTGTATTACTATGTACATGTCAAAAAGTCAAGTATATGACAAAGTGTGATAGTGCAAATGCAATGTGTCAATAAAATGACAAGTGTTATGAATATAGTTTGACATCCCATACGACTTCATCGCTTTTCTGAAAAAATTTCTAAACAAGAATACGTTTCATTAGATCAGGGTTGCATTTTATTTCATGTGTGAGTGTTTATACTTTGTGTGATGGTGTGAACACAAACTGTCATGTTAAATTAGATTTTTTGACAGTCGCAACAAAACTCATTAAATTTCTATCTCACAAAGTATTATGGAATACGTAAGATTTCTGAGATAGTGTAAACTAGCTTTAAGCAGTGCCACAATTTTAGCATTTACAATTTTGGTTTTTATTAAAGCATTTCCAGATTTTGCATAAAGATTTCGTGAGTTATTGAAAAAAGTTTATGATGAACTTTTGATAAAAAAAAAAAGATTTTGCGAAAAATTATAGATACTTCCGTAAGCTTTTATTAAAAAAAGCTTTTAATTAAAAGCTTTTAGGATTTTTTTTATAGTTTATTAGATTTGTGTTAATATTTCTTGCTTTTTAGTCTATCACCCTTATTGTGTTTGACGTAGTTGCAATACTCCTACGACTGTTTGGTAATAGATTAAAGAGAACGTGAGCTTTTTTCCTTTAATCTATTACCAAAGAGTCGTAGGCGTATTTTAAATACGCCAAACACAATAAGGGTGTATAAAATGAAGCTTTTTACAAATTATGGTTTTTAATAAATGATTCTTATTAAAAACTTTATTTCTATTGCGATAAAAGTTTTTGCCAAATTGCCAAGAACTTTTAATCGGAAAGTTCTCCATCTAAAAACTCAGCTTATATTGGCTTTGCACAATGAAATCTTTTCAGTCAAAATTTAAAAAAATTTTTTTTTTTTTTATTAAAAAACAAAACTCTCTCACTTGCACGTACTTAATGGTTGCCAACATTTTGTCAACATTAAATATTTTTTTAAAAAATAAATGGAAATTTAAGTTCTCTAATCATTTAATTTAACAAAAAAAAAAGCGCAAAAAAGCACAAAAGTCAAAATAAGTGTGTGGCTGTCAATCATTACTAAATATCTGACAGCTTATGTGACACGTACAAAGGCAACTACGTACAATCAAATGCAATGTCACACAAACTTTAAAATGTGTACTAAATTTCTTGGCTCGTGTTTGGTTGCTGTATTATATTTAAAAAAAAAAACAATATTTATTTTTAAAAATGTCTGCTTAAATATTTTGCTAAGTAATAATTTATTTTAAAAATTATTTCAGCACCCACGAATTTCAAAAGCCTTTTGTTGCGTGCCGAAGTTTTAAGAAAAATGAATCATTATCAGAGCTCATTGGCCGATGTGGACAATGCACTGAAAGTTCGCTATATTTCAGCTAAGGTAAGACAATTTGGTTTTTTAATATACATATGCTGTGGTTATTGATTTTTATATTTTTTGACAATGTAGGCCCATTATTTACGTGCCTTGGCTTTGAGCGAATTAAGCCGCTACGAGGAGGCTTTATACGAAATATGTTTGGCTATTGGAATGGACAAATCAGCAAATCTCAGCAATACCGAATTGTTTCAACATGATCTCACTAAGGTAAGTAATAACAAATGCTAAGTGTTTGAACTTAAAAGCTTTTTAATAAAAAAAATGTTTGTGTTTGTTTAAAGTTTTTTTTTGGAAAATTAAAGGTCTCTGACTAAAAGAATACATTTACACGAACAAAATACATACATGCTAATTAAAGCTTTTATTTTCGTCATCTCCCTTCACATTTGCTTAAAAGCTTTGAATGTGTTTTTTGAAAATAATTTTTTAAAACATTTTTAAGAAAAGCTTTTTTGGATTTAGTATTTTGTTTTTTAAATCTTTCAATATTTTTTTTTTTTTTATTTAGATTTCAAATTGCGACTTGTTAATTTGTCTACCACTTTTTTAGCTTTTTATAGCATCTAAAATTTCTAAGGAATTTTCTCATCTGTTTTAAATATTTCAATAATTATTTTTATGCGTTTTTTTTCGTTCCGATTATAGTCCCAAACAAAAGCTTAAGTGTGCCATTGATTCTTTTACAAAAAGTTTTTAATAAGCTTTTTAGTAAATAGAACCTTGTAAACAGATAATGGCCTACAAATTAAAAGCTTTTTTGATCAAAAGCTTTAAAGAGACAAGATATCGTTTTTGTAAATATTTTGGAATATTTTGATTTTATTTATTTTTTATTATTTACTTAAAAAAGCTACTTTGTAATATTTGTTATGTAGCTTTTTAAATATCGTCTCTTTGAGTTAATAGTTTTTAAAACCGCCTTTTCATTATTCAAAATTGGCTTTATAGATTTTTTTAAACGTTTATAGCACTTTAATCGAAGCATTTTAAGCTTTCAAAATAATGAAAATGTTAAACTTTTTTAATTGAAAAATCTTTTTATTTAAAAAAAATAAGTTTTAGGAAATAAAAATGTTTAAGTTTAGAACAAAATCTTAGGATTCATCTTATTGCAGAAATTTTTAAAAAAGTTTTAACCAGAAAAGCTTTATAGTGCTTTAAGAAACAGCTATTAAGCAATCAATTAAAAAGTGTTTACAAAGTGTAAAAAATCTTTTTTAAAAGTCCATTCCATCAGCTTCAGTGTTTTTCGACATTTTTACTCAAAAGCTTTTAAAAAAAACTTTAACAGTACAAAAATTACTAAACAAGAAAATCCATTCTATTCATATATTTTAGATTCTCCAAAAGTTACTTTCCCAAACTCCCAAGTGTCTAAAGGTAGACCTCTTATCGTTGCGTTCCAAGGCACCCTACAGCGTCTGCTCCGAGCACAGGCGCAAAAACATTTCTCTACTCAATAACGCCGTTCAAGATGTATACGAAGACGAGGATTTCCTCTCAGCCAATTACGGCAAAGAATTCGATATATTGGCCGATGAAGATGTTTTGAGCTGTACGGATTTTCTCAATTGTGCGGATAAACGTACAAGTTATGCAAATATTGCCAAGAAATATGAGTTGGAACTGAAAAGACAAGCATCGAGAAAGCACTTTCGGCGAAAATGGATGCAAAAAGAAACGGAACTGTTGCCTAGCATTGATGTGGAGAGTGCAAGGTGCAGCAGTCAGTTTCATAATGTATTGGAGCGCATGCAACAGGAAATTGTGAGACTGAAAAGTAAGTATTCCTTTTCAATCTATTAAGCAAAATAATTTATTAAAAAGCTGCTATTTTACAGAAGTAGAATCCTCACCTGAGTATTTCCAAAGACAATTAGTAGCTGTTAATCCGTCTCTAATAGATGTCAGTGATTTTGATTGTGTATTGTGTTGTCGTACTTTCTGGAAACCGGTGGTCACACCCTGTGGTCATACCTATTGTCTAGTGTGTCTAGATCGTTGCTTAGACTACACTTCCTCTTGTCCTTTGTGCATGTCCCCCTTAGTGGAGCCCAGCCAGAATATGTACCAGGGTTCTTCTTCGCCAGTACCTTTGATGCTAACTAAAAGACCTGTTACTAAATTTCTTGAAGCCGCCATGAAACGTTTCATTCCAGAAAGCTACAATAAACGTTTTCGACAGGAAATGATTATGGAACCCTCGGTACCAATATTCATTTGTACCACAGCTTTTCCCTATGTACCTTGCCCGTTATTCGTCTATGAACCACGCTACAGATTGATGGTACGCCGGGCCGTCGAGTCGGGTGATAAGAAATTCGGCATTGTCCAGCCACATAGTGGAAAGTCTCGTTACTATGATTACGGTTGTATTTTGGATATAAGAGATTGCGTTTTGTTGGGTGACGGCTGTTCGATTTTAAGTACAATTGGCTGTCAACGTTTTAAAATATTGACACGCAACGAAAAGGATGGCTATGAAACGGCCAAAGTGGAGTATATACATGATGAGTCTATACCAGATGAGCATTTATCTTATGTTACAAAAATGCATGATGTTGTTCTTTCAAAAGCTATACAATGGTACAAAAGCTTAGGGGAAGATTTAAAACATGAAATACTACAGAGTTATGGGGAAATGCCTGAGGTGGAGCAAAATTGGGAAACAATAGCTGATGGTCCAGCCTGGGCTTGGTGGATAATTGCCTTATTGCCGTTGAGGCCGCAATTAAAGGTGGGTACTTAATATCTTAAAAAAGGAAAAATTTTATTACTTCAATATTCTGTAAGAGCTTTAAGTAAGCTTATTCGACAGTAATAATTATATCAAAATATTTAGCCATTTGTAATAAGCAAATAATCCGTAAATATAAAAAATATTAGACCTTACTTCGTGAGCACATATGAATGGGTGCTGAATTTTTTCAACCTAAAAATTTCGTATATAAAGATTATTTAAGCTAAGTTTCAATCATTCAATGGAACCTATCGAAGTACTAAATCGGGAAGTTACTTGCATTAAGGCCAGGTGATAAAATAGGCTTATTCGGCTTATTTGCAACATTATATACCCTTGATATATATGAAATGAAATGCGCAAGATATATATGATAGATGTTGCTTAAAATTGTTCACAAATTTGAACAGAGTACTAGGCTCATGGCTATATATGTTATTTTCCTGTTCTCAGTAACATGTAGCTACACTGACAACATCACGATTTACTTTTATTTACTGTAATTATTTAAAAAAATGTATTTGGCCGCACTATAAAAGATTTTCTTAATAATAATTAAAATCGCCAGACTCAACAAATTCTTTTTTTGGTTTCTTCCTTCAGGTCGATATCTTGGCAACAACATCTTTGGAAAAACGTTTGCGTGCCATTGAAAAGACAATTAACTCAATGCCCGGTAATTACGATTATCAGCGTGTATCAGAAAATTGTGATGTTGCCGTTGTAGTAGACAATCAGCAACATCTTCCGCATCATAGAAATGGAGAAGATAACGATGAAGAAGATGTTGATGATGAAGCTGGAGATATTGTCCATCATCATGTGGGTAGTGGAGAGGATGACGATGATGATCTGTCAAATGATATTGTCGATGACGAGGAAGAAGATGACGCACAACCGGCCTCTTTACAGCATCACATACAAAATGTTGCTCACGATCAGCAACATTCTGTAGAGCAACATCAGCAAATGCATCAGCAACAGTTTGATGATGTCACTACAGTGGATGAATGCTGTCAACGCACAACTGCAGCTGCCCTAGTGCATGGACAACTTGAGGTGCCTAATGAAACCCTAGACCCAGCAAATGATCTTCGCCACCACCAACATCATCCGCAGCATCACCAGCATCATGTCCATCACCGACATCGCAGAGCTGGTCATGCACATTCTCTATTGTTATAAAACTATTTGCCGAAGTTTAAAGAATTTTGGCTGGAAACTGGCTTTCTTTAGCAGTCAACATTTAAATTTTGTATGTTCTAACAATTATTACAAAATATTTTTCTCATTCTTATTCTTATTATTACTATTATTAAAACTTTTAACAAATGACTGTTAGAAACTCTTCTATTTCAAATTATTTAGAATACTTTAGTCGGTATAATCAATTGTATAAATGTTTAGTAGGTTTTTTTGTATGTATGTATGTGTGAGTAGCAAGTAATTGTTTATATATTTATGTGTATATATAGAATTTAGGATTTTTACAAAATAATATTTATGTAACTAAACAAAATATATATGAAATGTATGTCTTTATGTGATAATACAGAAAAAATAGCTTAAACAAATTTATAATAAACAAAAACACTTTAATATGTAATTTAAAAAAAAAACATTTTTTTTTAATATAAAACCACAAAAAAAAATAATAAATTGGCGAAGGCCAGCTACATGTTGCTGGTAAAAAAGCAAGAAGTAAAAATAAAATTACTTTAATTTTTTTTATATGCACCATATAAACATGTTGCTGGCAACATTTGTTAAAAAAATATTTATTAATTGTATTTTATTTGTTAGCAAAATTATTAAAAACAAAGGGAAACAAAAATAATTAGACAAAAAATTTTAGCAACATGTTGCTCTTAACCATAAAAAATCCAAAAGTTTTTTGTTTTTTTTTTTTTTGTTAAAAGAACTTACAAAAATAATCAAAACCGAAACTTTATAACAAAAATCCCAGCCTAATGTTGCTAACTTTAAAACATATTTTTTTTTTTTATTTGCCATCTTTTTTCTTTAACAAAAACCATGAAAATTTAGAAAAACAATGTGAGTGTTAATATTATAGTTACAACAAAAATAGATCATTATCTAGGGGCCAATATACCGTAGCTGAACCAGTAGTTTAACTCACTTAAACACTTAACCAAATCTTATGTAAAACTAATGTCTACTCCTATAAGAAAAATTTTAACTTTTAAAGTAATTGGAATTCATAATTGTAAAAAAAAACCAAGATCGATGTCTATGATAGATTTAAAAATAGTTAATTAAAAAACAAAATGAATGTAAAATTGTATAAATGTGTAACTTAATTTTTTTTTTTCTGTGTAAAGAAATCTGAAAAACCAATCAAAATTTAACATTTAATTTAGTTAAAGAAACAAAACTATTATGAAAGAGTTTTTGATATTATGATTTACCACCGCATTCAGAAATAATTATTAAATTTAACAAGCGTTTACTAAGTAAAGTTTTCGTAAGAAAAATTTTGAAAACTACTATTATTTTTAAATAGTAATACTGGAAAAATACTAATACTGACATTAATTTTTAAATGCATTGTTAAAGGCCCTTATGACACTACATTTTTTAGTCATTAAGGGCCATTATTACAACTTGAAGTTAGCTAAAGTTAAGACTAAATTGACAGATAATAATGTGTTACCTGTCAAAAAGCGTATGTTAACTGTCGGATAACAACTAACGCCAAGTATTACAACTTGAAGTTAGCTAAAGTTAAGATTAAATTGACAGATAATAATGTGTTATCTGTCAAAAAGCGTATGTTAACTGTCGGATAACAACTAACGCCAAGTTATAATAATGGCCCTAATTGATATAGAATTTATAGAAAGAAACAGTAAATGTTAGAAAGAGCAAACTATAAAAAATGTAAACAAAGTTTTTTAGCTTTTTTCTCTTGTTATGGTTTTGTTTCAGGGATGGCGTTGAGAATTTTTAAAATTGTACCAACAACCTTTTGAAATTGTTCCTAATTGTACTAAAAGATTTTTTTAGTTGAAATTAATTTTATTTATGTTCTTAAAAAACACCACAAAAAGGTATTATTAATCTTAGTTTGAAAAGTATCAACAAAAAAGTACAATTGAAACAACTTAGCCATCCCTGTTCTGTTAATTTTATTAAATGTTGCCAACTTTTTGTTTATGAGAAACCTAAAAACAAAAAGCGGTAAATCGCTGAATTTGCCCATAAACCGCTGATTCAGCAACACTTTTAATATTACAAGCTTGAAATGTTAATTTGAAGTTGAACAATTTTACATTTTTTTGACATAATTTCATTTTTTATCGATAACTTTAGTAAATCGTTTGACAGCTTGCCATTTAGCTAAATACAGCTGAACCCTTTGCACTTGGTAAATTTTTCTATTACTTTATATTTGCACTGTTCACCAAAACTTGAACAATGCATTAAAAATGTAGTGTCATAAGGGCTTTAAAGAGATGTTGGCTACAACTAGCAGCACGTTTCCAGCAATATACGTACTTTAGCAACATGTTACTAATGAACTCTGTATTAAAAAAAATTTCGATATCACTTTATATGTGTAGAACTTGGTACTCGGTTAACATTTGTAAAAAATGTTGAGCAAGATTTGTAATTTATGTACATGTATCAATGTTACCTATCTCGCGAGTTTGTACAATTTGACGCTTTCTTTCTTCAAATTCAAATTTTTCCTTTCTCATTTAATATAAAGTTGAGTGTTTCGTCTTTTTAATGGCACGCAAAAGTTTTTCCAAAGATGTTGTAACCAAGAAGGAAGAAACCATAAAATAATTGTACAGACTAGCGATTTTCATTATTAAAAACAAAATCGGTTTTAATTAAGTTTAACAAATTTTTAAGAAATTAATTAAAAATGGATAATCATTCAAAAAAGCAAATTTCGATCTACCAAAGGTTAAAATACAATTTGGTTTAATAATTGATGTTTGACTATTACGTCAGCAGTCGTCGATGGCTGCGAGTGTAAGACGGCAAATCCCTGTGAGGAGATCGAGTGGTAGTGGTAGCGATCGAATCATGTCAGGGTAACCAGCCGCCTGGGTTCGAATCTCAGGTCAGTCAAGAATGAATGATTATCTATAACAATTTTAATTAATTTTCATGTTGTAAAATTCCTTTCTTCATAAAAATAATTAAATGAAAATTAAATTTGATGAACTTAAGCCTGATTAAAAATATTGAAAATTTGGATTAAAAACCAAAAATAGTTCAACAAAATTATCACAATACTAATTAATAATTACGTTAAATAAAAGTTAATCATGTTATTGTCAGTTTAGCAACATTTTGCTAAGAACAGAAAATTAATACGTGTATAAAGCCTAGAGCCTAGTGCTATCCTCAAATTTGTTAAAAATGTTGAGCTACATTTATAATTTACATGTATCAATGTTACCTATCTCGCTAGTTTGCACAATTTGACGTTTTTATTCCGTTAAACTATGCGAGATTGTTTCGCGTATGCAAACAAAACTCACATGTATTTTGCTAAAAAGTTTTGTTTTTTTTTTTTTTAATAAACAATTGAATAAAAATGGATGAAAAACTCTTACCGTTTGTGTAATATTATTTATATTTATACTTCTTTTCCATTTTCTTTAAATTCCACGCGAAATAAGTTCATCTTTTATTATTTCGCAGTTGTATAAATATGTTGCCAGAAACATTTCGTAACTTTTTCACAAAATAAACAGAGTACAAACTTTGTAAACGTTATTTCATAGAAATATTTCGCACAAGTATTTTCTTCACATGAGTTTTGACAGCATTTCACGTAAAATGTTGCACAGAGTACCAGGGGCTTAATTACCGTATTCGATATCGAGTAAGCTATCGTATCGAGTAAACTATCGTATTTTTCTGCATACGATAGACACTGACGTATCGAATGAAAACTCGAGAGATGTTATGTCTTTGGATACTCGATATCGAATGCTATCATCTCAAATTACTATACATTTCATTCGATATCGAGAGTCATAATACCAAAATAAAAAATTTCGATAAATTTTGCTCGATATCGTATGCGGTAATTAGACCCCAGGCTTTGCTAGAAAATGTGTCTGCTTATTGGAACATACATAACTTTAAATTTTTTGTATGTTTTATTTTGAAAAATAATTTCAGTTTCATGTTGCTAAGAAAATTTTAGAAGTAAAAAAAAAATTTAGTTTTCTTTTTAAATTTAACAATTTTTGATCTAGAAACATTTAAAAACAAAAGTGTTTCAACAATAGCAATAGTGATGTATAAAATACATTGCAACATGTTGATATAATTGCAATTTATTTAAAATTCTGTCACTATTAACCTTCTTCTTGGCAACTTTTAATGTAAAATAAAAAATGTTTCATTTATTTGAAATAATTTTGGTTTTCTTTTGGATTTAAACTGATTTAATAACAATTAAAACACAAGTTGATGTAAAAAACAGAAACACAAACTTCTTTATATTATGTACAAATATTAAAAATATTGTTTGTAAATTTGTTGGTAAAGCGAAAATTTTGCTTCACATATGCCCCATACACGTTTCAATACAACTGTCAACTGAAGGCTCAGATAGCCGGGAGTAACAGTAACGTTGCAAATCAGCTGCTTCATTTTGTTGTATGTAAAGCAATTAGAACGATTATACGTCTCAATCTGTAAGAAATAGATTGGTCTTACTTTTTTACGCTAAGGTTACTGTTACTGTTACTCCCGGCTAACTGAGCCTTGAGTCTTTCAACTGAATGGATGCTTGGCCACACACTTCATCAACTGAATTGAAAGATTTTAAATTAATTTTAAAATTTAATGAAATAAAAGACAATTTTTAAATACTTAACTTTTGTTTCTGCAAAAGAAAATTACAAACATTATTTTTGACAGCTGATCAAAAGATTCGAGCACACACAGTACAATCGAATTGAAAAACTTAGTAGTCAACTTGAAAAAATCAAAATCTTTTGATTTTTCTTGAACCAACTCGACAACCGTTTAAAAAATCAATTTATAAAGCCATATACGCTTTGATTTGAACAACAACCGACTCAGTTGACAATTGAATTGAATCATGTATGGGCTGCTTAACAAATGTTTAGTTTGCATTTCTAAGTAAGAAATTTTAGGAAAAATAACAAATAAAAATGTTTCAGAAACATGCTGAGAAGGAAATAAATGCAGTTTTTTCTAAATGAAAAGGCAAAGGATCGTTTCAAATTTTATATAATAAAATATTTTACATTTTTATCACGAACTACAAACATTTTTATTTTTATTAAATGCAAACAAAATTGTTTATAAACTTTTTCAGTTAAATCATCACTTAAAAATATGTTTACTGTAAACATTGATATCAACATGTTGCATTAATTTGTATTATTTAGAAAATACTTTTAAATTAGAAGGTTGGGGCGGAAGGGGGAGGTAATTTTGTCTTATTATTTCTTTTGAATTGAAATACACAGTAACTCTTAAAGATATTTTCGAATAAACCCAAATTTTTTTGTTTCTGAACAGATGGAGAATTTTAAATAAAAAAAAAAAAAAACGAAAGAAATAAAAAAAATATAAATATTTTTTCTTAATTTGACCTTGATTTAAAAAAGGAAGAAATAAATATTTTTTTTTCAAAAATTTATTTTTTTAAAAACAGAATTTTTAACATTCCACATTTGTTTTTCATTAACTGATCAAAGAACTATATAAAGAATTAAAAAAAATAAATCCTTATTAAATAATTTATAAAAAAATTAAAAAAAGCCAAACATTTTAAAGCTTAAAGTTTTTGAACAAAAAAATTTTCTTAATTCAATTTTTTTTTTTACTAATTTGAAAAAAAAAATCCAAATTATTTAAAAAAATTTCTTAATCATTTTAAAAGAAAATAAAAATTCAATTAAACACATCATTTTTACAAAAAAAAAAAAAAAAAAGGTTTCTAAAATTAAAAATAGAAAAATTACAAAATTTTAATTAAATTAAAAAAAAAATAGGAAAATTCAAACAAAATTGAAAAATCAAAACAAGTGTAAATATTATTAAAAAAAAAATAAATATTAATAAAAAAAATTAACTAAACAATAATAATAAATTAACTATATTCAATTAATTCAAGTACATAAAATGCTGAAACTAAATGACAATCTGCATGATTTATTTAACTAATTAATAGAAAAAATTATAATCAAAGAAAAATAAATTGAAAAAATTCAAAACCAGAAAAAGCAAAAACAAAGAAAACCCCATTTAAATAAAAAAAATATATATAAAAAAACAAAAATTTTAATAATTACTTATAAATGGTAAAAATTTCTTAGAAATTATTTTTTATAACTAAAACTAACGAAAAATTCAAATATAAAACTTAAAAAATAAAATTTAAACAAATATAATTTTTAAATAAATTTCCTTCTCAAACTATCTCTATAACTCTTAATATTTAACAACAAAAATACTTTCACAATTAAAAGTTGAAATAATCAAATTTTTTGTTAATTTTTCCTCAGCTCTTTTTAAACAAAAGTCTTTTTAGTTTTAACTCAAAAAAAAAGAACAAAAAAAAAATTAATTCAATTCTATTAAAAATAATATATTTTTTTATCCTTAATCTTAAAAAAATAAAAATGTCTTAAACTTTTGTTAAATCTATTACTTTCATTCCTAAAATGTTCTTAAAAAATTTCTATGCTTTTTAACTCGAAATTTTTTACGTTTCTCTTTTAATTGTTTTTTATTTAATTTAAGAATTTCAAACTAAAATATAAATGCTGTGAATATTTTAAGTATGTTTTTGTTTTTAATTATAGTTTTTTACTTTAATTAATATTTATAATTATTTTGTAGAATTTATTTTAAAATGTAAGTTTCTAGTTTCGTATTTAATATTAAAATATATATTTTTTTTTATTCTCTAAATATCTTACGAGTAATTTTTCTAATTAAATTTAAACAAAAAAAAAAAGCAAAAAACAAATTAAATGTTTCCTCAATGAAATTTTTTACTTTACTTTAAAATAAAATTTAATAAAATACAATTTCTTTAAAAATACAAATGTCTGGCTTTTATTTAAAAAAAACAAGTTTTCTTCACCTATTTTATAAATTTTTATAGTCTGGCTACTCTTAAAAACAAAAACACAAAGTTTAACGAACGTTTGACGAACACATACATTTTCTCAAACGACAAACGTTTGATAATGATTTGAAAATCATAACATTCTCAATAAAAAGGGCAAATTAATTCAAAATGGAAAATGCACTTTAATTTCAACTTGCCTTCAAGCTTTATTCTCAAATGTTATTAAAAAAACAATGTGCAACATAAATTAAAAAAGATTTTCATTTTAAATCATTACAGTTATTTCCGCTTAACCCATTAAGGCCCTGCGTTGCGTTTTCGCAACGTTCACTTAAACCTCCCCTCAGGCATTTTGTTGTTACGTGATATTGTTATAAAGCACAGAGAAATAAAATTTAACTTAATATCTAATCGAACTGTTTTTGGATTTGTATCATACATAAGTTTTTTTTATAAAAATTTTTAATTTAAATTTTGAATTTTTCCTGTTTTTTGGGTACTTTTGGAAAAAGTAAAAAAAAATAAAGTAATATATAATATACCTATCTGAAACTTCTAAAGCAGATAGCTAACATACGAACAATATTATTTCTACTCAAAAATCCAATCATCGTAGACATTTGAGACTTTTTAATGATTGGATACATCAATGATGCGAAAACGCAACACTGGGCCTAAACCATATACAAATTACATAAAATTATCAAATAAAATATATTAAACAATCACTTGCTATTTAAATCAAACATGTATACATGTAAATTATAAGTTGTTGTTATTACGCAGTAGGTAAATTCTCTATGTCAAGTGTGCTATTTTCCTAAAGGGAAGCGAACTTCCACCAAAGTAGTTCCGTGATAGGTCTTTGGGGGAAGAGACCGGTTCCAGTTCTAACAGTTTATATGAATAAGATCTATCACTTTTACATGGGTTTGTCATTGGTTAATTGACACCATTTGACCAGTCACACATATATTCTCAATGAACGTGTTAAGTGTTAGAACAATGTAAGATTATTTCGATACAATGTAGTATGTACCGTAATTCATTACTTTTTTTACCTTCTTGTTCTTTATGCACCAGTTAGATGATTAGTTCTCCTTTCACTGGTCATGAGTTCTATCTTTTTGAACTTGTTCTATTTTCACAAATCCAGCAACCATTGACACAAATTTCCAGCAGGGTTACTTCAATATTTGATACCATCCACTGACAGCTAGGATATTTCAGGAGTGGCCATTATACTGAACCTGTGGTAAATTTTGAACCGATCTTTACGAAAGTTGACAGTGTGATTTCTATTCATTTAAAACTGTGACAGAACAAAATTTATAACAAAAGAATTATTTTTTATGGTATAAGGCGTACCAAAGTGTTTTTCGAGAGTGGGTTTTATATGGGTCCTATGGTAAATTATGGACCGATCAATTTACAAATGTGAAAAAAGTGACGTAGCAATGCACCCAAAGTGCCTTGGATTATATCATAATTGAATTAAAAATAAAATGTAAATGAATATCTTTTTTAATTTTTTTTCCTAAAGACGTGAATAAAATATTTTAATTTAAAATTTTTACAAATGCGCTTAATTTGTATATGCTTAGGGCCCAACGTTGCGTTTTCGCAACGGGAGTTATCTGGGCTCCCACGTATCCGATTTGCCCAAAATTTGTTTTCTTTCATATTTAGGTATAAACAATTAAATTGTAAAAGTTTCATCATTATAGCTCAATGGGATCATGGTTCGGGCCTTAATGGGTTAATTGGGTTTTTAATAATGCACGACTTTTGACGCAATTAAACGGGAACTCAATTAAGCAGCACTCGGTTAATTGAATCCCCGACGCAATTAAAACGAAAATCGCTTAATAGAGCAAGATGTGCAATAAAGCGAAACACCCATGTGTAGATAAAAAATAAAACTCATTTCTTTATTTAATAAGTTAAAAAAGGGCTTAGGTTTTTTTAATAAAAATCAGGTACGATCATCGCACAATCCTTCTTTGTGGAGCAAAAACACATTAAGTAGACGGAAACAATAAACCGAAACATTTGCTTTTGTTGTTCGCAATGCGGTCCTTTTTTGCGAAATAATTAAGCGGATGACGCAATTAAACGGAACTCAATTAAACGGGTATTTTTACATAGACAGTTATACTGAATGATTTCGTTACATGATTTTAAGTGCAATAAAAGGGGAAACTCAATTAAGCGGGGCTCAATTAACCGAAGATAATGTATTTATTTAAATAAACTGTCAGCCAAATATTTGGCACCATAGCTAAAAGATGAAATAGCCCAGTAAAAAATGTGCTCCAAAAGGAGCAGGTTTTAGGTATGAATTCATACCTCAAATCGCTTCAAACCTGCTGATGGGATGCCTGTATGGAGAGTTCCCGGTTTGGAGGACTATATTCTGCTAACAATAAGCGCTTCATTTAACATGCAAACAAAGCACTCCTAAAGTACTTTTTTTAAGGGATCACTATATAAAAATATCCACTAATGTTTTGCTTTAACTTGTTTAAATGCCTTTTTTCAATAATTTTCGTAAACCATAATATATTTCATAATTTTTAAAACCTTCTTCGTTGTCAGCACCAAAATAGCAGCTTTTCTGTATATTTTATTCTTTATCATTTACTGCTGTATAAGAGCTCTCTTATTGAAGCGCTCGATTATGAGCTTTTTTTCTCAAGTGCTTCAAAAAAACCGACGAAATACTTTTGTTTTGAGGATTGTGATGGAGTAGAATCGTGATCGTACAACAAACTTATATATACTTCACTTTCCCATTTTATTATACCCACACCACAATAGTGGAGAGGGTATTATGCATTTGTGCTGATGTATGTAACGCTTTAAAATATTGGTCCTAGACCCACCTTAAAGTATACCGATCGTCTTAGAATCACTTTCTGAGTCAAACTAACGATGTCCGTCCGGCTGGCTGGCAGGCTGGTTGGCTGGCTGTCCATGTAACCTTGTGCGCAAAGTACAGGTCGCAATTTTGGAGATAATTGGATGAAATTTGGGTCATAGGTTCTTATTGGCACAAGGACCAAGCCTATTGAAAATCCGAATCTTAGGACCACGAGGGAAGTTAGGGGGAAATTTCTTCATCTCAGAAACTATCAAACCGATTTCAATGAAATTTAAAACATAGATAGATCCATATCTATATATGGACACATTAGCTATACAGTTTTTCAAAAATAGGACCACAAGGGGAGGTAGGGGGCAATTTCTGCCTCTCACAAACTTTCAAACCGATTTTCATGAAGTTTATAAACATAGATAAATCTATATTTATATGGACACATAAGCATGATGTGTTTTTAAATACTGTGGTGTAGGGTATCATATGGTCGGGCTTGACCGACTATACTTTCTTACTTGTTTTTACTTGCTTTCTTAAAATTTTTCATTAATTTTTTACTCACATATGATTTATATTTTTAACAAGAAATTAAGGTTTTCTAAAGGCGAATTCACTTCACGTAATGTGTACTGATTGTGGGTTATAAGATTCGTTTATCATATGTACAGTTAAAATTGAATAAAAATATAACATTTATGTTTGTTATTCAAAAAATAAACTACCAAAAAATAGTGTTTTTCCGTACATTTATTATTTCGACTTTTCGCGAAAAATTTACTTTTTTATTATTTTAAATGGTTCCTTGGGGCCTCGAAATCAATAGTTGTTCTACGACTTTTTCATATATAGCCTATTCGAAAATGTACCGTTATTTTTCTGTTGTTCAAGAAAATCGCCAATTAGACCCTCGAAGCCTTAAAATATGACTTAATAATGTTCTACAATTTTGTTAAGAACGGTTGTTTCTTTATTATACCCTCCACCACAATTAGTTGTGAAGAGGGTATACTAAGTTTGTCATTCCGTGTGAAACTTTTTTATTATTCATCTCAGACCCCATAAAGTATATATTTTCTGGGTCCTTGAGTAATTCTAAGTCGATTTAGCCATGTCCGTCTGTCTGTCCGTCTGTTGAAATCACGCTCACTTTCGAAAAACTCGAAAGAAATAAACATACTTCGTTTCAAATTGCTTGTAGTTATCCTAAGCAGTTTGGGATTGAAATCCAGCAAAATCGTTTCAGTAGGATCAGAGCTGTGAATCAAAATGTGGAACCAACACCTAAAAAAAATTTATAATTTTGTTACAAAAACTAACATAAATGGTGGAATAACGAACAGAATGATACAAGATTTTGCACAAATTCGTTTTATTCGACTGGAAATAACGCTGTAAAAATTCGTGAAGATCGGTCCATAATTTACCCTAGGCCCCATATAAACCCTACTTCCGGAAAACAGTTTAGTACGCCTAAAACTGTAAAAAATAATTCTATCATAACAAAATTTGTTACCTAAAAGTTCTATAGGACAAGAAATAAGACTGTGAAATGTCGTGAAGATCGGTCTATAATTTACCCTGGGCCCCATATAAACCCTACTCCCGGAAAACAGTTTAGTGCACCTTAAACCATAAAAAATAATGCTATCATAACAAAATTTGGTACATCACAGTTTTATTGAACAAGAAATAAGACTTTAAAATTTTGTGAAGAACGGTCCTTATTTTACCATGGGCCCCATATAAACCCTACTACCGGAAAACCGTTATTAACAATGCTGTTATAATAGAAACTGGTACGTCACAGTTTTGTAGGACTTGAAATGGCACTGTAAAATTTCGTGAAGATCGGTCCATAATTTACCATAGGCCCCATATATACGCCTAAAACCGTGGCAGATATGGATATTGCGGTAAACTTTCTTCCAGCTTAGCTTTATACGACCAGAAAAAATGTTATGCAGTGTTGTGATATACGGTCCATAATTTACCTTAGATCTCATACTAAGCAGCCTTCTGAAATTCACTGCAAACGCTTAAACTAATTGCACCGCTGTATTGAAATTTATGTTTTTTAATACCCAAAATCACTTTGCAGAATTTGGGACGATTGGTTCATAGCTTACTATGGCTTCAATATAAATTGCCCCCCTAAAAATCATTTAGGTTCAGCTTAAACTGTTACGAATTATGATATATTTTACTCAAGCTACTTAAAATTGCTAAAAGAAAAAAGCATTAAACTCTCTGATTGTCGGTCAATAATTTAATAAAGGACTAAACTGCAACCAATTTTAATGCGGATGTCTGTTTTTGTAAAGATTATATTAATAAATAAACATTAGACTGGTCGCATCTTGTATGGGATTTTTTTTTAAATTTAATTGTTTGCGCTGCTTAAAATATGAGGCTTGGTGTAAGAAATCATGATCTAATTTTTCAGGTCAATCCGACGGAGACTAGCCGTGCCGGGTGGGGCCCAAAGTTCCCCATATTAGAAAAAAAAAACATTTTATCTATCAGATCTTTATAGTTATACTAGTATTTAAATAATTTACACCCTAATGGCAGAAAACTAAAGCTCGCAAGAAAGTTTGCTAAGGAATTAATTCAATAATTCCACACAGAAAAAATTATTGCCGAATTTTTTTCAAACAAACGCTTGTCTGAAAATTTTTTTAATTTCTATAAATTTGTTTACTGATTCAATCAATATTTTTGTTTGATTTTTATTTAACCAACAAAAATGTGGACAACTCTTCAAAAATATAATAAACGCGTTATTGGTGTCAAGTGTTCATAATTTTTTATGAAATATTTAACGCTCTTTAATGTTGTCGTCTTTTTGCATTTTTTTTATTTGATCGTAAGCAACACTTCTTTATGTGAAATAAAATAACAACAGCAAAAAACACACACAGTCTATTTTTGGACGCTTTAAAAAAGTGCAACTATAAGAAAAACAATAGCAGAAACAACATTATAAGAAACAAAATCCCGTATTCAATTTTTTAAAACTGTTTGGTTAAATACATCAAATACAAAAATAGAATGATGACGAAAAACATATCGAGTCGGTCTGCTGTCGTTTTCGGTTACATTTCTTCTTTAGCAAAGTAAAGGATACAGCAACAGAGAGTGATAAAGAAAAAACATTGTGTTGTGTGTATAAATAAGACTTCGTTCAAAAATTATTCCAACAAAAAAAATGTGTCTCAAAGGCAGCCGGCGGCTCTGCTCTGCCGTCATCTTCTCATACAGTGCTTACTTGTGTGCGCTTCATTGCTTGTGCAAAAACTTTTTTTTTTTCGAAATTTAGTATATGAATTTCAGTAAACTTTTTGTTTGATTGAGTTAAATTATTTGTTTGAAAAAATCAGTGTTTTTTCATTAAACAAAATGCAAATAAATTGTTTGAATATGCGAATTTGTTTATAGGACCGACTTCAGACAAAAAATTGTTTGATTCTACAAATTTTTTGTTTGAATTGGAAAAATAATTTTTTCTGTGCGGAAGTCTGTTTTTATAAAGATAATAATAATAAATATGGGCATTTCTCTAATGTCGAATGCGACATTCGTACGCCTAAAAAGTGAAAAAAACATATATCAAAACATTAATTTTATTTTGACAAAAGGCGAAACTTATAGCTCTTGATTAGCACCATAATTTGTGGTAAAGATTGGTTTTGAGCAATTGTTCGTTTTCAAGAAAATTAAAAAAAACCAAGGCATTTGCATGCGACAAAAACAGAAGTCGCTTTTACGGCAAACAGTTCAAACACTGATTTCAGCGAAACTTGATAAAATATTTTAATGCGACTAATTTAAAATGTTATGCATTGGTGTATCTTAATAATGCTTTTTATTTCATTCAAAAATATTGTGTAGTTTGTTTTTTATTTAATTTTAATCACTGTCGCACGCTACGAGTTGCATGCGACATTTTGTTCCATCATACTTTTATGTTTATTATTTTTAATTTTTAATAAAAACAAATAAAAATAAATTTATTTATCTTATGCTAAGTTCACACTTAGCTTTTTAAACGCGTTTAAGCAAAATGTTGATTTAGCTAATCAAAGCCGTTCCCATTACATTTAAGATGATTAAGATGACAGATGATAAGAAAAAAAACACACAACAAACACACAAAAAAACAACAAACCAATTTATATTTCTTTAAGGTATTAAAAATGTATAAAAACACTTTTATAAAGTTATCAGAAGATTATTTTAATCATTTTAATGATGAAATTGTGAAAATTTATGAATTATTTAAGGAAAAAAATAAAAACATTAAGCAGAAATCTTGGCCGGTTGTACACGATCATGTTGGCGATTCTACATTTGAGGTATGTTCAGTGGATTCTATGTGGTTTATGAAGTGATTTAGTTGTAATCATGTCAATTTGAAGTGATTAACAAATCACTTCAATGTATGGGTAATCATCTCGATTTTGAAGTGATTAGAGCTTAATCACGTTCGAGCTGCTTAAACGCGTTTAAGAACCCAAGTGTGAACATAGTATTATATGTATGTAAAGTATTTGTAAAGACAAAGAAAAGAAACTAACTTAACTTTATTTTTCTCGGCGCTGTTTTTACTTATCTACATTCAAACATTTTATTATTTGTATTTACATAATCAAAGAAAGATATTTTATTTATGCATTTTACACTTACGATGTCGCACGCTACAAAATTCAAATAAGTACCAAGAGCAAAGCGTTGATTTTTTTCCAACAAAATTTTTTTTATTTAAATCGCAATATAAATCTCTGTTTGTAACAAATATTTGCTTCGCATTATACAAATACCTATGACGCACTGATAACAAATGTTATTTTTCAATGTCGCACGATACATCAAAATATATGGTAAAGCAAAGAAAAAATTTACCGTAATTGGCAATCGCATCGTTCCTTTTACATTTTTCTTATATTCTTTGAATATTAACTGATATTTAAAAAAGATTTTTAAATGCATAATGTTTCTCATTTAGATCATTTAGCAAAACAAATCTTGCAATAGAAAGGTTCAAAACAGAACTTCTGCACTTGTTCGACTTTGCATTTGAATATTTCAAAGTGTGTTATGAATAAATGTAAAATTTGTTTACATTATTGAAAGTTGATAGATTCCCTATAAAAATATGTTAAAACAACATACTTTTATAGACTTTGAATTTTTTGGCTGCGGTTGACATTTCTGGAGAAATGCCCATATACATCATACAAATATTACTCCTTAAACATTCGAACTGTTGGTGGAGGCACAGCCGAATATCGCACTCTCACTTGTTTTTTGTAAACATATCAACCTCAAAAAATGTCTGATAATGGCAAATTCATATCGTTTTTAGGAAATGCTAGATAAACGCCATCTGGCGGTGGTTGATTAAGCAGTTAAAAAGATAAAGCAGTTAACAAGATAATTTTACAAGCCCTACAGAAAGGTTTTATTTTTGAAAATCGGGTAAAAAATTTGGAAACTAAAGGCAAAAGTATATAAATATAACCTAAAAATCCCATAATAAAAAAAACCAAAACAGTAGCATTTAAATTTACTAGTATTGATGTTAGACAGTACCACCTTACAAGAAAAAAAGTAAACCCTCTAACATAAAGTATTTGTTCAAGGATGTTTCGAAAAAAAGGTCGACAAGACCATAATTTGCCCTACACAGAAAAAATAATTTTTCCAATTCATACAAAAAATTTGTAGAATCAAACAATTTTTTGTCTGAAATCGGTCCTATAAACAAATTCGCATATTCAAACAATTTATTTGTATTTTGTTTATTGAAAAAAAAAACACTGATTTTTTCAAACAAATAATTTTACTGAATCAAACAAAAAGTTTACTGAATTTCATATACTAAATTTCAAAATCAAAAAAAAAAAAAAAAGGTTTTTGCACAAGCAATGATGCGCACACAAGCAGGCACTGTATTAGAAGGTGATGGCAGAGAGAGCAGAGCGGCCGGCTGGCTTTGAAACACATTTTTTTGTTGGAATAATTTTTGAACGAAGTCTTTTTTTATACACACAATGTTTTTCGTCATCACTCACTGTTGCTGTATCCTTTCCTTTGCTAATGAAGAAGAAATGTAACCCAAAAACGGCGACAGACCGACTCGATATGTTTTTCGTCATCATTATATTTTTGTATTTGATGTATTTAAGCAAACAGTTTGAAAAAATTGAATACGGGATTTTGGTTTTTTTTTTAACCAACTTTGAAACCAACCAACAATTTATTTTGTTTCTTATAATGTTGTTGTTGTTTCTGTGGTTTAAAAAGAGTGAAAGGTTTTTTACCTGCTATTTTTTGTTTTTTTTTTTTTACTTCAAATCTCTTCTTCTTTCTTACTGTTGTATTTTTTTAAAGTGTCCAAAAATATACTGTATGTGTTTTTTGTTGTAGTTCTTATATTTCACATTAGGAAGTGTTGCTTACGATCAAATAAAAAAATGCAAAAAGACGACAACATTAAAAAGCGTTAAGTATTTCATACAAAATTATGAAAACTTGAAACCAATAACGCGTGTATTATATTTTTGAAGAGTTGTCCACATTTTTGTTGGTTAAATAAAAATCAAACAAATTTATTTATTGAATCAGTAAAAAAATTTGTAGAAATTAAAAAAAGTTTCAAACAAGCGTTTGTTTGAAAATAATTCGGCAATAATTTTTTCTGTGTAAGGGGCCATTTACCCCATGTATCTCATTCTAGTATTTATCCAGCAGATCTCTGTTCGCACCACCATAATGTACACCCTAATCGCAGAAAACTAAGGCTTGCAATAAAGTTTTGCTAAGGAATTAATTCGATAATTCCAGCAGAAACATTTTTAAATTTAATTATTCGAAAATGAAGGAGGTTGCACAACCCTAGAGGGAAGTGAACTGACACCAAAGTTGTCCCGTGATAGGTCTTTGGTAGTAGAGACCGGTTCTAGTTTTAACACTTTCTATGAATAAGAAATATCACTTTTACATGGGGTTGTCATTGGAGGGGGTCAATTGACACCATTTGACCATTCACAAATATATTCTCAATGAACGTGTTTAGTGACAGTTTCTTAAATTGAGTATTATTTCAATACGATGTAGTATTATTTAAAAAAAAAGTTCTAGAATTAAATTCAAGAGCCAAATTTTAGAAAATCGCAAAAAAATGTATCACACCACCACGGTACACCGGAGAAGACTGTACTGTAATTCATTACTTTTTCTACCTTTTTGCTCTTCATAAACCAGTTACATGATTGCTTCTCCTTTCACTGGTCATGAGTTTTTTCTTTTTGTACCTGTTCTATTTTCACAACTCCCAGGACCAGTCTGTTGGACCAATTGATACAAATTTCCCGCAGGGAACATATATTCGAGTAACTCAAAAACGCTTCAGTGTATTAAATAAAGTATAAAACGAAAATTCGCAATAACATAACTTCTAAGTAAAATAAAACAATTTTGCCATATACGCAGTCGTTTTAGAAACGTAGTTTTTGTTTTTGAAAAAAATAAACAATTTTTTTTGCAAAATTTCGAAATTTTTGTTTGTTTAAAATTCATAAAAAATTGGAACATGCAGCTATGCTTCTAATTTTTTCTAGACATATAAAAACAAATTGCAAATAAAACAAGCCATAAATGATTAACAGCCTGTTCAACGATTTCGAACGTTAACGTTCGCATAGGATATTACACAGAAAAAAATTACGACAAATCAGTTGTCATATTGAATATCATATTTGTCAATACAATTAACTTTTTAATTGAAAAGGCACCAACAACTGAATTTGTAAATACAAAAAACTATTTTGTTAATGAAAATTGTTAAAATTCAACAAATATTTTTAACAATGAGTTTGTAATATTGAATAAAATATTTGTTAACAATTAAATATAAATTTTTATTACTAAATTATCATATTAACAAAATAGTTTGTTACTAACAAAATTGAAATTAAAGATGCATTTAAAAGTTGTTTTTATTAACTTTTTAGTAAAATTCATTAAAAATTACATCACAAAAACCATTATAACAGATAAGGGAACAAATATCGACCTTTATGCAATGCACTATAAGTTTCTGACATCAACACAAAACTAGAATCTAGAAGAATAAATTTATAGAACAACCGTTAAAATTTCTTTATGAATAATTAAATAATAAGTTAACTGACCGTATTGATTGGTAAAATACAGAATTTTTTATTTTGTGTTTTTTGACACAAAATATTTTTTCTATGATATACACATTTATTTTCTACAAAAAAAAAACCAATTGTTAATATGACAATTAACAAACATGTTAATTAAAAAAAATTGTTAAAAATATTAAAAAGATTTAACAAATTTTCTTTAATTACTTAATAAATTTTGTTATTTTTTTCTGTGTACATTTAAAACAAAAACAAATTTTCGAATTTTGTTTTTGTTTTAAATATAATTTTCTATGCGAACGATGACGTTTGACATCGTTAAACCGGCAGTTAAATCTGTTAACAATTTTTGATTTTATTCAGAAAAGACGAGCAATTGTAATTAAATTAAAGAATTTCATTAAACCGCCATATTTGTAGGGTTTAAATTCTTAAATTTGGCCCCTGCAGCGCCTAGGATGCCCCAAGACGGGTCTAATGTATGACCCACACCACTTAATTTTTTCAACTTCCATCATTTATTTCACACATACCTACCCGCTTTCTCCATTTTTTAAGAGGGCTCCCATATAACATTTTCAATACAGACTAGAAATATTTTCAAGAAAAAGTCCCATAACAGTCCAGGAATCTCTCCTAGGGGTATAATATGTATGACCGGCCGCAATTGGTTTTTTAAACTTAATATTTTCTCAAAACAAACTTGCCCTTTAGCACCACCCCTTAGGGGGGCCCCATACAAATATTGTGGGAAAAAAAGTCTGTCACTTAAACGACTGTGCACATTACAAACAAGTTTAACATTACTTAAAGGAAATTTTATTTCGGTTTTTTTAGTTTGTTCAATAAACTAAACTGTTTATGAGTTAAGCGAATATATGTTGTGAAACCTTCTCCATTTTTTAAATAACGGTATATCTCGGAAACAAGAGCTTAACTAAAAAAAGCGGTTAGCACTACTGGATTCAGCGTACCCGAATTATCTTAAAACGAAAGGTGCCGGGCTTGTCAAATTGTCAAATTCTAGCACAGTGCAATTGCTAATATTTATACATATATTTAAATGGAAATAAATATCAACGAAATGCCATATGGCAAACGAAGTTTAATAGAACAAGAAATAATGTGCGTTACGAAATTAATATATATGTATATATGTCAGTCAATGCAGTCTCTAATTTTAGAATTTCTTTACCGGAAAATGGTTTCATGTAAAGATTTTGGGATGGCAAAGCCCATTGAAAACATTTTTAAATATTACATATCCATACAAAGAAATTTGCGCGTTTCGCGCATGTCACTCCTTTTTTCTTCAATACGATAAAGTTAATATCGAGCCTTTTCTGCAATAGAGTAATAACTCAAAAAACCAAATATTTGAGCTAATGTATTTAATTCTTTAATTCCCAGAGGAACATAGGGCCGCCTACAAGCTAATAATGTGAAGTACATCGCCATATCTTTTCTTCATATTGTGTAAAAATTTCATACAAATATGTAATATACTCAACTCTAGAGAGAAGAATTAAATTTTAAGGTGCTAGAAAATTCAAAATTAAGATATTACTATATTGCAGCAAAGGCTCGATATGTATCTTTTTTAACATCGTAATTTTCCTCCTTTTTTTTAATTTAAAAAAAATTGTTAGAAAAGTCCACATGACACTTTTTCAGGGGAAAAAATTAATGAAAATTCTAATTTTTCCCCGAAAACATTCCGCTCTAAAACAAAAGGAAGTTTATAAAAAACTGTAAGTAGGGCTTTTTGACTGATGCTAAAAACGATCTCCACGGGGTTTCCAAATAATTATGTTACTTATGGGAAAAGTTTTTGTTGTCAATATTCTTAAAAGTAATTGATTAACGCCACTAACTTCTTCTGAATTTCATAAAGTATTGGCCAGACCAAAAAAATTAAGTACGGCAAAACGCTGAATAATTAAAAGGGCCTTAAAGGACCTTACTTTAATTTGTTGCACAGCCAGTAAAGTATGTGGCATGGATTTCGTAATATGTATAATAAACATTGTTGAAATGTATATATTTAATTATTTATTCATTTTATAATATCAGTATTGCGACCAATCTTTAGAATCCAATAAAGTAGGACTCAGAATCAATCTAGATAAAACAAAGGAGATGCGAATAAACCCCATACGAGTGTTGCCAAAACTTGGTGACCAAAAATGGCAAAATTTACTGAAAAAATGGCCAAAAAATTGCTAAAAATGGGCTAAGTTTTTTTTTTAAATAAAACACAGTAAAATTCAATAACAAAACAGAATAATTAATTTTTTTAAAGTTGTTTACGATGAAATTGTAAGTTAAGATCAATTTGTTAAATAAGAATAAAAGTTAATTAATATTTTGATCAACAATAAATTTCAAGTGTTTTTGTCAAGAATACAAACTGGGAATTAAGCACGAATAACAAAATCTTTTGAAATTAAAATTTTGATAGATATTTAAAAAATTAAATCATCGATAAATTCGATGTCGTTAGTGTTTATTTCAAAGGAATCACTCGTGCCTATTAGTTTTAAATAATTTGAAGGTTAATCATAATCACGACAACATTTACCCAACCTTTTGATCCCAGATATACAATAAAAAACAAGAAATAAAGTATAGTCGGTCAACCCCGACTATATGATACCCTTCACCATATTAGAACGTTTTTACCAAATTTTATCAAATTGCGACTTATACTTTGCGCACAAGGATTGCGTGGACAGCCAGCCAGCCGGACAAACATCGTTAATTCAACTCAGAAAGTGATTCTGAGTCAATCGGTATACGTAAAGGTGGGCTTCGGACCAATATTTATAGGTGTTACAAAAATCAGCACAAACGCATAGTACCCTCTCTACTATTGTGGTGTACAAATTTTAATTTTAATTGATAAAATCGAATTAACGGTTGCTAAATGTAACCTAAACTTGGCTAAATCCCCTTTCTACTTCAGCATTAGACCATGAACGTGAGAGAAACTTTATAGTCAATTCTAAAATTTCTAAAACAATTTTGTTGCCGCTTGCATCTCTTTATTGAAATACTTGAAGCCAGAAAGATACGCCGATGTTTGTCTTGATCTATTTTATAAATTTAATATTGGAATACTGTTCATTTATTTTGAAAAATGTTTTTTCATCATCATAGTTTATAGCGATTTTTAAGATTTATAAAAGTTGTAATTTAAATTCAAGGCGTTTTATTGTTAAACATTTTTATTTTAATTTTATAAATTTTTAAAATAAAATAAAAATTATTCTTTTAAAAGAAAAACGGCAAAAAAATGTATGCCTAAACAAGTTGAAAAAAGGCTAACAAAAATGGCTAATGGCTAAATTCATTTTTCAATGGCTAAACAGGGTAAAAAATGACTAAATCTAGCCACTAAATGGCTAAATTGGCAACACTGCCCCATACTAACTGACTGACCCATTAAATCTTCTACATTCACAGGTTCACCGGGTAGAAGAGTTTCAACACTTGGTAGCATAATCACAGAGAGCGGAGGAACTGACGAAGACGTAGAAAGACGTATTAAAAAAGGAATCGGCGTATTTACACAACTTCAAAGAGTATCGAGCTCAAGCACATACAGCGTCAAAACAAAAATAAATATATTAAAAGCCTGTGTTCTCTCCGTGCTTCTTTACGAATGCGAAACTTGGTTTGTAGCAGATAGTATACAAAACCACTGCAGGTCTTCCTTAATCGAAGCTTAATTTTATATGAATAAGATTTGAAAAAATCCTGTTATATCTTTTATGAATAATACCGTTGAATTGTTATAAAAATATAAGTTACTAACCTGCGTTCTTCTTTTTTACAGTTGACAAATGGTCAATTTCTTTTGGAGCCTACAAAAAAAAGGATATTTTAAACAAATAAATAAAATTAAATAACAATTCTGAGGCATTTCGACGAAACATCTTAAGTCAAATTTAAAAAAATTGAAAAAAATATTGTTAATCATTCGAATTTTTATTCAAAAACATTTTTGTTTACGTTTTTAAAATTTTGTATAATAAACAATATTTTTTTTAAATTTTGGTTTATATATATTATTTTTTGATAAAAACGATTTTTTCAGCAAGTTTTTTTTTAAAGTTCTTATCTCGACTAAAGATGTTTTGTAAAAATGCATCAGAATTTTTAAAATTTTGGCAAAATGTTTTAAATTTTTTTCAATATTGATTATCATTTTGTTATTCGTGCTAAATTCACAATTTTTATTATTGATAAAAACACTGATTGGGAATTAAGCACGAATAACAAAATCTTTTAAAATTAAAATTTTGTATTCCCAAAAATTATTTTGATTATTAAAATTTTTTAAAGTTTTTGCAGATTTTGACTCACCTTGTAAAAATCATTTATTTTCTCTAATAACTGCACCTTTCATTTTATATACTTTTTTTTAAATTTCATTTATACATTTTCTAAAAAAATACAGGCCATATTTTGTGGTAATTTACCATCTTTAATACTTTAACTCTTATTTTTATATCCAAAAATTACTATGTATTTTCATATTCACTCTTTATATTTTATGGTCTCTTTATTTACCAACATCAAAAACCCCCTCTTTAACTCTTTAAAATATCTTGCGATTAGCCAAGACACTTTGCCCTTTCTTATTGACTTTCCGTTTATTTCCCCTAAGACAAAATTAACAAACACACTCACATAAATAAAAAACACAACACAAAACACCACATTCTCTGCTTCCCACAACCGCGACGATTGCTATCAACTTAAAACCAACAGATACTGCGCTGTTGCCAGCTCTGCTTTGTATGAACAAATTTTGTATTACGGTTTTTACTAAGAAGTATTAAACTTTTCGCTTAGATTTTATAATTTTCTAATAGAAAATGGTTTTAATTTTATTTTTCTATAAAAATTACTAATTTTTTAACACTTTTGACTGGGTTTTTAATGAATTAAAAGGAGTATTTCTTTAAGACGTTCACGCACTTTGAAAATTTCTAGAAACTAAAATGAATGGGAAAAGGAAATTTAGCAAAAGGGAGTTAAAAAAAACCTGCCGGTGTATGTTAAGTGTGAGAGTGAAAGAGACAGATAGTGCGAGCAAATAAAGAAAAAAGCTTTTTTACAATGAGAACAGAATAAATGACATCAGTTCCACAAAAATAAAAAACGACATACATATGTATATCTATTTTGTTAATGGAAATTGAAATTTATGCTGCCAAAATAAGCTAATTCGCCTTTATTTATTTGACCAAAATCGCAATTCGCTTTAAAACATGGCAGCGCCATACGTTGTCCACTACTAATTTTGAAAACAAACCAAAATTAAGAAAAACGCGTATTTGCGGACTAAATTTTAAATATTTATTATCTTTTCAACAATTTTGGACGCTAACGCTCGTTCGCATAGAAAATATATCGTGGGCTTGTATTCAAAAAGTGCTATCTGCAATTTTCGTAAAAGTGTTTTTTATAGAAACGAGTTCTCTAACTGAAGTGTCATCTGTCATTTAAAGTTAAAAAGATAAAGCAGTTAACAAGATAATTTTACAAGCCCAACAGAAAGGTTTTATTTTTGAACCTAAAAATCCCATAATAAAAAAAACCAAAACAGTAGCATTTAAATTTACTAGCATGAATGTTAGACAGTACCACCTTACAAGAAAAAAAGTAAACCCTCTAGCATAAAGTATTTGTTCAAGGATGTTTCGAAAAAAAGGTCGACAAGACCATAATTTGCCCTAAGGGGCCGTATTGAATAGGCTAATTTTAGTTTTTGGATATTTGCATTTCAGTCACATCATCTTTTTTAAAAACACAAATAACGGTTATTTTGGAATATCTCAAAAACTGTTCTACTTTTGACAATTCTGACTTCATATTCGGATTCAGCGAAAATTTTACATAATGATAAGCTGTCAGATTCATTTAGTCACGACTTTGTTGAAATTTTGTCACGTAGTGTAATTTAAAATATGCGTATAAAGTTTAATACCCGTATTCATAAACGATTATTAAATTTAACAAACGTTTATTAAAGATAATTTTCATAGTAAATTTGTTCTTTAAATATTTATTAAATTTTAAAAATTTTTATGAATAAAGACATAGTTGTTTATTGCTTTTCAATATAGAGATGTATAAAATTTTAACTTAATTTCAAGTTCTATTAATTGTTAAAAAAAGAATAATTATTTTAATAAAAATTCTTGTTACTTAAACTAAGAACTCAAAAAGTTTTCATTACAGCCTATTTTTATTTTTGTTCAAATAGTGCTATCTGCTTATTCAATATTCAAATCGATAAAATTTTAATTTGTAAAAAGTGCCATCAGACATATGAACATATCAGCGCGAATATCTGGAATTAAAAAATAATTAGCAAATGTGTGACTTAGACGTTGTTTTTAAATAACATAGTAAAATAATGTTTAGTTACTACCAGGGAAACCATAATTATGCAATTGCATGTTTTCTTTGTGCGACCAATGACGGCAGAAACAAAATATTTTTTCTTTTTAGAGCTTTTTATGAAGTTTGGCATCGATTTGTTAGTGTATATTTTTACATATTTTACCGTTTGCAGGATTTTTTTTTTCATAATTTAGTTAGAAGAGCTTTTTTGCAGCATGTATTAAGATTTTGCCTTTTTAAGGCATATTGTGATACATGTTAAATTTGTTTGGATGCCTACAAGAGCTTTGGCAGCAAAAAAAAAATTTCTTGCGAATTTTGGCTTTTCTATCTGTATACCCAACGTGTAGCTTCAATTTCGCCATCTTGGTACATTTAATTTTAAGACAAAGCAGGTTGTCATTTAAGATAACTGTTATTTTAAATTTTAAAAATTAATATATGAACTAGCAGTTTGGTCCCGGCGCTGCTCGGGATTTTATAAATAAAAATAAAAAATGAAATACTGGAGAATTCTAAATAAAAATAAAAAATGAAATACTGGAGAATTTTGTTAATAACTTGACCCCAGCGCTATTTACCATCAATAAAAAAATTTCAATATCACGACAACAGCGCCACCCATCGGGAGTTTTTTTTATAAACAATCAGTGAAGCCTTCCCAACGTATGTACTCGTTTGAAAATCGGTTGAGTGTTTTTGAGTTATAAAATTACGAACATGGGACAACTAATTTTTATATGGTCAAAAAATTAGTTTTTAAGCAAAACGATTTTGAAGTTAACAAGTTAATTTTTTTTTTCTTATCAAAGGTGTATTTTAAAGCTTATTTATGACAAAAGCAATGAAGTAAGAAAACTGCGGCTTGCTGCATTAGAAAGAGCGTATTGTTTATTTAAAGAATCACCAAAAAAAGTAAAAATCGTTTTTTGCATCCATAGGCCCCTTTTAACTGAAATTGTCACATATCTGTGGTTTTCATGGGCAACCGCGTATGTCTTAAAATAAAATTTTTCAGGAGAGCCGAAAAAACCATTCTAGATCAAACTATGGGTTAGATATTGCACCTTTTGAACTTTGTAATTGAGTTAAAACATCGGAATGGGTCTATCTGTTTTTAAAATTTTTTAAAAAAATGTAAAGAGCGCTTAAAATTAAGCAATGTAGCATCAACATTTCAAAATCGAAAAAATAGACAAACGCGGTTGCCCATGAAAACCACAGATATATAGATATAAGCAAAAGTTAAGGAAACACCAATTATATACCTTTTTAGAGATGTATGCAATAGAAAGATATCTGGACCAATCTTTTAGTTTACCGATCAATTAAGAATCACTTTTTAAAGTGATACAACGATAACCATCCGACTGTCTGGCTGGTTGCATGTCCATGTTAAGTTGCAATCTTGTAGATGATAATTTGATCAAAAATATTTTACTGCAAATTAAATTATTTTCAAATCAGTTCACATTTGCCTAAAACTCCCATCTATATAAAGCTTATGTGTAGTTTATAGAACACGAGCGCAAAACACGTCCGTTTAACTTAAATTTAAAACAAAAACAAATTTGGAAATTTTGTTATTGTTTTAAATGTAAGTTAAACGGACGAGTTTTGCGCTCGTGTTCTACAAACCACACATTAAACTTCCTTTTAAATTAAGCGACCATCCCTAATATCCCTTTAAGACAAAAAATCGCATGTGCATATTAATATCTAGATAATATGCGGCACAAATTACTCTTGTATGAATTTTAAACTCTTTAAATAACTTTGTTTTTTTGAGACAATGACTGCTCATAGTTTTCAAATGGTGTAAAATCTCGAAAATTCGTCTGCAAATAATATAGTTGTTGGGCTTTACCGGCAATCGTTGAATATTTTGTTTTTAAATTAGCAATTTTTGAATTTTTTGGGGCATATTTTTATAAATTTTCAGGGCATATTTTCAAGTTTTTATTGCATATGTAATGTACATAGATCAGATGTCTGGTTTCCTTAGCAATTACTCTTAGAACTATCGAAAAAATCAGTTTTTTCGCTCTCCTGTAAAATTGTGACTTTGCAGATAGCACTATTTTAATACAAGCCCTTGATATGTTGTATATATGTACATAGTAGGCTGGCTGGATTTAGCAATTGATATCGCCATCGTTTTTAGCGCTCAGTTTTACCTTGGATATGATTTATTTTAAAAAATTTAAATTGGCGAATTTTTATTTAACGTACCTACTTAAAAGACCTTAAAAATTAACGCTTAAAAAAAGATCGATTTTTCGATAAAAACTTGTCCAAACCTCAAGAAAAACAGTTTTTGAACATTTTAATAAAAGCTAAGAAAAAATGTCAAAAAATTTAAATTTGGACGCTTCAAAAATTACTTTTTGATATGTCGTAGTGGACTTTTTTTCGTCATGCCAAAGGCTATCGAAAAATCGATGACACAATATGGATCGCTAAATCGACCCACCCTAATGTACATACATTTGAAAGTAATTTTACTAAAAACGGTTAGATTAACTCTCATCAAATTCAATACGTTTTTTAAGAGGTACGCGCATTTAAAGCCGTTATTATTCGCAAATTAAGAAAAGTGAGAGTTCAATGGTCAAAAAGTTATAGAGGACCTCCCTCCCCCGGTCAAAATATAACAACAAGATCGTGCTCGAAAAGTGCCTTTTTTGTGCAATTGTACTTTAAATATTTGTCACTGATTTTAATATTCTTTTAAGACCATATTTACAACTTTAGCATGCAACTTTTTGTTTGTTAGCAAGAGCTGTAGGGAAGAAAATGGGGTTGAAAAAAAAAATTCTTGAAAAAAATGTAAATGTAAATGTGAAAAGAGTTTCGTAGGAACTACTTTAAAAGAAAATAGAAAAAAACTCGGCGTTAATTGCATAGATGTAAATGGGGTCTAAGTGAATAAAAAAATGTAACTTCATATTTCCCGTCTTAAATTTTTATAAACTTGAAATACTAATTTGATTTTTGTTCGCTATTTATTCACTTAATTCGTTGAAACTTAATATTTATTCTTAATTTACTAAATTTAATTATTAAATTTAATATTCGTATTGCTGATATTTCTTTTTGAGTATTGGTATCGTATCGGCGTATCGTTACATTTCTAATTATCATTTAACATTTACCACCATATTCATAAAACACATTTCAGGTTTATAAATGGTTAATGAAACTAATTTGCTATGAAAATTTGTTCAATAAACCTTTTATAAATCAAAATTTTTTTATGAATATGTGGGTAAAAATTTAATTTTTACATTAACTAAAACTTTTGCACATTTTGACTCACCTTATAAAAATAATTTATTTTCTCTATTACCTGCAACAAACTTTCATTGAAACTTTATTTTATTTTCATTTCATTTTAACTTTCTTTAAATATTATTTAATTTTATTACATTTTCTTAAAAAAATACAGGCCATATTTTGTGGTAATTTACCATCTTTAATAATTTGCTCTTATTTTTATATCAAAAATAAAGCTATTTTCATATTCACTCTTTGAATCTCATGGACTCTTTTTTTAACAACAACAAAAAAACCGAAATAAAACCATTTCCACAAATAAATACTAAACAACCACAATCACATTAATAAAAAACACAACACAAAACACCAGATTCTCTGCTTCCCACAACCGCGCGGTATGCTAACAACATAAAACCAACAGAGACTGCGCTGTTGTCAGCTCTGCTTGGTATGAACAAACTTTGTATTACTGTTTTTACAAAGAAGTTTTAAGCTTTTCGCTTAGATTTTATAATTTCCTAATAGAATATTGTTTTAATTTTATTTTTCTATAAAAATTGATAATTTTTTAACACTTTTGACTGGGTTTTTAATGAATTTAAAGGAGAATTTCTTTAAGACGTTCACGCACTTTGAAAATTTCTAGAAACTAATGAGAAAAGGGAAAAGGAAATTAAGCAAAAGGGAGTTTAAAAAAACCTGCCGGTGTAAGTTTATTGTGAGAGTGAAAGAGACAGATAGTGGAGCAAATGGAGAAAAAAAGCTTTTATTACAATAAGAACAGAATTAAAATATTCTTTTAAAGTGTCCTCAGTTATAATACAGCAAATTCGCTTTAAAAAATTGGCGGCAATATATGTTGTCAACTATTAATTTTCACAACACGCCAAAAGTAAGAAAAACGGGTAAATTTTAAATATTTATTAACTGTTCGACAATTTTGAACGTTAACGATCGTCCGCATAGAAACTGTCTATGAAAAAAGCACTTCTCTTCCGAAAGTTCATAAAAATTTTCATATAAACATTTAAAAAAAAATAATAACAAATTATAATAAAAGTCTTCTCCAGTTTTACACCTTACTGAGCTACCTAAACAAGAGCGGCAAGCGTTTTTTAACATGAAAATTCTTTTGCCAATACATTTTTAATAAAATAAAACGACCAAGCGATCTATCAAATAAGAATTTCCATCCAAGTGGTGTTGAATTCGCCTTCTAAAGGTTTGTTCCGTAAAAACTATGAGAAAATAAAAAGTTTGGACATAAAACAGACGCTTGGCGCTCTTAATAAGGTAGCTCAGTTATTTATAAAAATTAATTTAAATTTATAAAAGGCTAATTAAAATATTTTTATAGACATTTTGTTTTGTAACCCTAAATATATTGTATAAATTAGCTAAAATACGAAGGCAAAAATTTATTACACAGTTTTAAAATGTCGATAAAATGTTGGTTTGTGAGAAATTAAATTGGTTTACAGTTATTTTGCTAAATCTGGAATCTGGATTTTGTAAAAAATAACGATACTTTCAACACACATATTATTAGCATAACCTAAAAAAAAATCCAAAATTCGACTATCTTCACAGAAAAAGTTATTGCCGAATTATTTTCAAACAAACGTTTGTTTGAAAATTTTTTTAATTTCTACAAATATTTTTACTGATTCAATTAAAATTTTTGTTTGATTTTTATTTAACCAACAAAAATGTTGACAACCATTCAAAAATATAATACACGCGTTATTGGTTTCAAATTTTCATAATTTTGTATGAAATATTTAACGCTTTTTAATGTTGTCGTCTTTTTGCATTTTTTTTATTTGATCGTAAGCAACACTTCCTAATGTGAAATATAGGAACTACAACAAAAAACACATACAGTCTATTTTTAGACACTTTAAAAAAGTACAACAGTAAGAAAGATGAAGAGGTTTGAAGTAAAAAAAAAAAAAAAAAATAGCAGGTAAAAAAACGCTTCACTCTTTTTAAACAACAGAAACAACAACAACATTTTAAGAAACAAAATAAATTTTTGGTTGGTTTCAAAGTTGGTTAAAACAAAACAAAATCCCGTATTCAATTTTTTCAAACTGTTTGCTTAAATACATCAAATACAAAAATATAATGATGACGAAAAACATATCGAGTCGGTCTGTCGCCGTTTTTGGGTTACATTTCTTCTTCATTAGCAAAGGAAAGGATACAGCAACAGTGATGTGTCTCAAAGCCAGCCGCCCGCTCTGCTCTCTCTGCCATCATCTTCTAATACAGTGCCTGCTTGTGTGCGCATCATTGCTTGTGCAAAAACCTTTTTTATACCCTCCACCACAATTAGTTGTGAAGAGGGTATATTCAGTTTGTCATTCCGTGTGAAACTTTTTTACTATTCATCTCAGACCCTATAAAGTGTATATATTCTGGGTCCTTGAGTAATTTTAAGTCGATTTAGCCATGTCCGTCTGTCTGTCCGTCTGTCCGTCTGTCCGTCTGTCCGTCTGTTGAAAACACGCTCACTTTCGAAAAACTCAAAAGAAATCAACAAACTTGGTGTCAAATTGCTTGTAGTTATCCTAAGCAGTTTGGGATTGAAATTCAGCAAAATCGGTTCAATAGGATCTGAGCTATGAATCAAAATGTGGAACCACCACCTAAAAAAAATTGATAATTTTGTTACAAAAACTAACATAAATGGTGGAAAAATGCACAGAATGATATAAGATTTCGCAACAATTCGTTTTATTCAACTGGAAATCACGCTGTGAAATTTCGTGAAGATCCGTCAATAATTTACCCTAGGCCCCATATAAGCCCTACTCCCGGAAAACAGTATATTAAGCCTAAAACCCTAACTAACAATGCTATCATTACAAATTTTGGCAAGTCACAGTTACATAGGACTAGAAATTAAACTGTTAAGTTTCGTGAAGATCGGTTCATAATTTACCATAGGCCCCATATAAAACCTACTTCCGGAAAACAACTTAGTACGCCTAAAAACGTAAAAAATAATGCTATCATAACAAAATTTGGTACATCAAAGTTTTATAGAACTAAAAATAAATCTTTGAAATTTCATGAAGATCGGTTCATAATTTACCATAGGCCCCATATAAACTTTACTCCCGGAAAACAACTTAGTACGCCTAAATCCGTAAAAAATAATGCTATCATAACAAAATTTGGTACATCAAAGTTTTATAGAACTGGGAAAAAGACTGTGAAATTTCGTGAAGATCGGTCCATAATTTACCCTAGGCCCCATATAAACCCTACTACCGGAAAACAGTTTAGTCGCCTAAATCAATAATTAATAACAAATCGTCACAGTTTAAGATAATAATAACATCATACAGATATTACTCCTTAAACATTCGAACTGTCGGTGGAGGGTATCAAAGATTCGGCACAGCCGAATATAGCACTCTAACTTGTTTTTTTTTGATTTTGAAATTTAGTATATGAATTTCAGTAAACTTTTTGTTTGATTCAGTTAAATTATTTGTTTGAAAAAATCAGTGTTTTTTTTCAATAAACAAAATGCAAATAAATTGTTTGAATATGCGAATTTGTTTATAGGACCCATTTCAGACAAAAAATTGTTTGATTCTACAAATTTTTTGTTTGAATTGGAAAAATAATTTTTTCTGTGTTGAGGTCGTGCAAACATTGTTTCTAAATTTGATTCGAAGTTTTAAGGCCCAACCACAATGTGCTTAAGTTAGCTTAAGCAAATGTGCGAATACATGTAAATCAGATGAGGCAAACCATATTGAACTTAATGAAACTTTTTGTTAAGTTTTACAAAATTTTCAAGTGCAAAACAGATCGCACATTCCGTACGGAAACAAATGTTTTTTGATTTTGTTTTGAATTTTTTAATACATTGAGAGAGTTTTTGTTGGTTTTTGACAGTAGGTTAAGCACGGCTATGCATATTATGGTTGGGCCTTTAGTGCTATCATTAAAGTTTGACATAAAAATATAAAATTTAAATTTTTTTTTAAAGATTTTTTATTTCGTGCTTAATTCTCAATTTTTATTCTGGATAAAAACACTGAAATTTATTGTTGATGACGAATAAAAAAAAATCTTTTAAATTAAAATTTTGTATTCCCAAAAGTTACTGTGATTTAAATTTTTTATTTACAAAATACAAAAACAATACGGGCTGGTTTTTTTTTTTGTGGCGAATAGTATGTAGCTTAATATATTGCAAAGGAATTTAGCCCTTTTTGTTGAAATTGGTGCACAACTTTTAATTTTGTTTTCAATTTAGTAAGAGAGCAGCTAAAAACTTCTGAATTTGTTTTTGTGTGATAACTGTTGTATGGAAATTTAAATTGCTACTAGTTTTGTTTTGTCACCAAATTGTGAATAAACTCAAAAATTGTGCAGCACTTTCAACAAAAAACGGGCTTAATTGCTTCGGAATATATTTAGCTTCATGCTACTGGATTTTGGTCAAATTTTTATGACATCTCTGAAACTACTACGCAGATTTAAAAATATTATAAGCCTGCTCAAGTTATGCTTATATAGTGTCCTTCTTTTCATATAACAATATATAACGTAGGCTAGAGCTTATAACAATTTGAGATATTGATTGAACATCTACATATAAAATGAACGAAATGAACTGTAAACTTGTGTTGTTCAAACAAAGATAATAACTAAATGTATACGATTTACATTTAATATGTATTAGACAATCGCTTGCATTAATTTTTATATATTTAACCCAAAAAAATAAAATAAAATGTCAGCAATATTTGCTGATGCCTCCAAAAGATTATTTTAACAGCAGCTTTAGAATATTTTTATTAGCTGAAAAATCTAATACAGAATTAACATGAAGCTAAGGCATAATTTAATTTTTGAAATGGGATAATACATTGTTAACTATTTATTGTCAATTCGAAGCTGTTTTCACCGTCAATGTTCTCATACGCACAAACTTCTTTAAAAAAATCTAAGCAGCAACTAGTTTATTATGGCTGGCATAATTAGTTCAAAATGCTAGATTTACAAGCTTAGCATCCTAAAAAATAATTTATGTAATAATTACACAATTTTCTAGTTTGTTTGATAGAATTGTTGAGATATTTGTTTTATATTAGCATTTTTGTTCCATTACGGACATTTTGTGATAAAATTAGATTAAGTGCCATCGAAGATAAAAATGCACCTAAAATTTAAAAAAAGTACCCCAGATCACCGACTAATGAATTTTTTGTGCCGCGAATTTTAAAAAGCACTAAGAACAGTATGTAAAGCGCCGAGTTGGCATTCTATAATTTGACATTTCAACTAGAACGACGGCGAATATAAATGTAAGTACCCAGCAAATAATAGGACCAGTCCAAACACGCGTGTAAAGAGTAGTCCACAAGGGACCAGGACTAGTCCAAAACTAACCCAAACGTATGGAAAAAACCTGGTCTATTTAACATTGCGATGTCCTAGGAGAGGACCATATAACCCACCTTTGGACCACTAAGGAGTAGTTTTAAAACTACTCCATGGTATACTCAAGAGGATTAGGTTTGAAGTCGGTTAAAAACGAAAGCATGTCGTTAAAAAACGAAGACATGTCGTCTCACTACAAACACTTTTTAACAATGGCATGGTCCATGCTTGCATTACATCGGACCAGTCCATGGAGTAGTCCATTTTATCAAAATGGATCAGGTGGTCCAATTTTATTTGCAGGGTAATTACAGATTTGACAACTTAACTTACAATACGGCGAAAAACATTCCGAACAGCTGACCTAGAGAGCCCACCTCCTTATTCCATCATGGAGTATTTCTTTAAGACGTTCACGCACTGTGAAAATTTATAGAAACCAATAAGAAAAGGAAAAGAAAATTAAGCAAAAGGGAGTAAAAAATCCTGCCGGCTTAACTTAAGTGTTAGAGTGAAAGAGACAGATAGTGCGGGCAAATTAAGAAAAAAGCTTTTATTACACTAAGAACAGAATAGAAGTGCTCTCAGTTCTACAAAAACAAAAAAACGACATGTATTTAGCTCGTGGAAATTGTAATTTATGATTTCAAAACAAGCTAAATCGCCATTATTTATGTGACCAAAACCGCAGATTCGCTTTAAAACATTGCGGCGCCATACGTTGTCAACTACTAACTTTAAAAACACACCAAAATTAAGAAAAACGCGTATTTGCGGACTAAATTTAAACTATTTATTATCTCTTCAACAATTTTGAACGCTAACGCTCGTTAGCATAGAAAATATATATGTATAGTTTTTACATAATCTTAAAAATATTTATCATGTGAAAAACAAAATAATGAAAAATAGTAATAAAAGTCTTATCCAGTTGTACTCTTTTTTTTATAAAGATAATTTAGATTTATAGGCATTTCCAGCGAAAAGTCTACTTTTTATAACGTAACGCCAGAAGTATTTTGAATTGTTTCTCAAAATATTTTATATGTATAGTTTACTTTTTTATATCTTGGTGTAAAGCGCAACTAGCTCTACATTTAATAACAAATTGGATAACGATTGAACAACATAGTCCGAAAATACAACCTTATTTGTAATCTGGCGTTACATTAAAAAAAGTAGACTTTTCGCTGAAAATGCCCACATTTACCTTAAATTAAGCAAAGATTTTTAAATTTTATAGCTTGAAAAATAAATCTGTATTAGTCCAAAGTTTACTAAAAAAGGTTTTATACAAAACATCTTGCTCAATTCGCAGTCTTATTCAGTCACGTCACGCCAGCGCAGATTTTTGCTTATATCTGCAAATCTTTAGCGTCGATTACTGTAATTTTTTTCTGAATGCAGTGCTACTTCATTACTTTGTATATATAAAAACCCTTTTTACAAATTTGACTTCTTCATTTAATTTTTTTACATTTTATGTTACAAATATCACGACACGTCAAAATAGAACTGCCCATATCTGTACCCATGTTCTGTAACTTTAGTGAGAACTTCTTGCATCGAAAAATGTAAAACAAAATATTCCACCGTTTCTCGATAAGTGAGAAAAATGTGTGTCTGTAACTCATGTCGAAAACAATCAAAAGAGATTACGTCGTTACGTTATAAATGTCATAATATTGCACTCGAAGCCGATGTGACATTGCAGACGTTCAGAACGCCAGTAACACATATCGTTGACGGCGACCAAACTTTACTAAAATTTTAAATTTTTCAACGACGGCGGCGAAAACACAACCGTCGGCTATACCAAATTGTGTAAAAAGCGACTTTAATGTTTGTTGATTGCAAACGTATACATATTTTATAAAAATGTTAAAAGCAAAATAATAAAACAATGAAAAATGTACCAAGAATAAAATATTATTATTATTCTTTGCATTTTGCATTTTTAATTGTTTTTTAGTGTTACAATTTTTTCTCGCCCCATTTTTATTCTTGAGTTTATTTGACAGCTCAAAGCGGGAACTTGTCTCACCAAAATTTTACAGACACACTTTTTTTGTAAATTGGCGAGTAATTTCCTTACGTGATAGCTTGTTCTCGCCAAAAAAGTTACAGACACAGCTAAGTGAGAAAAACAGCTGTTTGCTTCAATTTATGGCATTTTTGTTTCATTTCACACATTTCAATCGAAAACTTTCTCGCCACGAGAGTTGCAGAACATGGGCACTGGTTTGTTTTTTGTTATTTTTTAGACTTTACACATAACAAATACATATGTACATTAGACTGGTCGCAATTTTTTTTATTTTTTTAATTTAATTGTTTGCGCTGCTTAAAATATGAGGTTTGGTGTAAGAAATCATGATCTAATTTTTCATGTCAATCCGAGTGTGCCTAGTCGTGCCGGGTGGGGCCCAAAGTTCCCCATATTATAAAAAAAAACATATTTTCTATCAGATCTTTATAGTTATACTAGTTGAAAAGCCGAAAATCAAAAATATGGCTTCGTTACGAACAACATTTTTTCCTTTTAAAATAACTATAATTCATGTTAATTTAACATTGCAGTAAAGTTAGAACAAAATGTCATTTATATTGAAATAACTATCCGAATCACGTTGAATGAAAGTTATTTCAAGTTGAAACAACGTGAATTTCATGTAGAATCAAATTGGTTGGAGTGTGATATAACAGTGTGAAGACAACATATGCATTTATTAAAGAATAATTTAAAACACTTAACCCTGTAACACATGTTTCACTTATTTTGTATCTCCTTTGTTAACAGAAGCATCAGCAGAATGGCCCGATATGGTTTTCGTCATCATTCTAATTTGAAAACTTGATGTACTATTTAACTAACTAATTTTAATTAAAAGAATACGGGAATTGTCTTCTTTTTATAACATACTTTAAACATGAAAATACAAAAATGTACATACTTAACTATGTATGCCTTTGATTTTAATATAAAACAGGTTTTTATGGATTCAATATTGAACAATGTTATTTTAACAGTGAATAATATTAAATAAACGTGATTTAAGGTTATTTTAATATTTTTCATTTAAAATTAATGTGAAATAATGATAAATTTAAATAAAGGACATACTTTTGCGGAAATTTACCATGATTCTCAATCAACATTTCGCCATGTTGTTTTAACATTGGTATTTTTTTCTGTGTGTAGGTTTCGACAAAATTATCGTGCAATTGTTATTTCTAAATTTGCTTTGCAGTTTAAGAGATATCATTAAAGTTTAACCTAAAACATAAAATTTTAATTTTTTTAATTTTAAGTTTTAATAAAAGATACAAAAACAAAAAAAGCTGGTTTTTTGACCAATAAAATGAAGACCTTTTTATTTGAGATGTACTTTATACTATATTTTCTATGCGAACTAGCGTTAAGCTGGAGGTCCATAACACGCGTTTTCGCCTCCACGCAGCGCATGCTTTTATAACCTTACTTGCGTTCTACATTTCAAGTTACATGCAACGCTTTTTATGCAGCAGCAGCACAAGTAAAAATAAAATTTAATATGTCAAAATAAGCTGATTTGTTTGAACGCTGCTTGTGACGCTTACAAAAGTAGAAAGTAAACCTACTTTTCGCCTCAAGGTATCTACGCTTTTGTACATGTAACTTACTACGTATAACTACTGCAGATTCTACTTTTTTGACAGCTGCGTATGCTGCGAAAAAGCGAGTAACGCGTGGGGTGGACCTCCAGCTTTAGTGTCCAAATTTGTTGAACAGATAACAAATATTTTTTATTTAGTCCGAAAATACGCGTTTTTCTTAATTTTGGCGACTTAGCGTATTTTGACATAATAAATTACAATTTCCACGAACAAAATACATGTCGTTTTTTGTTTTTGTAGAACTGAGATCACTTCTATTCTGTTCTTAGTGTAATAAAGGCTTTTTTCTTCATTTGTTCGCACTATCTGTCTCTTTCACTCTCACACTAAAGTAAAGCCTGCAGGTCTTTTTATCTCCCTTTTTCTTCTTGGTCTCTAGAAATTTTCAAAGTGCGTGAACGTTTAAAGAAATACTCCATGATGGAATAAGGAGGTGGGATCTCTAGGCCAGCTGTTCGAAATTTTTTTCGCCGTATTGTAAGTTAAGTTGTCAATTCGCCGTCGTTTTAGTTGAAATGTCAAATTATAGAATGTCAACTCTGCGCTTTTCATACCGTTCTTAGTGCTTTTTATAATTTGCAACGCAAAAAAATCATTAGTCGGTGATCTGGTTTTTTTTTTTTTTTTAATTTTAGGTGCATTTTTATCTTCGATGGCACTAAATCTAATTTTATATATATTTTAATATATAACAAGTATCTCAACTATGCTTTCTATTAAACAAACTAGAAAATTGTGTAATTATTAAAAAAAATTATTTTAGGATATTTTTTAGGATGCTAAGCTTGTAAATCTAGCATTTTAACAAATTATGCCAGCCATAATAAACTATTCGCTTATAACCAAAACATTAAAAACTTTAAGTTAAAAAAAGCCAAGCTTGACAGTGTTTTTTGCTTAGATTTTTTTTAAAGAAGCTTGTGAGTATGAGCACATTGACGGTTAAATAAGATGAGAGGAATTAAAAAACAGCTACCAATTGACAATTAATAGCGCAGATTGACTTCGCGAAATAAATTTTACAAATGTTAAAAATTTTTTATCCCGTTTTAAAAATTATATTATGCCTTAGCTACACTATTTGAGTCCGATGCCATACAATGGCATACTGTTAATTCTATATTAGATGTTTGAGCTAAAGTAATATATTTTAAAGCTGCTTTTAAAATGATTCCTTTTGAGGCATCAGCAAATATTGCTGACATTTTATTGTATTTTTTTGTATTGATTATATAAAATTAAATGCAAGCGATTGTCTAATACATATAAAATGTAAAATCGTATACATTTAGTTATTATCTATGTTTGAACAACAAAAGTTTACACTACATTTCGTTAATTTTAAACGCTGACTATTTATGATATAAAGATGTTCAATCAATATCTAAAATTGTTATAAGCTCTACCTTATGTGATATATTGTTGTATCAAAAATAAAGACACTAGCAGGACGTAAATACTTATAAGCATAACTTGAGCAGGCTTTTCTCTGTTAAGTAAAGTTCAGTAAAAAATAAATATCTCTAAATCTGCACAGTAGTTTCAGAGACATCATACAAATTTGACCAAAAAAAAAATTAGTTTTTTATGAACTTTAACATTATTGTTTTAAAGAACTCATAAAAATACAAATTCAGCAACACGCCGACTTTTTTCCAGTAGCATGCAGCTCAATATATTCCAAAGCAATTAAGACCCTTTTTGTTGAAGTTGCTGCACAATTTTTGAGTTTATTCACAGTTTAGTGACAAAACAAAACTAGTAGAAATTTAAATTTCCATACAACAGTTATCACACAAAAACCAATTCAGAAGTTTTTAGCTGCTCTCTTACTAAATTGAAAACAAAATTAAAAGTTGTGCACCAATTTCAACAAAAAGGGCTCAATTCCTTTGCAATATATTAAGCTACATACTATTCGCCACTAAAAAGAAAAACAAGCCCGTTATTGTTTTTGTATTTTGTAAATAAAAAATTTAAATTTTATATCAAACTTTAATGATATCTCTAAAATATATATCTTATCAAATTTAGAAGCAATGTTTGCACGACCTCAAGATAATTTTGTCGAATTTTGGAATTTTTTTAATGAACAGGGAAAACCCTTCTCAAGTTATGCTACTAATATGTGTGTTGAAAGTATCTTTATTTTTTTACAAAATCCAGATTCACCTTTAGCAAAATAACTATAAACCAATTAAATTTCTAACAAACGAACATTTAATCGAAATTTTAAAACTGTGTAATTAATTTCTGCCTTCGTATTTTAGCTAATTTATTTTCTCATAGTTTATTCGAAACAAACCCTTAGAACGCGCATTCAACACCACTCGGCTGGAAATTCTTATTTGATAGATCGCTTGGTCGTTTTATTTTATTAAAAATGTATTGGCAAAAGAACTTTCATGGTAAAAAAACCCTTGCCGCTCTTGTTTAGGTAGCTCAGTAAGGTTTAAAAATGAAAAAGTCTTTTATTATGATTTGTTATTACTTTCCTTTTAAATGTTTATATGAACATTTTTATGAACTTTCGGAAGAGAAGTGCTCTTTTCATAGACAGTTTCTATGCGGACGTTCGTTAACGTTCAAAATTATCGAACAGTTAATAAATATTTAAAATTTACCCGTTTTTCTTAATTTTGGCGTGTTGTGAAAATTAATAGTTGACAACATATATCGCCGCCAATTTTATAAAGCTCATTTGCTGTATAATTGAGGATACTTCCTAAAAACAGTATACTTTGCTAAGAACATTCTGATTCTGATTCTGTTCTTATTGTAATAAAAGCTTTTTTCTCCATTTGCTCCACTATCTGTCTCTTTCACCCTCACACTAAACTTACACCCTTTTGCTTAATTTCCTTTTCCTAGTCATTTTAGTTTCTAAAATTTGCAAAGTGCGTGAACGTCTTAAAGAAATACTCCTTTTAATTCATTAAAAAGCCAGTCAAAATTGTTAAAAAAATTAGTAATTTTTATAGAAAAATAAAATTAAAACCATATTCTATTAGAAAATTATAAAATCTAAGGGAAAAGTGTAATACTTCTTTGTAAAAACAGTAATAGAAAATTTGTTCATACAAAGCAGAGCTGACAACAGCGCAGTCTCTGTTGGTTTTAAATTGTTAGCAATCGTCGCGGTTGTGGAAAGCAGAGAATGAGGTGTTTTGTGTTGTGTTTTTTATTTATGTGAGTGTGTTTGTTAATTTTGTATTTGGGGACAGGGTTGTCAGATGTGGCGATTTCCCGCCGAACGTGGCGACTTTCAAACATGTTTGGCGACCTAATTTTTGATTTGGCGACATGGCGATTTTTTGGCGATTTATTAAATAGTTAAAATCGCCGACTGGCTATTTTTGATGACCTATGAATTTGTTTTGAAATTCGTTAAATTCAATAATATTATTTTAATTCTCGTATTTTTATGAATGAAATTTCAGGCAATCATTTGTATGATAGGTATTTGAAGGTATGTTCAAATGGCTGATGAAGTTAATGAAAATCTTCTAGAAAAGTGTTTTTTATATTTAAAATTGCACTTGAAAAAATCAATAAATAGAATTCCTTAAAAGATTACTAGGTTTAAACATTAAACATTTTTACATTACGTATGTGGCAATTATCACAGATAAAATACGTTGTTGTTAGTGATATTTTAAAGATTTGTATGAACCCTATCATACCTTTGGACGTTTATGAAACACAATGAAAAAAATTAGCGTTGGTTAATTGGAAAGATAACGAAAAAAGTTTAGGCCAACATTTTAAAGCTACAAGGATACGGCAGGTACGTACAATTTCTAGGACTTTACTTTGGCTGTCCTTTATATGCGGTAATTACAACTAGTAATGCCTGTGTTGAAACTATGAACTCCACTAAAACTCGCCTTCGAATTAGAATGCAATACGAACTTCTAGACGCGTTATTAGGAGTTATAAGTTATATGAATGGGAATAGTACATTTTGCACTTCTTTTGAACTTTCGTTGAATAAATGTAGTACCCTCACAAAGTATTCCAAATAAGAAGACAAATAGCGAGTCTTGCCGGTGAAGCGTTTAGATATATAATAAAAGTGCAACTTTTGTATTTCTAATATTTGTTTAGTACTAACCGCAAAAGTTCTTTATTTGTTGCTTTAAGTAGACTACTATAAATTATTTTATAGTAAACATCGTACCTTTTTTGTGTTTACTAACTATTTTTATTTCGCTCTATATAAAAATTAAACAAAATATATATTATGGCAACTTTTTTTGAAGTTTTGGCGCATTTTAGCGATACGGAACTAATTTATTTTTTAGGATTTATAAAAAATATTTTTAATAATTTAAAAAATATGTATTTTATTGTCAAAAACTTGTAAACAAAGGCTTTGGCGATTTTTGACATTGAATTTGGCGGAAAAGGTTAAAATCGATCTGACAACCCTGTTTGGGGAAATAAACGGAAAGTCAATAAGAAAAGGCAAAGTGTCTTGACTAAAAGCAAGATATTTTAAAGAGTTAAAGAGGGGGTTTGTTTCGGTTTTTTTTTTGCTGCTGGTAAATAAAGAGACCATAAAATATAAAGAGTGAAAATAGTTATTTTTTGATATAAAAATAAGAGTAATTTATTAAAGATGGTAAATTACCACAAAATATGGCCTGTATTTTTTTTAGAAAATTTATAAAAATTAAATAAAATCTAAAAAAGTTAAAATTAAATTTAAAAAAAAATCAGAAAATAAAAGCAAGATGCAGTTATAAGAGAAAATAAATGATTTTGGCAAGGTGAGTCAAAATCTGCAAAAGTTTAAAAACAATTTTATTTATTTAATTTAATGTTAAAAGATAATAAATATACGAAAACGTTTTTGCAAAAATGTTTAAAAAAAATTCTGTGGCATTTTTAAAAAAGACTTGCTGCAAAAATCGTTTTTATTAAAAAATAAAATAAACCAAAATTTAAGAAAAAATTGGGTCATAATACAAAATTTGAAAAACGTAAACAAAGGTGTTTTTTGAATAAAAATTCGAATGATTAACAATATTTTTTTAAATTTTTTAAATTTGACTTAAGATGTTTCGTCGAAATGCCACAGAATTGTTATTCAATTTTATTTATTTGTTTAAAATATCCTTTTTTTTTTGTAGGCTCCAAAAGGTATTGACCATTTGTTATCTGTCAAAAAAAAGGAAGAAAAGCAGGTAAGTAACTTATATTTTTATAACAAAACAACGGTATTATTCATAAAAGATGTAACTGGATTTTTTCAAATCTTATTCATATAAAATAAACTAGAGTTTGCTAAAAACCGTAAAAATTTGTAACCGCGGTTTCGGTTTTAAAATGATTAAAACCGGTCGGTTTCGGTTCGGTTTTCGCTTTTGAAAATGTTAAAGTTAAGCTTCATACATAAACATACATATACATATATTTTTTTGTATGTAATACAATTTTTTATTTGTTTCAATTGAGGTACTTTTATTAGCCCTTAAGTGTATACCTGGGCCCTGACAGGTTTTTTTTTCCAGTTTTTTTATATAATTATTATGTATATTAGAGCGGAACTTTATGTTTTCCTCAATCAAAGTGTTTTTTTATAAGAAAGTGAGAAAAAAAAAGTGTAAACACCGTGGGCGTCGCAATTGACCAAATGAAAATTTTGCGCATATTGTATCCACCTGAGCCTGGCCAGTAAATAAAATCAAAATGAAACGTATCAAAAAGCATACGCAACACAGATGAACTCTTTCTTTACTTTTTTTTCGAAGAATTATTCTATTTCCCATCAAAATGTTTCTGCTATAGCCATAAAACTCCATACATATAAAAGTAGTCCCAGTATCACAGTTTCTATAGCCACAAAAACTCCATGCAAAATACTATTGGTCCCAGCTAGGCCCAGGTGGTAGTTTGTGCCACACAAATTAGGTCTTTACTTAAGAGTTAAAAAGGTAACATTTGCTCTTCTTAGTACTTATTTTGAATTTAAAGAATTTTGAAATACCTTGTCATCGTTGCAGGCTGTTATGTATAACATTTTTGTATATGAAGTTCGAGTATTATATAATTTGCAATTTCTTTAAGCATCAATATATTGCTGAAGTAAAAGCTAAAACCGAGGTTTTTTTTTGCCGGTTTTCGGTTTCGGGTTTTAGGCATTTAAAACCGCGGTTTCGATTTCGGTTAAAACCGAACAGCAATCCCTAAAATAAACCTTTTAATTAAGGTACCACAGTGCCAAAATGGCATTTTAGAGGTGGGTGGGCAAAGTTGTATACTTTATATTCCTACTATATGTTCTTCTTGATGATTACGAGCTGCCTCTTTACTTGGCATAGCCCGTCTATAAATTGTCTCCATCGTGCGGCTATATCTCTAAGCCCTTCGCTGCTGTTGAAGGTTGTTCCTAGACTATGGGATGTTATATTAATTTCATCGCCAGGTGGTTTTGGGCCGACCTCTTTTTTTACTACCCTGGGGGCTGTAAGCAAGAGCGTGATGGGAAATTTTTCAAGTGGTTTTCGTAGTGTGTTCTTGAGCAAACGAAATTTTTTCTATCGAATTTCTACGTTAATGTCACCCATATCCGATCTTTACCAAAGCTGTGCGTTGCTTATTGAACGAGGTCAAAATATTTTTAGAATTATACGGAGGCTTCGATTAACGAAGACCTTCAGTTGTTTTGTATACTATCCGTTACAAACCAAGTTTAGCAGCCGTAAACAAGCACGGAGAGAACACAGACTTTGAATATATTTATTTTTGTTTTGACGCTGTATGTGCTTGAGTTCCATACTTTGTGAAGTTGTGTGAATACGATGATTGCTTTTTTGTTACGGCTTACAACGTCTTCGACAGTTCCTCTGTTATAATGCTACCCAAATATTGAAACTCTTCTACCCAGTGATCCTGTGTATTTAGAAGATTTAATGAGTCAGTTACAATGGGGCTTATTCGCATCTCCCTGAATTTTATCTAGATTAATTATAAGTACTACTTTAATGGATTCTAAAGATATGCAGGTCGTAATATAGATATTATTAAAATTTGAAAATATAAAAAATAAGTACATATTTAAATATAGAAATATACATGTTCTGAAATCCCTGTCACTCTTTTACAGCGTGCGAATTATTTCGACTGATTTTGTTTATAAAACATTTTTTGTTAACCCTGGAAAGTTACTCTTCATTTTTGTACATTAAGGTTACTTTTCGTCGAATCGACGAACTTTTTAAAAAATAAATTCTAGCGGAACGATTTTTAAAGTAAAAATAAACAAAAATCTGTTTTATTTAAGCGTTTTATTAAAAAAAAAAAAATAAATATCAAAAAGTAATTTCAATTTTTGGGAATACAAAATTAATTCCCAGTTTTTATTATTGATAAAAACACTTGAAATTTATTGTTGATGGGATAAGCTATTCCTATGCGCATTTCACTGGTTGCTTAGGCCAGATCATCAGGAAACTTCATCCATAAAGATTTTAGAAAAACTTAAGATATTAAACCAAATAAAACTGTTAAACGTATAAGACTTATAGCAACGGTTCTGCTTGTAATAATATCAAAGCTTAAACAAAACACATCAACAATAAACAGTGGGTTTATCTCATCTTACATTCCCCATACATAGGAATAGCTTATCCCATCAACAATAAATTTCAAGTGTTTATATCAATAATAAAAACTGGGAATTAAGCACGAATTACAAAATCTTTTGGAAAAAAATAAATAAAAAATATATCAAACAAAATAATCGTTTTCTCTCTAAAATTCGATACGAATTTAAAATCTTTTGTTTTTTAAATTAATTAACTTTTTAAAACAACAAAACTGGAAAGGAAAAAAAATTTTGTTATAAGCCTTATTTTACGCATGAGACACAAAGTTTAATTTTATGTTCACAACAGATGCTTTTTTTGCATATATTATATATATATATATCGTCATGCTGAGTTTGCCATAGGGACAGAGGTAGGGTAGCCAGATTTTAAATTCGGAAAAACAGTACATTGAATACAAAAAAACAGTACAATCAAGAAAAAAACAGTAAACATATTAATTTGTTTTAATTAGTAACCCCCAATTTCACCAAGTTCAGCTATAATTAACTATTAGTTCGATTGAATATGCAACAACAATTATATAGAGAAATACACTTAAAATGTGTAACGTCAACGGAATTATTTCCATTTTATGGCATTTCATAAATATATGAAATTACTTCATTTGCGTTTAAAAAGCAAACACCACAAACGAAGCATTTGGCCAGGAAAACCATAACATTGCCGTAAGCCATATAAGAAAGGAGAACTAAGCTCAAAACAATTAACTCATTGATAGTGTAAGTACGATTTTCTTTAAACATATTCGTATTTAAAGCAATTTTCACTACACACATAGTTGCACAAATCATATAGAATTTGAGAAAATGTTCGTTTCCTAAATTAATTTTCCAATTTTAAACAATTTTTAAATTATTTACGGCTAATTTTACCAAGTTCAGCTATAATTAACTATAACTAAAACAAAAGGTTTTTTGACTTTTATAATGAAAGTTAATTAAACCTGAACTTGGTGAAATTGGCCATTATTTATGAAATACAAAAAAAAAAAAAAAAAAATAGTTTGGTTTATTTTTATTTCAAAAAATCTGAAAATATTTAAAATTAAGTGCAATTGAAAACGATGAATATTTTGAATAAAATTTTTGTAAAAATTAACTTATCTTTTTCTTTTTTCAGTAGTTTAGGTGAAGAAAAGTGGTCCTCAAAGGTATAAGGTATTTATATAAATTGTGAACACGGAGAATTTTCCAAATTTGTTTGTTTTCAATTTGACGTGATTTCCAGAACATGCCCGAAAATTAAAAAAGTTCTAAAAATTAACGATAATTGTGTTGAAATAAGTATTTTTTTAGTACTTAAAAAAGAGGTAGCCATAAAATCATAACAACATGAAAATATACCACTGCTACGAGCCACCCATTATAATTAAGATTTCTACGGTGTATTTATGAGAAAACAATGACCACAGCGTAAAAACTCTTATTATTTTAGAACTTTTTTTTAACACAACATAATTTTTGTGAGCCAGTACTGTTAGCGATGGTTAGCGATTCGTATTCCCTGAATGGGATCGCGTAATCATCTCCAAACCAGCAATCGCCAAAAAATTTCAAAAATGTTTGGAGGGTCCCATTTAGGGTTGCAATACGTACTTTTTTAAGCAGTACATGTACTGATTTCTTGCAATTGTACTGTTTTATGCACAACAGTACAAAAAACTGTACAAAATGTAAAAAACAGTACATTTGCGTACTGTTTTAGGAGTTGTGCATAAAACAGTACAATTGCAAAAAATCAGTACATGTACTGCTTAGAACAGTAAGTATGGCAACCCTAGACAGAGGTGACAAATTTTAAGCTCTTATGGGCCTTTGGCAACATTTTCGACGGATTCTTGTCGATTAGGTTGTTTTATTTTGAATTTTTTTCTTGCTTAAGTTCTGCTAGGTAGGTGTCTCGAATCTGCCTCTTAAATAGGGAGCCACGAGAGATTAATGACGATTTTCAGGTACTGTCGTCGGTTTTTGATTTTTATGGAACATATTGTAAGCATATATGACGTACGTAGCTGTTGACAAAAGTAATACATATTTAAAATTCCAGAAAATAGATACAAACCCTTACGCTAAGGTTACTCTGAATTTCAACTTTTAAAAAAATGAGGGTCCAGCGTACGTCCGCTTAATGCAAGCTTTCGGAATCAGCTAACGTTGTTGACAAAAAGAGGGTTATTTGAAAATTAAAAAAAAGTTATATGATAAAAGTTAATGAGCTTCGTCGATTCGACGAACAGTGACCATTTAGGGTTAACCCTTCTGCACTCCTTGGGTCAATTTGACCCAATTTTGGTTTTCAAACGCAAAATTTGTCCCTTTTAATATAAGATATGGACGTGAAACTTCAATTTATCCATTACAGGGACAAAAATTATAAATTTAAATGAAAATAATAAAATATTAGTTTTTCCTTCCCCCTCCAAAAAACACGATTTACACACATTTAATATCCTTTGGGTCAATATGACCCAACATGCGATATTGCAAGTTTAATTCCACTTTAAAATTTGTTTTCTATTGAATTGAGTTCATCTTCATTCAGAATCATCGATAAATAATTTTTTCGGTCAAATAATCAATAGAATCTCGTTTGCTTTTATTTCACTTAAATATGAAATGCTGTAAACATTTTATTGCTGGGTCATATTGACCCAAAGGATCATAGGAAGGGCACATATCCAAGGGATGCAGAAGGGTTAAAGCAGATTTACAGGTGTTATTCTGTTTGTAATTTCTATAATTTTGATGTAAGACCCTATAAAGTATATAATTCTTGGTCCTTATGAGGAGCGAAGTTGATTTAACGATGTCCGTCTGTCCGTGTGTCCGTTGAAATGGATTTTCCGAAGGCCCCATATATGATGGGGGCCAGGTTATTATACATTTATGTCACATATGGTCCGGAATTGTTTGCTATTGAAATTCAGCAAGATCGGTCCGCAAATGGCTGAGATATGAGTAAAAAACCACGATCGAACCCAGGCTATTTTAATTCTTCTTCGCTACTTTTGTTTTTTCGTACTTTTTGTCAAGAATTCTTCTTGAAGTCCAAAGTACATTTTTCTGTTTTTAATTTTTTTGGTCTTTCCTTTTCTTGTTGATCTTTTTCAGCACAACTTGAAGGACAAATGTAAACATAGAGCTCGTGCCTTATGCTATGTTCATATTTGGGTTTTTAAACGCGTTTAAGCAAAATGTTGATTAAGTTAATCAAAGCCGTTCACACTACATTTGAGATTATTAGGATGACAGATGATTAAGAAAAAAACACAACAAACAAATTTATATTTATTTAAAGTATTGAAAATGTATGAAACTGCTTTTATAAAGTTATCAGAAGATTATTTTAATAATTTTAATGGTGAAATTTTGAAAATTTAAGAATTATTCAAGGCAAAAAATAAAAACATTAAGCTGAAATTGTGGCCGGTTGTACACGATCATGTTGGCGCTTCTACATTACTCTCAGTTTGAGGTATGTTCAGTGGATTCTATGCGGTTTATGAAGTGATTTAGTTGTAATCATGTCAATTTGAAGTGATTAACAAATCACTTCAATGTATGGGTAATCATCTCGATTTTGAAGTGATTAGAGCTTAATCACGTTCGAGCTCCTTAAACGCGTTTAAGAACCCAAGTGTGAACATAGTATTAGTTATTAATTAGTTATTATGAACTGTTTAGGGTTTTAATCTAAATTTTGATATTTTAATTAGCCTAAAATTCATCAAATTTAATTTTCATTAAATTATTTTTATGAAGAAAGGAATTTTACAACATGAAACTAATTAAAATTTATTGATTATTTTTCATAAAACTTTTTTTTGTTGAAAAATATTTCTTAAAACGTTTTTTTTTTTAGAAAGTTTTATTCTAAGTATTTTTAAAAAATGTTAATGGATGTTCCTTACAATTTATCTAAAATATTACTATAGTTAATAAGTGTTAAGTTTAAGCAATAAAATATTTTCGAAATCTTAACTTAAAAGATTTTGTTATTCGTGCTTAATTCCCAATTTTTATTCTTGATTGAAATTTATTGTTGATGGGATAAGCTATTCCTATTTCACTGGTTGCTTAGGCCAGATCATCGAGAAACTTCATCCAAAAAGATTTTAGAAAAACTAAAGATATTAAACCAAATAAAACTGTTAAACGTATAAGAATTATAAGCAACAGTTCTACTTGTAACAATAAACAGTGAATTTATCTATCCTTACATTCCACACTACAATTGATTGGAATTCTTCCAACATTAATTGTAGTTCTTAGTAGGTTAAGAAAAAACAACCAGTGAAATGCGCATAAGAATAGCTTATCCCATCAACAATAAGTTTCAGTGTTTTTATCAAGAATAAAAATTGGGAATTACGCACGAATAACAAAATATTTTAAATTAAAATTTTGTATTCCCAAAAATTATTTTGTTAATATTTTCGAAATCTTCTGCGCTTAAATTTCTGCAACTTTTCGCCATAATCACAGACAAGACGCTGAATGCTCTTTCCACAGATACCTATTTTGCGGGAACTGCTAAAGCTACTGGTGCAATTTTTTGAAATTATAGTAACTATTTGTTTTTTTGACTTTCCAAAATTCTAAAATATTTGTTCCGAATATAAGTTTGGAATCATGTTGATGCTTACGACTCCTGAACAGAAAAAGTACGATGATTTAAAGTATTTACAGTAGCTGTCAATTCCAATTTTTGGTAGAAATCAATTTCTAACTCCATGATTAAAACTGCATTCCTGTATTATATTTGTATTTTTCTCTCCCGTTATTCTTAACCGGTTGTATTTTGTTAGTAGTTGAAACTACAAAGTAAATATTGGGTTATTAAAGTGGGACACTATGACATAGATACGCGAATATATGTATATATGTAACACACCATTGCAACCTCTTCGCTAAGAATAATTTACCCTTTGAAACGAAACCTTGGGTCCATATATACAGCAGCTAAAAAGGCTTTATTTTGAACTAAAACTTCTTTGTGTTTTTTTAAAGGCTTCGAGCATCGACGTTGCGATTAAGTTAGTGTTTGACATTTTCTTAAGCTCTATTTCACACAAGATTAGTTGCATGCATCACTAAGCAATTTTCTGAACCAGTGGCATCCAGGAATAAATATGATACCATATTAAAAAAGTTTAAACGACCCATATTTTGAGAAACCTCTTCATAAATTTTATTTAAATTTGTTGTGAAGAATGAAATTTTTATGACGATGCTTTTTTTATTTTAAAACAAATTTAATTTTTTTTTTATACAAAAGTTTTTTAGAAAACGTTTTATTTTCTGTCAAGTGTAGAATTTTTAAAATTGGCACAACAAATATTTTTTTAGAAACAAAATAAAAAAACCTTTTCCGGTCCTTGAATTTTTTCATAAAAATAATTTTTTTTTTTTTTATGTTAATACTCACCTAGATTTAATTTTCTTCCGTATCATATGCACACATTGGTCCAAAACTTTTTAAATTTGGGTAATATAAATTTTTGTTTTTTTTAATATTTTTAATTAGGCTAAAGTTCATCAAATTTAATTTTCATTAAATTATTTTTATGAAGAAAGGAATTTTACAATATGAAATTAATTAAAATTTATTGATAATTTTTCATTCTTGACTGAAGCTGGGCTCGAACCCAGGCGTTTTTACGGACAGGTTACCCTTACATGTTTCGATTGCAACCACTCAATCTCCTCAGAGGGCTTGCCGTTTAACACTCGCAGCCATCGACGACTGCTGACGTCAATAGTCAAACATCAATCCTTAAACCAAATTGTATTTTTAATCTTTGGTAGATCGAAATTTGCTTTCCTGAATGATTATCCATTTTAATTGATTTTACATGTTTTTTCCTTACTTCTGTTTTTTCGTACTTTTGTCAAGAATTTTTCTTGAAGTTCAAAGTACATTTTTTCTTTTTGTTTTTCAGTCTTTCTTTTTCTTGTTGGCCTTTTTCAGTACAACTTGATGGACAAATGCAAACATAAAATTCGTGCCTTAGCTTTAACAATAATCAGTATTGTGGTTATTTTGTTGAACTATTTATGGTTTTTAATCCAAATTTTTTAATATTTTTAATTAGGATTAAAAACCATAAATAGTTCAATAAAATAACCACAATACTGGTAATATAAAATGTAAAATATAAAGTCTAAAATTTTCGAGAATATATCGTCAGCTAATTACTGGTTTGACCTACCGACCATTTAAAAAAAAAATGAATTGGGTATGAGGAATATATTTTTTTAATACCCTCTTTCTAAATCAAAAACCTGTTTCGCGAAAATTTTTATGGTTTCTGAGATATAAAGCGCTAATTTTGCTGCATATCAACTGTTTCAAAATTTTTTAAGTACTGTTTTGCTCTACAAGCCATTGTTTGGCGATTGCAGCAAATTCTTCATACAAAAACGTACAAAATAAATTTTACTGTTGCTAGTTAAAGCAAAAGCAAAGTAAAATGACAACAAGAAAATAAATTTGTGAAAAATAGTTTTATAATGGACCCAACCAAGTGTACGGTTTGCTATTATTTGTGTTTTAGCCTACCTAAGGGAAATGCTTCAAAATTTTACTACAAACGAAAATTAAATATGTATGTTTAATCTTACAGCAACTATTATTATGTCATATATACCAACTTTTACTTATTGTGCCTTTTTGACAGAAGCTCATAGTGGTCGGAGTGGTAATAATATTGCTAGTGCTTAAATTAAAATTTTAAATGAATTAATAAAAGATTGTCAACTTATTAAAACTTTGACATTATGGAGCGATTCTTGCGTACCTCAAAATAAAAATCAAATTAACGCAACCGCAATTAAAATGTTCTTTAAACAAAATAATATTGATGCCGTAATACAAAAGTCTTCAGAACCAGAACATTCTTTAATTCAAGAAGTGGACTGTGTCCATGGTGTTATTGACCGGTGCTTAAAGAATATTGAAATTAATAGTCCTCTTCATTTACTAAATTTGCTTAAAACAATCCCAAATAATAAAACAAAACTTAAAGTTATGGAAATGCTTCCGGAAAATTTTCGCACATACTCGTTGGAAGCAAATAAAATGGACTTTCGAAAAGTCCCTTTTGTTAAAATTAAAGTACTTCTATACAGTTAAAATAATGATTTATGTATATATTATAAAACTTCTACCAGAGAGGAAAACTATAAAAATGCAATTTTGGTTAAGTCTGTATTAAAAAATTTTTTGAAAACTCCTGAGAATTTGTTGACGAATGTTTTGAAAATATCGAAACCATCATTTATTTCCAGCGATAAAAATAGAGACATAAAAGACTTGCTTATATTTCTTCCACGTGTTGATAAAGCTTATTACAAAAATTTACTCAATATTAAGTTTTAAATTTTCTTTTTACTTTTGCATTATTTAAGTTGTTTAATTTGTGGCTTTTTATGTAACTTTTCATAACAGTAGAACTGTTTTTTCTGTTTTTGTAAAGTAAAATCAAATAAAAAAACTATAAAAAAAAATTCATCTCAACAACAAGTTACTCAATACACAGCAATAAGTATACGTATGCAGCACAAAAAGGCACCTTTTTTAATTTTTTTTTAGAAAAGTGGCGTATGCGGAACAAAACAATATTTTTCATTTTCAAAAAAATACTATTAAATTCTAAGTTTATTCATGAAAGTGCGCAAAAATTTGCATTTTTCTTCAAAACATATACCAGAAGAAGTGGTAAAAATATAAAAAAATTCTATCGGGTACAATTTAAGAAATCTTCATGTAAATCTTCTTTGTCATTTTTCTCCGCTCCGACTTTTTGGCATATGCGCCAAACCAATTCTGAGCTGACGATATGTATTACATAACAGAATATCACATCAGCTGAACACTGGTCGCTTAATCACCCCTTATCAGTCGGGCTTTAGATCCCATCATAGTACTACTTCGTTAGTTTTAAGTATGGTTGAAAGCAATTGCAATTTTTCTTGATTTTACCAAGGCTTTTAATTCTATATGTCATGGAAAGCTTATTATGAAAATGTGCAGCCAAGTCAGCATGTAGGCTTGTGTATTCATTTTCATATAATAGGCAACAATTTGTACAAATAGATGGTAGAAGATCTGGAACGATGTTTGTAAATAGGGGTGTGCCTCAAGGCTCCATTTTAGGGCCATTATTTTTCACAATGTACATTAATGATTTAGTTAATGTTTTATGATGATGTACACATAATTTCCTTTCTTGAAAATGGTTTGTCTGTAGCAGAATATCTTAATGCTATAAACGGAGATTTGATGAGAATATCGCAATAGTCAATGGAAAACAAAATGAATCTGAACCCAATTAAAACTTGTGCAATGATGTTTGGTAACATTCACTTTAATGGTGTGAATCTTTTGATGGATAACACAGTTATTGAGTTTGTGTCAAACCACAGGGTTTTGGGAATTAATTTAGATGATACGTCTTTATATATTGTGAAGGTTTTCGTTTTCCGTTAAAAATAAGAAAATTGATAGCCGAACTTTCTGTATGGACTAGAAATTTATTCGAGTGTAAATTCTTGAAATTTTGAGAAAATAAGGAAATGTTTTCATCGTATAATAAGGTTTGTTTACGGTGTTAATGTGAGAACTCCCATTACTTCATTTGTAGTTGATTTTTTAGGCATGCATTTTGACAGCTTTGTTAAAATGCGGTTACTTTTGTTCTTCTTTAAAATAATTAAATTTGGTGAGCCTGAATACCTTACGAGACTTTTCACGTTTTCCCATTATTCCAGAACTGCAGCGTTAATAAGTCCGAGAATGAATACTCTGTTTATGCACAGATCATTTGTTGTGGAACAGAAATCCCTCAGTAAGTTTGGCAAGATTTAGGAATATTATTTTGAAAAATATTTAAGATAATGCGCTATAATTGTTACTGACTATTATCTTATATTATTAATGATGAACTTTAAGAAGTGCGGTTAAGGTAAAGGTGAAATAAAGAATGTATAATGTAATATAAGACCTAAGTAATCTATTTTAAGGTGTAATTTTCTTACTCCAAATTTTAAAATGTAATCGCTTTTGGCCTATGTTTGCTTTTTGATTATTAATGAATAAAGAAAAATAAATAAATATACATGCTACAATGTAGGGCAAAACTGCCATTGTTATAAAAAGGGGTCAAATTGCATTATGTTGGACTTTTTTTGTTGGAAATAGGTAGACCACTAAATTGCTGAAGAACGCGAACAATTCTTGTTTCCCGTATGATCTATACAAATCTTAGAAACATTATTTTAATCAGCAGATTGCTCCTTTTTACGCAACTGCGTTGATATGATGCAATTTTTTTAATTTTATTGAGAATTCTCGAGAAAAAAACTCTCAGTTATATGTATGTATGTCCTCATTCACTACTCGTGATGGTGAAGGGTAACACTAAATGCTAAAAGCATTAAATTCTGTATCATTGTGGATATTGGAAGAGATTTCGGTAATAAGAACATTTAAAAAAAACTTTTTTTAAGAAACGATTTTCTTTAGAAAGAACATTTAAAAAAATGTTGCCCCTTTAGATTTTATCCTTGCTACGCTCATGTACTCATGTATTGTCATCGGGAATATGCATGCCTGCAAAGTTTCATCCATTTGCATTGAGTATAAGGCGGTTAAATTAACGTTACAAGATTTGATTTTCCGAAGTGAAGCTAAAGAAAAGATTTAAAAAAAAACTCTAATGCATATTATATTAGAGGTATTTGTTATGTTATGTTATAAAAGATTCTACTCATAAGTTATAATAGTTTAAGTTGTGACTATTAATTGTTGTTTCTATTAATTTCTGATTGAACACATCAATTTCAAAATTAAAGATTTCTCAAATATCAATCTTTTGTTGCAAAAAAAGATCATTGATCTGTATCTAGAACTTCATCGGAATAATTTAAAGGCAATTTGCATGAGATGTCTATTTTGCAATTTTAAAAAGTTAAATAGTTTGTATTTCATTTTAACTATTTTAGAATTTAGCTACGAGCAAGAAAACACATCTTTTATGCATTCTTTTTTTTTTTTTTTTTTTTTTTGGATAATTTTATAAATGACAAGCGACAGTATCGCAAATACCAGAAGGCAGGCACTTAAGAAATGATTTGTTATTTTTACATTTTGCGGGCTTCAAAAAGTTTCTTAAAGTTTTTGTTACCTCAAGACAATTGCGACAAGCATTTGTTCTCAATTTTCAGATGTTTCTATTTTATCTTTGAATAATTTGAAAAAATTATTAAAATAGATTTGAGAAGATGCTGGTGACATAATGAAATACGTTTTAAAATATTAATTATTACAAAGGGCCGTTACACACTATCCCGCAAAGCCTTTCGTATTTTATGAAAATGCTTCCCTGATCTAATCAGTGTTTATAAATTTTCAAAAAACAATAACAACTTATCATGTAATTAGAGTAATTAGAGTAAATACTGGTAAACAAAAGTATACGGAAGTCAGAGAATGTTTACAGAGCTTTGATGTCTTTCATGGACTAAAATAATTTGCTCTTGTGGAAAATTTCGAAGAAAACTTATGTTATTATACTAACACTATGACAGTCGAGGTATTATGCGTTAGTTCTAATGTGTGTCACATATTAAAAAAACCTATATTATCACATTTTGCGGTTGCATGCTTTGTAGAGATGATAAATGAAATTTTCGAAATTGTACTAAATTCAGATAAAAATTTTACTATACTTATGTACTAGGGTGTTCCATTAATAGGGTTTTATTTTTGTTCGATTAAACGATTAATTGATATTTAGCATTTTTAACTTTTTCGATTAAACGAATAAAATTTTAAAATTAATCGATTAATCGAATAATTATAAATCCAAAAATTTTATAAATTACGATATTTTTTTCTCGATTATTTTAGAAAAAATTAGTACTTGTGTAAATAAACATTGTGTAAAAAAACATACTATTCTGACGGGTGCAACATTTAGACTCTTTAAACGTCGTTTACAAATAGAAAGAAACACATTCGCAATTAAGTTATTTCTAGAAGGGGTAACATTTTTTACAAGAACTTATATGAAACGATCAAATAGCCACGCGAGAACTTTAAAGTGCATGACGCACAGTGCTTTGCCCCCATACAACGAAGGGACATAAATAGAAGGAGTTGTCAGAAACTTTGGAAATTTGGTACACTAGCATAAAATAGTTTCGTTAAGAAAAATATGAATTTTTGGAAAAATAGGTCCAAGGAAACGCCTACCTCCCATGTGTCCTGAAATGGAAAAATGTAATTTTAGCTTCAATAATGTCCACAAAACTACAAATAATGGTCATGCTGATACACACACAACTAGCAACGTGTGTGTAAATTTTCATTTAAATCTGAACAAGGACTCAAGGTTCTGCCACATATCCTTTTTCTTAAAAATGCTATAAAAAATGATAGTTGTTAGATATATATGTATGCCGAATTTTGGTTGAATCGGATTATTAATGTGAAAACAACAAAAACATCATTTAATGAAAAATGAGTTAAAAACGCATAAAATGCTCTTGCAAAAATAGCAAGTAAGAAAGTATAATCGGTCAAGCCCGACCATGTGATACCCTATAGCATAGTATTTAAAAACAAATTTCCTAGAGTGTAATCTATTTGGGCAATCATGGACCCGCCAGAACAAAATTATGTTATGAGGTTAAGATTCGTTTAAAAGTTCTTTTTGTCAAATATTATTTAGATATCTTCATCTACATATATGAGTTTTTTGGATGAGGGTTTATATTAAACCTATGGTTTATTTTGGACCTACCTGGACAACATTTTGTCATGACACGTTTGTAGTAAATACTAATATTTTTAAGGAAGCTGGCATTAAAAACTATTTTCGGGAGAATGATTTGTATGGGATCAATGTTCAAAAATAGAACGGTTCCAATAAAATTTGATAAGCTGATTTTGATTGCAATAAAATTAGTTTGGTTTGGACCAAATTTAATTTGCCGATGTAATAAGATGGTTTTTGTATAATTATGGACCGATTCGTTCCATTTTCAATAGGCTTGGTCCTTGTACAAGTCAGAGCCTCTGGGACAAATTTCATCAAATTGTCTCCGAATTTACGATCTGTATGCACAAGGTTGCATGGACAGCCAGCCGGCCGGACGGACATCGTTAGATCGACTCAGAAAGTGATTCTGAGCCGATCTAACGAATTATTTGGAATTATTTCTTATTATATTCCTAATTCATTTTCTTTAAACTAATTTGTTTATTATTTACATATGTTCATATTTTTTAATTACAATAAATCATCTTCAGTACTGGATACTTCCAAAGAAATATTGCCGCTCAACGAAACATTTGTTTCGTCATCTTTAACTGGGTTGGGTCATCAACATTTTCTCTCAGTATATATTTCTCAATTTCTTCAAAAAATATATTTTTTTTAGTCTTTGGATTCCTTTTTGAAGACAACAACGGATCTGAGGAAAGTATTAAATGAGTCATTAAATCTTTATGAGTGTCTCTTCATTACGTTTTTCTCGTATGGGACAGTCTTGTTTTTCTCACGATTTTGTGGTTGGCTTCCAATGCTTCTCGGGCAAGCACCCAGAAATTTATTTTTTTATTTTAGTTATTTGTTACGTTTCATTATAATTACATAAAGCCACCTTAATACCTTAATATTTCTTATTATGTTCCTAGTTTATTTATTTTTTTAACTAAAGGTACGGTCACATATGGCAAACATTTGTCAAAAAATATAAAATATTTGTTTGCCCTAATCTGACCACAAAATATTTTTGAGGGGCAAACAGAAAAACAGCTGATTTTGGGCAAACAAAATAATTTGCTAGCAAACAAAAATACTCCTAATGTGACCATTTAACGTCAAATATTTTCCTTGTTTTTAGGTAAATAAATATTTGTTCTTACAAAAATTTTGTAAGAACAAACAGCGGCAAATAAAAAGCTTTAAAATAAAAATTATTGAATAAAATTGAACAAATTGACAAAATTAAATAAGTTTTTAATGACGAAAAAACTTATTTATGTAAACAATTTTTCCTGTGTTCTCTTTTTAGCAAAGAGTCGCGCGGTAAATAGGATTCAAGATGTTACAAAATACATTTTTCTTAAGTAAATGGGTAATTTCTATGAGCCTATGTTATGAATTATGAATTGCAAGCATGGCGTATCTATATAAATAGATAAATTTTTGAGAGTGTACCAGTTTGGGGTCATTGGACAATCAAAGACCCGCCAAAATAAAATTATATAATGGATTTAAGTTTTATATAAAACATATTAGCGCCAAATAATATGCCGACATAGACACCTTTATGAGATTTATTTTCGTCTTGAAGTGATTGTAGCAAGTGACCTAGAACCAATTCTCGGCCTAACAAGACGAAATTTTGACACGACATACAAGCAATTATAGAAATTATTGCCAAAACCGACATTTATAAGATTATTATAACATTAAAAGCTATTTACATAAGTGATATTTGTATAAGAGCTATGGTAAAATATGGATCGATTACAATAACATTTGGTAAGGTGATAATAGATTGTCTATAGGCACAAGGACTCTTCTCCAGAAATAAGTTTTTATGGGGGCTATATAAAATTATTGACCGGTTTTTTCCACCTCTTATGACATTAAAAACAACATTTCATTACTATCAGGTGTGTTTTTGGAATCCGCATAATTCAGAAATTGGTGTTCTGAAATCCGCATGTTGTTGTGTATTCGAAGTTCTTGTGCAGGAAAAAAAAATTGATGATGTTTTCTTTGATAGTGCCCTGTAAAATAGGTGACTACGGTGGGGCTATCTTAATAAACGCAACAAAGATATGCGAAAATTGCAAAAAATTTGCAAAAATAGCGATAAATTTTAATATTTCAAACAAACCATAAAATTGATTAAAAGTCCCTAAAATTATAAGGAATGTCAAAAATTTGATAAAAATTGCTAAATTAGCAGAAAATCACGAAATATTTCAAAGTTGGAAGCAAACCCAAAAATGTATCGGTTAAAAAACAAAATGTTGGAAAAACAAAAAATTTTAAAAATAGCGAAAATGCGCGAAAATATTTAATATATTTGGAATAAGCTTTAAAGTTGATTAAAAGTCCCTAACACTACAAGGAATGGCAAACATTCTGTAAAAATTCCGAAATCAGTGGAAATTTGCAATAATTCGCGATATTCGCAAAATTCTGTTTTTGCTTAAAATGTTCTCAAATATAAGAATAAAAGTCGATTTGTTTTACTTTCACTAACCCCTTACTACTCTAATTGAAAACGAATAAAAACATGTGGTGGTGAATTGCAGAAAACAAAAAATGCTGAATTAATCCACTTTCGAGTGAATTCGGATTCAAGAACACCCGATTATCTCAAAAATTGCGACATGTACTTTGCGAATAAGGTTAACATGGACAGCTAACCGGACGGATGAACATTGTTATATCGATTAAGAAAAGGATGCTGACGAAAAATAAAAATTTTGGTGGTAAGTTCACTCAAGTTCTTTTAAGCAGTTTGGATTGAAATTTAGCACTTTTGGTTCAGTAGGAAAAGCGTTATGGACTAAAATGTGAAACAACCTCCCGAAAAAAATCGATATTTCTGTAACAAAAACTAACGTAAATTGGTGGCGGAATGCGCCTTTTATCTTTAATTTTTGCACAAACTCAATTTATATGCCTAGAAATTATACAACTAAATTTCGTGAAGATCGGCCCATAATTTACAATAGAGCCACTGTCTAAAAACACTTTATTGCTTGCGTAACTAAACCGTAACGAATATTGCTTTAGTTCATAATATAGTTTAATTTAGTTGTATTAGACTGGAAAGTACTTCGCCAAATTGCATTTATCCCTTTATTTGTTATGTAAATCCTTTTTTACTTTTAAAACTGTTGTTCTCGCTCTTCTATACTATGAAACCATAAAAGTTTCAATATTAAGCATCAAAATGATAATTTTTAGTTTTAATAAAAAGTAATTTTATTTATTTAATTTTTATTTTTGACAATTTGTTCAAATATTTATTTTTAAGCAAAATTTTTTATATGTGAACACAGGGCAAATATGTTTTCCCATTTTTTATTTGAAGCTATTTAATATCTGTTTGAACAAACAAAAATGGGCAAATAAATGTGCGCAGTGTGACCAGCAAATAAAATTCTTATATGTTTTAACAAATTTTTTAAAAATGCCGGCAAACAAAATTTGACAATTGTTTGCCATATGTGACCGTACCTTAAGTCAATCTATGAAAATTTGAGCAAAAATCACGAAAATAGTTTTTTTTTTATATAAATTTTTTTCAAGTTGTGGTAAAATTTTTTCAATTGTTTTTCTTGTAGTTATTAGAAAACAGTCTAAATATTCGAAAACAGAAAAAAACCCATAGACGATATTTTTCTTTTTTTTAATATTCCATCAAAGTTAAGAAATTTTTTAGAGCTTAAGTAAATAAGAACCATTTTTCAAACCATTAAAAAAAAAATAAGTATAGGAGCATAATTCACCTAAAATTTTTCATAGTTGGTTTAGAATATAGTTAGGTGTTACAGAAAAAAAATTTAATCCCGTAATCCCGAAAATGAATTTTTACAATTATTTTCCTGAAACAATAAAAAACCAAGGGCATTTGTGATTTTAGCGCCCTCTTATGCCGAAAAATGCAGACAAACACAAAAAAGTTTTTGTACATATTTTGATTTTTGTTGTTTTTTATTGAACGGTATAAGTTTGAATTTATATTTCACAGTATTTGTAGTTAATTGTCTCTTAAACTCCTGAAAACTATGAAAATTTGAGCAAAAATCATGAAAATAGCCATTTAAAATTTTTTCAATTGTTTTTCTTGTAGTTGTTAGAAAACAATCTAAATATTCGAAATCAGAAAAAACCCCACAGACGATATTTTTCTTTTGTTTTAATAGTCCATCAAAGATAAGAAATTTTTAGAACTTAAGTAAATAATAAGCATTTTTCAAACCAATAAAAAAACACTTATGAGAAAATAATTCAATAAAATTTTTTTACAGTTAGTTCTAAATATAGTGAGCTAAAAAAAAACAACAGTTTTCCTGAAGCATGTAAAACTGAAGTAGTTGTTTTTAATTTCAATTCTCAAACTTTGGCGCCCTCTAGCGCCGCCAAAAATAGTTAAATTTTGTTATCTATCGATCTGTCAATTTTTAAGTACAATATAAGACTTGTTTTGTTTATATTTATGTCTATGGGCCACAGCACTGTGTGACGGGTGCAACCAAATTGGCCAACTTTCATAAGTTCATACCACAAAGACACAAAACTCTGTTAATTTTTAAACTTTTATTGTATTATTCTTTTTTATTGTGAAAGATGAGATATCAGACGATAATTATCAAATCAAATATCGTAGAGAAATATAATCCAATAATAAGGAATTTGCTCTGAATTTTCTGTTTGCGCCAAATCTATGAATCTTAATGCTTCGAAGTGCACAACAAATTTATATTTAAGCTAACGTCTAAAAAAATTATATTATTATAAAATATGTATAGATATTTTACTTTAAATTGGCATCAAAAAAGTATCCAATCCTTTTTTAAATAAAACTTGGCAATGTAGCTCCAAATTGTTGGTTCACTTTCGGGAACTTAGATTTTAAAAGAGTCAATATAACTTTGAATTTTTTGAAACTTTTCACGGACATTCCATGCTCTGCTATGCATCTGCAAATAATTTCCTCTAGAGAATCGACCGAAGTATCTTGTTTAAAATATTTTTTCATTGGAACACTTGTAGCCGCTTTGATCTTGTTGGTGGACCATCCTCTTCAAGTACGATGTTATAGTCACTGTGTAAGTGGTAAATGAGTGAAATTGTTGAAGGACTTTTACGTTAATAAATTTTTGGACACTTGTTACATTTAGCATTATTAGATTTATCCTTCGTACAATATTTTTAAACCAAGCTCATTCTTAAGAGAGAAACGCATGAACTATTTTGTTAAAAAATACGGGCGTGTTCTAGAAATCAAAATGAAGTGGATTTAAAATCAAGAAAATTTAAATGAAAGTTTATAAAAATATTCCATTTTATCTACTTCATTCTTGAAGTATCTATTATTTTTTCAAGAACAACGTTTAAATTATCTTTTGATTTCAAATTCACTTCATTTCGGTTTCTAGAACATACCCGATAAATAAATATAAGTCTTTGAGTTAACATACCTTTGTCGTTTTTTCTTTTGTGAAATGAATAATTAAATTGTGTTGGGAAAATGTAACAAAAATATAAGCTAAATTACTCACGAAACATGAACGTTTTTTTTTTTTAAATTCCAACGGACACACAATTGGTTTGTTTATTCGTCTTAAAACTCTAAAAAATTATACATTTAACAGAAATACTGTATATTATTATCATTCGATTAATCGGTATAAATTCTTCGATTAATCCTTTAATCGAAATTAGCAATTTTAAATTATTCGAATAATTAATCATCTAAAATTGTTCGAGTAATCGAGTGTGATATAATAGTGTGAAGAAGCTTCAGAGACAACATATGCATTTGTTTAAGAATTATTCAAAACACTTGCCCCTGTAACACATGATTCACTCATTTTGTAATCTCCTTTGTTAACAGAAGCATCGGCAGAATGACCCGATATCGTTTTAGTCATCATTCTACTTTGAAAACTTGATGTACTATTTAACTAAATAATTTTAATTAAAAGAATACGGGAATTGTCTTCTTTTTGTAGCATATTTTAAACATGAAAAAAATGTACATACTTAAGTATGTATGTATGCTAGGAATGCCAAAAGGTAAATCCCGAGTCCCGGGATTTTTTGGGATTGACACATCCCGGGATTTATTTTTATTAATTCCGGGATTTTTAATATGTCAACTTTTGTGTACAAAAATGTTCGTTTTTATTGAATTTTTATACTCTATACAAAAAAAAATTATTAAAAATTATGTTTCGGTTGTATTTTTAATTTTTATAATTCTTATTTTTCTTTTTTAAAAACATTTGTGATATATATAATACCTTTTGAAAATTCATAAATAAATAAAAAGTGTTGTTTATTTAAAAAAAAATCCCGAAATCCCGGGAAATCGCGGGATCTAGAAATCCCGGAATTTCGGGATCAGGATTTCAAAATCCTGAATCCTGGGATTTTCTAAAATCAATTCCGATGGGCATCCCTAATGTATGTATGTTTCTTTAACAAGATAAACTTTTGATTTTAATATAAAAACAGGTTTTTATGGATTCGATATTGAACAATGTTATTTTAACAGTGAATAATGTTAAATAAACGTGATTTAAGGTTATTTAAATATTTTTCATTTGAAAGTAATATGAAATAATGATAAATTTAAATAAAGGGCATACCTTTGCAGAAATTTACTATGATTCTCAATCAACATTTTGCCATATTAATTTTTTTCTGTGTGTTAAATAGCATTTGGGAGGTAATCATTTCCCTTTTTAGGGACTGGAATAATTTTGGCATGTTTCCATGTAATTGGAAAAGTGCTGTTCATGAAAATAATATTAAATAAGTGTGTTAAGTATAGAACTATCCATGGCAGTATTATCCTTATAAATTTGGGATCTACACCATCAAAACCAATTGAGTTAGACTTGTTTGCATGGAAGGGCATTATTACATCATTATTATCAACAGGATGAAAATTAAACATATCTTCAGGATTTAAAAGTTTTAAGTTTTGATTATAAAAGTAATTTGTGACAGTAGGATATGGTATATTAACGAAACTTCCACTGATCGAATTAACGTCGACGACTTGTTGATGCCCTTTTTTACCAATACCAATTTCCTTTATACACTTCAAAGTCTTCTTGTTGCCGACTACAGTGTTAAATTTATTATGGTAATAAGAGGTCTTATTATGTCGCACCCACGATACAACAGCCTTTCTTTTATTCTGGAGTTCTATAACGCTTCCATATATATATAGATTATAATCTATGCAATCTATCACGATGCTCAATCATTAATTTAATTTCATTGTTAAACCAAGGTTTGCCACCGATTTTAAACCGTTTAGTCGTAATAGAAACGCTTTGTTTGTAAATCGTAAGAATCGAATCATTTAAGATCTTTAGTTTTACGTCAACATTTGCTAAAACGTATAATGAATTCCAATTTGATTGTTCAATGCCATATTGTAATGCTTTTAATAATTTTTAAATTTTCGGTCACGGTCAACCTTTAGAAAGAAATGCCCATATAGAAAGTAACTTTCTTAAACTCTGTAAATATTCAAAGATTATTCCCCATATTCATAAACAAATTTCAGGTTTATGAAACGAATTTTCTATGAAAATTTGTTCAATAAACATTTTATAAAATATGTATATTAGGGCGGGTCAAATTGTATGGAACCATTTTTTTTTTTTTTTTTTTGATGAAGCGTATAGCAAAAACGTTATCTCTAGGCGATTCTGAGAAATTTTGCTCAAGAGACCATAGCTCTAAGTCGGGCTTGGAGCCCCCAAAATTTCAAAAAAGATATTTTTCCATGTATACATAGAATAACATAATTAAATTCGTCATAAAATCGGATAGAATTATAGTAGATTTCTCAATTTGGGCTTGTTTGAAAGGTATTTTTATCACCTTTCAGAACCTGTATTGATACCAATATTTTGTTTAGCCTAAAATTAACTTTTAACTAATAAATTCTGAATTTTCTGCGATCGATTTTCCTACAAAAAGGAGTTCGAAAGCAAAAAAATTTATCGTAATAAAAGTTGTTGGAAATTATCAGAACTTTCATAATCTGCAAAAAAAAATCGAAGAAAATCCAGAATCTATTTTGAAATTTTTGGGGGCTCCAAACCCGACTAAGAACTATGGTCTCTTGAGCAAAATTTCCCAGAATCACCTATAGATTACGTTTTTGCTATACGCTTCATCAAAAAAAAAAAAAAATTAACCCGCCCTTATGTATATAGTTTAAACTTTACTTGATATTATAAAAATAGATTGTAAATAAAACTAAATAGGTACGTGAAAAATAATTTTTTTTTCAAATCAACATAATGCGAGCAACATGTTCCTAAAGCAATTGTCAAGGTTGTTCATGTTTATAAGAAAACTATTAAAATCCAAATACCGTCAATTAGAACTCGATAATTTCGACCGTACAACACTTTTGTTGCTGTTGTGCCGGGTATTTACCAGCAATTTACAATTGAATCTGAAAGTGAGAATATTAAATAATTGCAAAAACAGCAAAAGCGGACAAAAAAAAACAAATTCTAAAGAAATTACTGAATCCATATTAAAACATTTATTAGATAAAAAAGCGCTAGAAAACAAAATAACAATTATCTAATACAAGTTTTCAAATGCAAAAAGTATGAAAAAACAAAAGACAAATGAAAAGCAAATAAATTTACAACCCTTTATAATGGATGAGAACATACGAACGCTCGCAAAGAAGAATATTGGATGAAAATTGTTATTCTAACAGGTATTCCTGGGTAAGTAAATCTTCGTGTCTGAGAGTGAGCATTAAATTTTTTTTTTAAATTTTAAATTTCATTAAATTGAGAATTAACGAGAAAATTGAGAAATTCATTTGAAGTTTATAAGTTTTGATCTTTATTTTTTTACATCGCTAACGACTCGTAAAAGCTTCAGTGCTTTCTCACTGGACTATTGATATGCACATGAGTGCATTCACAATTACAAGTTATTGTATTTATTTCGGTTCGTCATAGACGTAAAAATACCTTTTCGAATCGGTGTTCACAATTACAATTGAATATAATCTCAGCACCCTTACAATAAATTACTTTTTTTTAAAGGTTTTTAAAGGAATGAATTCATTGTTTTGCAGTTAGAAATAATTTAAATCTATGAAATATTTATATTTATCGAAATATGTTTCTTTATATTGATTTATATGTTTTTTTTGAAAATGAAATTGTAGTGGGGAATGTAAGAAGAGATAAACTCACTGTTTATTGTTGTTGTTTAAGCTTTGAACTTGTTGCTTATAATTCTTATTCGCTTAACAGTTTTATTTGCTTAATATCTTTAGTTTTTCTTAAAGCTTTGGATGAAGTTTCCTGATGATCTGTCATAAGCAACCAGTGAAATGCGCATAAGAATAGCTTTTCCCTTCAACAATAAATTTCAGTGTTTTTATCAAGAACAAAAATTGGGAATTAAGTACGACAAAGAAAATCTTGTTAATTGACAATTTTGCATACCCAAAAATTAGTTTGATAAATTTTATATTTCTTTAAAAAAGTCTTATTTTTTGATGCTTCCGTTTTTTTTAAATATATTAGCAGTAACAGTTTTCCAATTAGTTCAATAGCTTCGATTTCAATACATGATATTTGGCAAAAAGTGGGCGGTATTGGATAAGTGGGTGTGGCACAAAATCGATCCTGTATATCTATAGTACGGTATTGTTGTCCGAATTAAGTATACTTAGCAGGTTTGCCAAAACACAAGGCCCGCCAAAAAGTGGGATTTATTGGATAAGTGGGCTTAGCACCTCATATACGAAGACAATATTGCTTCCGTATAGCTGGTGAACGATTATAGCTTAAGTTTCCAAATTTTGAACAAACCGCTTGGTTGTCAATACGCAACATCAGTCAGTTGCACAGAATATAATTCTGTAGATCTGATGAACGGTAAGTGCAGGGCTGCCAGATTTGACGATTTATCGTCATTTTGACGATTTTTTGTTTCGAAATTAGCAAAGTGCGGATTAGCTGATTTTTTTCTAAAAAGTGACGATTGTTTTTAATCTCCAAAGTCTGAATAAAACATTAAATTTTCTGAAACGTTCGTTTTTTTTTTTAATCTTGGAACAGCCGTACATTAACAAGAGCGGTAGGCAGAACGTTTTATTTCGCTAAGCTTTAACTCTGATATGCCATACCTAAGCAAGAACGTCAATGTTTTAACACGAACAGTAGTGAAAGCTTACTTGTTTAATAAAACCCACAAATTATAAATAAGAATAGAGTTAAAATAGCTAAATTACTATTATTAAAAATAGCGGCAAACTTCACTATTAAACGAGCTGTCAAAATAGGTTTTTCCAATTTTAAAGCGTGGAGGCCGCTATATTCAAAAACTAGAAAACGCGTTTTATCAGGAAATTGACGATTTCCTCACTAATTTATCTTGGCAGCCTTATGCTATGTTCACATTTGGATTCTTAAACGCGTTTAAGCAGCTCGAACGTGATTAAGCTCTAATCACTTCAAAATCGAGATGATTACCCATACATTGAAGTGATTTGTTAATCACTTCAAATTGACATGATTACAACTAAATCACTTCATAAACCACATAGAAGCCACTGAACATACCTCAAATGTAGAATCGCCAACATGATCGTGTACAACCGGCCAATATTTCTGCTTAATGTTTTTATTTTGTTCCTTAAATAATTCATAAATTTTCACAATTTCATCATTTAAATGATTAAAATAATCTTCTGATAACTTTAGAAAAGTGTTTTTATCCATTTTTAATACTTTAAAGAAATATAAATTTGTTTGTTGTTTTTTGTGCGTTTGTTTTGTGTTTTTTTTCTTAATCATCTGTCATCTTAATTATCTCAAATGTAATGTGAACGGCTTTGATTAGCTAAATCAACATTTTGCTTAAACGCGTTTAAAAACCTAAGTGTGAACTTAGCATTAGGTAAGTGTGAAGTAGCTACAATTTTTACAAATTGAATGGTTATTAATACACAAACGTTAAAAATGGACTGAATTTTAGAAGTGGGAGTGGTACCTCCCATACGAAGACAATATAAATTGCTATATATCTTAAAAATGGTCGCATTAAAAGTTGCCAAGTACAAAAAACTTCGTTATCAAACGTTTTCTGTATTAAAAATATGTTACTAATTTATTTTATTTCAAATGCTGCAGCGAAGCGCACTAGGTTAAGATAGTTTTATATATACATACAAATACACATACAGCTAACCTCAAGCTGAAAAGTGTGAGAATTTCAAAACAAAGCGGAATTGCAGAGTACATGAAACTTTGTACCCCTCCACAATCTTCGCACCTCACTCACCAATATACATGAGAATTGCTGCAACAAAAATTGCAAGTCTAGACTTCTTATTTTTATGTAAGAGCAATAAGTTTGCTTTCCATTATACTTTTAAGTTTAAACTTAAGTAGAGCCTAAGTATTGCTGACCGCCTTCTGGTTAGAAATAAAAGATGAAAATTCTGTTTTTTAAATTCCTCTAAGTCAATTTAAGTCTCTTTCGTGATATCGATGAAAATAATAAGAAAAGTTCTGTGAAAAGAGCCAAAAGCGCCTAGAGGCTCAACTAAAAGCCGAAGTTTTCTTTCTAAGAAGAGATCAAATAGGTTCAGAGCCTATTGTGCTAATACCAGTGTTCGAAAATATACACTAAAGATCGCTTCTTAGTGTTCGGCTCGGAAGATTTGTGGAAAGCACAAGCACATATACTGTTTGTGTAGTAAATCATAAAAAAATAACGTTTTCCTGTTTGTCATCTGTCGAAAACAAAAATAATACTGTTGTTTTCCAACTCAAAAAAAGATGAGAACATTTAATTCCGTTCTGTTTTTTTTTTAAACCACTAACCTCATTGTGTTCGGTTCAGCTCATTAGTGTTCGATCGTTTCTGTTGGTAAAAAAAAACAATCATGTTTTACAAAAACAAAATACATATACGAAAAAAAAACAAAAAGCCAGCAATATAATTTTACAAAAACAAAACATATACACAAGACACACACAAGCTGTTCGTGCTACGGTCATTACTAAAATTTTTTGTTTGTTTATTTCTTTATCAAGGGTAAAACAAAACATTATAGAGTATAACTTTAATTTGTTCTATATAATGTTTGGCTCTTTCCTGAAAATAGCTACGAACGGAATTAAGGGTTTTCTGTTCGTCTACTCAAACACTAAAAAAATAGATATCGTTCCTGGGTGTGTGAGCGGAACACTTAATAATGCTCTGTTTATTTTCGAACACTGGCTTATACTACAGGTATTCGATTGGAATGCGGTTATCCAACGAAATCACGAAATCTTTGTTATTCGCATATCCACGACTGGATATATGAATAAGGTCGCCAATAGATCTCATACTTGTCCAATGTCCTATATTTCTAAGCAACGATAACTGCGTTCTGCCATGGCCTCTTCTTTCTTCTATTCTTCTATGAATTATAAGTTGCTGCAGCTAATATTTTCTACCTTCTTTTATATGCCCTAGATATGCTGTTTCTCTGCGTTTAATTATTGAGAGGAGTTTACGTTCTTTATTTAAAAAGTTCAATACTTCTTGATTTTATACTCGGTGAGTCCAACTAATTTTTAGAATTATCGTATAACATCACATCATCGCAAATGCTTCCATACGGTTCATGCTTACAATTTTTAAGGTCCATGTTTCCAAACCGTATAAAAGCCCGGACCAAATATAAAATTTTAGAAATCTGAGCTTATGACTGTTGTCTATCTCACAACTGGTTGATATTTTTTCCATATTCTGATTTATTCTAAATGTTTAAAATCTGAGACACGTAAAAACTTCGCCTACAAAATAATGTGTTAAGTAATTAGAAAAACTTAAAATCACTACTTACAATTCTACTGAAAGAACCAATGAATTTTACAAGGGATGTCAGAAATAAGTAGTTATAGAAGTTGTTACAGAAGCAGTTAGAGAAGAAAGCTACTAAATAATGAGTGAGAAAAGCTATTCATTTTGAAAAAGTAAGCGAAGTTTTTACTGGGATGTTATTGATTACACTGCGGAACAGTAATTTTGTGGTCTGGAATTTGATTGCAAATTTTTACTTATTTGAGGTCGCTGATTTCAAATATAATCTCCATTTTTCTCTATCAGCTCTTATTTTCGAGATACATATACCGTTCACTGCATATATAGAAATATCTTGACAACGTTTGACCATATTCAGTTAAAAAAAAAATCCAAAACTCGGCAACAATATTATCTTTTAGCCGTGCTTACATTGTTTTTACATTTGCCTAGTAGTTTTAGAGATGTCTTTGAATTTTTGAAAAAAGGAAAAAACTGATTTTTTGTTATTAAAAAAAATTCATAAAAAATAAAAATGCGACAAAAATCACAGTTTTAACATTCAAATTGACATATTTCAAATGAAATGAGTTTTATTTCATTATAATCGGTGCACAACTTTTGATAATATTCACAATTTACTGAGAAAACTGAATATCGAGGGACTCTAAAACGGTTTGTTCCAAATATACATTGAATACCAGTGATGCCAACTTAGTGCTTTTGGCACTATTTACGGTGCTTTTTGATGCCTCAAAATGCCAAGATTTAATCCATAGTGCCAAACTAAAAAAAAGCACTAATTTGGTGCTTTTTCAATTTTTCGCTAGTGCCTTTAGTGCTTTTTGCAACTTTTACTTTTTTTCTACCATTTTTTTTTAAACTACGATTATATAGAGTATGATTTAGTTGAACTTTGCTATTTGGGGTATAATTTTGAGAAGGCTTGTAAAGATTTAAGATTTCAAATGATAAAAAAGTGATAAAAGAAAATTACATTCGTTTAACCAAAAACTTTATTTACGAGGTTAGAGCTAGGCTTCCTAGCAATTTGGAAATTTTACGAAACGTTGCACATTTTAGCGGTGACAACATGTTTAGTAATCGTTAAAAAAACGATGTATGTATTTCGGTAAACATTTTTTAGACACCTGTAGACACTGTTTCAAAAATAGAATATGGCTTGGAAAATATTAGCAATTGCTAAAAACATGCAGTCGGAAACCGTACAAAAAACGCTAAGACTTTAAAAACAAAAAAAGAGCCGTAGCTTGGTATATGCAAAGTATTAAATAAATTAAAAACAGCTGACAGAAAATACTTTTATAACGAGCGTTGTGTAACCTGCCATTTTTCATGCGCTTTAGTTTTCCATGTGTTGTGCACTTCTACTTCTAGTGCTATTGAAAAAAGGTTTCACTAAGTATCAGAATGCAAACATACATGTTTTTTCTATTTTATACCTTATGTGTGTTCTTTATTCAGAAGCTTACATATGCTAAAAGTTGTTTTATTAAACTTTGCACGATTTTAACTTAGATTTATTTAAACGATAAGATATAAGTATGTTTATTGAAATATATGCTGTCCTAAAGTTTTATAAACAATGGTCGGTCATTGCAAATTTTCGGTAATTGCAACAGGCTAGATTTTTTCGAGTTACGAAAATCGATCTCGCACTGTATTACTTTAAAACTGTTTTATGGCCAATTTAAACTCCAAATGATTTGGATGATATTATTTTTATTGAACATAATAATAATACATTTAAAAATGTTTATTTACAAATGTAAATATATTTAATCACCCCTATCATGAATAAAAATTCCTTGGGAGTTTTTTCCCTTTTCCCATTTTTACAATTGAATTGAACTCCCAAGGAATTTTTATTCACGATAGGGGTGATTATTTAATCTTAAATGAAAAAAGTCCCCATCAACGCCGTCGCCTTTTGTGTTTAATTAAATTGTAAAAATGGCTTAGTGCTTTTTACGCTTTTTGTTGCTCGAAATAGTGCTTTTTAGTGCTTTTTTTAATTTTAAAGTGCTTTTTGCTCTCAAAAAGTTGGCATCACTGTTAAATAATAATGGGGACTGCATGCATCCTTGTCCTTGTTTTTTGTTATTCTCCCATTCTCACCTCTGCGTACAAATTTTTTCAATATTTAATATTTTATTGGGCCATGTCACAGGTTACAATTCTTTTCGGAATTATTCCGTTCGGAACCAAAGGAAACACATTTGTTTATTGATAGAAAGTGTATTTTGTTAATTTTTTGGCCTTTCAGATACAGAAAAAAACAAAAATTGTTTTATTCCGACAAAATTTTTTCGTCATTTTCTGACCAAATTTCTGAATGACCTCCGTTTCTGAACGAAATTGTACTCTGTGACATGGCTGTTTGTGTTAAAGTAGAAAGTATAATCTTGCCAGATTGTTGACTCAAATTGCTAGCTGTGGGTAGCGGATGGTAAACGAATTGTTTATTCGCCTAGTGCTAAAATATTTTTTTTTACTTATTTACTCGAATCGCGTCTGACGGAGATCCTCATCTGGCACCACGGAAACTAATAGTCCCTAGGACTTAAAGCCCTGGCCTGGTTATACACTGATAGAAAAGGCGTCATAACGCTGATGTATTTTGTCATCAATACTATGCCAAGTGACTTCGTTTTTGACCCCATGACACTTTTCATCATGGTGATGTCAACCTTAACATCACTTGGCCGAAGTGTCTTCAGGGTCAAAATGAAATTATGTCATCAATGGGAAGACACATTGGCATCACAGAAATGACGAACATGTCCTTAGTGCGTTAACGCAGTTACATCGGAGAAAGGACACACTAGCATCAATTTAATGACAGTTTGTCATTAAGTCAAAGTCATTGGAATTGACTTAAGTCAAAGTGAGAGAAAATTATTATTTACTTACCCGTTACATATGTTTGTTTCACGTTTGTTGAAGTACGAGGGACAACCGGATTTGAACTTCGCTTTTCATAAGGACCCAGAATATATCTACTTTATAGGGTGTAGGATCAATATTGTAGAAATTACAAACGGAATGACAAAGTTATATATACCCTTTTACCTTCGGTGAAGGGTATAAAAAGTCAATGCATAATGTCTCTCTTAAAGAACTGTTATCATAGCAAAACGTACAATAGAAATATCCAAATACGAAAAGTTGCACTTGTTCGACTTTGCGTTCATAAATCTTGAAATGGGTTATAAATAAATATAAAATTTTTTTACTTTTATTAAATTTGATTGTTTTCCTGTTAAAATATGATAAAACAAAGTCTTTTCAAGAACACAGAAAAAATTATTGCCGAATTATTTTCAAACAAACGCTTGTTTGAAAATTTTTTTAATTTCTACAAATTTTTTTACTGATTCAATTAAAATTTTTGTTTGATTTTTATTTAACAAACAAAAATGTTGACAACCATTCAAAAATATAATACACGCGTTATTGGTTTCAAGTTTTCATAATTTTGTATGAAATATTTAACGCTTTTTAATGTTGTCGTCTTTTTGCATTTTTTTTATTTGATCGTAAGCAACACTTCCTAATGTGAAATATAAGAACTACAACAAAAAACACATACAGTCGATTTTTGGACAATTTAAAAAAGTACAACAGTAAGAAAGATGAAGAGGTTTGAAGTAAAAAAAAAAAACAAAAAAATAGCAGGTAAAAAAACGTTTCACTCTTTTTAAACAACAGAAACAACAACAACATTATAAGAAACAAAATAAATTTTTGGTTGGTTTCAAAGTTGGTTAAAAAAAACCAAAATCCCGTATTCAATTTTTTCAAACTGTTTGCTTAAATACATCAAATACAAAAATATAATGATGACGAAAAACATATCGAGTCGGTCTGTCGCCGTTTTTGGGTTACATTTCTTCTTCATTAGCAAAGGAAAGGATACAGCAACAGTGAGTGATGACGAAAAACATTGTGTGGATAAAAAAAAAACTTCGTTCAAAAATTATTCCAACAAAAAAATGTGCCTCAAAGCCAGCCGGCCGCTCTGCTCTCTCTGCCATCATCTTCTAATAAAGTGCCTGCTTGTATGCGCATCATTGCTTGTGCAAAAACCTTTTTTTTTTTTGATTTTGAAATTTAGTATATGAATTTCAGTAAACTTTTTGTTTGATTCAGTTAAATTATTTGTTTGAAAAAAATCAGTGTTTTTTTCAATAAACAAAATGCAAATAAATTGTTTGAATATGCGAATTTGTTTATAGGACCGATTTCAGACAAAAAATTGTTTGATTCTACAAATTTTTTGTTTGAATTGGAAAAATAATTTTTTCTGTGAACTTATAATTTTTTTGTTGCGGTGGACATTTCGGTGGAAATGCCCATATACAAAATGTGGCATCGAATTGATGGCACTTAAGTCATAAAATAGATGACACGTAAAATTGGACAAAATTGTATAAAAGTAAAAAAATAATATAAAAGAAAAGAAAAGAAAAAAAATTTACTTTCCTGCAAAATATCCCACTGTTAATAATTAAAATGTTAAATTCACAAAATTCTAATTTTAAGCTCAAAATTTGCTTAAATTCCTTTCGATATCTGCATTTTTTCCGTGCATGCATTTACATACATATTTGTCACTTTTCTATGTAAAAGTGAGAATAACAACCGAAGTGAACACATTTCAATAGTTCCACCAGCCACTGCACTTTGTGGGAAATAACTAAAACATAGACAAAATTAAAGTCGCTTAAAGCTTAGAATATTAAAAATTGCTTGACTGACTTAGTTCTCAGTTCAGTGTTGTTTGATAATTTGGCGCGACTAACCGAAAAAAAAGAATTTCACGAGCTTGACTGGACAGAGCAGTCAATATTAAAGGAAATAAAATTTGAAATATACAAAAATAACAACAATGTAACTAAAAATAATAATAATGAAGTAATAGCTTTTTTACGGTTATAAATAGCATGCAAAAAAATAATAATAATAATGAAAATATGAACCCAAAACGTCATAATGGTAACGTCATTAAAAAGTGTAAAAAAAAATTTAAATAAATGAAAATAGAAAATAAAAGAGAGTTTATTAAAATAAATAATAATTAGAAATGTGGCAATTATAGGTAAAATAATTTAATTAATCACAATTATAACAACTACAGCTTTAATAGCAAATATTTATAAAAAAAAAAACCAAAAACAAACAAATAAAAATAATAATTAAAAAAGCTCTATTACTGTTTATTTATTTACATGAGTGTAAATTAAAAAAGAAAAAGAAAATAAAATAAAACAAGAATTAACTGAAAATTATATAATAATAAATTAATATCATAGTAAAACAAATTAAGGAAATTCATAAATTTATGAAAATATTTTAAATATTTTCCACGAAATTCTGAGTAAAAAAAGTTTCTCAAGAACTTTAATATTATTAGGAAAAAATTATTAATTAAAATAAAAGTTTTGGGTCTTAACGCATCAAATGTCTTCTCTTTTTTAGAAAAAAATGTCAATTCAAATAAAATAGAAAAAAAATAATTGTCCCACTTTTCTTGTTTCATTGTCAAAGTCGTTTATTGTCGTCAAATTTTGAAAACGTCATTAAAATATTGTTAAATTGAAGGAAAAAAATATCGGCTGTGCAGAATCTTTCACACCCTCCACCGAAAGTTAAAAATATTTGCGCAGTGTGCTTTATATCGGTTCCAAAAGTTATAAAACAATCTTTATAAAAATTTACCTAACAGTATTGTAATTAGCTGTGGTTTTAGGCGTATTAAATGCTATAGCATAAAAGTGGCTTTTCTATGGTGACTATCGTAAACTACAGACCGATCTTCTTGAAATTAAAATGATTTCTAACCTTATGAAACTATGGCAGATATAGCAGCAATAGCATTATTGCTAACGCTTTTAGGCGTTCGACAGTATTAACCGTGAGTTTTTTTTAATCCCGCGAAGCTCTATGGTTGTCTGCAGGAAAGAAACAGAGTCTCTGGCGGCAATCGAACCCGCCACCTCGGCGCTGATAGACTAGCTCGCTACCAGCTAGCCTACCGTCGCAGGCTCTATATGGGCTCATACTTACTTTATATGGGGCATATATTTACTATTAACCGATCTAAGAGATACTCATGGACCCAGAACATCTATTGATAGGGTCTTAGTTGAATATTAAAAAGCTTTGCAGGGAATGACAAACCAATTATACACCCATTCACCACCAGGGCTGTCAGATTTGGCGCGAGTGGCGATTTTTGATATAACTGGCGATTTACTTGGCTATTTTAACCGTTTGTAATTTTTGTTATTATTACTAAGTCAAAAAAAATCTGGCAACTTTTTTCACATGATTTTTGTTTTGTTATCATTTTAAGCCCGTTTTCACCACTTACCGATAGCTAAAGGTAGGATTTTATCGGCTGTGTAAAAAGTGTTCCATTGTTACAACTTTATTTTAACCTACCAGGTAGGATGAACCTTAATCTACATTTAAGTTAAGTTTTAATAATGGAACACTTTTTATAAGGCCGTTTAACCCTTAACAACCCACAAGTGTGGACACATTTTTGAATTCCATTGCTCATAAAAGCTAAAATATTTATTTTTGAGAAACCCCGTTTTACCTATTCTACCCCGATAATCTTGAGAATAGAAATGAGCAATAAAAATATTTGTAGAATAAATAGTTTATTATTTATTATCAATAAGCAAAAATAGTAGCGCACCAACCCACAAGTGTCCAATAGACACATTAATATATTATTTGAATCAAGTCGCCCAAGTTTCATACAAGTGACTGCGGTTCTGAAACGGTCTAGTCGGCGTTGAAATCATTGCTTCTTCTTGATTCTCTTAACAGGTCGTTTTTTACTTTTGTAATAAATGAATCAATCGCAGAGCATATTTTCTCACAATATTAATTTTACAAACAGAGCACAGGGAGAAATTGAACGTGCCCTTTCTGAAATTGACAATGAAGATATTTGAAGGTATTTGCTTAAAAAAAAAACTAATTAAAGTTAAATAAATTAAATACCTAAGCAAATATTATCAATAAAACATGTTTTTCAATGTAGACTGTCTTTGATTTTCTTTAAGTATCATTAATTTCTTTAATGAGTCCGTTGGACACTACTGGTCAGTTACGTTACAAAAGCATACTGGGTAGTTAAGGGTTACAGTTTACTTTTAGCTATTGGTAAGTTGTGAAAACGGGCTTAAGTGAATTTTATATTCATTCACTATTCTAGTGCTGGGAAACTATCGATAGACCATCGATAGTCTTAAAATATCGAAAATATCGATAGGAAAAATATAAATATCGATATTTTTATTATATAAAATACAACTATGAAGCCATCTAACAGCAGCTATACCATTGTTGAAAAATTCAGTACTTTTGTACTTTTTTCAGTACTTTTTCATATTAAAAATACCGCAGTACCCCCGCGTTGTTTTCAGTACTTTTTTATTCTTTGAGTTTTTTAACTCTTAACTTTTAAACTGTGATATAATCATTTCGATAGCAGGCTTTGGTCATCATAAGTTTGTTGCAAAATTTATGTTGTTATTTTTTAAAAATAACTAACGACGTTAATATTGAAATGCAAAGCGTGGACGCCAGGATTAAAATTTTTCTTTCCAGAATGGGATATTTAGAAAAAATGCTTTCCGGAAAAACCAATAGCATAATACTGATGTTATAAATGTTATTTACAAACGATAAAGAAAACTATAATAATATCAATTCTCAATTCCGTGCTCTGGCGGATCTTTCAGAAATAAAGCATTTCAGAACTGAATATATTAAAATTTCTTGAAAAAATTGCTGACATTTCGCATATTGCTTTTGCTATTTTATCGATACCACATTTCTGGACATCAAATGAACGCACATTTTCAAATGCAAGCTTATGTAAAAAGCAAAGGAAGAAATCGCTTACACTTAAAAACTGTTTCAAGTTTGATACACTCAAAAGAAAAATCAATCCATCTCGTACTCAAATCAATCCGAAGCGGTAGTAATAGTCCGGTGAGAAAGGCTTTTCTTGAATCAAGTACAGAAATATTGATTCAAGTACGGATTTTCAAAAGCAAAATACTTAAATTATCCATATTCAATATCGATTTCCTACTTGATATAATCCGAAAATGAGATTGATTTTAGTAACACTTAAATCAAGAATTATAAAATTGTTTTTATTCGAATTCGTACTTGAAATAATCTGAAAATGAGATTGGTTTAAGAAAAACTAAGATTGAATCAGAATGCGCTTGATTCAAGTATAACAAAGTTGATTTAATCCCGAATTAGAAAGAAAAAATTATTGTGACTGATTAACATACCCGTTTTACATCTTACAGAATATCAGTCCGATATCAGCAATATCAAGTCCAATATGGTTTTTACTTTAAAAATCTTACATACATATTTAACTAAAAATATGAACTATATGAGAAGCAAGAGTTCATGTGTAACAGAAATATTTTTTACATGTGTATCTCAAATATAAATACTGTTTGCTATTAAATACTTAGATAAATGAATTCCAATAAAATATTTGTTGCTCCTTTTATTTTCATAAATTATTGTTTCTCTTTTTTCACAAAAAGTACCATTTGGTGGGAAAAATCCTCTGTTTGTTGAAGTTAAGTACCATTTCAAAATTTCAATTTTGCAACACTGAGCTATACACACACAGTTTTTTGCCGCAAATTCTTACTTGCTATTATTAATTCGCGCTGAATTACAGCAATGAATGCAAACAACAAGAATGGCAAGTGGTATGGATTGCTTAGCAATGCTTTTTACTACTAATTAAAGGCCTTTAAGTCGAAATTTGTACATGTTTTTATAGGGACTGAAATTCAAATATTTTTGTAATGTTGTAAAAAAAAAAAATGCAAATCCAAATGCAACTGTAATCATAGGACAAAACAATGAACGACCGTCAGACGATAAGACCGCTAGATTGATTACCTTTTTGGGTTTAGAATTTAGAAAATTTAAAAAAGTTGCAATGGAATATCTTATAGTCCCTGTTACTCCGGTTCCTTCAGAAAGGTACTTATAAATTTTTAAAAAACAGCCATCTAAAATAACGTGCGTATATACATTAGGGGTACAGCCAAAATAAGGCCCCATCACCACGCTGTAGCCGAAGTTGTGCTGAAATCGAAAAATGTTTCCTCAGGTCATTTCGGAACAAAAACGTTCCGCGTCGAAGCCGATTTCTGAAAGCCCTTTAAAATTTTTCTTTTTTTTATTTTATAATTATTTAACTAAATATTAACATTTCTGTTATGTAATTATATGATTATCATCAAAATTACAATGTAAAAACTATCTTTGTTAAGTGAAATTAACTTTAGATTAAGAGTTCGTGTTGATTTGCATTGGCGGAATATATCTTGTATGATTTTGATGGCGCGTTCCGCACAAATGTTGCTGCGTTGTGTTTTTGGAATTCTTGATTCATCTTTCACCCAATGTCTTAGAAAGCATATCTGAGCATTAGTAAAGCCCGATAATGATTTGTTTCAGGCTTCGAAGTCATTTTTATTGCAACATTGATCTGAAAACCAAATGTTGTACCACGGTCCAAATATAAAATTTTGAAAAAAACAGAGTTGCATTAGCAAAAATCGGTTGTTTGTAACTAGTTTATCTCAAAAGCTAGTTACAAACCTGTTTATGGTTTGTATATATAAATAAACAAGTTTCAGAAACTAGTTTATTGCCATAAACAACTTATAAACTGTTTATGGTGTAGGTGTAAATGCATTTTTACTGATCCCAAACTTAATTGCATTTGACGTGGAACCTTTTTGAACGATATCGAAAATCAAAAGATGCAGTTCTTAATGTTTTTTATGCACTTCATGGTATGGATAGGGCAGGCGCAGATCCAGCTTGAATCTTAGCGGGGGGGGGGGGGGGGGGGGGTCGGAATTTTGTATAATACAAAAAAGGAAAAAATTTGTTTTTAACAGTTTATTAAAAACAATAGGTGTATTAGTGTAAGTACTTTTTTTGAAAAGTCAAAAATATTAAGAAATGATGTATTACTTTTTCGCGATAGTGAAGAAAGTTTCCGCACCAAACGCGATAAAGTTTTGAATTTCAATTTTGCTAAAAACTTTTTGTTGTATGTTGAAATATCTTAAAGATAAGGAAATCTGATTTGATTCATATAACACATAGATGGCACCTGCTGGGATTGAATGTAGAATAATAAGTATTTGAATACGGTAAACTAGATGTTTCTTTGGAAATATCTAATAAATAACTATAAGGATTAGGATATGGATACTTATTGAAAATCGTTAGAGATTCCATAAAAAAAAAAAAACAAAAAAACCTTGCTGGGATTTCCAAAAATTTTGTACTTGAGTAAATAAACATTTTTTTTAAATAAAACTTGCCAATGTAGCTCCAAATTGTTGCTTCACTTTCGGGCACTTCGATTTTAAAAGAGCCAATATAACTTTGAACTTTTTGAAACTTTTCATGGACATTCCATGTAAATAATTTCCTCAAAAGAATCGATCGAAGTATCTTGTTAACAATGTTTACTCATAGGACTGTGTTATAGCCACTGTGGAAGTGGTAAATTAGTGAAGTTGTTGAAGAGCATTTACGTTAATAAAGTTTTGGACACCTGTTACATTTAGCATTAGTGTCCGACCGAACGCACTTTTTGAAACCGAACCCGAACCCGAACCCGAACTTCGGTAAAATTTGACAAGTTCGGCCGAACCCGAACTTTTTGTTAATAAATCTGAACAATTGTACTTTTTTTAATGTATTTATTTAAAGCAAAATAAAAAATAAAGTTCAAGTTTAATACCCCAATAAAAAATTTTATCATATTGCGAAGCACTAATGGTACATTTAAAAAAATAAGCGCAGAATTATGCGCTACGCAATAAGACATACAGAAATGCAGTAAAGTAAGTGAAACAACTCTTAACAACTTTTATAAAAAAAAATAACATTTCAAGTGCTACGGCATTCCCTTACTAAGAAGCAGGTTTGTAAGGGAGAATACTAAAAAATAACTGTATCAAAACATTCAGTGTGTAAAGTTGATCGTTACATCCAACATTTTTTTTATGCGCTGAATAATGCGCTTCATGTGTCAAAAATGTATTGCTTCAAAGTGGGAACTCACCATATAAAATTCATGTCTTCCGTATGCGCAATGGTAAGCGCAACTCTTATGTTTCTCCCTTACAAACCTGCTTCGTTAGAAGCTCCATTTTTTACTGGGACAGTATACATTAGGGCTATAACTTTTTCACACTTTTTGCGAAAATGAAAAACGGTTGAAAATTAAAAGTTATTAATAAAAAATAAGATAATTTTTTCGGATTGTTAAAAAAGTTCACGCAGGGATCGGGTTGAAGTTTGAAAACAACCATTTTATCTCACGGAAATTTTAAAAAATATACACCTGATATTTGTATATATTCCTATACGTATCACTTAAAGGCTATTTTGGAATTAATCCACTGCTTTAGATTTTAAAATGTTCCTACGGTTTACAATTCATCGCGGTTCAAAATTTCTTAGAAGGTTCTAGAAGTTTGCTTCCCTGCAAGAGGTTTTTTTTCTCGAAACGACGGGAGACAGGTGTTTTCATTATTAAAACATTCTTGGCCACTCCGTCGTACTATGCCAATAATTTGGTTATAGCCCTAGTATACATATTAGTACTCAAACCTCTACAATGTATTTTTTTGAATTCGTTGGGGTGTATTTTCTCTAAGTGGCGTTTAATATTGACGGTAGTTTGTTTGCTTGGCAATGAACTCCCCATTGACATTTGTTTTGCGCAATATTTGCATTGAGCGCTTGCTCAATTTTTTTCAAAAAAACTCCAAAAAGGATTGGATGACATTTTTATCTGGAAATATGTACATATACTATAAAGTTTAGTTTGTGTTCACCTAAAACTATAGATTAAATATAGAGTATTTTTTTTTTTTGCCAAATAAAATTTAACCGTTTTTCGTTGCTGTATTTTTTACTGTCTTCCAAAAATTACACATATAAAGACAGACTTATACACTAAAGCATTGTATTTAGTCATCGCTGTATTTTTTCGAACTAATAATCATAGAGAAAAATAGTTGTATTGATTTTGTATTATTTTCATAAACAATGATGCCAAATAATAATTTGAAATTATAATAAATATGTTATTTCAAAAAAAGTTCGGTGTTCGGTAAAAATTTCGCCCAACACCGAACTTTGACCGAACATCATTTTTTGCCGAACTCCGTAACCGAACCCGAACGTTTGGTCGGACACTATTTAGCATTATAAGATTTATCCTTCGTACAATATTTTCAAACCAAACTCATACTAAAAAGAGAAACGCATGAACTATTTTGTTAAAAAATACCGGCGTGTTCTAGAAATCGAAATAACGTGGATTTAAAATCGAGAAAATTTTAAAAATTACCCTGTACTGAAAATTCATAAAAATATTCCATTTTATCGACTTCATTCTTAAAGCATCTAATTTTGTTGCAAGAACAACACTTAAAACCACGAAAAACTACGATAGTTTTGTAAATTGTAAATCCTCACGAGCAACGTCTTCGTGCTGAAGTTCTTGCTGCTCCCCTGGGTAGTAAAAGCTTCTGGTCATTCGTTAAAAGAGTAAGGGTTAATGCTAGTTCTTCAATACCAACTCTTTTAAAGGATGGCCGATCATTCACGTACCCGGTTGATAAGGCTAATTGTTTTGCCGAATTATTTGCTAATAATTCTTACCTACCAGCTAGCAAACAACCTCTACCCGAACTCAAAAAGTATTCGTAACTATGTCTAGAATATTTTTTCGGGGTCGAGCTGTTAAAAAGGTTCTTGCGGATCTCGACATAAACAAGTCTCCTGGGCCGGATGGTATACAGTGCACTTCGACGCTAGCTCGTCCCTTAGCAAATCTTTTCAGCACTTTATACCGTGCCGCGGAATTTCCAGTCTGCTGGAAAATTGCTAACGTAACGCCAATTCCTAAAAAAGGAACCGCTAATAACCCTGAAAATTACCGCCCAATTGCAATTTGTTCGGCACTTTCCAAAGTTATGGAGAGTATGGTATATTACCAACTTGTCAAATATTTAGAATCAAACTACCTACTAAGCGACCGTATGGCTTTCGTAGAGGTCGCTCTACTGGAGACTTACTAGCAGGGTTGTGAACTATTTCTAATCAAAAAGCGCCGTGCCCCCAATCAAAAAGCGCTAAAAAGCGCTAATTAAAATTTAAATAACAAAAAACTTAATGAAATGTTTAAGAACCAAGTTTTATTTATTACACTGGCCGTCAAAAAGAAAATCGTTTTAAATAGAAATATATCAAATACAAAGATTTTACAGCGCTAACCTCATTTATCAGAACTCCAGGTATATTATGAATAAAAAAAGACATGAAATCATGAAGATCAGTAAACAAAATGTTAACTAGACGCACTGAAAGAAAAATGCTTCATATATTTAATGAATCATTTTCATAAAAAAGTTTTCCTTGGGTAAATGAACATTTTCATTGTCTAAATGGTTGTCCAAGTTAAACAAAAAATTTTAATTGGCAACTTAAAAAAACAATATACAAACATAACTATATTCATAAATTAATACAAAATTATAGTTTCCTTAAAAAAATGTTTAATTGTTATTTAAAAAATGTAAGATTTAATAACTTCATACATCGAATGTTACATGTATGCCATTAAATTTATGAAATCAAAAAATTTTTTTATAAAAGAAACATATTTCAATAATTGCCTTCATAAATTTAAATTTTCATTATGACAATAAAAATGTTATTATAGTAATGAAACAAAAACTTTCAATCCACTTTCAATCAACGTTGTTATTGTTATTATGGACAATTTAATCTCATATTTACGGTCTTAATTGAGAAAAAAACATAGTTTTTTTATACAAAAACTACACTGCCCCGGTAGACTAGCTGGTAGTGAGCTAGTCTATCAGCACCGAGGTTACATGTTCGAATCCCACCAGAGATAGAAAAAAAAATAAAAAATAAAATAAAGTAAAATAATATAAGAAAAAAGAAAAAAAAAAATAAAAAAAAAAAAAAAATTTTACTTTATTGAAAGTATTCATCCAATGAATAATATTCATGGATCTAATGTAATGTTTCATTAAGTCCTTTTAATGAAACAGGTTTCATTGATCCAACGAAGCGCTGCATAGGTTCCTTTATAATGCAATTTTTCATGGGATTAATGTCAAAATTCGTTAGTATTGCGAATAAAATTCTTTCAGTGTAAATACATAGGAACAAAACAAGTTAAAATCAGGAAATTATTTTTGAATTTTTTTGTTTTAAGAAACGAAATGGATTACTTTAGAAAATAATAAACTTCTTTCCTTGTATAGTATGCATTTCAGAGTACTATACATCAAAAGAATTTAAAAAACGGAAACAAATTTTGTTTTCATGTGTCTTGATTTTAATGTATGCAAATAAAAGTACAAAAATGTTGGGTATCTAAAAAAGCGCTAATTTAGCGCTCTTTAAAAAAAAAGCGCTAAGGAAGAAATATGCGCATTTTCGACAATTAAAAAGCGCTAAATCTAGCGCCAAAGGCGCTAAATTGGCAACTCTGCCTACTAGCTCTGTTGTCGGAAAAATAGTGCCGTTCCATTCACCATTTTGGCGAAAGTAAGGTAATTGCTTTGGATATTTCCAAGGCGTTTGACAGAGTCTGGCATGGTGCACTCTTGTCAAAACTTGCTGCATTTGGTGTCGGTGATAATTTCTCTCGATTTATATCGAGTTTTCTCAGAGATCGCACTATACGAGTTGTTATAGATGGGGTTTCGTCAAACGAGTTCAAGATTCTCCTACCGCAAGGCTCCGATCTTTCTATTACTCTATTTCTTATCTTTCTAAACGAACTCCGTTGTCAAACTTTCAACCCAATCTACTCTTTTGCAGATGACAGCAACCTTTGCCACTCGTTCTCATTCGAATGCAGATCAAGCGTATCCGATGTCGCTGCTATAAGGCAGAATATGAATGATACGCTTGGCCGAGACCTTGACATAATTTCGGAATGGGGTCGTGCGAATAGAGTCGATTTTAATGCCCGAAAAACCCTATGTTGCGTGCTGACGCATAAACGCGCGACAAATCAAGGTGCCTCATCTATATATATGGGTGGTATAATTATAAAGGAATCAGAACCTCTTGATGTTCTGAGCATGAGGATACAATGTGATGTCCGATGGACAGAACATATATTCAAGGTGTCGAAAGAAGCATTCCAGTGCCTCGGTTTTCTAAGACGGTGAAAGATATACTTCACTCCATCTGATCTCCTTACTATTTATACCTCCTATATCCGACCACGTATGGAATACAACTCTCATGTGTGGGCCGGTGCTTCAAAGTCTATTTTGAAGCTTCTCGACCGCGTGCAGCAGAGGGCGAAGGTTCTCATTGGTGACAGTAAGGTATCCAATTTTATTGACTCCCTTGAGCACCGTCGTAATGTGGGTTGTATTTGTCTGTTTTATCGTTACTACAATGGGATGTGTTCTGACGAAATTTGGGATCTGGTTCCCAAAACCCGTACGTTTGTTCGTAATACACGTTTTTCCTCAAGAGCCCATCATTATGTGGTCGATTGGCAGGTGAATCGTACAACGCATTACAGAGAGAATTCGTTTTTTCCCCGCACAGTTCGTATGTGGCATAACCTTCCTGCAGAAGTCTTCCCTCTCACTTACAACATGATTAAGTTCAAATCAAATGTTCACAAACACTACTCCCTCTATCCTCCTTCCCACAACCTATTTTCCTAGTTCCAACACAATGCAATGCATTAGTAGGGGTTATCCCCTGAATGCTGGTCCTAACAGTAAAAAAAAAAAAAAATTGAATTTAAATTATCGTTCGATTTAAATTTTACTTCTTTTCGATTTCTAGAACTAGAATAAATATAAATCTTTGAGTTAACATACCTTTATCGTTTTTTTCTTTTGTGAAATGAATTATTATATTGTGTTAAAAAAATTTAACGAAAATATAAGCTAAATTACTCACTAAAAATGACTGTTTTTTTAATTCCAACGGACACATACATTTGGTTTGATTATTCGACTTAAAACTTAAAAAAAAAATTATGTCAAAGTTATTAACGGGAATACAAAATTTATCATTAAGACTATTGTATGACGTGCTAAATTCCCAATTTTTCATATTTGATAAATACACTGAAATATATTGTTGAGGGAAAGCTAGCTTCTATGCGCATTTCACTGGTTGCTTAGGCCAGATCATCAGGAAACCTTATCCAAAGGTTTTAGAAAAGATAAAAATATTATACAAATAAAACTCTAAAGCTAATAAGAATTTTAAACACTCAAAGTCTTACTTGTAACACACAGAAAAAAAAATTTTTCCAATTCAAACAAAAAATTTGTAGAATCAAACAATTTTTTGTCTGAAATCGGTCCTATAAACAAATTTGCATATTCAAACAATTTATTTGCATTTTGTTTATTGAAAAAAAACACTGATTTTTTCAAACAAATAATTTAACTGAATCAAACAAAAAGTTTACTGAAATTCATATACTAAATTTCAAAAAAAAAAAAAAAAAAAGTTTTTGCACAAGCAATGACGCGCAAACAAGTAAACACTGTATGAGCATATGACGGCAGAGCAGAGCCGCCGGCTGGCTTTGAGACACATTTTTTTTGTTGGAATAATTTTTGAACGAAGTCTTATTTATACACGCAACACAATGTTTTTCTTTATCACTCTCTGTTGCTGTATCCTTTCCTTTGCTAAAATGTAACCAAAAACGGCAGCAGACCGACTCGATATGTTTTTCGTCATCATTCTATTTTTGTATTTGATGTATTTAACCAAACAGTTTTAAAAAATTGAATACGGGATTTTGTTTCTTGTAATGTTGTTTCTGCTATTGTTTTTCTTATAGTTGCACTTTTTTAAAGCGTCCAAAAATAGACTGTGTGTGTTTTTGTTGTTGTACTTATATTTCACATAAAGAAGTGTTGCTTACGATCAAATAAAAAAATGCAAAAAGCCGACAACATTAAAGAGCGTTAAATATTTCATACAAAATTATGAAAATTTGACACCAATAATGCGTTTATTATATTTTTGAAGAGTTGTCCACATTTTTGTTGGTTAAATAAAAATCAAACAAAAATATTGTTTGAATCAGTAAAAAAATTTATAGAAATTAAAAAAATGTTCAAACAAGAGTTTGTTTGAAAATAATTCGGCAATAATTTTTTCTGTGCAATTTGGCAATTCAGTTTTCTGCACGGGCACATGCAAGTATATTATCAATGTTATTAACGGGAATACAAAATTTATCATTAAGACTATTGTATGACGTGCTAAATTCCCAATTTTTCATATTTGATAAATACACTGAAATTTATTTGTTGAGGGAAAGCTAGCTTCTATGCGCATTTCACTGGTTGCTTATGCATTTAACAGAAATACTGTATATTATCGGTGTAAGTTCTTCGATTAATCCTTTAATCGAAATTAGCAATTTCTAATATACGATTAATAATCGTCTTAAATTGTTCGAACACGAATTAATCGACTGAACACCCTAGTATGTATGCAGGTCAAAACACCAGTAATGAAATCGATTAGGCTGAAGTGGACGATCTTATAGACTTAGGCCCCAATTGTGTAAAACGCAAACGCAACGTTGTTGTTTTTTTAACAGAAATTCATATTGAATTTTTAAATATCAAACGCTGCATATTTTGTGGCGTAGAAAAATTTTACAACGCAATATGAATTGCCGTAGAAAGCAACAACAAAATTATGACAAATGTTTGGCATTGTTTTTGCATTCTATGTTATTTTTGGCGTTGCGTTTTACACAATTAGGTCCTGAATTTTAGTTTTTTTAACTGAATAATGATCTTTATTTTATGTTATTAAAAAAAAAAAAACAGAAATTTAACAAAATTTACTTTCAGCGACTTTTTTGTATTTTTCTCAGTTTTTGGCGATTTTCGACTGAAATATTATACTTGCTATTTTTTGTATGCTAAATTTAATAAAAAAAAAATATTACGAAAACAGAACAAAATTAACGTTTGGCGATTTCTTACATCCGGCGATGGTGCTCAAAAAACTCTGACAACGAAAATTGGCGATTATCCAGTAATTAAAGAAGTTTTCTCTAAATAACTTTTAATTGTTAAGACATTGTTTAATTAAAGTGTATATAACGTTATATAGAAAACTTACACCCAGAAAAAAACATGATTCAATATGGTCGCCTCCAACAAAACAATTTTTAAAGAAAACTTTAAACATATATGTATTTATATTTCGGGAAAAAAAGTGATTTGTGTATAACTAAGTCATGTAAGAACCTATTTTTACTTAAGTATTCAACTAAATTTATATCGAATAATGTTAAAAAATAAAGTTCGTAAATTATAAGAAGAGGTAAAAAAGTAAAGATTTAAGGCATTTTTTTGGACAAAAATTAGTGACATTCATTTTTGGACCGATCAGAATGAATTTCAACAGCAAACTATTCCGGAATATACCCGATATAAATATATACAATCCTAGCCTCCATCCAATTTGGAGGCTTTGGGAACCCCATTTCAACATACACACGGACTGCCAAATCTACTGACAGACGGACATCGTTAAATCAACTCTGCTATTTATAAGGTTCCAGTAAACTTTTTTTTAGAAGTGAGGGGAATACAAATGAGAAAGTAAAGTCGCACAAGTTAAACTACATGACTGACTGGACCTTATTGTTAACCTATGAGCAATAATGTACATACTAGCACAAATGCTTGTAATGATGTTTAGATTTATAGAAGAGTTATTTGAACCGAATTTTTATCAAAATACATTAATCTATGTATATGAGATTTTTTTCTTTGTTGTGTGATTTTCGATACTTGGGCTATGGAGGTCTTGTGGTCAATTCTGGATCTATTGCCTCTGTTATTATAAAAGTTATGTTCGCCAAATCTGATTTTGTTATAAAGAACTTATCTGAAAGGAGTTATAGGGAGTCGTTCTTGTATTGTTTAATACTGACCGGTTCACATAAAAGTTCGTAGCGTAATGACGGTTAAAATGTAAGATTTTTAAGCTTAAGTTAATTAAAATACTATTATATCTAGAAGGATTACCCCGGGTCTCCACGTTGCAATATTTATTGCGGCAAACGTCAAATTTGAATGCTCCATAAAATTTGCGACGTATAGACCGCATATTGCCATGAGTGGCAATCCATTGCGCAATGATTGCTCTTCTTATTGCTTAGCAATCTGCTGTCAAATCAGTTGTAATTTATCTGACATTTCATTTCTCTGTACGGTTGGTTATTTATTGGTGTGTTTATTTATTAAAAAAGCAAGTGAAAAATACTTCAACAAAATACAGAAAAAGTTTTTATATATTATTTTTAAATAAACGTCAATATCAACAAAAGCAAACGACGAATTTGTTTTTTTTTTTTGTATATTTTTATTTTTTCAATAGAACAATACAAGTTTTAGGTTTTTTTCATACGCAAATAAACAAAAAAGCAAAACAAAACACAGCTACGACAATTACAATTAATTATTTTATTAATTTAATAAATTAATTTAAAAAAGAAAATTTAACAATCACTTCAAAACACAACATAAAACATTTGTTATAAATACGCCACAAAACTTTATACAAATACTCGAGGTGAAAATTGCAAATTTATGGCAAAGCAATAACAAGTGCTCTCCAGCAATATATTCAGCAATTATTGCTCCATTGTTCTGCCGACGTTATTGCTTGTACTTAGCAATAAAAATTGCTACGTGGAGACCCAGCATTAGGGACTTATATTTTCAATAAAATTTGTACGTGGCAAATTATTTTCCATGTTCCACAAGTCATTACAACATTTAAAAATTTATACCTGTTCTTTACACAAAAAGCTTACATCGGTACACAGAAGCCGGCCAGCCATTCATACGAACGGATCGGCTCAAATCAACTAAGATTGTGATTCTAAAAGGAAGGTTAAGGACCACTACCTTCAAGCATAATACCCTTCCGACATATTGTGTAGGGTATTAAAATAGATTCTTTAGTACAGCTTTGGTCCTTATAGGAATGATGCACTCTTACTTTTTTTATATTTTAATTCCCAATAAAATTGTAAAAGACAGTAAAATACTAACTCATGTAATTTGATACCACTGCTAATTATTTTGTTTTGTCAAAAAAAATCTTTTTTCTTTGTATTTTTATATAATATTTATTAAAATTTTTTTAAGAATGTTTTTTTTGCATATTTTAGCATTTTTCCGCCAAAATCTATCATTTTCTATTTATTAAGTAATGGCAACGTTGATAACAATTAATAGTGCTGTATTCGGCTATGCCGAATCTTATATACCCTTCAACATGGTGTGATAAGAGCAGAAAGTTATATAAATACTTGGATGTTCAATTAATCGGGTTTTATTTTTGTTCGACTAAACGAATAAACGATATTTATCATTTTTAACTTCTTCGATTAAACGAATAAAATTTTAAAATTAATCGATTAATCGAATAATTCTAAGTCCAGATAAATTACGAGATTTTTTTCGATAATTTAAGAAAAAATTTGTACTTGAGTAAATAAACATTATTTTTACATAAACTTTGTCAATGCAGCTCCAAATTGTCAATATAACTTTAGATTTTTTTAAACTTTCTATGGAAATTTTATCCTCTGCTATGCTTATGCAAATAATTTACTCTAGAGAATCGATGAGTGCCCCGGTAGGCTAGCTAGTAGTGAGCTAGTCTACCAACCCCGGGGTTGCGGGTTCGATTCCCGCCAGAGACTCTGGTTTCTTTCCTGCAGACAAGCGTCAAGCTACGCGGGGATTAGCGTAGGGAATTAAAAAAAAAAAAAAAAAAAAAATTAAATGATCGAAGTATCTTGCTTCAAATATTTTTTCATTGGACAACTTGTAGCCCCATTGATTTTGTTGCTGGAGCATATTTTTCAAGTTATGTTAAAGTCACTGTGTAAGTGGTAAATGAGTGAAGCTGTTGAAGAACATTTACGTTAATACATTTTTGGACACCTGTTACATTTAGCATTATTTGATTTTTCCTTCGTACAATATCTTTAAACCAAAATCATTCTAAAGAGAGAAATGCATGAACTTTATTGTTAAAAAGATGGGCGTGTTCTAGAAATCGAAATAAAGTGGATTTAAAATCGAGCAAATTTTAAATGTAATGAAAGTTTATAAAAATATTCCTTTTTATCTACTTCATTCTTGAAGTATCTATTATTTTTGCAAGAACAACACTTAAAAACACGAAAAACTACGGTCAGTTTGTAAATAATTGAATTTAAATGATCGTTCGATTTCAATTTCACTTCATTTCGATTTTTAGAACATGCCCGATAAATAAATATAAGTCTTTGAGTTAACATACCTTCGTTTTTTCTTTTGTGAAATGAATTATTAAATTGTGTTGGGAAAATGTAACAAAAATATAAGCTAAATTACTCACTAAACATGAATGTTTTTTTTTAAAAATTCCAACGGATACATACAATTGGTTTGTTTATTCGTCTTAAAACTCTAAAAAATTAAACATTTAACAGAAATACTGTATATTATTATCATTCGATTAATCGGTATAAATTCTTCGATTAATCCTTTAATCGAAATTAGCACTTTTAAATTATTCGAACAATTAATCGTCTAAAATTGTTCGATTAATCGAACAAGAATTAATCGACTGAACACCCTAATACCGTTCATTAGATACAAATAAATTATGCCCACATTTTTTCGGATGTTGTATGAACGGCAATAGCAGTTTATACAAAAATCTATATTTTTGTACGGGATGTGCGAAACCCACGTCTTGTATTGGTATCGAAGCTATTTGTTTTAAATTTTATAACTTTTACTCTTAATAATCTACTTTGTATAGGAGGGTCCACGCCCACTTCTTCGATCCCTTACGCTTTTTGCCAGATGTCCTGCATTGACACCGAACCTATATGTAAAAAATTTAGAATTTTTAACAGTTAAGATTCTCCAGATATATGGAAATCTAGGTTTTATTTGCATAGGAGGTTCCACTCCCACTTCTCCAATCCCGTTAATTTTTTTTAAAGAGCATAAGCATTAATAATCCAGTTACGTACTTAATTTGGAGAATTATTCTCTGACATTTTTTTAGATATAAACACATATCGCACCTATTCAACAATACTGTATTAACTCGAAATTTTTAGTTTTTGACTTTTTGGAAATAATCGAGAGGTATTATTCATATCTACCCACTGTAAAAATATCGAGCTATTTTGTCTACCTTTTGGTAAAGAAATGGTTGGCTTAAAAATACTCTTTCATATGCCTTTCATATTAAATTAAAAATTGTTTTGCTTCTACTGAAAATTTTAAAATTCTGAGTTAATACAGTATTGTTGAACAAGTGCGATATGGAAATATAGTTTAATCAAGCTAAAGTTCATCAAATTCAATTTTCATAAAATTATTTTTATGAAGAAAGGAATTTTACAACATGAAATTTATAAAAATGTATTGATAATTTTTCATTCTAAGCTGAAATAAGAACCGAACCCAGGTTTTCACGCACTGGTTGTCCTGACATGTTTCGATTGTAACCCCACAATTTCTTCAGAGACGTCTGCCGTTTAACACTCATCGCCATTGACGACGGCTGGATGTCTCAAACATCAATCTTTAAACTAAATGCTATTCCACTTGGAGGCTCGAATTTTTTTGTGAATGATTATCTATTTTAATTAATCCACATGTTCTTCCTTACTTTTGTTTTTAATTCATTTTGTCAAGAATTCTTCTTGAAGTCCAAAGTAAATTTTTCTGTTTTAATGTTTTTTTCTTTTTGTGGTCTTTTTTATTTTCCGTTGACTTTTTCAGCTCAACTTGAAGGGCAAATGTAAGCATAGTGCTCGCGCCTAAAGGCCCAACCAGAATGTGCATAAACAAACTTAAGCTAATGTATTGATAATCCAGCTATGTGTAATTGGGGAAATTTTTCTCTTATCGTTATTTAGATATAAATAAAGCGTTTTTGTGCCTCGCCCACTTCTCCAATCCCGCTCACATTTAGTCGGTATTGTCTATTGATACCCAAGAGCCTATTATATATATATATACATATTATGTACTATTTAATTTTATCGTAAGTTTTAATCGGTTGTCAAGGCAACTTCATTTAAATTTCTAGTCATTAATCTTGTTACTTTTAATTGTTAAATAAAAGCAAAATGAAGCATCCGTCTGAATATCTGACACTAATCGTTTTAGCTAGTGTTGACATAATTTATTAGAAAGTATTGAAATTAAGTAAATAAATCCTGAAAACAAGAATTTATTAAATTTCATTTTAAATAAATTAACTGTAAATCTTTCAAAATACAAAAGAAAATTAACAAAATGCCATCGGAATTTAAAGTGATAACAACCCAATAAAAAATTTTATCATTTTGCGAAGCACTAATGGTACATTTAAAAAAGTAAGCGCACAATTATGCGCTACGCAATAAGACATACAAAAATGCAGTTAAGTAAGTGAAAGAACTCTCAACAACTTTTATAAAAAAAAAATAACATTTCAAGTGCTACGGAATTCCCTTACTACGAAGCAGGTTTGTGAGGGAGAATACTAACAAATAACTGTATTGTTACTTTCAGTGTGTAAGGCTAATCGTAACATCCAACAATTTTCATATGCGCTGAATAATGCGCTTTATGTGCCAAAAATGTATTGCTTCAAAGTGGGAACTCGCCATATAAAATGTCTTCCGTAGGCGCAATGGTAAGCGAAACGTTTATGTTTCTCCCTTACAAGCCTGCTTCGTTGGAAGCTCCATTTTTTGCTGGGAAGCAACTAAACATACCGAACAAAAGTAAAGGCGACCGTACACGACATGTATTTGTCATCTGACATGTCAAATTTTCAAGTCACATGTAATTGTTCATGTCTGTCAAAATTGCTGTTTTACATAAGGTTTATTCTGACATTGTCTCTGTTTTTTTCGCATTGTTATTGCAGAAACCAAAGTAGTTCTCGGTTTCAAAATAGCTTGCTGCCGCCACGAAAATATTTATTTGCGCCGTAAAATAATTTAGCCATCTTAACATTTTTTCTTTTATTTTAAAGATACCAATTTAGAATTTTATAATTAAACGGTTTTTATGTATATATTTACATAAATTCTATTCAATGGGATATGAGCATACATATCTTGGTATTGTAAAATATTAACTTCAGCCGGCTAATGATTCCGTCAATAGTTGACGCCGCTGTCAGTTTCTTCCCGGCATAGATTTCTGATGTCAGATGGTTTGTCAGAAGAAAATAGAGCACGCTCTAATTGAAACTTTGTCAGATGACTTCGCGTCTGACTTTTACAGAAGCAAAGTTAAAAAGGTAACACACGAAATGTATGTGTTTTGCAGTGGGAAATTTGACATGTCAGATGACAAAAACATGTCGTCTATATGCTCCTTAAGAAAGTATAGCCTGTCAAGTGCGACCATTTAATATCCTGCTGTTTATAAAGTATAAAGGACAATATTTTCAAAGTGTTCCCTGTTTGGGAGCCATTGCAAATTATGGACCCGGCAAAACAAAATTATGTTATGAAGTTAGGATTCATATATTTAAGAGTTTTTATGCTGAATATTATCTTAATATTAACATCTATATCATATTTTATTTTGGAGAGGGGGCTTATATGGTCAACTCTAGACCTACTAGTACGAAATCCATGACCAGTAGCTGTTATAAAAGTTATTGTTGCCAATTTTAGGGCGTGGTATATGAATGGGAGCTATGATCAAGCGATTAAAAAACAAATAGGCTATTTTTGTTGCAATAAAATATTTTTGAGCCAAATTAATCTAAATACCAACACAATAAGATAGCTTATGGGATCAAAGACTATTCCGGAAAGACCGTTTGGGGACATTTAAAGTTATTGACTGATTCTCAGCACTTTCAATAGGCTTCGTCCTCATGACAATTTAGACGTTTGTAACAGATTTCATTTAGTAAACTTATAAATGACGACCTGTACTTCGCGCACAAGATTACATGGACAAATAGACTAACAGCCTGCCACCCGGACGAAATTCTTAATATCTATTTAAAATGGCATTCTTAGTCGATAGGTCCCAGTTGTAAATACTGAAAGGACAGCAATTGGCAGACCTTTTTGAAGGCCTCTATAATCTTTTCTATCAGATTTGCTTCGTATGATGTCCTGCCTTCAGAAGTATGCTTTCTAGAAGGTATACATTTTTTTTTAAAGACCTTCCAAAATAATCAGTACACACTCGCTACACCCTTCTTTAAGAAGGGAGAAAGGAAGTTGTTAATTTTTATTTTTTTGATGACCTTCCTTTCTCCCTTCTTTAGGAAGGGACCTAAGTTGTTATTAAATAAAATGTGGAAGGGCTTGCTGCCAATGACAACCTGTGTTTAAAATAAATAAGTATGGAATGCGGCGCGAAGGGCTTGTGTATGCCAAATAAAGCCTTCTATTACACCACTTTACTCATTCTTGTTACCGGTTGGCACCTAATTTCCAGAGACGCATCAGTATTAGCATGCACTCTGGATACTCAGTACTGTACGCCTTCTCACTTTAGCTGTCATCAGACGGATGCCTAAATGACATTACCGGGGAACACTTGGTCTAAGACCGGAAGTTGTGAGATGCTTGGGAATTTCAGACAGAGGAATCACTTCTTGCTACCCCCAAGTGGATAGCAGACAGAGAGCTTTCAACCTCTGTGAAAGACCCCGTCCCCATAGACGAGGCATAACGTGGGGTCTGCAAGGACGCTTAGAGGATCTGGATTACGCAGATGACATCTGTTTGCTGACACATTCATTTTCTGATATGCAGTCAAAGCTAACAACTATCTATGAAACCGCACTATCCGTAGGCCTAAAGATAAACATGGGCAAAACAAAAACAATGCGCATGAATGTTAACAACGAGCAAAGGTTTACTATACAATCCCATCAACTTGATGATGTGGAATCTTTCTGCTACCTTGGTAGCATATTCGACAGGAGTGGTGGCTCTGGCGCAGATATCTCCAGCCGAATAAATAAAGCTCGTCAATCATTTGTGCAACTAAATCCTGTGTGGAACTCGTCATACATGTCACGTCGTACAAAGCTAAGCCTGTTTAATTCAAATGTAAAATCCACCTTGTTATATGGATGCGAGACGTGGAATGCAGCAACTCGAGACATACAAGCCATACAAGTTTTCATAAATAAATGTCTACGCAAGATTCTGCGGGTATACTGGCCCTCAACAATTTCCAACACTCGACTGTGGTCAGAAACCAACCAACAACCGATTCAAAATGAAATCCGCAAGCGAAAATGGTCCTGGATAGGTCACACTTTGCGAAAACCACCAGAAGATATAGCAAAACAAGCTTTAGAGTGGAACCCACAAGGCAGTCGCCATTCAGGACGTCCATCGCATACCTGGAAACGCCAGATAACAATTGAGATGTCCAAACTAAACCTAAATTGGAATGAACTTAAACATCGAGCATCGGATCGAGAATATTGGAAACAACTTGTTTTGGCCCTATGCTCCTTGTAGGAGTTTAAAGGAACTAATATATATATATATATACTCATTCTTGTTAAGGCTGGGGTACACCAAAAGGTGGGTCTATAACCAATATTTTTATGTGTATTATAATACCCTCTCCACTATTGAGGTGTGAATATTATTAAATTCTTACATCTACCTCGGTATTCAAATGCTATCCAGATTTAACTTATCACTTTTGGAATTTTGCATATCTCAAGCTGCACTAAAACGGATATTTTCAATTTATTCAAACAAAGTATTTAGAAAGTTAATGTAAATTATTGGTATTAAATACCCGTTATTACGGACAGGTTGGTGTTGACAACTTTTGGTATATTTAATTGTATTAAATGTTAAAAATTAATTACTGGACTGGCGCTTTTTAAACGTAAACAAACATAAAAGTTTTTTATTGTGCAAAATACTTCACTGACATTTGAATACATATCTACAGATTTTGTGTAAACTATGAAAATATAACCCAATAAACAATTCGAATGTAAATAAAAAAAAATCTTATTTTATAATGAAATCCTTAAAAACCAGAAGTTGGTGGTATTAACAACGATGCGCAGTGGGAGATTTTTTATATTTATTTTAAGTATGGACTCTGCAAACGGTTAGTCCGATTCGTAGGCTATATATATATATTTCGAATTTTTTTTGTTAGGGTTGCCAATACTTTGATGCACAAATTGCGACAAATTCAAATCTCGCGTTAGAACTGGGACAATTTTTATATTTCTTATCTGTGCTATTTTGACAAAAGATCTTAAGTCAAATTTAAAAAGTTAAAAAAAATGTTGTTAATCATATGAATTTTCATTCAAAAACATTTTTGTTTCGTTTTTAAAACTTTGTAGTATAAATTAAATTTTTCTTTAATATTGATTTAGTTTATTATTTGATAAAAATGATTCACCGATTTTTTTTTTAAAAACTTTTTCCAATCTTATTTCGACTTAAGATGTTTTGTCAAAATAGCACAGACAGGAAATATAAAAAAATGTCCCAGATCTAACGCGAGATTTTAATTTGTCGCCATTTGTGCAGCAAAGTGTTAGCAACCCTAAAAAAAATACGACAGCTGATAGTTCACGGTCAGTAAAAATTAGCGATACACGAAAGAACAAAGTGCCTTCATTATTGAATTATAATTCAAAAGTAATGAAAGCTTGGAAGCTGCAGTTCAAAAACTACAAAATATAGTCGAAATAGTATTTTAATTTCGTCTACTGAGAAGATATTAATTTAAAAATTCAGGGAGACTGATCCGTTGGAAACGCCAAACGCACTAGTCATCCAGAAAGCAACCCGTTCAAAATTTAATATCGAAGCAGACCCAGCCTACGTATATATATTTGCTCATGTTGTTTCTCTATGGAGCATAGACCCGTATAGAATATTGGATAGTTATTATTTAACTTAAGTTCATGGCTCTTTACTAGGGTATTCAAACCATTAACCGTTGTTCGATTAATCGATTAATTTTGAGCAATTTAAAATAGCTTTTTTCGATTAAAGAATAATTCGAATAATTTATGTCGATTAATCGGAAATTTTTTTTCACATTATTAGTTTTATTATCTATCTATCTATCTATATATATAAAAATGAAAAATGTTTGTATGTTTGTTTGTGTGTTTGTTTGTTTGTTGGCTTATAGACTCCTAAACTACTGAACCGATTTTCCTGAAATTTTTACAGATACATCACGTGAGCCCTAAAAATAAAATAGGCTACTTATTTTTTCGATAGGGGCAGGGGAATTGGTATCCCCCATAGGATGCCAATATTAATTATCGCATAAATTAAGATCCGCTGCACGCATTATGCAGAACTTTTGGTAGTAGGATCTCCTAAGCCCCAAAATTTAAATAAAATAGTAGCGGGGGAAGTGGTTCCCCCATAGGACGCCAATGTTTAATATAGCATATCTTAAGAACTGTTATAGAGAGAATGTTCAAACTTTGTAGAAGTCACTATTATGGTATACTACTCTATTGAGAATAAAAATAAAGCGGTAGGCGCAGGGGGGGAAATACCTCCCATAGGATGCATATATTAAATATCGCTCAACTGAAGAACTATTAATGGGGCAGTCTTCAAACGTGGTTAAAGCTACTATTATGGTAAAATATAAATTTCAATATACAAATGGGCGGGGTTGACAGAGGAGAAGCAGTTCCCCTCATAGATAGAAATATTAATAAGAGCCGCTGCACGCATTTTGTTGAACTTTGGTAGTAGGATCTTCTGAGCCCCAAAATTGAAATAAAATAGCAGCGGGGGAAGTGTTACCCACCATAGGACGCCAATGTTTAATATCGCATATCTTAAGAACTGTTATGGTGAGAATGTTCAAACTTTGTAGAAGTCACTCTTATGGTATACTACACTTTTGAAAATAGAAATAAAGCGGGTAGGCTCAAGAGGGGAAATACCTCCCATAGGATCCATATATTAAATATCGCTCAACTGAAGAACTATTAAAGGGAAAGTCTTCAAACGTGGTTAAAGCTACTATTATGGTAAACTTTAAATTTCAAAATAGAAATAGGCGGGGTAGCCAGAGGAGGAGCAGTACCCCTCATAGATAGAAATATTAATGAGCCGCTGCACGCATTTTGTTGAAATTTTGGTAGTAGGATCTTCTGAGTCCCAAAATTTAAATAAAATAGCAGCGGGGGAACTGGTACCCCCCATAGGACGCCAATGTTTAATATCGCATATCTTAAGAACTGTTATGGTGAGAATGTTCAAACTTTTTAGAAGTTGCTCTTATGGTATACTACACTTTTGAAAATAAAAATAAAGTGGGTAGGCGCAAGGGTGGAAATAGCTCCCATAGGATGCATATATTAAATATCGCTCAACTGAAGAACTATTAAAGGGAGAGTCTACAAACGTGGTTAAAGCTACTATTATGGTTTAGTATAAATTTCAATATAAAAATGGGCCGGGTAGACAGGGGAGGAGCAGTACCCCTCATAGATAGAAAAATTAATAAGAGCCACTGCACGCATTTTGTTGAACTTTTGGTAGTAGGATCTTCCGAGGGAGAGTCTTTAAACGTGGTTATAGCAGTGTAGCGAAGCGCACCGGGTTAATCTAGTTTTGTATAAAAAACAAGCCAATCGATTAATCGAAAATTTTTTTTACAGTATTAGTTTTATTCTTTAATGTAAACAAACAAGCCGGCTCGTTTTAAATACCCTTTTATTGTTTCTTAACTCAGGGTCATTTCCTTCCAGTAACAATTATTTTAAAATATGGTATAAAAACTGGAACCAATAATTTTTAAGAATGTTTAGTACAGACTTTTATCACAATGATTCAGATGAAGAAGATGATTTTTATGAAAACAGCCTTCTACCAGACCTTAAAAAACTATTAAAATTGTTAAGATATCAAAAAGAGATTTTAAGTGGTATAATGGAAGACTAGCAATTTTTAGAAAAGACAAGAAAAAGAACAGAGAAATTTTGATATGCTTTATTATGCCCTGCTTTCAATCTCTCTAACGTCAACAATAAGTGAAAGAATATTTTCTAAATAAATTTTCATAAAAACAAAAGAAAGAAATCGTTTGAAACAGAAACATTTAAACTGTACGCTCTTTTTGACATATTGTTTTAGAAGATCAGTTTAAATTTTGGTGCTTTTTTTTTTAAGTTTTCCTTATTTATTACATGAAGTACCTTTTGTTAAATTGGGGTTACTTTTTTAATAAAATTTGTATGTAAAAAAATATAATTTTTGGTCTTATTTTTATGATGCTAAACGAAAAAGTTTAATTTTAATAGATAAAGTTGTTAGTATTGTGGTTATTTTGTTGAACTGTTGATGGTCTTTCATCCAAATTTTGATATTTTAATAGGCTAAAGTTTATCAAATTGTATTTTCATTAAGTTATTTTTATGAAGAAAGCAAAATTGGATTGGGTCCGTGAAAGCCTTGGTTCGATTCTCGCGGCAGTCAAGTATGAAAAATTATCAATAACAATTTTAATTAATTTCAAGTTGTAAAATTCCTTTCTTCATAAAAATAATTTAATGAAAATTAAATTTTATGAACTTTAGCCCAATTAAAATATCAAAAATTTTGATCAAAGACAATTTTTTTTAGAAGAAACGAGTTGTAGAAATAATTTTTTTTTTATTAATTTTTAAGGGTGCCCCTTAGCATTCGACACCCAAGCGGCAAAGATCTTAAAGGCGCAACAGCTTTTAGACTACAAATATCTGCCTTTTAAAAATGACAGATTTATTTTCCATATAGTTTATTTTACTCCATTGTGTAATGGATAGAGGTTGAGTGGACTGCTGATAGTACGTATAAAAGTTGAGAGTTATTTTTTAAAAAAAATCGAATCTATAAACAAAGTGCGACTTTGGCATATTCCTTTCAGGGGGATATTCAGAGTAGTTTTTACTCACGGCTTTAACAACTTGACATTAATGACTACCAGAGATTAAAATAAACTCCTTCGTTCGTAAATACTTTTAATACAATAAACATACAACCCCTGCAGTAAACATATTGTTCACTGGGTTAGATATAGTTTTACATAGAATAGTATCTCACTAGTTTATTGCATTTAGTAATTAGTAACTTTAGTTAGTGTGCATAAAAAAAAACTTAACAACACACAAAACAACTTAAAGCAATTGTTTGTTGTAAATTTACATCCGAGTATTTGCAAGATCATTAACATGAGAAATAAAATACATGATTCCAAGAGAACTAAAATACACACAATAATAAATAAATATTTAATATTTTAAAAACAACAACAGCAACAATAACAGCACATTTATAAAATAAAAGCTTGATAACGAAATTAATACAATAAATTCTATAAGCCGTTACTAAGTTAGAACATGCAGTCTAAGTGGACTCTCTTTATTAAATAAATTATTATTTTTTCCAGTATTTTGTAATAACTACACGGTGGAAATTTTAATATTTTGAAATATATGAACTTAAAGGGGTCTGTCTGTATACGTCAAGCATTTCTCATCCAGCGCTATGGCAGTATTAGTAAAAATGTGTTTGTATGTGTAACACGGAAGATGCTGGAAGAAATACGGCCAACACACGTACACGAGTGAACTCGCCTGCTGGACAAGCATGCTTGACGTGTATAGACCCCGTAAGGGTGTCCCATTACGAATGCCGTCTTTAATGTTAAAATAAAAGCAGGTATTTTTTCACAATTCTCTCTTCGTTCTCAACTAAAAGCTCAAAACTTGATGCACTAATAGTCTGAATAAACAGCTGCCAAATTTCAGAGTTGCCACTTGACACAAAAAAAATACACTAAATTAAAAACTTCACTATTAATGAGAATCTGGCTGCTATAGTTTTATATTTCCAAAATTTCAATCGAACTGTAATCTCCTTTAAAAACAATCATTTTATGCTCCTTCCTATACTTGATTTTTATAAATTTGTAATTAAGTTTAAGGGTGGCCAAGTAAGAATTTACTTTGTAATCTTAACGTATTTTTTCACAACTATAACCCCTTGTTCTTTCGTAAATAGCTCGATTTTAAATAATCGGAATAAAAATGTAACAGCTGGTAAATTTCGGAGTTGCCACTTGCGCAAAAAGTGACACTCAATTTAAAAAGTGCACTCTTAATATATTTTTGACTTAATCAACTTAGTATTTTCTTATTTTTCCGGACTTTATATTTTCTGTGTTAAACTGTGTTGCTCACAGGTCTTCGATTGCCTGAAATTTTAATAGCCGGAAATTTTACATATCTGGTTGGCAGGGGGTTATGTAGGGGTTGTTTCCAAATCACCATTCATTTTTGAAAATTATTCATCCAAAGATTTTAGAAAAACTAAAGATGTTAAACAAATAAAACTGTTAAGGGAATAATAATTATAAGCCCCAGTTTTACTTGTAACAATATCAGAGCTCTTGGCTGCAGTTTTAGGTGAGTGTTATTTGCAAGCCAAAGATTAGGTTTCGTGCTTTACGTTCAGTACTGTAAACAAGCTAGGTGGCCATATTTTCGATATAAAACTAAAGATAGGGTTAGGTTGAAATGGCCGTAAGTACTAATCTGATACACTTAGTACCAATGGCTTAATGTGATACAATGGAGTTACACAAAACGCAACCCACACGTTATAGAACCAACGCGAACTTCACTTGAAATTTAATATGCACTCCACTTTAACGCCAGAGACAATCCATAAAAGTTGGCGGATCCCATTTCAGACAGTCGTCTTCTCGACAATGCAGGACAGTGACAGACTGTAAAGAGGACGTAAAACACCTCCGTTTTACGTCCTCTTTACCATTATCGTAATAGCAGTAATTAAAGTATATGGCTTCCAGAAGCTGCACATGTCTACCTTTTAGGCAGTGTCCCTTGATAATAAATACCAAGAGTGATAATTCCCTTTTAGGCATAGTAGTATGCTCGTCATACATGCAGGGCCACAATTGCCTGGCTATCCTGCTTTCAGAGTTTGTGGCCCGTCTGTTATTACCATTTTCGTTAAAAGGCTTTCCAGAGGTATACTTTTAGATTGAATCCGATCAATTAAAAACAATGCGCATGTTTCAAAGGCTTTATCTTGAAGTTAAGCTTTTTTTTTGAAAATCTACTCAAACTACTTGAAATAATAGTTTTCGACTTCGGCAAGGAATAAAGTGAAGTAGCATTGCTAGGATTGTGTACAAAATGGTATGCATTGAATTTCCTTGATTTCTCTAATTCAAGTTCGAAGGTATGCATTGCACTCCATCTGATTGACCAAAACCGGAAGCCAATTAACCTAAACCTTACCCTTAGAAATAGCTGTATATTCCAGGAACTACTAGAGCAAAAGTAAGACATGATCAGGGCTGCCAGATTTGACGATTTCTTGTTTCGAAGTAAGCAAAGTGGCAAAGAGCCTCAAAATAAAAAAAAAAAAACATTTTTCATTTTTCGAAATTATTCTATGAGCTAAATTTCAGTTATGTATTTTATAAAGCTTTTTTGTAATAGTCCTATTCCTTCAATCTTCAGAAATGAAAATGTTGAAAAAAATATAAAGTAACCTTCGGAAGGAAATAATTCCCAGTTTCTATTTGTTAAAAAAAAAACTGTAAAAGTTTTTATATGTTTAGATATTAAGCAGCACTGAAAAACATGTGTAAACAAGACAGCTTTAATTTTAAAGTTTTCTTTTCCTTAAAAAATAAATGGGGAAAAGCAAAATTTCAAAGGAAACAAGTTAGAGTGCTATATTTGGCTGTGCCGAATCTTTGATACCCACAGAGGAGTATTTGGCCTGAAAAGCTGGCCAAAATTATTAACAAAAGTACACTGCGCAACAAAAAAATTTTTCTCTTCCCTAAAAATAAAAGTATGTGGATTATATGGATTAATTCAAATCTGTTTTCCGTTTTTCTCTAGTACGTAAGGATTTTCTTTTAAAGGCGTGGCATACTTCACCCCCTAAATCGTTGGGTTGCCTTATATATTTTGCCATAACTTGAAAACGTATTCTCCGATTTTAATAGTAGGAGGATCAGAAGATGCACCGGAAAATTCTGCTTAAACTAACCATACACATTTATTTTATATCTATTACTATTTTGGAGTTATTAAAAATTTAATGGCGAAAAAAAAAAATTTACATGCAAAATGCGTAAAATTTTTTGTATTCAACATGCAATAAAAAAATTTAAGAACCAAAAAGTTTAAATTTTTAAGATTTTTCTAAAAGCCACATTCCTTAAGCTTCGTACAGACGATGGTCAGATCTTACAATATTGTAAGCAGACGTTGCCAACAGCAAAATTTTTCTGACAATGGTCCATTGTCAGATGCATTAATTTTGCACATCTGCAAATACAAATGAGCTTACAATGTTCACACAGTTGTAAGATATTTTAGCCAATTTTAATGCAATTTAAGCAACGCTGCTTACCGATATTGTAAGATCTGACCATCGTCTGTACGAAGCTTAAGGAATAAAAGTTGGTATAAATCGCAAAACTCAATTAACAAATGTTGATTTTAAAGGTTTAAACACATTCTTGACAGACTGTATGTACATTAGGGCGGGTCGATTTGTATGGATGAAAAAAAAAAAATTAAAAATCGTATAGCAAAAACGTAATCTACATAAAATTCTAAGAAAATTCTCCGAAGAAACCATGGGTCTAAAATAAAATCCTAATCCGCGCCTCTCGACTTGAAAATTTTTTTACTTGGGTGAAAATTTTTTTTAATAATTAGTATTGTGGTTATTTTGTTGAACTATTTATGGTTTTTAATCCAAATTTTCAATATTTTTAATTAGGCTTAAGTTCATGAAATTTAATTTTTTTTTTTATTAAATTATTTTTGTGAAGAAAGGAATTTTACAACATGAAAATTAATTAAAATTGTTATTGATAATCTTTCATTCTTGACGTGGCTCGGGCTCGAACCCTGGCCGGCAGGTTACCATGACATGTTTCGATCGCAACCACTCGATCTCCTCAGATGGATTTGCCGTCTTACACTCGCAGCCATCGACGACTGCTGACGTCACTAGTCAAACATCAATCCTTAAACCAAATTGTATTTTAACATTTGGTAGATCGAAATTTGCTTTCCTGAATGATTATCCATCTTAATTGATTTTACATGTTTTTTCCTTTACTTCTGTTTTTTCGTACTTTCGTCAAGAATTTTTCTTGAAGTCCAAGTACATTTTTTGTTTTTTCACTTTGTCTTTCTCTTTTCTGTTGACCTTTTTCAGCACAACTTGAAGGACAAATGTACACATAGAGCTCGTGCCTTAGCTTTAACAATAATTAGTATTGTGGTTATTTTGTTGAACTATTTATGGTTTTTAATCCAAATTTTCAATATTTTTAATTAGGCTTAAGTTCATGAAATTTAATTTTTTTTTTTTTTTTTTTTTTTTTTTTTTTTTTTTTTATTAAATTATTTTTGTGAAGAAAGGAATTTTACAACATGAAAATTAATTAAAATTGTTATTGATAATCTTTCATTCTTGACGTGGCTCGGGCTCGAACCCTGGCCGGCAGGTTACCATGACATGTTTCGATCGCAACCACTCGATCTCCTCAGATGGATTTGCCGTCTTACACTCGCAGCCATCGACGACTGCTGACGTCACTAGTCAAACATCAATCCTTAAAAAAAAAAAAAAAAATATTGAAAATTTTTTTTAATGTAAAAAAATATAAAGTCCAAAAGAACTACCTTACTAAACAATTTTATTCAAAAAATTAGATTTCTTTTTGGAAGTTGCTATTTTTTCAAAAAAAAAAAAAATTTTTATGGGGATGTGTGGGACATTCACTTAAAATTATTACGGATAATTAAGAATTTTTGCAATTTATAATTACATATAGGCAGGTATTAATATTGTGAAGTGTTAAAAGTGATGTGAATAACAGTTGAAATCAATAATTCAAAATACAAAAAAGTTTATGACGATATAAAGGTATAAGAAAAAGTGCCCGATGAGCAAAAATAGACGAAATGTAAAAATTTAAAAAAATCTTCAAAAATAATGGCGCAAACTTGCGCACACTTTTTTTTTGGTTTCTAAAATTAGAGATTAGAAATTTTATTTTGGAATCAAACATAATTCGTAACATGCTAACCTCACTTTTAAAAACCTCTTCTTTTCCTTTTTTTGCAAAAAAAAAGTGTATAATTTGTTTTTTTTAGCTTTTAAACGAATTGTTTCAACATGAATATTCAACATATTTTAAATTTTTTTTCTGTTTTAAATAACTTTTGATCAAACCTTTCAGCGAAAAAAAATCTTTGTTAAACCTTTATTCGTTTAGCCGCAAAAAAAATCATATAAACATCCAGAAACCGAAAAAAACATTTAAATCTCATATAATTTTCTTCACTTTCCTGAGTTTAGCAGGGTCTCAGAGCTACAAATCCCAACTAAAAGTCTTCAAAATTTACAATATAATGTAAAATATTGTTGTCTGTCGAGCTGCGTACTTAGTTCTTAAAATTCAGTTTTGCCTTTTTGGCCAGCTTTTCAGGCCAAATACTCCTCTGTGCGACAGTTCAATTTTTCAGGATTGATATCTATATGACATCAGCATAAAAATTGGTTGCGGTTTCGACATATATTAAATTATTGACCGACAATCAGAGAGTTTTATGCTTTTTTTTTTAGCAATTTTAACTAGCTTAAGTAAAATATCACTTAAATGATTTTCAGGAGGAGAATTTTTATTGGAGTCATGTTTTTCAATGGAGCATAATTTTCAATACAGCGGTGAAATTAGTTTTATCGTTTACAGTAAATTTCAGAAGGCTGCTAAATATGGGATCTAAGGTAAATTATAGACCGTATATCATAAAATTCATAAAATTTTTTCCGGCCATATGAAACTAAATTGGAAAAAACTTTACCCAATATCTATATTTGCTACAGTTTTAGGTATATTCAATTATTAACCAGGGTGGGCTTTATATGGGTCTAGCAGTAAATTATGGACCGTCATGACGAAATTTATTAGTGTGAGTAGTGAAGTGTTCAATTTTATTCTGATAGCATTATTTATCACGGTTTTAGGCGTACCAAACTCTTTTTCGAGAGTAGGGTTTATATGGGGCCTAGGGTAAATTATGGACCGATTTTCACGAAATTTCACAGTGTGATTTCTAGTCGAATAAAACGAACTTTTGCAAAATCTTATGTCATTCCGTGCATTGTTTCACCATTTATGTTAGTTTTTTTTAACAAAATTATCAATTTTTTTAAGGTGGTGGTTCCACATTTTGATTCATAGCTCTGATCATACTAAACCGATTTTGCTGGATTTAAATCCCTGCTTAAGATAACTACAAGCAATTTTACACCAAGTTTGTTCATTTCTTTTGAGTTTTTCGAAAGTGAGAGTGTTTTCAACAGACGAAAAGACAGACGGACATGGCTAAATCGACTTAGAATTACACAAGGAGCCAGAATATACAAACTTTATGGGGTCTGAGATGAATAGCAAAAAAAGGTTCACACGGAATGACAAACTTAGTATACCCTCTCCACAACTAACTGTGGTGAAGCGTATAAAAACGGTTAATTTTATTTCATGATAGGCGTGATTTTTTAATGAATTTTTATTCTGTTCTGCCAAAGTAGAGGGAATTTTGAGTAAATTTAAATAAAACAACGAAGCAAAATGCAATCAATACACGGCTGTGTCGAAAGATAGTTTAAAAACCTTAAAATCGAGTATCGGAACCAAGTGAAATAATGAACCCACTTGTCGCTTGGTTAACATATATTACTCCTTATATAGAAAAAATGTCCCACCATTGGTCGATTTGACATGGAATTATAAAAGGGTGGTTAAATTTTAAGGGCAGATGTTGGTTTTGAATAAATCACAAATAATTTAGGAAATTATTGTCATTTCTTTTTATTATTGTAATATTGGTATGAATTAATTATGTATGGAACAAAATATCGGCCAAATGGCCGCCGCGACGACGACAAAAGAGCCATTGTTTCGTTAGCTGTGTGGCATGTGGCACCGTCCTGTTAAAACTACATACCGTCCCCTTCCATATCGTCCAATTCGGGCCATAAAAAGTTCGTTATTATCTCATGATAGCGAACACCATTCACAGTAAGTGCCTGACCGGCCTCATTTTGGAAAAAAGGCCAGAAGATGCCGCCAGCCCATAAACCGCACTAAGCAGTCACTCTTTGTGGGTGCATTGGTTTTTCGATTTTCATTCGCCCAAATGCGGCAATTCTGCTTATTGACGAATCCACTGTGGTGAAAATGTGCCTTCTTCGAAAATTGATCATCCACTGTTGCCATTTCTTGCCACCACTCTGACCAATGACGACGTTTGGAATGAGTCAATTGCACCTTGTAAGCGTGTAAATGCAAGTCTCCATACATAATGTTCATCAACGCAGAGCGTGAGAGGTGCAAATTTTAGGCACGACGACGAGTTGAGGTGGACGGCTCTTTAGCCACACTATCGCAAAAAGCAGCAATATTTTCTGCAGTATGAGCTGTACGAGCATGCACTGGTGTCTTCACATATTCAACAGTCCCGGTTTGCTCAAATTTTGCCTATTGTATGCACATTTGGACGATTAAATTGACCGAAAAAATTACGAAGTGCACGATATGCATTTTGATTCGAACGCCGATTTTCATTATAAGCCTGAATAATTTTAACGCGTTGCTCGATTGTGTATCTTTCTTTGACGGCAAGATTCAAAACAAGAGAGACGATTTTTTATTGTTTTCTCTGAAAATTTACGATTTTTACACAAATTTATCTGGCAGCCTGGCCATGATATCTAACCAGCCAACATTTGGGTGATAATTTTTGGTAAATATTACGTAAATGAGACTTTTCAGATCACTTTTGATTATTAAAAACTCATTTATCACTTGAACGATTGAAAAAGGATTCATTTATGATTCTTTCATATGTATGTTGAAATAAGAATTTTTAAATGTTTTGAATTTAAAACTGTTGTATCAATAGAGAGAGAGCCATTGAATACGAATTCACATATGATTTATTTACATATATGGTCAAAAACGAATCATAAAATTGTATTAAAAATGATTCTTTGAGATGATTCATCGGTAGGGTACCATTTTCTCACAACGAAGGTATCATTCTTTGCCGAAATATGGGCTAATAAGAGTTTATTTTGCTCGTAAAGCTTATTCCTGATACAAAATGCTAGCTGGGTTAAATTGTTGTCGTTTTTCTTTCTAAATATAGGTTTGGGCAATATGAAAGTTTTACTCTCAAAACTGGCTCTTGCACAAAAAAGTAAACGAACGGAAAAATTGCAAAAACTTGTAGGTTAATTCCAACATAAATTCGTAGCAAATGTTTTTATTAAATGAACTTCTGTGGAAGCTTTTAGACTTTTTTACTTTGAACATGACTTGTAATTTAATTTCTAGTTAAATAACATACGAAAATACATGAATACTTGATTTTTGATATTCGGTACCCTTAATAATATGCAGTAAGAAGTATTCATATATTTATTAGGTTTTCATCTCAAAATATAAATGCAATGTTAGTTATATGTACGTATTAAATTTAATTTACTTTTCAAAAATACCTATTAAGCGGCTCATACACTTGCAATAAACTTGTTCAATTTCACGCATTGTACAATTATATCGCCAATGTGTATGTGATATTCTAAGGTGACACAATATATTCGCAAAAATCAAAAGACTTTTGATTTTTATTGCACTACGAAAAGGAAGTGAAATGTGTTTGCAACATTGTACAATGCTGTTTATGTTATTCTTATAGGTTATGTTAATTTTTTTATTGAATGAATGAAACTATTGTTGGACTTATTGCATAATATAGGACAAAATGGAAATAATATGGCGGATATCATATACAATAATATTGTAAGTGTATGGGCCGCTTTAAGGTGCATGTAGACGACATGTTTTTTTACATCTGACTTGTCAACTTTTCAAGTCACATGTAATTGTGCATGTCTGTCAAAATGGCTGTTTTACAGAAGGTTTATAATATTCGGTCATAAACGTACATGTAATTTGCTTCTGACATTGTCTCTGTTTTTTCCCCATAGTTGTTACAAAAACCAAAATAAAAATGCCGCCACGAAAATTTGTATTTACGCCGTTAAATAATTAAGCCATCTTAACATATTTTTCTTTTAATTCAACGATACCAATTTAGGATATTATAATAAAACGGTTTTTATATATATATATATTTACATAAATTCTATTCAATAGTGGGATGATCATGCATATGGGCATTTCCGTCAAAAGGTCCACCGTGACCGAAAATTTAAAAGTTATTAAAAGCTGATTATTTTACGATATTGTTATAGAGAAAAATTTAGATTTTACTAATTTTATAAATTTGCCCATAAATTTGTTAACTTAGATGAACAATCAGAATGCAAAGTTGTGCAAACGTAATTTCTTATATGTGAGAATGTTTTATTGTATGTTTTCTTATATATTTATCTTTCTTAAAAGAGGTGAAATTTGATAAAAATTATTAAAAAAAAAATTTTTTTACATGGTATGTAATCTAAGGAAAAGTTCAAAGAGAAGTATGTTATTCGGATTAAGGTAAATTTTTATTTAATTTTAATCATTATTCAGTTAAATTATTATGGAAAAAATTTCACGTTCGAAACGTCACGTATCGACCCAGATTTTGGCTTAAAAAAAAGAAAATACAGATTATTTTGGAATCAAACCAAGACATTACGCCTTTTAATACATGGCCACAAAAACTACTTCTGTTTTTTTCACGTTCGAACCGCTACTCATTTGCCATTATCTTTGACCTAGAATCGCGCCCTCCATAAACTTTAGCATAGAAAACAGTGCTTTCTTAGTGCTATAATTTAAGGGTTAAGAGAACGTAAAAATATTTTTTGTTTAAAATGTTATTGCATTTTTGATGCGTACGACTGTCACGTTCAACACTTTGGAATTATCTATATCTCGGTATTGTAAAATATTAACTTCAGCCGGCTAATGATTCCGTCAATAGTGGACGCCGCTGCCGGTTTCTTCTCGGCAAAGATTTCTGATGTCAGATGGTTTGTCAGAAGAAAATAGAGCACGCTCTAATTGAAATTTTGTCAGATGACTTTGCATCTGACTTTTACAGAAGCAAAGTTTAAAAGGTTACACACGACATGTATGTATTTTGCAGTGGGAAATTTGACATGTCAGTTTTTGTTTTTTAAATGTTTTTTTTTTTACAAAGTGTAGACAACATCAATTTGCAATGTTGTTTGCTTGTTTACTATATTAAATCATATGTTTTTGTTTTCTACTGGATTTAACAGCCAAACATTTGTTCAGTAAAAATTTGCAGGCTCTTTGCTGACAGCTGTTACTTTACTCTCTCAGTATATGCTCTCTTTTGCAAATTTATGTGTACGCGAACGCATTTCAGTAAAATCCAGTACAATTTTTTGAAAATTTTGGGGTAAACCCCTAGTTATAATTGAGTGTGAGATAATACAGTTTTTGCATCTGCGTTAAGTACTTTTTTATGCAAGCAAGTATTTTTTATTAACTTTTTCTTGTGTTGCGTACCATTTGTGCTGTTTAGTGATTTTTGGTTATATTGTGATAGATATAAAAACTTTTTGTTTTTCTTTTGTTTAACTTTTATTTAAAAATTTTTTTTGGAGCAACATTTTTTACATCAGCTGACTTTAACTATTGAAAATCAGTGTTGTTAGTTTTTTTTTGGAATTCAAAGAGAATTTAATGTTGAAAATTGCTACAACAACGGTGAATATCGCTTATTAGTACTCACTTTGCTTTGAAAACACCATAAGTCCACTAGGTTTCATATATTTTTTCCTCAATATTTAAACCCCTCTAAATATGGGAATTTCCAGCAAAAAGTCTACGCTTATTAACGTAACGCCAGCAAGTAATTACAATTGTTTCTCAAAAAAAATTTTATATGTATAATTTACTTATTTATTATTTGGTGTAAAGCGCATTTAGCAACAAAAGGAATAACATTGACGCAAAATACAAAAAGTAACTCTTTCCCTGCAAAAAATATAACCAGTCCAAGCACTCGTGTAAAGAGTAACTCACAAGGGACTGGGACTAGTCCAAAAGTAGCCAAAACGTATGAAAAAACATGGTCTATTTAACATAACGATATAGGGGAGGACTATATAACTCAGCTTAACTCCATGGTATACTCAAGAGGATTAGTTTTGAAGTCGTTTAAAAACGAAAACATCCCTACAAATAAATTGGACAACCTGATCCATTTTGATAAAATGGACTACTCCATGGACTGGCCCAATGTAATGCAAGAATAGACCTTGTTATTGTTAAAAAGTGTTTGTTTGTGAGACGATATGTCTTCGTTTTTTAACGACATACTTTCGTTTTTAAACGACTTTAAAACTAATCCTCTTGACTATACCATGGAGTAGTTTTAAAACTACTCCTTAGTGGTCCAAAGGTGGGTTATATGGTCCTGCCCTAGGACATCGTAATGTTAAATAGACCATGTTTTTTCCATACGTTTTGGTTACTTTTTGACTAGTCCTGGTCCCTTGTGGGCTACTCTTTACACGCGTGTTTGGACTGGTCCTATTATTTGCAGGGATGTCGTTATAAAACGAAGACATGTCGTCGCACTACAAACACTTTTTAACAATAACATGTTCCATTCTTGCATTACATTGGGCAAGTCCATGGATTAGTCCATTTTATTAAAATGGATCAGGTTGTCCAATATTATTCGCAGGGTTTCGCTGGAAATGTCTATATACAACCAAATTAATTTAACCTAAATTTAATACTGACCGTCCTCAATATATTTCTTCCAGTGTACAAATGAATAGCTTATTGTTTTTGTTCTCTTGCTTTTGCACTATTACGTTATTAAACTAAAGCTTTTAAATATTATTTAATTTTCTTTTATGTACAATCTACATGTTTTTGTTGTCGCTGCTGGTGCATTGCAAGTATTTTATTACAACATCGCAAGATTGTGTATTGCATTCATTATCATTGGATTGGTATTGGTATTGGTATTTATATAAAGTATATGTGTGTGAGTAAGCGCGAGTAAGAATATTAGTAATTTGTAATTATTTTTACTCATTAAATGTTCCAATACGAAAGTAGTTGTTGTATTTGATACTTGTTTGTTTTTGTTTTTTGTGTGTCTTTAAATTTTTGCTGATAATGAAACTGCAATTCGCTCTTTTCGTTGAGGCAAATGAAAACTAATGTTCAATAGTCGTGTGCAGGTCCAAGTTGTGAGAGTTAATTAATGAGTGGATACCGTTTTTTTTAGCTTTTTCTGAATCGGGTTTTTTCTAGTATTTATACCCTACATCAGCATAGGTGAGTCTATTGTTTTATCTAGTCCTCATACATATGTATGTATGCCTTCCCTGAATAAATCAAAGATTTTATTTGTTTAGATTCAGCTCAAAAATATTTTATTGCACCCGTGCACACTGGGAAATTCCGGCCAAAAATTATTTATATTTTTTTTTAATTTTAATAAAATTTTGATGACAGATTATAGCGAATACTTCAAACAATTTGGCTCTTGGATAACTATTTTACTGTTAATACTGGAGCAAAGTAGAGATTTTTTTCTTACAAATTTAAGGTTTTCAAAGTTGATTTTTGTACTTTGAAATAAAAGTAAACTATGATTTTTCCTTTAAAGTATTCTTTGAAAATAAGCACGTTATGTTCAACCCGTATTAGAAATTAATCATTCCATGTGATAATTGTGATTTGTGTGCGCGTTATTTTTTTGGATAAGTGAAGTGATTGTGAGTTACTTGAAAAATATATAAAACCTAAAGAAAGCCAAATTTAAAGAGACCATTACAAAAAAGGTAGGGGTAGGGGAGGTTAAGTGAGTATTACATGTAGTACTGTTAAATTTTGTATGTAGACTCCCCTCCCAATGTGTAAAATAAGAAAATAGTAGAGACTTTTGGAAATTAAATTCATAAGGGGTTAGAAATGGGTAAAAACGGGTAAAATCAGTAACATTATATCTCGTGATCTATCAGAGGTAGACGTAAAATTTAAAAACACCATTATTGAATCGAAAATTGAATTGTCATGTGTTTGGTACTTTTTTGAAATTTGCACATTTTGGATATTAAAGAGGACAAAAATAGAATTTTTGTATTTTTTTGGTAAACAATTCATCTTCTTAAGTAATAACGATAAAAATAAAATTTAAATTGTTTCTCTACCCTTTAAAAGTTCTCATACAAATTTTGGTACCTTTTGGAATTTTTCATTTAACAATAAAATCATAAAATTTGTCTATTCCATACAAAAATAATAATTTTATATGACGCCATGTAAGACAGATATTTGTTATGCAGTCGCGAATACAGGGGAAGAAAAATGAATTGGTTATCATTCCAACCCACCTCAACCCCCACCTACCTTAAAAGGAAAAATATATACCATTTCTATGGTCTTTACAAAAGAAATTTTGCAAAATGGTATGTTTCAGTTGAAGGTTCCTTAATAATCCCCTCTCACCCATCCCACAGGAGCTCAAGTTGGATCCACGTCTGAGTTATGTAAAGATATATATATAGAACATATCGACCCTTTTGCGCAAAATTATCTCATATGCAAATTTTTTTTTTAAATTGAGTTTTTGATGCAGTCTTGTTCTACATTCAAAGAGACGTCAACTGACAAAATATTGTAGGCGAATTCCACTTCGTTGCTTCAAAAATTGAATGTATATTTTCATTTTGATATTGCAAGCGAAAGCAGAGAAAAGTAGAAAAATGGCTGTCCAGCAAAATTTGGTTTTTGTAACATACGATAATTTCGCGCAAAGGGGTCGATATGTTTATGTATATAATCACATAAATTTACAACCATATATGATCATATCTACTTTTATTTGCACAGGAAGCCAAAAAGATGGGGACAGGAGATGAGATATATGTAGATATTCCATAGCTACAAATGATCATATTTTAATACACCTCCAAAGCCCTTTTTTAATTTTGCTCTAAACTTTTGGCTCGTCAATGATAACCTCGCCAACCCCTGTATGAGCGTGTCCAAAATTTTACCTAGAGATCAAACATGCTATTCTTAAGTTGCATAATCACCCTTATTCTATTTGGCGACGTCAACAAGTAAACAACGCGGTTTTTTTTATGTTTTGTTACAATTTCGTATTCCCGTTGGCAATATTGCCATATTTCGATGACTGTTAACATATGTTAGGTATTTTCTAAGAAAAATTGGCGTTGCTGTTGCCTTAAATTGCCCTTGATTTTGTCGTCGGCATTTTTAGTGTTGTCTTATGCTGCTTTGTGTCGTGTTTTAAAACTTTTACGTTATGGTTGGCTGCAATTTTGATATCTACGGCGGATTTGATATTTTTCTTCATTTGTGTTGTGTTTTGGTATATTATTTGTGGATATAATTGAAAAAATTAAAATAACAACTAAGTGCCAGTTCGAGAAGCTAGTGGAAGAGCTTGTTAAAAATCCATAGCCAGAGGATTATGCAGGGTCTCTTTTCCTAATAAATTAAATATCCCTTGCGATTAAAGTAGAAATGGTGGTCTTGTTTTTTTTTTTTTTGGAGCTTAAATTTTGATGTGGGTTCCGTCCACACAGCCAATTACACCTGGGAATGCTGCTTTTCAAAGAAATGCAACTTTAATTTATCCATTGTGGACAAAGTTCTCTCTTCATGACTTCCAGAGTCTCAGACTGGAAACAGTCAGAAGTTGAAATAATTTCCAACGCTGAGCTGGTACGATCCCTGGGCCAAAAAACGCAATGTTGCTGCAAATATATTGTGTTTGGAACAAACGTTCCCTTTTTTAAATGAGGCTCTATTATTTTCAACACATGTTTAAAAGAAAGTTTATTCAGCCGAAAATAACCTTCAAATCTTGAAAAGGTTAAAAAAAATTCATTAGGCACTTGGGAAAATTTAATATAATAAAAAAAATTTTCATTTTTCAAAAAAATGTTTATTTGACTTAAATTTGCACAAACAGCACACAATATGTTTTCTCATAAAAAAAAAACAGTAAACAAAATGAATCAGCTGATTTTTATATTAGAGATGTGTGCTGTATTTTAATAACATTATCGATAAATAGTCAACGGCGTCATAATACTCTTACAAAACAACAACTTAACATAGAATTGATGTTGTCTTTGATAAGAAGTGCTGTTGCCTTAAAATTGCCGTTGTTATTGCCGACGCCAAATAGAATAAGGGTGAATAATTTCAGCCATTAACGTAAAGAAATAAAGAAGTTATGGATTTTTGGCCGGAATTTCCCAGTGTGCCGTAATTACAAAACCATATTTTATGAAAATCGGCTAATATTTTTGTATGTATGTACTTCTTATAAAACTGCTTTCTCCTTATAAATATTGAAATTTAGAATAAAATTGGCAAAAATACCTTTTAAAATAGGCACATGTAATGGAAAATTTTTTTGAGAGTAGACCCAAAATTGACTATAGGTCCCACGTTGGCCCTTTCCAAAAATATCAATAAAACTTAAACAACTCATATATGGAGATTTTGTTATTAAGATAAAATTCGACACAAATAACTCTTCCATAACTGGATACGTCTTAACAAAATGTAGGTCATCATTGCCTGTACTAGTCCCAAAAGGGAAGAAGTCAGGGATGTAGGGTATTACATGTTTTCGATTTCCCGACTTTACTTTCTTATTTGTTTTTAGTTTGTTTTTTATATACAACAAGTTTGCATTTTGCTTGTTTGTGTTTATGATTTTTAAAGCTGTTTTCAGTGTTGCCATTTTGAAGCATTACGGGCATTTAATGACGCTTTTTGTCTCGTTGCTCTTTTAGTTTAAAAAAAAAATGGTATTCTTTGACGTTCTTTTAATTTATTTTTGTTTTGTTTTGTTTTTTTTTTAACCAAAGGTTAGCTGTCGTATTCATAAAAAAAATAAGTTTGAAATGTGTTTTAAGGCAAAATTTGTATACAATTTTTTCTTTATATGAATTTCTAATTATATCTAATAATACGGCAGTAAAAATTTACTTTCTTTAAGCTCAGCCAATTAATTATTGCTTATCAAATACGGTCTAAGACATTATGCAATTAACGCCGCAACTTTTGCATGCAACATTTCGTTTGTTTTTATGAGGTGTAGGAAAGAAGCCGGGAATGAAAAAGTTGCACGACGATGCGTAGATATTTTTATTCCTTTTTTTTATGCTGAAAAACGCCGTCTTTTTTAAGAAAGACTTTGAATTATAACTTCGAGTAAATGGAAACATTTTAAAATATATTGTCTGTATTCATGATTAAGATTTTAAAATCAAACTAAGTCTGAGTTCATACGGCTCATGTCTTATTGACAAGATTCTTCCTTCTTCTTCTTTGAACATGAATTGGCGTTCAAATGATTCATGTCATGTTGACGGCATGTGCTTTTTTGATATTGAAAACGATAACAAAATTAAACAACGAATGAAAAAGCAAAATGTAAAGACAGTACATACATCTGTGTACTCTTTTCTTTACCCCTCGTCCCTCTCGCCTATAAAGTAGCAATCTTGTCAATAAGACATGAGCCGTATGAACTCAGACTAAGCGAAGTTCGATTTTTTGTTTTTTTTAATTTAAAATCAAAAAAGGAAAAAACCAATATATTGTACTTTTTATTTATTTTTCTTCAGCATGATTGGCTTTAAATTGTGCTCGTTGTTTGCTTTGACCAGATATTTTCTTTCCAAACCTTTCTCCATTACTTTCCCTAGAATTTCAGGTTCTATTGATCTCACTGGTGTTCTCATTCTGATGCTTTTCGGGTACTTTATTTTTCCCGAAAAAGGTTTTTTTTTACGCTTTCTCCATTTTATATGGTTTGTGTTACATTTATGTATGTGATTTTGTTTTTAGCAATTTAAGTTCATGTTATTGCACCCAAATATCGTTTAGTCGAATCCAAAAGTAAACTTACTTCAACGTTTAAATTGCTGCAAAAAATGTCGCTATTTAGTGTGGAAAATTTAAAAAAAAGAAGCAGGAATTATTGACTTCAAACAAAATTTCATTGATGCATCGTCTCTAATAAATAAATATGTATTATAGAAATTCTAACATTGCAAATTTGGAAAATTAGGAAACAACTGAAGAATTTCAGATTGAAGTCTACAATTTTGAAATTTCTTTGAGTGAAAATTTTTCTCAAATGCCGAAATCAAATGAATATTTTCATAAACCAAAAATTAGAAATCGACTTTTGTAAGCTCAGTCAATTCATTATTGCATATGAAATACGGTCATAAACAAGAAAAAGTGTTTTGTTTCATTTAAAAATTATCTTTTAATTTTCACCTAAAAATTAATTCAAATCAAACTTATAAAAGATCTCCCAATAAAAAAATTGAGCTTTAAACGAAGCAAGTTTGTAACCCCCGTTGCTACATGCAAGTGCAAGTCCGAAAAACACAACGCACTCACACTTTTTTACTAACACCATCACATTTTTCGTACTTGCAGCTCAACTTGCAAGAGAATTTGCTTGCAAGTAAATTTTGACAATTGTCGCAAGTAAAATGACAAATGGAAAAACACAAAAGAACACAAGTATACAACAACGCATCTTAATGGTATTTTGGAACATAAGTTTCAGGCATTTCGAAAAACAAAATTCAAATCAAAGTATTATTTAAGGGCTGTAGGAAATATCGCCCAAAGAAAAATGGCCCAAAAAAAAAATGAAAAATCACCCGAAAAATTCCATGTAAAATTGGGCCTTAATTCATATGAAAAGTGACCCAAAATTTTTGGGCTTTTTTTCGTTATTATTGGGTGATTTTTCGTTTTTTAAATTTTAAAATATTATATGAAAAATAGCCCATTTTTTCGGGCCATCTTTATTTAATATAATTGTAATTTATTTAAAAATAAGTTTGTTGTTTTTTCTCTGGGTGTTTATATTAAATATATAACGAAAACACTTTTGGGCGCAAGGATTTTCTCCTCAAGGATATAATATATACCGGCTGCGCTAAATAAAGCTTCTCTGCAAAGCCGGCCTTCGGCCGGGCGCATGGATTTTCTCCTCTATGGTATAACAAACACCGGCTTCGCTAACTAAAGCTTCTCTGCGTATATGGCCTTCGTTCGAAAACAAGGCAGAAACCGGTACTTGTTCTACCATAGAGGAGAAAATCCTTGCGCCCGGCCGAAGGCCGGCTATACAGAGAAGCTTTAGTTAGCGAAGCCGGTGTTTGCTATACCATAGAGGAGAAAATCCTTGCGCCCGGCCGAAGGCCGGCTATGCAGAGAAGCTTAGCGAAGTTTGCGCAGCCGGTATTACTGTCCTTACTGCCGAGCAGCTGTTGAAGATAGAATGCAATTTTTTACATAAAACTTACATTTGTATGGAACTAAATTTATATGAATAATAGCCACTTTTTTGCAAATTGGGTAATTTTTAATTTTTTTTTCGGAAAAATTCGTTTTTGCTTTTTGGGTCATTTTTCATTTTTTTTGGGCCCTTTTTCGTTTTTGTTGGGCAAAATTTCATATATAACTTTTTGGGTAATTTTTCATGTTCTTTTGGGCGATTTTTCATTTTTTTGGGCCATTTTTCTTTGGGCGATATTTAAGTAATTAAATGATATAAAAATACGGCCATGCTGTATTCACATATTTTCAAAAATATACATAACTTTTCATAAAAGTTAAATAAAGAACAATTTATAAAGTTAATTAATTTATGTATATCGTATCCACGAGGAGAGTCTATAGATGCAACGATTTTGTGTTTTTTTTTTTGTATTGCTCCTGATTTTCGTAATTAATACGTTACCTTACGTTTCCACATGCAAGTAGAATATACGTATTATCACCGAAAAATCGAGAAAACAGCCGATTGGCTGAAAGCACAAAAATTGTGTGTATGTCAGTAAAAAAAAGGTGTGAGTGTATTGAGTTTTTAGAACTTGCACTTGCATGTGGAAACGGGGGGTAGACACTACTTGAAAGTAATTACTTGCATGTGGAAACGTATGGTAAGGGAGAAATGTAAGAGTTTCGCTTACCATCTCGCTTACGGAAGCCATGATTTTTATATTGTGAGTTCCCACTTTGAAGCAACATATTTTTAACAAAAAACGCTCTTTAGTCAACGCATATAAAAGCTAGTGAACGTAGCTATCAGCTTTACATATTGAATGTTTTTTATAGTTATTTTTTTAATATTCTCCTTTACAAACCTGCTTTCTTTTATAAAACGTGTAAAGAGTTATTTACTTACTTTACTGAATCTCTGTATGTCTTTTTGCGTAGCGCATAATTGTGCGCTTATTTTTTTTTTTAAAGTACTACCCTGCAAATAAAATTGGACCTCCTGATCCATTTTGATAAAATGGACTACTCCATGGACCGGTACAATGTAATGCAAGCATGGACCATGTTAATTGTTAAAAAGTGTTTGTAGTGAGGCGACATGACTTCGTTTTTTAACGACATGTTTTCGTTATTAAACGATTCAAAACTAATCCTCTTGAGTATACCATGGAGTAGTTTTAAGACTACTCCTAAGTGGTCCAAAGGTGGGTTATATGGTCCTGCCCTAGGACATCGTAATGTTAAATATGCCATGTTTTTCCATACGTTTAGGTTACTTTTGGACTAGTCTTGGTCACTTGTGGGCTACTCTTTACACGCGTCTTTGGACTGGTCCTATTATTTGCAGGGTATGAGTACTCCGAAAAGTGCTCAAATTTGTTATTGGGCTAAGTATTTTTTTATAACCGTTTTGTGGCCTAATAATGACGATTATGAATGAGATAAATTTAAATTTTAATAAAATGGGTTTTCTTTAACAGTTAACTTTATATTGCTTTTAAAAAAACTATTATTTTAGTTTAAGTTTTTGTTTGCTCCTAACGGCCATTTTCACCAAGTTCGGTTATAATTAACTATCGGTTATAGCTGTCAAAACATATTGGTAACCGGAACTTTAATTGAAAGTTAGCTTTAACCGAACTTTGTGAAAATGGCCGTAAATGAAATAAACTGCTTATGAAATAACTCTATTATTTAAAATTTTTATTAATCTTTTTTTTATAGAATGTTTGCGCAATTTTACCATTTATTAATACGTTTTTTGCAAAGCAACGCCACACAGTTTAAAAGTTTTTGGTTCAAATTTTAATTTTTTCTTTTGACGCTTTTTCGTAATTTATTTCACCCGTTTTCAAAATACACTTGGCGCTTTTCTTCATTTCTAAAATGGCAACACTGTTTGTCTGTTTTTTATTCTCTTGCTCTTCATTTTATTTGCGAAAGTTAAATTTTCAAGTTGCAAATTGCAACAAAATAATAAGCTGTTTTTGTTATCGGTTTTGTTGTTGTTGTTTGTATTTTATTATTATTATTATTTTTTGCTCGTCTATTTCTATTTGTCTAATGCCAGCATTTGACCTTAAACACATTTGACCTTAAAAAACACATGAATGTCTGCTTATTGGTTGGATATTTTTCTTCTCGTTTTTATTGTTATTTTCTGATATTTCTGCTTGTTGGCTGCATTTTTTTTATTGTTGTTTTTATTATTTCCTAAACTTGACTTAATTTAAATCTTTATTGATTGTTTTAAACCTGTATTTTGTTTGGGTCTTATACATAAGTACATACATACGTTTTTCTTTGGTATTTTAAAGCTTATTGATTTTGATTTAATTCATTGTTTTTTTTACTTTCTTTACAATAAATTATTTAAAAATGTCTGTCTGTAGGTGGATTATTGAATTGTATGTTGCAATTGCATCTGAATTTCTTAGATTATGTCAGATGGTTTTGTGGTTGAGGAGGTTTCAGAGGACCGAAAAAGGAACTAAAAGAGAAAGTTTTTTTAAATAGTTCTTAAAGTTATTGCAACTCAATTCTGTCCTTATCGAATGCTGGCGGTACCTAACAACAGTGTCGGTCTAAAAGGTGTGTCTGGTTGAGGAAAGTGTCCGTAAAGGAAGACTACACTATTGGAGGATTCACAAGGTGTCATTAACAGTCAATCCAACGATGTCACACGTAAACGTTCACATAGGAAATAACATTTCCAATGAAATTTTTTATGCGAACGTTAACGTGTGACATCGTGGGATTGGCTGTAAGTCTTGTGTCTTAAAATAATAACATGAAAATATACGAGTATTGTGAACAAACCCTCATAATTCAGTGTGCTGTTTGGAATTTAAATCAACTGATTTAAAACAAATATAAAAATTAAATATTTACCTAAAATAAAAATATTTTTTAATAAGCCATGAGTTAATAAATTAAATTAGATATTTCCTGAAATTTGTTTGTTTACCAAACAGCAGAGTCCTAAGCTGATCTTATTTGACGCCGCAAGTGATTTGTTGCAAAAATTGCTAGTCCAGGTTAAATTTGGATGTTACGGCCATTTCCACCAAGTTCGGTTATAATTAACTACCGGTTATAGCTGTCAAAACATATTGGTAACCGGAACTTTAATTGAAAGTTAGTTTTAACCGAACTTGGTGAAAATGGCCGTTAGCCGGATAAAATTTTACCATCAACGGCGACGGCTTACAAAAATAAAACGCGGCTCGGCTCAGCATTTCAGTGCAGGTCTCTCCAGATTAATTACGACAGCACAATAAACATAGCAAGCAAAGCTCTATTTATTTAAGACACTTTTTGTTAACAAAGCAACAACAATATATGGAGGGTTCAGAGCTGAATTAAAGAAAATGCATATATGTATTTCAAAGCTGGTGTGAAATTCTTGGCAATGTTTACATTTATACAGTCCTGTAACGGACCAAATCAAAAAGTGTTTCGTTCCTAAGGTAACGGAACTAAACCCAAGTCAATGGCTCCAGAAATTAATGACAATTCACTTACTTAAACTCAAAATATAATCGAATTTTCTTTTTTGACTTGGTTCGCTTCAGCTCTGAGCCCTCCATATTTAAACCATTGTAAAATTATAGAACATTATGACAATATAACATGATAGAACACCTTGTTAATACCCCATATATTTTAAACGGTTACATAATTTAAACTTTTTACGAAATATTAAAATGTAGACAATTTTTGGATACAATTTTCTTTCATACAGATATCCCTGTTTCTGAAAACTCCAAGTTACAAACCTACAAGTAAAATGTAAGTACATATTTGAAACTAAAACGAAAATTGTAAAATTGTAAAAAAATTGTAGATTTGTAACTTGTTGTTTTGAAAAACAGACCCTGTTAAATTTTTGTTCTCTTAAGGCTCAGTTAGCCGGGAGTTACAGTAATAGTAACCTTACCGTAAAAAAGTAAGACCAATCTATTTCTTACAGATTGAGACGTAACATCTTACTGCTAACTCTAATCGTTCTAATGGCTTTACATACAACAAAATGCAACAGCGGATTTGCAACGTTACTGTTACTCCCGGCTAACTGAGCCTTTGCTTCTTTTCTACATGGAAGCATAGCAGGATTTATTTTCCTTTTGAAGCTCGCTTACCGTCGTTATTCGCCAGGTATTTTTTTTTACTTAAAGCCCACACTCAGGGTATGCCTCCTACAAAGGCAATGCGTTGTGCTAATATTAGGAAAATATGTTATAAGGAGAAGAAAAGAGGAAGCAGTGTTTGGGTACATTAAACTTGAATTTTTCGAAATTGTAGACGACAGGGAAGGACTCTGCCGGGATTCAATTCTACATACGGCTAGTTCGACAGAGAAACAAATTTTCACTGTAATACGTCGTGCGATACATTGGACAGTCGAAAATGAAAGTCAATATGACGCGCTACACGTGATCACTAGTTTTATTAAAAAACTGTTTGCTTTTGCCAAACGTTTGGCTGGATCAAACATCATTTAACAGTTTCAAAATTACATTATACAAACAAAGCTTAGTAAATCAATAGAAATTATTCAAAATAAGACCAAAGTTTGATCGATTTACTGGTCACGCTTTTTATAATTTTCTCGTCAAATATTGGTTGGGTTTGAACATATCCTTACTCTCCAAAGGTAGGTTTTGTAATTATATCGGGCCAAAATATACGGTTATTCGCAAGCATATGGTTTTAAATACTTGTAGTCTTCCCTGAACCATAGGAGTTCGTTATACAGGGTGGCGCAGCATGATCTATATGGTTTGAATTCTTTATAACTTTTTTTAATTATTATTCTTTCTTTGTTTTTTTCAGCATTTTGTCAAGGAGACTTGGGGAATTAATTATGAGTCATTACACAATCGAACAACGTACAAAAATAATTGAATTAAATTTTTTTAACCAACAGTCTATTGTTTTGACACAGCGTGCATGAGCGATAAAGCCCATTTCCTATTAAATGGGTATGTCAACAAGCAAAGCTGCAGGATTTGGGCAACGGAAAATCCAAGAGCAGCTCATTAGCGACAATCACACCCACTTAAGTGTACTGTTTGATGCGGTGTATCCTCCGAAAGGATAATTGGCCCAAATTTTTTTGAAAATGAAACTGGTGTTTCAATCTCTGTCAGCGGTGGTGCATATCGGACGATGTTGGAAAATTTTGTTAGGCCAGCTGTGGAAAACCATCCACAGCACATACTGCAGGTGCCTCAATGGCTTTGTTAAGGGACGTATTCGGCGAACGCATTTTTTTCGCACGATTATAACTGGCCTCCACGTTCACCAGATTTAACTGCTCCTGACAGTTTTCTTTGGAGATATTTGAAAGAAAGAGTGTACGTTAACAAACCAAGAACCATACTCCAACTAAAAACCAACATTCAAAATGAAATCATGGCCATTACACCCAAATTTTTGCGATAAGTTATGGAAAATATGCTAAAAAGAGCACGTATGTGCGAAGCAGAAAATGGAAATCACTAACAGGATTTCATTTTTCAAAGCTAATTGCTAAAATAGCTAAAAAAAAGTTATAATAATCACATAAATAAAAAAGTTATAAACCATTGTGCGCCACCTACATTTTTTTGTTCCAATGTTGCCTATTTAATCCGTTATTTGTATGTATACATATACATACATATTAATATGATAACCGTTATGGCTGTCAATGTCACAAGCTTGTCTGTTGGCTTCAAAATAAGCAGAGTTCAAATAAATAAGTTTAGCTACCAAGGATTTAATAGTTATAACTTATATTCCATAAAAGCTAAGCAATATTATTATAAATAAATTTTCATATCTTACCGATAGTTAAAAGTAGATTTTAACCGGCCTTATAAAAAGTGTTCCATTATTAAAACTTTGCTTTAACCTAAAGTGAGCGATAAAGTTAATTAAGGTTCTTCCTCACTGTTAGGTAAAAGTAAAGTTGGAATAATGGAATACTTTTTATACGGGCGAGTAAATCCTAACATTGCTATCGGTAAAGGCTAGATTACACTATTATACTTTGTATTAATACATGTCAAAAACTCAAGTAATATGACAAAGTGTGATAGTGTTAATGCCAGTGTTACCACCAGAAAAATTCTAAATTACACTTGACATGAAGCAAAATTACCAGAATTAAATGAAATTACACCTGATATACAAATAAGCAAAAACACAACAAACTCATTAAAGAATATTAGTTAAACTGTTAAGATTCTTATCGTAATTTTAAATAAATTAGCCAAAATAACATTAGCTGCCTGTTCATCGATTTCGAACGTCAACGTTCGCATAGAAAATTATATTTAAAACAAAAACAAAATTCTAAAATTTGTTTTTTTTTAAATGTAATTTTCTATGCGAACGTTAACGTTCGAAATCGATGAACAGGCTGTAAATACTTAAAACAATTAATAAAACATAAAATAAAACTCCTAAAATAATGAGTTTAACTTCCACATTTGGTTGCATATATCTAGGGAAGGTACAAAATGCTCATTGCCATTCCTTTATAATGGGTGTTTTTAAGCCCCATAGGGCTTACGAAAGGTTAGCAGTCAAACGAACTGTCATACTGCTTTCACTTTTTAATCAGGCACATCATCATGAATAGATTCATGCTTGAACAACGCCACCAAATCATTCAAATTTACTTTGAAAATCAGCCATCGATTTCGACTTCATGATTAAACTGAGGCAACTTATTTTTTAAGAAATGAAGGCGATGTGTTGATTTAGAGAAAGTAAACTGTGAATTAGACTTCAAGGTCGTGCGATGTGACATCTCTTGATTTTTTTCCGTAGGGCTGTATATTTACTGGTTTATGCTGATAAACCAGCAAATAATTGACGTCTTGGAGGTCAACATTGTTCATTTTATTCGTGACATGCAGCCAGCAATGCTCGAAAAAGAGGAACAAAATTGGACGTTTAGAATGCGATTCGTAAGGACCTATTGCCTATATGCCCATTTGTTTGAAATCAGTTTCAAATGGTAATGCCGATTAAAACCATTTTTTTTTTGTGTTATCTACCATTTTAGTTTTCATTGTCTTGAAAAAAAACCTTTATACCTTATTTAGTAAACAAAATGCCTGCAGGGTTTTATACAACTGTCCCTTCGTAATTCAGTTTTACAACTGTAAAGGGCTTTAAATATTTTTCCAACTTAAGCATTAAAAAGTTGCAAGATGAAGATAAAATTAATTACATATATGTTGGAATATTGGAAACATATCTTCCCTAAGGTTAGTTTTTAGTTTGAATAACTTTTTTCAATAAACTTCTGGTTCTAAATCACTATGATAAGCATCTTAATCCAGTCTTAGGATCCATCTTGCGACATTCATTACCAAACTTTTGAAATAAATATTTTATGAGTGAAGTCTTTTCTTAAAAAAACCCGAGACTTTGGTTAAGAAGACTGTGCATTTTTTAGCAACAATATTTAAAAAGAAATAAATGTCATCATTGAAATCGAATCTTGATTTTATGTGGGTATCTGAAGTAAGAATTTCAAATAGCATCTGAATTACACCTATGAGAAATTACCCACGCTCTACCCACGACAGTAAAAATTATACCAAATTCGGGTAATTACCCACAAAGTGGCAACACTGGTTAATGCAATGTTTCATGAAAATGACAAGTATTATGAAAAAAGTTTGACATCCCATACGACTTCATCGTTTTTTGAAAAATTTCTAAACAATAATACTTTTTCAAAGTTATTTTCGGGAATACAAAGTTCATTATTAATACGATACGTGCTAAATTCCCAGTTTTTCATATTTGATAAATACACTGAAATCCATTTCACCGGTTGCTTAGACCAGCTCATCAGGAAACCTTTTCCAAAGATTTTAGAAAAGCCAAAAATATTAAACAAATAAAACCCTAAAGCGAATAAGAGTTATAAACACTATTAGTCTTACTTGTAACAATATCAAAGCTTAAACAAAATACCAACAATAAACAGTGAGTTTATCTTTTCTTACGTCCCCCTTTTCATTGGATCAGGGTTGCATTTTATTTCATGTGTGAGTGTTTATACTTTGTGTGATGGTATGAACACAAATTGCCATGTTAAATTAGATTTTATGACAGTCGCAACAAAACTCATTAGAGTCCTATCTCACAAAGTATAATGGAATACGTAAGACTTGTGAGATAGTCTAAACTAGCTTTAAGTTGTAAAAACGGCACTTAGGCGTAATTATTATTTCCATTTTTTATTTTTAAAAATTGATGATGACTTTTATGAGTTTCAAATTATAGTATGTCCCATGTGTAGTTGTAACTAATCGATAGATATATTTACGTTCTACATTTGAAGTTATGCATAAGAAATAATATAACATTTATTACTTATTTTATGTAATTAAGTTTCGTTACGCAAGTTAATTATAGGAAAAAATAGATTTTTGCATTCATTACTTTATTGAAAAAGTTAGAGGGCTATATTCGGCTGCGTCGAATCTTTGACACCCTCCACATACAGTTAGAATTTTACCGTAGTGGGCTTTTTTGATAAAATTTCACAAAGTGACTTATAGTCTTATTAGACTATACTTATCAAATCTTATTACAATAGCATTATTCGGCAAATTAAAGTGTTTTTCGAGAGCGGGCCTTGTCTGGGGCCTATGGTAAATTATGGACCGATCTTCACAAGTTTTTGTAACAAAATTATAAATTTGTTACTGCAGCTGTTTCACATTCTGATTCATTACTTTTATCCTACTTAACCGATTTTGCTGGATTTCAACCCCAAACTGATAAGGAAGACTAGTAACAATTTGAAACCCACATTGTTCTTTTCTTTTGAGTCGTTCGAAAGTGATCGTGATATCAACAGGGAGATATGGCTTAATCGACTTAAAATTACTCAAGAACCCAGATTATGTATACGTAATGTGGTCCTAGATAAATAATAAAAAAAATTTACCCACTTTACAACTAGTTGTGTTAGAGGGATAAAAACAATTTGCTTAGTTCAAAATTATTATGTAAACCTATTTTTATTATTCAAACCTGCATGTGTTTCACAGTTTTTGCAAATTTCCGAAACTTTGAATCACGTATGACTTTGTTTTAGTTTCTATAGCCAGTTTTATTTGTTAAGCCCCAAATCAATATAAAATTACCGTTAAAGTACAATAGTTTAATAAAAGGTTGTCCAACCATAATGCACGATGTTAATTGTAAGCCACACCGTATCGTCAAGTTTTTTGCTAAACTTAATTTGACATTTCTTTGTTTCACTAAAAAAATTTGTAACAAACACATAAATTTAATTTTGTACAAATTTGTTTTTATGACTAGAAATCATACTGTTAATTTTTTGTGAAAATCTGTCCATAATTTCCATAGGTCCCATATAAAGCCCATTCCCGAAAACGCTTCAGAACATCTAAAAGCGTAATGAATAATGCCAATGTAGTACAAATTTTCTGTCATAGTTTCAGATTTTAATACTCCTATTTGCAAATATTCTTTCTTTGGGTGCAGGGTTTTTACTTGATTTGGCGCATATGCCAAAAAGTCGTTTTCCGAAAATATACCAGATAGAATATTTTTGTATTTTCCCCACTGCTTACGACATATGTTTTGAAGAAAAATGTAAATTTTCGTAAACGTTCATGAACGAACTAAAAAGTTAATAATATTTTATTGAAAGTGAAAATTATTGATTTTTGCCGCATACACTACTTTTGTAAATTTATTTTTAAAAAGTAGTTTTTTTGGAGCACACGTATATTTACTGCTGTTTTAACTATGTTCTTTATTTTCTTACGGCGATGACAAACTTAATACTTAATCAACTTAAATAGTTTACGTGGAGCAAAATTAATGCTTTGTATCTCAGAAACCATAAACATTTCGTAAAACAGGTTTTGAATTCCGAATTGGGGTATTTAATATAAAGGGTGGTTAAATTTCAAGGGCCGATGTTGATTTTGAATAAAACACAAACTATTTAGGAAATTATTGTAATTTAATTTTATTATGATATATTGGTATTACTCAATTATGTATGGAACAAAAGCGACCACGGCGGCACACCTCCATCCGATGGTCCAAATTTTCGATGACCCTGAGGCATAATGGAGGTTCTATGCCGTTAATGTGCCGAATTATCTCATCCTTTAGCTCTTGAATTGTTGCTGGCTTATCGACGTACACCTTTTCTTTCAAATAACCCCAAAGAAAAAAGTCCAACGGTGTCAAATCACATGATCTTGGCGGCCAATTGACATCGCCATTACGTGAGATAACACGGCCATTGAATTTGTTGCGCAAAAGAGCCATTGTTTCGTTAGCTGTGTGGCAAGTGGCACTGTCCTGCTGAAACCACATATCGTCCACATCCATATCTTCCAATTCGGGCCATAAAAAGTTCGTTATCATCTCACGATAGCGAACACCATTCACAGTAACTGCCTGACCGGCCTCATATTGAAAAAAATACGGCCCGATGATGCCGCCAGCCCATAAACCGCACCAAACAGTCACTCTTTGTGGGTGCATTGGTTTTTCGACAATCACTCTTGGATTCTCATTCGCCCAAATGCGGCAATTCTGTTTATTGACGAATCCACTGAGGTGAAAATGTGCCTCATCACTGAAGATGATTTTTTTTTGATTTGAACGCCCATTTTCATAATAAGTCTGGATAACTTTAACACGTTGTTGGATTGTGTATCTCTCCATGGTTCAAATTGAGTAAGTCTGAAGTAGAGAAATGTCAAATAAAATTCGGAAAAAAATTTGGCGTTTAGGTGTGGTTCACATTCAACATCGGCCCTTACAATTTAACCACCCTTTATATTTATCCTATTCCTGACACAATTTTTTTTAAACTGGTCGGTAGGTCAAAACAATATAGAGCTTACGAGCTATCAAATTTGCCAATAAAGATCATCATAGACTTTCGAGCTCAAAGCAAAAAATAAATTCGGCGAATAAAAATATACAATATTAGAGCTCAGCGTTGCCACTGAGGGTTTTTAAAAAGTGCCCAAAATCCCCACCTTAGTGAAAATTTGATAAGGTCAGAAAAGATAACTGAGAGTTAACGAGTTAAAGAGCTGCATAATTTTACTTAACTGTGAGATAAATGTATACACGAGAATCTACCGTATTTAATTATACCCACACCACTGTAGTAGGGTATTTGCGTTTGTGCTAATATGTGTAATAAGTGGTACTTTAAATTATTGGTCCTTCGTCCACATTTAATTACACCGATCGACTCACAGACCGGCTGGCTGGCTGTCCATGTAAACATTGTGCCCAAAGTACAGGTCGAAATTTTGGGGATAATTTAAATTTGGTAAATAGCTTCTAGTTGCCACAAGGACCACGCCAAATATTGAGAATCTATCCATAATTTCACGTAGCCCCCATCCAAGCTTCTCTCCGGAGTATAGTCTTTGCGCCAATAAACCGCCATATTATGTTGGTAGTTAGATTGAATTTGTTCTAATATAATTGCAATCTAAATCATCTTACCAAATTTTATTGGAATCGGTACATATCATAGCTCCCGTATAAATGCTACTCCTAAAAAAAAGCTATTAAAGTCATGACTTCCTTATAAATGTTGGTATCGACATAGAAATTGACGCACACAACTTTTACGATAGCTTCTACGTCACGACAAAATGTTTTCCAATAAGGGCAAATTTAACTTCATGTCCCGTACAAACGCTTATCGCAAAATCACTTAAAGGCAAAAAAAAAAAACTCATGAGGATGAAGATGTTTAAATAATATTCGGCATTTTACACAAATCTTAACCTCAAAACCTAATTTTGTTTTAGCGGATCCATGATTGCCCCAAAGGTTCCAAATTGGGAACATTTACGAAAATTTGTTTTTAAATGCTGTGGTGGTTTGTGTCATATGTTCGGACATAAATGAAAGAGTAAATGCAATGGAAATAGAATTTAACAATAAGTTGTCTGAAGTAAAAACACAAGTAACGAATTTTGATGAAAACTTTAATCATCTTGAAACCAAGGTAAATAGTCTACAATGCCGAGAAGGACCAGTGCGAGTTATTCCAGAAGTCTCTAGTAGAATAAAGGCCCCTTGCTTTGACAGTAGTCTTCCACTAAATGTCAAGTTCCGGTTCGGTACAGCTGCCAACAGAAATGCATGGAACAGTGAGGAAAAAGCAATCGAGCTAATTCTTGCTTTCAAGGGGATTGCGGATGAAGTGCTTGAAAGTGTACCAGTTAGATGCAGAAATACTTATGACGACATCATGGTTGCACTGCAACGTAAGTATTGTGGTGAACACAAAAAGGAAATCTACAAAATGGAGTTGCGAGGAACATCTGGAAGCAGCTAAAAAGAGTGCAAAAGACCAGGAATTACTAGAGGAACATGTGCGGAACTGGACCTACAAACTTAGGCCGCCCGAGAGAAATAAGGCTAAATAATTACTAAAGAAATATGCCTTTATCTTTGCCTCAAAAGGTAAAAGCCCAAAATGACACCGGCGACGCTAATCCAATAAAACAGGCCCCAGAAAGCATTCCTCTAGCAAAATCATTTTTGAAATTTTCGGTGCTTTGAAAATTTTACTGAATTTTTTAGTTTTTTGCGTTTTTTTTCTAATGAAGACGTGTGTGCATATAGTCTAGAAATTTTAAAATTCTAAATTGTTTTCGATTTTGTTTAAAAAGTTTTTTTCATTGAAAGAATAAATTTAATTATAAAAACTTTTCCTTTGCCTGTGGTAAAATGCAGTCTTTAATTTTTACACACTTTATAATTCAACTTAAAAAATACAATTTTTTCTTTACTAAGTTTTTAATTAACTTTAATTTAACACCTTCAAAGTGTTAAGAAATATTCCTTTAAATTTGAAAATTTTAATTGCATAACATTTAAAAGGTTTCATTTCCATTTCTTTGAAGTCAACTAAAACCCAAGTTTTTCACAAAACAATAATTTTCTTCTTACACAAACAGAAATACATAAATTTATTTGCATCTGAAACAAAAACTGAATTGCCAAATGAATAGAAAAATATTTGACGTCTGCTGAAGCAGTTCTGTTGCTTGCAATACAATACAAAAAGAAAAGTAAAGTTTTAAGGAAATTTTTCCACGGTATGAAACCAAGAAGTAATAAGATTTGTTATAAAATAGATTTTATGATTCTATTTTGATCAAAATGTTTTGTAATCATAAATGTTTTGGAGGTGTTAACGACCGCTCCACTAATCACATAATTGTTAAAAAAAAAAAAAAAATATCAAATAAATTTATTTGATTTCTTCGTCATTTATCGGGGGATATTTATATATTAAGGCATACAAAACGATTTATAAAAGAGAGGTTTATATAAGAGCTTTGATCAATTCACGAAACATCATTTTGCATCATGTTTTTAAGTTCTATTTAACTAAGCGACATTTATCTTATTTTCACAGTTACACATTTACATGGATATAATTAGGGTGTACAGTCGATTGATTCTTGTTCGATTAATCGAACAATTCTAGATGAATAATTGTTCGATTAATTTAAAATTGCTTATTTGTGTTAACGTATTCATCGAAGAACTCATGCCGATTAATCGAATAATAAAAATAAATAAAATAAAAAAATTTTTCTGTTAAATATATAATTTTTTTAAAGCTTAAGAAATAAAAAAACAGTCATGTTTAGTGAGTAATACAGCATACACAGAAAAAATTATTGCCGAATTATTTTCAAACAAACGCTTGTTTGAAATTTTTTTTAATTTCTACAAATTTTTTTACTGATTCAACTAAAATTTTTGTTTGATTTTTATTTAACCAACAAAAATGTTGACAACCATTCAAAAATATAATACACGCGTTATTGGTTTCAAGTTTTCATAATTTTGTATGAAATATTTAACGCTTTTTAATGTTGTCGTCTTTTTGCATTTTTTTTATTTGATCGTAAGCAACACTTCCTAATGTGAAATATAAAAACTACGACAAAAAACACATACAGTCTATTTTTGGACACTTTAAAAAAGTACAACAGTAAGAAAGATGAAGAGGTTTGAAGTAAAAAAAAAAAAACAAAAAAATACCAGGTAAAAAAACGTTTCACTCTTTTTAAACAACAGAAACAACATTATAAGAAACAAAATAAATTTTTGGTTGGTTTCAAAGTTGGTTAAAAAAAAACCAAAATCCCGTATTCAATTTTTTCAAACTGTTGCTTAAATACATCAAATACAAAAATATAATGATGACGAAAAACATATCGAGTCGGTCTGTTGCCGTTTTTGGGTTACATTTCTTCTTCATTAGCAAAGGAAAGGATACAGCAACAGTGAGTGATGACGAAAAACATTGTGTGTATAAAAAAAGAATTCATTCAAAAATTATTCCAACAAAAAAATGTGTCTCAAAGCCAGCCGGCCGCTCTGCTCTCTCTGCCATCATCTTCTAATACAGTGCCTGCTTGTGTGCGCATCATTGCTTGTGCAAAAACCTGTTTTTTTTTGATTTTGAAATTTAGTATATGAATTTCAGTAAACTTTTTGTTTGATTCAGTTAAATTATTTGTTTGAAAAAATCAGTGTTTTTTCAATAAACAATATGCAAATAAATTGTTTGAATATGCGAATTTGTTTATAGGACCGATTTCAGACAAAAATTTGTTTGATTCTACAAATTTTTTGTTTGAATTGGAAAAATAATTTTTTCTGTGTATATTTTTGTTACATTTGTTCAACAAAATTACATAAATAATTTTACAAAAGAAAAAGAGATAAATGCACCATGTTGACCTAAAGATTTGCATCAATATAGTTTTTTAGCAAACTTTGGTTGGATAATATTTAGCGAAGTATAAATTTAATAATGCTAAACGTAAAGGTTCTTTAACATCTTCACTAATTTACCACTTTCGCAGTGACTGTTACATAGTGCTTCAAAAAAGAAGATGCTCCACCAACAACATCAAAGGAAGCTTAAAGTGGTCCATCGATTCTCTTGAGGAAATAATTTGCAGTAGCATAGCAGAGGATAGAATGTCCGTGAAAAGTTAAAAAAAAAATCCAAAGTTATATTGACTCATTTGAAATCTAAGGGCTTTAATATGCCCAAAGTGAAGCAACAACTTAAAGCTACATTGACTAGTTTTATTTAAAAAAATAATGTTTATTTACTCAAGTACTATTTTTTTCTAAAATTATCGAAAAAAAATCTCGTAATTTATAAAATTTCTGGGTTTGGAATTATTCGATTAATCGATTAATTTTAAAATTTTATTCGCTTAAACGAATAATTCAAAAATGTCAAATATCAATTAATAGTTTAATCGAACAAAAATAAACCGATAAATTGAACACCCTAGATATAATGTTTTTAATAGACAAAGTCCTATTTTGGTTAAAAATCATTACAGATGCTGAATCAACTGTCAGCAGAATTTTCTTTATATGTGACAGTTTCAGTTAAAAGGGACCTATGGATGAAAAAATCCATTCTAACTTTTTTTGGTGATTCTTAAAATAAACAATACGCCCTTTCTAATGCAGCAAACCGCAGTTTTCTAACTTCATTGCTTTTGTCAAAAATAATCTTTAAAATACACCTTTGATAAGAATAAAAACTCATTTTTCGCCCATAGGTCCCTGAAACTGAAACTGTAACATATGTATGATGTTTAAAGCGGTGATCGAAAACAAAACATTAGTTAGCATTCGGCACAAATACCTTGGAATGAAATCTATTTTTTTAGTGTTTGTGTAGACCAGTCATAGCCACTTTATAGACACGCGAGCAGTCAATAATTGTATTTTTCACACAGACACGGTCGGCAATTCATATGTATACAACAACTTTGTTTGTTGCTTGGTTATCACTGGTGTAGACGAACACAACCTTAATTACCGTTCGTAACTATTTTCAAGAAAGATCCGAACATTAAATAGTGTTCTGTTCTTCGTTAAAAAACAGAACTATTGAAGTAATACTGTAGACAAACATATTTTAATGCCACGAAAAAAAATGAACCTCAAAAATTAGATATTTTCTAAGATAAATCGGGGCGGGGCTGCTGATTACGAATATGGCATTCATTTCTTTTTCTCAAGAAGCGTTATCGAGACATACGCGAAAATCTTGTTTTTCTGCAGTTGTTTTAGGTATTTCGAAAAATCTCGAGAACTGTTCAACTGGATTTAACATTTTGCATAGATATCTCTTTTCTCTTTCAGAATATATCCAAACTGTGTCGATCGGATAAAGATTTACTGAGTTACAGGACTTTAAACTTGAAAAATTCTTCAAAAATTCTACGATATCACTGAAACTACAGGGCAAATTTAAAAACCGTGTAAGCACGGCTTAAAGATAATATTGTTGCCGAGTTTCGGATTTTTTTTAACTGAATATGGTCAACCGTTTTTAAGTTATTCCAATATATGTAGTGCAACTGCCTTAATTTTGGACAAAACGGTATATCTCGAAAACTAGAGCAGATAGAGAAAAATGGAGATTAGATTTGAGGTCAGCGACCTCAAATTCCAGGCAGCAAACTTACTGTTCCGCAGTGTAAAAATAGCATTCTTAAAAAAAAATTTTTTATGAAAATTCAAATTCGGATGTTTTCACTAGATAAATATGCCGTTATTCCTGAGTTCTTTGTCCGACGATAATAATTTGACGCTTACTTCGTTTGAAACAAAATATTTTCGAGATTTTTCGAAATACCTAAAACAACTGCAGAAAAACACGATTTTCGCGTATATCTCGAAAATGCTTCTTGAGAAAAATAAATGAATACCATATTCGTGATCAGCTGCCCCGATTTATCTTATAAAAGATCTCTGTTTTGAGGTTATGGCAAAAAGTTACAAATTTGTGAACCAGTATAATGTTTCTTTTTATATAAATATGTAACGTTGTTTTTTTAATGATTTACTACACAAACACTTTTAGCGATTGTGTTTTCCACAAATCTACCGAACCGAACACTTAGGAGCGGTACTCAGTGTTTGTTTTCGAACACTGGTTTAAAGTAGTGTCGTAACAGTTTTTAAGAACTTAACAATGTGTAAGAACTTTTCTTAGTCTATCAGCGATGGGGTTGCGGGTTCGATTTCCGCCAGAGACTCTGGTTTCTTTCCTGCAGACAAGCGAAGACCTTCGCGGGATTAGATTAGGAAATAAAAAAAAAAAAAAAACATTTAGAAAAAAAATAACACAGGGGAATACATTTAGGGTCCTCGCCGCCACATTCATTACATAATTGCAATGCGAAATAAAACTAGACTGTTGGTCAAGTTTAACGACATGTATTTTGTTTGTGTAAAATTTTTTTTAAGCTGTCAAAAAAAAACCAAAAGTAAAAATCGTGTATGTGTGGCATACCATAAACGTATGTGTGGGAAAAAACAATAAACGTAAACAAACATATACATGCACATGTAAGCAAAATGCAAACAACTTTTGACAGCTCAAAAGAATTTAAACAATGATCATCAGGCTTCTTGCGCAGACCTTTACAATGGGCCTTGGTCAAGTTAAAAGTAAAAAAAATAAACTAAATATACTTCTGAGCTAAAAAATGTTTTCAGATACCTGCAGTAAAATTGAAAGGAGATTATTTTTTTTTATATATATTAACCCTTTAACTCTCATTTAAAGGTGTATTTTTTTTTAATTTTTTCCAATTTCTACACAAAAGTATACTGAAACGTCATCTTAGAGGGTTAAAATATTCTATTAATATTTTTGCATCAAATTTCATTAGGTGTCTTCTAAGACCAAAAGTTCGTTCATTGTATGTAATAGTGCATTTACACTTGTAATTTTCAAACTAGTTTACGATTGTAAACTACTTTCATAAACTATACCGTTTACATCAGCATTTTTGACAGTTAAGTTGTTTATCTTTGACAAGTTCTTAGCCCCAATAATAAAAAAAAAAAACGTTGACGCACATACATACGAACATATAAACAAACCTTTTATTTCCGTTGTCCATCTAAAAGAAAATATGTAGAAAAACTAACATTTCTTATAAATTTGTAATTTTTTTTAAACATTTTCTTTGTTTATTTTATTTTTCTTACTATTGTTTTGCCTTTTTTTTTACAGATAAAAGTAAATTGTTTTTTACTTGATTTTTTTTATTTTTGAGGAAATGTCAAATATCACTAGCATTGCCAGAACAAAATTTGAAAAACAGAGTTGCATTAACAAAAACTGGTTGTTTGTAACTAGTTTATCTCAAAAGCTAGTTACAAACGTGTTTATAATTTGTATGGATAAACAAGATTCTCAAACTAGTTTATCATCATAAACAACTTATAACCTGTTTATGGCGTAGGTGTAAATGCACTATAATGCTAGAAACACAACTGGGACGAACGACGAAATATTCGCAAAGAATATTCGTCACCAGAAATAGAACACATTGGTGTATATGAAAGTACACACAATCATTGCGTATACCGAAATTCGTCGTGCGTAACGAACTCTGCAATAGGTTTATTTCTATTTCTTACGCAGACGAACGACGAATAAATTGGAAAAGGGACAGCGCAGCCTGATAGCAAAGTCCAATATTTATTAAACATCGTGAAACTTGGCTAAAATTCGCGAAAAAATGGCAAACTTTTAAACAAACACTAAAATTTATTAGAAATCGCTAAATAAGTGAAAAACAAAAACAAAATGACGGTTATAACAAAAAAAAATTTCCAAAAATTCGCAAAAAAAAATTATTATTTCCAAAAAGCCATAAAATTTATAAAAAGTCCCTAAAACTATAAGGAATGGCTTAAATTCGGTAAAATTTGCAAAATTAGCTGAAATTCGCAAAAATTTGCTAACAGCGGCATGATAGCAAAGTCTACTATTTATTATAAATCGTGAAAGCTGTGAAGAATCACAGGGACAATTCGTTTCTATTGCGAACTTGGCTAAAATTAACGAAAAATTGCAAACTTTTAAATAAAAACTAAAATTTATTTGAAATCGCTAAAATGGCGAAAAATCGCGAAAATTTTAAATATTTAAAAAACAAGCCATAAAGTTGACTAAAACTCGCTAAAACTATAAGGAATGGATAAAATTCGGCTCACGCACTTATTGTGTCTCATTTGACGAATCTACGGAACGAATCCTTGTCGACGAATTCGTCGTACTATGCGAAGTTCGTCGTTCGTCCCAGTTGTGTTTCTAGCATAACACGCTTAATAAAGGAAAATTTAAAAGTCTCATTTGTTTTATTTTTCACAAAAGTGGTGGTAATTAAGTCAAAGCAATGTTAAGTATTTCTATATTAGATTTTGCACAGCTTGCTGAGCCTTTAGTATTTCAACCACAGTTTTTTTTTAACACTGCTTTATAGGGTCTAAGATTAATATTTTAGAAATTAAAAACGGAATGACGAACTTATATCGGCACCTAAAACGCAATAGGCTCTGAGTAACATTTTGAAAATTTACAGGGGAAGCAAAAACTATTTAAAATGATAAATTGCCTTAAATCGCCATCAACAATAAATTTGAGTTTGTCAAAAGTATGAAATGGGAATTGTTTAAAATTTATTTTTCTCCAGTTTTGCCTATAATTGGACGTCCGGAATAAGTTTAGTCAAAAACAGCCACGGTGCCCATATGGACTAAAACATTTTCATTCGAAAAAAAATATTTTCTTTTTACACATTTTTGTATTATTTCAAAATTTTTATCGATCTTAAAAAAATAAAATTTATTACTATATTTTTAATCATTCCGATATAAAAAACTGACGTTTTGTAATTTATGTACACCCCAAGGGTCCGAACTTTGAGGGCAGTTGTTTTGACAATTGAAGCACAGCCGCGAATAACGTTTTAAGTTACAAAATAATTTTTTTTCAGGAGAGCAAAAAAACGTTTTTAACAGGCAAGATTATAAATTTTTTATTTTTTTTTTAGATTATTAAAAATAATGATAATAAAAATTTTTATGCAAAATATCAACAACTTTAAAACTTAAATTACATGCAAATTTACAGTTTATAACTTTTTTTAAGTGGAAAAACGTTTCATATCCACAATCACAATGTCATTTAAAACGTTCTTCCACTACACAAAGCATCATGACTGATGGCTTTTAAAACGTTATTCCACGTATCATTTTTAAGAAACTTACAACGTTCTTCCACTAGCTGACTCTTTGTAAGCCCTTTTTAAAGGCTTTAAGGTGCATAATTTTGGGTGATTTGAGGTTTAAACAGTGTACGAGAGTAATGTACGAGAGTAATGTTAAAAACAGTTTTTGCAAAAAGTGGCTTTTACAACGTTATTCGCGGCTCTGCTTCAATTGACAATTTTATGCAAGCTGTTAGTTAGGCCTTTAATCCCTGGTAGGATAGCTGGTAGTGACTTAGTCTATCAGTGCGGGTTAGATTCCCGCTGGAGACTCTGGTCTACTGCAGGTTAAGCGTAGAGCTTCACAGTATTTGCTTAAGAAAAAAAGGCATTTTGTTTTTTGCTTATAAAATCGCAAATTCTGGTCGATATATTCCAACATTTTTTGTGAACATTTATGTCGATGCAATACATCTGAATCGATGGCAGAATTGATTTTAAATTTTGCGTTTCAGGTAACGATGTATAATACCCTTTAACCTTCGGCGAAGGTTCGAAAATCAAAAATATTAATTATTTTTTGCAAAAAAGAATAATAGAAATAAGGAAGAACAATTGAAGACCTTATTGTAAGAACAATATTCTTATGGCAGCTACATTGCAAAACTAGTTTTATATATTTTTTCTATAAAAAGTATATTTCCAACAATAACGGTGGCATGTCATAACGCCCAGTGTCATAGTGTCCAATGTCATAATGTTCGTGGCCATTAAGACACTTAGCAAATGGACATTATGTCATTTTTAAAAATGTCATAAGGTCCATAATTACTAAAGACTTTAAATACAAAAAACAAATATACATACACGCAGGGAAAACATGTTTTATTATGGTCGCAACCAACAAAACTATTGTTAAAGAAACTTATTTTACCATAATATGCTTGTCGGTGACAATGATTTGGTTAAATTAAACATAATATGGTTTTCAAATGTTTAAAAATGGTTTTGTTGTTTTTTCTCTGGGTGCATATATTAAATATATAACAGAAACACTTTTGGGCGCAAGGATTTTCTCCCCAATGGTGGTACTTATACCGGCATAGCCGGCCTTCGGCCAGGCCGCAAAGAGTTTCTACTCTATGGTATAACAAAGACCGACTTCGCTAACTAAAACTTTTCTGCACAGCAGGCCTTTGGGCGGGCGCAAGTATTTTTTCCTTTATGGTATAACAAGTACCGGTTTTGCTAAGTTAAGCTTCTAAAATCTACCTTGTTTCCGAACGAAGGCCGATTTCGCAGAGAAGCTTTAGTTAGCAAAGCCAGTATTTGTTATACCACAAAGAAGAAAATCCTTGCGCCCGGCCTATACAGAGAATCTTTAGTTAACGAAGAAGTTATCAAAGAGGAGAAAATCCTTACGCCCGGCCGAAGGCCGTCTATGCTTCGAGTTTGTAAGCATGTTGTGGACATTACTACCCGTCTCCACCATCCATCAACTTGGTAAGAACAGCATGTCGCACATGAATTCTACTCGTGTAGACTGTTCATGTTCATGTTTCGTCCATGTGCTGCCATCGTTGCCTAATCATTCGTCTTAGCATCCATGTGCGCCATCATGTTGGCCATACAATGTATTTTCTGTATACAACCAAACGCACAACAACAAAAATTGTGGTCAATCAGAACATGAACATCAACACGTATTCGCCACATACAAGAACATGAACAAATTAATACCGTTGCTCTGCCGGCGTTATGGTCATGTCATGTTCTAATCGAAAGCGCATGGAGACGTGGGGTTATGACACTGTACCAAGTGTCATAACGTCAACGGACTTTATGACACTGCTCTGATGGACTTTTAAAAGTGTCATAAAGTCCATGGACACTGTGACACTTTTTGGAGTGTCATAGTGTCCACTCATAGTGTCGTTATGACATGCCACCACAATAACTTCAACCACGATCACTTTCAAGTTAAACGTTAGTTCTACGCATAAAAATGGCACATATTTGGATTTGCAACAAATTTTTGTATAATAAAAATTTTATTATTGGCAAATCGTTTGTTTATAAGCGAAATAAACAAAACCTAGTTTTATCATTTTAGGGGGGGATGGGGAAAATTCCCCAGGATCCGCCCTTGGATATAAAAAAATAGACTTAAGCACTTTTTTCTTATTGCCATCTGCTGCCAAAAGTAGGTAATCAACCAAAGTGGGAAATCATTTGGTCGGACATGACTATTTTTTTTTTTGTTTTTTTTTTTTTGCTTTTCTTACTAAATATATTTGCAGAACTTATAACCGTTATGAAGTTATGAATATGTTTATATTTTAAGTATATGAAATTTTTTGCATTTCTTTTTTTCATTATTTTTATTTCCCATTTAAATGTTCATAAAAGTATTTAACGGTTAACCAAGCAACACTTTGGTCTAAATTCTTAAATATCTGAGTGGGATGGTAGTTCGTTAAATACTTTTCCTACATGAAAATAAATGTTATCAAAATGATTTTCTTTGAACTCACACTAATTAAGCAGACATATGAAAAGCCAGGCAGTTATGACTTCTCATAAAATGCAACACATAAACCAAATTTATACAAAAAAGTATTTTCCAATACCCAACATTCTTCTGGGAATTAAACAGCTTATTAAATGCTTGACTTGTCCGAAGGATTAAATGTCCATGTATGTACAAAGTATGAGAGAATTTGCACAGGAACGAATAAATAAATAAATCGTATGAGTTTGTGTGTGTGTGTGTATGTGTTATCATTCCCACACTTTCCAAATGCGTTTTTTATATTTGACCGCCTTTTACTAAAAATAGTTGTCAGTGGAGAGGAATTTAATCCGATTGACTTAAAATTGAAAATTTTCGTTTGTTCTGAAAATTATTATGTTATTTGCCAGTAAATGGATGAGTGTATTTTTAAATGTATCTGTATTTGTATCTTTGTTTGGTTGTGCGAATGTAATAAATCTGCATTTGTTACCAATCAAAATCTCTAGATAACGACAATAATATTTATTGAAACGTTTAATTAGTTCAAATTTTTAACAATGTCAATCTGATTGTAAGTGGTTTACAAAATATTTTAAAAAAATTGTAAATGTTGTTATTTATAAATATTTATCGTAATTGGCTTAAATTCATATTATTTTAAAGATAGAATTTTTTTAACAATTAAAACCAAGTAAGAAAACATGCACAGAAAAAATATCTCATGAATATTTTTAACAACACAGTTTGTTAAAATAAAATTTAAAGTCAACAAACTTTTAATTTGTTTCAATGAAAATAAATTATCAAAATTACACTTTGTAAAATAGCACTCAATAAAACATATTAAATATTTAAATTTGTCTTCATATTTAATAAAAAAAAACTATTTGAATCAAAGTAAAAACAGTATTTTTAAAGCTCATAATTCTCATTCGCTTAACAGTTTTATGTGTATAATATCTTTAGTTTTGCCAAAGTCTTTGAAAAAGGTTTCCTGATGATCTGGCCTAAGAAATCAGCGAAATGCGCATCGGGACAAGTTTACCGGAAACTTAGCACATCATAATTAATAAATAAATAAATAAAGATTCGATAAACATTTTGTAAGATTTATTCAACATTTCCAACAATTTATTTTAGCAAATCACGTAAGCATTTCGTTGAAAAAATTATTTTGGGCAACAACTTTTTTTTATTGACTCAAGAAACTTAATTGTTGACTTAAAATTCTATTTTTTATCAATACCCCAAAAATCGTCATTGCAGAAAATGCAGTGGGTAGAACTCAAACATCTTCTGAGGATAGAATGTGGTGATTCTTGAAACATGTAAAGATCATCCCGGGTTCAAATCCCCGCTCAGCCAAGAACAATTATCAATAAATTTTAATAACAATGCCAAGTTGTAAAATTCGTTCCCTCAGTGAAAATAATTTAATGAAAATTTAATTTGATGAACTCAAGCCTAATTAAAGAATATTAAAAATTGAAAATTCAAAAAATTTTTTTTTATTTTCACATATGAGATTTTCGTATTCAAATATGAAAATAATTTTTTTTTTTCTGTGGGTGAACCCTATTTGAGACACATCTCCATTGTGAACCCGCCAAAAAATAAAATATGCTTTGAGATGAAGATTCATATATGGGTTCTTTGTACCGAATAATTTCTAGTTGTATCGCCTTAAGGTGATTTAAGTGACTTATATAGGAACTGTAGTCAATTCAGAACCTTGAGGTTGACTCGAGGTTGAAGCTAAACTGGAAGATACTGTCGCAAATTTTATATTAATAGCAGCATTACAAAGGAAGTTATGCTATTAAATGCGATTTGCGGGGGAAGTATTCGAGCTAAAATCAAATATGAATAGATTCCAATAAGATTTTATACGTCTTTTTGGGCTGCAATAAAATATTTTTGGTCCAAATTAAATCAAAATTCCTACCAACTAAGATGTTAGATGGGTATATCGCCTCTGTTCCGGAAAGAAATTTATATGGGACTATGTAAAGTTATGGACTTGTTCTCACCATTTTTTATTTTTATACCTTCCTCCACCTAGTGAATGAGGGTATACTAAAAGAACATTTTTCAATATTCATCTAAGACCCCATAAAGTATATATATTCTGGCTCCTTGGAAAATTTTTAGTCATTTTAACCATGTCCGTCCGTCTGTCTGTCTGTTGAAATCAGACTAACTTTCTAAATGCTCTAAACAAAAGAACAATATTAATGTGAAAATATTTTTTGTTCTGCCATAAATTCGGTCCAGTGGGGAAAAAATTTATGCATCCAAATGTGGACATACCACCCTTAAAAATCGATATTTATTTAGTTTAAACTAAATATCAACTAGTATGTTTCCAACTACATTGTTACTTAACTAAGTTCACACTTGAGTTCTTAAACGCGCTTAAGCAGGTCGAACGTGATTAAAGTCTAATCACTTCAAAATCGAAATGATTACCCATACATTGAAGTGATTTATTAATCACTTCAAATCGACATGATTACAACTAAATCACTTCATAAACCACATAGAATCCACTGAACATACCTAATAATGTAGAATCGCCAACATGTCGTGTACAACCGGCCAAGATTTCTGCTTAACGTTTTATTTTTTTCCTTAAATAATTCATAAATTTTCACAATTTCATCATTAAAATGATTAAAATAATCTTCTGATAACTTTATAAAAGTGTTTTTATCCATTTTTAATACTTTAAAGAAATATAAATTTGTTTGATTTTTTTTTTGTGTGTTTGTTGTGTGTTTTTTTCTTAATCATCTGTCATCTTAATCATCTCAAATGTAATGTAAACGGCTTTGATTAGCTTAATCAACATTTTGCTTAAACGCGTTTAAAAAACCCAAGTGTGAACTTAGCATTAGGCTGGAGGATAACCTAACACTTTTGCATATCTTCATATGATTCCGATAGAGCCCGAAATAACATTGAACAAACTTTAAAGGAGAAGCAAAAAGTTCTCTTTAGAAGACAACCCTAATTTTAAAAACGAAATTTTTAGAAAAAAAAAACAAAATGTATAATCTTTTTTAAAACAGCAAGAGAAACATAACTGTTGACAAACAAAAATAAAAATACAAAACTTGCTTTTATCTTCATTATTCATTAATAGGAATGAGATTTTCATGCACTACAAAACCGAACCGAAAATATGCTCTTAAAATATGCACTAAACATATCCAAAATATGCACTAACAGAATTATAATGCATTGTTTTTTAATTTTACTAAAAACAAAAATATAATTTTTCTTAAGTTGTATTTTTATTCGACCTTTAAAATTCAATATTAAATTAAAATGCTTAAGCTCGAGGTCAGTTGTATGTAAAATTTTTCTTTATTTGTTTCCGATATTTCGATATTCTTTGAATATCATCATCAGGGAATGTTTAATTAAAATTTACATTAACTACAATAAAGGAGTAATAGCTCTTCACGTTTCAGCATCAAAAACTAGTGTAGAGCTATTACTCTACAGCTGACTCCAGGTAAAAACGCTTCTACAATTGAAACAAATATTAGTATTATGGAGCTATCCATGGCACTAAATAAATTAAGGGGCAAAACGCCCGGTTTAGACCGTATATCATATCCTATGATAAAAAATTTGTCACAACTAGTACTAAAAAGAATAGTACTACTTTACAACAATATTCTTGATAAATATGTCCCTCAGATGTATAAGACCAGTTTGATTATACCCATATTAAAACCTAATAAAGATAAAACTATCGTATCATCCTACCGTCCAATTTCACTCAATCCATGTTGCTCTAAAGTCTTAGATAAAATTGTAGCTAATAGGTTGTGGTGGTTTATCACAACAAACAAACTTTTAAATAGCCATCAGTATGGCTTCACGAAAGGTAAATCTATTTCAGACCCACTTGTATACTTAGATTTTAAAATAAGTCAAACACTGCAGAACAAAAATCATTTATCTATTATCTCACTCGATTTTGACAAAGCATTTGACAAAATCGGTATACACTCTATACTAAACCAATTGGAAGAATGGAAAATAGGCCCAAAACTGTATAACTACATAAAAAGTTATTTAACTAATAGAAAAATTATTGTGAGAAATAACTACTGCTACTCAAAATCCCAACCACTTCACAATGGAATACCACAGGGCTCACCACTCTTAGTTGTATTATTCTTGATTGCATACAACAAACTTTCACAAATAATATCACTTCACAAAGAGCTTGACTTTATTGCTTACGCCGATGATTACATTATTATAAAAAAACTAAATAGATCTAAGAATCAGAATGTTGACTTTAACTCTGTTATTTCTGACATAAAAAATTGGTGTAACTTCTCAGGAGCTAAGTTATCTTTGGAAAAATGTAAACAATTGCACATATGTAGAAAACAGAATTGTTCTCCTATTGTCTACGGTAATAATACGGCTATTGGGTCAGTAAGTAGCCTCAAAATTCTTGGAATTGTTTTTAATAACCGATATAGGTGGAATTCCCACATCGACCACTTAAACTTATCTCTCTCCAAGAGACTCAACGTTATCAAATGTCTGTCATCAAGAAAATTTGGATGTAATACATCCTCTCTTATTCATGTACTTAAATCGATTATAGTAGCGAAAATCAACTATGGTATATTCCTATTTGGGCATTCACCTAAAAGTACTTTAAACAAATTAAAAACAAACTTTAACTCAGCCTTGCATCTCTCGCTAGGAGCTTTCAAAACTACCCCAATAAGAAACTTAATTTTTGAGGCCGATGTATTATCAATTGAACAAATGAGAGAGTTTGCCACTGCAAAACTTTTCAAATCTATAATGATAAACGACCAGTGTCCGCTTTCAAAACTTTTAAATAAGTCTATCAAACAAAAAAAATTTTTCGAAATTCCAGCAATATTAACACGTACAGTGCTAATCAGTAAAAATCTAAACATACCCTTCAATGTAACTCATCCCTCTCCTATAAAATATCCCAGTTGGACTCTCGATCTGGAAACAATCGACACATCCATTAACGTAAACAAAAAATCTATAACGAACAACGAAATATATAAGCAACGATTCAGTGAAATACAGCAAAAATTTAACGACCATATTTTTCTATATACAGATGGCTCTAGAACCAATAATGGAACAAGCTATGGTGTTGTAAATAATGAAAGAACTTTGATTAACTCAATTCTACCTGAATTTAGTACTAATTTTTCTGCCGAAATCATAGCTATCTATGAGGCTATTAAACTCATATGGAACTCTAGAGGCAAATATGTAATCTGCACTGACTCCCTTTCGGCTTTAGATGCAATAAAAAATGTAAATAATGACCAAATATATCCTCGTTTGATTCGTCAAGCTATCATTGAAAGACAACCCTACATTAAACTTATTTGGATTCCAGGACACGCTGGAATTAGAGGCAACGAAGCAGCAGATGAATGTGCAAAGGTTGCACTATCTGCACCTCTCATAACTACACCTAACCTTTCTGCAGATGACATATCCAATTTCATAAAATTAAAATATCGAACAAAACAACTAGACAACTGGCTCCAGACCACAATATGGTACCGAAATAATAATCCATCAAAAATAAATGCCAACAGTATCTTTAAAAATATTAACGATAACGTTCTCCCAAGAAAAGACCAAATCAAGATAATACGTTTGAGACTGGGTCACACCCGAGTCTCCCACGCACACATTATGAACAGAAATATATCAAACTCGTGTCCCTTTTGCGGATTCAATCCGATAACCATTGATCATTTATTTTCAAATTGTCCCCATGTAAACAAATTCAAAAATACCATACTCAGCAATAGAGACTTTTTCCAATTGATCGACTCTACAATGACAGACAATAACATCAATCTCTTAATGAAATTTTTAAAACAATGTAACCTTTATAATTCTATTTAAAATATAATGTTACTGCCCTTTGAGCTTAAGGCCATCGATGTCAGAGCTCTTCCTTTATATTATACTAATAATTTAGTTATAAGTATAATTTTTCTAATAAATAAATAAATAAAATAATATACATGTATATATACATATATTTAGATATCCATATATATAAACTTCTGTTCTTTCCAAACCATGGTGAAGGGTTTATAAGATTCGGCATAGCCGAATATAGCCCTCTTACTTGTTTTTACTACAAACCTCGTCACGCTATTTTATCATTTTTCTTATTGCTGTACTTTTTTAAAGCGTCCAAAAGTAGACTGCATGTGTTTTTTGTTGTAGTTCTTATATTTCACATAAAGAAGTGTTGCTTACAATCAATAAAATAATGCAAAAAGACGACAACATTAAAGAGCGTTAAATATTTCATACAAAATTATGAAAACTTCAAACCAATAGCGAGCTTATTAAATTTTTGAAGAGTTGTCCACATTTTTGTTGGTTAAATAAAAATCAAACAAAAATATTGATTGAATCAGTAAAAAAATTTGTACAAATCAAAAAAAATTTCAAACAAGCGTTTGTTTGAAAATAATTCGGCAATAATTTTTTCTGTGTAAATTTTGTATTTGGCAATAGGCTTTCTTCGCAAAATACAAAACACTTGAAGATTAAAATAGCACTGGTCAACACAATTCTTGTTTTCATTACTTTTTTCTGTTATTGGGTATTTATATGGCCCTGACTATTAAAAAAAATACTGGAAGATTGCTAGCAGCTTTACTTTCTGAAATATGCAGTTTAATAATTTCGATGAAAATGTATAAAAAATTAATACCTATGTTTACAAATTTTCTATTGAAGCATATCAAATGATCTTTTATAAGATTTCCTTGAATGAACGACTCTAAGTAGATCTCGCTGCAAACTCCAGTAGCAGTCTGCCATCAAATGTGAGCCCCCGCGTTTCTGAAAACGCTATTCCATTGTTCTTAAATCCTGATGAAATCTTTCACCCTGCCCCTCACTAAAATCACCCAAATCATTATACCGAGCTTAATATAAAGTGGTGGAAAGGAACACTCAAAATATTATGTAGTTAAATTCAAACGAAAATTAATTTTAAACAACTTAAAATTCACTTAAAAAACGAATCATTTACATTTCATTTAAAACAAATGATTTTAACATTAATTTTTTAATTTTTTTATTTATTGAACATCGTATTCCTTAAAATTGAATGATTTTTACTATTAAAAAATATATTTTAAACGACAAAAATCAAATTACATAACAAAATAAATACGATAAAACAATATTTATTTTGTAGTTTGTTTTTTGAATAACAAACATAAAAATGTTAAAAAATAAAATTATTCGAAAAATAACTATATTTTTATTCAATTATAACAGAACAGAAAACGAATTTAATAACCCACAATCAGTTACTGTAATAATTTTATAAGTGAACGTTTATAACATTTTTTGTTCAAACTTTACCCTCTTCCCACATGGTGTTGCTTGTCACGACTGTCCCAGAGCCTCATGAAACAAGGCAACTTAGTGTATCCGCCTTGGTGACCTTAGAGAGGCATGGTTACGGCAACTACTCTAAGTTTATGATATCAATATATTGTTGTCGTACACAAAAAATTGTTATTTTTATTTAATATCAACAATTTTATAGTTACTGTAAACATTTCAATGTCTATCGCAATTATAAATTTGAGTATTGTTGACTGAAAAATAATCATTTTTCTAACAACTAAATAATAATAACTAGGGATGAGATATTCATGCACTAAAAAATTGATAATATGCGCTTAAAATATGAACTAAAATCCCTAAAAATGTCCACAAAAAATCGTTTTTAATTTTACTAAAAACAAAATGAAAAAATATCTTTAACCCTTTCAGACCTAACTGAATCGATTGTGCGGTCTGCCTTTGTTTGCCTCAAATTACATGAAATAATAATTTTTTGTCTACTAACCGGCAAGCAATGATTGTGAGTTCTTGTTTCTGTTTAAAAAAAATAAAAAGAAAAAAACTAACCAGCAGAAATAAAAAACTACAGCTTATGTTTTATTGTGTCTTTCCACAAGTGTAAACATGCGTTCACAAGTAAAGTGTTTTTGTAAAATGATATTGAAATACGTTTTTAGTTTTAGTAGTGGTAACTGTATAATGAGTATTTGCAACAATTAGGCTCTTTAGTGTTGATATTGTGCATAGTAACAAGGAGTCAGCGTTCACGAAAATACAGATAGCACAATTGTGATGATCAGACGCAACATGACATTTTGTTTTATGCTCACGTTTGAGCTACCTAATAATTTTACAGGGGAATTATGATGTTGGGGCAGTTTTAAAAATGTTTAACGATTCTGATGCTGACATCAGTGTTGATGATAATGTTACTAATGAAACATGGATCCCTTGTAATGTAAATACTGATGCACAAGAAAGTTATGAAAGCTCATGTAATCAAAACACTTTCCCTAACACGATTGACCAAACAAGTACACCAGTTAAGCAATCATACTCCTCGGACCACCCAGATACAGCGTAACTATCATCAGTTTTTAGATCCAAAATTCCGATAACTTTCATAACACCATTACAATATTTTGAAAGCTTATTCCCAGAAATATACCGAGGAAGTTGTGAAACAAACTAAAATGTATGTATGTGTTGAGTAAACTGGTCATGGCGTGACGTACCAGCAGATATAAAAAGATTTGACTGGTGCGCGATCATGATGGGGTGTCTCAATTTTACCCTGCGGTAAGAATGTACTGGGCGAGTGGAAGCAAAACTACTGCCGTTTATAACTCCATGTCCCGCGATAAGTTTTTACAGCTCCGTTCATATGCACATTTTGAAGATAACTCCACACCACACTCGACAAATAAGTTTTGGAGAGTTCAACCAAAATATGGTGTTATGATTTGGCAACAGAAATCTCGAATTACTTAATTGATGGGCAGATTATATAGTTTTTGGGAAGATATCTTGTACTCGAAGTATTTAAGCCAAACCACAATCCGTTGGGCTGAGAAATCTTGTCTGTGCTACTACAAGAGTTGGCTTAGTGCACTTTTAAATATTGTAGATTAAAGATTGGGGTATTGATCATGGACCGTTTATATCCATTAATATATATTTCGAACCGACTTTTTACACAAATACTACTTTTTGAAGCATTACACCAGATGGGTTGGTAGCAACAAGTACAAGTATGGCAAATATAGTGTAAAATTCTCTTTGGACAAAGAAATGAGTCAGGGCGAATATCCCAATTTACCAATATCGAAATTGAAGTTGTTTTGAAATGGAAGGACACATAGGCAGTGATAGTCAGTAAAATTGCTAGTAGTGAGATATGCTATCAGTGCGGGGGTTGCGATTTAAATTCCCGCCGGAGACTGTTCTCCTGCAGACAAGCGTAGAGCTCTTCGGGATTAGCATAGGGGGAAAAGTAAATGTCGAAAGGATCCTGTAAGAAAAATTAGTGGATAGAACAAAAACTTGAAACTCCTTTGATTAAATTCTTTATTTCTTATAAGGTAGTAAAGTATCTGCATTTTTTAAGTTTAATAACAGCTAGACAAGTTCCAAGCTATGTTTTATCATTTCGAAGATTCTTTGCAGATATTGACCTAGACCGCACAATTGTGCGATGTCCTGTTTGCCAAAAAGGACCCTGTAGGAATATTTTATGGGTCTATCTTATACAAAATACAAAAATATTTTGTTTGATTTTTATGATTTATGGTAATTTGAAAGCAATTTAAAGCTTGGGTCTGAAAGGGTTAAAAAATTTAATATCTAATAAAAATTTTTGATTGTTTAAATAATGGTGTTTTCTTTTCTACAAAAAAATGTGACATTTTATTTAAAAAAATGTAATTCGGTGTCTGTTTCTTAAAAATTTTGCTCCCGAAAAGGGTGAGTTTTTTAGAATTAAACAAACTACTCTTTTCTGGAGCAAAATAATTAAAAAACAGACACCAAATAGCATTTTGTTTAAATAAAATGTCACATTTTTTTGAAGAAAAGAAAACACCATAAGTAAGTACTGTTATATTAAAAGTAAAACTTTGTCTTGCACTTGGAGAACGCCAATGCATTTTGGAACAATTTATTTTCAGATCCCACTTTGATTTCAGGTCAGATCAAAAATATTTTAAATTTATTTTATTTTTTGAAATCCTTTTGCAAAACGTTTTTTATAATTTTTTTTTTTATCAAAAAGTAATTTCAATTTTTGGGAATACAAAATTTTAATTTCAAAAGATTTTGTTATTCGTGTTTAATTCCCAGTTTTTATTCTTGATAAAAACACTTGAAATTTATTGTTGATGGGATAAGCTATTCCTATGCATTTCACTGTTTTTTTTTTTTAATTTGTTTGGCTATTCTTTCTTCCATATTGTTATTTTTCAAAGTTTTTCCAAAAGAATTCTGAAGCTTCTAGCTAGGCAACCATCTTGTTGCTACTGGCTACGGTGGAAGGGGAATCAAGGGATACATTTCCTTAAAAATTGCAATGTTATCGAATTGGCTTCTAATTTCCTCTGCTACGCGGTAAGACCCATGTGCCAAGCAAGTAACTTATAACAGTTTTAACAAAATATTCAAAGCCCATTGAAAGCCTTAACCATGTAAGGTGTTGCATCGTTCTAAAAAAAAGAAGGATCTTTTGTCGAAGTCATGAATGTTATATTTAAAGCAAAGCTGCAAAATAATTTATTTATTGATTTAAAAAAATTTTTTTGAAAGGTTTTTTTGTGTATATAAAAATTTTTTTAAGGACTTTTATTATAATAAGAAAATTAAAAAAAAAAATCAATCAAAAATGCCAAAAAATGCAAAATGATGCATTAAACCCCTAAATATGCAAACATATGCATTTTCACTAAAATATGCAACAATATGCAAAAACAAATCGATGCCATTTTAACGCAAATTTAATGATTCGGAAAGATAACTGGTCGACATCGTCCCTAGACTATCGACTAAAAACAAGCATTTGCATGGAAATCGCATCCCTAATAATAACTTTCAAAACATATTATTTTACTCAAACCATTTCATCTTTAATCTAATAATATTTTGTTATCGTCATTTGTAAAATAATTTTGTATCAGTAGCGTCGTTTGTTTTAAATATGTCTATAGAATTGTTTGTTTGTGAGTGGTTCAACAATTAAAAAAAAAACAAGTAAGAAAGTATAGTCGGTCAAGCCCGACCATATGATACCCTACACCACAGAATTTAATAACACATCATGCTTATGTGTCCATATTAATATGGATTAATCTATTTTTATAAACTTCATTCAAATCGGTTTGAAAGTTTGTGAGAAGCAGAAATTGCCCCCTACCACCCCTTGTGGTCTATTTTTGAAAAACAGTATAGCTTATGAGTCCATTTGGATATGGATCTATCTATGTTTTAAATTTCATTAAAATCGGTTTGAGAGGCAGAAATTGCCCCTATCTCCCCTCATGGTCCTATTTTCTTAAAAATGTATAGCTTATGTGTCCATCTGGATATGGATCTATCTTTGTTTTAAATTTTATTAAAATCGGTTTGATGGTTTCTGTGAGGAAGAAATTTCCCCCTCTCTTCTCTCGTGGTCCTACGATTCGGCCCATTTTCATTAGGCTAGGTCTTTGTGCCAATGAAAACCTATGACCCAAATGTTATCAAATTATCTTCAATTCAATTGCGACCTGTACTTTGCGCACAAGGTTACATGGACAGCCAGCCAGCCAGCCAGCCAGCCAGCCGGACGGACATCGTTAGTTCGACTCAGAAAGTAATTCTAAGTCGATCGGTATACTTTAAGGTGGGTCTAGGACCAATATTTTAAGGCGTTACACACATCAGCACAAATGCATAATACCCTCTCCACTATTGTGGTGTGGGTATAAAAACAAGTTGAAGAAATTAAAAAAATAAAGAAATTGTATTTACATTAAAAAAAATTGCCACATAATAAAAAATCGATGCAATAAAAATTTTTTTTCTTTTTGTGAAAGTGGTGCTGTATCATAATATGATTACTTCTTACCTTATTGCGATTGACATGAAAATAATATGATTACTTCTTAACGTTGTATGATTAACATTATAAGAATATGATTAAGGGAAAAATATTATGATTTAATATTACAAATATATTTAGTCATAATATGATTCAATAATAATCGTAATATGGTGACTACAATCATGAATCTTATCATACTATGTTGCTCTTAGAATATGTTTACCACAACCATGTTTTTTGATTTATTTAGTGATTTATAGATTTATTGGTTTACACACATTTTAAACCAAAAAGAGAGTTTAACTTGCTCTGTTATTTAAGCCGTAAGTGTCTGTGGAAGCCTTCACACAGCTGGTATTTTCAGTACATGTCTCTTTGTACTCTTTTTGTTAACTCTATTAAAAAATATAAGCATACAGAGACATCCGCCAGCAAGCCTGGTTTTCTCCTAGATTATGGGCAATATTTATCTCCTAACCTAGCCTTTTTTAAATCTTCTGCTGTGCTATGGGCTTAAGTCACACCAATTCTCGAAGGTAGGCCAGTGGTTAGCCGAAATCTTCCGGAGATTTAAAGTTCCAGAAGAACTTCAGGTATTGGCTGCACCTCAAGATTGCAACGCTCCCCAACGTTATATATTGTTTATTTTTTATATTAAACTAATATTTACCCCCATACTCCGTTAGCGTCTCCTTTTCTTTCGTGGACATATTTGTATGCAAAAGTTTATGTTTCTAGGTTAAAATAAGAAACATTTTTTTATCTTATAGTTTGATATTCACTCCGGATCTTAAACATACAACTTTGTGCTTTTATGTTCAATATTATAGAAAATTCAACAAGTACCACACGTGGAACACAAAAGTCAAAGAAAGAAATTTAATTTCCCGTATTTATCCTTTTTTATACTTTTTTCTCCCCACTAAAGTATCAAAAATTTAAATTTTGTAGCGGGGGCCCATTATTTAATACGTAAGTATGTTTATGTTAATGAATGGAGAAAAATCTTTTGTAATAATAAGAAGATTTAAAAAAAAATTTTTTTAAGAAACGCTTTTCTAAAAAAAGAACATTTAAAAAAAATGTTGCCTCCTCCCCTACATTTTATCCTGGCTACGCCCATGTATTCGTGTATTGTCATCGGGAATATGTATGCCTGCAAAGTTTCATATATTTGCATTAAGTAAAAGGCGGTCAAAAAAGCATTTTACCAAAAAAAAAATTGCCCCCCCTAGATTTTATCCTTGCTACGCCCATGTATTCGTGTATTGTCATCGGGAATATGTATGCCTGCAAAGTTTCACCCATTTGCATTGAGTATAAGGCGGTTAAATTAACGTTACAAGATTTGATTTTCCGAAGTGAAGCTAAATAAAAGGTTTTAAAGAGTACCAAATGTTTGTTGATTTTAGTGATAGATGGTGTGACAAAAAGGTTTCAAATTGCATGTTTTACCAGTTTACTCCATATAAAAGGGCAAAATTTCAAAAAAGTACCAGGGCTGTCTATATGGCGATTTCTCGCCAAACGTGGCGATTTTGAAACGTATTTGCGGTGGTATTTTCCATTTGGCGACTTTTTTTTGGCGATTTTTGATTTAACTAGCGATTTACTTGGCTATTTTTAGTATTTATATTATTTCAGATTTTTTTAACAGTTTGTCATTTTTTGGCAACTTTTTTCACATGATTTTTGTTTTGTATAATTTTAAGTGAATTTTTTATTCCGTAACGTAACGTAAGCACCAGTAATGAAAGCGATGAGGCTAAAGTGTACGGTCTTATAGACTTGAGCACTTTATTTAAGTTTGTTTGATCTACATTTTATGTTATTTAAGAAAAAAATAACAGAAACTAAACAATACTTACTTTCTCAGTTTTTAGCGATTTTTTACAGAAATATTCTATGCACTACGTTTTTTTGTATGCAAAATTTAATTAAAAAAAAAAAAAATGTTACGAAAACTAAACAAAATTGACGTTGGCGATTTCTGATATTCAGTTTGGCGATGGAGCTCAAAAAAATCTGACAATCCTGTATAGAACAGCGATAAGTATAACATTTTGTTTGTATCTGCTTTAGTTTTGGAGATAAAAGGTTACCGATGTTACCAGCTTTTAACCTTTTTTACTCCAGCCTTTGGTTTAAATTTAAAGTTTTTAGCTTCAGGCGTTTAGGCAGTGCGATGATGAATCTGTCAGTGAGTCGGCCAATAACGTTACAATTTTATTTATTTAGATTAATTTTTTTTTAATATCAGTCAGCATAATATTGATTTATATTTAATGCTATGACTAATAGCAATACTAAAGGAGATATTTATTTTTTAACGGGTCTAGTAAGCCGTTTTATAAAAAATTTAATTTTATCTATATGATTTCAGTACTTTTACCATGCACTGTTCGATAATAACTTCGATTGTACAATCAGAAATAAACGGTCAGAGTATCAGCTGGTTAAAAAAAAATTGTAACAAATAATTATATATAATCGTAAAATCTTTTATTTTCTTATTTTTAGTTTACAACAAAAAAAAAAGACAATACTGCAGTCGAACAATGGGCGTATATGTACAAAAACAGCAACAAAAGAAAATCATACTCTATGTGTTGGCTATGTGTGTGAGTGTATTATGACATTGTTATTGGTATTTACGCAATACACCAACACTCACACCCGCACACAAACACACGCTTTTTATCCACACACAACAACGAAATAAACAATAAACGAAGGAAGAAAATTTTAAGGGATGAAATTGCATCCAGAAATATAAAATCCAAATACAATTACATGCGTGTATATGCAAAAACAGAGAGGAAAGCCAGGAAATATGGAACTATTTGTGAACGTGTGTAGTAGGAATATTATGATTGTATTGTATACATGTATAGTGCAGTTAAAATACCATAACAACCAATCCTAATTAAAAGATTTCCTACTGGGGCTATAGCATAATAAAATTGTTGTTGTAGGAACAAATGGGAGGTGAGTGTGCGTAGTAAACGCTAAATTGCATAATTTGCACAAACGTGGCATAGTAGCAAAATATGAAAGGAAACGGAACCGCACATGCTACACGTTACACATACAATCTCAAAAGGGTGTACCTGGAATATATGCAACACTTTTAAGCGACAAAACACACAGAGCCATGAAAACTGCAAACAAGTCTTTGGTATTTGTGTAAGTTTGTGTTCTTGTATTAGAAGTGGTAACTAAATGAATCCATCATATTGAAATTATAGAATCCTTTATTAGAATCTTTTTTAAACTTGTGGCATACGGACGCGTTTTTCGTTTCTATAAAGAAATTATTTAAGAAGGAAAATTAATAAGAAATTTGGTAAAATAACCATATTGTGCTTAAATTATTAAGAGCATTAAATTTTTTTCAGATATTTTTGAAATACATACAAAAATTGTTTTATAAAATTTAAAAAAATAACATAAAATCATCATGTGTGGCATCTATGATTTAGAGACATTTTTTAAAGTCGACATAACCTAAAAAATGAAAAGTTAAAAAAATTTTATTTACTTGAAAAAAAAAAAAAATCAACAAGAAAAGTGAGATTTAGAAAATATTAGCAACAAAAAAGTGAATAATTTATTGCAAATCAAAGTCTTTTAGCTAAAAAATTAGTTGATTTGTTCCAATTCACCAAATTGGATTTATACAGATCCCATATTCTTGATAAAATGGAGGATGATAATGATGACAGAGATGATACCAAAAGGTGAGTACTGATTGACAGTTCTTATATACTTAATATATTTTTACAAAACATTTCTATGAAATGCATACATACATACAAAAGTCTTACAAAATATAAAAATTCCACTGGCAATAAAAAATATATTAATTTAACCCTTAGCCTGTACTAGAAAAATAAAAAGCATGTGGTATTTGTGGGGCATAATTGCTCCAGTGTATCACTTGCGATACAAAAATATTTTTTTGTACCCTGATTACAGAGTCCATGATTAATTTAATTTATGGATAATTTAAAATATCGAGTCCTTACCGAAAAATAGCTTAAGCGACATAATTTAAAATTTTCGATTTTTTTTTAATGTAAATGAATTTATTGGCAACACTTGCATTATCTCCTGAAATGTCATGGTCACATAAGGACCTGTTACGATTTTATAGCAAAAACAATTTAAGCTTAAGCGCCAACCTTCGTACAAAATGTTTATGAAATTTTTATAAAAGACGCAGACGAACAGATTGAAATATTATTATGTTCTAGTCTGTTTAGTAAAAAATCCACGGTGATCTATTATTTCTATTTATTTTTTTTTAAATTTTGAAGTTTTTATTTATTAATTCATGTTTATTCTTGGTGTAATAACAAAAGTTATAGAAACAAAAAAAGTGACAACATTTTAAATGAAATAATGGGCTTGTTTGGAAATGCATCACAGCGCTTGTATCTGATGCCCAGCGCCTTCGTAAAATCAATATTGCAAGTGTAAGCTGGTAGAAAATCCATTACAAAATCAGATGGAGCGCAAGCAATTCTAGAACATGGATTACAACTATGGCTGATTGTCTCAAAAATTTAACGCAAATACACAACAAACAAGCATTGGTATCAGATTATTTGTATGAGCGTTGCCAACTAATCACAGAAGCGCTCCCGCAAATAAACTGTCAAAAATTTTAAAAAATAACGTTTTAATTTGCGCAACAATTTTTGGTCGTTAACTTGTTCAATTACGCATTTTCCAAGACAAATTTAAATTTTTAGACACAAATAAATAAGATTTTTTATTCTCGACAAAAACACTGAAATTTAATGTTAGGGGATAAGCTAGTTTCTCTGCGCATTTCATTGGTTGCTTAGGCCAGAGAATAAGAAAACATTATCCCAAAAATGTTTAGAAAAGCCAAAGATATTAGCAAATAAGACTGCAGGGTGAATGAGAATTGCAAACACTCAAACAGTCTTATTGCAACAATATCAAAGCTTATACAAAATACCAACAAAAAACAGTGAGTTTATCTTTTCTTACATCCCCCACTACAATTGGTTCGAATTCTCTTAGTTGTAATTGGGTTAAGGAAAAAACTTTTTGTCAAAGAATAAAAATTGGGAATTAAGCACGACCAACAAAATCTTATTAATTAAAAATTTTGTATTCCCTAAAATTGCTTTGATAAAATACTTGCAAGTGCACGGCATAAAAAAACTGAACTGGCAAGTTGCTTTTTTTCTTGCGAAAACAATTAAGCAATTTGTTTTTGCTTTAATTTTGTTTGGCTCAACTACCTTTTAAATACATATAGGATGTATTAAATATTTTAAATCATCCAAATCAGTTCATTATATCACCTGGCCACCAAACAAGTTTCCTAGCGAGTTGAGTGTCTGAATGCGTTGGGGTTGTATTGAACAATCTAGGTTGATCAAACTGACCTCAAATATTCTCATATTGGGCGTGGCATACATTTTTTTATATCTTAAGAAGGGTAAAAGAAATACTGTGCAAATTTGATACCCATAGTCGGATTATCAATACACAACATTTCCCGTACAAAGACAGTCTAGAGCCAGAGTTTTCAAAATATGTACAAGCATCTTGGTTATAAATGCTATGGATGGATAGATTGATTTTTCTATTTTGTGTACTTATTATAAAAATAAGATCAAAAGAACTAACTGTTTTATGATCAGAAAAAGAGCATAAAAAATTTAAAATTTATTTGAAAATATGGAGTTTGTTTTTATACTTTTAACTATTGAAGGCAAAACTTATACATATTTTTGGAAAAAGTAAAGAAATTTATAAATCAGTTTAATCCTGAAACAAAGAAAACAAGATGGTGCCTTTAAATCAGTGATAACCACTCCATAGACTCGCGAGCCAGTCAATAATCGTATTTTTCACACAGACACGGTCGGTAATTCACATGTATATTACAACTTTGTTCGTTTCAAAATATCAGACTATCATCAGTCTCTGCGACCGCACACAAGCATATAATATCTTTGTGTGCGTGCGTTCGGGGCTTTCTTAGTTCGGGGCTTGGTTATCACTGCTTTAAATTAAAAAAAAAAACATTATTTTTCTGCGCATGTATATACGTCATAGTAGTAAATGAGCACAAACCCTGTAAATAATAGGACCAGTCCAAACACGCGTGTAAAGAGTAGCCCACAAGGGACCAGGACTACTCCAAAAGTAACTCAAACGTATGGAAAAAACATAGTCTATTTAACATTACGATGTCCTAGGGCAGGACTATACAACCCACTTTGGACTACTATGGAGTAGTTTTAAAACTACTCCATGGTATAGTCAAGAAGATTAGTTTAAAAGTCGCTTAAAAACGAAAGCATGTCGTTAAAAAACGAAGACATGTCGTCTCACTACAAACACTTTTTAACAATGACTTGCTCCACGCTTGCATTACATCGGACCATTTGATCAAAATCGATCAGGTGGTTTAATTTTATTTGCAGGGTTCACATTTAACTCATTTTACTACAGTGATGTCAAAATGAGTTAACGGACCTGCGCAATGCGTTATATTGTCTTCTTTGTTTCATGGACTTTAATAACAATCAACTTTTTGGAGTTTGTTATTTAAAGATTATCTTTATTTAACAAGAACGAAGATATAGCAGAATATATTTTGTCTTCAAGTGGTATCACCGTATAAAAAATGGGTATTCAAACTACATTACTGGTATGATCTGCGGTTTGATATTTATAGTACTTATTTATATTTAATCACTTACTTTTCCTCAAAAATTATATTTTTGTCATTCTCTTGTCGCGAATTTAAAGAAAATCGAATACAATTTAGTACAGTGTGGACCAAAAGTGACCATGGGGTTAAGTTTTACTGGGTTTTGATTCTTGCACCAATTGCACCTTATATGGGAATAACAATGAACCTTTTTTTAAAATGAGCCGTAGTGACGTACGAGCAATGCCTGGCTTAGTAGAACGACTTCTGGTAGATGTTTCTGGTGTTTCGTTAACAATTTGCTCTATACGTTTAATATTGAGAATTAAACTTGGTTAACCGAGTTCGAGACAAATCTCTAACGGTGCCACGTTGATAGTGACGATGACCTAAGTAACTAATCATTGATTCAGAGGGCGAAATTCTAACGTTAAAATATCGACGATATGCTGTTTGCGTTAAAAAAATTAATCGCTGATTTAAATAATTAAATGCTGGTCTTTTGTCCAGTTGTAAATCTCTCCATTATTTATTTTCAGGTGCTATTTATATAATCTAAGCAAAAAAATAAAAAAAATATATAAACGAAGAAGTTATTAAACTTTTAACCGCAGTGACTTTTGGCCCTCCCTGTACATACACCAGCAAATATAATGTTCCTTATGTTAGATCTGTATTCATAACTTTAGTATAAAATCTACTCCCAAAATTCACTTTCACTGTTAAAAACCTTGCAAAAACATTTAAATCCATTAAAAGTAATCGAAAAGCAAGGATGGGAAACTTAGTTAAAAATTTTTTAATAGAATACTTTTTACCAAGCTAATTTCGTAACATGTATAAAAAATGTATATGTGACAGCACATAGAGAAAGGGACCAGTAGGGTAAAGGGAACAGTAAAAACCAACTACACAAAACAAGAGGTAGGGACGACCTACGCGTTTCAAGTTTGACCAACACGTTCTTGACGTCATGAGATGTAACGCTTTCAAATGAGACCAATACCAACACGCTCTGTGATGGTACACCAAAGATACAAGTATTTAAATCTTTAAAATGGCTCTCCTGAACAAAACCCTTAGGTCCCTTTCTATTTTGCGCGTCACATATTTAAATCTATAGTATATATTTTTATAAGTACCTTAATATACATAGTTACTATGAACATATAGAAACTAATAAAAATCGAAAAGTTTGTCTCCTTGCAACGACTGTAAGTGTTGAAGGTGAACGATGCTGTTTGGCATTGCATTACAATTTCATTAATTTCTTAACACTATAATTAATATTGATATTGATTATTTCTTAGGCATTAAATATATTGCGTATGATACATGTTTTTTGATTGTTTTTTTGTTGCTCGAAAGAAAAGTAAGACGCTTCTTTAATTTACAAATTAGATTTTTGTAACCTGAGAAAATGCGATTTTCTTGAACATAACAGAATCAAGACTTTTTTATTTAATTTTATTGCCATATTAAACAAATGTTTATAGAAGATTCGTTTTATGAACCATTTGTAAACCTGAAATCTTAGTTAATAAATGACACCTTTAATACTTGGGAAAATATTCTAAGAGGGCAATAAAAATGTAATGTGAAGTTGTGGATTAGGACCCAACCCAACTAATTAAATTCCAAAAAATACAATTAATTTTACAGAATTTGAAATATTTGCATAAATAATGGAACCAACATAATAAATAAAATGTTTAAACTATTAAAGCATTCAGCCAATTTTAAAGATTTTTATTTAAAGAAAAAAATTGGTTTTTTATATTGCTCTAAAGCAGATTCAATTGCCTGTGTGTGCGTTACCATTCAAAACCATTAAGTTAAATTTAAGTCAGATTCACAATTTTTTTTTTTTTTTTCTTCATTATTTATTTATTAAATCTTCATATATTAAATATGAACTAACAATAATTAATCAAATCTTAACCTTATACGTTATTTTTTGTCCTGCCAGTGCCAGACAAAAATTTTCTTCATCGCGGGTTCTCTTCACTTTTATAGGTGTTTATCGCTCATCTAATTGGATAAGTGCTGCAGTGTCTCTTCTTCTGCTAGTGGGTTCGGGTGCAATTCGAGCCTTTTTAAGTATTTTACTGCATATTTCGTAATCATAGTTTTAACTAATGGAACATTAAGGGCGGCATGAAATAGCCCCCCACGAAATAAGTCCCCAAAACGGAAATGAAATAACTCCCCAAAAAAATATATGAGAGGCAACAACAACGTTTTTTGGGGATTTACTTCATTTTTTTTGGGGACTTATTTCATTTTTATATTGGGGAGTTATTTCTTATGAAATAAGTCCCCAAAAATCTGAAATTAAATAAGTCCCTAAAAATATTTTGGGGACTTTTTTCATTTTCAAATTTATTCCAAAATCGTCAAAAATGCAGATTATGTCGCGTTATAATACGTAAACAAAACTTGTTTTAATGAATGGTCAAGACCACTCATTCATTAAAAATAATACTTACTAGGTAGTTAGTTTGAGAAATAATTTTGCGGTAAGGAATAAAATAAATAATTTTTTTTTTTTTTGCTGGATGCAATGAATCCAGGTTTCCTATTCAAAAGAGAGATAAAGCCTTTTATTTTTTTTTTTTTTCATTCGAATGGGAGACAAAGCCATCATGGCCTTAGGAGACGTAAGTAATATTAGGAAATGGCTTTATCTCTCATTTCAGTTTTGAAGAACTTTTCCATTTTACATTAATTAATAGTTTTCTTATTTTTATAATTAAGAGGTTATGATTTTCCCTTTTACTAAAGTAAAGTATTGAAATCTGGCTTCGCATACTAAAGTTTTCCTGCTTGGCGGCCTGCGGCCGCGCTAAGGGGTTTTTTCCTATAGTAGACGCGGCAGGTAGCTTCGCTGAATGAGTTTTTCTGCGTGCGTCACAAGAATAAAAAAATGTTTTTCAATGATAACTAAGGATTTTTCCTTTTACAAAATGTTTACACCATGCGTAACAATATTCTGGAAAAATATGGCTCTCTCTCACTTCGCAAAATTGAGCAATAAAGCCATCATGGCCTTACCTCCCATGGTAAAAAAGCACCCCCCCTATTTTGAATTGATTGGATGTTTTGAATACTTTTTGGGGATTTATTTCATTTCAGGAAATGTGGACTTATTTCCAATGAAATAACTCCCCAATTTTTGGGAATTGATTTACTTTTGATTTGGGGAGTTATTTCATTTCGTTGGGGTTTCATTTCGTTTTAAAATTGGGGGTTTATTTCATATGAAATAAGACCCCAAAAATTGGGGAATTATTTCATAATTTTGTTGGGGACTTATTTCGTGGGGGACTATTTCATGCCGCCAACATTAAGATCCTTGTGAATATTTGAGTTTTTAACATACCAAGGGGCAGCTGTGATTATTCGAAGTAGTTTATTTTGGCGCCTTTGAATTTTTTCGATATTAGAGGCCGAGGCAGTGCCCCATAACTGAATACTATAGCACCAGATTGGCTTTAAGATGGAGTTGTAAAGAAGAAGTTTGCAGTCGAGACTAAGGACAGAGTTTCTTCCAATAAGCCAATGAATTTGGATGGCTTTTAGTTTAATTTGAGTTAATTTTGCCTCTATATGGCTTTTCCACGTTAAACTGCGATCTAGAAGAATACCGAGGTATTTTACATGCGAATTTTGAGGTATTATTTGATTATTGATTTTAATAGGGGGGCATGATTCCCGACGCAAGGTGAATGTTATATGTACGCATTTTTGCTCATTGACCTCTATCCTCCATTGCTTTAACCATAGTTCGAGTTGAAATATATGATCCTGTAGGTATCGAGATGCTTCTTGACGGTTTTCGTGCACGCTCAAAAAAGCTGTATTATCAGCAAATGTTGAAGTTTGTGTGTAGTTGTATTATATATTTAGTATAAAAGTGGGCCCAGGATGCTTCCCTGAGGGACTCCAGCGTCAATTTGCTGAGGAGAGCTTAAATAATAACCTTCTCTAATAATAAATTTTCGACTGACTAAGTAGCTTTCTAACAGCTTGTGTGTGTTTACTGGTAAGTTGAGCTTCAATTTATGTAATAAGCCTTCATGCCAGACTTTATCAAAAGCTTGAGAAACATCGATGAAGAGAGCGGAACAATATTTTTTTCTTCAAAGGCTTTTCTTATTGCGTTTACTATACGATGAGCTTGCTCAATTGTGCTGTGTTTTCTTCTAAAGCCGAATTGGTGGTTAGGAATACATCTATTTTCATTTAAAATTGGGGTTAATTTTGACGCTAACAGCTTTGATATATTAGAAAGTAAGCTTATAGGCCTATATGACTCAACTTTTGTGTGATCCTTTCCAGGTTTAGGTATCATGGTGACTAAGGAGACCTTCCACTTTTGAGGATAGTATTCAAAAAGAATAATTTTCTTTGCTATGCTGGGTAGCTCCAAAAGCATTTTGTTGCTGATCTTATCAAAACCAGGAGCCTTCTTGGGGTTTAAATCACAAATAGCCTTTTCGATTTCTCTTATCTCAAATCTTAGCGGAACAGCTGCTCTAGCAGCAACAGGTGGTAACTCGACCGCAATATCGTGAGATATATTTGGGTGCAACATTTTCATCGGATGGTTACAATTTGGCAACAATATTGTTTGCAGGAATAAAATATCTTCAAAATGCACCCCGATTAGTTTTATGCATTAAGTATTTTATTCAATACAAACTATAAAGATTTTCATTGAAGACTTATAGGATTTATAAAAATTGTTGCTGCAAAATAGGATGACTTAATATTCTAGCAAAACTTGATTGAAATACTTGAAAAAATATGAGACACAAGAAAAACCAAACTGTTTCTTTCATTGTGAATGAGGCTTTATGACTTAGAAAACATTTAAATTTTTAATAACTTGCAAGAACATTTGATTACTGCACTCAAAATATTATGTAGTTAAATTCAAACGAAAATTCATTTCAAACAAATTAAAATTCATTTAAAAAACGGATCATTTACATTTCATTTAAAACAAATGATTTTTTCAGTAATTTCTAAGTTTTTTATTTATTGAACATCATATTCGTTAAAATTGAATAGTTTTTACTTTTAAAAAATATATTTTAACCGATAAAAATCAAACAAATTAACAAAAAAAAATACGGAAAACATTATTTTTTGGTAGTTTGTTTTTTTAATAACAAACATAAATGTTGAAAAATAAATTTATTCGTAAAATAACTATATTTTTATTCAATTTTAACAGTACCGAAAACGAATTTAATAACCTACAATCAGTTACTGTAATAATTTTATGAGTGTGAGGTTTTCTTGCAATCCAATAAAAGGCCTAAGCATAATGTGCTTGAGTTAGTTTAAGCAAATGTGCGAATACATGTAAATCATATCAAGTATACCATATTGCACTAACGGAAACTTTTTGTTTTGCTATGTAGTGAAGCTTTAGTGAGCGAAGCCAGTGTTCGTTATACCAAAGAGAAGAAAATCCTTTCACCCGGCCCAAGGCCGGCTATATAGAGAAGCTTTAGTTAGCGAAGCCAGTATTCGTTATACCATAGAAGAGAAAATTCTTGCGCCAGGCCGCAGGCCGTCTATAGCGTGAAGCTTTAGTAAGCAAAGCCAGTTTTCGTTATACCATAGAGAAAAAATCCTTGCGCATGGGCGAAAGTCCAACATGCTATCAATCGTACGATTTTTAAAACTAAAACTATATTATTATCCGGATTTTGAAATCGGGATTCTAAATTTTTGATTTTTAGTTTCGGGCATATGAACTCCACCGAAAATGTTTAATGTAACTTTCTTTGTGTTCTTTTTTGGGGTTCAAATTCATTATAAATTTTGAGGGGAGTTTTCATAATGAAGAATAACCCCAAACTGAAGAATAACCCAACTGAGGTTTTCTTGCAATCCAATTAAGGGCCTAACCATAATGTGCTTAAGTTAGTTTAAGCAAATGTGCGAATACATGTTAATCATATTGCACTTACGGAAACTTTTTGTTAAGTTTTATGAAACTAATTAGTATTGTGGTTATTTTGTTGAACTATTTATGGTTTTTAATCCAAATTTTTAATATTTTTAATTAGGCTTAAGTTCATGAAATTTAATTTTTATTAAATTATTTTTGTGAAGAAAGGAATTTTTTACAACATGAAAATTAATTAAAATTGTTATTGATAATCTTTCATTCTTGACGTGGCTCGGGCTCGAACCCTGGCCGGCAGGTTACCATGACATGTTTCGATCGCAACCACTCGATCTCCTCAGATGGATTTGCCGTCTTACACTCGCAGCCATCGACGACTGCTGACGTCACTAGTCAAACTGTCATTTGTTTAAGCAAAGTTCGAAACTGATCGCACACTGCGTACGGAATCAAATGTTTTTTGATTTTTTTAAATTAATTTGAGAGACTTTTTTATAATTTTTGACAGTAAGTTAAGCAAGGCTATGCATATTATGGTTGGGCCTAAATATTGTCGCATATTGCATGATAACCTTATTTAGTAGTTAGATATAAACTAAAAACAAGTAAGATAGCTTTATTTGTCTGCCACGAATCTTTAATACGATTCACCTAACATAAAGTAGCATCTTAAACCACTCACCCACTAAGAATAAGAAAAAAAAGCTAAATATGTTAAGAACATTTTTTCTTTTAAAACCCATTTCCCTTTTTAAACGGCATATCATGTATGTATTTGTTATGTGTTAACAAGTAATGATATTTGATACTACCGAATAAAAAACTTAGCTTCAAACGAAGCAGGTTTGTAAGGGAGAAATGTACGAGTTTCGCTTACCATCTCGTTTATTTTAAACAGTGAGTTCTCACTTTAAAGTCCTGGTGCATATTATGAAACATTTGCTGCGAAACTTTTGAGTTTGTTAATGAAAGTGAAAAGATGAATTGAAAACTTTACTTTGTTTCGTGCAGAAAGAGAGAATGTTATTTAAAGAAAGAGAAAGAGAAAATAGTTAAATGCTGCAAAATAAAAGTTTTGTTTTATGGACACGAATGCAGTTAAAAAGAGAATTGAAGAAAGTTTCTGCAGCAAATGTTTGAAAAGTCCCCTTTTACAATGTGACAGACAGAAGGCAGACAGACGAAGACAAAGCAATATATTTTTGACACAAAATATAGTAATCTTACTTGCTTTCTTATAAAAGGTTTCCTTTTACGGAAAACTCTGTATAAGATACACATATGAAATATTACATGGTGCTTTTAAAATACTTTATGAAATGTTCTTATATCCGTTATCTACTGTACATATACCCTTTCCGCCAATGGTGAATGTCTACAGAATTACACAGAATAGATTAATAGGCATGTATATCTTTAAAATTAATCAAATACGTCTTTAGTCAGAAACTATAGTTTTTCGTAATGTTAAATTGAAAACTATTTGGTTGGTGTATTTTATTTATTTCCTAAAGGGCAAATGATTACGATTAGTTACACAGTAAAAACGTTCGCACATTTTATTTTTCAATTAATCCATTATTCAAAAATTAAATCCGTTTTAATTTAAAATTCAATCAAGTTACTTAAGCCGGGTTTTTGAGATGTGGATTAAGCTTAAACATAGTTTAACGTAGTCTGAAGCTCCAATTTTTCCGGCGAAATGTGATTTTTCTTTTATTATTTCATTAAAGACCAACATCTTAAGCAAAACTAAGCTGCTCCATCAAAATTTTGTATATTAACTTGGTAGTGGTTGCACAGATCTGTTTTCAGATTAACTTAACCCAGTCTAACTGAGATCTCATAAATCCTGTCTTAAACGTTTACTTTTTCAACAACATTACTACAGAAAGTGTGGTTAATTTTAAAATTTATTTAATTGATACTATTAATTTGCTTATTAGTGCAAATTGAATTAATTTTTTTAATAAGTATTACAACTTTTTTCAATCAATTACAAATCAATTATACTTTGATAGAAATTTACACTTTTTTTAGACAAGCTGGGCACTTGTCGTTTTAACCTAATTCGGGTACGCTGGATCAAATGGTGCTAGCAAGATATACCGTTATTTCGAAAATGAAGGAGGTTACCCAACATATGTTCACGTAACTCAAAAACGCTTTAGCTTATTGAAAAAAGTAAAAAAACCGAAATTCCGCAATAAATTTTTTCTAATATTCGCAGTTGTTTTAAAACATAATTTTTTTGGGAAAAAAATAATTTTTTTTATCAAAATTTCGAAATTTTTGGTTGTTAAAAATTCACAAAAAATTGGAAAATGCAGCTAGGCTTCTAATTTTATCCAGACTTATAAAGCATGAAATTGCAAATAAAACAAGCCATAAATGAATAAAATCTGTTAGCAACTTTTGATTTTATTCACAAAAGTCGAATTTCATAAAACGCAAGTATGTCTCGAGAAAATGATTTTTTTCTTCAATATATTTCTAGTCTGCATTGCAAATTTTGTATGGGAGCCCCCTTAAGGAATGGAGATAGCGGGTGGGTATGTTAGAAATTAATGATTGAGATGTAAAATAAAGTGGGTTTGGTGATACATTTTACCCGTCTAGGAGCATCCTTTTATCTTATTGCGGAATTTCGGATTTTTTTTGTAATTTTAATAAACCGTTTTTAAACTACGCGAACATATGTTGTGCAATAGGGAAACAACTTTTATACAATTTTTGAAAATATCAAAATGGCCCTATCCATACCATGTAGTCCATAAAAAAACAATAAGAAATACAGCTTTAGATTTTCGATATCGTTAAAAAGGTTCCGCGTCAAATGCAATTAAGTTTGGGATCAGTAATAATGCATTTACACCTACACCATAAACAGTTTACAAGTTGTTTATGGTAATAAACTAGTTTGTGAAACTTATTTATCCATACAAACCAGAGATCAGCAATGAGTCGTGAAAAAGTGAGTAGAGCTTAATCATGACTCATAAATTCTTGTACTTATACGCACTCATACTTATTCCAATGTGATTCAAACTCATATTCACTCAAAAGTTTCATTTTATTCATCGTACTCATACTTACCAACATTTGTAGTGTTTGATTTAGAATCTACTCAAGTCAATGTGTATAGGCGAAGCAAAATGCGAGGCTGCCATTTTTGTCCCCGAAATAGCAATGTGACGATTTGGCAATTACAGTTTACTAAAGTAACATGTATGAAGTAGACGATTTTTCGGCAAATTTATCTGGCAGTGCTGATTATTAAGTTGTGCGTTTTCTCTGTTGTGTTAAAACGGTAAATGGATGAGCTAAATGATTTGAATCATTATGAGTATTGTAAGTATTTTCTTGAAATTATAAATCAAGCTGAGGTCATTTATGAGTATGCGTATAATGTCGACGTCGCACTCATAAATATTTCTCTTGTGAGTATGAGTGAATCAGAGTAGTTTAGTTTAAATGATTTATACGCACTAATACTTACAATTGCATGAGTCAGTATGAGTAGCGAAAAAACGATTCATTGCTGATCTCTGATACAAACCATAAACAGGTTTGTAACTAGCTTTTGAGATAAACTAGTTACAAACAACCGATTTTTGCTAATGCAACTCTGTTTTTTCAAAATTTTATATGTGGCCAGGTCTGCCAGATAAATTTTTGAGTAAATCGTCAATTTCCTGAGAAAAAATAAAAAAATCGTCTTTCACGTTTCGAAAAATCGTCAAAAAATCGAAAAACTTAAAATTTAGTGTTTTCTAACAATGTTTTGTAACACGACTGAGATTCTTCCAAAGCACAGCGAAAGACGCTCTTCAATCGTTGTGGGAATCGTTTAAAGGCCTAATCATAATGTGCTTAAGTTGGATTATATTTATGAAACTGTCATTTGCATAAGCAAAGTCCGAAACTAATCGCACATTCCGTAAGGAATCAAATGTTTTTTGATTTTCTTATAGTTTTTTTGAATACATTTGAGAGACTTTTTTGTAATTTTTTACAGTAGGTTAAGCACGGCTATGCATATTATGGTTAGGGCTTAAGACGTGGGTTAAAATTCGTATGCATCGTATGAGACTCTTGTTGCTACAACTCGTGAAATGTTCGGCGTATAATTGTTGAAAAATGATTTATAAGAGAGTCGTAAAAAATTGATGGTTTGACGAAAGATAAACAAAGTGTTACAATGTTGTTTTTGTACTCTAAACATGATCATATCAAGATTTTCTTAAAACTTGCATATTACAGCCATACCTAAACAAAAGCAGCACGCGTTTTCTAATTTTTGAATAGAGCTTCCTCAACGATTTGCAATTGGAAAACCCGATTTTGACAGCTCGTTTAATAGTGAAGTTTGCCGCTATCGTTAATTAATATGGCAATTTAGCTATTTTTTGGTCAATTTAACGTTTTTATCTCTATTTTTATTTACAATTTGTTGATTTTATTAAACAAGAAAGGTGTCACTTCTGTTCGTGATAAAACGTTGACGGTCTTGCTTAGGTATGGCATATCAGCGTAAAAGCTAAGCGAAAAAACCGTTTCACCTTCCGCTATTGTTAAGGTACGGCTGTTAAACATTACAATATTAAAAAACGAACGTGTCAGAAAATTTAATGCTTTATTCAGACTTTGGAGACTAAAAAAATCGTCACTTTTTAGAAAAATATCAGCAAATCGTCACTTTGCTAATTTCGGAACAAAAAATCGGCAAAATGACGATAAATCTTCAAATCTGGCAGCCCTGTATGTGGCCCTTGGCACAACATTTGGTTTTCAGATCATTGTTACAATAAAAATGACTTCGAAGCCTGAAAGAAATAATTATCGGGTTTTACTAATGCTCAGATATGCTTTCTAAGACATTGGGTGAAAGATGAATCAAGAATTCCAAAAACACAACGCAGCAACATTTGTGAGGAACGCGCCATCAAAGTCGTACAAGATATATTCCCCCAATGCAAATCAACACGAACTCTTAATCTAAAGTTAATTTCACTTAACAAAGATAGTTTTTAGATTGTAATTTTGATTATAATCATGTAATTACATTAAGAAATGTAAATAGTTAAATAATTATAAAATAAAAAATTTCGAAAAAATACAAAATTTAGAAAAAATAAAAAAAAAGAAATTTAAACGGCTTTCAGAAATCGGCTTCGACGCGGAACGTTTTTGTTCCGAAATGACCTGAGGAAACATTTTTCGATTTCAGCACAACATCGGCTACAGCGTGGTGGTAGGGCCTTACTTTGGTTGTACCCCTATTGTTCAACCTCCTCCATTTTTGAAATATCTCGAAAACAAGAGCTAACATAAAAAAATGGTAAGCATCATTGGATTCAGCGCACCCGAATTATGTTAAAACGCCATTTACCCGGCTTGTCTATTTTTCAACGAGCACAGTGTTATTATTTTTTTTCTGTGTTGACTTGTATGTGCGGTTTTCCGAATACAACCCTGCAAACAATTTCCATCGCCGAATCATCGCCCGCGAATCGCCGGCAAGTTGTCTAACATCGCTGCGATGCATCGCGTGGATGCTATATGCGATCCTCTGGCGAATCGCGAAAACGTTCGCATGTGTCAACCACACGATTCGCGTGGACATCGCGTACCGCGATTCGCTAATTGCCCTTGAAACCAAATACTTATTTTCCCGTTACCTTAACAAAACAACAAGAAAAAAAAAATTCTATCGAAATTTATAAAAAAAACACTGATGATTGCCGCTACTTGTGTGCGCTCGCATATTCATTCCCGTAGGCGATGGTTAACGATTCGTATTCCCTAAGAAAGATCGCGTAATCATCGCCAAACAAGCAATCGCCAAAAAATTTCAAAAATGTGGGGAAGTAATTGAACGTGTAGTTAAATGTATGTGAATAGAACTCAAAAAACTGAGTGCTCTGAATATAAATTTTACTTTACGTCTAATCACTTGTATTGTGAAAACTGCACATTGTGTTATTGATACCAAATAAAAGATAGAAAAAATCGAGGTAAACCCAATCAAAAGCTCAAATGGGTTTTTTTTTTGACTTAATACCTTTTTAAAGCCTTAAAAGCTTCGAAATTTTACAAAAAAAACAGTTTGATTACTGAACTATTACATAAAACTATATATTCACCTAACTGAATCTGTACAATTAAAAAAAAAACAAGTAGATTTTAAAAACATATTTTTAATGATTCATCCAATAATTTTTATTCGAATGTTAATTTACAGTTTTCAAATGACAGGCGTTTGATTTTGTAGTAAAATTTATATAAAAAGCACTCAGCAAGCACATACCTCTATTGGTGAACTTCTACGAATACAAGTTTTTGTTGTTGTTCATGTTGTTATTTTCCATATGCAAGTCATATTTTCTATTGTCTTATTTTTCAAATAAAAAAAATATATGTATATTCAAACGTTGTGGATGGTCATATCAAAATTATAAAAAAAAACCTGTCAAATGCATTCGCACACACATTAAATTGTCTACTGTTGCGAAATAAATGTTTTAAGAAATTTTATCATCTTTATGTAATTTTAATCGATACTCGTGCTTCATTCAATCTTTTTTAGTAATGTTTCCAAAAATTTGAGTACAAGTTGAATAGACAGCAAAAGGGGGGTGCAAGTTAAAAGATGCAAAATTATTCATAAAGTGTAAAAGGTTACATAACTGTGCTTAGCCTAAATTTAAAAATATTAAGTTAAAACTTATCCTTATTCCAAACCTATTTATCTAATTTATCCATTCAAACCACTTAAGAAATAAAATTATTTAATTTTGAAATGCATTGAATAATACCTTAAATCTATTATGTCCCTAATGTTTTAAATAAACATATGTATGTACATGTGTTTAAATATGTTTTATGCAAACATTGAAAAGAATCGTCATAATCATAAAAATCATAAACATGCGTTAAAATTTAGTATCGTAATACTGAAGAAGGGGTGGTTTTATTAAGACAGTTTTTTTGGGAGTTTCTAACAATGACGTGCAGGTCCAGGTGTAAAAAATTTAAAATGAAAAAATCTTATTTTAGTAATAAGTCTTGGTAGATAAGTATGTGTTTGAGCAATTTAATTAAACACATAACGGATATTTTTTCTATTTATGTATTTATTTTCAAAACATTGTTTAATATTGAGTTGCCAACTAAAAAAAATGTATTAAAGGTTCAAGTATTTGCTAAAAGCGTTTACCAAAAGCTTTCTTTGTAAAAGGTAACAAGTATTACATTAGATTTACATACACGAAAAACACTATTTGTGCGCTGAATTAAATCTTAGGGCGGGGTTTTGAGATGTGGATTAAGTTTAAACCCAGTTTAACGTAGTTTGAAACTCGGATTTTTTCAGCGAAATGTTATTTTTTTATATTATTTCATCAAAGACCAACATTTTAAGCAAAACTAACCTGTTCCGACAAAATTGTATAAAAGCTTGGTAATGGCGGCACAAATATATTTTCAGATTAACTAAACCTAGTTTAACTGAGATCTCAAAAACCCAGCCTTTATGTCAAAGTAAAATGTTTTATGGATATTTAAAACTGTAAACTGGAAATAAGTCCAGGGATGATAAATGACATTTTCAAAATTGTACTTAATTAGATAAAAAATTGTACTTTTTAGGGCCTATTGTATATACACTCAGTAGCCCGTTTCTATATTTCTCACATCGTAAAACTTTTCGCATGAAACGCAGGGTTGTCAGATATGGCGATTTCTCGCCAAACGTGGCGATTTTCAAAAATTTTTGGCGACCTAATTTTTGATTTGGCGACATGGCGATTTTTTGGCGATTTATAAAATAGTTAAAATCGCCAACTGGCTATTTTTGATGACCTATGAATTTGTTTTGTAATTCGTTAAATTCAATACTTAAAAATAATATTATTTTAATTCTCGTATTTTAATGAATGAAATTTCAGGCAATCATATGTATGATAGGTATTCGAAGGTATGTATGTTCAAATGGCTGCTGAAGTTAATGAAAATCTTCTAGCAAAGTGTTTTTTATATTTAAAATTGCTCTTTATTATCACAGATAAAATATGTTGTTGTTAGTGATATTTTAAAGATTTTTATGAATCCTAACATACCTTTGGAAGTTTATGAAACACAGTGGAAGAAATAAGCGTTGGTTAATTGGAAAGATAACTAAATAAGTTTAGGCGAACATTTTAAAGCCACAAGGATACGGCAGGTACGTAAAATTTTAAGGACTTTACTTTGGCTGTCCTTAATATGCGGTTATTACAATTAGTAATGCCTGTGTTGAAACTGTGAACTTCACTAAAACTCGCCTTCGAATTAGAATGCAATACGAACTTCTAGGACTTGTGATTTTTAAATCACAATTGTGATTAATGGATGTTTTGAAAACCACAAAAGTTTTAACTGAGTTAAAAATGGTGGAAACAAATAAGCAAGTAATTTTAAATCGGCGGCCACTTAGCTGACTAGTTTAAAATCACAATTATGAAAAAAGCTTTTTGTCCAGAACACCTTATTTGTGATTTCAGACCACTTTCCCAAAAAGTGATTTTCAGAACATGCCTGATAAGTTATATGAATGTAGGCTTGCCATTTCTATTTTGAGAAAAAGGGGACGCCAGCATAAAAAATGTAGGACATTTGCTTGAAAAAAGAGGACACTTTCTAAACAATCTAATTTTAATAAAATTAACGACGGCATAAAAATTAACAACCAAAATTTGTTTTTACACAAAAACTTAATTTGGGTAATTCCATGTCAAATCGACCAAGAGTGGGACTTGACCCCTTTCGATTTGAATGAAATTTATCGAGAAGGTTTCTTTCATCCCATAAAGAAAATATATCTACGAAAAACAATTTTTAATTTTTTTCAAAAGTTATGTCATATTCAAAATGTCATAATTTCGCCGAATAAGCCGAATGTGTTGAGTTTATTTTTTTTAATATCTTGAAAACTACTTTACATACGAAGATGATTTTTGTCAGTTTAAAGAGAATACTTAGGCTACAATAAATATATTGAAAAAAATGTCTTTGCAAAATATTAAATTTTAACCCTATTTTTTGCTGATTTTTTTTATATAATACTTCAAACTGTTCTTTTAAAATCCTGAATCTTTGAAGGATGTACTTTTTTTTAAGATATGATTTTTTTATTTCTTTCCAAAAATAATCTTAAAATAAAATTTTAATATTGTCATTTGAGCAATAAGTATTTATTTGAACAAAAGTAACGAAATTGATAATGTTGCTTTTGCTTATTTTTTTGGAGCTCCATTTTCAAAGAAAAGTACTCTTTTTGTCACGTTACGTCCCCAAAAATTAAATCATACCTATCTTAAGAAAAACCAGAGCACCTAAATCTTTTTTTTAATGAATTTTGTGACCTGTGATTTAAAGTTTAAATGCAGGAACAAATTTTCAGTGAAGGTGTAAAAAGCCGGACAACCCCGGACACTTGATGAAAAAGAAGTAGGACTGCCCCGGATACCCAAAAAAAATAGGACGGTGTCCAGGGAAAAGCGGACGGATGGCAACCCTATATGAATGGGAATAGTACATGTTGCACTTCTTTTATACTTTCGTTGAATAAATGTAATACCCTCACAGTGTATTCCAAATTAGAAGACAAATAGCGAGTCTTGACGGTGAAGCGTTTTAGATACATAATAAAACTGCAACTCTTGTGCATTTCTATTATTTGTTTAGTACCAACCGCAAAAAATCTTTTTTTGTTGCTTTAAGTAGACTACTATAAATTATTTTATAGTTAACATTGTACCTTTTTTGTGTTCACTAACTATTTTTATTTCGCTCTAAATAAAAATTAAGCAAAATATATATATTATGGCGACTTTTTTTGAATTTTTGGCGTATTTAAGCGATACGGAACTAATTTTGTTTTTAGGATTTATTAAAAACATTTTTAATAATTTGAAAAATATGTATTTTATTGTCAAAAACTTGTAAAAAAAGGTTTTGGCGATTTTGGCAATTTTTGATATTGAATTTGGCGAAAAATGTCAAAATCGATCTGACAACCCTGATGAAACGTGTGAATTGCACCAAAAATAGTGTGAAATGAAACAAAAAATGGTTTTTCTCACACAAGTGTTTCTGTATCTTTTTTTTGCGAGAATTATCTGTCATTTAAATAATTTTCCAGCAATTATTGGAAGGATGCGAGAAAAAGTGTTTCTATAACAATATTTTGCGAAAAGTTTCTTTCAACAACTGTCAAAATAAGTCACATTTGAAATTGGTGGCGAGAAAAACAAAATGTAGATATTTTGAATTTAAAATATGTTTATATACAATTTTTTTTAAATAAATAAAAAATAGAAGGAATATAAATGACGAATGCATAATTTATATGATGAAAATAAACAAAAAACAATTGTTATATTTTGTTATTTTAAATTTTTTTTAGCCTTTCCTTGTTTTGGTTTTAATCAGTGCTGCCACATAAATTTGTGCCAAAATCATCTATTTCCTGAGAAAAAAATAAAAAAGATCGTCTTTTTTGTTTTAAAATTGTTGTTTTTCCCTGGAGAAGTTACACAAAGGCATGAGAAAATATCATTTTAAACAAAAAACAAGTTAGAGTGCTATATTCGGCTGTGCCGAATCTTTGATACCCTCCACCGACAGTTCGAATGTTTAAAGAGTAATATCTGTATGATGTTATTATTATCTTAAACTTTGACGATTTGTTATTTGTTATGGTTTTAGGCGACTAAACTGTTTTCCGGTAGTAGGGTTTATATGGGGCCTAGTGTAAATTATGGACCGATAATCACGAAATTTCACAGCGTCATTTCTAGTCCTTTAAAACTGTAACGTACCAATTCCTGTTATGACAGCATTATTAATTATGGTTTTAGGTGTACTAAACTGTTTTCCGGGAGAAGGGTTCCTATGGGACCTAGGGCAAATTATGAACCGATCTTCACCAAATTTCACAGTAGCATTTATAGTCCTATGAAACTGTGACGAGCCAAAATTTGTTATGATTGCATTATTTTTTACGGTTTTAGGCGTACTAAACTGTTTTCCGGGAGTAGTGTTTATATGGGGCTTAGGGTAAATTATGGACGGATCATCACGAAATTTAACAGCGTGATTTCCAGTCAAATAAAACAAATTTTTGCAAAATCTTATCTCAGTCCGTGTCTTGTTCCACACATGTATGTTATTTTTTGTAACAAAATTATCAATTTTTTAGGTGGTGGTTCCACATTTTGATTCATAGCTCTCGTCGTACTAAACCGATTTTGCTGGATTTTAATCCCAAACTGCTTAGGATAACTACAAGCAATTTGTTTCCCAGTTTTTTTAGTTCTTTTGAGTTTTTCGAAAGTGAGAGTGTTTTCAACAGACGGACAGACGGAGAGACAGACGGACATGGCTAAATCGACTTAGAATTACTCAAGGATCCAGAATATATATACTTTATGGGGTCTGAGATGAATAATAAAAAAGTTTCACACGGAATGACAAACTTAATATACCCTCTTCACAACTAATTGTGGTGGAGGGTATAATGAAATAAATATTTTTACAAAAGCAAAAAGAAACCAAGCTTAATAAAATAAACATACATCCTTTTTTAAAAAAGATATATACATATTTACAAAAACCGAGATCAAAATGGAAAATATTTAAATTAAATCAGCTTTGATAACAGTATTATAAATATTCTGGGTTTTTATGGAATTGGTAGTGAAAACGATGTTTTATATTTATATCGTTTGTAGTCCGAAATAGTATATTATTAAAATTTAACTATATCGGTTTAAAAATGGCTGAGATATAAATTTTTAATTTACCTATTCCTACAATCTTTTTCTTTTTTACCTGAAATATACTTATTGGAATACCTGGTAGTTAAAATTAAAAAAATCGGTTCATAAATAAACGGGTTAAAGACCCAGTAAAATCTTCGCCTACAAAATAATATGTTAAGTAATCAGAAACACATTAAAGCACTACATACAATTCTACTGAAAAACTAATGAATTTTACAAGGGTTATGCCAAAATGAACAAATTCAAAAGTAAGTCATTTTTTTTATACCCTCCACCACAATTAGTTGTGAAGAGGGTATATTCAGTTTGTCATTCCGTGTGAAACTTTTTTACTATTCATCTAAGACCCTATAAAGTAAATATATTATGGATCCTTGAGTAATTTTAAGTCGATTTAGCCATGTCCGTCTGTCTGTCCGTCTGTCTGTCCGTCTGTCTGTTTGTCTGTCTGTCTGTCCGTCTGTCCGTCTGTTGAAAACACGCTCACTTTCGAAAAACTCAAAAGAAATCAACAAACTTGGTGTCAAATTTCTTGTAGTTATCCTAAGCAGTTTGGGATTGAAATTCAGCAAAATCGGTTCAATAGGATCTGAGCTATGAATCAAAATGTGGAACCACCACCTAAAAAAAAATGATAATTTTGTTACAAAAACTAACATAAATGGTGGAAAAATGCACAGAATGCTATAAGATTTCGCAACAATTCGTTTTATTCAACTGGAAATCACGCTGTGAAATTTCGTGAAGATCCGTCAATAATTTACCCTAGGCCCCATATAAGCCCTACTCCCGGAAAACAGTATATTAAGCCTAAAACCCTAACTAACAATGCTATCATTACAAATTTTTGGCAAGTCACAGTTACATAGGACTAGAAATTAAACTGTTAAGTTTCGTGAAGATCGGTCCATAATTTACCATAGGCCCCATATAAAACCTACTTCCGGAAAACAACTTAGTACGCCTAAAAACGTAAAAAATAATGCTATCATAACAAAATTTGGTACATCAAAGTTTTATAGGGACAAGAAATAAAACTGTGTAATTTCGTGAAGATCGGTCCATAATTTATCCTAGGCCCCATATAAACCCTACTTCCGGAAAACAGTTTAGTACGCCTAAATCCGTAAAAAATAATGCTATCATAACAAAATTTGGTACATCAAAGTTTTATTGGACAAGAAATAAAATTGTGTTATTTCGTGAAGATCGGTCCATAACTTACCCTGGGCCCCATATAAACCTTACTCCCGGAAAATAGTTTAGTACGCCTAAATCCGTAAAAAATAATGCTATCATAACAAAATTTGGTACATCAAAGTTTTATAGGGACAAGAAATAAAACTGTGTAATTTCGTGAAGATCGGTCCATAATTTATCCTAGGCCCCATATAAACCCTACTTCCGGAAAACAGTTTAGTACGCCTAAATCCGTAAAAAATAATGCTATCATAACAAAATTTGGTACATCAAAGTTTTATAGAACTGGGAAAAAGAGTGTGAAATTTCGTGAAGATCGGTCCATAATTTACCCTAGGCCCCATATGAACCCTACTACCGGAAAACAGTTTAGCCGCCTAAATCCATAATTAATAATAAATCGTCACAGTTTAAGATAATAATAACATCATACAGATATTACTCCTTAAACATTCGAACTGTCGGTGGAGGGTATCAAAGATTCGGCACAGCCGAATATAGCACTCTAACTTGTTTTATCTAAATACATCCAGAAAAAAAGTAGTTATCGAAGTTCTTATGGAAGAAATCTACTAAATAACAAGTGAAAGAAGCTATCCATTTTGAAAAAGTTTTTACTGGGAGATAAACAAAATTCTTTCTTGCCGGAGTAATGGTTTTGGCACAAAAGTGTACATATAAGATCAGAATATCAAATATCAATCATATTTTGTATATGTATATAAGAAGTATTAAATGTTCAAAATAAGCCAAGTCGGTCCATTACTTTCCCTCGAAATTTTGCTTTTGCCGATACATTTTTTAGGGAAGAGACAAACAATTTCGAGGGCAATTTTCACAATAGGGAAAAATATAAAAATTTAACCCTTGTTTCTAAAGATATCTTGTTTTCTAATAAACAAACATATAAAAATATTTACAATTATCTTATTTCGAAGACTAAGGGGCTTATAGTGTAAAACGCAACGCCAACAATTTCATTAAAAGCAAAAACAAAATCAAAAATATTTTATAAATTTGTTGTTGCTATCGAAGCTACTTGAGCTACTTGGGACAAATTTTGCTAACACCAATAGGTAGTAAGTTACATGGATGAGAAAGAACACTGCACAAGCTAAAAATTGAAAAAACCTCGTCTAGAGTTAGAAATTATTTTTTTTATACATAAGCCACTCGCATTCCAAAAAGCGACTAAAACTACCTTAAAGGAAAAGACATAAGCTTTCTTTTGAACAAAAAAAGAAACATTCCCGCTAAAAAAAAATATAAAAAAAAGTTTTAAATTTAAAAAAAACAATTTTTAAAAAAACAAAAAAAAGATGGATCAAATAGCTATCGAAGCTACTTCGGACAAATTTTGCTAACACCAATAGGTAATAAGTTACATGGATAAGAAAGAACACCTGTATGGCCAAAATGTCAAATTTTGACCCCCACTAACTCAGAAACTTTTAGACCGATCTTGTTGCAAATGTGTGTCTAAACTACTATCCAATAGGACTAACCTTGGTGCAAATTTCATCCAAATCGGAAGACATCGATTTCAAAATTGGGTCACTTGACATGAAATCCCCCATATGTAAAAGTAGAACAATTAACAAATATATTTGGGTTTTAGTACAATAAACCCTTTGTCTCCTATAAGGAGCATAATACTCATTTGGCAATTAACAAAAATAATTAACAAAAATAATAAAAATTTTAGACGAAGACTTTTTAGCTCATTTTTTTTAAAGATGATAGTGGAACAGGGGAAAAATACGTTTAACAGAGTTACAAGTCCAAGAGATATTGTTTTAGAAAGTAAGTTTCTTTTGGATTTGGTATATCGCTAAAAGCCCTTTTACAGCGAATTATTGAACATCAATAAATCAAGCTAAAAAGTCTTCGTCTGAATCCCATAAAAAAGTATTCGTAAAGTTCTACTAAGTACACATGCACAAAAAATCATATTAAAACCAGCAGCCAAATTACAACATTCAATATCGATCGAAATTACAATACAATTTAAATGCAGTAGTTTGGACCCAGGTAAAATAAGGAACAACGTAATTATTTTATTATTTTTCAAGGAGATCAAAGTCCGATTGATGTAGGAAATTAGTTTTTTTAATAAATTTCTATATAACATTTTTTTTTAAATTAGAAGGCGTATTTAACATAAATTTTTTTTAAGTTCGAGACATAAAACTTGATAAAAAAAAAGCTAAGAAAGCTAAGGTCTAAATTAAAGTAACGATAAGTTTTTTGTTACTTTAAACTATAGCAACAAGATTTATTAGACTGTAGTTAATATTTTGTCTGAAATAATTTCGATACAGTATTAACACAAAGGAGATTGTTTTGCTTTGTTTTTATTTATTTATGGTGGGGGAAAAATGTTTCACATTCACCGACGAATGTGGTATAGAAGATATACCTTTTGCAATTCTACTGATATCTGGAAACATAAGTTCATTAATTTTATGTTTCAATTCTCCAACCCTAAACCAAAATACTTCAATGTTAAATGTTTGAAATTTTTAAATTGTACTTAACATGTCATTGCAGTACTTCAGTACTTTTGCAATGCTAATAGTACTTAAAAAGTACAATTGTACTAACTTTATAATCCATGATTAGTCTGTACGTGTAGGATTACGGATCGATTATTACCATTTTCTAAACGTTTCGCTTTACAATTAGGGCGTATGCAACAAAGTTCAACATATTTTTTTGAATTCATTTAATTACACTGTGCTAGTTGAAAAAACTGATTAGCCGGGCTCCTGGCGTTTTAACGCAGAATCCTTAAATTTGACCCCTGCAGCGACGAGTAGGATGCTCCTAGGTGTGTCAAATGTATAACTAACCCTACTTTATTTTTCCCATTATTTATTTTTACCACATCTACCCGCAATCACCAAATACCAAGTACAAACTTTTCAATACAGACTAGAAATATATTGAAGAAAAAGTCCCATAAATGCCCAGGATTCGCCCCTAGAGGGATATAATGTATGACAGACCTCAATTAGTTTTTTGTCCTTAAAAATTTCTTGAGACATAATTGCCCTTTATCTATACTTCTTATAGGGGGCCCCCATACAAATATTGCGTTTTATGAAATTCTTAAAGTAATTAAAATTTTTCGTCTTTTGTAAATGAAATCAAAAGTTTTTAACAGATTTTAATCAGTTATGGCTGGTTTTGTTTGCAACTATGTTATACATTTGGAGCAAATGTTTATCACTCTCAAGATGCATATGAGCCAGATATGTATATGTTGATAGTTATAAACATTTGCTCTAAATTTCATTGAATTTAGTAAAACGTCAGATCGCCAATTTGAAGATAATTTGATGAAAGTAGGTACCACCGTTTCAATTGTAAGCCTTCTGAAAAAAGTGAGAATAATAATGATGCATAATTTCACATAGCCCCATACAAACTCCTTTCCGGAATATAACCCAGCCTTGCATTACAACGGAGCAGTATTAATATTGCTCCATGTTCATACATAATCCCAGGGGATTAGTTTTGAAGCTTCTTCATGGTATAATCCAGAGGATTCGATTTGAAATTCTTTAAAAACGAAAACATGTTGTTTAACTAGAAACTCTTTTTTAACATTGACATAAAGATGGTTATATTCAGAGTTTATTCGGCACAAATAAGCTCTTATATAAATCATAACTTCATATCATAATTTTGTTGGACCGGGGCCATGATTTGTCGGTCATTGGTCATAATAGGGGACAATCTAGAAAATGTGTCTTTATTAGCTGTGGTAGAGTGTATCAATTGGTCGGGCTTGACTTTACTTGTTTTTTTTTTGAAGTGAAAACACGCTGGAAATTTAAATAAATTTCCTTTTCCTTAAATTTTAAGAATTGTTGAAAAAACTATGAACATTTCTAAAAGCATAAGACTATTTAAAATCGAATCTTTTTACTTACATTCTTGAAATGGCCTTGTATTTTTAGAAGATCCCGAAATCTTAGCGAAAAGAAACGGCGAGATCAATTCAATACGCTTGTCAATGACTTGAGTGCTTTAATCTCAACATCAAATCGTAAAATGGATAAATCCACTGTCCTCAAGTCCACGATAGCATTTCTAAAGCATCATAATGGTAAGTTAAAGTAGATTTATAAACAAAAGCTTATTGAAAAATAAAAACTGCTAACTTAAAGTTAAAGAAACTTTTATTCTATTGGCGAAAGTATTTCTTCTTGTTACCTTCTTTAAAGAGGCAACCGATCGTTCCAAAGTATTTGAAATACAGCAGGACTGGAAGCCTTCATTTCTGAGCAATGATGAATTTACGCAATTGATGTTGGAGTCATTGGACGGTTTTATAATAGTTTTTGGCGGTCGAGGTTCGATATTCTACACATCAGATAGTATAACAGCACAATTAGGTTATTTACCGGTAAGTAAATAGAATCAGAGTGGGTTGGGCGAAATACATGCATTGAAGTATCTGAAATACAAAGTACATGAAAGTCATGTATTTGAAATACAAAATACATTTTAGTCGTTTATTCAAAATACGAAATAGATTAAAGTCGTGTAATTAAAATACAATATATCGTCGCAGGAATTAAAGAAAGCTGTAACTGACAAAACATAAAATGTTCACCAGAGCCAAAAAACCTGTATTAAAGAAAGTAGAAAAAAAAGATCATATCACCAAAACTATACAACTTAGGAACATGATTTTAAAAACGACGCAGTATTTTTTTCTGATAAAAATTATGCAAAAAAAAACTTATTTTCGATTTCTGTCAGTTACAGCGTTCTTTAATTCCTGCGACGATATGTACAAACTACTTTATTATTATGTATTCAAAATACCAAATAAAAAATCCTTTTTTAGTTTAAGGCAATGTACCAATGTATACTTAAGACCTGCACAGATATGTATATCTGTTCGTACAAGTTTAAGTGTGTTTACTTAAGTGGATGCGTATTGATTAGTGGTCTAGTGTTTCTGATATAAGTTGATGTTGATATTATTTTTAAAAGAGTGAATGTGAGTTTATAAAAAGAGAATGAGAGTGAAATATCTGTATATATCTGTTTCGCAAAAGCAGATACTACCCAGCGGGTAAATGTAATCAAAAGAAATCGAGAAAGTAATACATATCTTGTATAATATTTGTTTCCAGAATTCATTATTCTTAACACAGGACATGCCCTAGGATTGTAATAAATTACACTGTGATAGTTTTTGACCCGAAAAAAATTAACTTCGATTAATCCTTTTCGAACTATTAGGCAGGAGTCCCCTGAGTGCGAAAGTACATTTGGAAGTGTCAAATTGGCTCCAGTTTTTGAGGAATCGGTATATACCAATTTTTCATGGATATAGCTAAGTCTGCGAAAAGTTTCAAATCTTGTGTCTATTTTTGTCCTTCTTATATGTTGTTTTAACAACAAATACTCTTAAAAATAACCGTTACGTATCATGCTAAACTTCATCATCCAACTCGGATTGCAAATACCAGCAAAAGTCTGCTAAAAGAGAATTTAATCTTTTTAATGGCTAAAAAACCTGAAAATATGGTCAAATATCGTTACTTTTGGTCGACTTAATGGTTTAAATTACGTGCAATTTTAAAAAAAAGTCAAAACATTCCGTAAAAGAAAGTTAAGAAGGCAAAAACAGCTAATAGAGTCGAATAAAATTTTTTTAAAAAGCGCAGACTTAGCTATATCCTTGAAAAATGGATATATACCGATTTCTTAAAAACTGGAGCCAATCTGACACTTCCAAATGTACTTTCGCACGCGACTCCCCCCCCAAAAAACGAAAAGGATTCATTGAAGTTCATTTTTTCGGCTATCAAAGTGTTAGTTTAATGTAATATAAAAAATTCATCCTCGATAATAAAAATTAGTAGACAACATAAAAACAGTAAGAAATAACGGATTTTTTTTTTAAATATGTAAGAGTAAAACACGAACAATACTCACGAACACAAACAATTCATTCCTTGTTTTGCAAATGTGGGAATATACTTGGTAATGAATTCATTATTATTTTGTTTGAAAAATTGCCTTTTCAATTCCAATAAATGCATTATTATATATAAGTGGGCTAAATTTGAATCTGTAATCAGTGATGTTAGATGTTTTTTTCAAATTATCGTCAAAATTTAAAAAAAAAATCGTCATAATCGTCATTAGTACTGAAAAAAACCGTCAAAAAATCGTCATATAAAAAATCATTTTTTTTTATCAACACGGATAAGTTACTCTATTAAAACATAAAAAAATAATTAAGTATAAAATTATACAAAACCAAAAAATATAGAATTTTTAATACTTAAGACGATTTGGTGGGGCTTTGATATAGCTCTCCGGAGATTTTCGTCAAACACTTCCTGCCATCCCCAAATCTTCTGCTGTGGATGAACTTAACGCGTGCCTATAATCGTCGTCTTTGTGGAGTTGCAATTGACCACAAACATGAGAGTCGCGTTGCAGAACGACCCATCGGCTGCTAAATTCTCAAGACAACTGCTGGAGCTTGGCCAAATTCCTGTTGATGTTTCGAATGGATTGATATCGTTCCCTTAAAATTTTTGTGAATTCATATCGTCCAAGGAGGAACTCATCAGCAAAGTGTTCCCTGGCATTGCACAAAATTACAAAAATCGCGATTGGATTCGTGAACGGGCACTAGCAGCGAAGAATAAGGACGTCGATAGCTTAAACTTTATTATTCAAAGTCAAATCGCAGGACAACTGCATACGTACAAATCTGTTGACAGCGTCACCGACGAAAATTAACCGACCAGCTACCCGTCGGAATTTTTGAACTCGCTTGATGTACCAGGAACTCCGCCGCATAATTTACAGCTAAAGGTGGTATCGATCATAATCATGTTGCGGAATCTCAATCCTCCAAAAAATGTGCAACGGTACGCGGTTGTCCGTCAAAAAGCTAATGAACAATGTGATTCAGGCGACAATCATCAAGGGCAAATTCAAAGGAGAGGAAGTCCTTATCCCACGAATTTAAATTATTCCAACTGACCTTCCATTCCAATTCAAGCGGATTCAGTTCCCGTTCGATTGGCATTTGCAATGACAATCAATAAATCGCAAAGCCAATCACTAGAAGTCTGTGGGATTAATCTCGAATTTTCCGCACGGTCAGCTGTACGTTGCATGTTCGCGTGTTGGGAAACCGTCTTCGTTATTTGTTTTTGCGCCGGAAAACAAATCGAAAAACATTGTTCATCAAATCGCTCTATACTGATTCTATTGAAATAAATCACATTGAAAATTTAAATATTTGTTTTGTATTATTACTCTAAAGTTTGTCTGAAGGCTTAAAATTGGGGGACGAGGCGAAGTTCGTCGGGTCCGCTAGTATAAATATATATTCGCCTCTACACACATATACAAACTAAGAAAAAACTTTACTTGCCAGATTAAGTGTTATAAAATTGATGCCAGATTAAAGTTTAAAATAAATTTATTGACAGGATTAAATCATCAAAACCAAAGTTACTCTACATTAAAAATCGTCGGTTTTCTCTATCACGTCAGGGTTTCGAGATACAAAAAAATATTTTGATATTTTATTTGAACGTCGTTTGTATTTTGTTGGTCGGTTTCGCGTATAAGAGTCCATCAATAGTCTCCCAGCATGTTTAATCTCAAAATCCTTGATAAATTCTTTAAATGTTCAATAAATCTTGGTGAGCACGCTCCCCTTGTTCGCGTTCACTGGACCTAGGTTTTTTTGGAAAAAAATGAAAAATATGCAAAACATTCTGACTGCAAAACCAAAATAACGTAAATATGCATTTCTTTTAAGATTCTGCTGGCGACTACAACGCTAAACATACATATTGGGGCTCCAGACTTATTAGTCCTAGAGGTAATCAGCTATACAATACCGTAACTGCAAATAATTTTGATGTGGTATCGAGTGGTAAGCCTACCTATTGGCCAACCGACTTCAATAAGCTACCAGACCTTATTGACTTTGCTGTAATTAAAAACATCAAGCGCGATCAGGTACTAGTTAGGTCCTCCTATGATCTTTCGTCTGATCATTCACCTTCAATCCTCATTTTAAAAGGTAACTCTGACGCTGCAGCTGCAGCTGCAAACTTTATTTCCTATCCAAACAGAAACACAAATTGGTTAAAGTATAAAATGTATGTGAGCTCTCACCTATCACAGTGCATTCCCCTAAAAAATTCATCTGACATCCAAATAGCTGTCGACCGATTTACAGAAGTCTTGGATACTGCAGCAAGAAATGCAACCCCAATCAAGCGGACAATTAAACGTGCTCCTTACAATACATCGACGGATATAGAGGCCCTTATCAGAGAAAAAAGGAAGTTAAGAAGACAATGGCAAAACAGTCGTTCCCCAACCACTAAGGCCCAACTACAATTATGCCTGACCACACTTCGCAACAAATTGAGACAGAACCACGAGTCCGCAATAGAAGGCTATCTAAACAGCCTAGACGCCACAAAAAACTCCAATTATAGCTTATGGAAAGCTGTACGGCATATGAAATGCCCTATAACCCAAGAATCTCCATTAAGACTGGAAAACCGCACTTGGGCCAAAAACACACATGAAAAATTAAACGCTTTTGCGGGCCACCTTGAGAAAGTTTTCACGCCACATGATGCACATACTTGTTCCTGTCGTCCAATCATTCCTGATAAGGTAAACCATCCATTAAAATTTAACATAACTCAAGTAAAATCTGCAATAGAAAAAGTGAATATTAGAAAATCTCCCGGACCTGACCGCATCACAGGGTCAATGATAAGAAACCTACCATCGTCTGCTTCCAGAATCTTGCTGCTCATTTTTAACGCTATATTAAGAGTCGGATACTTCCCATCCTCATGGAAGAGGTCTATAATTGTTATGATTCCCAAGCCAGGAAAAGATGCTAGCCAGGTTGCGTCGTACAGACCGATAAGCTTATTGTCAATCCTATCGAAGCTTTTCGAACAAATATTCGTTTTAAGTATAACTCCTCATCTAAATGAACACGACATCATCCCGGACCACCAGTTCGGATTCAGAGCGAAACATGGTACAATAGAACAAGTGCATAGAATTTTCACCCTTATTAGATCGGCGTTTGAGAAAAAGCAATACTGCTCAGCACTGTTTATAGACATTTCCCAAGCTTTTGACAAAGTTTGGCATGATGGGCTACTCATCAAAATAAAACGAATGCTTCCTCAAAACACTCACAAGCCTCTGGAGAGCTATCTAACAGGCAGAACATTCATAGTAAGGTCGCAAGATAAATACTCCCCCCTCAAGAAAATTTCTGCTGGTGTTCCCCAAGGCAGCATATTAGGACCGCTTCTATATATAATATACACAGCGGATATGCCAACAAACCTGAGCACGCATACCTCTACATTTGCAGACGACACAGCATTTATTAGCGTTAACCATGACCCAAAAGTCGCATCGCAAAATCTGCAGTCCCACATCAATGAACTAGAGGCCTGGCTAGAAAAATGGAGAATAAAGGTTAACCCGGCTAAATGTGCTCACTTAACTTTCGCGCTCAGAAGACAAACGTGCCCAGCTGTAAAAATAAATAACATCACTGTTCCGGTAGAAAACCATGTTAAGTACTTGGGAATTCATATAGATAGACGCTTGACCTGGTCGCGTCATATTGAAGCGAAAATAACGGCTATGAAACTTAAAGCAGCTCAACTACATTGGCTTCTCGGTCGAAACTCAAAATTGTCCTTAGACAACAAAATTCTCTTAAACCAATATGGACATATGGCATCCAATTATGGGGTACTGCATGCGCATCTAACATCCAAAAGCTTCAAAGAAGACAGTCTAGAATATTACGACAAATTGTCTGCGCCCCATGGTATATACGTAATGAAATTATCCACAGAGATCTCAACGTCCACACTATCCAGGAGGAAATTAAAAAATATTCAATAAGCTACATCGATAAACTAATGGTCCACCCTAACTACCTCGCTCGGGGTTTGCTTCAGTTCGAAGGTCACCAGAGGCTAAAAAGAACCGATACTTTGATCCTAACTAGAAGACATTTTTAAAATTTGAATACAGCAGTTAGTGGTTACACTGGTAACAACTAATAAACAACAAGTAGAATTAAGATTTGAATACATATTGTAAATTTCGATAAGAAAGATTCAATAATAAAAATAAACTAGATGACCCGTGCGAATATTTCGCACCGTTAGTTGTCATTTTTGTAACATAAAATGAAAATAATTAATAAAAATTTTAGTAACTTCAATACATTTTAAAATATAATTTTTATCAATGAAAATATTAATTTTTAAATTTCTAATTATTTTTCGTCATTAGTGTTAGAAATAAGCTTTAAAATGAGATATCATTCATTAAATTTGATGCGGTGGTATGGGAGATATTTGCAACCGACAAAAAAAAGTGCTTTAGAAATAATATATATGATGATTTAAAAAAAAAAAAAAAGATTCTGATATTGCATATCCTTTTTGCCAACCAGATATTCACCACACACAAAGCCAAAATAGCATGAATCAGTAACACACGATCTAACTGACATGCTTAAATTTTAAGGGCCGATGTTGAATGTGAACCACACCTGAACGTCAAGTTTTTTTCTGCATTTCATTTGACATTTCTCAATTTCAGACTTACTCAATTTGAATCATGGAAAAATACACAATCGAGCAATGCGTTACAGTTATTCAGGCTTATTATGAAAATCAAAATGCATATCGTACACTTCGGGATTTTTTCGGTCAATTTAATCATCCAAATATGCGTACAATCGGAAAAATCCTGCAAAACTTTGAGCAAACCGGGTCTGTAGGAGATGCATGCTCGTACAGCTCGTACTGCTGAAAATATTGCTGGTGTTCGCGATAGTGTGTCTGAAGAGCCGTCCACCTCAACTCTTCGTCCTGCAACAAAAACATAAAGACTTGCATTTACACGCTTACAAGGTGCTCAAGAACTAAAGCCTCTTCACCATTCCAAACCGTCGTCAATGGTCAGAATGGTGGCAAGAAATGGCAGCAGTGGATGATAAATTTTCGAAGAAAATCATCTTCAGCGATGAGGCACATTTTCCCCTCAGTGGATTCGTCAATAAGCAGAATTGCCGCATTTGGGCGAATGATATTCCAAGATTGATTGTCGAAAAACCAATGCACCCACAAAGAGTGAGTGATACTGGCGGCATCATCGGCCCATATTTTTTCCAAAATGAGGCCGGGCAGCCAGCTACTGTGAATGGTGTTCGCTATTGTGATATGATAACGAACTTTTTATGACCTGAATTGGAAGATATGGATGTGGTTTCAACAGAACGGTGCCACTTGCCACACAGCTATCGAAACAATGGATCTTTTGCGTGACAAATTTAATGGCCGTGTTATCTCACGTGGTGGCGATGTCAATTGGCCGCCAAGTGCATGTGATTTGACGTTTGAATTCTCTCCTTGGGGTTATTTGAAAGAAAAGGTGTACGTCGATAAGACAGCAACATTTCAAGAGCTAAAATATGAGATAATTCGGCACATTAACGGCATAGAACCTCAATTATGCCTCAGCGTCATCGAAAATTTGGACCACCGGATGGAGGTGTGCCGCCGATATTTTGTTCCATACATAATTGAACCGTACCTATATTATCATAATGAAATGAAATGACAATAATTTCCTTAATACATACCCAGTAAAAAACGTGCTCCAAAAGGAGCAGGTTTTTTGTATGAATTCATACCACAAATCGCTTCAAACCTGCTGATGGGATGCCGGATTTTTGTATGGGGTGTTCCCGGTTTGGAGGACTATTTTCTGCTGACGATAAGCGCTTCTTTTAACATGCAAACAAAGCGCTCCTAGAGTGCTTTTTTAAGGGCTAACTATATAAATGTTTTGCTTTTACTTGTTTAAATGTCTTTTTTCAATCATTTTCGTAAACTATAATATATTTTTTTTTTCGATTAAAAACCCTCTTCGTTGTCAGCACTAAAATAGCAGCTTTTTTGTATATTTTATTCGTTATCATTTACAGCTTTATAAGAGCTCTCTAATTGAAGCGCTTGAGTATGCGCTTTTTCTCTGTAGTGCTTCCAAAAACCCAAATTTTTTTTACTGGGTAGTTTTTTTTTTATTCAAAACAACATCGGCGATTAAAATTTAACCACCCTTTAGTATTCCTGTAAGGCATTCATAGCAAGATTTTGAATTCTATGCCGATCCTTTGTCGTACTGCGTTCTAATAACAAGCGATTTTATACGAGTAACATAATATGCCATAATAGCTCTCTATATTTTAGGGGACAGTTTAGAAAACATTGAATATACTTTTAATGCTCTCTTATTCTTACCCTGTTGCAGATCTAATTTGGTTCTTACTGGCACTAACACCCAATTTTCACGATGACTTCCCCCCTATTTTCAAATCATTTCATTTACGTTTGATTGTGAGCCGGGTAGAAAATAAAGCAGTGTTTCTTTTTAGACATTCCTCTTTGCACTTATTTGTGTTTTTCAAGTTATGTTTTATAATTTTTGCAAAGTGATTAGTGCTTATTAAAATATAGAAAAAACAATTAGATGTAATAATTAAAAAGAAATATTATTACTTATCAAACTATGTACAATACCAAAATTTTCAATATTTTATACGAATAAGGAACTAAGAAAATCAGAAAAAATCAACTCAGGCTGCAAAAAAAGAAACAGAGTGAAAATTTAACAAGTTCTTGGAAGTTGCTTTAAAAAAGAAATACAAAAAAATTATGTCTTTTAAATCATCTTGAAATTTGTGTGTAAGTGAGGTAGGAAGAAGGAAAAGCATTTGAAATATAAAATACTTGAGCGACAGGTATTAAGATACAAAATCCATTTTGGGAACTTGTAATTGTATTTCAAATACATGTATATGAAATAGTACCGAACCCCGAATACAATAACATGTAAAACACAAAACTTTATTAACATTTTTTCTTCTTTTGCAGTGTGATCTCATAAAGAGATCAATTTTTGATTTGGCCTACGAAATGGATCATGAAAATCTTTTTAACGTTTTCCTTAATCATAAGCCCGTCATTGAACCAATGCAGACCGATATCAATTCACGAAATCAGGTCACATTCTTTGTGCATTTGAAACGTGGCGGTATTGATGATCGCAGTAGCGGCAATACATATGAATTAGTAAAATTTGTAGGTTATTTTAGTATGTATTCCGTAAAGTATATGCGATTAGATTAAAAAATTTTAATTGAAGTGGTTAATTTTTCCATTTGTTTTTATTTTTTAGGAAATGACGCCAATGTGGAGGCGAGTAGCATGCAAAATTCGCAAGCATCAGTGCCACGTATTTTACAAATAAATAGCGCCAAAGAGATTGATAAGAAATTGATATTTGTGGGTACGGGACGTTTGCAGATGCCTCAGTTGATACGTGAGATAACGGTAACGGATCCTACGCGCAACGAATTTACCTCCAAGCATAGTATGGAATGGAAATTTTTATTTCTTGATCATAGAGCGCCACCTGTAATTGGTTATATGCCATTTGAGGTTTTGGGGACATCGGGCTATGATTATTATCATTTCGATGATATTGATGATATAGTGACTTGCCATGAGGAGTGTAAGTTAACTAATATAAATCTGGAAAATATATTTTAAATTATTAATTACAATTTCACTAGTAATGCAAACGGGCAAAGGAAAGTCTGGCTATTATCGTTTTCTGACCAAAGGTCAACAATGGATTTGGCTACAAACCGATTTTTATGTGTCGTACAATCAGTTCAATGCTAAACCCGATTATGTGGTCTGCACCCATAAAGTTGTTAACTACGCTGATGTTTTGAAATACCAGAAAAAGGATCAGCAATGTCATCTTTCAAACAGCATTTCTGCCGACAAACTCAAATCCCCTGCGTCAGTCGTACGTGATTTAGATTCTTCGAATAGCCATCTGGAAGCTGCATCTACGGCTCAAGCCACACCATCTTCTTTAACGACACCAAACAGTAGTGGTCTTTGTAGTAGTGCTAATTTATTGAGCGACATAATTAGCAATGAAACCTCTCCTAGTATGGATACTTTGTGGACGAATGCATCGACACCCACGGGCGCTGGCACAAGTCATATAAATCCTTTGAAATCAACCTCACGTCCAGCATCCAGTTATGGTAATATTAGTTCAACTGGTGTTTCTCCAAATGTCAAAAGAAAACGTTATCCGTATCATTATAGAGGCAATGATTCAGACTCAACTTCGATGTCGGCCGATTCCGGTACGAGTAGACATTCATTAATGACACATACCAGTTCGGTAAGTAGCTAAAGATCCAAAAAACTATATTTTCAATAGGGGATTTTGAAAGCATCTGCAGTTTCTGATTTGGTTAAAAATTTAAATTGATGAGCATTCGTAACATAAAATAGCCCCAACTACTGAGATAACCGCTTTCAAGTTCTCCTTTGCTACATACATATAAAAGCTCTAAAAAATGAAAAGCTTTCATTTTCCAAATTCAACACCATTTACCCTTTAAGAGTACAAACTTGCATTGCGGGCCGCATATTCAACCTTATCTAATCCTCGATTAACGGCTTCAAGTCTTAAAAACACAATTTTTTAATTGTTTAGAATTTGTATTTACCAAAAAATTCTTTTGTTTTGTTTTGAAGGGCCGCAAAAGAATTTCCTCTAATATGCATCAACAAAATCTTAACTTATCCGGAAACCAACAATTACATCAACACCATCATCAACAACATTCCATGCCCATATCCAACAGTCAACTTCCCCATGTATTAAACCAACAGCAGCAACATCGACAGACGCTGCAGCACCAACAGCAGATGTCACAGCAAATTTCGATGCAAGTAAACAACAATAGTAGCCAACAAAGCCAGCAGAAAATGCTGCATATATTACCACAACACAGTTCAGCCGGGATGGCCGGCAATCACTCATGTCAGTTTTCCCAGCCTCCATTTCCACTGCGCAGTCCTCAAATAGTGACTCCCACATTTCTGGAACCTCCTCAATATCTAACAGCGATACCAGTGCAACCAGTGATAGCTCCATTTCCCGTGGCTCGGGTTATATCGCCACTACCGGTAAGATTTAGTTTAACATCTGCTAATGAGACAGGTATACGGTCCATTTCATCTTCATCCTCTTGCTTCTTAAAGAATCAATCGGATATGCTAGCAGGACCTGTGATAATGACACCCACCCAGAGCCAGTTGCAAGAGCAATTGCAGCGCAAACATGATGAATTGCAAAAGTTAATCATGCAACAGCAAGATGAGTTGCGTATTGTTTCGGAACAACTGTTATTAGCACGTTATACTCTGCTGCAGCCTGTGATGCCCGTCAACTATAACACGCCCGTGTCGGTGGGGAATAATACTCGAAACTATAATTACAATAGCAACACAGTGCAACCACAATTTAATCAGTATGGGTTCGCTATGAATGCGGGTGAAATGCAAAACCAACAGGATCAACAGTTAATGATGCAACAACAGCACAATTTACAACAACAAATGCATCAAAACCATGCCCAACAACAGCAGACCACGCAACAGCTACAGCAAACCATGATGCAACCTCACACGAACCATCACGAACACAACGTACAACCTGCAACAGAAACATTAACAATGAATCGACCTGTACCCGACTTAGATCAATTCGCGCAAGAGGAGTTTGATGCCTTTCTCAATCTATCCCCTCTACACAGTATAGATGGTTCACAAAGTAATCTTCATACTTTGAGTAATGTCAACAATAATACTCACCTTACCAACCAAAATGTACCCAACACCTCAAACACCAATAACACGAGTGTTAATAACAGTAACAACCTGCAAGCAGTACCATTTAGTAGCAATCCAAATAATAGCGAAGATTCACTACTCTCCTATATGCAAATGGCTGCTGATTCTAGTCCAGCCCTAAATTTCCCCATGGGCATAAGCGATGACGGCTCCGAGAGTCACAGCCAAGATGCAAAACATTTACCCAACCCTAATGCACTTCATTTAGCTGTTAACACAGCGCCAAACCAGTCTGCAGTGGCACAACCGCCACAGCGGTCACCTGGATTCTTTTCAACGCATAATTTTCAAAATCTCACTAGTGCACCTCAAAATCCTAATGCAAATAATACCATCAATAATTCTTCCACAACGACAAATCCTACTAATAGTAACACAGATCCATTGCCATCCGATTTGGATACAATTCTTCCTTATCCAATCACGCAAGAACAATCACAACATCTTTTCAATACCAACAATTCGCATACAACTGGAAATAGTCAATAATATTAGGTTTCTTTTGATCTAAAACTTTATAGTTTGGATTAATCAACAGAATACAATAGACATCAGCCAGTTGAAGATGAACGATGTCAATAGATTCCTCGGGTAAAGCGTTAGCTGACTTATATTAGTTTAATTGTAGAAAAACCCAATCAAGCCCAAAATAATACGATTACTATAAATTTTAATGCCATAACTAGAACTACGGCTTCCAAAAATATACTGCAAATGTAGCAATAGCATTAGCTTAAAAAAAACAAATTATTTGCTACTTTTTCACGAAAAAAAAATCTCAAAATAGAATCCTTATTCAAGGATTATAACTAAACTATATTAAATATTTGCTTAATGCGACTTACTTTATAAAATCTAGCAGCCAATTTACCAAGTTCACTTGTAATTCGTTTGAGTACTTTTACAGCTGTTATCCAAAAAAGTAAGCGTACGCAAAAAAAAAACAATTTGTAAAATAAAGGCAACAGCTGGTGGCAAATAACTGAAGTGTTAAAAAAAATGCTTAAACTTTTGACTACTTAAATCGTTTTCTTATCGGTACTTGATTAAATAAATATTGACGAACATTTTTGGAAAATACAAACAAATTTGTTTGTTGTTTATTTTACTTGATTTTACTAATTTGTGGCCGGTTAATTTATTCAAAAGAACATGAATAATTTTTTTGCTATTGATTACTTTACCTTTAAATCACCCTTGTGTGAAAAACCACACAAAAGGAAACATTTTTACACGATAAACAAATAAAAATAAAAAATTTGTTGAGGTACACTAAAGAAACTTCTTGACTTTGTTAGCAATATCAATTAAGTACTGAAAACACTTAAAAAAAACATTTTTCATTCAATACTAACGTAAGTTACCCACGTGTGTGGTTTTCCACACATATGTGGTTTGTATAGAATTTGCACTAGAGAGAAAGTTTTCTGTCGGCAAGTGTGAATATTTTTGATATTGTTGCTAACTGTATGCAATATACATATGTTTTATTAAGTGAGTGCTTATCTAAAATGCACACAAGCTTTGTATGGTTTGTTGTTGATCAACAACGGGATAAGTGCATCATTAATGTTATAATTACAAGCGAACTATGGCGCCACAGCAAAGAAGACAGACATTGCATATGTGTGAAATACAACACACGAGGGTAACTAACGTAAGTGTTTTTGAGGGTGACTCTAAAATATTAACATAAAAAAAGTAATTTGGTGTTTTGCCATATACATAAATATACATAAATGATTCAAAAACAAGTTGAATTAATTAATATTTATTCACTTTTTGTTTTGGTTTAATTTTTTTAACAACACTTCTTTTATTAAACAATTTCACAATTTGTATGCTTTTGCTTTGTTACTTTTGGTTGTTTACCTTTTGAAACATATGTCTTTTTATTTTTTACAAAATTTTACTGCAAAAATGTCTGCACGTAAAATTTGCTAATACTCAGTCAAGAACTGTCACTTTACGTTTTCAATTTGCGTTCTCATTTACTGTATTTTGTGAACGCTAACGCAATTTAGTAAAATGCAGTAAAGTTCAGTAAAAAATAGTAAAAACTTTTATGTTCTCGAACGCAGCTATTAACCAGGGTTGTGAACTATTTCTAATCAAAAAGCGCCGTGCCCCCAATCAGGAAGCGCTAAAAAGCGCTAAATAAAAAAACTTAATGAAATGTTTAAGGACCAAGTTTAATTAATTACACTGGCCGTCAAAAAAAAAATCGTTTTAAATAAAAATATATGAAAAACAAAAGTACTACTGCGCTAAATTCAAATCCGTTTTACAAATAATTATTTTCAAAATTATTTCTTAATTAGTGGCGGCCATTTTTCCATGCAAATTAGTATTTTTATCATTTATCAGAAATCCAGGTATATTATGAATAAAATAAGACAAGAGATCAGTAAACAAAATGTTAACTAGACGTGATTGAATAAACTATTTGGATTCAGCACGCTAAAGTGAATTAAAATCACATAATCAAGTTCTCTAGATCGATTTTTTTTTGTTTTTTGCCGAGCAGTGTTAATAAAACATTAATATTTTTTAAAAGCCTTTTCTGATATTTCAGGAAAATTAAAGTAATATAATTTCAAATATACACGGAACGAATTATTTACTAAATCACCAGAAAATATGTCTTGAACCACGAAAATTTTGCACTTTTCTCGTCCAAGCCAAAAATTTCTTATTCTATATTAACCTGTGTTTACCTGGTTTAAGCAAAAAGTTATGACTCAAAGCGAAAATTTTCTAAAATACAGCTAAAAAAATTTTATTTTAAATCAAGTTTTCGCTGCTTTTTATTTTACAAAATCAGAAGAAAAGCCAAAATTTTTTCCATAAAAACGTATAGCACTAGTTAGTTTAAAAAAAACTTAATATAAAAAAATAAGAACCTTTTGATTGATATGTTAACATGTCGATCCAAATAAAAACTAATTGAATCAAACCAAGTTTTCTTGAGCATTTTCTGAAAAATTTAAAGAAATCGCTAGCATTTGTTTCTTGATTCTATTTTAAAATCAGACTAATATTAAATAAATGCTTCTTGAAATGTTTGATCATAGACCAAAAACGTGAATTTTTTAATCATGAAAAACTGTTTCTTTATTTAAGAAACTTTTACTTAATACGAACAAAACAAGTTAAAATCAGTTATTTATTTTTTGATTTTCTTGTTTTAAGAAACGAAATGGATTTCTTTAGAAAATAAACTTCTTTCCTTGTATAAAATGTAAAGTATTTACAAAACGGAAACAAATTTTGGTTTAATGTGTCTTGATTTTAATGTATGCAAATAAAAGTACAAAAATCTTTGGTATCAATAAAAGCGCTTATTTAGCGCTCTTTTTAAAAAAGCGCTAAGGAAAAAATATGCGCCTTTTCAACAGTTAAAAGGCGCTAAATCAAGCGCCTAAGGCGCTAAATTGGCAACTCTGCTATTAACTACCAGTCGTTATAACTGTCAAAAAACATATTGTTTATTGACAGTTGAAGCTGAATTTGGTGAAATTTGTCGTTAATGATTTATGCTTGTATTCACAAAAATATTTTTAATTTAATAACGGGTTACAAGACGAATTTTCTTTTAAAATTTAATAATCGTTTATGAATACGGGGGTTAAATTGTAAATACAATAATTAAAATAACAAATTGTAAATATAAAATATTACACTTAGAGAAAACGTTAGTGCAAATATTTTATCTTAGCTATAAGTTAATTTTAATGTTGCTTGTAAAATTGTAAAAACTGTATATTATAAAATAGTTGTTTATATAATGTAAATTATTGGTAATGTTAAAATATTATTACGTATACAAAAAAGTTTAAGTTAAATTATATTTTATTTTCTAATATTTTTTTTAATACACAGTTTACACACTGAAAATATTCCATGCTCAGTGTTCAAAAATAAACCGAACTCTATTTAGCATACGGTACACACACCCAAAAGCGATATCTATTTTTTAGTGTTTGTGTATTAGTACACAACCCTTAATAACACTGTACAATAAAATTAAATTTTTTCAAAATAACAACGCTCGGCAAACTGATTCTTGAATAGGGAACTAAAAAAAAAAGATATACATACGTGTATCGGCGTTTTAAAAGTTTTACATCTGAAACTCGTTTTACGGAATATTTAAAGTTAAACCCTTGTGTAGTAAAAAACGTAGAAAATCAGGTGATATTTAGGTTTTTGGTATATAGTGTCTTCAGAAGATTAAGATTATAGATTAACCCTCCAATTATTCTGAAAATAGACCTTTCTTTTTGAAAAAAAAACAAAAACACTTTAAAAATATTTCTCATGCAATTCTACTATTGGTCTCCAAACACACTCAAGTCGAAAATTCAACTTTAATACCAGAAATAAGCAACACCTTAAAAGGTGGTTTAAGGGTTAATATGGTTAAAATAGAATACAAAACGGTATTCATTGAGCCACGAACTAATTATCTGCAATTAAGTATTAGCTGTCAAACTTCCAACCCTGTCTACTCTTTTGCAGATGACAGCAACCTTTGCCATTCGTACTCATTCGAATGCAGACCAAGCGTATCCGATGTCGGTGCTTTGAGGCTGAATATGAATGATGCGCTTGGCCGAGACCTTGACATAGTCTTGGAATGGGGTCGTTCAAATAGGGTCGATTTTAATGCCCGAAAAACCCAATGTTGCGTGCTGACCCATAAACGCGCCACAAATCAAGGTGCCTCATCTGTATATATGGGTGGTATAATTATTGAGGAATCACAATCTCTTGATGTTCCGGGCATGAGGGAGCAATGTGATGTCCGATGGACAGAACATATATTCAAGGTGTCGAAAGAAGCATTCCAGTGCCTCGGTTTTCTAAAACGGTGTAACATATACTTCACTCCATTTGATCACCTTACTATTCATACCTTCTATATCCGACCGCGTATGGAATACAACTCTCATGTGTGGGACGCTGCTTCAAAGTCTATTTTGGACCTTCTCGACCGCGTGCATGAAAGGGCGAAGGTTCTCATTGGTGACAGTAGGGTTTCCAATTCTATTGACTCCCTTGAGCACCGTCGCAATGTGGGTTGTATTTGTCTGTTTTATAATTACTACAATGGGATGTGTTCTGACGAAATTAGGAATCTGGTTCTCGAAACCTGTACGTTTGTTCGCAATACACGTTTTTCCTCAAGAGCCCATCCTAACTGTTCGTATGTAGAATAACCTTCCTGCAGAAGTCTTCCCTCTCACTTACAACATGATTAAGTTCAAACCGAATGTTCACAAACACTACTCCCTCTATCCACCATTCCAAAACCTATTTTCCTAGTTCTAACACAATGCAATGCATTAGAAGGGGTCCTAACAGAAAAAAAACAAAAAGGTATTGAGCGGTTCAATTTGTACCTACAGATATACACATAAAGTATAAGGGAAATGTGAGTACCAAAGCATTTATTTAAAACATTTTGCTTTTGGCTCTAGGCAATTCATGTAGATTATCAAACAATGACCAAAATATTTTAGCTATAAGAGATTGTATACTTTTTTCTTTATATCGTTCTTCAATAGGTGCACACGTTTGATGAAATTGTTCAACATGTTCATCGGATGCTGTGGCCAACTGACGCTCAAAATATGCCGCTCCATATGAGAAATCAAAAAATTAATTTTTGTTGACATATGAACGAACTCCTTGCTCTTCAAAGGCACTCAGCATAGTGTCGCCTTATTTTCGGGCAATAGGGGTACTGGTTTTGACTACAACATTATTAACGACATATTTTACTTCCATGAGGAGAGTTTGATTGGTGAGAGCACTTTATCAAATTCACAATACCTGTTGTAATCAAGTTACTGATTTTGATTTTAGCTTTAAGCATTTATACCTTCTTTTATCTTCGCTTTGCTAAGAATATTTCTTTTTTTGTTTTTGATTTGCTTTTCTTACTTTGTTTTGTTGCAATAGTTCTGCTTTATGTTTTGCCATCTTGGCACAAGATTATAATTAACACTTAAGTGTATACCTGGACATGGCCAGGCGTTTTTTGACTCCTTTCTAGTTTTTTTTTTATATATTTATTTAATATATCAGAACGAAACTTTACGTATTCCTCAATCAAACTGTGGCAATTGCGCAAATGAAAATTTAGTGCATATTGGATTCACCTATGCCTGGTCAGGCCCTGCCCTATTATATATTTAGTGTTGTAAATAAAATCAAAACGAAACCTATCAAAAAGCTTACGCAACCAAATCTTTATTTAATTTTTATTTCGAAGAATTATTTTATTTTACAACAAAATGTTTCCTGCTATAGCGTTAAAACTCCATACATATAAGAGTAGTCCCAGCCAGGCCCAGGGATTCGTTAGTGTGAGTTTTTTGTATAGCCATAAAAAACTCCATTTCAAATACAGCCAGACCCTGGTGGCAGTTTGTGCCACACAAATTAGGTGTCTACTTAAGTGTTAACCCTTAACCCACCTTTTAAATTTTTGTTTATTCCTGGTATTAAAGTTGAATGTTCACAGCCCTATAATAGAATTTCATGCCAAATATTTTCGCAAAACATTTCAACTACAGACATCCCTGTTTTAAAGGTGATTTTTGATTTTTTTCAAAAAAATTGCAAAAAGACCCATTTTTAGAAACATTAGAGGGTTAATGTATACCAACAAAATGTTGCTTGTAGTGTTCTGAATAAATCTTCCCAAGACAGAAACCTCAGAAACACACGATTTTCTACGGTTTTTTTTTTAAATCACAAGGGTGCAACTTTAAATAGGCCGTAAAGAGAGTTTCTGATATAAACTTGAAAAATGCCGATACACGCATACCTTTTTTTATTTCCCTCTACAAGAACCAGTTGGAAGAACATTGTTATTTTTTTTTGTTTGTTGTAGAGTGTAATAATCAAACTTTTTTGAGAAATTAACAAACGTTTTGTAGTGTTCTGTTTTTCGTAATAAGACAGAACAATTTCAGTGATTCAGTTGATATACATGGTATATTTGTTGGGTAATTCCATGTCAAATTGGACAAGAGTGGGACCCGACCCATTTCGATTTGAATGAAATTTGCTGGGGAGGTTCCTTTCATCCTTTTAGGAACAAATATCTACGAAAAAAAATTGAAAAACAAGTAAACATCAAAAATTCTTTCTAAATGTCCGCTACATACGACAGACAAGTAAATATCAAAAATTCTTGCGGATCGCACGACACATTTTCAAATACTATGAGTATAGGAAAAGTTTTTAACTGCATTGAAAGGCTTTGAAAGAATGAATATCTTTGAATTCTTGTACCATCACAACCATTTTTAAATTGTGCAACGAACAGTACCGCATGGCAATGGTCATTGTGGTTGTACACAAACGTCTTGTACAAACTTTCGATTTTTGTTGTGTATTTGATTTTCAAATTAATTTATACAGGCCTTTACTGTACCTAAAAATTGTGGTTTCGCACCGTTTTTTGTATATTGCACAACAGTGAAGGAATCAACGAATTAGTTTTACGACCGTTTTTACTTAAGGAGTATCGCTGCAGTTAAATGCATCCATAGAAGCACTTCTTAAACAATATTTTCCATCAGATGTTCTGTTGTAGAATTGTCACCTTTGAAACTATTGGGGGATTCACAAGGTGTTATAAAGTCTTAAGTCTTAAAATAATAACATGAAAAAAATACGACTTTTGTGAACAACCTCTCATAATTTAGTGTGCTATTTTGAATTAAAATAAACTGATTTAAACAAATCTAAAAAATAAATATTTACCTAACATCAATTTTAATTCTAATCCATTATTAAATAAATTAAATAAGATCTTACCTGACTATTTTCCATTTTTTAGAAGCAAATCGCAAGTAAATTTTATTTTGTTTGATAACCAAACATCAGAGTCCTAAGCCGATATAACTTGACGACGCAAGTGTTTTGTTGCAAAAATTGCTAGCCGCAGGTTAAATTCGGATATTAGCCGGATAAAACTATCAACGGTCTCTTCTGAATAATTACGACAGCACAATAAACATAGCAAGCAAAGTTCTATTAATTTAAGACACTTTTTGTTGCCAAAGCAACAACAATATTTTTAAACAATTGTAAAATGTTAGAACATTATGACAATATAACATGATAGCACAACTTGTGAATGCCCCATATACATTTTCAAATAAAAAAATTATCGAATGTCAATCCCGTACGATATTAAAATTTTGTTAATTAAAGCCATAAATGAGTTTCAACTGCGACATATCGAAATAATATTCTAAAAGTGATAATTGTGAACAAAAACATTTTTAAAAGAATAGTTTTTTTAAAAATTGTTCCTTAAACAAATTGGACCTCTACAGATGTTATAAAACAATAATTAATTATTTTAAGTAAAACTTATTTAGTTAAATTTATACTATTTTTTAGAATTAAAATAGTTTTAATACAGTTTATTACAATTTTATTTACTTTTAATGAAAGCCCATTTGCGATACTGGTGATATGTATTTTGTAGAAATGATTTATGTGCTGTTGACAAGCAATTGATTGTGTAGTAAATTTTATATGAATAGCACTCAGCTTTTTGGAAACAGCACATTATTTATGTTATATATTTAATTTAATTTACAAAGAAAAAAAACTCAAATATTGCCCAACGATAAATTTATTTTAAAAAAGCCACCGGATAAAACAACAATTAATTTTTATAACTCAATATGTACATAAATACAGTTAGAAATATTATGTTTCATTCGAATAGCAATATTTTTATTAAAGTTAAATTAAAAACGAAAATAGGGAACCAAAGCCTCGATAAGGTATACCAAATTGTACAAAAACTTCGACCTGAAAATTATTTATAGATTCCTTAACTTTTCAATTGTTTTTATTAGATCATTGTATCTATATTCTGGGTTTACGAGCTAACGCGTTTATACTAAGGCGATGATATCAAAAACACCAAATAAATTTCATGAAAATAAAAAATAGTTCATATCTCCTCAGAAAAACTTCACACTTCAGTACTTTTCGCTAATAGTCACATCCTTTAGTTGCAACCATAACGTGGACTATATCGCTAATGTGACTATAAGGCTAATTTATATATATGCCACTATGACGCATATAACCGAAAACGAATATAATCAAGTTGTGTGAATAAAGGAAATAAAAAATTCATATAAATTACACCGACATCAGGCTTATATTTTAACAACAGAGTTGCATACTGTATACAAAGTAGTTAAAATAATAACAAGATATTTCATAACTGATACCAACGGCAAAAACTAATTTTTTACGAGTAGAGAGTTGATGACAAAAATTAAATGATATAATTCATTCTTTCTTTGGATGGATTTTTGATTCGAAAACTAAAAAGAACTTAGAAAAATTTTGCTAATTTGACTATTACGCCATTAATTTGCTTTACTCTTCCCTATGACTACTGTTGATAAATGGCATATATGGCAAACGTGCTTATATCGCTAAATGGACTAAAACGTTAATACTTTATATTAAATTAACTTAAAGCGGCAAAATAAACAGATAAAATGGACTATATCGCTAATGTGACTATATGCGTAGTGACTATAAACGAAAAGTACTGTATTAGTAATCATCGTTTTAGGTAGATCGTATGTTGAAATAGCCTAAATCGGTCTTAATAAGTTGTTGCTGGCTAAAAATTCTCTCCACACATGCATTAAAAAATTATAACTTTAAAAAACGTTGTCAGAGACGGAAAGTTTAATATTTTTTTCTGTACATTTTGCGTACAGAATCTGTACAACAGATTCAAAAGATACGAAAAATGTCAGGATTATACATGGTACCTGAAATCATCAAAAGATACGAAAAATGTATCTTTCTTATCCTAATGGCATCACTGGTAATATCCCTAACTTAAAGATTGAATTCCCCAAAAAATCCCCATCTTAAAATTTTAAATGCCAAATTTTTTCCCCAATTTCAAGTTATTTTACAATAAACAAACACATTATAATACATGTTACTACTAAAGGTGGAAGTACATAACACGCGTTAGTTCGTCGACGAGTATCGTGCGCTTAAAAACTTTAGCGCGTGAAAAATTGAAAGTTACACAACTCGCGTTACAAAAGCCATTCCTGTCAGCTGTTTTTTATTTGTTTACTTATTTTTGCATTGAAAGTATATCAAAATTTTATTATTTTATTGAATTTATTCTTTTTATATAAATATTGTATGTTTTTTAAGCTCTTCAATAAGTTTTTCTTTCATGATTCACAAATTTGTTAAATTATTCTTTTTATTGTCAGCTGATTACTTGTCAAAAATACACAACGTGTTAAAAAGTTCAAAGTTAACCAACTTTCAGGCGCAGACGCGTCAAAATATTTTGCATGTAGCTTGTTCTATAAAAACACACTAGTTTAACTTTTTTTTGAAAGATGTCTACAGAGCGCGCTCGCACTAACGCGTGTCATGCACTTCTACCTTAAGTGCTGGTTGAGACATACGTATTCCATAAAACTTTGGGATATACAAATCTAGAGAGATTAGTTGCGACGTTAAAAATCGTCAGATTAAACATTACAGTTTGTGTTCACACCAAGGCGAATTCATACAGGTGACATTTTCGAGTCATCAGTTTATTGTTTATTTGTGTATATGTATACTAAATGCCAAGGTTTGTTTACATTTTGTGAAAAAATAAGTTGAACTTTAAAATTCAATAAAAATCTAAATACTTAAAAAATAAAAAATTTATTTAAATTTAATAGAACACAAAAAGTGCGCATAAAATATAAACACAAGGATTTAAAAAGGCTTAAGGATTAAGTGGAACCACAATAAATTTCCCTTTTTTATATTTTCAACAAATAATTTTGATATTCAGCCTAACTTTTTACAAAAACATAAACAAATTATTTATTTTAAAGGGATGTCGAGCATAACTCTATTTCATGGTGCAGTAACCCGAATGAATTTGCCTTGGATCACACTATCAAACATGAACATGCTTTTGTTAAAATGCAACCCTGATCAAGTAGAAAGTTTTATTCAGAGAACTGCAAAAATCACTAATTTGCTTGATTTATTCGTACAAAGTACAACGTTACATGGGGTCTTCACGTGACAATTTTCTGTCATACCAAACGTCAAAGTCTATAAAAAAAAACTTTTATATTTTTGTCAGCGTTTTTTTTTTTTTTTTGATATGAAGTTTGACGTTTATTATGACAAAAAATTGTCAGGTGAAGACCTCATGTTAAGTAATATTGACATCGTTTCGTAAACATTTTATTTGTACATGTGTGAGTTTGATGATTGATCGTGCTTTATTGGCATTAATTGATGCGCATGCCATCCGAACGGGAAAACTCAGAAGACCTTCTTACTTCAGGCCTTTTTACAGGCCTGCTTTAAAATTTTTGTTGTTCAATTACTATTCTTATCTTACTGCTAAAGAATGCCTCATAGTAGGCCTCGGCTCTTTGGTATAAAAGATAAGAAACACCTTCCACACTCGCTTCTATGAGAAGGAAGTAGAGAAGGAGTGACATTTTTTGTATTGTTTTTTTTTTTGCACAAGCAAAAGCAAAATAATAATTTTTTTTTGATCCCGTTACCATTCTTATGTACCTGCTAAAGAAACGAGAGCGGAAAACCTTCTCCTCAATGACAACGTGTGTAAAAAAGATATGAGTATGGAATGCAGCGAGCAGGCCTTGTATAACCAAAAGAAGCAGTACAGAGGCCTTCTAGAAGGCATCCGTACTCCTTTTTTCCCCGCTGGGATAGGACAATTGCTTAAAATCAAACCACACGCATTCTTATGATCTTGCATTTAAGTAGTCATTAAGTTTATGACATAAACCAGTGATGGAAAATTAAAAAATTAGATGGTACTGACCACCAAACAAAAGAGTACTTTTTCAAACATGTTTTTTTATGGAAAATAAACTTAAAAATTAAAAACTAAAATAAATAGCCATAACCGTTTGATAAGAATAAATTTTGTGTAGGCAATGTTGCCAACAGGGCTGTGGTGTCGAAGTTGTAGAGTTGGTGTCGAGGTTTTTGTATCGGAGTCGGAGTCGAAGTACTGAAATCCTAATTTTTAAAAATAGCGACTCCGACTCCAAAATTTTTCGGCATGAAAAATTAAAGAAAAATATTCTAATAATTTCCAATATAAAAAGGCTTCGAAATTGGCGATGCAATAATTAAAATATTGATTCGAAATTTTTACTGAATCCATTTCTTGCTATATTTAACCATTTAAAAGGTACTTCATTAAAAAAAGATTTTAAAGTCAAATAAGTACCAGTCTCATATACATTTGGCACTAAGGTTAGACTAGGAGTCGGAGTTGAAATTTCAGCGGTTGTTAATGTTAAACAAAAATATCAACACTAAATTTCTAAACAAAGAAGCATAACCAGAAAAGAGTACTAAAACGGACGTTGGGGTACCGTGGTATTTTTGAAACGAAAAAGTACTGAAAACAGTACCATAGTACTGAATTTTCCATCACTGACATAAACCTACGAATTAAAACACAAAGCATGCTGAAGAGTACAAGCATTGAAATAGAAAAAACGATAATTTAATTTAAAGAGTAAACTTTAACGCTTTCGGTCCTATTGGGATAATACATCCCAGACAGTGTTTGAATGATCCGATTGGTTCTTTAAAGTAAAAAAATCACGTTTGCAATTGTCCCAGTCGAACTTTTTTGTGTTAGTTTATCAAAGAAGTAACGGTCGCCAATTTTGAGCACATTTGTATAAGATTTGTACATAGTTTCAATACAAGTGGGACATATTGTCCCTTTTGTATTAAACACCCGGTTGGGACAATAGTCCGAAAAATCCGATTGGGACAATATCTCAGACAATATCTCAGAATTATGAAAGGACTTACGGAAAAACTAATAATGCAAAACATAATAAATTTTTAAGCTTTTTCAATATGTGTAAACAGATTTTTCATTTACATTGTTGTTTCTCAAATAAAAAGTCGGACCGAAAGGGTTAAAGAATAAAAATTAAGTGATAGTGCTTTTGAACAAATATTTCTGACTGTATGTACAAATATTAAACCAATTATAACTATGTATATTTAAATTGTGTGATCTTTATTAAATAATAATTAATTGTAAATAGTGTAATTACGTTTTCTTACTTTAATGAAATATTGTATATAACTGATTATTAATTAATTTCTTTAAGTGTATAATTAGAATTTTTTTAAATAACTGTAAATTGTAATTAAGATTTAAACAATAAACTAGATTTTTATAAACAATCAAATTAAATTTAAATAACTCTAGTAAAATTATAAAAATTATACTTAAATTAATTAACGAACATACAAACCATGGAAAATAAATGAAAAAAGACCACATTAAAGTTAAACAAAATTTAATATATTTTTTTTTTTTTCTTTTAATTAAACTTATATTTAAAAACATAAATGGTAAGTTTTAAATGAATATCTTAATTAATTTAAAGCATAATAACAGTTTTTAATTAAATCTTCAATTTTTCAACAGCATTTTGCAAAATTTGGAATTCAGAATTAATATTGTTCATTAAATTCGAAATTTGATGTTTCGAATCCAAAACTTCAATGCTCTGAGTGTAGGCGTTGTAACGAACGCCAAAGGGACGAGGTATGGTATTGGCGAATTTACTGAAATTATTAAAAAATCGGTTAATAACATTTAAATTTTCTTTTCTTTCTTTCATTAATTAACTAACATAGTCTTTTCCTTGGCACTTTCAAAACAATCAGCCACATAGTAGACTTCTTGAAATTGTGTTATGGGATATTTCGTTATACCAGTAACCTCTGGATCAAAATCTTTATGTTGTGGCTTGTCACTTAAACAGTATTGAAGTTCTCCGTAAGATGATAGAAGGCCAGCACCGTAAGCCTTTAATTCGCCCTCTTGACGGCACAGACCAAATTCAACAGTAAACCAGAAAATCTAACGGAAAAAATAATCAGAAAATTGTAAGTAATATATTCCTCAATATCATTCTTATTTTAGTTGTTAAAAAAATAAAACTAACAGTAGCCAATTTTTCAATATAATCATCAGGGGCTCCCAAGGAAGCTAAGCCAATTTCTTGACAGAACTGTGCAAAATCAGGATCAGCAAATAGCGGCACATGACCCATCAGTTCATGGCAGACATCGGGTTCTGGTGTATACATAGGCTTACTGGGATGTCTGATATATTGGGTGGAGTGGAAGACACGGAAAGCCAAGCCAGCCAAAAAGTCACGAGATGACAGCAGACCAGCAACAGGACGCAAAGTGAAACCTGTACAATCTGTAAGAAATAAATTGAAAAAGGATTGGATTTATAATGTTTTTAATAAAGAATTATGAACAAATTGCAATTTTGTATTCTGTAAAAGTACTTTATAAACAAACCTCGGGATGGCCTAAATATTTTTAAGTCAAGCAGAATCCGTTTGTAGAAATTCGTATCGGTAGCTCTCTAATATATAAAATTTCTTTCCTAAAAACGATGTTTTAATGCATTATAATTCTAGAAAAAGTATTGATATCGAAAAAAATATTCAATACAAAAATCACGTTTGCTGTTATAATTATCAGAAATGTATTTTGAATGTATTTAAAAAAGTATATATTTCAGAACTTGTTTTTGTTTTAAATGTAGGTTAAACCAATGAGTCAGGCGCTCGTGTTCTAAAAACAGCCAGTTAATTTGCCTTTATCAAAATGTTCACTTATCTACTTTATCATTGAATCAGCTCATAATCCAATTATATTATTACTAGTTGTAGAATTCATTTTTCTTTATTATAAAAAATTATACTTTGTTATAAAATATGTTAACCCTTTACGCCAATTTCGTTAGTTTTTGGTTAATATGTGGTAAATTGGCTACTGTTAATGGAAAAATTAATAAAAAAATGTTTATGCATATTTGAGATCTTATTTATTAAAAAAAATTATATGTTGCAGAAATGCAACATTGCAGCAGTAGCTCTAAAAATTTAAGTTGAAATAAAGAATATGAAAATTTTTATAGCAGTTGTTTTGCTTATTGAAGCACAGACTAACTCCGCATTTTTCGCAAGATGTCTGCGTATAGCCTTTGAATTCTGAAAATTTGAATCTCATGCGTTTATTGACCCAAAATGGCCAGTGCCCGTATTGGTCCAACCTGACATCTTTCGGTGGAACGTGTTGAGCCGGCCCTTTCTTCATCGTTATCAGAATAATCAAGGTCATCATTATTATCTTCCCATTGTGATAGAATCATTTATAAGTCCTTAGGAGCTGTACATATTACGCAATTAACGGCAAATTTTGATACTAAAGAAAAATCATTCACAATGTTGAAAAAATACTAAAATAATACACCTCAATAGGCAATGTTGCATATATACAACAAACCAAAATCAGTATAAAACGTAAACGAAATTGGTCTTGCAAAAAAAATTAGTAATTGATTATTGAAATATATCCTCCTGCCTTTCACTCAAACACATTTCAATAGCCAAATATCGCTATTACTTAAAAAAATAATTTTTTGAAAATGAATTCAAAGAGCGCACAACAGATTTCTACACACGTGTCACTTGAATGAAATTAATACAAACTTGTTGCTGTTTAGAAAACGTATAGTTTTTAAACCGCAAGAATGCTATGTTGCCAAACTGCAACATCGCCTTAAATTGCTATGCTACCATATATACTATTTTTACACTTACTGTAAGGGTATGTTGCATGATGCCGTAAAGGGTTAAACATAAAGCATTTTTACCTTATTCTTCGTAGAAGAGCAACTTGGCTCGAATTATTCAACATTAGAGATGGTAAAAACCTATTCGCTTGTTCAAATCGCTTTTCGGATAATACGTTTTCAAATCGATATTAAAAAAAACAAGTTAGAGTGCTATATTCGGCTGTGCCGAATCTTTGATACCCTCCACCGACATTTCAAATGTTTAAGGAGTAATATCTGTATGATGTTATTATTATCTTAAACTGTGACGATTTGTTATTAATTATGGTTTTAGGCGACTAAACTGTTTTCCGGTAGTAGGGTTTATATGGGGCCTAGGGTAAATTATGGACCGATCAGCACGAAATTTCACAGCGTCGTTTCTAGTCCTTTAAAACTGTGACGTACCAATTTCTGTTATGCTAGCATTAGTAGTTATGGTTTTAAGTGTACATACTTAACTGTTTTCCGGGAGTAGGGTTTCTATGGGGCCTATGGTAAATTATGTACCGATCTTCACGAAATTTCCCAGTATCATTTATAGTCCTATAAAACTGGGACGAGCCAAAATTTGTTATGATTGCATTATTTTTTACGATTTTAGGCGTACTTAACTGTTTTCCGGTAGTAGGGTTCATATGGGGCCTAAGGTAAATTATGGACGGATCGTCACGAAATTTCACAGTGTTATTTTTAGTTCTAAAAAACTGTGACGTTCCAAATTTTGTTACGCTAGCGTTATTTTTGACGGTTTTAGGCGTACTAAACTGTTTTCCGGGAGTATTGTTTATATGGGGCTTAGGGTATATTATGGACGGATCTTCACGAAATTTAACAGCATGATTTCCAGTCAAATAGAACAAATTTTTGCAAAATCTTATCTCATTCCGTGCCTTGTTCCAGCATTTATGTTATTTTTTGTAACAAAATTATCAATTTTTTTAGGTGGTGGTTCCACATTTTGATTCATAGCTCTGGTCCTACAAAACCGATTTTGCTGGATTTCAATCCCAAACTGCTTAGGATAACTAGAAGCAATTTGGCACCAAGTTTGTTCAGTTGTTTTGAGTTGTTCGAAAGTGAGCGTGTTTTCAACAGACGGACAGACGGACAGACAGACGCACATGGCTAAATCGACTTAGAATTACTCAAGGACCCAGAATACATATACTTTATGGGGTCTGAGATGAATAATAAAAAAGTTTCACACGGAATGACAAACTTAATATACCCTCTTCACAACTAATTGTGGTGGAGGGTATAAAAATGCAGTTTTTAATGTAATCTGTGTGCCCCTCCATGAAAAAAATGTTGTATGCCATCTAATAACAACTTATCTCATATATATAATTGTAACTGTAACTGCAATAAATATTAAGCTTATATTAAAGAATTAGAAATTAGAATTAAGCTTTTAGAATTACAAAAAAAAAGGATTTACTTCAACAGTGTTCTGATCTAAAATCAAAAACAAATAGCGATTTTCCAAAAACTTTTAAAATTTTTATAGAAAATTGATTATCAAATGTAAACAAACCGTTAAATAGAAGACGTTATACTAATGAATTAAAAAGTGTTGCTTTAGCAGTGTATTTTACGTTACATTATTTATAACAGTTTTAATTTTTATTCATATAATTATGTATGTAAAAATAAGTGCCACTTTTGTATGTAAATTTGTACAAATTAATTTAATTTTACAATTTTTATACCCTTCACCATATATCCATCCATATTTATATGGACCTATTTACATAACTTTCTGTCCTTATTGAACCATGGTGAAGGGTATATTAAATTCGGCATATAGCCGAATTTAGCACTCTTACTTGTTATTCTATATATTTGTTTCATGATAAGTTTTATTAAAATAAAATATTTTGTTCATTTATATACCCTGTTACAAAATTTCATCAAATAACTGTAAAGTACTTTATACACGGATATAACATTAACACTCTGGCAGTCAACTAGTTGAACGGAAATGATTATATAGAGTTATAGAAATGTTAATCTGCAATAAAAGAAAATACGTTGCAATTCATGGCGATACAGAACCCAGTAAAAACTTCGCCTACAAAATAATGTGTTGAGTAATCAGAAAAACATAAGAGTACTACTTGCAATTCTACGGAAAGAACCAATGAATTTTACAAGGGAAGTCCCAAAATGAATGCACTTAAAAATAAGTCATTAGTATACCCTTCACCACAGGTGGTGAAAAAGGGTATATGTATGTATTTAAGTTTGTCATTCCGTTTGTAATTTCTACAATATTGATCTTAGACCCTATAAAGGCAATATGTTCTGGGTCCTTATGATGAACGAAGTTGATTTAACAACGTCCGTCTGGGTGTTTTTGTGAAATAAGAGTTATCTTAAAGTCACACATTTTAATAACCATAACTTTGTTTTTGAAATTATGTGTTGAACAATGTAATTTAAGCATTTAAAAGGTTTATGTAAACTATGTAAATTTTTTTATGTTATCCCTTTTTTCAACACATTAATACTAAAATTAGCAACTCTAATAAAAATTATAGATTTTTTTTTTTTAATTTGTGCAATAAGAACTGATTTTATCTGTTAAAATGTGAAAAATAGTTATAATAAACCCACTGTTTATTGTTGATGTGTTTTGTTTAAACTTTGATATTTTTTATTTGGTTTAATATTGTTACGAAAGTTAAATTATCTAAGAATTATTTATAGTTATAGTTATAAGTTATCTTGTAAGTCATAGTTTTATGTTACTTAAAATTGTCATGTATAATTTTCAACACAACTGTTATTTTAAAAATAATTCCTATATAAATTTCCCAGTAATTTCTATAAATGGTTATAGAACATAATAAATAGTTTTTACGGGAAGGTTCAGGAAAAATCTAGAAATAATTATGAAATATAAAAAGGGGTGACTCATGTAAAATTAGTTTAGTCTGTTTTGAAAAACGGTTCTGTTCGTAACTAAAACAATTGTGAACGAAATAATTAATTTCAATAAAGTTTGTTAAGTTGAATCAGTGTGTGTTTTTATTCGGATTTGCAATTAAAAGAACTCAAACGCGTTTATTAAAGGAAAAACGTAACAATTGGTTTCAGAAGTGAAATTGCAATAAAAAAAAAAAAAAATAAACAAATAAAAAAAGGATAAAAAAATAAAAAAAAAAAAACTATACAAACAACAATGAAATTCGAGGAGCTAAAAGTTGAACAGCTCAAGAAAGAGTTGGGCAAGTTGGATCTGCCTACTACTGGAAATAAAGCTGAGCTGCAGAAAAGATTAATCGATGAATTTAAGCGACGCAATATTGACATCGCAACTTATGAATTTGAAGAGAAAGAAGAATAGAAGTTGCTACCCGTGCAGTAACAAGCAACATGGATCTTGGTACAATGTTTGCTGCTATGATGGAGAAAATGGAAGAAAATTCTAGAAAAATGGAGGAAATGGTAAAAGAAAATTCGGCTCTAACTTCTAGAAAAATGGAAGAAAATTCTAGAAAAATGGAGGAAATGGTAAAAGAAAATTCGGCTGTAACCTCTAGAAAAATGGAAGAAAATTCAAAACCTATCGTAGCAGAAAATTCTAAAAATATAGAGAAGATGGTAAAGGAAAATGCAAGCACCATCTTAGCCGAAATTCAAGAAAATTCTAGAGTGACAAACGAGAAACTTCAGGCTACTAATGAAAAACTTGAGAAGCTTCAAGAGATTTCTACTGTTATAAACGACAGAGTGGACGATATGGAAATGGAATTGTCTGATGTAAAAACACAAGTCACGGTGTTCGATGAAAAGCTACATCATCTGGAAGTTAAAGTTAATAGTCTTCAGTGCCAAGAGGGAGCGGTTCGAGTTACACCAGAAGTCTATAGTAGAATTAAGGCCCCGAGTTTTGACGGCAGTTTACCATTTAGTGTTTTTAAGTTCCAGTTTGACACAGTTGCCAACAAAAATGCATGGAACAATGAAGAAAAAGCCATAGAGCTGATTCTGGCTTTAAAAGGATCTGCGGCTGAAATTCTAGAAAGTGTACCAGTAAGTTGCAGAAACAATTACGATGAGATTATGGTAGCACTGCAACGAAAGTATGGTGGTGAACACAGAAAAGAAATATTCAGAATGGAATTACGGGGAAGAGTACAAAAGGCAAACGAGACGCTACAGGATTTCGCATTAAAGATTGAGCGCTTGGTGCAGCTTACCTATCCAGGTGAAAGTCATCCATTGCTAGATCATTTTAAGACCGAGGCATTTGTAAACGGTATACGGGATGCTGATGTGAAACTAGCGGTATGTGCATCACAGAAGCCATCATTTGCCGAAACGGTATCATTTGCCCTAGCCCAAGAAACCGCAAGAATAATTTCAAGGCCGCAAGCGTATAAGGTGCGAAAACTTGATTTTGCCGCTGAAGAAGAAAAAGATATTGTAAAGGACATAAAGGAGGCAGTGATGCAAGCTTTAAACGAGAAGCAAGGTAAAAACAAAGTCAAATGTTATAATTGCGGTAAGATTGGCCATATTCAGCAAAACTGCAAAGCACCTAGAAGACGATCAAGATCTTCTTCGCCACCAGGAAACAATCAGCGTGCTAATCAACACACATCACAAGAGTCACCTTTAAACTAAAAATAGCTAGCACCTCGGGGCATGGGCTAGCTTCCACATCTGAGGGCCCCACAATCTCTATATCAGTAGTGCAAAGGAGCAACAGGAATCTTACTGCTTATGGTTACATTAATGGTCAGAAACGCATTCTTACTGTGGACACTGGGGCATCACATTCTATAATAAGGCCCGATTTAATACAAAAATCAATCCAACCACTGAGCGGGGTAAGTCTGCGAACAGCTACAGGCGAGTCTGCCACTGTTTATGGAAAAGTAAAAGCACAATTAAGTATGGCCAATGCAATCGCCCATCACGTATTTATTGTGGCTGATATTGTAGACGAGGTAATCATTGGCGCAGATTTCATGATTGAACATGGTATTCAATTGGATATGGGTCAGCGAATTATGTATTGGCGTGATGTGGAGATACCCCTTGAAGTTGGATACGAAACCACGGCCCATGTAAGACAGCTAATCGCCCTTCAACGTGACAAACTGCCACCCAAATCAGAAACCTTAGTATGGGCGCGAATGGAGGGAGATTGTGAGGACAACAGTTTTTGGGTGGTAGAGCCAGCAGAAGTTAAAGGAGATATCGTAACAGCGCATGCCCTCGTTAAACCCCGCAACAATCTAGTTCCCGTGAGAGTATTAAATTTATCCAGCATTGAAAAAGTCCTTACGCAGAACTTCAAAATTGGACAATGTACTTCAGCAGAAGCAATAATTAATTGCGAGCAGCATCAAGGCGCAGCCAGGAGAATTGGCAAGGACCACGAGTCACTAGAGGAACGTGTGCGAAAATGGACCGAAAAGCTAACACCGCCTTGCAAAAATAAGGCCAAACAACTACTAAGAAAATATGCCTCTGCATTCGCTTTGAAAGGTCAAAACCAAGGCAGAACGTCAATCGTGAAACACGAAATCAACACAGGCGAAGCTAAGCCAATAAAACAGGCGCCAAGAAGCATTCCTCTAGCAAAGCGAAATGAAGTAAAAGAGCTGGTTAGCGAGATGGAAAAGAACGGAGTTATTAAACCATCATCAAGTCCGTGGAGCTCACCAGTGGTTTTGGTGAAAAAGAAAGATGGAAGTACCAGATTCTGCGTAGATTACAGAAAACTGAATGACGTCACGAAAAAAGATAGTTATCCATTGCCTAGAATTGATGATACCCTGGACACGTTAGCCGGAACGGAATGGTTTTCTACATTGGATTTGCAGAGCGGTTATTGGCAAGTGGAAATTTCGGAAAACGATAAGGAGAAAACTGCGTTTAGCGCAAGTGATGGCTTATGGCAGTTTAATGTGATGCCATTTGGACTCTGCAATGCTCCGGCTACATTCGAGCGGTTAATGGAGCAGGTGTTAAAAGGTCTTCACCGAAAGACATGTTTGGTGTACCTTGACGACATTATTGTAATGGGGAAAACATTTGATGAACACCTGAAAAACCTAGAAGAGGTGATGAAACGTATATCAATGGCAGGACTCAAACTAAATGCTAAGAAATGCTCACTGTTCCAGAAGGAAGTAAAATACCTGGGACATCGTGTAACCTCCAAAGGCATCTCGACGGATGATGATAAAATAAAAGCTGTAATGGATTGGCCTCGCCCGAAAAATATTCATGAATTACGCAGTTTTCTAGGCCTATGTACATACTACAGGCGCTTTGTACCAAACTTTGCAAATATTGCTGCAAGTTTACACGAATTGACTAAAAAGGCGCAAAAATACATCTGGAGTGAAGCACAGGAAACAGCATTTCAGAAACTGAAGGAATTGTTGTGCTCAGCACCAATTTTGGCTTACCCCATTACTGGAGAGAAATTTGTGCTTGATACCGATGCGAGCGGATACGGAGTTGGAGGTGTGCTTTCCCAAGTGGTCAATGGTGTAGAGCGAGTCGTGGGCTATTACAGCCGAATACTTTCGAAGCCTGAGAGAAATTACTGCGTAACGCGAAGGGAGCTCCTGGCAGTACTAGAGTGCGTAAAACATTTTCACAAGTATTTGTATGGTCAACATTTTGAGTTAAGAACGGACCATTCTGCACTTAGGTGGTTGTTGCAATTCAAGAATCCGGAAGGTCAGATAGCTCGCTGGATTGAGCGCCTACAAAGTTATGATTTTACCATTGAGCACAGAAAAGGTGGAAAACATGGCAACGCGGATGCTCTATCAAGACGACGATGGAAAATCAGTTCGTAACCTCATTGTGGTGCCATCGTCAAAAGTACATGAAGTTCTAAATGAATTCCATAATGGTCCAAGTGGTGGCCATCTTGGCGTAACAAAAACATTAGAAAAATTAAAACAACGTTTCTACTGGGTTGGGTGCCAACAAGCTGTGGCCGATTGGATATCAAATTGCACCCAATGCATTGCCGCCAAAGGACCAACAAGGAGAAGTCGGGGACCGCTTCAACAGTACAATTCGGGTGCCCCATTTGAGCGAATCGCAATGGATATAGCCGGACCTTTTCCTGTGAGTGATGCCGGCAACCGTTATGTGTTAGTAGTTATCGATTACTTTAGTAAATGGCCAGAGGTGTATGCCATCCCAAATCAAGAAGCTAGAACCGTTGTGGACGTATTTTTGAATAACTGGGTGTGCCGTTACGGAGTTCCAATAGAATTACACTCCGACCAAGGCAGAAATTTTGAATCTGGTGTGTTCAAAGAAATGTGTGAATTATACGGAATAAGAAAAACTAGAACAACTCCTTTGCATCCACAATCTGATGGTATGGTCGAAAGATTTAACCGCACACTAGAGGAGCACTTGCGTAAAGTAGTAAGCACACATCAGAAAGACTGGGATGAACACATTCCGAAGTTTTTCTTGGCATATAGATCAGCTGTTCACAACTCCACCTCTCGTACACCTGCCAAAATTGTCTTTGGAACGGAGCTCAGACTACCTGGAGATCTAGAATTTGGTGTTAAGCCTGGACCAACAGATAACAACAATGAAGGCTCTACCTCACAGGAACAAGATTACCTTAATGAACTTCATGAGTTCGTGCGAAGTCGGATTAAGTTGTCCAGTGACAAGATGAAAGCCAGATACGATCGAGCGGCAAATTCGGAAGGTTTCAAAGAGGGCCAGTTGGTTTTACTTTTTAATCCGCAACGAAAGAAAGGACTATCTCCAAAGCTGCAGACTCATTGGGATGGCCCATATAAAGTCATAAAGAAATTGAATGACGTGGTGTATCGGATCCAGAAATATAAGAGCCCAAGATCAAAAATGAAAGTGGTACATCTAGAACGACTAGCCCATTATGGAAAAGGAGAATCTGAGCCTATTCGGGACGAACAGGCTTAAGTGGAGGGCAGTGTTACGAAAGTTAAATTATCTAAGAATTATTTATAGTTATAGTTATAAGTTATCTTGTAAGTCATAGTTTTATGTTACTTAAAATTGTCATGTATAATTTTCAACACAACTGTTATTTTAAAAATAATTCCTATATAAATTTCCCAGTAATTTCTATAAATGGTTATAGAACATAATAAATAGTTTTTACGGGAAGGTTCAGGAAAAATCTAGAAATAATTATGAAATATAAAAAGGGGTGACTCATGTAAAATTAGTTTAGTCTGTTTTGAAAAACGGTTCTGTTCGTAACTAAAACAATTGTGAACGAAATAATTAATTTCAATAAAGTTTGTTAAGTTGAATCAGTGTGTGTTTTTATTCGGATTTGCAATTAAAAGAACTCAAACGCGTTTATTAAAGGAAAAACGTAACAATATCTTTAGTTTTTCTAAAATCTTTATGGATGAAGTTTCCTGATGATCTGGCGTAAGCAACCAGTGAAATACGCATAGGAATAGCTTATCGCATCAACAATTAATTTCAAGTGTTTTTATCAAGAATAAAAACTGGGAATTAAGCACGAATAACAAAATCTTTAAAATTAAAATTTTGTGTTCCCAAAAATTGAAATTACTTTTTGATAATAAAAAAAAAAAAATAAAATAATTAGATGTGTTACAAGAATAAGAAAATTTAAAAAAAAAAGTTTTTTAAAAACGAACATTTAAAAAAAATTTTGGCCGCCCCCCTAGATTTTATCCTGGCTACGCCCATGTATTCGTGTACTGTCATCGGGAATATGTATGCCTGCAAAGTTTCATCCATTTGCATTGAGTAAAAGGCGGTCAAAAAAGCATTTTACCAAAAAAAAAAAAATTTGTTGGCTCCCCCTAGATTTTATCCTGGCTACGGCCATGTATTCGTGTATTGTCATCGGGAATATATATGCCTGCAAAGTTTCATCCATTTGCATTGAGTATAAGGCGGATAAATTAACGTTACAAGATTTGATTTTCCGAAGTGAAGCTAAAGAAAAGGTTTTAAAAATCTGGAACAATCCCAATTTTGCAAAATATTTGACGCAAAAATTCGTGACATTTGTTTTGTTTTTGTTTCTCTCAAGTGTGTTGAATTCACTAAGGACATGTACATGTGAGAGAATAAAATTTATACTTTGTTGTGTAATATATCTTTGCTTTACGCTTTTCTCTCTAAGTACGGCCTAAGGACCTTTGTACCATATTTGCAAAACAAAACCCCTTAAAGTGCAATATTCGGCTGTGCCGAATCTTTAATACCCTCCACCGGCACTTAGAATATTTCAGTACTGGACTTTCAATGGGACTTATGGTAAATTATGGACCGATCTTCATGAGATTTGACAGAATGATTTCTAGTCATATAAAACTGTGATAGACCACGCGCTTCGCTTTCCTCCTTAAACTTAAAAAAGTGAAATTTTTTTAGACAGATCTTGTGTATCGGTAATGAAGCAAATAGTACCTTATTTAGATACTTTTTCTGTTTCCGTTCTACTGATATACAGAAGCCTATATTGTGCTTATATTAAAGGTGTCATGACCATTTCTGCAATCCAACAACTTTTTGACAGATATTTTGTAAATAAAAGCAAACCATTTGTTGCAAATTTAAAAAATTTTACATGTTCCAGATATAAACATATAACGAAATCAAAAATTGTCTTTGTATGGGAGGTACCACGCCTACTTCTCCAATCTAGCTCACTTTTTTGAAAAATGTTGTGTATTGATAACCAAGTTAAATATTTGCACAAACCCGTTCCCAGGATCACTGTTATTTACACTATATTTGTAATGGAAGAGCCACTCCCATTTGTTATTTGTTTTAAATTTTAAAACTTTTCCGTAACCGTTCTCCAGATATGGAGTTATTCTGTCTTTTTATGGAAGGTGCCACGCTCACTTGAAATTTAACAAATATTTATAAGCCATGTTAAGTGATTTTTACCCAATGTACCCTCTAAATATTTAAATTTCGAAAAATTTCTTTTCCGTGGATCTATTCGTTTGGAGACTTATTCTCTGTCCAAATTTCATGTCACTCACTTCAGCCGTTTGGACAGCGTGATGATGAATCAGTCACTTGACTAAGTCATAAATTTGATTCAACAGTTGTGTACTATAGGGGTACTGCTCCCCTGTCCGTATCTGTAAAAATGTACTGCTCCCCCTGCACCTACCACCGTTATTTTTATGTGCTTTAAGTCTTTTGTCTTCAGATATGCGGTATTTAATATTTTCGTTCTATGGGACAGGGGTACGTCCATTTTTATTTGAAATTTATGGTTTACCATAATAGTGGCCTTACCCACGTTTGAAGATACTCGATATAATAGTACTTCAGTTACGCGATATTTAATATATGCATCCTATGGGATGTATAGCTCTTCCTGTGCTACCCGCTTTATTTTTATGGTGTAGTTCACTATAACCGTTCTTACGATAGACGCTATTTTACATTGGCGTCCTTCTGCTGCTATCTTTTTTCAATTTCGTGGCTGAAAAGATTCTACTGCAAAATGTTCAAAAATTTGTGTAGCGGCCCTTAAGATATGCGATACTTAACATTGGCGTATGGAGGGTACCACTTACCCTGACCTTATCGAAAAAATTGATAGCTTTTTTTATTTTTGGGGCTCCCATGATATTATTGTTAAAAATTTCAGACAAATCGGCTTAGTTGCTTAAGAGTCTATAAGCCAACATACAAACAGACAAACATTATTCATTTTAATATACATATATTGATATATCAATATATCGCACCTATTCAACAATACTGTATTAAATCAAAATTTTTATTTTTTCACATTTTGGAAATAGTCGACAGGTATTATTCATATCTACCCACTGTAAAATTATCGAGCTATTTTGTCCACTTTTTTGTAAAGAAATGGTTAATTTAAAAATATTTTTTCCTATGCCTTTCATATTAAATTAAAAATTGTTTTGCTTCTACTGAAAATTTTAAAATTTTGAGTTAATAAAGTATTGTTGAACAAGTGCGATATGCATTTATGTAAGTTTTTGTTAAAAAAAACTATAAATTTTTTATGATGATTGTTCCTATTGAACAGGTTGTGCTAGATTTCAATATGGTAATTGTTCTTTTCTTTTGATTCCTTTGAAAGACAGACATACGGAAATGGCTTGGAATCACTCATGAGCCGAGAGCATATATACCTTATGGGGTCTTAGATGAATATAAATATAGTTTCACACGAGATGACAAACTCGGTGAACTCTCATTCACCACTAGTGGTGGCGGGGAAAAAAAAGCCTTAGTCTAGGTTCATACGCTTTAACTTTTGCTGCTAAATTTCTTTTCGATTCCCTTTTAAAGCTGCCAATATGAACTCACGCAGCAACCGGGTTCAGAAAATTGAAACATAGCATACTGTTCTAAATTAGTTATGTATGTCCAAGGCGAATTTATATAAACGGTGGTGGCGATACTACAACAAGTACAACACCAAAAACACATTGTATTTTATTTGGTGCTTTTATTGTTCGATATGTCAAAAACATAAGCAACTTTTGACATTTCTCTCTCTAAATACGAAACATAGTGGCATAGCTGTGCTTTTAACGCCACATGAAAATTTAATTCTCCTTGTGTATGTCTCTTGAGAAAGGAAAATTTTAAATTTTTATTTTAAAGAAACAAGTTTAAACACTCTCTTACCTCTCAAGAAATTGGAAACATCCTCCAATTGGGGAATGTTATTTTCGCGAAAACCACAATTGTCTACCAACAAGGGGAAAACATGGTTGTATTCCTTGCAAGCATGAGTTTTATATAATTTTGTCAAATGTCTAAAAATAATGCCCCAAGTTTCTGTTTCTTCTTTAGTATACTCAACATGGGGCAAAGGTTGGCCATGTTTGTAATTATAAGCAATGTCAGCGAAATATTTTCTAAAAAAAAAAAACAAAAAAAAAATATTAATATAACTATTCAGAGTTAAAATTAAATGCCATTATTTTATTTATTTGTTATTTATGTATATTAAATGGCATTATATTAAAACCATACCTTCTATCTCTGTAGGTGGCATCGGTAAAACCAGGATGATCCGAATCTAGTTCAGCGCCATAGCTCAAAATTTGATTAGCAAAACGATCTAAGTCTCGTATTCTTCTGGGGAACCATGGCACAGCCGATACATTGTCCTTGTAGTCACGTGATATAACATTAAAGTAACAGCAAATATCACGCAACTCATCAATGGCCTGGCCCAATTTACCTGATTTGGTATCACATTCCACAAAGAACTCATAACCAGGAACACGCAACGAAGAACGTGATTCAATGTGCAACAGATTAACATTGTGCTTGGTAAAGATTTTCAATGAATTCGCCAGTGAACCGGAATTTTGATCCTTGGTAGAGAATAGAAAGCAAGTGCTGCGATCTTCTTGATTCTCAATGCCCTCGGCAATATAAGAAGAGCCCTCAATGCGTGTGGGCTATAAAAAATGTACAAACATACTTATGTTATTATTTTTGTTTATTAAATTTTATTTTAAATTAAATATAACATTTCTTATCAGTTTTTTTTTTTTGGTTTGGTATTTATTGTTAATAAAATTTGTAGATGTCTTTTTTAATAGTTTAAAATAAAAATAAATTTTATGATCTCAATTGTATACATATTCCCAACCGTTTTCAAATCTGAAAGTTTTGCTATCAGTAAAATTTGTGGACACGCCTATTTTCTTTGTGGGTTTATCTCAACTCATTGTGAAAGGAAATGTTTAACTTAAACAACACGGGGTCATCGTGTTTTCATTAAATATTTTTTAATGACCGGTAGTGAAGCGTGCGTAATGTTTTCGCTTGTTCCGTTTTCTAAGTATTTTAACTTTTTCCGACATTTGTAAAACTGCTCCGGACAGGGAAGTAACTGACGTGTCAAACTTTTTTTTAAATAAAAAACCAAACAAAAAAGATCGTATAGTCGGTAAAGCCCGACCATAAGAAATCCTACATCAAAGAATTAAGAGACAAATTATAGAGAGTGTACTTTATTTGGGTAACATGGTGAAAACAAAATAATGTTATGAGATTTTAATTCATATACTTATGTAAGAGTTATTCGTGCCGAATATTTTCTAGGTATATTATCTTATGAGATTAAAAGGGGGTTTATATGGGACGCTTGGGATAAGTACAAAATTTTGTCGTGTTTAAAAGCGGCAATAGCGGAGAGGATATAAAGAGCTTGTGTTGAAGCTTGTAACAAACACCTTTATATTGGTTCTAGACCCACCATTTAGTATTTCGATCGACTTAGAATCAGTTTTTGTCACTATCTGACGATGTCCGTCAGTCCGGCTGGTTGGCTGTCTGGCTGTTAATGTAAGCTTTGTTCGCAAAATATATTTGTAATAAGTACCCACTAAGCGGAGAGCTGTCTGGTACTTTTTTGAAATGAAACCCTTTTAGAGAGTAAACAAGTTTAAACTGTATTTTGGAACTTCTTTGTCGCCCCATCTACTTTTTAAGCCAATAAACATAGAAATAAAGATTATAAGAAATTCGTTTTTGAAATTCATACGTTTAAAGGGTGAAATTTTATCCTATTTTTGGTACTTTTTTTAACAAACATTTTTCTCCATTCATCGACATATACGTATGGGCTCCCACTACAATATTGAAATTGTTGATACTTCAATGGGAAAAAAAACGAGACAAATTACGGCATGTTGGTAATTTTTCAATTTTCTAATTTATTGAACTTAGATAAAAAAAAAATTTAGGTTGAGTGAAAGAGAACTTATAAGATGAGAATTTGTAAAAATTTTCAAGTCTATAAATTAGAATCTAGAAATATAAAATTGAATAATCAAGGTCCTGAATGAATAAGGATCTTTTAGGGTAGCTTTTTGATACTTTTTCGTTCTACAGCTGGTACTTTTTTTAATTTTCTTTAATATTGGACTTGGAAACATAACAATTAGCACGCAATGTCCTGTACGCAAAGAAAAGATATGGTTGTGGTAAACATATTCTAAGAGCAAAATATTATGATAAGATTCATGATTGTAGTCACCATATTAAGATTATTTTTGAATCATATTATGGCTAAATATATTCCTAATATTACATCATAATATTTTTCCCTTAATCATTTTATTATTCTGATAACCATACTGAGTTAAGAAGTAATCATATTATTGTCATGTTAATCATGATAAGTTAAGAAGCAGTCATATTATTATCATGTTAATCATAATAAATTTAGAAGCAATCATATTATAATTCAGCAAATTTCAAAAGTGTCATAACAATACAAAATAAATTAAAATTTTTTTGCAACGATTTTTTATTTTGTGGCTTTTTACCATTTTTCTTAATGTAAACAAAATAGCTGAGTTCAATATTAGGCTTGCAAACGAGCAAATGCAAAATATCGTAACACTTTTATGAAATAAAACGAAATCTCTATGTGTTTTGTTGTTGGATTTTTCTACGATATTTAAAAAATATAACAAAATCTCTGTGTGTTTTGTTGTTGGATTTTACTACGATATTTTGCATTTGCACTATTACATCAGTAATACTGAGCTCCGCCTTAATTTTAAATTTTTTAATTTCAATCCAAATTTTTTAATATTTTTTATTAGGCTTAAGTTCATCAAATTTAATTTTCATTAAATTATTTTTATGAAGAAAGGAATTTTACAACATGAAAATTAATTAAAATTTACTGATAATTTTTCATTCTTGACTCAATCTGGGCTCGAACCCAGGCGTTTTTACGGACAGGTTACCCTGACATGTTTCGATTGCAACCACTCAATCTCCTCAGAGGGCTTGCAGTTTAACACTCGCAGCCTTCGACGACTGCTGACGTCATTAGTCAAACATCAATCCTTAAAATCCGTAAAAACGCCTGGGTTCGAGCCCAGATTGAGTCAAGAATGAAAAATTATCAGTAAATTTTAATTAATTTTCATGTTGTAAAATTCCTTTCTTCATAAAAATAATTTAATGAAAATTAAATTTGATGAACTTAAGCCTAATTAAAAATATTAAAAAATTTGGATTAAAAACCATAAATGGTTCAACAAAATAACCACAATACTAATTATTGTTAAAGCTAAGGCACGAGCTCGATGTTTGCATTTGTCCTTCAAGTTGTGCTGAAAAGGTAAGCAAGAAAAAGAAAGACAAAAAAATGAAAAAACAAAACAAAATATGTACTTTGAACTTTAAGAAGAATTCTTGACAAAAGTACGAATAAACAGTAGTAAAGGAAGAACATGTTAAATAAATTAAAATATGTATGTAGATAATCATTCAAAGGAAATTTCGATCTACCAAAGGTTAAATACAATTTGGTTTAAGGATTGATGTTTGACTAATGACGTCAGCAGTCGTCGATGGCTGCGAGTGTTAAACGGCAAGCCCTCTAAGGAGATTGAGTGGTTGCAATCGAAACATGTCAGGGTAACCTGTCCGTAAAAACGCCTGGGTTCGAGCCCAGATTGAGTCAAGAATGAAAAATTATCAGTAAATTTTAATTAATTTTCATGTTGTAAAATTCCTTTCTTCATAAAAATAATTTAATGAAAATAAAATTTGATGAACTTAAGCCTAATTAAAAATATTAAAAAATTTGGATTAAAAACCATAAATGGTTCAACAAAATGACCACCATGCTAATTATTTTTTAATTTCTTTAAACTTATTATTGTTTTATGGGAATTTATCTTTAAATAGTTTAACCGCTCATATATAAAACAAACGACACAACTGATTCAAAATTATTTTACAAATGGCGCTAACAGAGTAAAAATAGTTTGATTGCATCTTAAACATAATATGATAAATGTATAGAAAGTTATCATGTTATGGCTAATAGATATCATGATATGATTGCGAGTAATAAAATATGTTTTGAAAGTTATCATAATTTAGTTGTTAGAAAAATAATTATTCGTCGGTCAACAATACTCAAATTTATAATTGCGATAAACATTGATATGTTTACAGTAACGATAATATTGCTGATGTTTAATAAAAATAACCATTATTTGTGTACGACAACAATATATTGTTACAATAAACATAGTGTTGTTGCCGTAACCATGCCCAACCATATTTTTTCTCTGCGTGTGCGTGGATGAGAATCTATTAGAGGAAACTTGTTGGTCCTTTTTCGTTTTGCAACTGGCACTTTTTGAATTTCCCTTATTATTAGACCTAGATACATAAAATAAAGCATACAAGGTCCTCAGAGAAGAATAATCTGTAAAAGGGAACTTTTTGGTACTTTTTCGTTCTTTAACTGGTACTTTTTTAATTTTTTATTAGTACTGAACCTAGAAGCATAAAATTCAACATGGAGGGTCCAGAGAAAGATACTTTTGTTAAACATTCACGGACTTGAATGAAGGAGACATTTTCGTCTGTTATTGTCACTAGAAAAGTTTTTAAGCCACATTTAAGTAAGAGTATTTTAACTTACCTCAAACAAATATTTTAATTTATTAATGGACAATTTTACCAAGTTCAGTTATAGTATATAGTTATAACTAGTAGAACCGTCAAAAACATATTGTTAACTTAAAGTTAAAGCTATAGTTAGTTAAAACAAAACTTGGTGAAATTGGCCATTAATTATATTGAAATAATTAAAGAAATAACACCTTAACAAACTCTTTTATGTACATATTTATATATTACAAGCCCATGAAATGATTCTGTAGGCTGTAGGAAAAATCGCCCAAAGAAAAATGGCCCAAGAAAAGATATGAAAAATCGCCCAAATGAAGAATCGCCCAAAAGAACATGAGAAATGACCCAAAAAGTTATATATGAAATTTTGCACAAAAATAAACGAAAAAGGGCCCAATAAAATGGAAAATGACCCAAAAAGCAAAAACGAATTTTTTTCCCAAAAAAAAAAAATGAAAAATTACCCAATTTGCAAAAAAGTGTTTATTATTCATATAAATTTAGTTACATACATAGTGTCCACGGACACTATAACACTGGACGTTATGACATGCCACCTTTTTGCAATATGTCCCGTTATTTTTACAAATAACATTAAGGAATTCGACGTGTAATGATAAGGAATGATTTAGACAAATAGTATGTAAGATTTGGACGAAATTTTAAAAATGCAAGATGGCCCGAAATAATGGGCTATTTTTCATACAATATTTTTGTATGATAATAACGAAAATTAGCCCAAAAATTTTGGGTCACTTTTCATATGAATTCAGGCCCAATTTTACATGGAATTTTTTTGGGCGATTTTTCATATTTTTTTTTGGGCAATTTTTCTTTGGGCGAATTTTCCTACAGCCGATTCTGTAAGACAATTATAAACTTTTTGACAGCTTTTTCATTAACAACGAAACTGCTAAATTGTACTTGCAGGTATGTTTTCATTATATTAACTTATTTGTTACTAATGTTTAAGGTCTATAATTTACTCTCGTAAAGCCTCTTGTTTTCCAAATGAAAATTTATGTCTGTTTGCTTATTGGCTTATAGACTCCTAAACTACAGAACCGATTTGAAATCTTTACAGTAACATTAAGTGAGCTCCGAAAATAAAATAGGCTATTTATTATTTCGATAGGGGCAGGGGAAATGGTACCCTTTTATAGGATACCAATATAAAACGTATCGCATATGTTAAGAGCCGCTGTTCCCATTTTCTTGAACTTTTTTCATATTTTGAGCCCCGAAATTGAAAAAAGATAGCAGCAGGGAAAGTGGTATCCCCATAGGACGCCAATGTTAAATATCGCATATCTTTAGAACTGTAATAGTGAGGATGTAAAAACTTGTTAGGAGTCACACTTATGGTGAACTACACCTTTGAAAATAAAAATTAAGGGAGTACGCGCAGTGGGAGCAATGCCCCTAGGATGCTTATATTAAATATCGCGTAACTGAAGTACTATTATAGCGAGTGTCTTAAAACGTGGTTAATGCCACCATTATAGTAAACTATAAATTTCAAAATAAAAAAGAGCGTGGTGGACGGAGGAGGAGCAGTACCCCCATAAAGCGAAAATATTAAATACCGAATATCTGAAGACGAAAGTTGGTATGCTTTGTAGGACCCACTCTTATGATAAACTTCACCTTTCAAAATAAAAAAGGGCTTAGGTGCAGGGGGTGCAATACATTTTTACAGAAGCATCCTGTCATCCCCAAAAATGAAATGGACTACTTATTTTGTCGATAGGGGCAGGGGAGCAGTACCCCCATACGACACAACTGTTGAATCAAATTTATGACCTAGTCAAGTGACTGACATGTAATTTGGACAGAGAATAAGTCTCCAAACGAATAGAACCACGGAAAAGAGATTGGTATAAATCACTTAACATGGCTTATAAATGTTTGGTAAATTCCAAGCAGGCATGGCACAGCAAGAAAAGACAGTATGAATAACTCCATATCTGGAGAACGGCTACAGAAAATTTAATAAAAAATAAAGGTATCGGTGAAATACCTTTCACATGGTATATAGAACATGCCGAATTATTAACCCATTAAGAACCAATTTAAAAAAATATTTTAATTTACTAATGCATTTTATCAAAATGGCTCTAATCTCAAAATGATATCGATATAAAGGTATTTTTTACATATAATACTTTATAGGATACGCATCAAGCTTTCAGTTATTAAAGTTAAAAAATTATGTTATAATAAATCTTTTGTTTACTTTATGTATTACTTAATTATAGTATGCCAAATACCGGCTTTGCTTAATAAAATTGTTCTTTTATGTTGGTTGTCGACTGGACATAAGGGTTCTTAATTTTATGGTATATCAAGCACCGGCTTCGCTCAGCTGAGTTAATTTTCTTCATTTAAACCCTCCACCCTGAAAAATTTATTTTCTATTAAAGAAATTAACAAAAATTGGTGACAAACTGAACCGATTGTTATTTATAAAAGAACTCGTTTTCTATGACTAGATTTTAAACTAAGATGAACGGTCTATAATTTACCATAGGACCCATATAAAACCCATTCTCGGATATACTTTAGCATGCCTAAGACGTACCGAATAACGCTATTATAGCAGAATTTGGTATGTCATAGTTTCATAAAACTAGAAATCACACAACTAAATTTGGAGAAGATCGGCCCACAATTTGCCATATGCTCCATTCGAGCATTTCAATTTTCAGTTTTTTTAATGACTTTAGTGGCAAAACTAATATCATCTTTATGAAAATTTGGTAACTGTACTGAAATTTGGTCCAGTTTATGTTTTTTAATACTAAAATTACTAAGCCGAATTTTGTAATTATCGACCCAAAAATCCCGTTAATACGGCTAAACTGATACAAATCATGATAGTTTATTCAAATTTGGTCAAAATAAGTTATATATGATTAATTACATTAAATACAGATAAATATTTGAGGGTGTACTTAATTTGTGACTCATGGGCAATCATGGACCCGATAAAACAAATAAGGTTATAGTCGCCAAATTTTGTATTAATACTAAAATGTTTAAGGATGTTATGGTATTGGTAATATTTTTGTCAGTGATAACCCAATAAAAATTTTTACCATTTTGCGAAGCACTAAAGGTACATTTAAAAAAATAAGCGCACAATTATGCGCTACGCAATAAGACATACAGAAATGCAGTAAAGTAAGTGAAAGAACTCTCAACCACTTTTATAAAAAAAAATAACATTTCAAGTGCTACGGCATTCCCTTACTACGAAGCAGGTTTGTAAGGGAGAATACTAAAAAATAACGGTATCAAAACATTCAGTGTGTAAAGATGATCGTTACATCCGACAATATTTATGTGCGCTGAATAATGCGCTTTATGTGTCAAAAATGTATTGCTTCAAAATGGGAACTCGCCATATAAAATTCATGTCTTCCGTAAGCGCAATGGTAAGCGAAACCCTTATGTTTCTCCCTTACAAACCTGCTTCGTTGGAAGCTCCATTTTTTATTGGGAAGTTTTAAAATTTAAAACAAATAACTTTGTTATCAATACACAAAATCTGACAAAAAGTGGACTAGATTGGCGCAATGGGAGTGACTCCTCCATTACAAAGATAGTGTAAATAACAGTGATCAGTTTTGTACAACAATTTAGCTTGGTTATCAATACACAACATTTTTGAAAAAATTGAGCTAGATTGGCGAAATAGGCGTGGTACCTCCCAGACAAAGACAATTTAGATTTCTTTATATCTGGAGAATGGTCACAGTGTGTATAAATTTTAAAATTTGCAATAAATGTTTTGCTTTTTTCACAAAATATTTGTCAAAAAAGTTGGCTGGTTTAGAGAAATGGTCATGATACCTTCAATATAAGCACAATATAGGTTTCTGTATATCAGTAGAACGTTAACGTCAAAAGAATCTAAATTTGGTACTACGTGCTTCGCCATCGATACACAAGATCTGTTTTGAAAAAATTTCATATGGTTAAGCAAAGCGCATCTGGTAAAGCTAGTAAGATATATATGCAAATTTTTTTTTTTATTTTTACCTTGATTTTGTGTTAAATAAGAGATTGTAAATTTAAAAATAAATTTGTTTGTAGATATGGAAAAAACTTAAATGACAAAAATATATATCTCGCTTCCGAACTGATATCATACATGGGTAAAACTTCATCGATGATTTTCCCGTCAAAAACTCGTTTTTGGAAGAATTGAAGATAGAAGGGATTGAATATAAGCCCTCGATATTGTCGACATTTAAGCTTTCTTCCAAAGCTTTAATGTATTTGATCACAGCTCCCATACAAATACTGCACCCGAAAGAAAGCTTTGTAAATATTGGCACTGACCCAATAAAAAATAGAGCTTCCAACGAAGCAGGCTCGTAAGGGAGAAACATAAAAGTTTCGCTTACCATTGCGCTTACGTAAGACATGAATTTTATATGGTAACTTCACATATTGAAGCAATAAATTTTTGACACATTAAGCGCATTATTCAGCGCATACAAAAATTGTTGGATGTAACGATCAGCTTTACACCCTGAATGTTTTGATACATTTATTTTTTAGTATTCTGCCTTACAAACCTGCTTCGTAGCAAAGGAATGACGTGGCACTTGAAATGTTATTTTTTTTATAAAAGTTGTTGAGAGTTCTCTCACTTACATTACTGCATTTCTGTATGTCATATTGCTTCGAAAAATGATAAAATTATTTATTGCGGTTAATCGTGACAAAATATTTTGCTGGTAGTTCCAAAATTATCCATATACCCCACATAAACCACCTTCCTTAAATCACTTAAAGGCAAGCAAATTTTATATACACAGAAAAAATTATGTTTCCAATACAAACAAAAAATTTGTAGAATCAAAAAATTTTTTGTCTGAAATCGGTCCTATAAATAAATTTGCATATTCAAACAACTTATTTGCATTTTGTTTACTGAAAAAAAAACACTGATTTTTTCAAACAAATTATTTAACTGAATCAAACAAAAAGTTTGCTGAAATTTCAAAATCAAAAAAAAAAAAAATTTTTGCACAAGCAATGACGCGCGCACAAGTAAGCACTGTATGAGAAGATGAAGGCAGAGCAGATCCGCCGGCTGGCTTTGAGACACATATTTTTTGTTGGAATAATTTTTGAACGAAGTCTTATTTATACACACAAACACAATGTTTTTTTTCTCATCACTCACTGTTGCTGTATCCTTTCCTATGCTAAAGAAGAAATGTAACCAAAACCGGCAGCATACCGACTCGATATGTTTTTCGTCAACATTCTATTTTTGTTTTTGATGTATTTAACTTAACAGTTTTAAAAAAATGAATACGGGATTTTTTTCTTATAATGTTGTTTCTGTTGATTAAAAAGAGTGAAACGTTTTTTACTTGCTATTGTTTTTTTATAGTTGCACTTTTTTAAAGCGTCCAAAAATAGACTGTGTGTGTATTTTGTTGTTATTCTTATATTTCACATAAAGAAGTGCTGCTTACGATCAAATAAAAAAATGCATAAAGACGACAACATTAGAGAGCGTTAAATATTTCATACAAAATTATGAAAATTTGACACCAATAACGCGTTTATTATATTTTTGAAGAGTTGTCCACATTTTTGTTGGTTAAATAAAAATCAAACAAACATATTGATTGAATCAATAAAAAAATTTCAAACAAGCGTTTGTTCGAAAATAATTCGGCAATAATTTTTTCTGCGATAGATGAAGATATTAAAATATAATTCGCCACAAAGAACTTTTACATACATAAATCTTAACCTCATAACATAATTTTGTTTAAGCTGGACCATGATTGCCCATAGTTCCCAAATAGAGTACACTGTCGAAAATTTGTATTTTAATATTGTGGAGTAGGTTATCATAAGGTAGGCCTTAACCGACTATACTTTCTTATTTTCTGCAACTTTTCTAATTGCTTGTTTTAACATTTGATTTTCTGTAATTCGTCAAAATTTTGTTGCACAACTTAAATTTTTAAAAAAATTTGAAATAGTTTTACTTAAAATAGATAATCATTCAAAGCAAATTTCGATCTACCAAAGGTTGAATACAATTTGGTTTAAGGATTGATGTTTGACTAATGACGTCAGCAGTCGTCGATGGCTGCGAGTGTTAAACGGCAAGCCCTCTGAGGAGATTGAGTGGTTGCAATCGAAACATGTCAGGGTAACCTGTCCGTAAACACCTGGGTTCGAGCCCAGATTGAGTCAAGAATGAAAAATTATCAGTAAATTTTAATTGATTTTTATGTTGTAAAATTCCTTTCTTCATAAAAATAATTTAATGAAAATTAAATTTAATGAACTTAAGCCTAATTAAAAATATTAAAAATTTGGATTAAAAACCATAAATAGTTCAATAAAATAACCACAATACTAATAATAGTTTTACTATATTAAATTTTTTTTCACATAATTAAATTAAATTCATTATAGGTATCTTTTTAATTTTAAAATGCATGTTCATTCGTTTTAATAATTTGTTTTTACATAAGTATTTAGCTTCTGGTTTAAATTTTAAATAATTTTCCAGCATGTGATCATGAGAATTTATTTTTAATCACGATGTCAACCAGTGATAAACTTTAAGAATGAAACAATTAAGTTGTATGTGTATAAATTGTTTTGCTTATTTTGACAGCTGTCAATTAAATTTATTTTAATCAATTTCTAGAAATATTTAAATAAGCTTTTGTTTGCAAACTTTGTTTTATTTGTAGTTTTTAATGTAAACATATAAACTACATGACAGCAGTCAAAATGCTTAGAACTATTGAAAAATGTGATATAATCTAAATGGAAATTTTGCCAGGTTAAAATTTTACAATAGTTTTGCTAAATATTAAGTGGTATGCATTCAATTCAATTCTATTGTATTTTTTTTAAGAAATCATAAAATCAAATTGACAAATTAATTATTTTCAGATGATTTATTTTTTTCAAATAACTTCATAGCTTTTTAGCAATTTTGAAACTTAAGGTTGATGTTCTTCAGCTTAAGCAAACAAATTAAATAAAAATTAATTGAAATTTACAAAATTTTACTTTGTTCCGTCTTTATGAATTAAATCACAAAATTTTGAAATATTTTAATGGATAAGAAGAGTTAAAATGCAGCCTTTGACTAATGTAGAATCGATTTTGGTCAGTTTTGCCTTAAGACTTTTAGACAATTTCATTAAAATTCATACAGCGTTGCGACATTCTAAACAATCGTTCAAATCTTAAAAGTATTCGAAATACAATCTTATATGAGGTCGTGGCCAATATAAGTTTGTCAAAATATGCATAGATACATCAAATTTTCTAAGGTATGTTCACACTTTTACTTTCTTTTCAACAATTTTTGTTTACTTAATCAATTTAAAAAAATCGTCGTAGAATGTTATTTGTAAATCCGTAAATGCTGTTAGATAAGAATAGCAAACGTTATGCAAAATCAAAGAAATTCTTAATAAAAATAGTGGTTACGAGGTTGGGCGTCAAATATTTTTGAGTGTGAACATAGCTTTAGAAATATATGTACGTATTAAACAAAAACATTAAGATATTAAAAAAACTTATAATTCTGTGCCAAAAAATTGAAACAAACAACTGTTTTTCTCATTTAACCGCATCTGTTACATTTTTGGCGAGTATTAGCTGCCACGTAAGGAAATTACTCGCCAATTAACAGAAAAAGCTTGTCTGTAAAATTTCCCACTTTGAATTGTCAAACAAACTCACGCACAAACTCACTCACGGGGCAAGAAAAAACTTAAATGCAAAATGTAAAGAATAAAATCATAATATTTTGTTTTTGGCACATTTTTTCATTGTTGAATTATTTTGCTTTAAACTTTTTTATAAAATACTAGCGCACCGGGTCGCTTCGCTACACTGCTTTAACCACTTCTTCAGTTGGGAGATATTTAATATATGCATCCTATTTTTATTTTCAAAAGTGTAGTATACCATAATAGTGACTTATACAAAGTTTGAACATTCTTACTATAAGAGTTCTTAAGATATGCGATATAAAACATTTGCGTCCTATGGGGGGTAACACTTCCCCCGCGCTATTTTATTTAAATTTTGGGCCTCAGAAGATCCTACTGCCAAAAGTTCAACAAAATGCGTGCACCGCCTCTTATTTATATTTCTATCTATGAGGGGTTCTGCTCCTCCTCTGTCTTCCCCGCCCATTTCTACATTGAATTTTATAGTTCACCATAATAGTAGCTTTAACCACGTTTGAAAACTCTCCCTTTCATAGTTCTTCAATTGAGCGATATTTAATATATGTATCCTATTGGAGGTATTCTCCCCCCCCCCTGCGCCTACCCGGTTTTTTTATTTTCAAAAGTGCAGTATACCATAAGAGTGACTTCTGCAAAGTTTGCAAATCTCACTATAACAGTTCTTAAGATATGCGATATTAAACATTGGCGTCCTATGGGGGGTACCACTTCCCCCGCTGCTATTTTATTTAAATTTTTCGGCGCAGAAGATCCTACTATCAAAAGTTCAACAAAATGCGTGCAGCGGCTCTTATTAATATTTCTATCTATGAGGGGTACTGCTCCTCCTCTGTCTACCCCGCCCATTTCTACATTGAATTTTATAGTTCACCATAATAGTAGCTTTAACCACGTTTGAAAACTCTCCCTTTCATAGTTCTTCAATTGAGCGATATTTAATATATGTATCCTATTGAAGGTATTCTCCCCCCCCCCCCCCCCTACTGTCAAAAGTTCAACAAAATGCGTGCAGCGGCTCTTATTAATATTTCTATCTATGAGGGGTACTGCTCCTCCTCTGTCTACCCCGCCCATTTTGAATTGAAATTTAAAGTTTACCATAATAGTAGCTTTAACTCTCCCTTTCATAGTTCTTCAATTGAGCGATATTTAATATATGTATCCTATTGGAGGTATTTCCCCCCTGCGCCTACCCGCTTTATTTTTATTTTCAATAGTGTAGTATACCATAAGAGTGACTTCTACAAAGTTTGAACATTCTCACTATAACAATTCTTAAGGTATGCGATATTAAACATTATCGTCCTTTGGGGGGAAACCCTTCCCCCGCCACTATCGAAAAACATAAGTAGCCCATTTTATTGTTAGGGGTGACGTGATGTTAATATAAAAATTTCAGGAAAATCGGTTCAGTAGTTAAGGAGTCTATAAGTCAACAAACAAACAAACATACAAACATTTTTAATTTTTATATATATATAGAAGAAGAAGATACGAATGTTTTCAAAGCTCGTTTGCAAACAACAAACATTTATATTGTATATACGTGAAGGCCATAAGCACCACGACACAGAGGATATTTTGTAAACATTAAAGTCGCACTTTACATTATTTGGTATAGCCGACGGTAGTGTTTTCGCCGCCGTCGTTGAAAAATTTTCAAATTTAGTAAATTTCGGTCGCCGTCAACAATATGTGTAACTCCACGACTGCAATTTCACATCGGCTTAGAGTGCAATGTTTTGACATTTTTAACGTAACGACGTAATCTCTTTTGATAGTTTTCGACATGAGTTACAGACACACTTTTTTCTCACTTTTCGAGAAACGATCGAATATTTTGTTTCACATCTTTTCGATGCGAGAAGTTCTAACTAAAGTTACAGAGCATGGGTTCTGGTAAGCAGAAAGAATTCTCGAAAATCCGAATGCTATTCTAACGGTATAAAGCCAGTTTCACAATAATAGCAGCTTTTATAAAATTTATCGTCGCAATTTTATATCAATACCATACATTTACAAGAAAGTTACGTCACTTAAAGTTTGTTTCGGAAAAAGTTTGTATAGGACCTTTAGTCGAATATGGATCGATTTAAAAAAAAAAATTGTGAGACGAATTATTTTATTTTGAAGTTTTTAACTAAAATTAATCTTAATACCGGCAAAGTAAGATAGTTTCTGGGCACGAAGACTCTATTCCGGAAAGAAGTTTATATTGGGCGCCATATGAAATGCTGGACTTGTTCCCACCATTTTCAATAAACTTCGTCCTTATGGCCTTTAAAACATATGTACTAGGTCCAAATTATCTTCAAAATTGCGACCTGTACTTTGCGCACAAAGTTACCAGGTCAGACAACTAGCCAGCCAGTCAGCCGGACATCATTAGATGGACTCAGAAAGTAGGTCTACAACCAATATCTCTATGTGTTACAGACATCAGCACAAACACATAATACCCTTTTCACTATTGTGGTGTGGGTAGAAATTGGGCAGAAGTTTACAACATATTTTAGGAGAAAATTATACAGCCGAAAACTAAATTGTTGTCATTGTAACTAGAGTTTTATTTTCCCCGGAGTTTTTCGATTCCCGGGAAAGCTGGAAATTTTTTGAATTTCCCGGGATCCCGTGATCCCGCTCCATATAAATAATACACAGTAACTTAAATAAAAGAAATCCTTAAATACTACAAAATTAAATGAAGATTAAAAGAGGAACTTGAATTATTATTACCTTACGGTTTTATGTGTAAATTCCGTATTATTATTATGCTCTAGATACAAGATAAAAAATAAAGATAAACATAACAATTTAATTCATAAAACAATAATAAAAACAAACACAAATTGAGGTACTCAAGATATGAGATCAAAAAGTTAATTCATAAAATAGATCAAATATTTTAAATAAATATATTAACATTTTTTAACGGCTTAGGAAATAACTTTCTGACACATTCAAAGCGCTTAGTAAGTCGTCAAAAAGTATATTGATTATTTTATTTACTAATTACCATGTTTCCGAAAAAATTCGTTCATTTTTTTACCGAGGTTGGATAAATAGTTAAAAGTGCACCGTTGTAGAAGGCTTTTGATTCACAATAAGAAGCATTTTTTTTATAAACAACGTCTATATCAGTCAAATGTATGTCAAGGTTCATGCAAAAAATAGCATCAACCTCTTACAAACCTTTTCATTTCATTAGGTCTATCTGTAATCTTTAGGACAATGTGTTTTTCAAATTGTATGTTGTAGTATCTTACACGAGTTTCCAAATTTTTTTTATTTCGGTTTCCCCGCACTTCAAGGATATATAAACCAACACAAATGGAAAAAAATTTGTGTTTATCACCTAAAAAACATATCGCTCCTTCATTGCAACATAGTCATATCTCAAAAAATCAAAAATTTTAAGTTATTTAAGCAAAGTGTTCCTTCATGCCTTCTCGTATTTTATCCCAAACTGAACCGAAGTTATAGCAAAATATATCTTTAAATCGGTACATTTTGAAAACTTAAATCGCATTTTGCCAAGTTCATTTGTTTTTGTAGATATGACTATGTTACAATAAAGGAGCTATATGTTTAGGTATCTGCTATTTTAAAGACTTGTCCATGGACAATTAAACTTTACTACCTGCATCTTATTTTGAATTAATGTTCTTTATTAACTTTTCACTTCACTAAATTTATTAATTATCAACTGTTGCACTGCCTATTCTGTTTTAAGTAGATTTATTGCATTAGGAGACATTGACTTACGTATGTACTCACTTCTTGTAATTGATCTAATCGACAACCCATCCACAGATGCTTATTTTAAGAGAATAGAAAACTAAATTTCAAAGTATAAATAGCTGTTTTCTTAAACTATGAGGAATTTTTTATTTCCCGGGATCCCGCATGAAAAATCCCGGGAAAGCGGGAAATCCCGGGAAAAAACCCTAATTGTAACTGAATCTTAACAGTGGCCAACACTATAAATTCGCAAACGTCAAAAATTGTTCTTGAATTAAATATTATATATCTAATGTGATATTTAATAACACTAAAACAAATTTGTAATTTTATCTATTTTAAAGAATCCAGTACAAGTACAGTACAAACACACTAAATAAAAAAACGGAACGATTATGGTATTCTTAACAAAAAAATAGTTATATATAGTTGACCTATCCTAACGAAATTTTGAAGCGAAATTAATGTTTATATACAACTTACACGTTCAAAATCTTTTCTCAAAAGTAAAATTGCTTAGAGATTTTTACGTAATCGATGTTCAAAAATTGGTTTTGTAAGAGAGTTATGTCAGTTGTGTTCGTAGGATTCACATGATTTGAGTATGAGTGTAGAAATTGTTTACACTCATAAGATTAATGCATTTAGTGCTAAAGATTGCCAAATCAGCTTAGTATTTTCTTAAATGAAATTTTTGCGTTTTAAAGACTATCGATATTAGATTTTAATTTAGTATTAAGAAAACGGATTGATGGTTTATTTTGGTTCTATGCAAATGTCCTACCAAAATAAGATTTTTCACAAATCTTTTGCTACAAAAAGTCTTTTGTATAAAATTTTTTACTTATTTAAAATTCGAAAGGTCGAATAAGATAACATTGATTAATTTTCTAATAATATTTAACACCGAGTGTCCACGCAATTTCTTCCGCTGTTGGGAGATGTCCGTCTACGGTATCGTTGGTTTTAATGAAAATAATGGGACTTTGAAAATCAACCGCGTATGGAAGATGACCATTTAAAAGGGCTGTACGTGAGAAGAGCTTTAACTCTATATGTATAATATTACTTATATAAATATGTCCCGTAACGTTAAATATACATTGCATCACCCGTCCAGTGTTGCCAAAACTTGGTGACCAAAAATGGCTAAAAAATGGCTAAAAATGGGCTAAAAAATGGCTAAAAGCTTTTTTAAATAAAAACACATTAAAATTCAATAACAAAACAGAAATAATTCATTTAAAGTTGTTTACGATGAAATTGTGAGTTAAGATCAATTTGTTAAATAAGAATAAACGTAAATTAATATTTAAATAAATTAATATTAAAGAATTAAATCATCGAAAAATTCGATGTCGTTATTGTTCTTCTCATAGGAATCACTTACTCATTAGTTTCAAATAATCATAAGTTTTAAATAATTTGAAGGTAAATCATAATCACGACAACATTTACCCAACCTTTTGAGTCCTGCTGCCGTATTCTGTAACCCGCTTAGCTAAAGCTAAATCTCGATCGCTAAAATACCTAAGAGAATGCAAAAACTAAAATTTTTAACGATGACATTAAAAGCCAAAATTGCTGCAAATTACATTTTCATGGCATTGCCAAATCTAGCAATGCACGTAACAGTATTGCATTCGTAGCCAAAAATCGTTAAATCAACTTTATAGATTTTTAGCGATAGAGATTAAGCTTTAGCGAATTACAGAATACGGCAACAGATCTTCAATAAAAAAACAAGTAAGAAAGAATAGTCGGTTAAACCCGACTTTATGATACCCTTCACCACATTAGAACCTTTGCACCAAATTTTATCAAATAATCTCTAAATTGCTACCTGTACTTTGCGCACAAGGTTTAGATGGACATCCAGCCAGCCGGACAAACATCGTTAATTCGACTCAGAAAGTGATTCTGAGTCAATCGGTATACGTAAAGGTGGGCTAAGGACGAATATTTTAAGGTGTTGCAGACATCAGCACAAACGCATAGTACCCTCTCCACTATTGTGGTGGTGGTATAAATATTGTATTGTTGTGGTAAAAATATTTACCTAATTGATAAAATCGAATAAACAGTTGCTTAATGTAACTTATTTCTCAAATTACTTTTAACGATGTTTACTTGGCTAAACACCCTCTCTACTTCAGCATTAGACCATGGAAGTGGGAGCATCTTTATAGTCAATTCTGAAATTTCTAAAAACATTTTGTTAGCGCCTGCATCTCTTTATTGAAATACTTGCAACCAGAAAGAAACAGCGATGTTTGCTTTGATCGTTTTTATAAATTTAATAGTGGAATACTGTTCCTTTATTTTGAAAGATGTTTCAGCGTCATAGTTTATAGCGATTTTCAACATTTGTAAAAGTTGTGATTTAAATTTAAGGCGTTTTAATTGTTCAAAGTGTTTATTTTACTTTTATAAATTTTTATAACAAAATAAAAATTATTCTTTTAAAAGAAAAACGGCAAGGAAATTTTATGGCTAAACAAGTTGAAAAATGGCTAAAAAAAATGGCTAATTGCTAAATTCATTTTTTAATGGCTCAAGAGGATGAAAAATGGCTAAATCTAGCCACTAAATGGCTAAATTGGCAACACTGCACCCGTCTCTGCTTTATATAGCACTACACAGTTTTTTTAGGAACAGCATATCACGATAGTTAAAGTTGACCTAAAACGTTATGATTCTTTTTTAATTAGTGAACAAATGTATATAAATTAATCAGTAATATTCGATAAATTAATAATTATTAATCCCTTGTAATAAATTCCATAAGTTCTTTAAATAGGAATTTAATATATCTACTAAAATGTATAATGATATTAAAGTTTGATTGGGACAATGAAAGTTTTCATCAGAAACAAAACATTTTGATCAAAGTTTTTCTTGTGAGTCAAAAAATTAATTAATAAGGTTTCGTTTAAATGTGCTAAATAAGCATTTCATACTATTGATAAAATCAAATTTATTTTGATGGGATAAGCTATTCCTACACGTAGAAAAAAAAATATGGTTGGTGGTAACCATATCAAAAGAGAAACATACTATGGTTGGATTTTAGCAATGTTTATGTTTGCAGGTTACCATATTATGTTTAAATATGACCATAGTATGGTTAAAATCAAAAAACATGTTCCCTAAATTAACTATAATTTGGTCAAGATTAACCATACTCTAATCAATATTAACCATAATAAAGTTCAAACCAAACATATTATGTTCAAAATTAACCATAATATGGTCAACATTTTCCAGAATTTTGATAAAAGTAATCATATTATGGTCAGAATTAACAATTATATGGTGAAAGTTAATCATATTATGGCATTTATTTCATCAATTCCTTCAATTAGTTTGTTAAGTGTCAAATTATAATTTTATTTAAGTTTTTATTCCTGATGGGTGTTATGTTCCACTTTTATAAAAAATCCCCTTTTATTCATATTCCAGCCTGTGACGACCTTCATTACCATTTTTATACCCACACCACAATAGTGGAGAGGGTATTATGCATTTGTGCTGATGTGTGTAACGCCTTAAAATATTGGTCCTAGACCCACATTAAAGTATACCGATCGTCTTAGAATCACTTTCTGAGTCGAACTAACGATGTCCGTCCGGCTGGCTGGCTGGCTGGCTGTCCATGTAACCTTGTGCGCAAAGGTCGCAATTTTGGAGATAATTTGATGAAATTTGGGTCATAGGTTCTTATTGGCACAGGGACCAAGCCTATTGAAAATGGGCCGAATCGTAGGACCACGAAGGAAGATAGGGGGAAATTTCTTCCTCTCAGGAACTATCAAACCGATTTAAATGAAATTAAAAACATAGATAGAACCTTATCTATATAGACTTAAAATGTATGAATTTTTTATAAATAGGACCACGAGGGGAGATATGGGCAATTTCTGCCTCTCAAACCGATTTTAATGAAATTTAAAACATCCATAGGGACACATTAGCTATACAGTTTTTAAAAAATAGGACCACAAGGGGAGGCAGGGGGCAATTTCCGCCTCTCACAAACTTTCAAACCGATTTTCATGAAGTTTATAAACATAGATAAATCTATATTTATATGGACACATAAGCATGATGTGTTTTTAAATAATGTGGTGTAGGGTATCATATGGTCGGGCTTGACCGACTATACTTTCTTACTTGTTTCTGTTCTACTAGTTTATTCTAGGTAAATTTATGTATTTGAATCAATAATTAAAATAAAATGAATGAGTATTTTTACCAAACCAAGTAAAAATCAAACGACCATAATGTTGTTGCTTACTCATCATATTAATTTCAATTTTAAATTAAAAATACAATGTTTTAAAATATTATAATATCGAACATATTATTGTTATTAAATATTAATTATAACATGTTTGGTGGCAACCATAATTTGGTTTTAGTTTTTGGATGGATGAATTAAACGATAATATGGTTGCCGTGATAATAATATGGTTAAGGTAACCATAATATGTTTAAGTGTATAGTTGTAGCTTTATTTTATGAAAACATTATATTGTTAAATTCAGCCATATTTGAAATTTAAAGGGAGGTAAACACTTTATCGTTAAATGAAAGCAAATTTTTATCAATCGTGAAAAAAGTTTTGTTTAAAACAACAAAAGTCTGTTTGTTGCCATTGCAGGGACCATAATATGTTTTTTTTAACCATACTACAACCATGTTTTTTCTCTGCGTGTATGCGCATTTCACTAGTTGCTTAGGCCAGATCGTCAGGAAACTTCATCCAAATATTTTAGAAAAACTAAAGATATACAAATAAAACTGTTAAGCGAATAAGAATTATAAACACCAGTTAAACTTGTAGCAATATGATCTGACTGGAATATGCAGTTAACACGTTGAAAGAAAAAAAAGCAACAGGTTCCGATGAAATTATATCAGATGTATTAAAACTAATAGATGGTAAAGAGAAACAACTCTTTGTGAGCCTATTTAATTACATTTATGACACTGGGAAATATCCATTAGACTGGATTAAATTCACATTCATCCCCATATCAAAAACGAAGAATGCAAAATCTGTGAGGAATACAGATAGATAAGCCTAATGAGTCATGCGCTCAAAATATTTCTATGAGTAGACGAATACACCCAATTAGCATTTATTGATATTATTATAGAACTGATCGAAGAAGTTACCACCAGAAGAGGTGTCAGAGAAGGCTGATATATTTCCACCAATGCTATTAAACATATCGTCGGTTTAATATGCATGCCTGCTAACTCCCTTTCATCACATTTTTTTTTTACACTGCCACATGCATATTAGTCATCAAAGTTTTTCTTGGGATTCAAAAAATACTTATAATTGAAGAAAAACAGCATGCTGGTGTGGACTAGGCGTATCTTTCAATACCACAAAGCATCAAAATCTCAATTTACTTAAAAAGTGCATTTAGCAGGTTTGCATATTACGTCGACGATATGCTGCCAGTAAATATTTATAAAAGCCATATAAAAAAAAGAATAGGTATTCAGTTACATGGATCCACCACGTAAACGTGGTCTAAAGAAACTAATAGGCAATGTAAATCACTTGATAAAGTGATGAACTTAAAATATGTCAAAAGAAATAAGTTGTCGTATAGAATTGGCAAGGAAGCTTTTTAAAAATAGCAAACAAATATAGAAACGAAAACAAGATTCATCAAATGTTACGTCCATCTATACACAGCAAGCAGAAAACTGGAGGTTCAAGGCGAGTCATAAGAAAAAACTTGAATCATTTGACTGAATATTACTAAAAAAAACGTGGAAAAACAATTTACAAAAAATGAAGTATTAAGAAGAATGTATGTGGATTGACTGCTAATTAAAACAATAAAACATCGAAAAATCGCATACTGGAACATCTAATGACAAGTAAAAAATATAAATTTCGGCAGTCAATAACACAAAGGAACAAATTTGAAATGCGGTCTGGAATTTAATTGCAAATTTTTACAAATTTGAGGTCGCTGATTTCAAATCTAATCTCCATTTTTCTCTATTAGCTCTACTTTTCGAAATATACCGTTATGTCCAAAATTAAGGCACTTTCACTACTTATATTGGAATAAATTGAAAATGGTTGACCATATTCAGTTAACATTAAAATCCGAAACTCGGAAACAGTATTATCTTTACGTCGTGCTCGCATTGTTTTTAAATTTGGCCAGTAGATTCAGAGATATCGTTGTATTTTAAAAAAAAAGAAAAAATTAAAAAAATAAACAAATTTTTTGTTCCTTTAAAATTTATAAAAAATTAAAATGCTGCAAAAATCACAGTTTTGGTCCAAAAACATTTATCTTAACATAATTTCGAATGAAATGAGTTTTATTTCATTGTAATCGATGCACAACTTCTGATTTTATTCACAGTTTACTGAGAAAACTGATTTCGATATCGAAAATTCCAGACCGCAAAATGGCTGTTCCGCAGTGTAATCAAAGGGAAAGTTAATGGACAACCAGCCAAAGGTAGGAAATAACTTTTATGGAAGAAAAGCATACAAAAGTGGACCAGCTACAACGATGAATTAAGCTTTCTAAATTCCGCCAAGAACAAAGAATTGTTCATTCAACTGTCAATTGTTGAATGCACAAATAAAATAAGAAGAAAACAATTTACATCATTTCGCTAATGTAAAATTTTATTGGCACAAAAAGTAAAAATTTTTTTAAGTCAAAAAGTCAGCGTATGTATCAAGAATAAAAATTAGGAATTAAGCACAAGAAAGTCTTACTAATGAAAAATTATGTATTTCGAAAAATAACTTTGATAATAAATTTGCAAGTGCCTGTGCATAAATAACTGAACTGGCAAATTGCTTTATACTTATTTTCTTGCGAAGACAATAAAGCAATTTGTTTTTTTGTTAATTTTGTTTTTTCTACAACCCTACAACTAAAATTAATGATGGGAGTATGTCCAACTAATTGTACTAGGGAATGTAATGTTTTTGTTGGTATTTTATGCTTTGATATCGTTGCAACTAAGACTTGAGTATTTGTAATTCTCATTCATTCTGCAGTATTTTTTTTTTTTTGCATATTATCTTTAGCTTTCCTAAAGTTTTTGGGAAAAGGTTTACTGATGATCTGGCCTAAGCAAAACGTGAAATGCGCATTGGAAGCTTATCCTCCAACAATAAATATATCCATGGGAGGTATAGCTATTGAGGAATCAGACACTCTGGATATTCTGGGCATGAAAATTCAATGTGATGTTCGTTGGAACCAAGATGTCTTTCAAGTGTCGAAAGAAGCATTCAAGTGTCTTGGTTTCTTAAAACGGTGCAAGAACTACTTCACTCCGTCTGATCTCTTCACATCACTATATCCGACCGAAAATGGAATACAACTCCCATATCTGGGCAGGTGCTTAAAGTCTATCTTGAAGCTTCTGAACCGGGTGCAAAGGAGTGCGTTAAAGCTCATCAATGACAGTAGGGTATCCAGCTCCATTGGAGCATCGTCGGAATGTGGGTTGTGCGGCATTGTTCTATCGATATTACCACGGAAGATGTTCAGCTGAGATGGGCGAACTCATCCCTGAGACACGGGTGCATGTCCGTAGTGCTCGCCTTTCCAGCAGATCTTATCCGTTTGTTGTCGACTGTTCAATGAATAGCACAACGCATTACAGAGAAAATTCGTCGTTCTTGGTCGAACTAGTCGTATGTGGAATAGACTCCCGGCAGAAGTCATCCCAGGCGGCTACAATTTGGAAAAATTCAAATTAAATATCCACAAACACTACTCCCTCCTTCCTCCTCCCCATAACCTTTTTTCCTAATTACAACACAATGCATTGCAAAAAAAAACAAGCGAAATCGTATTAGTAAAAATCTTAATTACAGAAAAAATAATGCAGACATAAGTTTTAAATAATCGTACAAGGTGCCATTTTATTTTGCAGTGTTAATTAAAACGCAATAACACTTTTAATAAGATTAAAAGAATATGCAAAATTTTAAAATAATTTAATTGGTCTTTCATTAAAAATATTATGCAATTTTGTTTCTAAACTTTTCCACTTGTTTGTCACTCACTAAATTCTTATATTGGACTTAAGTTACACTTTTTTTTTTAAATACCCATATATTTGAAAATTCTGCACACATACATTATTAAATTATTTCGTTAATTAATTTTAAAATATTTTAAAATTCTTTACCAACCTTATCAAAAGAAATTTGACGTTGGTACATTTTTTTATAGTGTTTTATTGAACAAACTCCAAAACAATTATTTTTGTAATATTTTTTTTTTTTTTTTTGAATTTTAAGCGGGATTTACACTTTTCTTTTAACAATTAAGAAAACTAAGACGTGCCGTGTGGTTTATAAGAAACTAAAATCACCATTCAATATTTTACTTGCTTAAATAGACTTGCAAATTGCCGAAGAAAATTAAACTGAGTGATTAAAAATCAAATAACATGGACCAAATATAAGTTTAAGTACTAAAACACACTAACATACATACGCATTTAAGCTGATACATACGCTCACACACCAACTCTAAGAAATCTGAACCAAAATTGATAATTGTTGTTTTTTAAAAGGTTATCGCCAATTTGCACACAGATTTAAACCAATACTTATACTCTGACACGCAAACAGTAGTACAAAAGTGGTTTAATTGAAATAAATACTTATTCAATTTTCAATTAAAAAATTTTGTCTTTTTTTACTTTGGTTTAAATAATATTTAACTAAATACTAAAAATTAATGCTAAAACAGAAAAAAAATTTCAGGTTAAATGGTAAGAACTACTCACTACCCAAAAGAAGTTGAAAATAATGGCCAGAGACCCTTTAGAGCATATGAACTATTTATAACTGGAATAAGTGTTTTGGTACGTGCATGCCATATAATTTCCCCTGTGGAATAAAAGTGTTTACACCACAGCCATTTCGAGTAAAAAGAACAAATTCTAAAAAAAACATTCGTTTTATTTAATTGAACTAATGGATTTCAAATATAACATTTTAACAGTTTTATTACTTCTGAATTCACCCACGTATAAAATTTTATTTTATACAATAACGATTTAGAAATAAAAAGTATAAGTAATAATATTTTTGTTATTTTTCCAAAATATTCATATTTTTTTATACCCACATATTTTTTATACCACAATAGTTGAGAGGGTATTATGCGTTTGTGCTGATGTTTGTATCATCATAAAATATGAGTCCTACTTCCATTTAAGTAATTTAAACATAATATTTGTCAACAATAATCATTTTATGGTTAAATTAGTCCTTCATCCAGAAGCTGTTCGGAGGCTATCATAATATGATTAGATTGGCTCCGAACATGTTACCTATATTTACAAAAAGAACTGTTAACTTTGATGTCATTACTAACTGCGAAAACAGGTACGTTGGGGAAAGTATGTAGATGGTTTATGTGAAGTTTGCACTATATCGGCCCAGTGGTTCCGGAGATATGGCATATAGATTTACATACATCTATATATATATAAAATTTTCGTGTCACGATGTTTGTAATTGAACGATTTTTATGAAATTTTGTATGTGTATTTCTTAGGTATGAAATTAGGTCGTTAAGTATACTTCATATCGCTAAAGGCCGTAAAACAGGACCAAAGGGGTTAAATCTCCCCTCCCTATATATTCTTAACTAATCAATAAATTTTCTTCAAATTTGGCATGCAAGAACTGTAACATCTGAAGGGAAATATGAAAAAGGTCGTGAAATAGGGCAAGAGGAGTAAAATCTCCCATCCCTTTATCTTATTAACTAATCAGCCCGGTTTCTTTAAATTTGGCATGCATACACTGTGGTATATATAAGGAAAGAGGGAATAGAGCAAGATGGGTAAAAGCTCCCCCTTCCTATATCTTCTTAACTAATCAACCGATTTTTTGGAAATTTGGCAGGCAAATAATGTAACATCTGGAAGCAGCTAAAGTCTATAATTTGTATTATTAAGGACGTGAAATAGGGCAATAGGGGTAAAAGCTCTCCCCCCCTATATCTTCATAGCTAAACAAACGGTTTTCATAAAATTTGGCATGCTGACACTGTAACATCTGAAAGGAAATGGGGCGTGAAATAGGGCAAGACGGGTAAAAGCTCTCCATCCCTATATCTTCTTAACTAATCAACCGGATTTCTTAAAATTTGGCATGCAGACAATGTAACATCCGAACGAACAAAGAGAATGGCGCTTGAAATAGGACAATAGGGGTAAAAACTCCCACTTCTTACATCTTCTTAACTAATTAACCGGTTTTCTTAAAATTTGGCATGCAGCACCGTAACATCAGAAAGAAATAAGTTATATGGCAATAATATGGCTAAGTTAAACATAATATGTATGTTAAAAAGTTTCTTTAATAATAGCTTTGTTGCAATATGGCGACTTTGGAACATGTTTTTTCTCCTCGTGTATAAAAGCTTATTTCCGGAAAAGAGTCTTTTCGATCATAAACCATCTTATAGTGTTGGTATTTTTATTAACTTTGGTCCAAATTTATTTTTCAGCAATATTCATCACCTTGCCAAATTTTATTGGAATCGGTCCATATTTAATTATAGCTCCCATGCAAATACTACTCCCGAAAAAAGCTTTTTTCACATAATATTTAATGACAATGACTTTTACGATGTGTACTACACTCAAAAGAAAAATCAATCCATCCGTACTTAAATCAATCCGAAGCGGTATTAATAGTCCGGTGAGTACGCATTTTCTTGAATCAAGTACAGAAAGATTGATTCAAGTAGGAATTTTCAATCCCAAAATACTTAAATTATCCATATGCAATCCCGATTTCTTACTCGAAATAATCCGAAAATGAGATTTATTTAAGTAAAACTAAGACTGAATCAATCTCAAAATGAGCTTGATTCAAGAATTATAAAATTGTTTTAATCTGAATTCGTACTTAAAATATGTAATCCGAAAATGAGATTGATTTAAGTAAAATTAAGATTGAATCAATCTCAAAACGCGCTTGATTCAAGTATTATAAAGTTGTTTTTATCCCCAATTAGTGCTTGAAAAAAAAAACAAAAAAGAAATTAGAAAGAAAAAATTATTATGATTGATTATCACCTTAAAGAATGATAAAACACCAACATCATGCCCGATACGGTTTTTACTCTAAAATCTTATGTACATATTTAACTAAAAATATAAACTAAATGAGAAGCAAGATTTCAAATTTACTTTTTAACCCTTCGTGGTACACATGAATCTGGCCAGACCTTTGTTTAATGTGTGTAGATAATCAAAACATGCGTAAGCCGGAGGGTTAAACATGAAAATAATACATACATATATATGTATGTGTTTTTCTTCTTGTTCTGTTGTTTTTGTTGTTTCTACAAAACATAAAAATAAAATTGGACCTGATCTATTTTGATAAAATGGACTGGTCCGATGTAATGTAAGCATGGACCATGTCATTGTCAAAAAGTGTTTGTAGTGACACGACATGTCTTCGTTTTTTAACGACATGCTTTCGTTTTTAAACGACTTCAAAACTAATCGTCTCGAGTAGACCATGGAGTAGTTTTAAAACTACTCCCTAGTGGTCCAAAGGTGGATTATATGGTCCTCTCCTAGGACATCGTAATGTTAAATAGACCAGGTTTTTTCCATACGTTTGGGTTACTAAGAGGCGTTACTAAAATAATTTGTTTATTCATTCCTTCATTAATGTAAAAAAACGCTACAGAACATTTCAAAATAATATATAACTACAGAACCACTACAATTGTATTGTTTTATAACGAAAAACAGAGCACTTCACATAATATTTGTTACTTTCGTGGAAATAGTTATAAACCCGAATATTCACCGCATCCCTAGTTCCTATATAACGCTATTTCCTTAAATCATTTAAAGATAAAATAAATCCCATAAAGATAAAGTACTTTTAAATGAATTTCAACCTCAAGAAAATATTTTCTTTTTTGGGGGTTAATGGTTCCCATGATGTTTAAATACTGTGGTGCTGGGTATCATATAGCCGGACTTTACCGACTGTACTTTCTCATTTGTTTTTTTTTTATAGAAAACAAAATAAAAAAACGTTTTTTTTTTTTTAATTTCTTTGAAAATAAAATCTTTAAGATCATGTTTGGTAAAAGTCACGTACTACATATTTTTATTTTTTGTTTAATTATTCGTTATTTTATGTATTGCAGCGAAAAATTTATAAATTGTAATAACAAACCATATAATATATGGGCATTTCCTGGGGTAATGTACATTAGGGTGTTCCAAAATTTGTTTTTGTCAGAGGATCAAGCATAATTTGAAAGCTTATAGGGTCCAGTATTTTTGAATTTTTTTTTAGATTTTTAGGAAGAGGTTTAGAGGTTGCGCAAATCAAGTCTTTGTTAAAAATCTGGTGTTTCGACCTTTTTTCAAACTTGACTCATAACTTCGTCAATAACCACCTTCATTTAATTTTTAGACCGAATATTTCTAAAGACAATTTCCCAAACTTTATTTCCATATGCAAAAACTTTAAGTTCCGGCAATATTTTTGTCCATTACGATTTCACATATTAAGTTCTTTTGTAATTTTTTAACAAATTCTGTAAAAAACGGTTTATTACTTTTCAAATTTATATGAAAGGTATAAAAACTTGTGACGCGATTTTGAATACCGATAAGTTCTTAACAATTAAGAAAAACAAAAATGGAATTTTGTCCTACAGTTTTCGAGTTACACTATTTTTATAGTTTGTACCTCAAAAATTGTTATACTTTTTTCGTTATAATTATTTGGTGGATTCACAAGGTGTCATAAAGCCATATGTCTTAAAATAATAACATGAAAAAATACGACTGTTGTGAACAACCCCTCATAAATTAGTGTGCTATTTTAAATTTAAATCAGCTGATTTAAAACAAATATAAAAAAATAATTATGTTCCTTAAATCAAAATATTTTTTAATTCTTATCCATGAATTAATAAATAAAATTCGATCTTTTCTGACTATTTTCCATTTTTTAGACGCAAACCACAAATAAATTTTATTTTGTTTGTTTACCAAACATCAGAGTCCTAAGCCGATATAAATTGACGCCGCAAGTGTTTTAGAACATTATGACAATACAACATGATAGCACACCTTGTGAATACCCCAATTGTATATTTCCATATATTTTTATACTTACGTTTTAACTGTCATTAACTTCTGACATTTATTGATCTTAACCGTTACACGCTGTCATTTTCACTTTCTATTTTATGTGTGCTCCAGGAGCTATCAATCGGGCTCGCTGGATAATGAAAATTATATATGCTTTGAAAATATGCATTTTCCGAAACGATTTGCATTATTATATAGACAAATCAACAGTTGATGCCTTGCTTGAATTTAGTTCCTTTATTTTAAGAACACTCATAAAATTATTACAGTAACTGATTGTAGGTTATTAAATTCGTTTTCGGTACTGTTAAAATTGAATAAAAATATAGTTATTTTACGAATAAATTTATTTTTCAACATTTATGTTTGTTATTAAAAAAACAAACTACCAAAAAATTATGTTTTCCGTATTTTTTTTTGTTAATTTGTTTGATTTTTATCGGTTAAAATATATTTTTTAAAAGTAAAAACTATTCAATTTTAACGCATATGATGTTCAATAAATAAAAAACTTAGAAATTACTGAAAAAATCATTTGTTTTAAATGAAATGTAAATGATTCGTTTTTTAAATGAATTTTAATTTGTTTCAAATGAATTTTCGTTTGAATTTAACTACATAATATTTTGAGTGAATATATATCAAATATTGGCACCTCTGCCAGTGCCTTCGATACGCTCCTCTCAATGATCTGAGCCTATTAAAGGAATTGGATAGTTATAAAATTATTAATAAAGCAGTTGCAAAAGCCTCGCTTTAACATTTCTAGGTCATCAGTGGTACTTAACTCCGAAATTGGCTGCCCCAACGTTTTTTGATGAACGTATCGACACCAAAACTTTGCACTTAATGACAAAAAAAAACTTGCAGATACTCCATGGGGCGATTACGAAGTAGCAAATGTAACTTTAACAGAAGAAAAATCTAGAAATAAAGAAAATCAACAATTTATTTCAAAAGCCAGTCTAACTTTTTTTGAAGCTTGCAATATTTCAATCGATTTTTTAAAAATAGATCCAGAGAATTGGAAAGCCAACAAGTCACTTCAAGAGGCAAAGAAAAAAGTTCAACAATTACAAGTAGTAAATGATGTGGCAGAACGAGGTGTGGGTTTGGCTAATACTTATATTAATGTCACAACTTCTGAAACTGATTACCAGAATTTATTGCAAGGTATAGAACTACATCGCAAGAACCTCAATAAATGATTTTTCACAGAGCAAAAGAAAAGTTTTTTTTTTTTTTTTTTTGATTGGGTAAGATTGGTGAACTGGCAAACAGCTTATAATAACAAATACTGGGTATAAATATAAAAACAGGTATAACTCAGGAACGTTAAGAACAAATTTAAAAATTGTTTATTCATATTAATAAGAATTAATTTGTCTTTCCAACTGCATCATTAGTTTATTCGGTTTTATTTATACTTAAAAAGTTGTAAAGCGTTATTACAAAATTTTTTTTAAAAATTACGAAAAATTTTAATTAAGGGTATATAAATGAGTAAACTCATCACCAAAACTTATAATTTTTTCACACAGGATTAAAGCTTGGATATTTTTCTTTAAAACTGTTTCCTCAGCAGTGAAGAAACTCGTGGTATTAACCAAGTTATGAGTAAAGTTAAAAAAAGGCCGAAAACTCCGTTTTTTTTTTTATGAAAACTCCATTTGCGCCACCTCTAAACCTATTCTGAAAATTCTTAAAAAAAAATCAAAAATACTTTACCCTATAAGCTTTTAAATTTTAACTGAGCACCAATGAAAATCAGAAAGAAAAATTTTTTTGGGACACCCTAATGTACATATGTAATGTAAAAATCTGCGTAATGAAACGGAATATTCAAAAGTGATTAATTTATTTTGAAAGTCCATTAATGTATTCTCCATCCAGTATTTACAAAATAAAATATCTCTCTTGGTTTTTGTTAAATTGGCTTATGTACCGGTACGATATTTCCATATATTTTTTTATTATTATCACCATCCATTTTCCCTTTAATATCTTTTAATTTCCTTAATGTCTTAACAAAAAAACGTAATACTCCTCTTACAATTGATTGTAATGGAGAGATTATGAACAAAGAGTGTGAACATAACATAATTTTTGCATGTTAAATAATTATAGAAATGTCTTTAGAAGTAGCTTAAAAAGAAAATATAAAATTTTCCAGTTTCCAGCTCAATTTCCTCAAGTAAAACAGCTGAGATATGCTATGAAACCATTCTTTTATAAAAACATAGACTTTTTTTTATAATAATAAACATTAAAAGACGACAATTATCAACATTTTATTTTTTCATCCTGGTAGACCATTCTGGGGAAATGCCCACATATAAATTAAAAATTATTATAATTAAAAATTAATATTAATAAAAAATAATAAAAACAATTACAAATATAAAAAATTTTAAAAAACATAAATATATTTAGGACACAATTATTTATGAAAGCTCTTTTTAAAAAAAAATCTTTAAACGATAAGCTAATTCTTATTTATCATCTATCATTTTCACCAGATATAAAATATTAATCAAACTTAACTCTAAAGTGCATTACCGCCCGTCTATACTAAAGATAAATATTGCGGCATATACTGCAGTAAATGGCAAAATTATGTTATCTTTAGTGTAGACAGCACTTTTTTGTAGATGTATATTGCCGGCAATATATGTTGCGATAATTGCTCTTTAATTTTCGTTGACAATTATTGCTAATATTAAACGTCAATTTTAGTTGTCAATTGAGTTTTAGATTTAAACAAAAGGGCGCCAAATAAGAGCAAAAAAATAGAAACAAATTCTGTGAAAAAGAAATTAAGTTTTATTTATATTAATATAAATTGTTTCTTATTCGACTTTAATTAAATAAATGTGGTTAAGCTTGAGGAATTTTTTTCATAAAAAAATTAATCAAAGTAATTTTAATTTAAAAGATTTTGTTTTTCGTGCTTAATTCCCAATTTTTATTCTTGATAACAACACTCAAATTTATTGTTGAAGGGATAAGCTATTCCTATGTGCATTTCACTGGTTGCTAAGGCCAGATCCTCAGGAAACTTCATCCAAAAATTTTAGAAAAACTTAAGATATTAAACCAAATAAAACTGTTAAGCGAATAAGAATTATAAGCCCCAGTTTTACTTTTAACAATATCAAAGCTTAAACAAAAACAACAATTAATTTCAGTGTTTTTATCAAGAATAAAAATGGGGAATTAAACACGACAAACAAAATATTTTAAAATATTAATTTTAACAATTAGGCCCTTGTGGTTAATCGAACTGTTTATCGTTTTTAATCTTAATTCAATATTAATTTAATTTAAAAAAAAAAATGAAAATTAATAATAATTAGTATAATAAAATGAAAGAAAAAGACCCCAAAGTATGCCTGCAAGACGGAGTCACATTTTACACTGCAACTTCTTCCTTGATTTTTTTCAAATTATGAGTTAACATACGTTTTCCCATGCCCTGAACATAAGCTGAGCAATATGAAAAATTGTTCTGTTATATATATATATTAATCTTTGGTCTAGACCGGGGGTTAACTTATAAATTTTTAATTACTTGCAGTTTTTTTTTTTTAAATATAATTTGGCAACGACACTTTCAATTTTAATGAAAAGCTATTAAAATTAACACTTTATCAATTCAAAGTCGTTCACTCTGCAATAAAAAAAACGGTTCCTGCAACTCAAATACAATTCAAAATTGATTGCACAGAAGTATTTAAATTACAATATAAAAAGTCTAAAAGTCACAATATACACAAACCACATACCACGATAAGCGATGTAAATATATTTGTAGAAAAAACAAGCTTAATTTTAGAGCGTGGCATAAAAGTGAGCCCATTAAAAGCTATACGCAGAAAATATAAGAAGGGCTTTCTTTCCACGTGCAAAAAATTGGACATTAGGGGGATGGATCCGAGAGGGCATAAGTGGCGCCCAGATTTGATGTAGGAAAAGTCATCAAGGGAAAAAATGAAGCCATGAATAACGCTATGCAATATCCTATGTTCGGCTTGCAAATGGCGGTGTCCAGTATTGAGCAGTTATATTGCCAAAGATAAATAACCCCAGGGGGCAAATCGCGACATACGATATCGATCGAAATTGCAATACAAATTACATGGGAATTTCGATCGATATCGAATGTCGCCATTTGCCCCCAGGATTTTTAGCTTGCCATATATTAAAAGTTGACATGCCATTTATTTTAAAATAACCTTCGTCACTCATTATAGAATCGTGTATAAGAAAATGATTTTTTTATTATAAATAATTGGTGGGTCTAGCACCCTTAAGTGTACCGGTCGACTCACTTTTTGATTCGATCTAACGACATCCATCCGTCCGGCTGGCTAGCTGTCTATGTAAGCATTGTGCGCAAAGTAAAGGTCACACTTTTGGAGATAATTTAATGAAATGGAAATATGGCTATTAAAGTGCTTAGACTTTAATTGCCATAAGATCCATAAGGATCTACTGAAAATTGTAAGAATTGGTTGATCGTCTCACGTAGCCCCCATAAAAGCATCTTTTCGGATGAAGAGTCTTTGCGCCCAAAAACCATTTTATTATATTTTATTATACATATATTAAATAGATTTTTTGCAATCTACATCATCGGTACATATTTAATTACAGCTCTCATACAAATGACAATCCACAAAATAGCTTCCCTATAAATATTGGTATTGGCAAACAATTCGGCGACACCACCAGAAGTGGTGAATGTGGGTATACTAAGTTTGTCAATCCGTGTGAATCTTTTTTATTATTCATCTCAGACCACATAAAGTATATATGTATGTAAGTATATTTTAGATCCTTGAGTAATACTTAGTAAATTTAGCCTATCTGTCCGTGTGTCCGTCTATTAAAAACCCAACAGAAAAGAACAAACTTGACCTCAAATTGCTTGTAGTTATCCTACATTGTATATTCTGGCTTCTTGAGTAATTTTAATTCGATTTAGCCATGTCCATCTGTCTGTCCGTCTGTTGAAACTTAACGAAAACTTAAAAGAAATGAACAGTTTAGTAGGATGAGAGTTATGGGTCCAAATGTGGGATCACCACCCTAAACACTATATCGAAATTTGTTCCAATTTAGGGTTTTTAATACCAGAAAACACTCTACAGCATTTTGTAATGATTGGTCCATAATTTACCACGGATCCAATATAAATTCCCCTCTCTATTTTGACTGTTACGAGTCAAAATAGTTTACACAAATTTGTACAAATTAAATTTTATATGACTAGAAAGAAAAACATAAAGCTTTCTTATTGTCGGTTAATAATTTAACAGGTGTAGGTCTAAACCGCATCCAATTTTAATACTGACGTCTGTTTTTATAAAGATTTATTACGACTGAAATATTCAAACTGTCGGTGGAAGGTATCAAAGACTCTGCACAGCCGATTATAGCACTCTTACTTGTTATTTAAACAAGTTAGTTTTGTTCAGAGATTAGTAGTCTTCTTTCCAACTATCTGGAAAAATTAAATATGGTTTTATTCAACATTATTACGGTTGTCGTTGTCGTAAACGACTTCGTTTTTTGTCGTCAATTAAAAGCACACATTCAGTGTTACATTAATCTTTTACAAAAAACGCCACAGTCGTTTACGAAAATCTAGATATAGCCGTAATGAAGCTATAGACGATTTCCATATTTTCGTATCTTTTTTGCCACCTAGAATCTTACGTAAATTATCTTAGAAGCCTTCGTATAATATTGTAACATTTTACGTTTTAATTTTTTTGATATTCTTTAATCAGGCTTGAGTTCATCAAACTTAATTTTCATTAAATTATTTTCACTGAGGGAAGGAATTTTACAACTAGGAATTTTTATTAAAATTTATTGATAATATTTCTTGGCTGAGCTGGGATTTGAACCCGGGTTGATCTTTACATGTTTCAAGAAACACCACTTTCTATCGTCGGAAGATCTTTGAGTTCTACCCACTGCACCACTGCGGTGCCCGTTAGCCAACAGTCATTTTTGTTTTTACGTTTTACGTTTTATATTACAAAGTTGGATTTGCTGCCTAAAAACGTGTTTTATTTGTTGCTCTATAAGAGTAATTTTTGAACTTAACGATTATTTTAAGCAAATAAATCAGAAATTCAGAAAGTTTTTGGGGTCAAATTGTATTGTGCTGCTTATTATACCCTTCACCTCAGGTGGAAAAGGGTATATATAAGTTTGTCATTCCGTTTGTAATTTCTGCAATATTGATCTAAGACCCTATAAAGTATATATATTCTGGGTCCTTATAAGGAGAGAACTTGATTTAACCATGTCCGTCCGTCTGTCCGTCGGTCCATCTGTCCGTCATACGTTTGATATGTGTTTTCCGGAGACTCCAGACATGATAGCGGCTAGGTTGTTTTACATTTATGTCACGTATAGTCCACCATTTCGTGCTATTAAAATTCAGCAAGATCGGTCCACAAATGGCTGAGATACTGCCTCTAATTTTTTCCAAAAATCCCTTGTTGTTGTTGTATTTTTATTGCTTTTTTCTGTATATCTGAAGAACGGCAAGAGCCAAAGTTTCCAAATTAGGTACACACATTTAGGTTGTCAATACACACCACCCTACAAAATGTGGACGGGATTGGAGAAGTGGGTGTGGTACCTCCCGTACAAAAAAATTTAAAATTGTATAAAAACTAAATTTTAGGGCTGTCATATGTCCTATGGATATGACTTATATACCAAAATATCGGAAATTTTTAGTAGAACATATTTTATAAAAAACTCGGGAAAATCGGTTCAGATACAAAAAAAATTATGACCAAAATTTAATTTTTTTTTTTTTCGAGTCCAAGCTTTATAACTCAAGTAAATGGTAAATTTCTTCTTAAACACGTCGGTATATAAATCTATCAAATCGGTTAAAAAATGGCTGAGTTATAATCAAAATACTAAAATCCCAAAAATTACTCTTTTTATACCCTTTACCTCAGGTGGAAAAGGGTATATGGGCAAATCCTAAGTGACGAACGCTACATTCGCACGCGTTTTCTGATTGAAATATACACATTTTTTGGTCTATCAAAAAAGATAGCTTCAACTTATATGTAGTATTTACTGACATTAATATGTACTTACAAATGGCATATATCATAATTTCTTAGCAAGTATTTGTTGCGAAATAATTGATCACAAAGTTTTGTGACGCACGCTACAAAAAGTGGAAGTAACTTCAAAGGTTGAAGTGCGTTTTCCTAATTTTAAGCGAATTTGCTATGATAAGGTATACAAAATCTGATTCCTAAAAGAAAGATGAGTATAAGAGAAATCTAAACGCACTTATTCGCAGCCAAAAAATGTTGTGATTTTTTGACAAAAGCCGTGAACCCTTTGTGACGCACGCTACAGTTTTTCCAGTAGTATTGTATTATTATATTTTATTTATTTTAACAAAACAAATTATATTTTTATGAATTGCATTTCTTAAACTAATTTGTAAACTAATGAATATCAACTTTTATTTTAACGAAATTTATATTTTGATAAGTCTGCTCTAAGTGCTATTTTAAGCACAAAAATCACATAAAATAATGCTAAATTCACGTATTTTTTTAAAAAATCAGCAGTGGGGTAGGATTTGGTAAAAATTATTGCATTGATGATCATTGAAATACATATTTTTTAATATTAAAATTAAATTAAACATCTAGTCTTATATTCCGTTAAAAAAAAAAAATTCATTTGAAAAATTTTTGGTTGGTGGACTGTTTCTGGGATTTGCCCATATATAAGTTTGTCATTCCGTTTGTAATTTCTGCAATATTGATCTAAGACCCTATAAAGTATATATATTCTGGGTCCTTATGAGGAGAGAACTTGATTTAACCATATGATGTCCATATGATTTTAAGTATTGTAAATATGTATGTATAGGTATATAAAATTTATTTAGTTTTTATCTAGTTGCTCTGTATTCTGCTCGCACAATGGTGAAGGGTATATAAGATTCGGCACAGCCGAATATAGCACTCTTACTTGTTTTTTGAATGAATTCATTGCTCAATTATGCAAAATTTTAAATTTGACTTATTTTTGTAGAGTTTAGTTTCATTTGGCTGTGTGATTTCCGAACCTAAAATTATCAGCAATTAAAAAAATGATGGTGTAGGGCAAACAATTGCTGACGTAAACTTATTGACAAACGTAATAATCTTGTTTGGAATAAAAAAAAACAAAAAAAAAATAAAGCATGATGTAAAAATGTACATAAATTGTTAGATGCTTTAATAAGTAATTAGTATAGTGGTTATTTTGTTGAAATTTTTATGGTTTTTAATCCAAATTTTGATATTTTAATTAGGCTCGGGTTCATAAAATTTAATTTTCATTTATTTTTATAAAGAAAGGAATTTTAAAACTTGAAATTAACTAAAATTTATTGATAATTTGTCATTCTTGACTGCCGCGGGAATCGAACCCGGGCTTTCACGGACAGGCTCCCCTTACATTAATAAGTTCATATAAAGAAAAACTTAAATATCGTTAAAAGTCTTAAGTACATATTTTTCGAAAATGCTTCCCTGATCTAATTATTGTTTGAAAATTTTTAAAAAAAAAAACAATAACAACTTATCATGACAGGTTTGAACTTTTTTTAAAATACGTAAAATACGTAATACGTGTAAAGCAGGTACAACCAACACATTCGAAAATTAGAAATGCAAAATGTTTGATACATTTAAAATTATTTATAAGACTATTTAAATCTTTCAGTGGATTAAAGTTATCATTTCAAAAAGAGTTCAATAAACTTAATTGTTAGAGCATGTAGAGAGACAGATAATCGCCGTTTTCAATTACACATGCTGCAAAATATTTACACATGGGCAGACAGACATATCAGCGCTTTAAGTTAGAAGCCGTAATTAGGGGAAGTGCTATTAACTTAATATCTTGACACTGGATCAAGTTTTTTTTTTTTAAATATACTACATGAAATGTGTTTTTTTATGCACTAAAGTTACGTTGCAGTCTTGTTTTAAAACTTCTCAAAATTTCAAAAACAAATGTTACAAATATGTTTCTTAGAAGTCAAATAGAATTAAAACTAAAGATAATACCATAAATTTAAGAACTTGTTATTTAGATTTTGTATCGTTGTTAGGCACGAAGACTTTTAACTTTGAAATAAGCGCACAATTTCTGAACCTAAAATCTGAAAATATGTGTACATTAGGGAATGACTTCTTACTTCTTTTTTTTGCAAAAAAAAAAAAATAAATAAAATTGTACACGCCAAAGCCAAAATGTCCATAAAAAGTATTAACAAACTCAATCTTTCTTTTTCGCTGTTTTAAAAAAAGTTCCCGCGCCAAACGAGTTGAAATTTGTTATATGAGTCGCTCAGTGGATAAAGTAAATGAGTCCAAAAATTTGAAATGGAGAAAAACGACAGAACAGTTGACGTTGACCTTAAAACTAGTTGTTGCAACAAAACTCAAAACTAAAATTGAAAAATTAATTATTAGGGTTTTTTTTAACAATTTGTAAATATATAATGTTAGTATGTTAGTGTATGCGTTCACAAAACCTGTTAATATTATACAAATACATTTTTATTGATAAGAGTTTCAGTGGAAAAAGGGAATAAGTCCACCAAATTGTTTGTGGTAGCAGCCTTCTGAAATTCACTGCAAACGTTAAAACTAATTGCAACGCTGCGCAGAGGAGTATTTGGCCTGAAAAGCTGGCCAAAATTATTAAACGTGTTTTTTGAATTAAAAGTTTTAGTTTTTTGATAGTTTTAGGTGTAGTATGATATAAAAAGTCTAGTGGCAGATTTTGAAAAAATTACACTGCGCAACAAAAGTACACTGCGCAACAAAAAAATGTTTCTCTACCCTAGAAATAAAAGTATGTGGACTATATGGATTTTGATGCCCTTAATTCAAATCTGTTTTCCGTTTTTCTCTAGTACGTAAGGATTTTCTTTTAAAGGCGTGGCATACTTTACCGCCTAAATCGTTGGGTTGCCTTATATATTTTGCCATAACTTAAAAACGTGTTCTCCGATTTAAAAAGCAGGAGAATCAGAAGATGCACCTGAAAATTCTGCTTAAACTAACCATACACATTTATTTTATATCTATTACTATTTTGGACTTATTAAAAATTTAATGGCGAAAACAAAAATTTACATGCAAAATGCGTAAAATTTTTTGTTTTCAAAATGCAATAAAAAAATTTAAGAACCAAAAAGTTTAAATTTTTAAGATTTTTCTAAAAGCCACATTCCTAAAGGAATAAAAGTTGGTATAAATCGCAAAACTCAATTAACAAATGTTGATTTTAAAGGTTTAAACTCATTCTTGACAGACTGTATGTACATACATACATATGATTTACAGTCGAATTAAAAAAAAAAATTTGAAAATTGTAAGGCTCTTATAAAACAGTATTTTTTTATGAAAAAAGGCTTTATTATATTTATTTAATATTATTTAATACTTTATAAACGAAAAGTTAAACTACTAAAAATTCCTTACTTATTATTATGTCGTATGTGTATCCTCATTAGCTGCATCATCGGTGTCAGGAAGAAGAAGTGTGATGGTTTCTGATGAAAAAGTTTTTTTATTATTCCGTTCTCTTTGCGTACTGCAGCTTATAAAAGGGTCACTGCTCAGAAATAACCTATTCAAGACATCTCGATTTGTATCGCTTCTGCTGAATTTCCTCGAATAATTCGTGCGATATAATCGTAAGTGCTTATTTCTGGCCTCGGCAGCTTCTTCTGACAATTGTCCAATTGGCAAGATTGCTTGCCTTATAACACTACCGCCATGAATAAGAATCTTGTGCATCGTAGGACTCATGGGGTGCCAGTTGTAAAGTTGCACATATATTTCGGCAGTTTTATGTGCATATTCCTCAAATTTCTCAATATTAATTCGGTGTCCGCTAGTTATTGCTTCCAATATTATTTTCAGGCGGTTGATTAATTCTTCATTTATTCCAGTGATTTTCGATGCAGTTGCTGGGTCCGAAAAAAATCTTCTTGATGTGTTGCCATCATTAGTGCTACCGTATCCTGGTTTTGGAACATCTACAAGTATTCCTATCTCGTCTTTAAGTCTTTTTTGGATGAATATCTTCCTCTCTTTAACAATTGCTTTATCTTCATCGCTCCTTGCTTGCCACTTTTTAATTGGCAGTTTATATGAGAGATGAAGTATCGATTCTAAAAAGCGTATGCGTGCATGTAAAGTTGATAGTCCAAAACTCAAGGCATCACAGTTCAGACGAACATTCTTCTGCAACGTGTTAAAATCTATCGAAGTTTGACCGCAAATGTAACACCTCATTGTCGATTTTGTGTCCGTTGCAGCATTGCATACTTTTCCGTCGACCATTGTCATTACCATCGTGTGTTTAATTTGTGCAATTTTTCCACTACACGGTACTTCGCTTTTCTTTAAAAATTCAATTTGATTATTTATGTGTCCTATTTCTTGCTTCGTGATGTCAGTTGTTTCCTGCACAAAACGGATGCGGATTGGTCTTCACAGCCTAGTTGAGGATGGTGTTTGATTTCGCCATATCGTTTTAATTTTTCCATTAGTATTTGTGATTAGTTTAATTGGTACACAACTGCTTTGGAATATATTAGCGTCACTAACATCTTCGTTTTCGAATTTCTGCTTATAACATGATTGGTGCGATCCGTCACAGCCCCATTTGGTTATAAGTTCCAAGAAATTTAGCTCTTCATAGTCTAACTGCTGCAAAACCTCTTCAAGGTATATACCTAAACGTGTTTCTGTATGGTCGAGGAGAGCTTGGAGCTTCACTTCCGCTAATGTTTCAGTAACGGTTATGGCATCTTCATTGGGATAACAATTTTTTTTGCATTTTTTAGTAACGAGTGACATGGATACACATTTTTATTGGCATTTCATATTGCTTTTTCGTGAGCTCTGCATTTACAAAGAGTGCTAAAGCTCCTTCCGCTGAAAGTTTATTCACAGGGTTGACTTCAGAAGCTGTTAATGATCGCTTGCAAATTCTTGCAAACGTTTTTTTAAATACACAGATTCAAAGTGAAAAAGAAGACATTAACAAAACGTCATATTAAAAAAAAAACAATAATTTTACATGAGTAAAGCTCTCATTACAAATATTTGTTGTAAATCTAAGTTGTGTTGAGGCTAACAGTGATTTTTAATTTTAAAGAAAGTGCGTAAAAAGAACACGAAAAAAAACAATATTTTTGAATGACTTAAACTCTCATTACAAATTTTTTTTGTGTTTAGGATAACATTGATTAATTGATTAATAAAATTTTTATAAAATGTTTAAAAGTTTATTTTCATGAAAAGTTAAATAACTCAGTCAATTACTTATCTATTTTTAAAACCAAATATGCGTTGTAATCGTTAATAAACGTACTTTTTGAATAAACTCAATAGTATTATAGTTTCTTAAGAAAATAATGTATAAAAACGTCACCAAATTTTTAAATTTTTTTGAAAAATCTACAAAATTTGTGTTTGCCCGACAATAACACCCAAGATCTCAGTTTCTTCTTTCCAAATCTAGTATGAAATTGAAAATATGATCATTATCAACAAAATTACAAGCTTATAAGTGCGCAAAGGTACAAAAACCGGTTTTTTTAACCGTAAATCCGGATTTTGGAGGTGTTCGCATATTTCACTATTGGAATCTTGTTTTACTCGACAAGCCCTACAAGAAAAATGGTATCCGGTCCCAGGTTTTTTGGACTGTCTCAGCGTATAATCCATTAATTTTCACAATTTCATCATATAAATATTTAAAATAATCATCTGATAACTTAATTAGAGTATTTTATCCATTTTTAATACTTTAACGAAATATAAATTTGTTTGTTGTGTGTTTCTTTTTTTTAATTAGCTTAATCAAAATTTTGCCTAAACGCGTTTAAAAACCAAATGCGAATATAGTATTAATTGCAACAATATCAAAGCTTAAGCAAAACAACAACAATAAACAGTGAGCTTATTTTTTCTTATCTTCCCGACTAGAATTGTTTGGTTTTTCCCACTATAAATGTAGTAGTAGTCAAACTAGAAACAAATTACTTTATTTTATTGTTTTCGCAAGAAAATCAAGTTATAGCGATTTGCCAGCTCCGTTTTATTGCACTGCCACTTGCATTTTTGCTATCAAAGTTTTTCTTGCGAGTCAAAAATTCTTAAATAAGATTTTGTTTTAATTTGCTAAATTTCCAATACGTACTAATAATAAACCCACTGATATTTATAGTTGGTGGGATAAGCTCATTCTATTCACACGTGCATAAAAATCGTTTTTTAAACGATAGGCCATACGACAGAGAATTGGATAATTCTTAATACTTAAAATTTTTAAACTTGTTTCCATTTTAGTCGCACTAAAATAATTTTTAGTGAATAAAAATGGTAGAAATTGTAGAAAAATTCATAGGTGTAATTTCTAACCTTAAAAAACCAAATTGTACGAATTTAACTTTAGAATGCTTAACTTATTTTTTGCATAAAGATAACTCCAAAAACTTCGTCTGTAAGGCGACTTTTATCCATTTTATCGTCAAATGTTTGTTTAGTGCTAACATACCATCAATCAAATATTCAAATGACGGGTATGCAGAAATCCCTTACAAAAATTAAAAAAAAAACTCTGTTTGAGATGCCAAAACTCATGTCTAATAGACCTTAGACCTATTCAACGTTTTTACTAATAATATAGAGCGTAAAACTTCAAATATATTGTGGACTTCAAAATAAAGTTTGGGATTTTTTCATTCACATTTTTATGCCAGCTTGTCAACAAATTTGTGATCTGTGCTCCAAGTAGGCAGTTTTCTTGTATTTTTAGTAGACGCTCAGACGCTTAAACTTTAAAGATCTTTCGACCTTTGTTATACTCGGTTTGACTGTCTCTTCGGTCAACAAATGTGACGCGAAAAATTGAAAGGAACCTAAGGGTTTTGCCATTTTAAAGATTTAAATACGTGTATCTTTGGTGTACCATCACTGAGCGTGTTGGAATTGGTCTCATTTAAAAGCGACGCATCTCAACCTTGTTGGTCAACCTTGAAAACGCTTGTAGGTCGTCCCTACCTCTTGTTTTGTGTAGTTGGTTTTTACTGTTCCCTTTACCTTACTGGTCCCTTTCTCTATGCGCTGCACTATGTTTCAAACACCTGCTTTTTCCGTGCGAAATTCAAATTTGAAACTATCCATATTGCTTTGATTTTTTTGCCAATCAGTTACTAATACTCCAATTCAAACAAATTGATACTTTTTTTTTTGAAAAGTACAAAATACTGTTTGACAGCGCGCAGTCAAAGACATTGTTTCCATTCGTGTAGAAACAATTTTGTAAAATATCTCTTTTTTTATCGAAAGTTTGAGCATTTATTGTGAAAAGTGTGTTAAAATTTTATAGAAAGTTTGTAATGAAGAACACCCTGTCATGTAAGACTTAAGATTTGTTACAAACAATTTTTAAAATTTTTTGAAAAATTAAATTTTTGACATAACCTTTAAAATGGGGTTTTTTCAAAATAAATAATATAATTTTTTGCAGATTCCTATGCTTTGAAAAAATCGAACTTTTTGAAATTTGGTTAAAACAACCCTAAAAAACTCAAAAAATTATATTCTTGTCCAATATGTCTTAAATAAAGTTGATGCGTCTGAGATTGACGATGAGTGCGTCAAAATGAAACAAAATGGATAAAAAGTGGAAGAAGAGAAAATCAGTTTCGAAATGAAAACTTTCATGACTAAATAGCGAGATATCTTTCCAAATTAAAACAGCAGCTTTTAAAACTTCTTCTTCCACTGTGGGACGTCCAGAGGTTAAATTTTACAAAAAGTCGGCATATGGGAAAAAGAAGAGCAGCAAGTAGCAGCAACATTAAGGCTATAAATGTAAAGTAGAAAAATGGCAAATAAGGTCAGAGGATCACAAACTTAAAGTTTCAAAGAGCAAAGAAGAAATTCAAAATGCTTTTTGGTGGGTGGCTTCGGAAGTTCCAACGACGGAAATACAGCCCGTCGAAGTTTCTCAAGTGACGTAATTTTCGCTGATATCACAGGTGTGATATTCGCTTAAAAATTATGTTGATCTGCTTATCGTGTAACTTTCCCATAAATCCAAACAAGTTTGAAACATACTGCTTCCAGACAGCAAAAATGATACAAGGTTTGTATCGTTGGCTACCAATGACCTCTACTGTTCACAAGGTGTTAATTCATTCGAAGCAGGTTATAGAGAACTCTGTACTGCCAATTGGTGTTTCTGACGAATCGGAAGCTTATTCACGCCACATGATTTATAAATGCGACAGATTGCATAATGCTCGCAAAAACAGCAGAACGAACAACCTTCTGGATCTTTCAACAGAGCTTTAGATCAGAGATCTGCAAAACACCGCACATGTGCGAATGCTCTCACGCAAATAAAGATAGCATGAGAAAATAATTTGTATTTTTACTCGAAAACACTGAACAAACAAAAACAATTACGCTCAAAAATAAACAACCAAGAGAAACAAGAAATGTAAATTTATGTGTTTGGCGGACTCTGCTTTAGATACATCCGATGCAATAATTTCGACAAAATACTTAAGCAGGCGCATGCAACAACATAATCCTCTTAACCTTCCACAGGAAGTTATAGAGCTTCTAAGTTCCAATGATATAAATGAAAATATCGATGAAGAAACCCACTACGAACAAGGCGAATTTTTATCCCCTAGTTCAGTAAATATTTTCATATTTTCATATATGTTAACTGATACAATAAATTTTACTGAAAACTAAAGTAAAATAATTTTTTTTTAATAGAAAAATAATAAAGAAACAAACTGACTTTTCTTGCGTCTAATTGGTCACCAATGGGTTAATCTTTTTTCAGATTTATCCAAAAATTCCTGTCTTTAGCTTCCCTCTCAATGTGGCTATTTTAAAAGTTATTAATTTCGCACGGAAAAAGTAGGTGTTTGAAAAAATTTTGGTAAACTTGGCCCTCCAGAAAAAACCCGTTTGTATATCGGAAACAAAACGATGGAAAACCAAATTAGTCCATTTGCAAGCTCCTACAACACTCAACTGAGTGGGCACGAGTTCACGCTTTGTGGCGCATGGAAAGTGGCTTTGTATACATAGAATCTAGAGTAAATTATGGACTGAGCATAACAAATGTTAAATATTGTTTTCTGTAGTCATCTAAAACTGAAAATTATTCGTTTCGGGCAGATTAATGTGTTCTTCGAGAATGGGCTATATATGGTTAAACTAAGAACGATCTTTACGAAATTTGGTAGTGCGATTTTAAGTCTTATACAACTTCATTGGACAAAATTTGAATACAGAAGTGTCTTCCAGAAGGCAGCTGGATATGGTAGGACCTATAGCAAATTTTGGATCGTTCATCATAAAAGTTGGTATATTATATATTTCAACCGATTTTATATTACATATATCGTTCTGTATGATTGAAGAAAGTAATAAACGTTAGTTCTAAACAGTCAATCCTGTTTAAGCAGAATAGAAATATACATATTTGTGTGAGGTTGGGTTGCTTAAATATACTAAAGCGATTGTGCTGGATTTCAAATCCAATTTGCTTAGGAAAACTAGAAACGATTTGAGGCCAAAACCGTGCTCTTTTCTGTATGACTTCCTAATTTTTCACATTTGATAAATACACTGAAATTTATTGTTGAGAGAAAGTTAGCTACTTTGCGCATTTCACCGGTTGCTTAGGCCAGATCTTCAGGAAACCTTTTCCAACGATTTTAGAAAAGCTAAAAATATTATACAAGTAAAACCTTAAGGCGAATAAATACTCAAAATCTTACCTGTTGAGTCGTGCGAAAGCTATCGATTTAATCGACTTAATATAACTCAAGGACCCAGAATATATACATTATGGGGTCTTAGATGAATATATTAGATTTTTCACATGGATTTACAAACTTAGTATGCCCTTATCAGCACACTTTTGGTCAAGGAAACGAAATAATTCCGACACTTTTTGTTAAAGTGTAGCGCACACTAGAACGGAGATATAAAAGTTAAGCATTATAATTTTATGTCTTTAAAATTGCTGTTGAGAGGAGAGGAGATAAAGCAAATCACCCCATTGAATGCAGTAGAAAAACAAGTTGATAATGGCCAATGGTGCTGGAATAATTGTTCACGCAAACACGCAATACACAAATGTAAATTCTCTGAGTACCTGTTGAACTGAATGCCTTAAGACATTTAAAACCTGTCAATTGTAAAACAAGCACTCGGTATTCGTTATTAATTTACAGTAAATAAAAGAAAAACTAAATGTAATGCTTAATACTTACAAGTGTTTATTAAAAAATTTAAGTTGCATTCGATAAAATTCGATTGGTTAACTAATGTGAATTTAAACTTTTTTTTTTATAAGGCAGTTAATGCAGACACAAATACTATTACCAGGGCAAGTTTTTTAATTTTTTTGCGTACCTTTTAAAAACTGATTTACAGTAGTTCCTGCATACAAACGCTTTTCTTTAGTGTGTTCTCCGTTTTGATGGGCAAAAACTGCTGGTGAAAAAAAACTCTTCTATAGGTATATGTATTTTCCTTTAAAGTATAAAATTTTTGTTCTAGATATTTGAAAATTTAAATTTTTTTCATAAAATAAGAGATTTCAAGTATGTAGTTTTTATACCCTCCACCACAATTAGTTGTGAAGCGGGTATAATAAGTTTGTCATCCCGTGTGAAACTTTATTATTATTCATCTCAGACCCCACAAAGTATATATATATACTAGGTCCTTGAGTAACTCTAAGTCGATTTGCCATATCCGTCTATCTGTCTGTCCGTCTGTTAAAACACACTCACTTTCGAAAAACTCAAAAGAAATGAACAAACTTGGTTTCAAATTTCTTGTAGTTATCCTAAGGAGTTTGGGTTTGAAATCCAGCAAAATCGGTTCAGTAGGATCAGAGCTATGAATCAAAATGTGGATCCAGTTTAGTTACAAAAACTAGCATAAATGGTGGAACAATCCACGAAATCATATAAGAATTCGTTTTGCTCGACTAGAAATCACGCTGCAAATTTTCGTGAAGATCCGTCCATAATTTACCCTAGGCCCCATATAAGCCCTACTCCCGGAAAACAGTATAGTACGCCTAAAACCCTAATTAATAATGCTATCTATCATTACAAATTTTCGCACGTCACAGTTAAATATGACTACAAATCACGCTGTAAAATTTCGTAAAGATTGGTGGATAATTTACCCTAGGCCCCATATAAGCCCTTCTCCCGGAAAAAAGTTTAGTATGCCTAAAACCGTACAAAATAATGCTATCAGAATAAAATTTAATACTTCACAGTTTTATATGACTAGAAATCACACTAATAAATTCCGTGATGATCGGTTCATAATTTACTATATGCCACAAATAAAACCCACTCTGTTAAAATAATTAAATACGCCTAAAACCGTAGCAGATTTAGATATTGCGGTAAACTTTCTTCCAGCTTAGCTTCATATGGCCAGGAAAAATGTTATGCAATTTTGTGATATACGGTCCATTATTTACCTTAGATCCCATTTTAAGCAGCCTTCAGAAATTCACTGCAAACTGTAAAACTTATTTATCCGCTGTATTGAAATTTATGTTTTTTAATACCAGAAATCACTCTGCAGAATTTTGGGATGATTGGTTCATAGCTTACCATGGCTCCAATATAAATTCCCCTACTGAAAATCATTTAAGTTCGGCTTAAACTGTTACGAATCATGATATTTTACTCAAGCTATTTAAAATTGCTAAAAAAAAAGCATAAAACTTTCTAATTGTCGGCCAATAATGTAATAAAGGTCTAAGCCGCAACCAATTTTAATGCAGATGTCTGTTTTTATAAAGATAAATTAATAATAAATAGACACCATATAGATATTACCCCTTAAAAATTCGATCTGTCGGTGGAGGGTACCAAAGATTCGGCACAGCTGAATATAGCATTCTAATACCGTGTTTAGATATACCTTTTTTATTGATTCAATATTCGGTTTATTGCCATAATTATCTTTCTGTTCACACATACACAATTTAGCTTACTCAATTAGCAATTGGCAATTTACTTAGCCAAATGTAAACAGCATTTGACATCTTTAAAGAAAAAAAACAAAATAAACATCTGGCTTTTGCGCAGACCTAATGGATGGACCTTTGTTTTTGTTGTTTTGTTGTTGGGAAATGACTTTAGCGTGCTAAATTTAAATCTGTTCACAGATTGGTTCTATTACGTCTAGTTTTTTATTGGCTTGACTTATATTTCGTCTGGAATTTTATTTTATTCCAAGTTATATGCTAGTAATTTAATCCAAATCCGGCGATATATAAGTAATTTTCATGATATATTTCTTATATTATTTGTAATATATCTGCCTTTTTGATAAATGATACAAATGTAAAACTTTTGTCCTTATAAATTTTTATACATTTTTGAATACCAAAAATAGTACTATTTTTTGTTTGGCATATTTTGTTTTGCTTAAAACCCAAATTCATCGCAACTTAATTCTGAATAGCTCCGAAACAGTTAACAAAAATAAAGTTATTTGAATGATTTGGAGGGAATTTTATTCCTAATCATTTGTTAATTTCGTTCTCAATCATTGGATCAAAATTCGACGAATCATTTTCCAGTTATGATGAAATATATTACCAGCCCATATTAAAAAACTAGACGTGGTAGAAAAAACTATTAACGCATTGAATTTAAAATATTTTTATTCAATATATTTTACCAACTTTTAGGCAATTTTTAAAAGAAACATTCTTGTACATTCCCAGGACCATATATCTTGATTTGTATATACAATTTGCAAAATATTGAGATTTTAGCAATATTGTAAAACATTTTACGCTAAATAAAAAATATGGCGGCTGCTAGCGGTTTTTGATATACGAATTGACGGTAAGTCTCTAAAAAAAAGTTGGCAACAATACGACTCTAGAACATTCTGTTCAAAATCCAAATTCTACAGTTAAATCTTAAGTCTACAATACATTGGAGCAAATAACAATTTCAACTAGAACGACGCTTTTCTATTAATTTTCAAAGCAAAAAATTTTTATAAATGTAAGAAGAAGAGTTCTTGAATTAAGAAGATGACGTAAACACTTTCTACTAAACTTACGTACACACAGAGAAAAAATATGCTTGGGCATTGTTACGGCAACAACACCATGTTTAATTTAACAATATATTATTGTTGTACACAAATAATTGTTATTTTTATTTAATATCAACAATATTATAGTTACTGTAAACATTTCAATGTTTATCGCAATTTTAAATTTGAGTATTGTTGACCGAAAAATAATTATTTTTCTAACAACTAAATTATGATAACTTTCAAAACCTATTATATTACTCACAACCATATCATGGTATTTAATAGCCATCACATGATAACTTTCTATACTTTTATCATATTATGTTTAAGATGCAATCAAACTATTTTTACTCTTATAATATCATGTTAGCGCCATTTGTAAAATAATTTTGAATCAGTCGTGTCGTTTATTTTATATATGAGCGGTTAAACTATTTATAGATAAATTCCAATAAAAAAATAGGTTTAAAGAAATTAAAAAATTAAAATATTAGCGGAATTCATTCGGTATTAGTGATGTAATAGTGCAAATGCAATTATGTAGTTTTTTTGTAAAATCAAACAACAAAACAAACAGAGATTTCGTTATCTATATATATAAAATTGTAACGTTACTGACTGACTAACTGACTCACTGACTCACTGATTCATCATCGCACAGCCTCAACGCCTGGAGCTAAACACTTGAAATTTGGACCAGAGATTGGTCACTCCCCAAATCGATCCACTAAGACGGGATTTTTGGAAATTCGAATGTTTAGGGGGTAAAAAAGGGTAAAAAAACGGGAAAATGCGGTGACCTTATATGTCGAAAACTAAAAGAGATACAAAAAAAGTATAATACTGATCGTTGTTCTTTAGAAAAATAAGCGGAAAGGTGTCTGGTACTTTTTTGAAATTTGGCCCTATTAGGGAGTAAACGGGTAAAACCTGAATTTTGGTACTTTTTTGACACCGCATCTATCTTTTGAACCAATAAACATATAAACAAAGTTTATACCACATTCGAAACCTATAAATAAAATACAAATATAAGTTTGGTAGTTTTTCGAAATTCGAACATTTAAGGGGTGAAAATCGTCGCTATTTTTGGTACTTTTTTTACAAAACATTTTTCTCCATTCATTAACATACTCGTGCTTAATAATGAGCCCCCACTATAATACTGAATTTTTTGATACTTTAATGGGGGGAAAAATAGTACCAAAAAAAGGAAATACGGGAAATTTTATATTTTTCTTTAGCTTTTTGGTCCTACAACTGGTATTTTTAAAATTATCGTTTATGTTGGACCTTAAAACATAAGATTCAACATGCAATGTCCTGAGTGGATAAGAATCTATGACGGAACTTTTTGGTACTTTTTTGTTCATTAACTGGTACTTTTTGAATTTCTGTTAGTATTGGACCTAGAAACATACAATTCAATATGCAATGCCCTGGATGGATGAGAATCTATAAGAGTGAACTTTTTTGTATTTATTTAATCTTTGACTGATACTTTTTGAATTTCCGTTGGTATTGGACCTAGAAAGATAAAATTAAACATGCAAGGTCCTGGGTCGATAAGAATCTATAAGAGGGAAGTTTTTGGTACTTTTTTTTTGTTCATTTACTGGCACTTTTTGAATTTCCGTCAGTATTGGACCTGGAAACATAAAATTAAACATGCACGATCCTGTGCTAATGAGAATCTTTAAGTGGGATCTTATTGGTACTTTTTTATCCATTAGCTGGTACTTTTTGAATTTCCGTTGGTATTGGACCCAGAAACATGCAATTAAACATGGAAGGTCTTGAGTGAATGACAATCTGTTAGAGATATCTTTTTGGTACTGTTTCGTTTTTTAACTGGTCCTTTTTTTAAATTTTCGCTAATGTTTGTCTTATGAACATAAAATTAAACCTTCATGGTCCTGAGTGAATGAGAATCTCTAAAAGCGATTATAGGTACTTTTTAGTTATTAAACTGGAACTTTTTGAATATCCGTTATTATTGGACTTAGAAACATAAAATTCAAGATACAATGCCCTAAGTGGTTAAGAATATATAAGAGGGAAGTTTTTGGTACTTCTTTGTTCTTTAACTGGTACTTTTTGAATTTCCGTTAGTATTGGACCTAGAAACATAAAATTAAACATGCAAGGTCCTGAGTGAATGAAAATCTGTAAGAGGGCTTTTGGAACTATTTTGTTCTTTAACTGGTACCTTTTATATATCCGTATTTATTGGATCTAGAAACATAAAATTAAACATGCAAGCTCCTGAGTGAATGAGAATCTGTAAGAGGGATTTTTTGCTACTTTTTCGTTCTCTAACTGGTATTTTTTTTAAATAAACTGGTAATTTTTTTAATTTAATATTTATTTTTGCGCATTAAATAAAAAAGCAAATTGGTGTCTGGTACTTTAACGAAATTCGGTCGTTTTAGGTAGTAAATCTAGCTTTTAAGCCAATAAGTATAGAAATAAAAATTAAATAACATTTGTTACTTATCTTTACAAAATTCGAACGTTTCAGGGGTGAAAATTGTACCTATGTATATCGATCCCGCGAACCTCATACCTCCTAAACTAAAAGAGATAAAAAACATCAGCACTTATTCTTGTTTATTAGAAAAATTCGCTAACCGTATATTTTCTAAACAAAAAAAGATACAAAAAATTGTAAAAATTGTGGGGTGTAAAAGGGTAAATAAATATTGTATCACATTTTTAGCTTATCATAAAAATACAAAACAGGTTTGGACCTTTTTTGAAATTCGAACGTTTAAGGTGTGAAAATCGTTCCTAATTTTGTTACTGTTTTCTCAACATTAAAATATAAATTTGTAAAGTAACTGACGGATTCATCATCGCACATCCTAAACTCTTGAAGCTAAAAAGCTGACTTTTGGACCGAAGGTTGGCCTCTCGCCAAATCGATTCCGCTAACCTTAAAAATCCAAAATTAAAGAGATCCAAAAAATTTAACACTTATTGTTGTTCGTTAAAAAAAATAAGGGGACAGGTGCCTGGTACTTTTTTGAAAATAAACTTTAGCATAAAAAAATATGTCCACGAAGAAAAAGGAGACGCTAACGAAGTAGCGGGTTAAATGCTAGTATTTTATAAAAGTGTTACGATATTTCTGTGGTTTTCATGGGCAACGGCGCACTGTGGCTGAAAATTGAATTTCATCGGCCAAAAGTCCAATTTTTTGTCATCGCCGATTTCAAACATTTTAATGCCATTCGATAGCAAACATATTGGAACTAAGGTATGCAAAAAACTAGATTAAAATATTGATAATTGTGGCTGTGGCATGCTGCTGGAAACAAATATTTTATGTTGTTTTAGAAAAAAATTCATTTTTGTAAATTTGATCAGAACTAAATTATGATTTCTCGCAAACCGTTATCAATAATTGGTCAAAATTTTTTTTGTTATATTAGTGGGATAGTATTGTTTAAGAAGTTGTTCATTACATCACTGTATCATTTATAGCTGATGTGTTATTAAATGTTTCCCCAGGTTCTATATTTTTGTTAAATCCGAATTTTAGAGGAGTAGAACTTGTTAGGGTCAAAATGGGTTAAAGAGATTTTAGTACCATCAGAAAGCTGAAAGTGTCCTCTTTAACCCCATATATACTTATTCAACTGTTTGGAACTGTCTATTGAACACTTTTTTCATTTTAATGAAATTACTCGTAACATTTTTGTTTGCTCTTGTTATTTAAGATGCTCATATGACTGAAATATAACACAATTGTTTACGAACGTTTTGTTTTGAAAAATTATTTTGCTTCTTATGAACGGCTGAACATATTTGAATGAAATTTTAAACTGTCAAGGCCGGGTAGCTTTTGAGTTTAATTGAAAGAACACGGGTCCATGGAGGGTCGGGAGAGTGACTTGCGGACCTCTAAAATTGGTAACCTCGGAAATTCAAACTTTTAAAAAATTCACCAAAAATATATTTATGGATTGCAAAAAAAAATTAAACTTAAGCTGAGTTACAAAAAATATGTTTAAATGTTAAGGTTATCTCCTTTGCCTTTGGAGATATTCGGATAAAACGGATTTTTTGGCTTGATTTTATAACGATTTTTCTAGTTTTTTAATCGGATGGAGTATGTTGTATGTCAAACTGTTTTCAATAAAGGGTTCAACATTTTTTATATTGGCAGTAAAGCAGTCTTTAAACAATGTTATGTTGTATAACTGTACCGATTGTACCTGGTGTGCTATTAAATATTTTTTCAGGTTCTATATTTTAGTCAAATTGAAGTTCAGAAGAATAGAATTTATGAGGGTCAAAAGGGGTTAGAGAGATTTTACTAGATGTAGGAAGGTGAAAGTAACCAAATGGACTTTTGTACCTGTTTGGACCAGCCTATCCCTAGAGGGCAGCGAACTGACACCAAAGTAGTCCCGTGATAGGTCTGTGGTGGTAGGGACCGGTTTGAGTTCTAACACTTCATATGAATAAGACCTATCACTTTTACATGGGGTTGTCATTGGAGGGGGTCAATTGACACCATTTAACCAGTCACAAATCTATTCTCAATGGACGTGTTTAGTGACAGTTAATAAAATGTACTATTATTTCATTACGATGTAGTATTATTTCAATAAAACAAGTCCTATAATTAAATTCAAGAGCCACATTTTAGAAAGTCCCAAAAAATTTTATCACACCACCGGTGAAGACTGTACTGTAATTCATTACTTTTTCTACATTTTTGTTCTTCATAAACCAGTTACATGATTGGTTCTCCTTTCACTGGCCATGAGTTCTTTCTTTTTGTACCAGTTCTATTTTCACAATTCCCAGGACCAGTCCGTTGGACCAATTGACACAAATTTCCCGCAGGGATAGAACACTTTTTAGTTTGTGAAAAATTATTCGCAACATTTCTTTTGCTCTTTTTATTTTACCTATTCATATCACTGAAACATAAGTGTACCAAGCCAAGTTATGCTAGGTATTTTATATTATATAATTACCAATACCTGTAGGATTTTAAGCGTATCCTACTTTAGCCAATTTTAGTTTTTTATGCAAGCTATGTATAAAAGCCAGTGGTATTCGAATAAAATCTTAGTTGTTAGAATATATCTAAGCAATCTAATTTTTAAATATCTATAAAAATGGAGAGCTTCAGCTATAAAGAATTATCCGAAGAGTATTTTAAAAATAAAAAGGAGGAAGATGTTTTAAGTTACATTGAAGGAAAACTCAATTTATATTCCTGCAGCACTGAAACATGATCGGAACTGCAAAATTAAGCAAATTAAACCAAGTCCCGGAAAAATCATTAGATAATACCAATGCATATGAATTTAGATTATCGCCGCTACATAAAAGAATACGAATTATGGAGCACATACTAAAAATCAGTTATGATTTGGGTTTTGTACCTACAGGATCAATAAGAAACAATAACACCAACAAGGATTTAAGAAGCATAAAAAAGAAGCATGTTCAGGATGAATTTCGCAAATGTGGGTTGATTATAGACCAATCAAAACAAGGATCAGGCAAAACGAATGATGGGAATACAGCAAGAAGGTTCTTTACTGATCCCAAAAAAGCATCTGAAATAACAGGTGTTGATATAAGTCTTATATAAGATTTAAAACAATCATTGATGTACTTGCATGCAATGAACAAATTGATTATAGAAAATTTGGGGATTATGCCAAAGAAACAGCACGAATATATACTACCAAATATTCATGGAGAAATATGTCTGCAACAATTCATAAAATCCTTTATCATGGAGAGGATGTCATTAGGAAAAAAGGAATAAAGATTACAGATTTTATAGGGAGCACAATACCAGAAAAATGTCACGAGATTTTACAAACGAAGATCTGTTTAATATACTGTTGGCAACGACAGATCCGCTTATCTCTAGCATTCGAAGTCAATGGAAGGTAGAACATCGGGACTTAGATGAAGAAGCAAAAGGGCTGCTACAGGACAGAGGTAATATAAAACCAAGTATGGAATTTTTGGAGGTAATTTTCCAACCGAATGAATAGTAGATATAATTAGCTTTTATTGTTATTTAAGCAAAAAATACGTTTTTTGTCGTTATTGGTATTTAAATAAAATAAAAAATATTCTAGTGGAACTGGTTTAAGTTGAACCTGTTGTAGAGTTGATAATGAAGAAACCTGTTCACAAAATGATCATAGGTATTATTACATGCCTATGCATTTTTTTTAAAGGTATAGTGGTATATACGAGGAAAATGTATATGCATATAAAGGTAATACGAATACTCATTTGTTCTTACGCTGATAAAAAAATATTTTCTCCAGAAATATATATGAAAATGTTTATATTTTTCTAAAAAAAACATTATGGGTATGCTTGTAGAAGAACTTTTTAGTCAGTTTGACATTTATACTCCCATATGCCCTATTCCTAATGCAGTTTTTCAAACAAAAAAAAAATTCATTTGAGTAAAAAATTCTAATAATTCAACACACCGATTTTTATACAATTAGAACAGTAATGATTTCTAATATGTTCATTATTTTCTAGAAAATTCTGATCAATATCGAGTGGTAAATTGTATTGCCTTTTTTGAGCAAAAAATTAAAGCCGTTTTCCGGGATTGGGAATTAGGGTATTTCTTAATCAAAAATGGGGTTGTTTTTCAGTCCACTGTTTTAAGAACTTTTTAATCTACATAACTGCCAAAACTCATTATGATACCTTTATAGAATGTCAAACATTAAAATTATTATTTATATAGTGTAAATGAATAAAAGGGCTTTCAATATGAGTAAAAATAATAATTTTAAGGTTTGACATTCTATAAATCTGACATGAACAAAGATATATTAATGAAATTCGGCATTAATGTAGATTAAAAAGTTCTTAAAACAGTGGGCTGAAAAACATCCCACTTTTTGAATAAAAAATACCACAATTCTCAATCTCAATCATTAGCATTTTCATACTAAATGGTAAAAAACATCAAAAGTTCAACTTTGGCCTTATATTTCTCAACAACTACTGAACTGATTTTAACAAAATTAAAACTGTAAAAAAATTCAAGAAGTCTTTTCTCCTGCAAAAGTTACAGTTTTTTGGACGATGAAAAACGATTTTCAGCCACTGTGCGGCGTATGTCTTAAAACAAATGTTTCAGGAAAGCGAAAATCCATTCAAGATCAAATGGGCGTGGTATTATATTTATACTTTGTCGTTACGTTTGTCATCGGAATTGATCTAACGTTTTTCAAAAATTTTATGAAACATGTAAATAGCGTTTAAAATTAGGTAATATGGCATCAACATCTCAAAATCGGCAAAATTGACATACGTGGTTGCCCATGAAACCACAGATTTTGAATTTGATCTTTTTTAAGCCTTAAATTGAGCCCCGCTATTTGATTAACATTAAGAAAAATTGTAAAAAGCCACAAAAAAAATCGATGCAAAATAATTTTAATTTATTTTGTATTTTTATGACAGTTATGAAAGCGGATGTATCATAATATGATTGTTTCTTAATTTATTATGATTAACATGATGATAATATGATTACTTCTTAGCTTATTATGATTAACATGACAATAATATGATTAAGGGGAAAATATTATGTTGTAATATTGCGAGTATATTTAGTCATAATATGATTCAATAAAAATCTTAATATGGTGACTACAATCTTGAATCTTATCATAATATGTTGCTCTTAGAATATGTTTACCACAACCATGTTTTTTCTTTGCGTGTAAGGAACAAACTTCGAAAACCACCTAAAGAAATTTCCCACCACGCCCTTGCTTACAACCCCCACGGTAGTAGACAAAGAGGACGGACCAAAACCACCTGGCGACGAAATTAATATAATATCCCATAGTCTAGGAACAACCTTCAACACCAGCGAAATCCTTCGAGATATAGCCTCACGTCGACAAATATGGAGACAATTTATAGACGGCCTTTGCCAAGTATAGAGGCAGCTCGTAAGCATATGACGAGCAAGGCAATATGTATATATTATATGTATTAGGAATATAAAATATACAACTATGCCCACTCACCTCTAAAATGCCATTTTGGCGCTGTGGTACCTTTAGTGAAAGGTTTATTTTATATGAATAAGATTTGAAAAAATCCTGTAACATCTTTTATGAATAATACCGTTGTATTGTTATACAAATATAAGTTACTAACCTGCGTTTCTTCCTTTTTTGACATATGACAAATGGTCAATTTCTTTTGGAGCCTACAAAAAAAAAAGATATTTTAAATAAATAAATAAAATTAAATAACAATTCTGTGGCATTTGGACGAAACATCTTAACCCTTCTGCATCCCTTGGATATGTGCCCTTCCTATGATCCTTTGGGTCAATATGACCCAACAATAAAATGTTAACAGCATTTCATATTTAAGTGAAATAAAACCAAAAGCGATTCTATTGATTATTTGACCGAAAAAATTATTTATCGATGATTCTGAATGAAGATGAACTCAATTCAATAGAAAACAAATTTTAAAGTGGAATTAAACTTGCAATATCGCATGTTGGGTCATATTGACCCAAAGGATATTAAATGTGTGTAAATCGTGTTTTTTGGAGGGGGAAGGAAAAACTAAAATTTTATTATTTTCATTTAAATTTATAATTTTTGTCCCTGTAATGGATAAATTGAAGTTTCACGTCCATATCTTATATTTAAAGGGACAAATTTTGCGTTTGAAAACCAAAATTGGGTCAAATTGACCCAAGGAGTGCAGAAGGGTTAAGTCAAATTTAAAAAGTTGAAAAAAATATTGTTAATCATTCGAATTTGTATTCAAAAACACTTTAGTTTACGTTATTAAATTTTGTGTTATAAACAATTTTTCTTAAATTTTGGTTTATTTTATTTTTTGATAAAAACGAATTTTCAGCAAGTTTTCTTTAAAAACTCCTTTGCTATCTTATCTCGACTTAGGCTCGTTTCCACAACTTACCGATAGCGAAAAGTAGACTTTTACCGGCCTTATAAAAAGTGTTCCATTATTAAAATTAGCCTTAACCTAAAGTGAGCGATAAAGTAAATTAAGTTTCATCCTACCTGGTAGGTTAAAGTAAAGTTGTAATAATGGAACACTTTTTATACGGCCGATAAAATTCTACCTTTAGCTATCGGTAAGTTGTGAAAACAGGCCTTAAGATGTTTTTTAAAAATTTTGGCAAAAATGTTTTAAATTTTTTTTAATAATTAAATATTATCATTTAACATTATATTATTAAAATTTTTGCAGATTTTGACTTACCTTGTTTTCTGTTATTTTATACTTTATTTAAATTTAATATTAACTTTCTTTAAATTTTATACATTTTCTAAAAAATACAGGCCATATTTTGTGGTAATTTACCATCTTAAATACTTTAACTCTTATTTTTATATCAAAAATAAAATATTTTCATATTCACTCAACGTTGCCAGAAGATTTGGAAGGAAAATCTTCATTTGGCGAAAAAAAAATATTATTTTGAAGAGAAAATCTTTAAATTTTGTATAACAAGGGCAAAAAAGGAAAAATTATTAATTTTTTTATAAGAACACTAGCTGACCCGACAGACGTTGTCCTGTCCAAATTATGAAAAATATTTGCGTTCGATTTTTAAAATCCGTTAAAAAGATACGAACATTTGAAAGAAAAATTAGTCAAATCGATGGAGCCGTTTTCTGATTTTAGGTTAATCGAAAAAAGTGGGCGTTAAAGTAGGCGTGCCAAAATTTTCTTTCCGAAAAAACCTAAGCTGGGCCATGGCGATGATTTTATAGAAAAAATCGTCCGAGTCGGTCAAGCCGTTCTCAAGTTATGCGCCTAATAGAAAAAGTGGATGTTAAAGTAGGCGTTGTAAATATTTCTTTCAATGAAAACTTAAAATGGATTAATACGAACATTTGAAAGAAAAATTTGTCAAATCGATGGAGCCGTTTTCTGATTTTAGGCAATTTGAAAAAAGTGGGCGTAAAAGTGGGCGGGGCAAAACTTTATTTTCGTATAAATCTAAGTTGGACCATGGCGATCATTTTAAAGAAAAAATCGTCCAAATTATATAGATGTCATTGGTGGTGCAATATGAAAATTGGATTTTGCAACGCCCCTCCGACGCAGACCGAAAATCAAAAATCAGACTTCACAGTGTCACCCGCCTGAATATTCTAAAGATTCCCTGACAATTTCATCAACATCGGCCCAGTCGTTTTGAAGTCCATACGTTACATACATACATACATACATACATACATACATACATACATACATACATACATACATACAACGTTATCAGGGCTGTCAGATATGGCGATTTCTCGCCAAACGTGGCGATTTTGAAACGTTTTTGGCGATGGGATTTCCCATTTGGCGACTGGCGACTTTTATGACGATTTCTGATATAACTGGCGATTAACTTGGCTATTTTTAGCATTTATCTTATTTCGGCGATTTTGTTTAACAACTTGTCATTTTTTGTTATTATTACTAATATAAAAAAACATATTAAGTGAATTTTATATTCAGTCACTATTTAATTCTAATAATATGTATAAAGGTTAAAACTCCAGTAATGAAATCGGTGAGGCTGAAGTGTACGATCTTATAGAATTGTGTACTTAATTTAAGTTTTTAGCTGAAAACATATGAATATGATATCCATTTTATGTTATTTAAAAAAAAATTACAGAAACAAAACAAAATTTACTTCGGCGACTTTTTTGTATTTTTTCTTAGTTTTTGGCGATTTTTGACTGAAAAATTATACTAGCGTTTTTTGTATGCAAAATTTAATTTAAAAAGAAAAGAAAATTTTTAATATTTTTAATTAGGCTTAAGTTCATGAAATTTAATTTTTATTAAATTATTTTTATGAAGAAAGGAATTTTACAACATGAAAATTAATTAAAATTGTTATTGATAATCTTTCATTCTTGACGTGGCTCGGGCTCGAACCCTGGCCGGCAGGTTACCATGACATGTTTCGATCGCAACCACTCGATCTCCTCAGATGGATTTGCCGTCTGACACTCGCAGCCATCGACGACTGCTGACGTCACTAGTCAAACATCAATCCTTAAACCAAATTGTATTTTAACATTTGGTAGATCGAAATTTGCTTTCCTGAATGATTATCCATTTTAATTGATTTTACATGTTTTTTCCTTTACTTCTGTTTTTTCGTACTTTCGTCAAGAATTTTTCTTGAAGTCCAAGTACATTTTTTTTTTTTTTTTTTTCACTTTGTCTTTCTCTTTTTCTGTTGACCTTTTTCAGCACAACTTGAAGGACAAATGTACACATAGAGCTCGTGCCTTAGCTTTAACAATAATTAGTATTGTGGTTATTTTGTTGAACTATTTATGGTTTTTAATCCAAATTTTTAATATTTTTAATTAGGCTTAAGTTCATGAAATTTAATTTTTATTAAATTATTTTTATGAAGAAAGGAATTTTACAACATGAAAATTAATTAAAATTTTTATTGATAATCTTTCATTCTTGACGTGGCTCGGGCTCGAACCCTGGCCGGCAGGTTCGAGCCCGAGGTTTAACCTGCCGGCCAGGGTTCGAGCCCGAGCCACGTCAAGAATGAAAGATTATCAATAACAATTTTAATTAATTTTCATGTTGTAAAATTCCTTTCTTCATAAAAATAATTTAATAAAAATTAAATTTCATGAACTTAAGCCTAATTAAAAATATTAAAAATTTGGATTAAAAACCATAAATAGTTCAACAAAATAACCACAATACTAATTATTAAAAAAAGAAAATTTTACAAAAACTGAACAAAATCGACGTTTGGCGATTTTTGGCGATTTCTGACATCCGGTTTGGCGATGGAATCAAAAAAATCTGACAACCCTGAACGTTATGTATGACGGAGTGTTCAAACTAAAGGTGCCCAATGAGGCAAAGATCGTGGGCTTCGCAGATGACGTGGCTGTCGTAGTCCAAGCTGGTAATATTGGTGAAGTGCAGCTCTATGCAAACGAAACCATCAGAACCGTAAAAACGTGGCTCGAATCCTTAGAGCTACAACTGGCAGAACAGAAGACAGAAGCGGTGTTGATCAGCAGCAAGAGATCCAAAGAAGTTCTAAAACTTAAAAGTGGAAATAGCGAAATCGTTTCGACGGATGCTATCAAATACTTGGGTGTGATAATTGATAGCAGATTAAATTTCAAAAGGCGTACGGACTACTCCTGTCAAAAGGCATCTAAGGTAGTTAGTTCATTGGCTAGAATGATGCCAAATATAGGTGGACCTAGGCATAGTCGTAGACTGCTATTTTTAAGAGTTGCAAATTCTATACTTCTCTATGGAGCACCCTTATGGGAAGATTCACTAAGGTGCACCTCCAGGAAGGATATGGTATCTATCTTCCGCAGAAGTTGTCTTCGAGTTTGTAGCGGGTATCGCACAATATCCATGGATGCAGCATGTGTGATAGCGGGTATTATTCCGATCGATATCACTGCCAGGGAGTTTTTAAAAATATACTTGAAAAAAAGAGGAGAACCACCACATCCAGCCGAAAATTTTTCGAGAAACGGAAAGACGAAGGTCCATACTGAACTGGCAAAGAAGATGGGAACATTCTACATGTGGGCGGTGGACACATAGGTTAATCCCAAATGTGGAAAAGTGGATGAATCGCAAATATGGGGAGATAGGTTATCATCTGACACAGTTTCTAACGGGGCATGGTGGTTACAGAAGCTATCTACATCGATTCGGACACGACGACACCGCGAGGTGTCCAGCCTGTCCAAATCAGGACGAACGTGTGGAACATGCTATGTTCAAATGTGAACGATTCGAAGGGAGAGAAGGATCGTAGAATCACAATTGGGACGCAACTTATCACCTGAAAACATCGTGAATGTCATGTTGGAGTCAGAGGAAAACTGGAACAGCATTACATGTTTCATAACATTTGTAAACAAACTAATGCGAAGAGTGGAACAGCTCAGGAATCTAGGATCAATACAACAATGAGCTGCGAAGATTAACGTGAACCAAATAAAGGTAAAACCAAATGGACGCGGCAGGCGGCATGAAATAACCCCCCAAAATATAACCCTCCAAAAAAATAATGAAATAACCCCCCAAAAATTTGTACAGAGAACAACAAAAACGATTTTTGGGCGGTTATTTCATTTTGTTTGGGGTGTTACTTCATTTTTTTGATTATGAAATAAAGCCCCAATATATTTTTTGGGGGATTATTTAATTTTCAAATTTATAATGAAAACGTTTTTGAGCGCAAGGATTTATCCACTTTGGTATACAGAACACCGCCTTCGATAAAAAAAGCTGCCCTGCATAGCCGGCCTTTGGCCGGGCTCAATGGTTTTCTTCTATATGGTATACCAAACACCGGCTTCGCTAACTAAAGCTTCTTTGCGTAGCCGGGTCGAGTCGGTATTTGTATACTATAGAGGAGAAAATCCTGGCGCTATGCAGAAAAGCTTTAGCTAGCGAAGCCGGTGTTTGTTATACCATAGAGGAAAAAGTCATTGCGCCCGGCCGAAGGCCTGCTATGCGGAAAAGCCTTAGTTGTCGAAGCTTATGTTTGTTATAATACCATTATATATATCGCGTGATTCTTTAAAACAAAACTGTATAATTAATTGTATTACAAATATTGGGCCTTTATTTCATTTCAGAAATTGGGGTTTTATTTCTTATGAAATAAGCTCCCAAAAATTAGGGAATTATTTCATTTATGTTTGGGGCGTTATTTTATTTCGTTGCGGGCTAATTTCATTTTCAAAAATGGGGCTTTATTGCATATGAAATAAGGCCCCACGCTTTGGGGGGTTATTTCATTATTTTTTTGGGGGGTTATATTTTGGGGTGTTATTTCATGCCGCCGACGCGGCAAACTGTGCCACTCACCCTGCGAAGTAATACCTAACGGCAGTCCCGCAGGGTGTGGATTTGACGGTGGAGGTGGTTTTAGTCGGTAAAAATCCGACATACCCGTCTGGGACCTATTGAAGGTTTCCACCTCCAACACAAAAAAAAAAAAAAAAACATACATACATACATATATACATACATACACACATATTATGGAAACTTTTTAAATTGAAATATGTACATACTTACACAAATAATACATATGTAGTTGCGGTTATTATACAAAATTAGATTGTAGGTTTTAATTGTGTTTTTAGTTATATTTTCCATAAAATTTTTTTAAAAATATATTTAAAATTCATTTAATTTCTAATAAATAAGAACGTTAAAAACTCCATCTAAATATCTTTATTGAAAATAATTAAATTCTAAAATTAGAGATAAATAAATTTTAAGCTAGCAGATATTAGTTTAGAAGCTATGAAGCTCACACATCATATGAAATCTTAAGGGTTTTTAATTAAATATTATATTTTTTGATACCGTTTTGAATCGAAGGCATTTGAAGAAAAAATTGCAATTAAAAAAAGCTCATTGTAAATACATAAATAGATTTTCCTAAATATATTCCTAATGGAATAGTTATTAAAATAATGTTGGTACACCTTTTAAAAGATATTCCTAAGCACTTGTGTTTAAAAAGTATCATAAACATGGAGTGCGGAATTTTCAAACCGAAAGTTTCTTCAGTTTCATTAGTTTTACCTTCTGCTACTAAATACTATTTTATTCTTTAATAAACTTTACAAACATACGTTTTTTTTTACAAATCATAATTTTTTTTCATCAATATTTTCAAATTTAACAACCGATTATCTGAGATGCTTTTTTTAATATTTTTTGTATGCCAAAAAAATAATGATGTATTTTTGTGTACAAAAGTGTGCAAAACCAATTATGTATGTTGTAGAAAGTAAGTTATGTATGTTGGAAAAGTTAAAGTCTTTATTTCTAAAAATAAAAAAACTTTATTTAAGAAAAAAAATCTTCAAATCTTTTTTTGGTCAAAAAATCTTCAAAAATAAGATAAAATCTTCATTCTGGCAACGCTGTATTCACTATTTATATCTCATGGTCTCTTTATTTACCAACAGCAAAAAAAAACCGAAACAAACTCCCTCTTTAACTTTTTAAATTATGTATCTTGCGTTTAGCCAAGACACTTTGCCTTTTCTTATTGATTTCCCTTTAATTCCCCAAATACATACCAAACAAACACACTCACCTTAATAAAAAACGCAGCACAACACAAAACACCTCATTCTCTGCTTCCCACAACCGCGACGATTGCTAACAACTTAAAACCAACAGAGACTGCGCTGTTGTCAGCTCTGCTTTGTATGAACAAATTTTCTATTACTGTTCTTACAAAGAAGTATGTATTAAACTTTTCGCTTAGATTTTATAATTTTCTAATAGAATATGGTTTAAATTTAATTTTTCTAATAAAATTACTAATTTTTTAACAATTTTGACTGGGTTTTTAATGAATTTAAAGGAGTATTTCTTTAAGACGTTCACGCACTTGGAAATTTCTAGAAACTAAAATGAATAGGAAAGGGAAATTAAGCAAAAGGGAGTTAAAAAAAAACCTGCCGGTGTAAGTTTAGTGTGAGAGTGAAAGAGACAGATAGTGCGAGCAAATAAAGAAAAAAGCTTTTTACAACACCACAGTTAATGGAAATTGAAAGTCTTGCTGCCAAAATAAGCTAATTCGCCTTTATTTATTCGCTTTAAAAAATTGCAGCGGCATACGTTGTCAACTACTTATTTTAAAAACACACCAAAATTAGGAAAACGCGTATTTGCGGAATAAATTTAAAATATTTATTATCTTTTCAACAATTTTGGACGCTAACGCTCGTTCGCATAGAAAATATATCGTGGGCTTATATTCAAATAGTGCTATTTGCAAAAAAATGGTCTGTATCGCTAATGAGACCAAAATCGGTGGTGACTATAAACGAGAAGTGCTGTAGAAACAACTTTTAATTCCAGCAAATGAAATTTGTATCGAAATTTGTAAAACTATGTTTATAATGTTTGGCTTCGTATTTTAGTTTATTTCTGTTTTTCTAAAAAAAAACTAAGGGCCTTATTTAAAAAAAACTGTTTTTGGGTTATAAAACAAATTTCCTGTAAAAATATTTTAATTACACTTTTATAAATCAAAATTGTATGTTATAAATAAAGTAGTACAACTGGATAAGACTTTTATTATGATTCATATTTTTTTTCGTTAGTAAAAAATTTAACATAATAAATATTTTTAAGACAATGAGTGTGCTGAAATCGAAGCGTAAAACTGAAGATTTTGCATGTTGTTTTTAATACACTTTTAATCTAATTTTTATAATTATTGTTATAAAATTCTGTTTAATAGAGAAATATTTTTATAAAATTGTAGTTATTTTATTATCGAAATATTATTAAAAAACGACGTTTTTCTATTTCAAGCACACCACTGTATGTATATTAGGGCGATAACTGTTTCACACTTTTTGCGAATATCAAAAACGGCAAAGTATAGTCGTGTAGAATATTAAAAGTTATTAATAAAAATATATGATCATTTTTTCAGATTGTTAAAAAAGTTCACGCAGGGATCGGATTGAAGTTTGAAAACAGCCATTTTTATCACATGGAAATTTTAAAAAATAAACACCTGATATTTGTTTATATTCCTATACATATCACTTAAATGCTATTTTGAAATGTATCAACTGCTTTAGATTTAAAAATTTTCCTACGGTTAACAAATCATCGCGGCTCAAAATATCTTGGAAGGTTTTAGAAATTTGCTTCCCTGCGTGAGGGGTTTTTTTTCGCAAAACGACGGTAGACTGGTACTCCGTGGTACTATGCCAAAAATTTGGTTATAGCCCTAATGTGTATATATATATATTCATATATATTTTCTATGCGAACGAGCGTTAATGCCCGCCTATACCAGAGATAATTATTGCGACATATCCCTGCAAATAATAGGACCAGTCCAAACACGCGTGTAAAGACTAGTCCGCAAGGGACCAGGACTAGTCCAAAACTAACCCAAACGTATGGAAAAAACCTGGTCTATTTAACATTACGATGTCCTAGGAGAGGACCATATAACCCACCTTTGGACCACTAAGGAGTAGTTTTAAAACTACTCCATGGTGTACACAAGAGGATTAGTTTTGACATGTCGTCTCACTACAAACAGCTTTTAACAATGACATGGTCCATGCTTGCATTACATCGGACCAGTCCATGGAGTAGTCCATTTTATCAAAATGGATCAGGTGGTTCAATTTTATTTGCAGGGATATTACAGTAATTGACAAAATTATGTTATATTTAATTTAGACAGCAATTTTTTGTACATATTTATTGCAGGCAATTTATGTTGCAAATTGTTAGTCCATTTTGTCAAATTTGGTTGTCATTGAAAAAAAATAAAAAAAATAGAAGCAAATTACGTGATAATTGAAGTAAAAGAATTAAATTAAATAATTTAGGAAATACTTAAATAAAATTACAAAAATTATTTTTATTATTATAATTTATTTCTTCTTCGATCTTTATTATTTAAATTAATATTAATTTTTTTAAGTTTGAATTCTTTTTTTTATACAAATATTAATTTTATTTTCACAAAAAAACAAAATAACATTTTTATATAAAAAAAAACCTCAAGCTTAACTGCCCGTCTATACCAGAGATAATTATTGCGACATATATTGCAGTTAATGTCAGAATTATGTTATCTTTAATGTAGACAGCAATTTTGCAATAATTGTTAGTCTATTTTCGTTGACAATTATTGCTTACATAAAACGCCAAATTTGGTTGTCAATTGAGAAACAAAAAACAAAAAAGAATAACATAAAAGCAAATTGTGTGAGAAAGAAATTAAATTTGTGAAATGGTAGCAAACTATAATTGTAGTAAAAGAATTTAATAAACACTAAAATAAAATTACAACAATTATTTTTATTAATATAATTTTTTTCTTATTCGACCTATATTATTTAAATTTTTATAAATTTGTTTAAGTTTGAGTTCTTTTTTATATAAAAATATTAATTTTTTTAATTTTTTATATAAAAAAGACCTCAAGCTTGAACAAATTATTATACATTTTAATAATAAAGTCGAATAAGAAAGAATTTTTATCAAGAAAAATAATTTTTGCAAGATAGCGCCAGTTTTTACACTGCACTTTCTTCCTTGATTTTTTTCAAATTATGAGTTAACATAATTACGTTTTCCCATGCCCTTAACATAAGCTGAGCAATAAGAAATATTGCTTTGTTATTTTGCCGACGTTATTGCCAACTGGCTGAGATATTTATCTTTAGTGTAGACCTAGGGTTACAATTTAGAGGTAAAATCAGCAAAAAAAATACATAATTTTGCATCAAAAAATCTGCGTCTAGATTTTAAAATCTTCAAAAACACATTTTGTAAATTTTTTACGTAGTTAATAAAGGAAAAGATATAGCAATTCATTTTAAAATATATGTGGCCATGTTTTGGAAATTGAAACCATTGGAGATTTTCAATTAATTTTTTTTAGAAAGGAAACTTACAACACGAAATTAATTAAAATTTATTAATAATTTTTCATTCTTGACTGCCGCGGGAATCGAACCCAGGCTTTTACGGACAGGTTACACTTACATGGTTCGATTGCAGTCACTCAATCTCTTCAGAGGGGTTTGCCGTTTAATTTCGATTCCCGCGGCAGTCAAGAATGAAATATTAGCAATAAATTTAATTTAATTTCATGTTGTAAAATTCCTTTCTTCATAAAAATAATTTAATGAAAATTAAATTTGATGATCTTTAGCCTAATTAAAATATCAAAATTGTTTTGTCTTTCAAAACAGAAAAGTTTTCAAAATGTGTTTCATTTCAATTTCACTCCAATACGATTTTCAGAACATGGCTAATAATATTTGGAAATTTTTACATTTAAAATATCTACCCAAATTTAATTACTCAGGCTGAGTGAGGATAAATCACATCTTTGTAATTTTGAACAACAAATTAAAAGTTGTTATAAATACTACCAAAATGTTTCAATACAATGCGAATTTTTAATTTTAAAGTAATCTTTTGTCAATAAAATTCCTACTAATGAATCAATTTCGAAGCGGTTCGACATCAAAGTTGAACTATTTTTTTTATTATTTGTTATTTTTATCCTATTTTTTGCTCAAAATTGGTACCCGTGATGTGACAACCTTTATCTATGTTTTCCAACGCAATCTTTGTTTATACTTTTCTGTACTTAAAGTACAAAAATCGCCGTAAGTACCAAAAATATCAATTTTTTTTTTTATTTTAAAAATGTTTTTGGGTTATTATATTTAGGGTGTTACAAGATTTGTTTGGAGCATTATTGGCAAGTCCTCGGTCGACCCCGACATTCGTATAGGAAGGCGAAGGGCTTCCAGAATCCGCTCCAGAGTATATTGGTCTCCACCAGTAAAACATCATGTGTTTTTTCATGGTACTCCAACAGTCGCTAATTAGTTTTTTCTTGGTTCTTCACCAGATAAAAAACTTTGAAATTTCTAGGTTATAAAAGATTGATTAGTGCTGAAACATCAACAACTTTAACTCAGTAGTTTCAGTAGTGGTAATAGTACAAACATTAGGGACAAAATAAAGATCCGAGCCAAAAGATCTGCATTTTTAAGCCAAAAATCGTCAAATCTGCTTTTTGTCAATTTTGGGATATAAAATCTGCAAAATGCAGTTAATCTGCACATTCTGGCTTCACCAAATACATGTCGTTTTTGTTTGTTTTTATTGGTCTGAGGTTACTTCTACTCTGTTCTTGTTGCAATAAAAGCTTTTTTCTTTATTTGTTCGCACTATCTGTCTCTTTCACTCTCATACTAAAGTTTAACCGTCAAGTTCCTTTTCTCTTTAGTTTCTAGAAATTTTCAAAGTGCGTGAACGTCGTAAAAAAATGCCCGATCAAAAGTGTAAAAAATAGTGATTTTTATAGAAAAATTAAGTTTAAACTATATTCGATTAGAAAATTATAAAATCTAAGCGAAAAGTCCATTACTTCTTTGTAAAAACAGTAAAAGAAAATTCGTTCGTACAAAGCAGAGCTGACAACAGCGCAGTCGCTGTTGGTTTTAAGTTGTTAGCAATCGTCGCGGTTGTATTTTGGTTTATTTTCTGTTGTTAAAAAAAAAACATTAGATTCAAAGAGTGAATATGAAAAAAGCTTTGTATAAAAATTTAATAAAATTTAAAGAAAGTTAAAAATGTAATGAAAATATTTTAATCAGCCTTTTTTAAGTTTAAATTATTTTTTATAAATAAGGTGTAAAACTGGATAAGACTTTTATTATGATTTGTTATTATTTTTCTATTAAATGTTTATATGAACATTTTTATGAACTTTCGGAAGAGAAGTGCTTTGTTCATAGACACTTTCTATACGGACGATTGTTAAATTTCAAAATTGTCGAACAGCTAATAAATATTTAAAATTTACGCGTTTTTTTACTTTTGGCGTGTTGTGAAAATCAATAGTTGACAACATATATCGCCGCCAATTTTTTAAAGCGAATTTGCTGCATAACTGAGAACACTTTATAAGAATATTATGATTCCGTTCTTATTGACATAAAAGCTTTTTTCTCCATTTGCTTCACTATTTGTCTCTTTCACCCTCACACTAAACTTACACAGGCAGGTTTTTAACTCCCTTTTGCTAAATTTCCTTTTCCTATTCATTTTAGTTTCTAAAAATATCCAAAGTGCGTGAACGTCTTAAAGAAATACTCCTTTAAATTCATTAAAAACCCAGTCAAAAGTGTTGAAAAATTATTAATTTTTATATAAAAATAAAATTAAAGCAATATTCTATTAGAAATTTATAAAATAGAAAATTTGTTCATGCAAAGCAGAGCTGAAAAAAGCGCAGTCTCTGTTGGTTTTAAGTTGTTAGCAACCGTCGCGTTTGTAGGAAGCAGAGAATGAGGTGTTTTGTGTTGTGCTGTGTTTTTTATTTATGTGAGTGTGTTTGTTTAGTATGTATTTGAGGAAATAAAAGGAAATTTAATAAGCGAAGGCAAAGTGTCTAGGCTAAATGCAAGATAATTTAAAGAAAAAATGGTTTTATTTCGGTTTATTTTCTGTTGTTAAATAAAGAGACCATTAATTAAGAGTGAATATGAAAATACATAGTTTATTTTTGATATAAAAATAAGAGTTAAGGTATTAAACATGGTAAATTACCACAAAATATGGCCTGTATTTTTTTACAAAATGTATAAAAATTGAATAAAATTTAAAGAAAGTTAAATTGAAATAAAAAAAAAAAATATGTATGTTTGTATAAAAAATTAAAGAAAGTTTTAGTGAAAGTTTGATGCAGTTAACAGAGAAAATAAGTTATTTTTATAAGGTGAGTCAATATCCGCAAAAATTTAATTAATATAAACATAAAACTTTGCAAAAACAAATGATAATTAGAGATGTAACGATACGCCTTTTTGTTGATATGATACCCATACTCAAAAAGAAATATCGGCGATACCGATACGAATATTAAATTTAAATTCAAATTTAAAAATTAACAAAAATTAATTTAACAAATAGAATCTGGGATTTTATTTCTCATGGTGAGTAATATTTATTACCAATATATCTGTGGCCGTATGGAAAAACTAGTTAACTCCACTTTTTTCGTAAACTGGGATAACCCCAAAAATAGAAAGCATGTTTTATTTACTATCACTCTGTCAGTTCGAAATTTTGATGTAGTGTCTCATTTAAAAGTTATTTGAAAAACAAAAATCAGAAAAATACCAATTTTTATGTAAAAACTAGATAACTCCATGCTTTTTTTTTAAAAACAAGAAAACTCCCAGATAAAACAGAAAAATTAGAAGTTTAAAACGACGTTGTTTCGAAAACTAAGAGAGAAATAGCGAAATAGAACAAATTCGGGTCGCAAGTTCTTTGGGTCAAAATGTTGAACATAAAAATTGCAACTCCAGAAAATTCAAAGAATATTATATGAACTAGATGACCCGTGCGAATATTTCGCACCGTTAGTTGTCATTTTTGTAACATAAAATGAAAATAATTAATAGAAATTTTAGTAACTTCAATACATTTTAAAATATAATTTTTATCAATGAAAATATTAATTTTTCAATTTCTAATTATTTTTGTCATTAGTGTTAGAAATAAGCTTTAAAATGAGATATCATTCATTAAATTTGATGCGGTGGTATGGGAGACATTTGCAACCGACAAAAAAAAGTGCTTTAGAAATAATATATATGATGATTTTTTATATACATGTTAGAGCGACTCACCAAAAAAGTGCTGACCTCTCGTGAGCTGGACCATTTTGAAAAAGGGTATATTTTTGCATGTTTTGTTAATTTGAGGATCTGTTTCCTTACCAACATATACAATATGGAAATCATAAGAAAGGTTTTTGTACTTTTTGTTCGGGGTTGTTTGTAATAAAAATGCGAAATTAACATATTTTAATCTTTAGTCGATTTAATTAAATACGTGTCTCAGATTTTTTTGGAAATTCGTGCTAGTTCACTTGACAAAAATGCAATGGGGTGGTAGCCCTTCGTGTTAAATAGGGCAATATGGGTATCAAATTTTTTCTTATGCCAAGTACATCATCTTTGTATGTAAATAATTTAGATTTTTGCAAATTAGATGCATTTTACACGGTGCTCTGGTATATATATAAATGCAATTTTGTCCTAACTCTAATCTGATAGAGGATTTAGTGTTTAGATCATGTATGGATGAAAATAGGAGTAAAGAAAGAAAAAAGGAAATGATCCACAACTTTTTGACGGCATATTTTTTCGCAAATTAAAAAAAAATATGCTTAAACAATAATATAAGACAGTGTTTTTAGTCAGCTAAACTAAAAAACGATCTTATTACCAAGTTAAGTATAAAAATTTAACGGAACACCTTTTGTTTAAAATTTTAATATGTATTAAAATAAAATTAACCACAAAGCCAATAGCTCTTTTTCAGGTTCAACCTATGTTAAACCGATTATAACGGTTATCAACGTCCTTAAAACTGGCCAGTTTATTTCATAAAATCAAGAAGGGTAAACCTTTTAATTATGTTTATGCATAAAAACAGACAAAAACTCAGCTTATTTTTTGATGTATAAGCATGAAGAGAAAAAAATATTTTTTGGAAAAACTGGATAACTCCATTTGTTCGTAGAAGAAACGGCTAAATTAACGTGTTGAGTCAAAAAGTTAATGTTTTTCCACAAATCATTACTTAAGTTGCCTTTATTCCATAAAATACTAATATAATTTAAGAAAAAAAATTTTTTTCGGAAAAACAAGATAACTCCATTTTTCGAAAAAACAAGATAAGTGACATTGATTTTCGGTTTTAATGTCCAAAAATCAGTTTAATGGTACCAGAAATCTTTAACTGAATCTAAAATATTGTTTTGCTTAATGCGCATGCTTAATAACATAAATTCATATGAAATAATTAGCGAAATATGTTTAAAACTTTAAATGTGTTTTTCTCATGTTTTCAAAAAATGGAGTTATCTAGTTTTTCCATACGGCCACAGATATATAAATTTTTGATATTATTCGAATGTGTATTCTAAGTCAAATTACAATCCTTAAAAGCAATTTTTATACTTTAATAGTCTGATTCCTTCAATATTTTCTAGGAATATTTTCTATGCACTATCAGAATTTCGTAACAGAAATATACAAAGGAAAATTCTGATAGTGCATAGAAAATATTGCTGGAAAATATTGAAGGAATAAGACTATTAAAGTATAAAAAAAAGCTTTTGAGGATTGTAATTTGACTTAGAATACACATTCGAATAATATAAAAAATTTAAAAATTTATTTATTTTTTAAACAAAAAATATGTATATGGTAATTTCCGTCAAAAGGTCCACCGTGGCCGAAAATTTAAAAGTTATTAAAAGCTGAATATTTTACGATATTGTTATAGAGAAATATTTAGATTTTACTAATTTTATAAATTTACCCATAAATTTGTTCATTTAGATGAACAATCAGACTGCAAAGTTGTGCAAACGTAATATCTTATATGGGCATTTCCGTCAAAAGGTCCACCGCGACCGAAAATTTAAAAGTTATTAAAAGCTAATTATTTTACGATATTGTTATAGAAAAATATTTCGATTTTACTAATTTTATAAATTTACTCATAAATTTGTACACTTAGATGAACAATCAGACTCCAAAGTTGTGCAAACGTAATTTCTTATATGTGAGAATGTTTAATTGTATGTTTTCTTTAATATTTATCTTTCTTAAAAGAGGTGATATTTGATAAAAATTATTCCAAAAATATTTTCTTACATGTTCTGTAATCTAAGGAAGAGTTCGATGAGAAATATGTTATTCGGATTAACGGTAAATTTTAATTTTGTCTTAATCATTATTCAGTTAAATTATTATGAAAAAAATTTCACGTTCGAAATGTCACGTATCGACCCAGCTTTTGGCTTAAAAAATAAAAAATACAGAAGATTTTGAAAACAAATCAAAGACTTTTTAATGTTATATTGCTACATAAAATTCTGAAAGTAGTTTGACTAAAAAATTGTGCCTGTAGTGGAATTCTCTAACTTTTAACAATTAACGTTAACGTTAATTTTACCGGCACAGTTTATTGCTTACGGTAACAATACAGCAATTCAGTAACTCAATTTTAACAACATGGCTAAAAATTTCAATCAAGTGGCATCTTTGTTAATTAATTAGTATTTTTAACGAACGCTGTCATCGTGGGCAAACTATTTATCGAGTGGAACGACTTAAAGTACTTTCGAAACTAACAAAACCCCATTTAGGTTTTGCTAGTCTAGCGAAAATTGCAAAAATCCTGAAAATTTGCAAAAATAGCGAAAATTTTTTATTATATCAAACAAGCTATAAAATTGATTAAAAGTCGCTAAAATTGTAAGAAATTGCAAAAACTCGGTAAAAATTTTTAAATTAGCGGAAATTCGCCATAATATGCAAACAGCGGCTATTTATTTAAAATCGTTAAAGCTCTAAAGAACCGCAGGAAAAAATCGCTTATGTCGCGAACATGGCTAAAATTCGCGAAAAATAGCAAACTTGCAAAAAAACGTAAAATTTATTGGAAATCGCTTAAAAATACAAATTGTCGGTATATATAACATTTTTTTTTTTGCAAAAATAGCGAAAATTCGCGAAATTTTTTAATACTTCAAGCAAACCATAAAATTGATTTGAAGCCACTAAAGCTATAAAGGAGCGTATAGACGACATGTTTTTGTCATCTGACATGTCAAATTTCCCACTGCAAAACACATACATGTCGTGTGTTACCTTTTTAACTTTGCTTCTGTAAAAGTCAGATGCAAAGTCATCTGACAAAATTTCAATTAGAGCGTGCTCTATTTTCTTCTGACAAACCATCTGACATCAGAAATCTATGCCGGGAAGAAACTGGCAGCGGCGTCAACTATTGACGGAATCATTAGCCGGCTTAAGTTAATATTTTACAATACCAAGATATGTATGCTCATCTTACCACTGAATAGAATTTATGTAAATATATACATAAAAACCGTTTCATTATAAAATTCTAAATTGGCATCTTTAAAATAAAAGAAAAAAATGTTAAGATGGCTAAATTATTTTACGGCGCAAATAAATATTTTCGTGGCGGCAGCAAGCTATTTTGAAACCGAGAACTACTTTGGTTTCTGCAATAACAATGCGAAAAAAAACAGAGACAATGTCAGAAGCAAATTACATGTACGTTTGTGACCGAATATTATAAACCTTATGTAAAACAGCAATTTTGACAGACATGAACAATTCCATGTGACTTGAAAATTTGACATGTCAGATGACAAATACATGTCGTGTACGGGCGCCTTAAGGAATGGCAAAAATTCGGTAAAAATTGCTAAATTAAGCCTAGTACTCTGTTCAAATTTGTGAAAAATGTTGAGCAACATTGATTATTCCACATGAAAATTTTAACATTTATCAATGTTACCAATCTTGCGAGTTTGTACAATTTGACGTTTTTGTTCCGTCAAAGTATGCTACATTGTTTCGTGTATGTTAACAAACGCCACATGTATTTTACTAAAATTAGTTTTTTTTAATAAAAAAAGGTAAATATGGATAAAAAACTGTTACCGGTTGTTTTATTTAAATTTTTTATTTCTTATTTAATATTAAGTTCATACTTTTTTGCTTTTGCTTAAAATTCCACGTGAAATAAAGGCAGCTTACATTATTTCGCAGTTGTAAAAAAATGTTGCCAGCAACATTTCGGAACTTTTTCACAAAATAAACAGAGTACAACTCTATCAACATTATTTCATAAATATTCCGCACAAGTTTTTTTATATGCATTTTGACAGCATTTCACGTGAAATGTTGAACAGAGTACCAGGCTTTAGCGGAAATTCGCAAAAATTTGCTAACAGCGGCATGATTGGAAAGTCTACCACTTATTTTTTGTGTACCAAAGAAAACACTATTTCCATAAGCTGTAGCTAAAATGTAATATTTTTAATGATATTTACAACTTCCCAAAAAACCAATTTTTTAATATTATTTTGGCAAAATGTATGTTGAATACTTGAATTTTTTAATGTAGCTTTTATTTGCCAAAATTTTTGTTTGTTTGTTTGTATTTTTTTTTTTTTTTTTTGAAAAATAACTACGAATTTAAAAATAAACAATGAAAAATATTTTGCCGTTAAGATAACTTAAATACCAGCCGTTAAAATAGAACATAGCAGTTAACGTTATTGTTAAAAAAGTTACTGAATAATATTTACGTTAACTTTGCTGTTAAATATTTTTAACAATTTAAATTATGTGAAAATTGGATAGAGAATCGCACTACAGGTTTCGCTGAATTACGCATTTTTATACATGGCCACAAAAACTACTTCTATTTTTTTCACGGTCGAACCGCTACTTCTTTTGCCATTATCTTTGACCTATAATCGCGCCCTCCATAAACTTTAGCATAGATAACAGTGCTTTCGTATTGCTTAAATTTAAGGGTTAAGAGAGCGAAAAATATTTGTTTTTAAAATGTTACTGCATTTTTGATGCGTACGACTGTCACGTTCAACACTTTGGAAGTACCCATATAATAAAATTTAATATTGAGATGAACTTTTTATTACAGGTATTCATTGCGGGAGACAGCAATATAGATCTAGTATTTTTATCAGAATATTAAAAAGTGTTTTTGATAAAAAATTTTAAAGATTTTTTAAAATCATCTTTAAATGTTAAACGAGAGTTAGTAAATTCAGAATAAATAATAAGTTTTAACGACCTAAGAGACTAAATGGTTAACAAAAACCAAATTAATACTTCAAGTTTATAAAAATCTAAGACAGGAAATAATAACATCTTTTTATTCACTTAAAATATCAAAATAAGTGAAAAATATTTAAAGTGAAATTGCACAAAACATACACTTTTCAAGCACGATCTTAAAACTGATTCAATACATTTCAGCCTACCAATTTGCGAAGTTGTTATATGTAAACCGGGGGAGGGGGGTCCTCTTTTTTTAAGGTTTTTTTTTCTGAAGGTAATTAATTCGGCTGAATTAATTTTTTTTTAAATATAACTTTTCCAAGGTGAAATCGTACGCTAAAAAAAATGGCGATTTCATTATGTTCAAACAAATGTTTTTATTGAGGTTTTGGACAAGTTTGTTTTTTTTTCGATAAATCAATCTTTTTTACGCGTGAATTTTCAAGGTTTCTTTTAGTAGGTACGTTAAATAAAAATACGTCGTTTTAAAATTTTTTAATATATCAATATCCAAGCTAAAATTGTACGCTTAAAACGATGGCGATATCAATTGCTAAAACGACCCACCCTACTTTGTATATAATACACATCGTGGGCTTATATTTAAATAGGGCTATCTGCAAAATCACAATTTTACAGGAGAGCGAAAAATCCGATTTTTACGATAGCTCTAAGAGTAAGAGTTACCTGCATAAAAGTGCAGCTATGCATTTTTATAATGAACGAGATAGCCAAATTGGTAACAATTAAATGTGGAACTGAAAAGTCGCTGTAGTACAACGTTAACAATAGCGCTGCAAGCTGTCAATAGCTAAAAATTCGAAGTTTGAACTTTGTTGCGCTGCAGAGCATTCGCCAGCTTCAAATACTACTACAACTACTTTATTCTGTTCCAGACCTAAGATTTGGTATTCCTTTCATATAATCGTGGCAAAGTTGCTGTAACCACAACTAGGGTTGCCATTTTTGAAATTAGAAAAATCAGTACATCGTAAGAAAAATACCAGTACATTCGAAAAAAAACCAGTACACAAATTTTGACCCAAAATTTTATTGAATTCATTAGTTTTAGAAAATTGCACATTAAAAATTATTCATTTTTCTATTTTTTAAGGCAAGAACTTAACAAAATACATATAATAAAAACATCACGTTAAATTATTAAAAATAGATAGAAGTAAAGTCATTGATCGGCACATTTGTTGTAAATGCACAAAAAATTCTAAATTCATACAAATTATTGTCAATATAATGAGGGTATTCACGAGGTCTCCTATGTAGCTATATTGTTATAGATTCTAATTTTAAATCCACTTAAAATTTTTTGTTTTTGAATTTTGAAATTTATTTATTTGAATACAAAGTAAGTGTGGTAAGTTAAGAGTAAACAAAAATAAAACGTAAGACTGAATTTAAACTGGGTGATTCATAACAAATCAAAAGTAATAAGGGAAGTAAGCCAGTTTCAAACAAGTAAAATTATTTGGAGGCAAAATTTAAAAAAAAACCAGTACATTTGCGTACTGATTTGGGTGTTATGCATAAACCAGTACATTGAATAAAAACCAGTACGTGCACTGGTAAAATCAGTACGAATGGTAACCCTAACCACAACCCATATGTTTTTTGTTTTTATAAACAACTTAAATTGGATATTTATGTGAAAAAGTGGCCACCATATTTTTTCATGTGTTCAGCTATCTTTGAAGTTTTATATGAAAATATTTTAAAACTGCCCAAAAATATGGAAAATGTGCAGGTATACAAAATGCACGTAAACAAGGATTTTGAAGAATAATTACAGAAAATATGTATTTTGGGCAATTAAGTCAAAGTGCAGCTAACTTAAATTATTTGTATGAAAATAATTTTAAAATGCCAAAAATTTTGGGCACTAATCTTAAATGTGCAGGTAAAGAAAGTGCACTTAAAAAAGGAATTTGTATGGGATTATAAAGAACTAGCATTTAACCCGCTACTTCGTTAGCGTCTCCTTTTTCTTCGTGGACATATTTTTTTATGCCAAAGTTTATTTTCAAAAAAGTACCAGGCACCTGTCCCCTTATTTTTTTAACGAACAACAATAAGTGTTAAATTTTTTGGATCTCTTTAATTTTGGATTTTTAAGGTTAGCGGAATCGATTTGGCGAGAGGCCAACCTTCGGTACAAAAGTCAGCTTTTTAGCTTCAAGAGTTTAGGATGTGCGATGATGAATCCGTCAGTTACTTTACAAATTTATATTTTATAGAGATGGAGAAAAATGTTGAGAAAACAGTAACAAAATTAGGAACGATTTTCACACCTTAAACGTTTGAATTTCAAAAAAGGTCCAAACCTGTTTTGTATTTTTTAGATAAGCTAAAAATGTGAAACAATATTTATTTACCCTTTTACACCCCACAATTTTTACAATTTTTCTCTTTTTGTTTAGGAAATATACGGTTAGCGAATTTTTCTAATAAACAAGAATAAGTGCTGATGTTTTTTATCTCTTTTAGTTTAGGAGGTATGAGGTTCGCGGGATCGATATACATAGCTACAATTTTCACCCCTGAAACGTTCGAATTTCGAAAAAGTACCAAATTCGCATTTGTATTTTTTAGATAAGTAACAAATGTTATATAATTTTTATTTCTATACGTATTGGCTTAAAAGCTAGATTTACTACCTTAGACGACCGAATTTCGTTAAAGTACCAGCCACCAATTTGCTTTTTTATTTAATGCACAAAAATAAATATTAAATTAAAAAAATTACCAGTTTATTTTAAAAAAAATACCAGTTAGAGAACGAAAAAGTAGCAAAAATCCCTCTTACAGATTCTCATTCACTCAGGACCTTGCATGTTTAATTTTATGTTTCTGGATCCAATAAATACGGATATATAAAAGGTACCAGTTAAAGAACAAAATAGTACCAAAAGCCCTCTTACAGATTTTCATTCACTCAGGACCTTGCCTGTTTAATTTTATGTTTCTAGGTCCAATACTAACGGAAATTCAAAAAGTACCAGTTAAAGAACCAAGAAGTACCAAAAACTTCCCTCTTATTTATTCTTAACCACTTAGGGCATTGCATCTTGAATTTTATGTTTCTAAGTCCAATAATAACGGATATTCAAAAAGTACCAGTTTAATAACTAAAAAGTACCTATAATCGCTTTTAGAGATTCTCATTCACTCAGGACCATGAAGGTTTAATTTTATGTTCATTAGACCAACATTAGCGAAAATTTAAAAAAAGGACCAGTTAAAAAACGAAACAGTACCAAAAAGATATCTCTAACAGATTGTCATTCACTCAAGACCTTCCATGTTTAATTGCATGTTTCTGGGTCCAATACCAACGGAAATTCAAAAAGTACCAGCTAACGGATAAAAAAGTACCAATAAGATCCCACTTAAAGATTCTCATTAACACAGGATCGTGCATGTTTAATCTTATGTATCCAGTAAATGAACAAAAAAAAGTACCAAAAACTTCCCTCTTATAGATTCTTATCGACCCAGGTCCTTGCATGTTTAATTTTATCTTTCTAGGTCCATTACCAACGGAAATTCAAAAAGTGTCAGTCAAAGATTAAATAAATACCAAAAAGTTCACTCTTATAGATTCTCATCCATCCAGGGCATTGCATATTGAATTGTATGTTTCTAGGTCCAATGCTAACAGAAATTCAAAAAGTACCAGTTAATGAACAAAAAAGTACCAAAAAGTTCTGTCATAGATTCTTATCCACTCAGGACATTGCATGTTGAATCTTATGTCTTAAGGTCCAACATAAACGATAATTTTAAAAATACCAGTTGTAGGACCAAAAAGCTAAAGAAAAATATAAAATTTCCCGTATTTCCTTTTTTTGGTACTATTTTTTCCCCCCATTAAAGTATCAAAAAATTCAGTATTATAGTGGGGGCTCATTATTAAGCACGAGTATGTTAATGAATGGAGAAAAATGTTTTGTAAAAAAAAGTACCAAAACTAGCGACGATTTTCACCCCTTAAATGTTAGAATTTCGAAAAAGTACCAAACTCATATTTGTATTTTTTTCATAGGTTTCGAATGTGGTATAAACTTTGTTTCTATGTTTATTGGTTCAAAAGATAGATGCGGTGTCAAAAAAGTACCAAAATTCAGGTTTTACCCGTTTACTCCCTAATAGGGCAAAATTTCAAAAAAGTACCAGACACCTTTCCGCTTATTTTTCTAAAGAACAACGATCAGTATTATACTTTTTTTGTATCTCTTTTAGTTTTCGAGATATAAGGTCACCGCATTTTCCCGTTTTTACCCCCTAAACATTCGAATTTCGAAAAATCCCGTCTTAGTGGATCGATTTGGGGAGTGACCAATCTCTGGTCCAAATTTCAAGTGTTTAGCTCAAGGCGTTTAGGCTGGGCGATGATGAATCAGTGCGTCAGTGTGTCAGTCAGTCAGTCAGTAACGTTACAATTTTATATATATAGATAGATAATGCCAAAAAATATCAATTTTGTGCAGTTAAGTCAAAAGTGCACGTAAATAAAAGGCAGCTAAGTCAAAACTACGTATTAAGTAGTTCAATTGTTAAATTTACTTTTTAATTAGTAAGTCGATTTAGATGGTTATCGATTGTGATCACAGATTCAATAAAGGAAATAAAAAAATATTCCTAAAAATCTACGTATCTTAACTTTTTATTTTGGTAATAAATACATACAAAAATCGCTTAACAAAAAATTTAACTATAAGGTCTTTATATAGCGATAAAGTTTCGACTGTAGGTTAATAAAAATTTTAAATTTTTAAAAATGATTAATACTAAATTTAATACTAAGAACACGATACACAAAATCTGTAAAATATTTTGCCGATAATTACAATTATGAAGTCAAATTTTTAAATAAAATACCGGATTTTGTGATAATGCGGATTCAAAACTCGTTTTTTTTTTTTTTTTTTTGTAAAGTTGGCGAGATGTTTTATAAAACTTATACTCCGTAGAATTTCCACTCTCCCAAAAAACGTCATCTATATGAAGTTTATTTCCATCCCCAGGATATCGTTATCCATCCTGCAATGCAATAATCAAGAGGATCAAAATAATATATTAAATGTAGTTTTGTGCGCACTGGCTATAAACATAAAAAATTATAACAATTTTTTGTTTGTTCTACAAAGGGCAGCATATGAAAGAGTGCCTAGGGAGGAAGCAGGCCTAAATCCGCCACTGTGTATAATATTCCTATGCCAAAAATGTTAAAAACTTATATTACATATTGACAAAAACTCATTAGCAATTTTTGCACTTTTTTGCAAAATGTCTTCAACGAATTTAAAAATTATCAGGCCTGTCGTAGAATTCCATTCCGATCGAAAGTGGTTTTAATTCCGTATTTTGCTTCTTCAGAAAACGAAAAACGAAAAATTTTTTTGGAATGAAACCAATTTTGGTTTTCTAAGTGGAATTGATTGTTTCAGTATTTTATAACCGAAAAAACTACTTAAAACTATTTTTTATGGATTAATAAATGTTTTTTATTATATAGATTGAAGAAATAACACACTTTTGCTTTATTTATTTTACTTTATATTGATTTTATTAAAAACATAATAAATTCTTTACCGTTGCGTTGCCACTTTTTTTTCCTCACAAACCACTTTTTTCATTGAACGAACACAAAAATCATATGGTTTTTATGTAAAGTTGCCATATGGGCATCAAAATCATATGGTTTTTATGTAAAGTTGCCATATGGGCATTTCCGTCAAAAGGTCCACCGTGACCGAAAATTTAAAAGTTATTAAAAGCTGATTATTTTACGATATTGTTATAGAGAAATATTTAGATTTAACTAATTTTATAAATTTACCCATAAATTTGTTCACTTAGGTGAACAATCAGACTGCAAAGTTGTGCAAACGTAATTTCTTAGTTGTGTGAATGTTTAATTGTATGTTTTCTTTAATATTTATCTTTCTTAAAAGTGGTGATATTTGATAAAAATTATTCCAAAAAAAATTTCTTACATGGTCTGTAATCTAAGGAAGAGTTCAAAGAGAAATATGTTATTCGAATTAACGGTAAATTTTTATTTTGTTTTAATCATTATTCAGTTCAATTATTATGGAAAACATTTCACGTTCGAAATGTCACGTATCGACCCAGATTTTGGCTTAAAAAAAAGAAAATTCAGAAGATTTTGGAATCAAACCAAGACATTTTAATGTTACATTGCTACGTAAAATTCTGAAAGTAGTTCGACTAAAAAATTTGTGCCAGGTTTCGCTGAATTACGCCTTTTTATACATGGCTAAAAAAACTACTTCTGTTTTTTCCACGTTCGAACCGCTACTTCTTTTGCCATTATCTTTGACCTAAAATCAAGCCCTCCATAAACTTTAGCATAGATAACATTGCTTTCCTAGTGCTATAATTTAAGGGGTAAGAAAACGGTAAAATATTTTTTGCTTAAAATATTATTGCATTTTTAATGCGTACGACTGTCACGTTCAACACTTTGGAATTACCCATATCCATTGTAAAACCAGAGTTTTTATAAAAAAACACATTTAGCAAAATCGATCGGAATCTGAAGAAGCCAAAACTAAATCGATCGCACTTGAACATACGGAATTAAAACCATTCCGATCGGAATTTGTGACATGCCTGTATATTAGATTTTATAATAAAGATACAGTTCCCAACCCTTTGAATTATAATATGTCTACTTTCTAATAATAATTTTTTATCATTTTATTATATGTATACTAGAGTGGGTCAATTTTTTTGCCCACCAAGCGTATAGCGAAATCGTAATCTACGCAAAATTCTAAGAACTTTTCCTAAAGAAACCATGGTTCTAAAATCAAAATCGAGCTTCCGGTTTTTGACTTGAAAATTTGGTGCTCAGGAAATCTGAATAAAATAATACTTTTTTGGAACTATTTATTGAAATTGGTGAATAGTTGGCCTGTATCGTTGAAAGAGGGCTTGTTTAAAAGAAAATTCTCTCAGCTTTATATATCTGTGCCCATTTTTAGAAAAATCTGTACATGAATAGTTGGTTAAGAGGTTTTTGTCAAAATAATCATAGCCAAGCTGATAAGAAACCTAAAACTGTTACAATTTCGATACATGAAAGTTAAATAGAATAATTTAACTTAATATTAATTCAAAGTTGATAAAAATAAAATAATTCTGCGGCATTTTGACAAAAATTCTTAAGTGGAGATAAGAGAGCAAAAAAGATTTAAAAAAAACTCGGTGATAAAAGCATTTTTGTTAAAAAATAAAATAAACCGAAATTAAAGAAAAATTTTGTTCATAATACAAAATTTTAAAAACGTAATCAAAAATGTTTTTTAATGAAAATTCGTACGATTAACACCATTTTTTTTCAACTTTTTAATTTTGACTTAAGATGTTTTGTCGAAATGCCATAGAATTGATTAATCAAAACTTAATTAAACGAAAATTCCTTTAAATAAAATTTAAGCAAAAATTTAAAATAAAAAAAAAAATACATAAATATTTTTATTATTATTCTATTTTTTATTAAAACGCAATTTTTTGGAAAATTCACAACTAAAAAAAGGAACTGGGCGATTCCATTCTGACGGGTGCAACATTTAGAAGCTTTAAATGTAATTTACTTATAGAAAGAAACACATTTGCAATTAAGTTATTTCTAGAAGGGGTAACATTTTTTTTATATACTATTGTTATTACTTACAAGAATTTATATGAAACGATCAAATAGCCACGAGAGAGCTTTAAAGTGCATGACGGGTGCAACCAAATCGGCCCACTTTCATAAGATCATACCACAAAAACACAAAACTCTGTTAATTTTTAAACTTTTATTGTATTATTCTTTTTTATTGTGAAAGATGAGATATCAGACGATGATTACCAAATCAAACATCGTAGAAAAATATAATCCAATAATAAGAAATTTTCTCTTTAAGCCATGACGGGTGCAACATGCAATGAATTTTCTGTTCGCGCCAAATCTATGAATCTTAATGATTCGAAGTGCCGAACAACTTTATATTTAAGCTTACGTCTAAAAAAATTATATTATTATAAAATATAGATATTTTACTTTAAATTGGCATCAAAAAGTGTCAAATGGTGTGATTTGAAAATTGATATTAAAAGTTGTCTAGAATAGAATCGCCCAACTGATTAAAATTAAAATAAAAAATTTATAAAAAAAAAATACTGGCCAAGGCGGGGGTAAGTTAATTTAGTTTCGGCCTATAGCTGCAATTTACATACAATATCTTTTTTGCTATCCATTCGTGGTATTCTGTTGTGGCTTTTAATAGAAACTGCAAAAATATCATCTCGATTACAATCTATGGCACATGGGAAACATTGGTAAGCAATTGTACAAATCGCTCAGTTCCCTGAATATGTGCCGGTAACGCTAGATCAATAATCGGTAGATGCTTGTAGTAAATGGCGGCTCAGACAAATTGCTATCGTCCATTTCCAATTTAATTTTATTAGCTATAAAATCAGAAATTTCTGCAATACAATTGGACACTTTCAGAAGTTACAATGAAATATAGTTAGAAAATTCTGAAATACAATTGGAAATGGTGTAGTAAGAAACATAGGCCCTAATTATATAATTCGCAATGTTACGCCAAAGAATTACATTGAAAGCAAAAACGAATTCATAAATATTTTGTAATTTTGTTGTTGCTTTCTACAGAAATTCTTTTTGCGTTTTAAAATTTCAAACGCCTCATTACTTGTGGCTTTGACAATTTGAAAACGGTACATGAATTTTTGTAGAAAGCAACAACAAAATTACAAAATATTTATGAATTTGTTTTGCTTTCAATGCTTTGGCGTTGCGGTTTACATAATAAGGGCCATAATTTAAAAACACAAAATAAATAGGTAATGAGAAACTGAAAAGTTTGTAATTCTATCGTTCACACAATTTAAAGCAGCGTTTAAAAAGCTGCAGTTGAGATAGTAAAAGTCATAAGATTGTGCTGTAACTTCGACATCTTCATTTGTCATTGGACAAAATAAACTGTTGCCTTTACTTCTGATTCATTAAATGAAAACAGTCGCAGTGAAGGCAAAAGCAAAAAACGAGATGTTGTACACAACAAAGAACATCGGCAGTCAACATGTTCGGAAGTGTTTGGTTTGCCCGACTGAAACTTTTAAAAAATCCCGTAGTTAACGAAGATGGGACGTTGCGTTTGTGTTTTTGTTTTCCATATTTTTTTTAAATAATACATGCGTACATAAATACATAAATATGTACATACATATTTATTTATTTTTAAGCTTAACAAATCTTTTTAATTTTTTGAAATTAAATAAAACTGTAAATAACATTATCGCTTTCATATACATACAATGAGCACAAAGTCCCATCTTCGTTAACTTCGGGATTTATTAAAAGTTTCAGTCTGTCAAACCAAACACTTTCGAACATGTCGGCTGCCGATGTTCTTTGTTGTGTGCAACTTTTCGTTTTTTGCTTTTGCCTTCACTGCGACTGTTTTCATTTAATGAATCAGAAGTAAAAGCCACGGTTTATTTTTGTCTAATGAAAAATCAGAAAGTAGAAGAAAAAGCAATTTTTTGATTTTGACTGCAGCTTTTTAAACCCTGATTTAAAGTTAAAATTCTCACGTTTATTCCATTTTAGAAATGTATGGTAAACAAAAATAATTTTTTTTAATAAAAATTTTCACTTTTTTGACGCGTTTTCAAGAACAGCCAGCAATTTTTAAAAAATGTACAAAAACTCGTATTAAGCGCTTAAGTTAATAAGTGCTGTTATGGTTTAAAGGTTATGTTGTGCCTTGTGACCCAGGATGTAATGGTTTAATTTCTGGTTTGGCCAGTATTTTTTCTTTTAAATACAATTTTATTGAAGTCGTAACCCAATAAAAAATGGAGCTTCGAACGAAGCAGGTTTGTAAGGAAGACATGAATTTTATATGGCGAGTTCCCACTTTGAAGCAATACATTTATGACACATAAAGCATATAAAAATTGTTAGATGTAACGATAAGCTTTACACACTGATACAGTTATTTTTTAGTATTCTACCTTACAAACCTGCTTCGTAGTAAGGGAATGCTGTAGCACTTGAAATGTTATTCTTTTTAAGTTGTTGAGAGCTCTTTCACTTACATACTTTACTGCATTTCTGTATGTCTTATTGTGTATCGCATAAAATTGCGCTTATTTTTTTAAATGTACCTACTATTTGTGCTTCGCAAAATGAGAAAAATTGTTATTGGGTAATTTTATTTTATTTTTTTCATTTAGTTTCTTTCTTTAAAAGGGAGTGAATTTAAAATAGAAAATTGGGTAAAAAAAAAAAAAAAAATACATTTTTTTTATTTTACCAGCTTGACTATGAACATTTTGACAAAAATCTCCTATTATTTATGTACAGAATTTTCTAAAAATGAGCACAGATATATAAAGCTGAGAAAATTTCCTTTTAAACAAGCCCTTTTTCAGCGATACAGGCCAACTATTCACCAATTGCAATAAATATTTCCAAAAAAGTATTATTTTTTTCAGATTTTCGTAGCACCAAACTTTCAAGTCAAAAACCGGAAGCTCGATTTTGATTTTCGAACCATGGTTTCTTTAGGAAAAGTTCTTAGAATTTTGCGTAGATTACGATTTTGCTATATGCTTTGTTACTTTTTTTGGGCCAGAACAAATTGACCCACTCTAATGTATACACAATTTTTTTTTTTGTAGATAGAACTTTTTACCAAAAACAAACTTGTATGTTAGATTGCACAATAAAATATTATGAATAGAAACTTTTTGGCAAAATTTAAAATCAAATTTAAATGACAGATGACCCTTCAGTCAGTGAACTAGTTTCTATAAAAGACACATTTTCGAAAAATTTCAGTTAGCACTATTTGAATATAAGCCCACGATATATTTTCTAAGCGAATAATAAATATTTTAAATTAATTCCGAAAATACGCGTTTTTCTTAATTTTGGTATGTTTTGAAAATTAGTAGTTGACAACGTCTGGCGCCGCCAATTTTTTAAATCGAATTTGCTGTATAACTGAGGCCACTTTATAAGTTCATTCAGATTCTGTTCTTATTGTAACAAAAGCTTTTTTTCTTCATTTGTTCGCACTATCTGTCTCTTTCACTCTCACACTAAAGTTAAACCGGCAGGTTCTTTTTAACTCCCTTTTGCTTAAGTTCCTTTTCCCTTTATTCATTAGTTGCTATAAATTTTCAAAGTGCGTGAACGTCTTAAAGAAATACTCCTTTAAATTCATTAAAAACACAGTCAAAAGTGTTAAAAAATTAGTAATTTTAATAGAAAAATAAAATTTAAACCATATTCTATTATAAAATTGTAAAATCTAAGCGAAAAGTGTAAGACTTCTTTGTAAGAACAGTAATAGAAAATTTATTCATACAAAGCAGAGCTGACAGCAGCGCAGTCTCTGTTGGTTTAAAGTTGTAAGCAATCGTCGCGGTTGTGTGAAGCAGAGAATGAGGTGTTTTGTGTTGGGTTTTTTATTTATGTGAGTGTGTTTGTTTAGTATATATTTGGGGAATTAAAGGGAAAGCCAATAAGCAAAGGCAAAGTGTCTTTGCTAAATGCAAGATAATTTAAAGAGAAAAGGGTTTGTTTCGGTGTTTTTTCCCTTGGTAAATAAAGAGACCATGAGATTTAAAGAGTGAATATGAATAAAGCTATTTTAAATTTTTGATATTAAAATAAGAGTTAAAGTATTAAAGATGGTAAATTACCACAAAATATGGCCTGTATTTTTTAGAAAATGTGTATTAAAATTTAATAAAATTTGTAGAAAGTTAAAATGAAATTAAAAAGAATATTTATGTTTGAATATGAAATAAAAGAAAGTTTAAGTGAAAGTTTGGTGCAGTTAAAAAGAAAATACATTTTTATAAGGTGAGTTAAAATCTGCAAAATTTTTAAAAAATTTAAAATAAAATTTTGCAAACTAATTGTTAAATGATAATAAATATTGGAAAAAATTAATCAGTTCTTGCCCAAATTGTGAGTTGTTTAAAATGAATTTTCCTTTGAATTTAAGTTCATAATATTTTTAGTGTATGCTCCAAAAGAAATTGACTATTTGTCATCTGTAAAAAAAAGAAACAACGTAGGTGAAAGTGATACTTCACTTATATTTTTACAGGAATACAACATCCATAAAAGATACTACAGGTTTTGTTTATCCCAACAGAGGCAGCAGAAAATAATGTTTATGTGTTCTTAAGGAAAATCAAATAGCAAATTGTTTTATGGCCATTTTTGTATACATATGTACATACATAATTCGCACTTTAGCCACCATCTAAATGAGTTCATAGAAATCAAAAACAGTGTTATATCTCTTAATGGACACCTTTCTTTAGCGGATACCCTCTTTCGACGGACGGTGTTGCCTGGTACCGGCACCGTTCTAATGTAAATCATTGAGTTCTTTTGAGAGGACATTTCCTTATATGGACAGATTTTAATTGGTTTTTTTTTCTATGTCCGGTCATGAGAGATTCCACTGTTCGTACTATCTACCGCCAATTTCCCTACTGTTTTTTTAAACGTTTCATCTTATACAATAAAATTTAATATTAAGTATCTTGTTTTTAAATAAACATCAGTTGTAATCCCTTGTTAATTTCCTAAAATGTATAAAGTTAATTTATAATTGCAACTTGCGTTAAAAGTCAGGAGCTGGTGCGATCATAAATTTTAACGATATTTATGGTTATATATGGCTTTCATATTCACTCAGTTGATCTTCCCCAATATAGACTAGAAACAGCAGATTATCAGCAAACGTGTTGAGATTTTACTTTTTATATAGATTTATGTCTTCGGAATCTATTATCTTTTTGGGTGCAAATTTAAAAGAGTGTTTTGCAAAAGGCTCAAAGATTATCGGGGTCCGAAAAATAATATCTAGAACTTATTAGTGAAATATGTAATATGATTATTTAAATAACATTTATTTAAATGTTATAAATATATTCTTTATTTGAGCTCTTGTTACATTTTTATACTTTAAAGCAGTGTTCGAAAATAAACAGTACATTGTTTAACGTTCGGCTCACACACCCGGGAACGATATCTATTTTTTTAGTGATTGTGTAGACATACACAACTCTTAATACCGTTCGTAACTATTTTCAAGAAAGAACCGAACCTTATATAAAGTTCGGTTCTTCGTTAAAAAAACAGAACAATTGTAGTGATATTGTAGACAAACATTATATTTTAAAAAATGTTTGGTTTTTTTACCAGCCAAAAGTGACGAACATTAACGAGCCGAACCGAACACATTGATGTTTGTGGATTTTCAAAAAAAAAACCGAACGGAATTAAATGTTCACATCTTTTGTTGAGTTTGATAAAAACAGTAATATTTTTGTGTTTGAAAGATAACTAACAGCGAAACGTTATTTTTTTAATGATTTTCTACACAAACACTTTAAGCGTTTGTGTTTTCCACAAATCTACCGAACCGAACATTAAGAAACGATATTTAGTGTTTATTTTCGAGCACTGCTTTAAAGGCATATATGTATATGACTACACTAAAATAAATTCATGTTACATTTTACGAAAGAAACTTTCGTAGCTACTTTTTTCTTGCTCTGTATTTACAAAAGTTTCGTATCCCAGTAAAAAATGTTCTCCAAAAGGAGCAATTTTTTTTTATGAATTCATACCTCAAATCGCTTTAAACCTGCTGATGAGATGCCTGATTTTTGTATGGGGTGTTCCCGGTTTGGATGACTATTTTCTGCTGACAATAAGCGCTTCTTTTACCATGCAAACAAAGCGCTCCGAAAGTGCTTTTTTAAGGGCTAACTATATTAACATATTCATTAAAGTTTAGGTTTTACTTGTTTAAACGCCTTTTTTCAATCATTTTCGTAAACCATATTATATTTTTATATTTTTTTCGCTTTAAACCCTTCTTCGTTGTCAGCACTAAATGATCAGCTTTTTTATGTTTTATTCTTTATCATTTACTGCTTTATAAGAGCTCTCTAATTGAAGCGCTTCATTATGCACTTTTTCTCTGTAGTGCTTCAAAAAACCCAAATTTTTTTTACTCGGATATAAGTAAGGCGACCAGATTTAGAAAATACAAATAGATGACATAAAGAAACAGAGCGAAAAACTTATTTGACTTCAAGATTTTTTACATATTTTACAGACAAATTTACATTCCCATATTTATATACGTAAATTAAATTAAAAACAAATAACACATCGTCGGCTTAATATGTAAAGCTGCTAAATCCACTTTTTAAGTAAATTGAGATTTTGATGCCGTGTGGTAGAGAAGTATATGCCTCGTCGACCGGCATGTAGTTTTTCTTCAATTTGAGTATTGAAGTGTGTCAAATCAACTTTATTTTAAGTTTTCCTCTCAAGCAGTAAATAGGAATAATTAAAAGTTTAACCGTATCTAACATAATTTTGTGGAAAATGTTATAAGTCCGATTCTTGACTAATTAAATTAATGTTTTGCTAAACATAAAATCAATGACTTTTTAATGGCCTTACAAACCGAATAAAAATCCGTTTTTCGAATGCCGTTCAGAGCATCAAATGCTAATGTAACTTTGGTAGATCGAAATTAATTCCCGACATTTATAATACACAATACTTCACTTGAAATTTTTAAAAAATATTGTATGGCTTTCCCCTAGTAATAGTGTCTGGTTAATTTAAAACCTTTAAGAGGCTATATGGGTACAATTTTACCGTCGCACACTCTATAAGAAAAGAAGCAAGAAACATATTAACCCGCTAAATTACCCCACACTTACTTACCTTGAGTTTTAAATCCCCGTTATTTTCAAGTGGGTGAAGATAAATACGCCGAGTTAAATATGTTTTATGACGTAAAACGTTACGTTATTAAAAACGTAGCTGAGCTACGCGTAGCTGATTAAAAACGTAGCTCAGCTACGCATATTTCAGCTACGCGTAGCTCAGCTAATTTTTATTTAATTTTTTTCTTAATTTTGAGCGGTGTGTATGGGAGAGATTTTTTTAATTGCGGCCGAACCAAAAAAGATTACGGAACGGGAGAGGCACCAAATTAGAGGTAATCAACTCTACTTTCGTATTTTGGTGCTACTCCCGTTCCGTAATCTTTTTTGTTTTGGTCACAACTTAAAAAAATCTATTTCAGATGCACTAGCCAAAATTTAAAGAATTTTTTAAAAATAGAAAAATTTATACTTCTTAAATTTTGATTAAAGATTACGAAAGTAGAGTTGATTACCTCTAATTTGGTGCTACTCCCGTTCCGTAATGTGTTTTGGTTCGGTCACAATTTAAAAAAATCTCTTTCAGATGCACTAGCCAAAATTTAAAGAATTTTTTAAAAATAGAAAAATTTATGCTTCTTAAATTTTGATTAAAGATTACGAAAGTAGAGTTGATTACCTCTAATTTGGTGCTACTCCCGTTCCGTAATCTTTTTTGGTTCGGTCACAACTTAAAAAAATCTCTTTCAGATGCACTAGCCAAAATTTAAAGAATTTTTTAAAAATAGAAAAATTTATATTTCTTAAATTTTGATTAAAGATTACGAAAGGAGAGTTGATTACCTCTAATTTGGTGCTACTCCCGTTCCGTAATCTTTTTTGGTTCGGTCACAACTTAAAAAAATCTCTTTCAGATACACTAGCCGAAATTTAAAGAATTTTTTAAAAATAGAAAAATTTATACTTCTTAAATTCTGATTAAAGATTACGAAAGTTGAGTTAATTACCTTTAATTTGGTGCTACTCCCGTTCCGTAATCTTTTTTGGTTCGGTCACAACTTAAAAAAATCTCTTTCAGATACACTAGCCGAAATTTAAAGAATTTTTTAAAAATAGAAAAATTTATATTTCTTGAATTTTGATTAAAGATTACGAAAGTAGAGTTTATTACCTCTAATTTGGTGCCCCTCCCGTTCCGTAATCTTTTTTGGTTCGGCCGCAATTTAAAAAAACTCTCCCATACACACCGCTCAAAATTAAGAAAAAAATTAAATAAAAATGTAGCTGAGCTACGCGTAGCTGAAATATGCGTAGCTGAGCTACGTTTTTAATCAGCTACGCGTAGCTCAGCTACGTTTTTAATAACGTAATGTTTTAAGTCATAAAACATATTTAACTCGGCGTATTTTTCTTCACCCACTTTTATTTTCTACAAAATTTTCAAACAAAAATCCATGTTTTATTGCCATACGCTTAATTACACAATTCGGGTAATTTACCTTAAAAATTAAACTTTTTTAAAAAAAAGTCACCCAAATTTGTTCTTTGCCTCGGTTTTAACTACAAGTAAAGCAACCAAGTGTAAGTGTAAATCATAAGCAGGGAAACCAGAAATAAATATGATCTAAAAAAAGTTTTTTATGCGCATCTTTTCACTAAAAACTTGTAAATATGCACTAAAAATAGCTGAAAAATAAAGCAAAATAGGGCTTATTTGAAATCAAAATATTCAAAAATTTTATATTTGCGTTAAAAAAAAAGCCCATACCTTGTAGTATTTGCAGTCGAAGTTTCGATATTGTACGCTATTGCACCTAAGCCGGCTGTCGATAAAAGTATTTGTAGCCGCTGATGCCGACAATTTTTCAGCTTAAAGTCGGCGATAGTTTAGCCACTGATTTCCTTGTAGAGAATTTTTATTTATTTTTTAAACGCCTTACAACACTCTTTTTTGTTTGACTATCATTAAAAAGTGCAACTCTGATAATTTCTGCCTCCCAATACTGTCAGTTCTTGTTTATAAAGCACTAAAATTGTTATCAAAATTTTTTATATTGAGGACATTCTACGAAAATAAATCAAGAGTAGTTAATAAGAGTACGAAAAATAGCTTAAATAGTTTGTGTAATAATGAACCCAAAAAGGTTCATTTATTTTTTAAATATTCTTTCGGTTAACAGCCGGCTTCGAGCCACCGCCGCCGATAAAATCCCACGGCGCAGGTCTCTGTTGAGTACTAATTCAGAGTTATTTTTAACGAATATTATTGAGATACACAAAATATATGAGATATTTTGCCTTAAAGGGATTAAAGGGAAGGTCGCTAAACTTAATATTAACATTAAAAATAATAAAATAGCTTAAATATTTCTGTGGAGTGATATTTGAAAGGAATTTGTATGTTTAATTGCGAAAGTTTGACAGTTTGAAATAACATCAATCTTCAACGAAAACTGGCTTTGGCTTACAATTGTAGAGTGAAAATTAGATGTAGATGGCGAAATTAAAGCAACATCTATTCCATCTATTAACCAGAATTTTAAATTTCCTAAGCTTATCTCGCGAAGCTCTACGCCAAAGTCTCTGGTGAGAATCGAACCCGCAACGCCGGCGCTGATAGACTAGCTCACTACCAACTAGCCTACCGGGACATGCAAATCTTATCTGTGACTATTTGCATGAAACACGTAATATTTCTTTTAGTGAGTGTTTATTTCAGACGGGATTGAACAAACCAGTGATGTTATGCGTAGGGAAGAATCCCTATTCGTAGGGATTTTCTTTACAAAAAACGGCCGTAGGGGAAAAAGGACAGATTTTTTGAAATCATTAAAATGTATGTACATTTGGCAAATTTTTTCGGTTTGTGATAGCAAATTAATAAAATTGTTAATACAGCAACATTACAAATTGTTAATTGCCTGTTTAACGATTTCGAACTTCAACGTTCACATAGAAATTTATATTTAAAACAAAAACAAAATTCTAACATTTATTATTGTTTAAAATGTAACTTTATATTCTAACGTAAACGTTCGAAATACATCAGCAGGCTGTTAATTTCTTTGAGTCATCGTTCGTCGTCATTTCAGCTTTGATTTTAACGTTATTTTATGCAATCTCATTTACAAGAAAGTCTTTTGAACTTAATTTTACAGAGCAAGAAATATATAACTTTTAAAAGGTGGGCATTGAAAAGTTTTGAGGCAAAGTGGAAATAGTAAAGAGCGAAATAAACTCATATGAGCTCATTTTTCAATCATTATTGATACTCTTGTTATGAAAAAATCTACCATGCCGATGAATCATCGCATCAAAGAATAATTTGAAATAATATTTTCTGATCTTATTTTGAGCAATTTAATGGTTGTTTTTAGAATCATTCGCGAGTATTTTGCGTCTTATTTCTCCATTGTAAAGTATATAGTTTTGCTAACATTTTAATTAATTTTTTAATCGTAATGCTTTAAATTTTTGCATCCATAAAAGCAGCACAAATGGCTCTTGATTATTTCAACAAATGTTATTTTAAACCAAACAAAAGTTATTGGGTTCTTGGAAAGAAAAGAAAAAAATTCGCTATTTCATTTATTTTCATTAATTGTTAATCGTTTTTGGGCTTCTACTTTAGCCAATCTTTTTATTTCTTCGGCAACGAATTATATATGAATTCTTTTTTAATCGCTGAAGTGATTAATCAGTTTTAAATCATCAATTTATCAAAGAAGGCTCATTAAGATGATTTTTACAAAAAGTTATCACACCAATTTCAAGTTTGAATAAAATTTATATAAAAATAGTTTTATTCGTATTGCTATTATATTATATAAAAGTTGTAGGGATTTTTTAAAGATAATTTTTTTTAACGCGTAGGGAAAAATAGAGATTTTGTTCCGGCTGCGTAAAGACTTTTGAAAAAAGTGTGTAACATCACTGGTACATACTATAAATAACTTCCTAATCTTGCGATGTATTCACGGAAACATTGGCAAATATAACATCTTTTAACGATGGCTGAAACTTCACGACTGCCACGGTCCATTTTCTAGTTCTGCGGCTTCAATAAACCGTCTTCCCAAACCTTTTTCTACTACACTTTAAAGGAAATATTTTCTCATTACTAATTTGTTTATGCGACATTCTTAACCCTAGTCCTTAACCACAACTTTAACTACGAGAACGTATACCCAAGAACAGGTGTGGCCAGTCAATTTTTTCTATCTTTCTCTTTATTTTCGAAAAAAATAAATTTTTTCAATGCGATTTTGTAGCTGAATATATTTATGAACATTTTAAGTGGTCATAAAATTTTTTTGCCAACATCCGAAAATGTCAACACTTTTTTATTAACATTGTGAACTCTAAAATATCAAACAAATCACAATAAGCAGAATAAAATTAAAATAATTTAAATTATAATAAAAAAATTATTATTATACTAGCACAAATTCCACTACTTTGTAAGCGTGTCCCTTTTTTTCGTGGACATATGTATTTATATGCCAAAGCTTTTGTTTCTAGATTAAAAAACTACCAGTTGTAAAACAAAAAGTACCAAACAATTATTCTCATCCATTCTGGACATTGCATGTTTAATGTTATGTTTATAGGTGCAATATTAACGAATATTGAAAAAAGTACCACTTAAAGAACGAAAAAGTACCAAAAAAAAATCGCTATTGCAGATTCTCATTCACTCTGGACCTTGCATGTACAATTTTATGTTTCTACGTCCAATAGTAACGAAACTTTAAAAAGTCCTAGGTAAAGAACAAAAAAGTACCAAAAAGATCACTCTGCACTGAGGACCCTTCATGTATAGTTTTAAGTGTCCAGGTCCAAAGCTAACGGAAATTTAAAAAGTACCAGTTAAAGAACAAAAAAGTACCAAAAAAAAAAATCCTCTTACAGATTATTATTCACTGAGGACATTGCATGTTGAATTTTATATTTATACGTAAAATATTAACTTTAATTAAAGAAAGTACCAGTAGTGAAACAAAAAGCTAAAGAAAATAATGTAATTCCCTGTATATCCCCCTTTTTGGTACATTCTTCTCTCCATTAAAGTATAAAGAACTTTAATATTGCAGTGGGAGCCCGTAAATTAATACGTATATCTCAATGAAGGGAGACAAATGTTTTTTAAAAAAAGTACCAAAAATAGTTAAGACTTTCGCCCCTTATAAATCGAATTTGTACTTTTTAGAGTAGTTTCGAATGTGATATAAACTTAATTTATATCGAGGGTTATTTTTCAATTAGTGCTATCTGAAATTTTTGAAAAATTTTTTTTTATAGAAACGTGTTCACTGACGGAATGGTCATCTGTCATTTAAATTTGAAAAAACAAATTTTTTCCAAAACCTTTTTTCTTCATAAATATTGTTTGTGCTATCTAACACACACGTTCTTTTTTCTTTGTAAAAAAGTGCTATCTACATAAAAAATATTTCTTTATATAATAAAATGATAAAAATGGTTTTTAGAAAGTAGACATATTATACATCAAAGGGTTGGGAATTGTGTCTAGATTTCATAAACTAATATAATTATTAAATTCGTTGTAGAAATTTAGCAAGAAACTGCAACAAATTGTTTTATGAGTTTGTGTAAACAATATAAATTTTAATTTATCTAATATAATCTTTGTTAGCTAATATTATTTAATGAAATTTTACAAGTAAATACATGTTTTAATGCTTAATACAAACTAGCTCAAAATTTTATTAAACTTGCAAAACGAATCCCACAATTCCCAAAAAAAACAGCCGAAAATTCCCTAATATTATTGTATATGATATTCGCCATATTATTTTAATTTTGTCCTATGTTATGCAATAATTCGCACAATGGTTTCATTCATTCAATAAAAGGGTGAACATAAACTATACACAGAAAAAATTATTTCTCCAATTCAAACAAAAAATTTGTAGAATCAAACAATTTTTTGTCTAAAATCGGTCCTACAAACAAATTCGCGTATTCAAACAATTTGTTTGCATTTTGTTTATTGAAAAAACGCCGATTTTTTCAAACAAATAATTTTACAGAATCAAACAAAAAGTTTACTGAAATTCATATAAATTTCAAACAAATAATTTTGCTGAATCAAACAAAAAAGTTTTGGCACAAGCAATGACGCGCACACAAGCAAGCACTGTTGGCGAAGATGAAGCAGAGCAGAGCGGCCGGCTGGCTTTGAGACACATTTTTTTGTTGGAATAATTTTTGAACGAAGTCATATTTATACTCACAGTGTTTTTCTTCATCACTCACTGTTGCTTTATCCTTTCCTTTGCTAATGAAGAAGAAATGTAACCAAAAACGGCGGCAGACCGACTCGATATGTTTTCCGCCATCATTCTAGTTTTGTATTTGATGTATTTAAACAAACTATTTGAAAAAATTTAATAGGGGATTTTGTTTTTTTTTACCAACTTTGAAACCAACCAAAAATTTATTTTGTTTCTTATAATGTGTTTTTTCTGTTGTTTAAAGAAAATGAAACGTTTTTTTACCTGCTATTGTTATTGTTGTTTTTTTTACTACAAACCTCGTCACGCTATTTTATCATTTTTCTTATTGCTGTACTTTTTTAAAGCGTCCAAAAATAGACTGCATGTGTTTTTTGTTGTAGTTCTTATATTTCACATAAAGAAGTGTTGCTTACAATCAATAAAAAAATGCAAAAAGACGACAACATTAAAGAGCGTTAAATATTTCATACAAAATTATGAAAACTTCAAACCAATAGCGCGCTTATTAAATTTTTGAAGAGTTGTCCACATTTTTGTTGGTTAAATAAAAATCAAACAAAAATATTGATTGAATCAGTAAAAAAATTTGTAGAAATCAAAAAAAATTTCAAACAAGCGTTTGTTTGAAAATAATTCGGCAATAATTTTTGCTGTGTAGGAATAACATAAACAGCATTGTACAATGTTGCCAACACGTTTCACTTTCTATTCGTTGTGCAATAAAAATCAAGTCTTTTGATTGTTGCCAATATATTGTGCTACCATCGAATATCGCATACACATTGGCGATATAATTGTACAATACGTAAAATTGAACAATTTTGTTGCAAGTGTATGAGCCGCTTTAGTATTCATATTGCACAATTATAATACAGATATCGGGTCATACAAAGTCGAACGATTCGCCCAAAATTGGACCGTGCGAATGGACCACCTCAGACAAAGTCATGGCCAAAATTTACTTGTACATGATATTATACAAATAAAACTGTTAGGCGAATTTATTTGTATAATATCTTTAAATTTTCTAAAATCTTTTGATGAAGTTTCCTGATGATCTGGCCTATGCAACCAGTGAAATGCGTATGTTAATAGCTTATCCCATCAGCAATAAATTTCAGTGTTTTTATCAAAAATAAAAATTAGGAATTAAGCACGACAAACAAAATCTTGTTGATAATTCACAAAAACATATTTCAAATAAATTATGATAAATTTGAGTCTTATATTTCCCAAATACTGGACCAATTATGGAGTACTCGGCAAGCGCATTACTCTAAAAAATTATTTTTAGCATCCAGCTAAAATTAAGAATTAAGGATCGTTTTTAGTTTTTGTTATACCTGAGATGTCCTAATTGTGGAACGTATTACACCTCTCCTGCTAAGTCTATAGACCTCAAATCCAAGAACTAAACTCGACTACAACTTTTTAATTTTCACCTCAAACTGTATTCCAATCGGACCAACCGTTTATAAAATATAGAATTATTTCCATTTTGTTCCAAATTTCCCACACTGTGCAGCGATCATATAAATAGAAGCGAAACCCTTATAATCTGGCCCACGTTCTTTTCAACTAAGCAAACGGATGCATTTCCAAAGCATTGAAGTCTGCTATTTCGCAAGAATGTCATTATTTTTATGATAATTTAAAATATGTGGATAAAGTAAAATTATTTATTGCTTTTCAATAAACATTAGTGTAAAATTTTAACTTAATTTCGAGTTCAGTTAACATGATTATGCGTTTCTTTAAATTTTACTAATTATTTTAGTAAAAAATCGTGTAACTTAATTAAAGTCTCAAAGAGTATTCATTACAGCTCATTTTATTTTTGTTCAAATAGTGCTATCTGCTTATTTCAATGTTCAAGTCGATAAAATTTTAATTTGTAAATAGTGCTATCAGACATATACGCGCGAATATCTGGAATTAAAAAAAAATTAGTATATGTATGATTTAGACGTTAATTTTAAATAACATTGTAAAATAAGGTTTAGTTATTACTCCTAGAGTTATTGAAAAAATCAATTTTTTCGCTCTCCTGTAAAATTGTGATTTCTCAGATAGCACTATTTGAAAAATAACCCTCGATATGTTTTTTGGTTAAAAAGTTTACTCCCTAAAAAAGAACGAATTTCAAAAAAGTACCAGACACCTGTCCTCCTGTCCAAACTTCAAGTTTTTAACTTTAGGCGTTTAGGCTGTGCGATAATGAATCATTCAGTAACGTTAATATTTTATATATATTTCTGCAGTTCCTAGTTGGAACATAGGGCCGTTTATTTCGGTTTCGTTAATCTTTACAATTTAAAATGAACGGGTTATTGGTTCACAGCATCCGATTCTGGTGCTACACGCAAAGAAAAAACATGGTTGTGGTAAACATATTCTAAGATAAACATATTATGATAAGAATTATGATTGTAGTCACCATATTAAGATTATTATTGAATCATATTATGACTAAATATACTCGTAATATGTCATCATAATATTTTTCCCTTAATCATATTATTATTCTGTTAATCATAATAAGTTAAGAAGGAATCATATTATTGTCATGTTAATCATAATAAGCTAAGAAATTAATCATATTATTGTCATGTTAATCATAATAAGCTAAGAAGTAATCATATTATCATCATGTTAATCATAATAAATTTAGAAGCAATCATATTATGATACAGCACCTTTCATAGCTGTCATAAAAATACAAAATAAATTAAAATATTTTTGAATCGATGTTCTATTTTGTGGCTTTTTACAATTTTTCTTAATGTTAAGAAAATAGCGGACTTCAATATAAGGCTTGCAAAAGAGCAAATGAAAAATCTGTGGTTTTCATGGGCAACCGCGTGTGTCCATTTTTTCGATATTAAGATGTTGATGAAATATCATATAACGAAATCTCTGCATGTTTTGTTGTTGGATTTTACAAAATAACTATGATATTTTGCATTTGCACTTTTACATCACTGATACTTGAATGAACTCCGCTAATATTTTAATTTTTTAATTTCTTTAAACTTATTTTTTTTATGGAATTTTATCTTTCAATTGTTTAACCGCTCACAAATAAAAAAACGACACAACTGCTTCAAAATTATTTTACAAATGGCGCTAACATAATATGATTAGAGTAAAAATAGTTTGATTGCATCTTTAACATAATATGATAAATGTATAGAAAGTTATCATGTTATGGCTATTAAATATCATGATATGGTTGTGAGAAATATATTATGTTTAGAAAGTTATCATAATAAAGTTGTTAGAAAAATAATTATTTTTCGGTCAACAATACTCAAATTCATAACTGCGATAAACATTGATATGTTTACAGTAACTATAATATTGTTGATATTAAATTAAAATAACAATTATTTGTGTACGACAACAATATATTGTTACATTAAACATAGTGTTGTTGCCGTAAACATGCCCAACCATATTTTTTCTCTGCGTGTATCTTCGGTCGGATATAGGTGGTATAGATAGTAAGGAGATCGGAGGAAGTGAAGTAAGTCTTGCACCGTTTTAAAAAACCTAATTACTTGAATGCCTCTTTCGACACTTAAAAAACGTGTTTATTCCAGAGGACATCGCACTGTATTCTCATGCCCAGAACATCAAGAGTATCCGATTCCTTAATATCAATGCGACCCATTAATACAGATGACATAGTTGGTCCCTAAGCTAAGAAGTAATCATATTATCATCATGTTAATCATAAAAAAATTTAGAAGCAATCATATTATGATACAGCACCTTAGCTGTCATAAAAATACAAAATAAATTAAAATATTTTTGCATCGATTTTTTATTTTGTGGCTTTTTACAATTTTTCTTAATGTTAAGAAAATAGCGGACTTCAATATAAGGCTTGCAAAAGAGCAAATGAAAAATCTGTGGTTTTCATGGGCAACCGCGTGTGTCCATTTTTTCGATATTAAGATGTTGATGAAATATCATATAACGTAATCTCTGCATGTTTTGTTGTTGGATTTTACAAAATAACTATGATATTTTGCATTTGCACTTTTACATCACTGATACTTGAATAAACTCCGCTAATATTTTAATTTTTTAATTTCTTTAAACTTATTTTTTTTATGGAATTTTATCTTTTAATTGTTTAACCGCTCACAAATAAAAAAAACGACACAACTGCTTCAAAATTATTTTACAAATGGCGCTAATATAATATGATTAGAGTAAAAATAGTTTAATTGCATCTTTAACATAATATGATAAATGTATAGAAAGTTATCATGTTATGGCTATTAAATATCATGATATGGTTGTGAGAAATATAATATGTTTAGAAAGTTATCATAATTAAGTTGTTAGAAAAATAATTATGTTTCGGTCAACAATACTCAAATTCATAATTGCGATAATCATTGATATGTTTACAGTAACTATAATATTGTTGATATTAAATAAAAATAACAATTATGTGTGTACGACAACAATATATTGTTACATTAAACATAGTGATGTTGCCGTAACCATGCCCAACCATATTTTTTCTCTGCGTGTAGGGCCGCCGGCTGCGCCTCCAGAATTTCCGCTGTACTTTCAGATGTTACAAAGTTATACCCAAATACACTAGCCGCTACCGCGAGGTAACGTTTCGATAGTCCCAGACTGTAGTTCCCCTAGTCTAAGGTACCAGCTGACCTGCAATATTAATCTATTATAATATAAGAAGAGAAGGCAACTAGAATCCGAAATTAGCGAAACAAGAAGAACTTGGTCTGAGATCAGACAAATCGCACAGGACAGATCCCAATGGAAGAATTTCGTTACGGCCCTTTGTTCCAACTTGGAACCATAGGAATCAATATATATATATATATATATATATATATATAATATAAAAATAAAAACATAAATTTACATTAAAAACGCAAAAATATTCTTTGATTATGTATTCAATTCGGATGAAAATTACACCAAGTACACCTGTACTTGGATATACGTTCTTGGGGGGTCTCGACTATGGAGGCCCATAGCCCCTCAATGCCTTGACATAACGCAAAGATTTCTCAGTACTTTTCCATTATTAATTTACCACGTAAATTCAGGTTACCTGTCTCTTCATAAATATATTTTATAATAGCGTGACTTTTTAGGGAGCTGTATTAAAAACAAAAATGCTCTCAATAAAACAAAAGAAATAGCAAACAAAAAATAACACAATTTTTTTAAAACAGATATTTTTTTGTTCAAATAAAACACAAAGAAATGAAGAGTTAATGTTATATTATAACATCACTTAAAAGAATATGCCCAGCATTTTTATTTGTTTAATAATATTTAGCATTTTGTTTAAAGAATTTAAAAAATAAACATAAAATTTTATAACTTACTTAAGCTACCTTTTATAGCAACCAAATTTAAAATGAAAATTATAAAATATCATTCGTATTTTAACAGTGGGATTTGAAATAAAAACTCGTAAATTACAATAAAAAGATACTTTTTTTAATATGTGTATTTTTAAACTTAAACGTTTATTTACACAACAAAATATTATTTTAATTACGGGCAAGATATTTGTGCTTCAGACATTTTCGTATTTGTCTTGTCGTTGCAGTCTTGACCTTTGAATACATATTTATAGAAATTGGCCGAAATAATGCTGGCAAATAATGGACCCACCCAATAGACCCAATTATCTTGCATTTGATTATTCCAAATGGCAGGAGCAAGCGATCGTGCTGGATTCATACTAGCACCAGTAAGGGGACCCTGAAAATAAAAATGGTAACACAAATTTTAGGATCTTTAATTAAATATCCTTAAAGTATATTTATAATGTGAGAATAATTATATCATTGATTTATAAAACCACTTTAGATCGCTTATAAACGGATTAGGATAATTTTTTATGTCACTAAATGACAATGACAAAAATCACAATTGTTATATGTATGCGTAAATGTTATTTATTAAAATATAAAGAATTGAACATGAAAGAAAATGCAAAAGGTTTTAGGTAGCTTTTGCATTTGCTTTCAGGTTTCCAAACATGTCTGTTTTACTGTCTAATTATCTCATATTCTTTATACCCTGTAAAAATTTCGCTTACTTTTTCAAAATGAATAGCTTCTCTCACTCATTATTCAGTAGCTTTTTTTTATAACTGCTTCTATAACAACTTCTATAACTACTTATTTCTGGAAGTATGTAAGTAAACAAATAATGACTTACCTTTAAATGGGTTCATTTTGGGACATCCCTTGTGAAATTCATTGGTTCTTTCAGTAGAATTGTAAGTAGTGCTTTTAAGTTTTCCTGATTACTTAACACGTTATTTTGAAGGTGAAGTTTTTACTGGGTGAATAATGCAACACAAAAAAAAATTAATGCAAAAATAAATACGATTAACAAACCGTCAGCTCATTATTGGTCGTAGTGGAGAAAAACTACAATGAATGCAAATATACCCTATATAATTGTTTTTGTTATTTCACCACTGCTTCCGGCATATGTTTTGAAGTAGAATGCACATTTTTGTGAACAGTCATGAAAGAACTTAGAAGTTAGTAGTTTTTTATTATTTTTAGTTTATTAGTGAACATTTTTGTTGCCACTTTTCTTGATTTAAAAGTAGCTTTTTGTGCTGCAGTTGTTGACATATTATTTTGCTTTCGCTTTAACTTCTTTTTTTTTAAAGGCAATGAAGCAAAGCATGAGAGAAATAAGTTTTATACGGTTTTGAATGAGGAATTTGCTGCATTCGCCAAGCACTAAAGTGAAGAGCAAAATAATACTTAATTAACTTTAAAATAGTTGATATGTAGCAAAATTAATGCTTAATATCTCAGACACCATAAAATTTTTCGTGAAACAGGTTTTGGATTATGTACCGCATACTTTACTACATTTTTTTTAAATGGTCGGAAGGTCAAAACAATAATGACCAATAAATGATTTCTTTATTTCCTAAAAGGCAAGTCTAAAACATGGAACCTTTTTAGCCTTACAATTTCCTTACTGTCATCTTATAAGGCATTGCTATCATTACTGAGCCTGTCAACGTATATTTTACTAAATCTTTTAATTTCGTCTCTAACTTTGGGCATTCGTAAATCTCGATGAATGCTGTCATTAGACATTGGTATATATATATGTCTTTTGTCGTTTTTGATCATTCTTAATGTCTTATGTTAGTATCGCTGCAATATTTCTAGGTTTGAGTTGTTTACAGTTCGCCATAATTGAACTCCATAAGTCCAAATAGGTTTAAGCATAATTTTGTAGAGCATTACTTTATTCTCAAGACTTAATTGTGAATTTCGACCCATTAGCCAAAACATTTTTTTGTTTGTTTTGATATTTAACTGTTCCTTTTTTTATTTAATATGATCTTTCCAGGTTAATCTTCTATCAAAGTGCATTCCAAGATATTTGACACAGTTTGATTGAGGTATTTGTGTCCCATGCTGACGAAATATGAAAACTCATTTCGTGTCTGTTTGGCAACCTCTCTATCTTTCTGCTCTAAAACGATCGTCAACAAAGAAAACAAAAGTGATTGTACGACGCGTTTGAAAAGACATCGTGTAAATGCTGCCTTAGTTCCTATTATTTCGAAATTCGACCGTACACAGAAAATATTTTCACCAAAATTTTTTCAATTAAATCAAGTAATTTTCAAGGACCGGAAAATGTTTTTTTATTTTGTTTCTAAAAAAATATTTATTGTGCAAGTTTAAAAAATTCTAAATTTTACAGAAAAAAAAAATTTCTAAAATAGTTTTGAAAAAAAAGACGTCGAAAAAAATAAATAAAATAAAGTTTTTAAATAAAACGTTTCCTTAAAAACATAAAATAAAGTTTTTAAAATAAAACGTTTTCTTAAAAACATAAAAAAACAAAAACAAAATAATTATATTTAAGCATTGTCATACAAATTTCATTCTTCAAAACAAATTTAAATAAAATTTATGAAGAGGTTTCTGAGAATACATACATACATATTACATTTTTTAAAATACATACATAGAAAAAAAATTCTAAAAAAAACGTTTTAAGAAATATTTTTCAACAAAAAAAAAAAGTTTTACTTAACCTACTTACAACTACAATTAATGTTGGGAGAATTCCAATCAATTGTAGTGGGGAATGTAAGATGAGATAAACTCACTGTTTATTGTTGATGCTTTTGTTTAAACTTGGATATTGTACAAGTTGAACTATTGCTTATAAGTCTTATACGTTTAACAGTTTTATTTGGTTTATTCAAGGCCTATCCAATAGGTCTGCTTACTTCTACCACAATACAACTATACAAAAAACAACAGGCATTTTGTTTGTGTAAAATTCGCCGCCGTTGTCAAAATCTTACTACTACATAGGGAAAACAAAAGGAAAAAAGTGATTTGTGTGCATGTATGTGTGCAAAAAACAGAAAACGTAAACAAAAATACACATGTATAAGGAAAATGTAAACAACTTTTGACATCGTTAGGGAATAAACCAAGTAAACATCTGGCTTCTTGCGCAGACCTATTGGATAGACCTTGGCTTCAATATCTTTAGTTTTTCTAAAATCTTTATGGATGAAGTTTCCTGATGATCTGGCCTAAGCAACCAGTGAAATGCATAGGAATAGCTTATCCCATCAACAATAAATTTCAAGTGTTTTTATCAAGAATAAAAACTGGGAATTAAGCACGAATAATAAAATCTTTTAAAATTAAAATTTTGTATTCCCAAAAATTATTTTGATAATTGTTAAATATTTTTTTTTCTTTAAATTAGCAATTTTAAAATTTTTGGGGCATATTTTCAAGTTTTTACTGCATATTTAATGAGCATAAGACGCGTTTTTCAGAGCATATTTCTGGTTTCCCTGGTCATAACGAATAATGAGTGATGAGCTCCATTTTAACCTTAATGGTCACGTGAATAAAAAAATGCAAAACACGGGGCACACAAAATACAAATATAATTCTTTGAAGTTAGTCAAAGTGTATTTCTTCGTGGCGGCATGAAATAACCCCTTAAAATATAACCCCCCAAAAATATAATGAAAAAACCCCCAAAAGCGTGGGGCCATATTTGATATGCAATAAAGCCCCAATTTTGAAAATGAAATAAGCGCCCAACGAAATGAAATAACGCCCCAAACATAAATGAAATAATTCCCTAATTTTTGGGGGCTTATTTCATATGAAATAAAACACCAATTTCTGAAATGAAATAAGAGCCCAATATATGTAATACAACTTATTATACAGTTTTGCTTTAAAGAATCACGCGATAGATATCATGATATGATATACCAAACACAAGCTTCACTAACTAAGGCTTTTCTGCATAGCCGGCCTTCGGCCGGGCGCAATGACTTTTTCCTCTATGGTATACCAAACACTGGCTTCGCTAACTAATGCTTCTCTGCATAGCGCAAGGATTTTCTCCACTATAGTATAAAAATTCCAACTCGACCCAGCTACGCAGAGAAGCTTAAGTTCGCGAAGCCGGTGTTTGGTATACCATAGAGAAAAAGGTCATTGCGCCCGGCCGAAGGCCGGTTATGCCGGATAGCTTTATTTATCGAAGCCGGTGTTCTGTATACCAAAGTGGATATATCCTTGCGCCCAAAAACGTTTTCATTATAAATTATAAAATGAAATAATCCCCCAAAAAATATATTGGGGCTTTATTTCTTAATGATTTTTTGGGGGATGATTTCATATGAAATAATACCCCAAATAAAAAAATGAAATAAGACCCAAAATAAAATGAAATAACCCCCCAAAAATCGTTTTTGTTGTTCTCTTTACAAACTTTTGGGGGGTTATTTCATTATTTTTTTGACAGGTTATATTTTGGGGGGTTATTTCATGCCGCCTTTTTTCGTAATCTTAAATTGAAAGTTATTTAATTGCCTTGTTTAAACGACTAATTGCAGAAAGAGTAAATAACGATTGGATACAGTTGTGCTAGACTTCAGTTATTAATGCCAAGCGAACGAGTAAAGAAATTAAGTTAAGACCAATCAAAAACTCAATATAAATTTTTTTTTGACTTAATGCCTATTTGCCTAACGTGTCAAAGAATTTTTGAATAGGAAATTTTGCACCATATTTTTTCAAAAACGACGAACAAGTAGCAGCTTATGTTATGTGTAATACACATTAGCAACAACACATAATACCGTCTCCACTATTGTAGTGTACGTATACGAAATTTAGCTGGGTCTTCTCTGCCATCTTATTGCAAATTCACCTTGTTTAAGTTTAAAATACTTAAAATACCTTAATCGCTATTATGATATCAATATGTTACTTTGTACAGTTCAGGCGGACACTTTGCTTTTGCACATACCAAAAGATATCAAAAACCAACAACTTAAAACACAATAAAAACAATAAACTCGAATTATTTAAAAAATTTGTTTATTTTGGTTTTCATTAAGTTGTTTTGATGACATTTGTGCGATTTTTGTTGTTTTCCAAACAAAATCGAATGCTGTTATCAGGGCTTTTCATGTTTCAAGTGCGAAAAAAACGTTTTTATTTATAATGGCCTCTAAAACGACGAGTGATCCATGAAGGTATATTAAGTTTATCATTCCGCACGTAACACCACAAATTATGCTTGAGTAACTCTAAGTCATAACAAATTGATACAATTGAAATGGCTTTGCAAAATGGGATAACGTTTTAAAAGCCTTATGCATAAAAAATAAATAATCCTACCTTTTAAAAACGTTTTTTTGCTCTCCTGAAAAATAATTATTTGCTTCATTTGTTGGACCCGCCAACTCGTGCCGGTTTATGTGTTTACGCGACAAAATATACAAAAATTTGCATAAAATCCACTGCAGATTGTAAGTATTATCAGGAAGTCTGACATAATTCTGTTCTATACAACTAGAAATTATAGATTTAACTTTTATGATGTTCGGTTCATAACTTATGTATGTATATAAGATCCTATATAAGGCATTTTCCAAAAAAATTAAACACTTATGCAGAGTAAAATCGAAACAAATAATGATATTGTAATAAAAATTGGCCCAATAAGATTAACAAGTAAGAAAGTATATTCAGTCAAGCCCAACCGTATGGTACCCAAACCACAGTCTATAAAAACAATTTTTGCTGTGTACCCAATTTGGAACCAATTGACAATCATGGACCCACCTAAACAAAATTATGTTTTATGATGGGGCTTACATATATCGAACATTTTGTCATGATAGTAAATATCGTAAAAGTTATTCAGCCGTATTCATAAACACCTATTGATGATTAATTAACCATATTTAAGGAAAAATTGCTAAAGTTATATTCATAAACGAAAAATAGTCTTTTAAACGTTTAATAAACCATTCATAAAATAATAAAATTTATTGTTGGATTTACCCTTCTTTAAACCAAAATTAAAATAACATTTTGCTAAATGTTTGCATTTTATGAACTTATTTTCGTTAAATATGTTTAAAAATATTGAAAAACGTTTTAGACCGCATTTACATCTATGCAATTAACGCCGAGTTTTTTTTTTCTATTTTCTTTTAAAGTAGTTTCTACGAAACACTTTTCACCTTTACATTTACATTTTCTTCAAGCATTTTTTCAATTTTTTCAACCCCATTTCTTCCCTACACCTCTTGCTAACAAACAAAAAGTTGCATGCGAAAGTTGCGGCGTTAATTGCATAATGTAAATATGGTCTTATTTATTAATATGGACATGCTTAATACATTTTATTAATTTTTTTTTTCAAATTAAGCAACCAATTTAAAGTTATATTGTTAAATATTTTAAACATTTTTTATATGATTTAAATGAATGCGTCTAGAGGCAAATGTAGATAGTCTCTTCAATTATTTTTTTTAAATTACTCCAACTCGTTTTTTATACGCTTTAAAGAACAAATTGTTGTTCAAAAATATTAAAAAGAAGATAAATAAGCAATCATAATAATAGTGATGTTAATAAAAAGTAAACAAACTTTTTATTCGAATACTTTCTTATCGTATATTTAAAAAAGGTTTTAACAAACATTTTTATAATACCTTTCGACAACATTTTGTTCAGAAACTATAATAATATCGAGCCCTAACAGCGAAAATAACGTAAGCGACATGATTTTTAATTTTCGTTTTTTTTAATAAATGACAACACTTGCATCATCTCCTAAAATATCATGGTCACATAATGTACCGTTACGATTTTATAGCAAAAACAATTTTAGTGTAAGCGACAAATTTCATACAAAATTAATATGAAATAAAACAAAAAAGCTCTCTCCTGTAAAATTTGATTCTTGGCGCTTACATTATTTTCGCGGTTAGGGGTCGATATGTAGTTTTATTTGATAAGGTCTACAATTAAAATAAATTATAAAAAATAAATTCAATATAGAATATCAAGTGAACCGAATAGAAGTTTCATGCATCACTAGCAATAAAATGGCAGCAAAAATAAAGAAAGTTTCCATACTTAAATACAAAATCGCTACAAACAGTTAATAGTAAAAAAGCTGTAAATGTACGTTTATGAATACAAATTTTTATAAGAGGTTTATAAGACAAAAATCGTTTGATAGTTATTACATACTATAAACTTTAAATAAGAAGTTTTTATGAATTAGGCTGATTATCTTTAACCTTTATGTGCTCGGGATTGTAAACTTACGTTGGCGGTCGAAAGTCTACATTTGTAGCAAATATGTATTTTTATGGAAAACTATGTTCATATATCAAAAAAACATAAGTAGGAGAGTGTTATACTTTAATGCACATTTGTAAATTATAATAAGGTGAAATAAGCAAGCACACTAGGCTTGCCAGATCAAAATCGGCAAAAAGCTTGGCATTGAAAAGAAAAAAGCTTGACTTTTCTTTACAATTATTATTTCGGTTAAATTGACAAAAAAAGTTTGTATTTTTTATACCCTCCAACACAGGTGGACATACATACGTAAGTTGGTTTTTTTATATGTGTATAATTTTTACAATATTAATCTAATAAATGCGGAGTTGATTTAACGATCCCCGTCTATTCGTAGGTAGCTTTTCTGTCCGTGTAAACGTTGAAATTCGTTTTCTGAAGAAAATATGTATTTATAAAGTCACAATTTAATAATCAACCAACGAAATGTCTGAGGAATCCGCAACAAATTATGACTGCCTCTAATTGTTACCCATAAAACTTAACTTTTGAAAGTCTTGTTATACATTATGAACTTTATTTTTCAACATTTGCATAACATAAACTTAAAATAAACGGTCTTTAACTGATCTTTCTTTTAGAAACCACGGTTTTGGTACAGGAACGCCCACTCAATATGGGATAGAAGGAGTTAATTCTACTCCGATACTTCGTATAATATCTGCTAATCCAAAATTGCTTTCTAAAGCCAATATTTTTGCTTCAAATGAATGGATTATGGTATAAATGAAAAACAAAATAGAGCCTGATAGTCCTGCTATACATTCTTCTTCTAACAATTCAAAATACCTTGGGATACAAATTCCCACAGCTCTTTCCGACAAAATACATTATAACTGCAGCCCAAAAAACCAAACAGATCAATAACTGTTTTCGTTTCTTGATGTTCTTAGCAATTTAATGGAACAATTTTTAAAATTCCGGTTTAGCTAGACAAATTATATTTTTTCTTGATCAAGCCAAATCAAGCCCGTCTGGCAAGCCTAAAGCACACGCATGCATACACAAACGTGCACAAGAAACCAAAAGTCAAAACAAATACTAAACTACATGTTCGACATGCCTCATTCAAAAAAATTCGAGTTGAGTAAAAGAACGATGTGAATTTCCATACATTTTTTATGTGGTGTCTACGTTTGTAGACTACCTGCCAGAAGATGGTCATTTTGAAAAGTACGGTCTGGGGGGCTCTCTAAATTATAATTTTCACGTGTCAGTAGCCAAAACTGATTAGAATTGATTTTAAGGAAGCTACTGAAAATTGCGGAAGCTGTTGTTGTGGAAATTTTTTTTATATTCAACTGTTTCTGCAAAAATGCTACAAATGCAGACTACCGAGCACATAAAGGTTAAAGAAGTTTTGTCATAAAAAGTTATTTTTGGGAAGTAGTGTTTGTATTAGAGCTATATCAAATATGGACCGATTCCAATAAAATTTGGTTAGATGATTATGATTGCAATTAAATTAGTTTTGACCAAATTTAATCTATATACAAACACAATAAGATGGTTTATAGACACAAAAATCCTATTCCAGAAAGAAGCTTATATGGGGGCTATCTGAAATTATGGACGGATTCGCCCCATTTTCTATAGGCTTGGTCAGTTGTGCCAAAAAGAACCTTTGTACCAAATTTCATCAAATCATCCCCAAAATTGCTTTATTTTGAGCACAAGGTTTACATCGACAGCCAGCTAGCCGGATGGACATCGTTAGATCGGCTTAGAAAGAGATTCTGAGTCCATCGGTATACTTAAAGGTGGGTCTGGGACCAATATTTTGAAGTGTTTAAAACTTCAGTACAAATGCATAATACCATCTCGAATATTGTAGTATGGGTATAAAAATCGCACTACAATGTTTTATAAAGATCTGTATACATTTTTTCATAGCAGTTTTAAGTACACACTTCAGCAATTGAAAATGCTTAAAAACGTAATAATGAGCTATTAAATCCATTAAGTTTTAAACGCCTTAAAACTACTCTATAAATTTTGTTAAAATCAAAAAAGAACTTATCGGAATATATTTTAATTTGATTTGATTTGATGAAGATTTGATGAAGCCTGGTACACAATTTATTGCATGTTCCACCTAAAGTCCACTTCCAAAAAATCCTTGTTATTTGGAACTGCAAAATTAAGTATTCTTAACCCTTTCATGCCCGTTGTTGCATATGGGCATTTCCGTCAAAAGGTCCACCGTGACCGAAAATTTCAAAGTTATTAAAAGCTGATTATTTTACGATGTTGTTATAGAGAAATATTTAGATTTTACTAATTTTATAAATTTACTCATAAATTTGTACACTTAGATGAACAATCAGACTCCAAAGTTGTGCAAACGTAATTTTTTATATGTGAGAATGTTTTATTGTATGTTTTCTTTAATATTTATCTTTCTTAAAGGAGGTGATATTTGATAATTATTCCAAAAAAATTTTCTTACATGGTCTGTAATCTAAGGAAGAGTTCAAAGAGAAATATGTTATTCGGATTAACAGTAAATTTTTATTTTATTTTGAGCAATATTCAGTTAAATTATTAAGGAAAAATTTTCACGTTCGAAATGTCACGTATCGACCCAGATTTTGGCTTAAAAAAAAGAAAATACAGAAGATTGTGGAATCAAACCAAGACATTTTAATGTTACATTGCTACGTAAAATTCTGAAAGTAGTTTTACTTAAAAATTGTGCCAGGTTTCGCTGAATTATGAATTTTTATACAAGGCCAAAAAAACTACTTCTGTTTTTTTCACGTTCGAACCGCTACTTCTTTTGCCATTATCTTTGACCTAGAATCGAGCCCTCGATAAACTTTAGCATAGATAACAGTGCTTTCTTAGTGCTATAATTTAAGGGTTAAGAAAACGTAAAAAAATTTTTTGCTTAAAATGTTATTGCATTTTTGATGCATACGACTGTCACGTTCAACACTTTGGAATTAACCATATATGTTTTTTTTAATTTTGAACGCCCCTATTTATTTTTATTAAAACTTAAATTTTTGCATTGTTGCAAATTTTATTCTTAATTATATATTCTTTCCTTTCGTATATTATATTTGCAAATTTTTACCGCTATAAAATTTTTTAAAGAAGTAATATTAAAGTGGTAACTCCAGAAATTAAGCCAATGTCACTTCTTAAGTTTTACACATCGCACCTATTCAACAATACTGTATTAAATCGAAACTTTAAGTTTTTCACTTTTTGGAAATAATCGAGAGGTATTAATCATATCTACCCACTTTAAAAATATCTAACTATATTGCCTGCCTTTTGGTAAAGAAATGGTTGGCTTAAAACTACTTTTTCATACGCCTTTCATATTAATTTAAAAATTGTTTTGCTTCTACTGAAAATTTTAAAATTTTGAGTTAATGCACTATTGTTGAACAAGTGCGACATGTGTAGCTAAAGACCTCATTCATTGCAAAAAAAAACCAAAGCTTGGAAAAAAAGAGGTGACCATTGCTAAACCTCCAAGACAGTATACCAGAAGGTTTGCCAAAACTATCAACATCTTGGCATATAGTAACTCCAGCACCGGATAATAATATCAAGCTTGACAGCGCAGGACATTGGGTCACTTGGGAAAGACGAGGACGTTCCCGAAAAAGTAAAAGTAATTTTCCATGCTCGAAGTGTTTTAAGTGTAAAGTTTGTTTATGTTGCAATGCAACCCGAAACTGTTTTTAGCTTATCACACAATATTTTCTATTTATTTGTTAGCTTATTTATTAGAACTTATTAAAATAATTTCAAACAAAGTTAAAACAAATACTGCATTTTTACTACGGTTGATGCTCAATTTTGCATACATGCAACGTTAAAAAATCGGTCTATATAATTTCCATCACCCAAAGCTTAGCAAAAAAAATAATTTTAAATTTTTACAACGGACTAAAAAAAGTTGGGCATCAAAGGGTTAAGCCCATTATATACGACCGCTCTTATTTACTCTATTTATACATGATCTTCCTTCTGTTGTGAAATATTCCAACACACTGATGCATGCAGACGATGTTTATATGTTTATTACATTTAACAACATTGATCAACAAATACTTCTGCAAGATGATGTTAATTACTTGGCATCTTGGTGTACTGATAACTTATTAAACTAAATGTAAAAAAATTTATGTATGGGCATTTCCATTTTGACGTGTCGTGATATTTGTAACACAAAATGTAAAAAAATTAAATGAAGAAGTCAAATTTGTAAAAAGGTTTTTACATATACAAAATAATGAAGTAGCACTGTATTCAGAGAAAAAAATTACAGTAATCGACGCTAAGGATTTGCACATATAAGCAAAACTCTGCGCTGGCGTGACGTTAAAAAAAACGGAAGTGGATTTTGACTTGCATTACAAAACTGAATAAGACTGCGAATTGAGCAAGATGTTTTTTATAAAACCTTTTTTAGTAAGTTTTGGACTAATACAGATTTATTTTTCAAGCTATAAAATTTAAAAATCTTTGCTTGTTTTAAGGTAAATATGCGCATTTTCAGCGAAAAGTCTACTTTTGTTTAATGTAACGCCAGATTACAAATAAGGTTGTATTTTCGGACCATGTTGTTCAATCGTTATCCAATTTGTTACTAAATGTAGAGCTAGTTGCGCTTTACACCAAGACATAAAAAAGTAAACTATACATATAAAATTTTTTGAGAAACAATTCAAAATACTTCTGGCGTTACGTTACAAAAAGTAGACTTTTCGCTGGAAATGCCCATATATGATTTTCTCAAGAACGTCAACAAATAATGGCCTATATACAATTAATGTTTCTTTAATTTAATTTGTTGATTCCATCAATGATTTAGGAGTAAATTTTGACCGAAAGCTGGATTTCAGGAATCACATCACGTTAATAACTAACAAAGCTACTGGTGTCCTTGGATTTATTAAAAGGTGGTCTAAAGAGTTTTCAGATCCTTATGTTACCAAGCCACTGTTTAATCTTTGGTTCGACCGATTCTTGAATATGGATCGGTGATATGGGATCCACAGTACTCAGTTTACTCTAACAAAATCGAGTCAGTTCAAATCCAGTTTGTATTATTCTGCCTTCACGGATTGGGTTGAGACTAGGGTTTTTCCCGGGATTTCCCGTCCCGGGAATTCCCGGGAATTTCACTTATTATATTTCCCGTTTTCCCGGGATTTTTGTTGCGGGATCCCGGGAAATAAAAAGTTCTTCATAGTTTCAGAAAACAGCTATTTTTACTCTGAAATTTAGTTTTCTTTTCTCTAAAAATTAGCATCTGTGGATGGGTTGTCGATTTGATCAATTATAAGAAATGTGTACAAACGTAAATCAATGTCTCCTGCGGCAATAAATCTATTAAAAGCAGAATGGGCAGTGCAAGAGTTGATAATTAATAAATTTAGTGAAGTGATGAATTGATAAAGAACATAAATTCAAAATAAGATGCAGGCAGTAAATTCTCATTGACCATGGACAAGTCTTAAAAATAGGATATACATAAACATATCGCTCCGTTATTGCAACATAGTCGTATCTACAAAAAAAAAATCGAGCTTGGCAATATATCCGGGAAGTGCGGGGAAACCGAAATAAAAAAATAATGAAACTCGTGTAAGTTACTAAAACATACAATTTGAAAAACACATTGTCCTAAAGATAACAGATGGACCTAATGAAAAGAAATAGTTTGTAAGAAGTAGTCCGGATGATGCTATTTTTTGCATCAACCTTGACATCAGAAGCATGCAACAACGGTGTACTTTTAATTATTTGTCCAACCTCGGTAAAAAAGTAAACGAAATTTTTCGGAAACATGGCAATCAGTAAACAAAATCAGAAATATACTCTTTGGCGACTCACTAAACGATTTGAGTGTGTCAGAAAGTAATTTCCTTAAAAAATGTTAAAATATTTATTAAAATATTTTATATATTTTATGATTTTACTTTTTGATCTCATATCTTGAGTACCTCAATTGTTATGTTTATTTTATCTTGAACTAGATCATCATAAAACGGAATTTATTTATAATAGCCAAAGGTAATAATAATTCAAGTTCCGCTTTCAATCTTCAATTAATTTTTGTAGTATTTAAGCATTTATTTTACTTACTTTGTAAACAAGTTCCCTCACGTTTGTTTATAAAAGTTTTTTTCATTAATAAAACCAAGTTTACTTTGTATTATTTGTATGGAGCGGGATCCCGGGATCCCGGGAAATTTAAAAATTTTTCCCGCTTTCCCGGGAATCGAAAAACTCCGGGAAAAAAAAAACTCTAGTTGAGACTAGGGTATTAATTTAATCGGGCTTTTGCTTTAATCGGTTAATCGCTCGATTTATTAATCGAGGTTTTGGTTTAATCGGTTAATATTGCTATTGATCGGTTAACCGATTAATAAAGTTTTTTTTATAAATAAAGTAATTTCAATAAATAAAAATGAAAAAATTTTTATTATTTGGAGTTTTTTAGAAAAAAAAACAATAACATGACAATTCTTGAACTAAAACGAGCAAACAAAAAAATAATTCATAACTATGCTATACATATTTTACATATGTATTATGTATTTATTCAAAAATAAACTGCGAGATCATTTTATTTCAATAGTTTAAGGAGATCTTATAAAATAATCTTTTAGAAAAACGGTTGGTTGATTTGGCACTTTTCTTTAGTTTTGATAAAACTTGACATGGAAAAAATTCTTTCAATTATCGTATCAAAAGCAACCCATATACAAAATTTCTTATTTCTCATTCGTTTAACCGAATTTTTCTAAGCATATAAAATCTTCCATCATACCATTAGAGTCCTGTTTTAATTTTTAAAAATTTTTAACACTTCTAATTGTTTCGGTTAATTCTGTTGTTGTGTTACTATCGAGAGTTTCATCTGTTGGCAGGAGATCATCTAACTCATCCTGGCAAAGCTCAGCATCGAGCATTCAGCAACAAAGTTCATTTCCGAATTCCTTAATTTCTTTTTATGCCCACACCACAATAGTGGAGAGGGTATTATGCATTTGTGCTGATGCACGTAACGCCTTAAAATATTGGTCCTAGACCCACCTTAAAGTATACCGATCGACTCAGAATCACTTTCTGAGTCGAACTAACAATGTCCGTCCGGCTGGCTGGCTGGCAGGCTGGCTGGCTGGCTGCCTGGATGTCCATATGTAACCTTGTGCGCAAAGTACAGGTCGCAATTCTGGAGATAATTTGATAAAATTGGGACATAGGTTCTTATTGACTCAAGGGCCAAGCCTATTGAAAATAGGCCAAATCGTAGGACCACGAGGGAAGATAGGGGGAAATTTCTTCCTCTCAGAAACTATCAAACCGATTTTAATAAAATTTAAAACTAACATAGAACCATATCTTCATGGACACAAAAGGGATGTATTTTTTAAAAAATAGGACCACGAGGGGAGATAGGGCCAATTTCTGCCTCTCAAACCGATTGTCATGAAATTCAAAACATAGATAGATCCATATCTATATAGACGCATAAGCTTTACAGTTTTTCAGAAATGGGACCACAAGGGGAGGTAGGGGGCAATTTCTGCCCCTCACAAACTTTTAACCCGATTTTAATAAGTTTTATAAACATACATAAATCCATATTTATATGGACATATAAGCATGATGTGTTTTTTAATACTGTGGTGTAGGGTATCATATGGTCGGGCTTGACCGACTATACTTTCTTACTTGCTTTGTACTGTATTTAAAAAATGAATTTCTTGAAGGAAACATATCTAAACAAAACTTTTGTGGTGCAATTTGGTAACTTTTTGGTGAACTTTGGTACAGATAACATTAAAAAAAAAAACAAAATCATTCTGCTTCCCCTTCCTTATGGTTTACTTTAATCTCTGTGTTTTTATTTTAATTTAACAAGTGTACAATTGAAGCACAGCCGCGAAAAACGTTGTAAACGCCACATTTTGCAAAAACTGTTTTTTTGCAGATAAACGTTGACTTTACTCTCTTACACAGTTTAAACATCAAATTAACCAAAACTATGCACCTTAACGCCTTCAAAATGGCGTACAAAGTGTCAGCCAGTGGAAGAACATTGCAAGTTACTAACATAATGATGAAACCGAAATGGTTTTGCAGTGCGGAATAATGTTTTAAAAGCCTTTTGCATTAAAGTTTTTATTATCACTATTTTAAATAATAGAACAAAAAAAATTTTTAAAACAAATAATGCTGCTTGTCAAAAAACGTTTTTTTGCTCTCCTGAAAAATTATTATTTTGTAACTTAAAACGTTATTCGCGGCTGTGCTTCAATTGTTATTTTCTGATTTTTTTCCGAAATAAAAGTTCACTATCTTTTTTTTTTTTTAAGTTTCTGTAACTCGAATAGGGGATTTTTTTAAAAATTAAAAAGAATTTGAGTCAAAAAAATTCAAAATTATAATTATACATATATGAAGGGCTCAGGGCTGAAGCGAACCAAGTCAAAAATGAAAATTCGATAATATTTTGAGTTTGAATACGTGAATTTCCATTAATTTCTGGAGCCATTGACATGGGTTTATTACCGTTACCTTTGGAACGAAAAACTTTTTGATTTAGTCCGTTCCAGAACTCGATAGAGTTAAACTTTGCGAAGAATTTCACACCAGTTTTGAAATACATTTATGCATTTTATTTTATGACTTGGTTCGGTTCAGCTTTGAACCCTCCATATATAAAAAAAACAATTACATGTTTCTAATATAAAAAATTAAAATATGAAACTTAAATTTATTTCTACAAAAAAAAAAGGATTTATTTCAAACTTTGAGTAATAAAATTTAGGGGGGAAGTGATATAAAAATAAAAAATTTAAATTATTTTGCAAAAAAAAAATAAGAAAATAACATTTTTTTCTCCCAAGAAATATAAATATAAGAAAAAAAACAAACATTAAAAAAACAATTATTTCTGATTGAAAACAATCAAAAACAAAAATTAAATAAAGAAACGGGATTTTAAAAAACCTGTAGAAAAGATTCAAATGGATATCTGCCCTTGGGCTCACTCCATTTTGGGTTCTTAACAACTGGGTGAGAAGCACTGCGTTTACCAACAGCCCCGAATGTGGGTGCTACCAACAAATAAACGTAGCAATTTGAGTACATACTCCGGCAAGAATATACACTCAGCATATAACTTCCACCATTATAAAGTGGGGTCTATGACTTGGCTCTCTGATATTTTCTGGTGCTTGCTTTTTTCTTCTTTCAAAAATGAAAAAAATAATAATTATTTTCGGTCCCTGGTATAATTTTTACGTAGTATTGAATATAAAATAAAACGATCCAAAGTCGCTTCAGAACAAAGCATTTAAAAGTTTATTTTGTATTGAAACCAAAAGAAATCTATCCACCCATTAGGCACATTCTAATATATACGTTTTTGGTTAATATTGATTTTGAAAATATATCACACATTTCAGCCGGAAAAACAATTGTTAAGTTTTATATTTTACAAAAAAAAGAAAATAATGGTGTTTTCTTTTCTACAAAAAAATGTGACGTTATATTTAAAAAAAAATGCAATTTGGTGTCTGTTTCTTAAAAATTTTGCTCCCGAAAAGGACGAGTTTTTTAGAATAAAACAAGCCACCCTTTTCGGGAGCAAACTTTTTAAGAAACAGACACCAAATTGCATTTTTTTTAAATAAAACGTCACATTTTTTTGTGGAAAAGAAAACACCATAAATCAAAAGAAATTTTGTCAGTCAGTCTACAAAACCCAGCTTAATGCTTTTTATTTGTGGAAGTAATTTTTGTTTTGAGTTTTCATAAAGGGAAACTTGAATGTTTAGCACTTGACTATGGAAAAAACATTGGCCGTATAGACCTAAACTTTTCGAAGTTAAATCTTTCCACTAAAATTTGGCTATAAGTCAAACTAATCCAACCCCATCGTTTATTGGGCTACGTTGAATTTTCTAAAAAAAAAATATTTTGTTTTAACTTTGACATTTTGAACTTTTTGCTCCCGCTATTCAGCAAATAAAGTTGTTTAATAAAGTTTTTATTTTTAATGAACATATTTTGCAAACTTACCGCTGTCATTGACAAGGAAGCCACTGTTAAGCCGAAACGTATGGCAACCGAATCCTGTAACATTTTATTGCGAGGATCCCAAGTACCACAACACACCCACACTAAAGCAGCAGTTATACACATTTCAATGCCCACGGCCTGCCAAGTAGCAATACTTGTATGTATGGATGTCAAGCATAAAGCACTACTTTTACCAGGCACCTGTATTAGGTCCATGGGCAGAAATACCTTTAGCAGACCATAACCACAAATAGCGCCCAAAGTTTGAGCTACTATATAAGCGAAGACCATGGGCAGGGATAGCATGTCGTAAATATACGAAGCGACGGTAACGGCGGGATTTAAATGGGCCCCAGAACAGCAACCAAAACATTGTATGATAATAAGAACCACCAAACCGAAATTTAAAGATTTGATCAAATTGTTGCTTTCGAACATGTCGGACTCTATGCAGCCCATACAGCCCAGGAATAAAAGCATGCCGGTGCCGATAAATTCACTTAAAATGCAGCAAAAGCTTTCCAGTAGCTTAACTTTCTCCTTGGGGCTGTGGAAAAATTGGAAATTTTTATTTATTTCATATAGTACTCGTAGAAGTTCAAGGTGCTAACGGATTTTTATTACCTTTGCGGGCACAAACATTTAAACAGTGGATTTTTCATTTTGCCGTTACTTTATTATTATTTTTTTTAGTTTCGATGTCTTTAAATATTTTTAAGTAAATAATAATATTAAATTAATATTTTCCGGTTTAAAGTTTATTTGGTTCTAAAACAAATTATAAAATAATTTGTTTAATTTATCGCAAAAACGTTTAAAGTCTATTTAAAATTTTTTTTTACGGATGCATTTTAGTAAATGCCACAATTTCTGAGGAACGTGTTACTCAAGAGATGTTTATTTTACAACTAAGAAATATTTCAAATTATTTTATTTTCTTATGGCCAAGAATCGGTATTTTTGCTCAGCAGTTGTAAACGTAAAAACATTATCGAGAGATTTTTCTTTGCCAATTTTTTTTTTTTTTTCTATTATTTTGCCAAGTTTTTTACATTTAATTTGAATAACTTTGACTTTTTTGCTGCTATTTCAGAAATGTGTTTATGGCGTTTATTTTGACCGACTAAAAAGTTAAAATTTCAAGTGAGAAGTTTTTCACTTGTTGAAGTTGAATGAATGTTAAAAAGAGTACTGACTTTACCATTTGGCGTTTAATACCATCAAAGTGTTTTTTGTTTTTTTTTTTAATCGCTATTCTCGTTTGCGTCTTCGTGTTTAGTTTTGATGATATTTTTGTTATTATTTTGCCAACCACTACCACGACGGGTTGGTAGTATGACCGATTATGGATCGTTGACAGGGATGGACAATGTACTACATTTTAAAACAAAATGCACTTAAATACCTCGATGCACAACGCATTGTTAAAAAGGCAAAAATTACCATGTAATGAATACACTCTATTCTCGGTAAACGCACCACTCGATTATCGCAACACCAAAATTGTTAACATTAAAGCAACGTTTCAAAATACAAAACCTAAATTTCCAGAGCTTAACAAACAAAGTTTAGTTTTTTATACCCTGCACTACAATACAATTTTTTTTTTTAATTCCCGAAGCTATTCCCGCGAAGCTCTACGCTTGTCTGCAGGAAACCAGAGTCTCTGGTGGGAATCGAACCCGCAACCCCGGCGCTGAAAGATTAGCACTATACCAGCTAGACTAACGGGGCACTCCATTGCATTGCATCTAAGACCCCATAAAGTATATATATTCTGGGTCCTTATCAGTAGCAAAGCTTATTTAACGATGTTCGTCTGTCCATCTGTCCATGTGTATGTTGAAATGATTTTTCCGAAGAACCCAGATACGATGGGGACTTGGTTGTTTTACATTTATTTTACATATACTCCGCATAAGCCTGCTTTTGAAATTCAGATAGATCGGTGCATAAATCGCTGAGATATGAGCAAAAAACTACGACTGCGTATTATTTTACCATAAATCCCTTGTTGTTGTTTTTTTGGTACTGTTTTCTAAATATCTGGAAAACGGCTAGAACAAAAGTATGCAAATTAGGTACAAGCATCAATACACAACATCCAATAGTGGGCGGTATTGGCACCATTATGAAAGCTATATATAATTCGGCATAGCCGAATAAAGCACTCTAACTTGTTTTTTTCTCTTTTAGCTCGTTTTACCTTTATGTTTTTTTGATGAATGACATAGTGAATTTACTTGCTAAGGTACAGTGTTGCCAGAAGATTTAAAAAAAAAAATCCGATTTTCCCTACTCGCAAAAAATTTTTCACCACAAAAGTCCATAAGAGATTTACCCCCCATATTCATAAAAAATAACTCAGGCTTGTAACAGGTTTATGAAACGAATTTTCTATGAAAATTTGTTTAATAAACCTTTTTTTAAATCAAAAATATTTTTCATGAATATGGGGGTTAGTTTTAAAAATTTAAAAAAAGTTATAAATAAATAATTCTTAAAATAATATGGGGGATTTCATATTAAGTTACCCAACTTTTGAAATCGGTGTCTTCCGATTTGTATGAAATTTCCACCAAATATTGAATAGTAGCTTAGACACAAATTTTCAAAGTTTCTGAGTAAGAGGCCATCAAAGTTTTACATTTTGGCCAAACAGGTGTTCTTTCTCAACCATGTAACTTATTACCAGGGCAAGTTTTTTATGGCATATGCCATTTTTTTCAATTATTTCGTTAAAAAGCCATTTTTGGTCCAGCTTGCCAAAAAAAAAAAATACCTTGTTTGCAACCTAAAAGAAATTTTTATTTAAGCTTTGCGAATAAAAGGCAGAACCTATTCGAAATTCTAAATAAATACTGCAAAAATCGGATGTAAAAAGTGACAAAGTGTACATAAAAGAGCATTTGCTCAAGTCCCTTGAAATTACAATCAAATGGGCTTTCTATAAATAAGCCAGTATCAATCTCGTACCTATGCCCTATGCTCCTTATAGGATCGTCGGGAACATATATATATATATATATATAATCTCGTACAAAACTCCGTAAATTACGCGCAATTTCTGTTTAAATCTTCAATACTCCTGCAAAACTCTCTATATGGCTAGGCATTTCATTTTAAAAACCCGGTTTTATATCGATAATATAATTTGATCCATCAATACCAAATATTAATCCATAAAAATAAATTGTTTAGAACTCATGTCATAAATATGCAATATGCTAAAAAAAATACTTACATTTTGGCGAATACAAGAAAATCAGTCCGATTTTCTCTTCGCTCCTGTTTAAGTGTTAAAACAAAAACCAACATGAAGAGATTTTCCACTACTTCTGGCAACACTGCTTCGATATTAAAATAAATACATAACAAATATACATAAACGACACTTTGTGTACTTTGTAATTTTATTTACGGCCTCTTCATTGATTTCGAACGTTAACGTTTGCATAGAAAATTATATTTAAACCAAAATTCTAAATTGCAGTAAAATTTTGCTCTACCTACCGAAAGTTTTATCGTTTGTCTTTAACAGGCGGATGAGAATAAAAGCAAAGAGCACCAATTTGTTGGCGTTGAATAAACTGCAAATGAAGAAAATATTTCATGTATAAAACGCGATCGAAAATTTGCCAAAATTTTCGTTTGAATTTAAATACATTAGAAAATGTATTTTTTATTTAATTATAATAGTTTTTGTGATTTATTGTTTTCTCTTTATTTTAAACAAAATAAATGCATTTATGTATTTTAAAAGTAAACATCTGTATTTTTTTTAAATATACTTTTTATTTGGTTTGACATAAGCTCTTTAATTGGAAAAGGCATAGACAGTCTTGACTTGGTTTTCGCAAAAGCTCAATTTTCGCAACGCCCTAAATTTCTATTGTTACGCTAAACGAGGTTACACTGTATATACATATGAAGGTTTTATGAAAGATTGCTATTACATAAGTTACTAAAGGCAAAGCATTAATTTATTATTTTAGGTTTATAAAATATAATTAAAATGGAATTGAAGCTTCATCATTGTAGGAGGTAAAAAAGTCGCCATTAACTCAAACTTCGCTCAGGTCGACTTTTTGTCACAGATATAGTGTAGTAGGATCTAAAAGAGAAGTGCGTAATAAAAAAATTCTTTGTTAGATGTTTTAAATTATTTGGTAATAAATCTTATTATTTATTCAGAAAACCTTAAATTACTAACACGATGTATTAAGCTTCGTACAGACGATGGTCAGATATTACAATATTGTCATTTTTCTGACAATAGTGCCATTGTCAGATGCATTAATTTTACACATCTGCCAAATGAAAATGATCTTACAATGTTCAGACAGTTGCAAGACATTTTTAGGCAATTTTAATGACAACATTGTAAGATCTGATCATCGTCTGTACGAAGCTTAAGACTCAATGTATGTTTCAAATTCAATCAGTAACTGCTGTTCTATATTAATATTTTGTTGCCATCACCCTGTAGTCATAGCTCTGTTGTAATTTCAGATATAAGAGGCAATAAGCACTGCGATGCATTTCGATTTTTTGTACAGATGTACAATAAATCGTAGTTTGTAATTTTTAAGTTTATTTAAAAAGTTGTTAACGATAATTAAATTTTCCATCCCTGATTGTTGAGTAACAAAACTTAAGCGTATGACGCGTCGCGACATACTTCATTTATAAACACATTTATATTAACAAATGTTCACACGTTTGTTGGTTTTGTACACTGAAAAAATTCGACTACTAAAGTTTGATAATAATCAACAAAACTTTCTGTTTATCTTTGTTTTATTAGCAATAATGATAATTTAATTGATGTTAAAGAATGCACGCGAACTATTTATATGGCCAAAAAAGCAAAACACTTCAAATCATTTATTTTTTTACAATTTTATCACTTTTACCACAAGTGGTAAATGAGGGTATACTAAATTTGTCATTTCGTGTGAAACTTTTATATTATCCACCTCAGTAGTGCGATTCTCTATTCAATTTTAACATAATTTAAATTGTTAAAAATATTTAACAGTCAAGCTATGTTCTATCTTAACGTCAGGTCACAAAGCATACAGAGATGAAAAAAGTGACGTATAAAAATGTCCAAATCATTTGCGAGCGCAGCTTTCGAAGAAAGAGAAAGAAAAAGTTTTTTGCTAGTGAAGTGGCAATGTGTAAAAACAGGCCGCTACTATCAACACGAACTGCGTAATCAAAACAAAAAATGCAAAAAGGGCTGCTTTACAAGAAAGAGACGGAAAAAACGCAAAATCTTCCGTCTCGTGACGTCTCTGCATGCTCTGTGGTCAGGTGTTTAAGTTATCTTAACGGCACCCACACCACAATAGTGGAGAGGGTATTATGCATTTGTGCTGATGTGTGTAACGCCTTAAAATATTGGTCCTAGTATCCTTAAAGTATACCGATCGTCTTAGAATCACTTTCTGAGTCGAAGTAACGATGTCGGTCCGGCTGGCTGGCTGGCAATTTTGGAGATAATTTGATGAAATTTGGGTCATAGGTTTTAATTGGCACAAGGACCAAGCTAATTGAAAATGGGCCGAATCGTAGAACCACGAGGGAAGATAGGGGGAAATTTCTTCCTCTCAGAAACTACCAAACCGATTTTAATGAAATTTAAAACATTGATAGAACCATACCTATATGGACACAAAATGTATGAATTTTGTAAAAAATAGGACCACGAGGGGAGATAGGGGCAATTTCTGCCTCTTAAACCGATTTTAATGAAATTTAAAACATAGATAGATCCATATCTATAGGGACACATTAGCTATACAGTTTTTCAAAAATAGGACCACAACGGGAGGTAGGCGGCAATTTCTGCCTCTCACAAACTTTCAAACCGATTTTCATGAAGTTTATAAAAATAGATAAATTCATATTTATATGGACACATAAGCATGATGTGTTTTTAAATACTGTGGTGTAGGGTATCATATGGTCGGGCGTGACCGACTATACTTTCTTACTTGTTTTTATTGTTTATTTTTAAATTCGTAGTTATTTTTCAAAAATATTGACAAACATACATTTTGCCAAAATACCCAGCAAAAACTCGGTAATGACTTGCCATTACTGAACAACTTACTTTTCAATGACTACTTCATACCACACAGAAAAAATTATTTTTCCAATTCAAACAAAAAATTTGTAGAATCAAACAATTTTTTGTCTAAAATCGGTCCAACAAACAAATTCGCATATTCAAACAATTTGCTTGCATTTTGTTTATTGAAAAAACGCCGATTTTTTCAAACAAATAATTTTACAGAATCAAACAAAAAGTTTACTGAAATTCATATAAATTTCAAACAAATAATTTTGCTGAATCAAACAAAAAGTTTTGGCACAAGCAATGACGCGCACACAAGCAAGCACTGTTGGCGAAGATGAAGCAGAGCAGAGCGGCCGGCTGGCTTTGAGACACATTTTTTTGTTGGAATAATTTTTGAACGAAGTCATATTTATACTCACAGTGTTTTTCTTCATCATTCACTGTTGCTTTATCCTTTCCTTTGCTAATGAAGAAGAAATGTAACCAAAAACGGCGGCAGACCGACTCGATATGTTTTCCGCCATCATTCTATTTTTGTATTTGATGTATTTAAACAAACTATTTGAAAAAATTGAATACGGGATTTTGTTTTTTTTTTACCAACTTTGAAACCAACCAAAAATTTATTTTGTTTCTTATAATGTGTTTTTTCTGTTGTTTAAAAAAAATTAAACGTTTTTTTTACCTGCTATTGTTTTTGTTGTTTTTTTTTACTACAAACCTCGTCACGCTATTTTATCATTTTTCTTATTGCTGTACTTTTTTAAAGCGTCCAAAAGTAGACTGCATGTGTTTTTTGTTGTAGTTCTTATATTTCACATAAAGAAGTGTTGCTTACAATCAATAAAAAAATGCAAAAAGACGACAACGTTAAAGAGCGTTAAATATTTCATACAAAATTATGAAAACTTCAAACCAATAGCGCGCTTATTAAATTTTTGAAGAGTTGTCCACATTTTTGTTGGTTAAATAAAAATCAAACAAAAATATTGATTGAATCAGTAAAAAAATTTGTAGAAATCAAAAAAAATTTCAAACAAGCGTTTGTTTGAAAATAATTCGGCAATAATTTTTTCTGTGCATCTGCATTACATAGAAGTAGTTTGGTAATGGCTGACATATAATCTGATACCTAAGTACTTGTGTATGAGTTGATTAACAAAATTTATAATTCATTCGTAATAAAATGCATCTACGGTTGAAGTTTTTTCAAATCTAATACAAAATGATTTAAAATATTTGTTCTTACAATTTGTTTTTTTTTTTTTATTATAAATAAAAAACAATTTGTAATAAATTTGAATATGAAAAATTATCCTGTACTGAAATTTTATAGTCATGACATGTTAGTTGTAATTTTGGTGCCATCGGAGTAGTAACTTATTTAAGTCCCTATTTGTAAGCGAATGTGGTAATGACTTATTTAACTCCCTATTTGTAAGCGAGGGTGGTAAGTACTTGCCTCCAATGACATTACCGTGTTAAAATAATGAGTTAAAATGCCAATGTATAAGTAGTGAAGAGTCGTTATATTAGCTTTTTAACTCATTACTTTGCAATGTAAGTTTTTGCTGGGTAATAGCAAAAAAATTGTTTTTTGGGAAATTTATAAAAATTTTAGATGCAGCTTATGGAAATCAGTAATAGTGTTGTCTTTTCTACACAAAGAACAAGTGGTAGGCTTTCCAATCATGCCGCTGTTAGTAAATTTTTACGAATTCCCTTAATTTAGCAATTTTTACCGAATTTTTGCCATTCCTCTTAGTTTTAGTGGCTTCAATTCTATTTTATGGTTTGTTCGAAATATTAAACAATTTTGCGAATTTGGCTATTTTTGCAAAAAAAAATTTATATATTGCGACCATATGTTTTTTTTTTTAACAATTTAGCGATTTCAAATAAATTTAACTTTTTTTCAAGTTTGCAATTTTTCGTAGCCATGTTCGCGATATAGAAGATTTTTTCATGTGGTTCTTTAAAGCTTTAACACTTTTTTAACACATTAAACCGAACTTTTGCAATTCCTTATAGTTTTAGCGACTTTTAATCAATTTTATGGCTTGTTTGAAATAGTAAAATTTTTCGCTATTTTGAAACCCAGTAAAATTGCTGCAGTAGGATAAGAGTTATGAATTCACATATGGAACAACTTCCCAAAAAAATTGATAATTTAGATACAAAAACTAACATAATTCGTCTGGGAATGCACAATTATATAGGATTTTGCACAAATTCGTTTTATATAACTATGTAATCATACTACTTAATATCGTGAAGAATTCGTGAGGGCCCTATATAAACCCCACTCTCGGAATATACATAACGGAAAGTGCTATTGTAATACAATTTGGTCTGTCGTAGTTTTATAAGACTAGAAATCAAACAGTTGAACTTCATGGTCAATTATTAACAATGTCCCCCATATAAAGCCCACTCTCGGAAAACACTTTAGTACGCCTTATGCTAGAAACACAACTGGGACGAACGACAAACTTCGCATAGTACGGTGAATTCGTCGGCAAGAATTCGTTGCGTAAATTCGTCAAATGAGACACAATAAGTGCGTGAACCTAACATTTTTTTAATTAAAAAAAAAAACTATTAATCGGGTATGTCCTAAAATCCGTATCGATTCGAAATGGATTTCTTCAGCATTTTTGGTTTTCTGCATTTCGATTTTGAGATCACAAATTAGTTTTTGGGTTTGTTTCAAATTTTGCAATTTTTCGCGAATTTCAGCCATGTTCGCGATTTGTTCCTGTAAGTTTTTTAATTCTTTACAGCTTTCACGATTTATAATAAATAGAAGACTTTGGTATCATGCCGCTGTTACCAAATTTTTGCGTATTTATGCAAATTTTGCAATTTTTACCGAATTTTTTGCCATTCCTTTAGTTTTAGGGACTTTTTGTCAATTTTATGGCTTTTGTGAATTATTAAAATTTTTTGCGAATTTTTGCCATTTTAGCAAATTTTTTTTTGTTATTTTCCGACATTTTGTTTTCTTTTTTCACTCATTTAGTGATTTCTAATAAATTTTAGTGTTTGTTTAAAAGTTTGCAATTTTTTCGCGAATTTTAGCCAAGTTCGCAATAGAAGCGAATTGTCCCTGTAATTCTTTACAGATTTCACGATTTTTAATAAATCTTGAAGTTTGCTATCATGCTGCGCTGTCCCTTTCCCAATTTATTCGTCGTTCGTCTTCGTAAGAAATAGAAATAAACCTATCGCCGAATTCGTTACGCACGACGAATTTCGGTCTACGCAATGATTGTGTGTACTTTCATATACAACAATGTGTTCTATTTCTGGTGACGAATATTCGTTGCGAATAATTCGTCGTTCGTCCCAGTTGTGTTTCTAGCATTAACCCGTAACGAACAAGATAATTGAAATAAAATTTAGTCTGTCACAGTTCTATAAGACTAGAAATCACACTTTCGAATTTAATGAGGATCGGATCGGTCCATAATTAGCCATACCCCCACATAAAGCCCAATCTAGGCAATCATAGCAAATGTAGATCTTGTTTTAACATTTGGTCGAATTTAGCTTTATATGGCCAGAACAAATAATTTGCTATTTTAAGATAATTGGTTCATAATTTACCACATGTCCCATATAAAGCAGCCTTTATATAACAAGCATAAACAAGTTTTATTACTGTATTAAAATTTGGTATAATTAAGATTTTTTTAATACCAGAAATCACTCAACAGAATTTTGTGATTCATGATATTTTATTCAAATAAGCTTAAATTAAATTTAATATGAATAGAAATAAAAGCATAAAACTTTTTGTTTGTCTGTCAATTATGTTGCAAAGGTCTAAAGTGCAACCAATTTTAATACCAGTGTTCGAAAATAAACAGAACATTATTTAGCGTTCGACTCACACACCCAAGAACGATATCTATTTTTTGAGTGACTGCGTAGACGAACACAACCCTTTATACCGTTCGTAACTATTTTCAAGAAAGATATAAATATTATATAGTGTTCTATTCTTCGTTAAAAAACAGAACAATTGTAGTGATACTGTAGACAAACATTATATTTAAATGTTCTATAATGTTTCTTTTTTGCGTTGATTAAGATATGAACAAACAAAATTTTAGCAACGATCGCAGCACGAACAGCTTGTGTGTGTATGTTTTGTTTGTATAAATTATTTTGCTGGCTTTTTGTTTTGTATGTGTATTTTGTTTTTGTAAAAAATGTTTGGTTTTGTAGCAGCCAAAAGGGACGAACATTAATGAGCAGAACCGAACACAATAAATTTGCGGTTTTCTAAGAAAACCGAACGGAATTAAATGTTCTCATCTTTTGTTGAGTTGGATTTAAACAGTATTATTTTCGTGTCCGAAAGATGACTCGCAGGGCAACGTTATTTTTTTAATGATTTTCTACACAAACACTTTCAGCGTTTGTGTTTTCCACAAATCTACTGAACCGAACACTAAGTAGCGATATTAAGGGTTTATTTTCGAACACTGTTTAATACTGACATTAAGATTAACAATTATTAGATCCCATATAGAACCCAACTCTTAACTATTCTAACTGTCGCACATAGGGGTTTTTTGCCAATCTAGCCGGACATTACTTTTTGTTTTAGCTTATATTGCTTCTTAAAAGTTATTGAGTGCCCCTAGATCGATGGAACTTGGCAGAAATATGTGATATTGTCATAGGCAGGTAAACCTCAAAAATAAATAAAATCGGACCAAGGAGGAAAAGGTTCCCACTAGAAGAACTAATCCAACCTCTGAAAAATGCAATTTTTTTTTTAACTTTTCCCATACTTTTGTTTGGCAAATGCAACTTTTAACGTCGGCGAAAGTTAAAAAACCTAAAATAAGACCCATGAGATCGTAAAATTACACTTTTCGCCCCCTTTTGAGAACGGTTACATAAAATAATATTTAAAAAAAATGTAAATATTAAAAGAAATAGATTACTAACGCCTTAATACTATAAAAATTAAATTTTTGAACTTTAATGGGTAGGAGGAGGTATTGGAGTTGGTCTTATGCTAGTAATCAGTGGGTCAGAACTGAGCAAAAGTCTATTTATAACACTTTTGTTACACTGAACCCTCGAAAACTTTCTAGCAAAATTCTGCCTGTAAAGCCGAAAATGTTTATTTCGTGCCTCAGACGCTTCTTCTGATAATAGCCCGATAGGCAACAATGCCTCACTCATTACAGTTGCGCAGAAAAAAGGCAAAAAAAATTTTTTGCTCTATTAAATAACGTCCTTTAGCGGCCGCACAGGTGGTTAAAACCCGTTACTTACTGTTTCGCACATCCCTTTTTTACACAGGTAATATTAGTCTTAGATGTAATAATTTAAATAAAAAACATCTACGTACAACCAACACATTTTATGACTGACGAAAGGGTATCTATCATATGTACCTATGCAAGATGAGCAAAAACAGAAAAAAGGTGAAATTTTCAAAAAATCATAAAAAAATGGCGCAACAACGCGCAACGTTTTTTTTTTTAATTTAAAAGTAGAGATTTCAAATTTTATCGTGATGTATAACATTTTTAAGAACTCAGCGGAACTCACCTTCAAAAACCTTTTAAATTTTTTTTTTTACAAAAAATTGTTCACTTTAATTTTTTTTTTTAATTTCGTACTAATTTTTTTATCATAAAAAATTCAAATAAAATTTTTCTAAAAATTTTCATAATTAGCTGTTTATATAGTCTTTCACAGAAAAAAAAATTCAATGTAAAATCTTTATTCGTTTATCTACAAAAAAATATATTGTAAACCTCCCAAAACCGTAAAAAGCCAATGAACACGCATGCAATTTAATCAACTTTCCTGGTTTTAACAGTGTCCCAAAACCACAAATCTCAAGCAAAAGACTTGAAAATTCACTATACGATGCAGAACTTTGTTGTCTGTCGAGCTGCGTACTTAAATTTTTCCATTTCTTAAATTAAATTTTTTGCTTAATGTCCGGCTAGATTGGCAAAAAACCCCTATGTGTGTCGGTGGAGGGTATCAAAGTTTCTGCACAGCCAAGTATAGCACTCTAACTTGTTTTTATTTATAAATATTGTTGCAAAATTTTAAACAATACTTATATTAAAAAAAAAAGTAGGATTATCAATAAATGAATTGCAAAAAAAAATTAAATTATAGTCTAAACAACAATAAGAAAAAGTATGCACACAAGTTCGTTAAGAAATTGTAAACATGGAAAAATTTACTAATATTGTCAATAATTAAATAAAATATTTATCAGGAAAATAATATATTGCTAAATCAATAACTAGTTCTTATATTGTTCGTTTTTAATTTTTTTCCAAAGAATGAATCAATTTCATCCCACGTGATATTTTCCGCCCTTCAGTTTGTAAAACTTTCATTCACATATTTTTTGTTATGTTATTACATGTTGATGATTTTTCGCTGCAAAAGTTTCCCAATATCGGCTTTGTACTTGTAATCTTTATCTTGTTGAAATAAATAACTTTTCCTAATATCCAGTGTTATTGCCGTTAGCTACGTTGCACATAGGGGTTTTTTGCCAATCTAGCCGGATATTAAGCAAAAAATTAAATTTAAGAAATGGAAAAATTTAAGTACGCAGCTCGACAGATAACAAAGTTCTGCATCGTATAGTGAATTTCCAAGTCTTTTGCTTGAGATTTGTGACACTGTTAAAACCAGCAAAGTTGATTAAACTGCACACGCAAAGAAAAAACATGGTTGTGGTAAACATATTCTATGAGCAACATATTATGAAAAGAATTATGATTGTAGTCAACATATTAAGATTATTATTGAATCATATTATGACTTAATATACTCGTACTATTAAATCATAATATTTTTCTCTTAATCATATTATTATTCTGTTAATCATACTAAGTTAAGAAGTAGTCAAATTATTGTCATGTTAATAATAATAAGCTAAGAAATTAATCGTATTATTGTCATGTTAATCATAATAAGCTAAGAAGTAATCATATTATCATCATGTTAATCATAATAAATGTAGAAGCAATCATATTATGATACAGCACCTTTCATAGCTGTCATAAAAATACAAAATAAATTTAAATATTTTTGCATCGATTTTTTATTTTGTGGCTTTTTACAATTTTTCTTAATGTTAATAAAATAGCGAAGTTCAATATAAGGCTTGCAAAAGAGCAAATGAAAAATCTGTGGTTTTCATGGGCATCCACGTGTGTCCATTTTTCGATTTTAAGATGTTGTTGCCATATTGCCTAATTTTGAACGCTCTTTACATTTTTTTTTAAAAAAGATGGATCAATTCCGATTTTTTAACGTAATGAAAAAGTTTAAAATGTGCAATACCTAGCCCATAGTTTGATCTAGAATGGTTTTTCGGCTTTCCTGAAAAATATGTTTTAAGACATACGCGGTTGCCCATGAAATCCACAGAAATATCGTAGCACTTTTATAAAATATAACGAAATCTCTGTGTGTTTTGTTGTTGGATTTTACAAAAAAACTATGATATTTTGCATTTGCACTATTACATCACTGATACTTGAATGAACTCCGCTAATATTTTAATTTTTTAATTTCTTTAAACTTATTTTTTTTATGGAATTTTATCTTTTAATTGTTTAACTGCTCACAAATAAAAAAACGACACAACTGCTTCAAAATTATTTTACAAATGGCGCTAGCATAATATGATTAGAGTAAAAATAGTTTGATTGCATCTTTAACATAATATGATAAATGTATAGAAAGTTATCATGTTATGGCTATTAAATATCATGATATGGTTGTGAGAAATATAATATGTTTAGAAAGTTATCATAATTAAGTTGTTAGAAAAATAATTATTTTTCGGTCAACAACACTCAAATTCATAATTGCGATAAACATTGATATGTTTACAGTAACTATAATATTGTTGATATTAAATAAAAATAACCATTATTTGTGTACGACAACAATATATTGTTACATTGAACATAGTGTTGTTGCCGTAACCATGCCCAACCATATTTTTTCTCTGCGTGCATGCATGTTCATTGACTTTTTACGGTTTTGGGAGGTTTACAATATATTTTTTTGTAGATAAACGAATACAGATTTTACATTGATTTTTTTTTCTGTGAAAGACTATATAAACAGCTAATTATGTAAATTTTTAGAAAAATTTTATTAGAAGTTTTTATGATAAAAAAATTAGTTCGAAATTAAAAAAAACGAACTTTTTGTTCACTTTTTTGTAAAAAAAAAATTTAAAAGGTTTTTGAAGGTGAAGCCCGCGGAGTTCTTAAAAATGTTATACATCACGATACAATTTGAAATCTCTACTTTTAAATTAAAAAAAAGCGTTGCGCGTTGTTGCGCAATTTTTTTATGATTTTTTGAAAATTTCATGGAGCAAAATAAATGTACCTGTTTTACATAGCTTTTAAAATCATTAACAACAAAAATAATATATAATAAAAAATCAAATCTGGGCGCTAGTTTTTAGTTTTTTTTAATATATATTGCGGTTATAGCATAAAATTGTTATCAGAACCATTTTTAAGCTTTGAGAGTAAAATGGAAAAAGTGTATAATACATGGCGCAACTGTAATGAGTGAGGCATTGTTGCCTATCGGGCTATTATCAGAAGAAGCGTCTGAGGCACGAAATAAACATTTTCGGCTTTACAGGCAGAATTTTGCTAGAAAGTTTTCGAGGGTTCAGTGTAACAAAGATATTATAAATAGACTTTTGCTCAGTTCTGACCCACTGATTACTAGTATAAGACCAACTCCCAAAAAAAAAAGTCATTACCCTTTACGAAAGAAGCAATTTCTTTTATGCCTCCAACTGTACTTGGCTCTGAAGAGAATTCAGATTCAGAAGAGGATTTTGAAGAAGCAGACGAAGAAGAACCATGGCACTCATCATCATCTTAGTGCAAAAGAGAAGTTATTTTAAATAAAATTTGCTGTTACTATTATAAATAAGTTATAATTATGAATATATTAATTATTTTCAGATAAATTAAATACTATAAAATACATAAAATCTTAAAAATTAATATGTTTTGGAAATTAGCAAAACAAAAAAATTTTTTTACAGGGTCGTTCCGGGGGAGATGGGAGTGTTGGAGGTATACCTCCCCCTACCCATAAAAGCTCAAAAATTTAATTTTTATAGTATTAAGGCGTTAGTAATCTATTTCTTTTAGTATTAAATTTTTTTTTTAAATATTATTTTATGTAGCCGCCCTAAAAAGGGGGCGGGGGCGAAAAGTGTAATTTTACGATCTCATGGGTCTAATTTTAGGTTTTTTAACTTTTGCCGACGTTAAAAGTTGCATTTGCCAAACAAAAGTATGGGAAAACTTTAAAAAAAATTGAATTTTTCAGAGGTTGGATTAGTTCTTCTAAGGGGAACCTTTTCCTCCTTGGTCCGATTTTATTTATTTTTGAGGTTTACCTGCCTATGAGAATATCACATATTTCTGCCAACTTTCATCGATCTAGGGACACTCAATAACTTTTAAGAAGCAATATAAGCTAAAACAAAAAGTAATGTCCGGCTAGATTGGCAAAAAACCCCTATGTGCGTTGGCCCAAACCATAACACTCTTATAATACTTCTTAATATTAGAAATCACTCTACAGAATTTTGTGATGAACGATCTATAGCGTTATTTCTTAAATTAAGGCACTTCGTGCATTATGGTTGGACCACCCTTTATTAGAAACATATTGGTGCTTAACCTATAAAGTGCTTAAAATTTTCTTTAAATGTTTTTATGCCATTTCTAAACTGAATATTTATTTTGAAAAATATCTTTTTATACTCCTAATTTCTCTCGGTGTTAAAATTCATTGTCTTATTTTTATTATTGATTTTTTACAGCAACCACAACATTTGATCATTTAACCAACAATAAAAAAATATCAAGAGCAACATTTATTTATATTGTTGTTTTTACTCATAATATAAATATGAGTTTTATTTGCTTTTTGTTACTAAAACAAATAACAACAAAAACTTGTTATTGTTACCAGAATTAATTAATTTTTATTGGAGTTTGGCTTATTGGCTAAAAAAAAGTTTAAAAACATTTAAGTCTTGCAAACATTGTCTCTGTCTCTGGGTATTTATTGATTTAGTGAGCAGAAGAAACAATTAATTGACACCTTTTTGCTAGACAATGTTTGTTATACGGAAGCCCTTAAATGGTAGCAGAACATATTTATTTCAATTAACTTGTTTTATTGTGTTAAATGTTCATATAATGGAAGGTCAATTAGTGGGATGTTTTAAATAAAACATATCGCACTTGATCATAAAGAGGGTATTAGCTAAAAATTTTTTTTTTTTTTTTTTTTTAAATCAGCTTGTTATATTCACTCATATCTAACCGATGTAAAAATATTGCGCTTTTTGTCTTTTTGGTAATATAACGGTTGGCTTAAAAATTATTTTCCACATCAAGCTTTTGCTGCAAAAGTTGCGACACCAAAATTTCGCATTTATTGGTTCTCCAGTTAGCTGAATTGTATAGATCAAATAATGAAAGTGCAGACAGTTTGTGGGACGTTGTGGAATGAAAACCTATTTTTAGAGCACTCTCGCCGTTAAACAGATTTAAAAACCATTCAAGGGTACCAAGATTTGACAAGGATACTCGCAGTGAAAGCCAAATTTTAGAGAAGTTTGCGACGATACGTGAGCTATGAAATCTATGGGTTGATAAGTTATCCCTGGAATATACAACCGTCGACAGGCAAATAAAAAGGAACTTTGCCTGAAATAAATAAATGCATGCATGTAGTTCTTGATTTGACAGTTGGTTTGAAATGTAACAGTATGACTGCAGGCAATTGTTTTCCACCGTACTAATTGGGACAAAAATTGCTAGAGAATCAAATAACTTTAGTAGGAACTATATGTAAAAAAATATAGAATTTCCACGAAAGCTTTTGGCAACTAAAGACTATCATTAACATCAGCTAAATATGGCTAGAACGAAAACTGTTTTGCCAAACGTCGACATTTCTTAGAAAATTTAGCCATAAACATTACCCAAAGCCTAATATTCACGAAAAAGTGCATGTATTAGCTGAACAGGAACAGCATGCGTCATCTTCAACCAAAACCTAGGAAAACATATGTTTACCAGTCATAAATAAGTCGTTGCCATTTATGTCGCAAAACAGATACAACCACTTTATGTCAAATGTATCTGAATAAATCAAGAAATAAAATATCAACTTTTGAAACATACTTAATTGAAAAAAGTGAGTTTTTATATAAAATTTTCTATTTGGGTCAAATTTGACCCGAAGACCGTTAACGTCAGCAAATTTTAAGACCTTATGAAGGTTAATGCTTTCCCAGTGGAACATTGGGCCGCCTTCTAGCTAATAATGTGGAGTTAATCGCCATAAAGTTTCTTCATATTGTGAAAACATTTCATACAAATATCTTATAAACATTAATCTAGGGAGAAGAATTAAATTTTAAGGTGGTAGAAAATTCAATTTTTAGTTATGACTCTATTGCAGCAAATTAAATTAAATTAAATTAACAATTGTTTAGTTCCTAATGAAAATGTTTAAATTTATATTTATATATTTGTTTATATATATTTAGCTGGTAAACTTTTAGTACATTTTCTCTTTATGATCAATAAGAGTTACTTTGCAAACTTTAGAAACATTAAAAACCCTTTTAATAAATTTGTGATTGGCGTTTAATCGTACTGTAGTTGGCAGAACTTACAATTAGTTGATTACACACTGTGTTTGAATTTGACACATTTTTTTGGTGACAAGCACCTTGCGTTTAAACCTAATTCGGGTAACTCAAAAACGTGTTAGTTTATTGAATAACCTAAAAATAAATTGGCCCCTGCAATGCGTAGGATGCTACTAGATGGGTCAAATATATGACCAACCCCCCTTATTTTTCACTGCCTAGGAGTCCCCCTAAGTTGATAAAATGTTTAACGTCGGCTTAATATGGAAACCTGCTAAATCCACTTTTAAAGTAAATTACAATTCTGATGCCGTGTGATCGATAATGATACGCCTCGTCGACCAGCATGTAGTCTTTCTACAATATACAAATTTTAGTTAGCCGATTATATATGTATTTATTGTTGCATTTTCCAATTTTTTTATGAATTTTTAAAAAACAAAATTAATTTTTTTTTTTTTTTTTTGCCAAAAAAATTGTGTTTCTAAAACGACTGCGCATATTAGAATACAGTTTAACCTACTTATTTTATTGTGGAATTTCGGTTTTTTTTTAGTTTTTTCAATAAACTTAACCGTTTTTGAGTTACGCGAATATAAGTTGTGAAACCTCCTTCATTTTCGAAAAAAACGGTATATCGCGCCAAGAAGAGCTAACCTAAAAAATTGTTAGCACCACTGGAATCACCTTACCAGAATTAGGTTAAAACGCCAGCTGTTCCGCTTGTCAGTTTTTGTTTTTACTAGTACAGTGTTATTGTTTGACTTAATCATCATTCCAGAATTATATTTAAAATATTTGTCAACACTAAGTGCCAATTCACACGTTGCAAGTCTTATTGATCAGCTTACTACCTAATAAGCGAGAGAGAGAGTGAGAGAGACATGTTTCTTTTCCTCTCGTCACTCTCGTTATAAAGTAGCAAGCTGTTCAATAAGACTTGCAACGTGTGAATTGGGACTAAGCAGGTTATCCAAATTTTATCAGAGATGACAAAATAGACAATTTTTTTTTGGTGATGCTTGAAAGTGGCACTACTTATCAGACAACCTTTATATTTATCTAAGCATTTTATCTAAAACTTTGCACTTATTATAAATGGTCGTAGTTAAATGTTTATTTAATCATGTATAGCGCACACTTTTTTATTCTTCTAATTGCTCACAAAAAAAAAAAAAAACACTTTAAAGTACTTAATAAGTATTTTTATGGACAATAATTTCATTAAGATTTTCTTGTTGCTTTTATACGAGGGTGATTGTAAGATTCTCGTAAAGGCAATTTACAAGCTCGTTGCACATGGGTTTTAAACTAAGAACAAATTTTTATGTTACTTTGCCGAAAGATGAAGTCTATATATATATACACCCTCGTATTCATACACGATTATTTAATTTAACAAACGTTTATTAGGGATAATTTAAACCTTTCTTAAATTGAAAAAATTTATACGAATACAGGCAATAATATGTAACGTTACTGACTCACTGATTCATCATCGTACAGCCTGAAGCTAAAAAACTTGAAATTTGGACCGGAGGTGAGTCTCTCCGCTCAGACGCGATTATTGGAAATTCGAATGTTTAAGAGGTAAAAAAGGGAAAATTCGGAAACCTTTTATCTCCAAAACTAAAAGAGATACAAAAAAACTGTAATACTTATAGTTGTTCTTTTGAAAAATATGTGTAGAGGTGTCTCGTACTTTTTTGAAATTTGGCTCTTTTAGGGTGAAAACGGGTAAAACCAGAATTTTGGTACGTTTTTTCAGCCCATCTATCTTTTGAACTAATAAACCTAGAAATAAAGTTTATACCACATTCGAAACTTATCAAAAAAAAATACGAATACTAGTTTGGTACTTTTTCGAAATTCGAAAAAATCTTAACTATTTTTTTTTTACAAAACATTTTGCTTCATTCATTGACATATTTATACTAAATTATGGGCACCCACTAAAATACTGCAATTTTTGATACTTTAAGGGTGTGTGGGGGGGGGGGGAATGTACCAAAATGGGAAATACGGGAAATTTAATATCTTTCTTCAGCTTTTTGGTTGTACAACTGGTAATTTTTAATTATCGTTAATATTGGACCTTAATACATAAAATTCGACATGCAATGTCCTGAGTGGATACGAATCTGAGCGCACTTTTTTGTTCTTTAACTGGTACTATTTGAATTTTCGTAAGTATTGCCCTAGAAACTTAAAATTCAAGTTGCAATGTTCGAGAAAGTAAACGCTTACAACCTGTATTTTGGAATAATACGGGAAATTTACTTTCTTTCATTTGCTTTTGTGTTGTACGAGTGGTCCTTTTTTAATTTTACAGGTTAAATATGTTAAAATCTGGGAACATAAACTTTGGCATATAAATATGTTAATGAAAGAAAAGGTCCGATAACAAAGAAGGGGGTTAAATGCTAGAATTTAAACAAGTTAAAACCTAGAAAAATAAACATTGGCATGCAGATATGTCCACGAAGAAAAAGGAGATGCTAACGAAGTAGCGGGTTAAATGCTAGTTGCTTATAAAAATATATGGGTATTTCCCCAGAATGGTCTACCAGGATGAAAAAATAAAATGTTGATAATCATCGTCTTTTATTGTTTATTATTATAAAAAAAAGCCTATGTTTTTATAAAAGAATGTTTTCATAACATATCTCAGCTGTTTTACTGAGGAAATTGCGTCGGAAACTGGAAAATTTTATATTTTCTTTTTTAACTACTTCTAAAGACATTTTTATATAATTATTTACATGAAAAAAATATGTTATGTTTAAACTCTTTCTTCATAATCTCTCCATTACAATCAGTTGTAAAAGGAGAATTAACGTTTTTTGTTAAGGAAATTTAAAGATATCAAGGGAAAATACATGTGGTACAGAAGCCAATTAAACAAAAACCAAGAGAGATATTTTATTTTGTTAATACTGGATGGAGACCTACATTAAAACACTTTTTACATTTCACTACTGGCAGCCAAAGTTGACTTTTATATTGCGTACGTTCGTGACCACATGTTTATAACTATCATTATGAAAACTTTAGCTCGTTGAAATCCATCTTTTGCACTAAATATAGAGCATCCCAAATGCTATCGAATCGCAAAGCGTATGAACGTACGTTCGTGACCCCAGGAAATACCTAAATTTAATTTTTATTCGAAAAAATTTTAAATTGTTCAACATTTATTTTAACCCTCGTATCTTGCATATCTTTTCATTTGAGGTTTTTTTTATTATCTGAAAAAGTATCTCACACTGTTAACGCATTTAGTCGTAAACCAAAGAACCCTTAAATATATTATTATCCATTAAGGTGAATCTGAGATTGATGTTTGTAGTAGAATAAAAATTATCTTTAATTTTTATCACTATTTGCCTAAAATTAACTTTTATTAATTGATTTTATATATTCCCCTTAATTATAGCTCGGCATTTTTAAAGTTTCTAAACGCAAACCATTTAGAAGTGTTTGTCAGTCAACTTTTCCAAAGACCACAGATATAAAAAATGATATCTAGGGCGTTATATGTATATTTATATTGCATAAAGTCTGAAATAGATTAGTGCCTGTATTCAAAAAACTTTTTAACATTTAATAAAGGTTAACATAACATATTTTGTATGAAAATGTTGTTTAATAAACGTTTGTTCAATTTAACAATCGCTTATGAAAACGGGATTAAATCATAAAATTAAGACAGATCGGTACACAAAAGCTAATTGTCTTACATGCATTTTTTGAAGTCCCCTTATAACCAAAGTTCTTTATTATTGCAGTTGAACAACAAACAAGTTTTGGTAGAATATTTGGTTCCTGACACTGGTCTGCGGGAACTTTTTGCCAATTAAAGCATTAATCCTGTGACCAGTGAACTAAATATTATAATAAAATGGACCGAATTATGATAGTTAAAAACAAGACATATCGCTGTACTGGTGATTAAGTATAGGTACTCCAGAGGAAAGGTAATTGACACAAAACTAGTAATAGGACTGGATTTTGTGCGGGCTTATGTTATCTGTTTATATGACTTTATATGAAGGAATTCTATCATATTTATACAGTTCACACGGGACAATATCTTAGACAGACAGTATTTTATTTCAGTGACTTGTTACAAAGTGATGAAAAGGTGGCAATTAACTCCCGCTTTGGATATCACCATAACAAAGTGACAAGACCGACCCTTTCATATAAATTGCTTCAACTAAAATTGGTCCCTATGACCTTGGACCTGTCACGTGACAAGTTTGGTGCTAGTTCCCTTTCCCCTAATGTATCTATAATATCTTTTGGAATCTTGATTTCCATAATTTTTACAGAAAAATGCAAATGAATCCACTTTTCTCAAGGACCACTCTTAGGATTTTCTTAAGGTTTTTTAACCTTTTCTTCTTTCATATATCATTGAGCTTAATTCCCGACACTGATTAGTTCGGTATGCTTTATTGATAAAATTACATAATGAGCTGAACCGCACACAAGGAAGTTTGTGGTTCTTTTTAAGCCGAACGGAGTTAAATGTTCTCATCTTTTTGTTGAGTTGGATAAGAACAGTATAAGCGAATAAATCTACCGAACCGAACACTATGGAGCGATATTTAGTGTTTATTTTCGAACACTGCTTTGCAGTGATTGTTGAAAGTTAGTCCATATTTCATTTCGCATACGTTATTCTTGTTCACAGACCCTCAAATATGCTATTATTGATCCCAGGGGTAGGTGGACACCCATTTATGAAAAGATGATTTATGGTACATACACTCCCTTTCTTAAGGGCATTACAAATGAATGGTTCGCTGTTTTCAACATCTAATGTGACATTAAGGCCCGATATTCAGGAAAACATAAAGGCAATAATGTTCTCGCTAATAAAATAATGTAAAAACTTAATATAAAAAAATAAATTCAAAGTTTTTCTTGAAATTCAAAAAATTAATTAACAAATTTTCGTTTTAATGTACTAAATTTCCATTTCATACTATTGATAAACTAAAATTTATTGTTGATGGGATAAGCTATTATTAATAGAAAAAACACTTAATTGACAACATCTTTTGTAAGTTGTTGTTGTTTTCATTTTGTTTTTCTTAACCTACTTACAACTACAATTAATGTTGAGAGAATTTCAACTAATTGTAGTGGGGAATGTAAGATGAGATAAACCCACTGTTGTTTATTGTTGATGTGTTTTGTTCAAGCTTTGATATTATTACAAGTAGAACTGTTGCTATAATTCTTATACGTTTAACAGTTTTATTTGGTTTAATATCTTTAGTTTGTCTAAAATCTTTATGGATGATGTTTCCTGATGATCTGGCCTAAGCAACCAGTGAAATTCATAGGAATAGCTTATCCCATCAACAATAAATTTCAAGTGTTTTTTGTCAAGAATAAAAACTGGGAATTAAGCACGAATAGCAAAATCTTTTGAAATCTTCAAAAACTTTATAAGCACATTGATAATTAAGGCGTTTCTCGATTTTATTTAATTGTTAAATATCGTGACATTAAGATTTCCTTAAGGCATAAATCATTGGATGTGTTCGACAGTATAAGTGACTAATAATTTGCGTTGTCTGTCTGCAATCGCAAGTTTATATGTAGATTTAATGGGAATAAAAGATTTGCTTATTCAATTATTTCTTTTGTTGATTTCATATTAGTTTTATCATTTGTTTTAAAAGTAAACAGTTAAAAAAAAATTTCATATTAAGTGTTAAATTATATTAATATTAGAATTAAAAGAACAAATCTATTTTTGTCACTCCCCTAGGTGACAGTTCATATGATGTATTAAGATATTTGATTAAGATTGCTTTGTTTGAAACTAATCAAAAGCTGGTATTTGCCACCCATATCGATTTCGCATTCAGCATTAACGCAAAACATCTGTAAACTATCGTTAAATATAATATTAATGTCACTTTAAGTTTGTAAGTGATTTATTTCTAATTGCTTACAGCTGCTTCATTTAATGATGCAGTCATAACTAAAATTTATAATCAAAACAAGTAAGAATGCAATATTCGACCGGGCCGACATCCGGGACACCCTCTACCACGAATAAGACAACGAATAATGCAGAGCGTAAAAAGATACAAATCATATCAGAGTAAAAAACTTTTTGTGCCTAATTATATTTTTTTAATGATATTGCCAAGAAATGCCTAGATACACGCAGAGAAAAAATTTGGTTGGGCATGGTTACGGCAACTACATTTTGATTATTGTAATAATATATTGTTTTACGTTCACAAATAGTTGTTATTTTTTAGTTACTTTAAACATATCAATGTTTATCGCAATTATAAATTTGAGTATTGTTGGATGAAAAATAATTATTTTTATAACAACTTAATAATAATGATTACTTTCAAAACATATTATATTACTCACAATCATATCATGATATTTAAAAGCCATAACATGGTAACTTTCTGTACATTTATCATAATATGTTTAAGATGTAATCAAAATATTATTAGAGTAAAAATTTTTTTTTTTATTATTAGAGTAAAAATTTTTACTCCAATAATATTTTGTTAGTAGCACCATTTGTAAAATAATTTTCCATCAGTTGTGTCGTTTGTTTTACATATCGTCAGCTTAGAATTGGTTTGGCGCTTTTGCCAAAAAGTCGGAGTGGAGAAAAACGATTTCTCAAAATTTGTCGATAGAATTTTTTTATATTTTTACCACTGCTTCCCGTATATGTTTTGAAGACAAATGTAAATTTTTGTGCACTTTCATGAATAAAGTAAGAATTTAATAGTATTTTTTTTAAAAAGAAAAATATTGGTTTGTGCCGCATACGCCACTTTTCTAAGAAAAAATTAAAAAAGTGGCTTTTTGTGCTGCATACGTTTACTTAATACGTGAGTGACTGACTCACTCATCATCGTACCGCCTAAACGCCTGAAGCTAAAGGCTTGAAATTTGAAAGTTTGGTACTTTTTCGAAATTCGAACGTTTAAGGGCTAAAAATTTTAACTATCTATGGTACTTTTTTACAAAATATTTTGCATTTTGCAATTTTTGATACTATAATGGGGGGGAAAAATAGTACCAAAATGGAAAATACGGGAAATTTAATATCTTTCTTCAGCTTTTTGGTTCTACAACTGGTATTTTTTAATTAGCCTTAATATAAAATTCAACATGCAATGTTCTGAATGAATGCTTTATATCTCAGAAACCACAAAAAAATTCGCGAAACAGATATGGATTCCAAAAGGGCGTATTCAAAATATATGTATATACCCCATACCTAACTCAATTTTTTTTTAAAATGGTCGGTAGGTCAAACCAATTGTGAGCTGACGATATACCTTTCAAATTATTAGTTCGTGAGTGGTTCAACAATTGAATCAGAGCCGCGAATAACGTTGTAAAAGCAACTTTTTGCAAAAACTGTTTTTTTTTGCAGATAACCACCCAAAATTATGCACTTACAGCCTTTAAAAATACAAAGAGTCAGCTAGTGGAAGAACGTTGTAAGTTACTTAAAAATGATACAAAGTAATTGGTTTTTAACGTGGAATAACGTTTTAAAAGCTATCAGTCATGATGATTTGTGTAGTGGAAAAACGTTTTAAATGACATCGTGATTGTGGATAAGAAACGTTTTTCCACTAAAAAAAAGTTATAAACTGTAAATTTGCATGTAATTTAAGTTTTAAATTTGTTGATATTTTGCGTAAAAATTTTTATTATATATAATATAATATAAAGTAACCTTCGGAAGGAAATAATTCCCAGTTTAATTTTTTATTATCATTATTATTAATAATCTAAAAAAAATAAAAAATTACTAATCTTGCCTGTCAAAAACGTTTTTTTGCTCTCCTGAACAAAAATTATTTAGTAACTTAAAACGTTATTCGCGGCTGTGCTTCAATTATAAAAATTAAAAAACAATTAAAAAAAATAAAAAAAAAATAAAGAAATTGAAACAGTGACAGCACCACTGTTTCATAATATGATTACTTCCAAACTTGTTATGATTAACATGATAATAATATGACTACATCTTCACTTAGCATGATTAAAAGGATACAAATATGATTAGGGGAAAAATATTATGATGTAATATTATGAATATATTTGTTCATAATATGATTAAATAATAATTTTTAAGAACAATTTTTGATTTTTAGTTGAACTGTTAATTTTTTAATTTTTGATATTCTTTAATTAGGCTTGAGTTCATCAAATTTAATTTTTCATTAAATTATTTTCACTGAGGGAAGGAATTTTACAACTTGGAATTTTTATTAAAATTTATTGATAATTTTTCTTGGCTGAGCTGGGATTTGAACCCAGGTTGATCTTTACAAGAAACACCACTTTCTATCGTCAGTAGATCTTTGCGTTCTACCCACTGCACCACTGCGGTGACCGTTAGCCAACAGTCAAACATCAATCTTTAACCTGTAGTACTGGTGGTTCGAAATTTGCTGTTATTATCACCTAAATTTCAAATTACATGTTGCCTCCTTTCTCCTCTGTTTTTTCGTATTCTTTCTGTCAAGACTTTGTCTTGAAAACCTGAATACATTTGCTTATTATGTTTTTTTGTCCACTTTCGTCGACATTTTATTTGTACAAATTAAAGTACAAATGTAAACATTAGAGCTTGTGCCATAGCTATTTCTAAGAACAATTTTTGATTTTTAGTTGAATTGTTAATTTTTTAATTTTTGATATTCTTTAATTAGGCTTGAGTTCATCAAATTTAATTTTTCATTAAATTATTTTCACTGAGGGAAGGAATTTTACAACTTGGAATTTTTATTAAAATTTATGGATAATTTTTCTTGGCTGAGCTGGGACTTGAACCCGGGTTGATCTTTACATGTTTCAAGAAACACCACTTTCTATCGTCGGAAGATCTTTCCGTTCTACCCATTGCACCACTGCGGTGCCCGTTAGCCAACAGTCAAACATCAATCTTTAACCAGTAGTACTGGTGGTTCGAAATTTGCTGTTATTATCACCTAAATTTAAAATTACATGTTGCCTCCTTTCTCCTCTGTTTTTTCGTATTCTTTCTGTCAAGACTTTGTCTTGAAAACCTGAATACATTTGTTTATTATGTTTTTTTGTCCACTTTCGTTTTTTTTAATAATAAACTACATTTCGTTTTCAAACTGGGTTAAAAATAATAAAAGTCATTTTCCATCCCTGGGAATTAATTTTCTATGCGATCTATGTACAATTATAATTGGTAATATCGGATATAACAGACCAATATAATTGTAAAATTTCATCATTGAATTGTTATTCATTAGGAATCTGTAAGAGTTTTTCGGATGTACGTTACGATTTAAAGCGTAGTAAAGTGTTTTTAGGCAGTGGTTTTTCTATGAGACCTTGAGTAAATTATGGACAGATTATAAAACGAATTAATGTAAAATATCTGTATTCCGCTACCGATTTTATATATTTTGTCGTTTAAGTGCATAAAACCTACATTTTTTCTTATGGGGAGATTACGATGTTTTCATACAGGAAATATAATAAATTTCCTTAGGATACATTTACCAAAGTTATTAAGTCGTTAACAGAATATAGAAATGTGTCGACTAGAAATTGTACTATAAAATTTATACAAAGCCTACTTCCTAAAAGCAATTTACATTCAACACTGGTGTAGTCAAAAATTCGAACAAAGTCTCTGATAAATGATAATATATTTATAGTTTGGAGCCAAGGAATCGAATGGCGTTTACCATTTTATCAGATTTGCTCTAGTTTTTGATACTGGAATACTAAAATTTCTTTATTTTTTGGATTATTTGTCGTTATGTTTGCATAATAAAGGATACAACTTGATCTTTATCAAATTCATATTAATTAACCCAGTAAAAACTTCGCTTACTTTTTCAAAACGAATAGCTTCTTTAAGTCATTATTTAGTAGCTTTCTTATATAACTACATGTATAACAACTTCTATAACTACTTTTATCTGGATGTATTTAAGTAAAAAAATAATGACTTACTTTTAAATGAGTTCATTTTGGGACATGCCTTGTAAAATTCATTGGTTCTTTCAGTAGAAGTGCCTTCATGTTTTTCTGATTACTCAACACATTATTTTGTAGGCGAAGTTTTTATTGGGAAGTAATAAAAACTTTACTAAAACGAAATCTAGTACTTACTAGAATTCGAGCAAGATTTTTTTTTTAACCAGTTTTCCCATACAAAACATAATTAATTTCGTGACTAGATTTTTTTGAAATCTACTCAAACCCTAGTGATGCTTTGTGATGTAACTATGGGGTTTTTCCATATAACACAAAATTTACTTCTCTGCACAAGAGAAACATAAACATAGAAATAAAGATTATACCGAATTCGTTACTTACATATCTAAAATATGAAAATCGTACTTTTTTGGTACTTTTTTTTTGCAAAACCTGTTTCTCCATTCATTGACATGCGCGTATTAAATTATGACCTACAACTACAATATTTAATTTTTCGTATTTCAAAGAGGGGAAATACGAAAAATTAAATTTCTTTCTTTGACATCACCGTACTTTCATGTGGTAATTTTTAAATTTTCATTAATATTGGACCTTGAAACATAAACAAAACATGCCTGGTCCTGAGTAAATAAAATCTGTTAGAAGGAGCTTTTTGGTACTTTTTTAAATTTCATTAATATTGTATTTAGAATTATAAAATAAAACATACAATTTCCTGAGTGGATGAAAATCTTTAAGAGGAAACTTTTGGTACTTTTTTCTCCAACTGCAACTTTTTGAATTTCCTAAAGTACTGGACCTAGAAACATAAAATAAGACATGCAAGGTACTGAATTAATGTGAATCTGTAAGAGGATTTTTTTGGAACTTTTTCGTTCTTGAACTGGTAATTTTTGAATTTTTATTAATACATAACCTAGAAATATAAAATTCAACATGCAGATGCCAGAGTGATGGGAAAACTATAAGAGGAGACTTTTTGTTACATATGTGTTTTTCAATTGGTACCTACTGATTCTGATTGGTACATTTGAGTTGAAGATAATATAGTATTTTTCAAAATAAATTCACTAAGGCGAAGAAAACAAATGCTTGAAACAGGTAAATTTATATATACTTGTTTTCTTTATATTTGCATAAATAGATGTGGTCAAATTTCGACCACTAGGCAAATACTACCCTAGAGGGATGCGAACTGACACCAAGGTAGTCCCGTGATAGGTCTTTTTTGGTAGAGACCGGTTCTAGTTCTCATACTTATATGAATGGGACCTATCACTTTTACATGGTGGTCAATTGACACCATTTGGCCAGTCACAAATCTATTCTCAATGAACACGTTTAGTGTTAGTTACTACAACGTAGTATTTTTTCAATAAAACAAGTCCTAGAACTTAATTTAAGAACAAAAATTCAGAAAGTCCCAAAATAATGTGTCAAGCCACCGGCTAAGACTGTAGTGTAATTTATTACCTTTTCTACCTGCTTGTTCTTTATATACATGAGTCGTTTATTTTGAAAGTGGCTTAAGTCCATTTTTTAAAAAAAAGTAGTTAATGATAACAACAATCGCAATCCTATATAATCTTTTTATTTATAAACAATTTAAGTCTAGTATCATTAAAATCGCTATGATTTTGGGCACTTGAAAATTAGTTAGCTAACGAAATCCAAAAAAAAAATTATTTTGAAACCGGTTTAAGTCCACAAATTTTTATTAACTAAAATGAAACGTAAAGATTTTTTTATACAAAACCTCTGGAAGAAGCAATTCATAAGATATTAAAAAACGCTAGTGGCGAACCTGTAAATTGGCTAAGGATAAGTTGGATGCGATTTATAAAAAGTGAACCCTATAAAATGTTTTATAAAGAATCTATGGAAGTGGATAAAGAGTTCAAAATACTTGACTTATAACCCTGTCGGGAAAGACCAAGCAACTTCAACAAAATAAAATTAACACCATTATACAAAAATTTACGCCCCATTTCAACTCCTAAGTATAAGAATATGATGGAGTTACTAAGGTATATACCACCTATGCGCCATGAATATTTTAACAAAACCTCACACATAACCTAAATGAGGAGAAACAATATTGCAAAATCTTTAATAAATAAATGTAAATTTAATTTTTTAAGAAATAAATTCATGTGTATTTTTAAAAACATTTTTTTAATTACATAAATAAAAATCTGTATCTAAATTGAAAGCTTCCTTATTTATTTTAAAGCTATTACATTCATCTACATCAAACATAAAATATTTACAATTTCTATTGCTTAATTTCTTTAAAATAAGTGGACTTATTCCTTTTCACAAACAAAAAAGTTATTTTATTAATTTTGAAAGTGGTTTAACTCCATTTTAGGTTCTGAAACAGAGCTTATTTTTCTAGTAAAGTTTACAAAATGTATTACGTTACATATTCTTACATGTTTAAGGTCACAAAGCCATAAAAAAAAATTAATACCACTTAACAATATTTTTGAAACAAATCAAACACAAACCCTTAAATATCTCAATAAAAGAAAAAATGGACTTAAACCACTTTCAAAATAAACGACTCACATGTTAAATGATTGATTCTCCTTTCACTGGTCATGAGTTCTTTGTAGTTACATAAGATCAGCTCTCAGAACATTTGCCCGAAAAATAGTTCGCAATCCGAACACAGTGTTATTTGTGAAAATTCTTATGTTTGCTTGCACACTGTAATAAAATTTCACAAATGATATGGGTGTCTCTCATATTCAATGGGAAATAACTTGCGTTATTCAAACGATGATGCAAGCTTGTGGCCTAAACAATTTAAAATTAAAACCGCAACTAATTTATTAGAAAAAAATCTTATATTTTACAAATGCAAATTCTCTTAGCAAAAGATTACAAAAAAAAAAAAATACAAATTAATAGCTTACATAAGAGCGTGTAGTAAATATACAAAATTAATTATATGAATTTTAAATAAAAGTTGTAATTATTTTTGAAATAAAGAACAAAATTAATAATAATATGAGTTCCAAAGTCTTGGCATCATACGTTGTGACATAAACTGGCGGAAGGGGTTAAGACGGACATTCTTCAAAATACAGTTGGGTGGCAAATCAACCTGTTGAAATTCAAATTCAAATTGTAAAATATTAGTTAATCGATATTTTAAATTATAGGGCAAACAGGTAAAGCAGCAAGTAGCATTGGAATGTATCCTCAATTTGTATGTAGAGGCTGATATAGCATATTTTTATTGTAGCTTAGGCGTATTAGCCAGCCTGGCCAATAATAACTTACAGTGTGGGCATGTGTCACTTTCACCGGTTTCTGGCCGGGACAAATAATAAATGATTCATGGCCTGCCAAAAGTTGGGAATTGACCATAGAATTATGGGACATAGGCGACATGATGGAATGAGGAACTGGTGGTGAAGAGACTATGGTTGCTGGACGAACGTCCGGGGTGTATTTTAAACTACTTGTAACACCTAAAGAGCTGTCGATTTGATTTGGCTTAAGATTCATGGAAGGCATGGGTTGTTTGGCGGAGGTTTTAAAATCTGTAATGTTAAATTTTTTTTAATTTAATTTAATTTAATGTTTTAATTTCTTTTTTTTTAAATTTTATTAATAAATAATAAAGCATTTTACCTTTAACATTTATATTAAATTCGCATTTGGCTGTTAAACCATCACCATTGGTGGCCTCGTAAAATACAGTATGGACACCAGCTCCAAATAATTCACCAGGGATCTGTTAAATGAGTTAAGGGTTAAGAAGAATTTTATTTCATTAGCTAAACTAAAAGTACCCTTGATTTATAGATTTTCTTTAAGCCATATTTGCTTTCGAATCTTGGCTCTTCCCATACCACCGATCGGAAGGCTTGATTTTTCGCCAAATGAATATCAAAAGAAGAGGTACAGAAAACTATACTTGGTCCCTCCGCATGCCTTACATGTATAACAGTCTTGCAGCGTGCCTTTCTACCTGTCGTAGGATCATGACCACGGAAAGCTACCGCATAGGTTCCTGGACCCAAATGAGCTTGCAAATCTCTTGTCCAAGCTGGTGAGGACTCAATATAACGATAATCCAAATTAGTAACAGGTTTCTCCAATATAATATGAGCAGTGCGTTCGCCATTGGTCAGGAATACAGTAGTATTGCGGGGACATTTAATAAATGGTCTTTGCCCACCAACACCTCCAAATGTTTGTGGCTTCCAACTCAAATTAGGAAGAGGTCGTTTTTGATATGTGGTCTGTATGCTGGGCAGAGGTTGTTTGTGTAGTGTTGGCAAAACCGAAGGTGTGAAATCATTTGTGGTGCCTAGACGAGTCTCAGTATGCATTGGCACACAATCAAATGTTCCATCATAGGACCATTGCATTTGTGAAGTGCAGACAGCTACTGATTTTCCCACTGGCACATAGCCAACGTTACACTTTAGGCGACAATGTTCTCCCATATAAATTGTACCTAAAGAGCACGATTGCGGTAACATGACACCATTTCTGGGTGTTGGAATACGTGGGCATACAATTGCTGCAATTATAACAAAACAAAATGTGCAGAAAAGATTAAATATGGAAATAAAATAAATATGCATGTATGTTTATTCAATTTTAAAATATAAAGTTCATCGTGACAGATATTAAATCAAACATAACTAAGGTCAGGCTTTTTTATAAACAATTTTACTGAAAGTGTTAAGGCCCAACTATAATAGCTTGCTTAAGCTACTATCAAAAATTAGCTAAAAAGCATCTCAAATGCATTTTAAAAAACAAAAACCAAATCAAAACTTTTAATTCGGTACGGCAAAGTGCGAAACTGATGTGCAATCACTTAAGCCAATGACAGTTTCATAAAACTAAACAAAAAGTTTCATTCATTTCTATATGGATTGACACTTTTAATTAACATGTATTGGGACAGTTGCTCAAGCCAGATTATGCATATTATAGTTAGGCCTTTAGAATCAAATCGCATCAAATTATTATTAACATTTTTGTTACATTTTAAACTTGTCACTGTTTATTTTATTAAAAAAAAAAATAATAATTTCAAAAACTTACGCAAACATTTATTTTCATGACCATCCCATTGACCCGAAGCATTGCAATAGCGTTGGCTAGGGCCTTCTAAGAGATAGCCTTGATTACACCACACTTTGCACTTGGTATTATAGAAACGCTTCTTTTTGTGACGATATTTAGTGCAATGAATCTCCCCATTAGTTGGAGCATCAAAAGCACTACATTGATCACGCACTTCTAGGCGTTTCTCACAAGTTCTCCTATCCGCACCCAGGGTATATCCATAATGACATTTGCACTCAAAACCACCATTATGATTTACACAGACACCTCCCATACAGCCGCCGTTATTATCCAAGCACTCGTTAACGTCAAAACATTCACGACCATTTTCCAATCTATAACCAATGGGACACAAGCACTCATATGAACCATTAGTATTGCGGCAATCGAATTGACAAACACCGGGCAATGTACATTCATCGATGTCCTCGCATTTGAAGGGATCATTCTGGCTGAAAGTGTAACCAGCTGGGCAGGTAATAGGGCAAGCATCTTCTCCATTGGCAGGCTTGGAGCCATCAGGGCAGCGACATTCAAAGGAACCTTCTGTGTTGTGACATTTGTGCAAACAAAAGCCATTGTTGCGAAGACATTCATCAATGTCCTCACAAGTCTTACCATCCGAACCTAAAGTCCAACCCTTTGGACATACACAACCTCTTTCTGGATCGCAGATGTGTGAGCAGCCACCATTATCAACATTGCACATCTCACTTAAACATTTCTTACCATCTGAGGATAGAGTAAAACCTTCAGGACAGGCACATATGTAGGAACCTTGAGTATTGTAACAGTTATGACTACAACCATGATCCGTTACAATACATTCGTCTATATCCAGGCATATCGTGTGGGTTTCTCCTAAGTAGAAACCCTTCGGACAGGTACATTGGAAGCCACCATCTACATTAACACACTCATGGGAACATTCATGACGTCCCAAAGCACATTCATCGACATCTAAGCAAGTATTTTGATCATCAGCCAACTCAAATCCTGGCTCACAGGCACAAGCGTAGGAACCTAGAAGATTTAGACAAATAGTACTACAATTCGCTACACTATCGGAACATTCGTCAATGTCCGAGCAGCTATGACCATTTGATGAGAGTATGAAACCAGAATGACATGAACAGGCATAACTACTAGCACTATTATGACATATATGATCACAGCCGCCATTCGTGAGAAAGCATTCGTCATTATCTAAACAGGTTTTGCCATCGGGATGTAAGCGGTAACCCTCTGGGCAAGAACACTCTACATGACCATTCATATTATTGCAAGCATGGGAACAGCCACCATTATTTTGCAGACAAACGTCAACCAAAATGCAAGTTTGATTATCGTCAGGATTTAACAAATGACCAGGTGGGCACGAACACTCATAGCTGCCCGGTAAATTCATGCAGAAATGAGTACAATGGCCATTATCAATAGAACACTCATCAATGTCCAAGCACATGGAAGAAGCTGGTGATAATTGTGAAGATGAGGATGGTGAAGAATTGTAGGAGTTAAGAAATGAATTTTCTGAATGTCCCTCATGATTAGATGACAATGAAATGATATTTACAGCAAGATTGGCAGACAAGCCCAAAGCATACCCAGGCGGACATAGGCAAGTAAATGAGCCATTTAGGTTTTCACAAATCATGTCATCATGACAAGTGTGCAAACCCAATGTACACTCATCGATGTCAAAGCAATAGTCCTTTAAAGTTCCTTCCAGGAACTCAAAGCCAGATTGACAAGAACACTTAAACCCACCTGCAAAGTTTGTACACAACTGATGGCAACCGCCATTATTATTCTGACATTCATCTATGTCAATGCAAGATTTGCCATTGCTATCTAAAATAAAGCCGGCATAGCAACCACAAAGTCCGTTCTCCTCGGACTTACAGATTTGTTCACAGCCATTCTTATTGTAAGCACACATGTCGGCTTCAACGCAATTAAGTCCCGTATCATCAAGAGCCATATTGCCTGGGCAAGCACAACGGAAGCCTTGACTCTCGGCCATACATTCGTGGGAGCATTGTTGATCACGGCAAGGATCTTCTAGCATGCTGGAGCAAAGACCTTCATTATTTGGTTCAGAACCATCAGAACACAAACAATTGAAAGTGCCTGCCAAATTGATACAATTTAATGTCCCACAAACACCCTGTTGTTCCAAACATTCGTCAATATCCACACATTCGTATTCACTGCCTTCGGCAAAACGGAAACCAACTGGACATGAGCAATGGTAATCAGACTCAGTGTTAACGCATTCATGTGAACATTTGTGCACCCTTGCAGAGCACTCATCTATGTCCACACATCTTGAATTAATTTCCGCATAGCCCAAAGGACACAAACACGAGAACGTTGATTTGTCTTCACTTGGCTGACAAACACCAGGCTCGCAGACTTTATTATGTTCACCACATGAATTAACCATTTCTTCGCAATTTATACCATCCACTGCCAAAGCATAACCTTCAGGACACAAACACTGATATGAACCACTAATCAAATCTACACAGTCATAGGCACAATGCGTTTTATTAAGTTCGGGATTTTGTAAATCACTGCAAGTATCCGCCACACAACTGCGACGATCACTGGAAATATGATGGCGTTCAGGGCAGTTGCATTGAAATGATCCGATTGTATTTATACAACCATGTGAACAGATCTTATACGAAGCTTCATACTCGTTTTTTTCCGTAACTATAGCACATTCATCTATATCAATACATGTCTTTTCGTCATCGGCTAAATCGAAACCAGCCGTACAGGTGCATTCGTAACCACCCTCAATATTAACACAAATTTCGCAGCCGCTTGTACCCTCGCTGCACTCATCAATGTCCACACATTTTCCGTCCTCAGCTTTGAAACCTTCATTGCATTCCAAAACCTCCGAAGTTCTAATGATACCAGAGCTGTTGGTATGTTCGTGATTTGTTTCGTTTGTGCTTTCTTCTACATCCTCACGGCTGTTCAATGGTACAATACAACGGTAGGAGCCGGGAGTATTTTCACAACCATCGCGACACTCAGCAAGAACTTCGGGCAGCTCACATTCGTTTATATCTAAAAAAAAAACAAATAGTGAAGGATATTAGATTCAGAAGAATTATTAAGTATTTAAAACAAATTGTGAGCATCTTTAATGGCGCACGGGCAGACGAATCAGTAGTAAAAGTATTTGAATGATGATTTACCAAAATGTTGGGATGTGCTAGATTGTGAATTACATACATCGGTTACTCGTTGAACACAATTGTAGATAAATGTTTTCGTTAGATCTAAATTTGATCGTTTCTGTGCTAAAAAAAATTATCTGTTCTGTGCACCTTAGCGTTTCGCAGCTAAGGTGCGTAACAGTTGAAGTTTCGCACCTTAGCCGCCGGCCAATTTCTGACTTCTTGAGCTTGTCAATTTAATTTAAAGTCCCGATACTTCTATAAATTTTCAGTAAAATTTCATCAAACTTCCGAGCGCCTTAAGTTTAATAAAAGGGTTTCAGATATTTTAAAACGTCCAGCAGGTGTTGAGTAAGGAAAAAATAAGCTTTTATGGCATATTTTATTTCAAATTTATTTATTTTAATATAAACTATGGCATTTACAATATTACTCCACAGCTTAGTGAGGTGACACAGAACCGTGGCGTCTAATTCTTATTGATTTTGCCAATTTAGTTTAAACAATGGTCTGGATTATGTTCACTTAATCGACATCAGCCAATTTCAACTTATTTTCAAAGACCCGCGGCTTATTTAAACTTTATAAAAAGGTTCATCGTACTTAAGTTTCGGAGGCCCCGTAGGTAGCCAAGAAATTTTGGAAAGTCTACTGTAAGAACAGATGCGGTGGGTCCTTAAAAACTACTTAATTAAAAATACTTTTACTAAAACTTTTTCGCTTGGAGTTGCAACTTAATTCTAAAGCTTTTATTAAAGGTCTGGCTTATTGGCCCAAAATAAGCTGGCCATTCTATAAGCTCAACACTGGCCTGTGCCTACGAAAAACCCCAATTTTAGTCATTAAAGTCATGTTTAAATTTTTATTTCATTTTAAGCAGATACAAATAGTCTGCAGCAGTCTCCTGTGAAATTAAAATCTCAGCTTTTTCTTGTATATCAATAAATGTTTTTTGATTAATTAAGGGAATACTTTTTTGCACTATACTGTGTGTGTTAAGTGTTAAGTGTTAACCGCCAAACAGCAACCACGTATTTACTTTAATCTCCAACTTCATTTATAAATAATGCTGACACTTGCCATACGAAGAAAATAGCATCATCATGGCTTACAAACCTTCACAAGTTTTGTCGTCCTCTGACATATGATATCCCGTTGGACATAAGCAAAAAATACGACCCATCGAAGACAGACATGTATGAGAACAACCCCCATTATTAAGCAAACATTCACCACTATCGACACACGTGTGATTATCAGAAGATAATTGAGTGCCTGTTAAATTATCACATGTGCACCTGTAGCCCGACCAAAAATTGTGACAAGTATCCTGACAAGGGCCATGACCGTTGCGTAAAAGACACTCATTAATGTCTAAATGCAGAAAATTAATTAGTATTGATGATACGAATATGATGGCGCAAAAGAGGTGATGATGTCATTGATTGGAGATGAAGTCGTTGAGAACGCGGATGGGCGATAAAGTAAAAGTTACATGTGAGATAATAAAAAAATAATTATTTTTAGGAAGTTTGTCATTGAAAACCTACCAACACACGTGTTGCCAGTGAGCGTATCAATCTGTAAACCACTTTCGCAAGTGCATTGGAAAGATCCAGGTAAATTCTGGCACACCTGCTCGCAGCCGCCATTTTTAATGGCACATTCATCAATGTCTAAGGAAGTGCACAATTTAATACATTTAAGAGTTAAGCACAATCTCTAGCACTTACCATGACAAGAAGAATAGTCGTAAGGATCTAAACTGAAGCCTTGAGAACATGAACACTTAATGCGTGGTTCATTTTCACCAGGAAAAACAACACGTTCACACTTTTGTTGACAACCCCCATTGTCGGAACCACAATTATAGTCCAGTACACGTGGTGAATAGGGATCTGGAGTAGGTTCCGCCACTGCGGGAAGTTCAGTTACTTCATGTGTTTCTTCATGATGGGACGTTTCAGCGATTTGGTTTGTTACCTCAGAAGATTCATGATATTCGGTATGCTCCTTTTCTACATTAGGAATTTCATTGCTAATTTCTTCTGTGTCACGAGTTGGAGCTTGAGGTTGTGTTGGAGGAGGAGGTGGCGGTATAGCAACATTTTCCTCTTCTTCAACATCCTCCTCAACATATTCTTCGTATTCTTTAAAATAAAAAAAAGTAAATAATTGTTTAATTTACTTGATTTCTTAAAAGTTTCTTACCATCTTCGTCGCCCTCAGTATACTCTCCCAAAGCAATACAAACTGGTAATTCACCCATCCATTTACTGCTGCCACAATACAGAGTATTTATTTCCGAATCTTCAAATTCAAAATTGTCATTACATGAATAAGCAGCTGCCAAGAACACTTTATCTCCACGACGTCTTCGATCATACTTCTGAACAAAACCATGCCTAATTTCGGGAGCCTTTACTTTTGCCTGTATACAACTCATATCCAGAGTAGTTGCCAAAGCTGGAGACACCATACGATCTTCTGGTATTTCTTGCTGCTTTCCTTTTTTACCCTTTGGTACAGCATCTTCACCATCGTTTTCTTCTACTTCATTCGATTTTTCTTGCCGTACACATTCTGGTGGCTTGGTGTTCCATTCATCAGTATCGAGATCACACACCAATTCGCTAGCTCCATGTAATTCAAAACCAGGTTGACATGTGTAAATGGCACGAATAATGTCTTCCTCATCTTCGATTTTTATATTGGCATGTCGAACACTCGGTGGCACCTCACAATCTTCATACGCTGCTGCACTAACTGGAATTGAAGAAAAAAAATATATTACGTTATAAATATTTCGTTTATAATAAAAATAAAAAAAATAAAAAATAAAGAGTGCTATAATCGGCTGAGTCGAATCTTTTGTACACTCCACCGATAGTTAGAATATTTCTGGAGTGGGCTCTATATCTTTATTTGAGTAAAAATATTGCTATAGTAATAAAATTTGTTGTGGTTTAGTTCTAGTTATATTATTGGCCGAGGATTAGACATTTCTATGAGTTTTATAAATCTAGGCATACGAAACCTAATTTGAGTAAAATATCATGATTAAGCCGAACTAAAATTATTTTCAAAAGGGTAATTTATATTGAACCCATGGTAAATTTCGGATCAAAAATCGCTAGAGAGATTTCTGGCGTTAAAAAACATAAATGATACCTAAATAAAACCAAATACAATAGTGAAATTTTTTAACGTTTTATAAGTTTAAAAGTGCTTTTCAGAAGGATCAGCGTTTAAAAAACTGCAGTCAAAGTAGGAAAACTGCCATTTTCTCCACATCTTTATTTGTCATTGGCAAAAAAAAACCGTTGCTTTTACTTCTGATTCTTTTAATATAAACAGTCTCTGACAAACCAACTCAAAAATCGAAAAGTTGTACATAAATTTTCGATTTTTGTTCGAGAGTTTCTGGTTTCGACTGCAGCTTTTTACACCCTGGTGGCAAATTATGGCAGTCGTGATCGAATACTTTTTCGATACGAAAGCAATTTTATTTATAATTCTTTCTGTCCATACTGAATGGATGGAAATTATTTTTTTTTTTCTGTTGTAAAGCATTTATTTGAGATTTGACAAAACTGAAAAAATAATTTCGATTCGTTCAATATTGACTGAAATAAAATTTCTTTCGAATCGAAAAAGTATTCGATCACAACTGCCATAATTTGCCCCCTGCTTTATATACGACATATAGTAAAATATGAACCATTAGCACAAAATTTCATGGTGTTATTTTTGGCCATATCAAGCTAAATTGGACCAAATTTCACCCCAATATCTATATTTATACGGTTTAAGGCGGATTTAAATTATTTCACAGAGTAGGCTTTATATGGGACCTATTGTAAACTATACAACGATCTTTACGAAATTTGACTGTCTGATTACTTGTCCAATAAAAAGTTGCACACGGAATGACAAACTTCACTACTAGTGATGGAGGGAAAACACTAGACAGATCGATTATTCTACTTTCAATTAATTCATTACTTGAGATATTCTCAAAAATTTATTAAAAATTCGTTTTAATTTGTTAGCGGTTAAACGTGTCTATGTTCATAACAAAAGATTTGATTGACTTAACTAATATATTTTTCCATTCGGTTGCATTAACCATTTTCCCGATTTATAAATAAAAAAAATAAAAATAATTCGAATAACCTCCATTTTTTGTGTGTTTATTTATTGTTTATGTACCGTTTATTTATTCCCCCTTATCGTGTTTGGCGAACTTTTGGTAATAGATTGAAGAGAACGTGAACTTGCTTCTTTAAATCTATTACCAAACAGTCGCAAAAGTATTCTTAACTCGCCAACCACGAAAAGGGCGATTATTAGTGTTATTAAATACATACATACATTATTTATCCGACCAACACAGACAATGTTGAGAACATCATGGACCTACTCTCTTAAACAGAAAGAATTCTTATCGCACCTAAAAGATTTCAAATAAGACCAAGCGGGCAGTGTTGGGGAACTGAGAAAGCATTGGGATAAATTCATAAGTGGTGAACATGACGAGCTTGAATCACAGCGCCTCTAAGAAATCCAAATGAAGCAGGAAGCAATAGGTGGCCCAAATTCCTAGTGACCCCGGAGCTGAATATAGTGGTAAAATCACCGGGAGAGTAGTAATAAGATGACTCACCCCTCGATAGCATCTATAGCCGCCGAGTCCAAAATGGATTTGATGGATAAGCTCAGAAGGTGGAATATAGACTTTGACGGGACTAGTGATCAATTGGAGTCTATAGAGCGTGCTGGAGAGAAAGCCCACATGTACGATGTTGACCGGACCAAATATTTTTTGAATATGATATTTAAACTTATATTATTAAATAATTTGTTTTTTACTTTTGACAGATAATTCAGCTTATAATTAGTTTAGTGCTCACAATAAACAATTGGGACATATAGCTTTTTTTTGGTTGTGAATACCAAATAATTATATTTTCATTTGTTGTACACGAATTGAAACCATACTAACAATCAATAATTAGCTGCAATAAATGAATAAGCAATTATATTATAAAATTTATTGACAAAAGCTAATTATTAATTGTAATAACCAATATTCAGTATTACACTTCAATAAATTCGGTTGTGATTGACACTATTCGTACTAATTTTTAGTATTAAATAAAATTAGTTATCATAACTAATAAAAGAATTGAAGGACTCATATTTCAGTTAGAATTACGCTTTAATAATCATTAGTATTAAAAATCAGTTAGAGTTACACATTTTTAATAGTTGCAATAATAAATTATATTTCCTGATCAATATTTTATTACTGCAACCGTTTTCCAACCAATTTGTTTTCTGTGTGTATACTTTTGTTTAGAAGAGAAATTTCGTTAGGTTGATTCCAGTAATTTAGCATTGATTAAGGGTTTCAATACATTATACATTTTTTAAGAACAACACTATTTCTCGTATTTTTTTATTATTATAAATCAAATCTAAAATATTTATGTTTACAAAGTAAATATTGCTCATATATCGAGCCCTTACCTTAAGCGACATAATTTTCAATTTTCGTTTTTTTAATATAATGGCCATGTTCTTGCCATTGCGATTTACAGAACACCTAATTTGCGATTTTAAGTCAGAATCGCCAATGTTAAGCGTTTTGCGATTGTCAAAACATGACTTTATGGTCACATAAGGTACCGCTAAAGGCCATGTCAGATAAAACTTCATCGCTTTGCGTGACGTTTCTAACTTTGACTGAAAAGCGTAACGCAAAAGGTGTATGTCACAATAAACACTTTGACAACACTCACGCATTGTGTGTTAAAAAAAAAAAATAAACAAAAAAAATTTCTACTAGTAGATTGTCAAAGCACGCAAAAAGATGAGAGTTGCCTAACTTTTCGCTTCGCTTTGCGTTAAAAGTTCTTTATGTGACATGTTTCGTATAAGTATGTATATTTCATCTTAAATGTCAAAGCGAATCTCTGACGCAAAGCGAAGCAAAAGTTTTATCTGACATGGCCTTAAGATTTTAGAGCAAAAACAATTTTATCTCTAGTGACAACCTTCATACAAAATTTTTATAAAATACATAAAATTAAAAAAAAAAAAATCCTGAAAAATTTTGTTTTTGTCGCTAAAGCTCTTTTTGCGGTTATGACTCGATGATACAATACTACACTATAATAGAATGGAAAGAGAGAAAAAACCTAACTCAGCTGTCAAAAGAATCTAACTGTATGCTAACTAGTTGCTTAGGCCAAATCATCAGGAAACTTTTATCCAACTTTTATGCAAATAAAACTGTAGAGTGAATGAGAATTACGAACACTCAAAATTTTTATTTGCAATGATATCAAAGCGTAAATAAAATACCAACATTCATAGTGTAATGCGCATAGGAACTAGCTTATCCTCCAACAATAAATTGCATTGAATTTATCAAGAATGAAACGTGGGAATTAAGCACAACAAACAATAGGGATATTCACAAGGTGTGCCATCATGTTATATTGTCATAATGTTCTAACATTTTACAATAGTTTAAAAGTATTGTTGTTGCTTTGTTAACAAAAAGTGTCTTAAATTAATAGAACTTTGCTTGCCATGTGTATTGTGCTGTCGTAATTAATCAAAAGAGACATGCGCTAAGCGGCTGAGCCGAACCGCGTTAGTTTTTGTAGCCGTCGCCGTTAATGGTATTGTTTTATCCGGCTAATAACCGGCGGCTCAAATTCTATCGTCTTAGGAAATTAATTTGTGATTTGCGTCTAAAAAATGGAAAATAGTCAGGTAATATCTAATTTAATTTATTAATTCACGGATTAGAATTAAAAAATATTTTGTTGTTAGGTATTAGGGATGCCAAACGGGAAATCCCGAAATCCCGGGATTTATTTTTGTTAATCCCGGGATTAAAAAATATTTTGTTGTTTGGTATTAGGGATGCCAAACGGGAAATCCCGAAATCCCGGGATTTATTTTTGTTAATCCCGGGATTTTTAATATATCCACTTTTGTGTACAAAAATGTTGGTTTTTATTGAATTTTTATACTCTATACAAAAATAACAGTTTAAGCACGCCGGGTACAAGGATTACCTCCTCTATGGTATAACAAACATCGGCTTCGCTAACTAAAGCAAACACGCTTCGCTAACTAAAGCTTTCTTTTTTAAAAATAAATGTTATATATACATATAATACCTTTTGAAAATTCATAAGTAAATAAAAAAAGGGCTCCGTGCAATTACTCCCAGGTGCAATAAGTCCCAAGAAAAAAATGAAATTAGACCCAAAAATGTTTCATACAAATGTGGGAGTAATTTCATTATGAAATAGCTCCCAGCCCTCTCGGTTTTATTTAATTTTTTTGGAAGTTATTTAATTTTTTGCCTGGGAGTTATTTCATAACGAAATAAAATCCAAATGAAATAAGTCCCCGAAAAAATTAACGTGGAAGTTATTTCATTTTATTTTGGTTTTCGGTGTTATTTCATTTGACGTAGGAGTTATTTAATTTTTTGTGGTAGTTTTTTCATTTTCAATTATTTGCAATTTCTTAAAATTGTTTAAAATTTTAAACGGTATTTATAACAGGATATTTCAAACTATTTGAATACAATGACTTAAGTTTATCAAAGAAGAAAATTTTGCTAATTGCAATTGCAGTGTCTTATGGTTACCGGCTATGCAGTGAAGCTTTAGTTAGCGAAGCCGGTGTTTAATATACCATAGAGTATAAAATCCTTGCGCACGGCCAAAGGCCGGCTATGCAAAAAAGCTTTAGTTAGCGAAGCCGGTGTTTGTTATACCATAGAGTATAAAATTCTTGCGCCCGGCCGAAGGCCGGCTATGCAGAGAAGCTTTAGTTAGCGAAGCGTGTTTGCTTTAGTTAGCGAAGCCGATGTTTGTTATACCATAGAGGAGGTAATCCTTGTACCCGGCGTGCTTAAACTGCAGGCAGTTGCCATTGCAGGAGGTCAGGATATAATAAAATGCCCCATTTGTTGTCAAAATGTCGAGGACTCAATGTTAGTTTTTTGGTAACCTAATATGTAAATATTCAAGTAAAACGAATACATATATAATACATTTCTTTGGAAGTTGTTTCATTTTTTTTGGGTCTTATTTCTTTTTTTTCGATGGACTGTTTTTGGAAGTTATTTCATTAATGTCTTTAGGAGTTATTTCATTATGAAATAACTCCCAAAAGTTGGGGTTTGTTTCATTTAAGACTTGGAAATTATTTCATTTTTTCTGGGATTTATTTCTTTTTTTCAGTTTGGGACTTATTTCATTTATTTTGGGATTTAATTCATTGGGAGTTATTGCACTGGGACTTATTGCACCTGGGAGTTATTGCACGGAGCCAAAAAAGTGTTGTTAATTTAAAAAAATCCAGAAATCCCGGAATTTCGGGATCGGGATTTCAAAATCCCGAATCCCGGGATTTTCTAAAATCAATCCCGATTGGCATCCCTATTAGGTATATATTTATTTTTCTTATTTGTTTTAAATCAGCTGACTTAAATTATCGGGGTTGTTTACAATAGTCGTGTGAATCCTCCAAATATCTTATTAATGAAAATTATGTATTCCCAAAAATTACTATAATATTTTTTTCCTTATTTTTAAAGTATATTTGGCATAACTTGGCCGTTTTTCCACAAATTTTGCAAACTTATAAAGCATAGCAAAGTATAGTGAAGGCAAAATGTCGAACACTATTTTTTGAAAAACTATTAATGCCATATTTTATGGAATTTTTTAATTTATTTATCTAATTTATTAGCATATATTGCACGGACGCAAATCATTGCACCGACATTTTTCAAATTTAATATTTTGTTATATTTTATCAATTAAAACATGTGTGGCAAATATTGACTTTTTACTATAACTCCTTCTATTTATGGCCGCTCGTTACATGAAAACAAGACAATGTCAATTAAAACATTTTAACGCGGAACGATCTTCGGTTGTGTTTTTAGCATCGCTCTTATGCTTTTGCGCCGACCTTACTGACGTTTTTGGACATTATCTTATGTTATACAGGAGGCCTGTATTACTGGAACCCTAATTGTTAGGTTTTTATGGAAATTATGATACTTTTAAGCTAATTTTTAGATATTTTTGCGAGCTGTAAACTCATTTGGGTGGTTTAAAATAGAAAAATTTTCGATATCACTAGTAGTGTGTCAAAATTACCAACGTTGAACTATGTTTTGCAGGCATAAAGTTAATGTAAATTTTAGCGTATAACTAAACCAAGAAAAATAGTGATTTTGCAGTTCTCTGATCACTACCGATTGATAAATATATCTGGCATACATATCGTCGTTCCGGAGTTATGTTGTCCTATATCACAGAATCGAAAAATATGAGATAAGACCGTTTCCTGTGGTAAATTTACCAGATCTATCGATCTGCGCAATCCTCACGTCTCTATCTCTTACATAGCGTTTACATTTGCCAGTACTGGCAAGACAGTAGCAATACATTCAAACATTTTCACTAATACATAAACACTTTTACAGCTATTTTGTTTTTGCATTGTTTTGCCAACTAATATGTATATGCTTACTGTCTTGCCAGTACTGGCGAATGTAAACGCTGTGTTATGGTTAATGAGATATTACCAAGCCATTTTGTTGTATATGCACTTTTGCGAAAAATTATATGCGTTATAATACGTTATAAAACGAAAGAAAACTTTGAATTAAAAAAATCTTGCGTTATCTTGTTGCATGTCATGTTGCAAAAAAGAGACTATCTTATTAATATTACTGTTATTTTAACATTTTTCGTTTTATATGTAAAGATTTTTTTCGGACGTAGTACACAACGCTTTTTATATTGATGGAATATTGCTATATTGCCTTAATTCACTTTACTGTTAAGCAATTAAAGGCTAAATATTCAGGGTGGTCCAACCATAATGCACAATGTTAATTGTGAATAAAACAAAAAGTTTTTAGAGAATAATCTGAATATTTTTTATTATTATAAAAGGATCTATGACAACTATGCGTGAGACAAAAATCGGCCAAATGCTTGTCGTGGCTTCGGTGGCATACCTCTGCCCTATGGTCCATATTTTCAATGGCTCTGAGACATAATTGAGGTTCAATGTAATTAATGTGTCAAATTATCATATCCTTTAGCTCTTGGCTTATTGACGTACACTTTTTATTTTAAATATTACCAAAGAAAGAAGGCCAACGGTGTCAAATCATATGATCGTGATGGCCAGTTAACATGACCATTGAATTTCTCGTGCAGAAGAGCCATTATTTATTTGGCCGTGTGACACATTCTTTTGGGACTACTTTCTGGCAAAAATAAATCCGTTATCAGTTTGCGATAGCGAACACCATTAACAGCAACTACTTGGCATATGATGCCCGATGATGCCGCCTGGCCATAAACCGCATCAAGCATGCACGCACAGGCGTTTTCACATTTCCTACAGAGCCGGTTTGCTAAAATTTCCCCACAATTATCCCGATTATTTGATCGAGTATGCTGACCAAAAAAATCAAAATGTGCTCAAAATGTGTTTTTTTGAGTTAAACTCCCATTTTCGTAAAAGGTTCAGCAATCTTAACGCGCTGCTCAATGCTGCACCTCTCCATGGTTGAATTTGGCACTGATACCAAGAAATGTCAAATTAAGTTGGACAAAAGTTTGACGTTACGGTATGACTCACAGTTAACATCGTGCATTATGGTTAGACAACCCTTAAGTTATAATAAACCTTAAAGGCTCAGTTAGTCTATACTTTCTGTTCTGTTACGAATCAGCTGATTTATTTTTGTTATTAAAAAACCTGTGAAATTGATTAGTTTTTCTGTTCTGTTGCGGTTCAGTTTGTTAAAATCAAAAGATTGTTAAGTAATTGTAAGTGACAGCAAAATAAATAATAAAAAAATACATATTTATATTGAAATAAACTATTTTTTGATTTTAAGAATTCATAAAATTTAATTTCTTCAAATGTATGTGCATTAAAGTTATTGAAATAAAACAATGGACGGTTAAAAACTAATAAATTTGTCGTAAATGGCTGATAAGTTGTTACAATTTCAAAACAGAACGGCAGGGAACAGAACAGAAACAGAAAGTAAAACTAATTCTGCCTTAAAATTATTCATACATAAGGAAAATCGATAATATAAAACCTATAACTACACGTAAATATATTTGTCACTTGCATAAATTTATGTTCGAAAATTTTTATAACTTAATTTTCAATATTGGTAATACACGTGAATGTAGGTTTTTAATACCTTATTTTGACTTATATCCCACAAACTAAAAAAAATATCGCAAAAAGTGGCGTATACGACAAAATTGAAAAATTTTTTCGGACGTGATAATGGCTATAACTTAAAAATTTTTTTCCATGACTTTGGATGTTTTTACATAAATCGATAAAGAGCTTTAAACACAATATCTGACAAAAATATTGGACTACTTTTTTCACGTACATTTTTGTGTATAAAAATTTGAACCTTTAGATTCGATTTCCCAAAAAAAAATTTTTGTAATATACGGCAAGATAACCTCGGCACGTCAATATGAAGAGCTTCATAACAAAACAGATCAATTCCACTTGTACAATTTTTGGATAAATAAACAAAAAAAATATGAATTTAAGCCAGCACTATGTATGTTGAATAGTTGCGTTTTAATCCGTTTCAAAGTAAAAAAATCGTTAAAACAACGACGATAAGGACTTTAGTACACTTAAAATATAATGTAGTTCAATTCAAACGAAAGTTCATTTTAAACACCTTAAAATTCATTTAAAAAAACGGATCATTTACATTTCATTTAAAACAAATGATTTTTACATTATTTTTTAAATTTTTTATTTATTAAACAGCATTTAGCTTTAAATTGAATAGTTTTTACTTTTAAAAAATATATTTTAACCGAAAAAGATTAAACTACATAACAAAATAAGCACTGACAAACATTATTTTTTGGTAGTTTATTTTTGAATAACAAACATAAATGTTAAAAAAAACAGTTATTCGTAAAAAACCTATATTTTTATTCAATTTTAATGGTATGGAAAACGAATTTAATAACCCACAATCAGTTACTGTAATAATATTATGAGTGTATGTACCAGGGCTGTCAGATATGGTGATTTCTCGCCAAACGTGGCGATTTTGAAACGTGTTTGGCGATGGGATTTTCCATTTGGCGACTGCCGACTTTTATGGCGATTTCTGATATAGCTGGCGATTAACTTGGCTATTTTAACCATTTATATTATTTCGGCGATTTTGTTTAACAGCTTGTTATTTTTTGTTATCATTACTAACATAAAAAAAACTTGCAACTTTTTTAATTCAAATATGTAGTATGTATGCAGGTCAAAACTCCTGTAATGAAATCGGTGGGGCTGAAGTGTACGATCTTATAGACTTGTGTACTTAATTAAATTTTTTTTAACTGAATACATATATCATCTCCATTTTATGTTATTCAGAAAAAAATTACAGAATCAACACAACATTTACTTTCGCCGACTTTTTTGTATTTTTCTCAGTTTTTGGCGATTTTTGGCTGAAATATTATACTAGCGCTTTTTGTATGCAAAATTTAATTTAAAAAAAATTTACAAAAACTGGACAAAATTGACGTTTGGCGATTTTTGGCGATTTCTGACCTTCGTTTTGGCGATGGAGCTCAAAAAAATCTGACAACCCTGGTATGTACACTATTATTCGGTAAAAAAAAACATTAAACTTAAAAAGAGGAATTGTGGCGTTTTGTTAGGCTGTGTTCATACGGCTTATTGACATGATTGCTACTTTATAGGCGAGAGGGACAAGGGGAAAAGAAACGAGTTCACAGATGCATGTACTGTTTTTACGTTTTGCTTTTTCATTCGTTGTTTAATTTTGTTATTGTTTTCAATATCAAAAAAGCACATGTCGTCAACATGACATGAATCATTTGAACGCCAACTCATGCTCAAAGAAGAAAAAGCAAGAGTCTTGTCAATAAGACATGAGCCGTATGAGCTCAGACTTAAGGCTCAGTTAGCCGGGAGTAACAGTAACGTTACAAATCAGCTGCTTCATTTTGTTGTATGCAAAGCAATTAGAACAATTACAGTTAGCAGTAAGATGTAACGTCTCAATCTGTAAGAAATAGATTGGTCTTACTTTTTTACGGTAAGGTTACTGTTACTGTTACTCCCGGCTAACTGAGCCTTTAGTCCCAATTTCCACAATGCAAGTCTTATTGATAAACTTATCACATTTTCTTCTTTGAATCAGCTTCGGCGTTTTCACGAGTCAAGTCTTATTATTTATCTGTTATTTCATGCTACGAAATTAACTTTGTACAACGAAATTAAAAATGAAAGACAATTGGCAAAATAGACCTGTAGTGCGATTCTGTAATTACCCTACGGGAAATTTGTGTCAATTGTTCCAACAGAACTGGTCCTGGGACTTATGAAAATAGAATAAGTACCAAAAGAAAGAACTCATGACCGGTGAAAGGAGGACCAATCACTTAGCTGGTATATGAAGAACAAAAAGGTAGAGCAAGTATTGAATTTATTAAAACGCTTTTTGTATCTAAATATCGAAATTAATATAACTAGCAATTTTTTTAATGTCTGTTTTATTAAGCTTGAGGTTCCCTTTTTTAATAAATAGTATAATTTTTTTTAGTCCTAGGACTAGTTTTATTGAAATAATACCTAGGACAAGCATTGTATAAACTAGCACTAAACACGTTCATTGAGAATAGATGTGTGACTTGTCAAGTGGTGCCTGTTAGGTGTCAATTGACCCCCTCCAATGACAACCCCATGTAAAAGTGATAGGTCCCATTCATATAAAGTGTTAGAACCAGAACCGGTCTCTACCGCCGAAGAACCTATCACGGGACTAGTTCGGTATCAGTTTGCTTCCCTCTAGGGTAATTTTAGCAATAGTTGTCATTGTTAAAAAAATTAACAAGCAAATTAACGATTTTTCTATTCTGTAACATTTTAAACAGCACTTGTTATCGTTAAGTCAGCTGTTTGTGTTAAGTAAACGACAACTTTTTTAGTGTTGTTTATTTATTGTTAAACGTCGAAAAAATAAAAAATATTTATATTCAGCATTTTTCATTTTTCGAATTTATTCTATGAGCTAAATTTCAGTTATGTATTTTATAAAGCTTTTTTGTAATAGTTCTATTCCTACAATTTATAAAATACATAACTGAAATTTAGCTCATAGAATAAATTCGAAAAATGAAAAATGTTGAATATATTATAAAGTTACCTTCGGAAGGAAAAAATTCCCATTTTCTATTTGTTAAAAAATATTTAGTTAAAAGAAATAATATAACTTGAAAATGTTAATTAAATAATTTGCATTTAATTTAATAGTAAAATGTTTGGCTTATCTTCTTAAAAAAACAAAAAACAAAAAAAAAATCTGTTTAGTTTTAATAACTTTATTTGTTTTTTTTTTTTTATTCCTCTTTGTGTTTTTCGTTATTTTGCCATTTTTTTGACAGTGATGCCACTTGACGTTAATTTTTATCTACATATGATGTTAACAACAATTTACAGAATCACATAATCGTTAGTGCAAACAACAAAACAGGCTGACAATTATAACAACTGTTGTTATTGTTAAAAGTTACAGAATCCCACTACTGCTGAAAATAACGATTGAGAAAACAAAACGCATATGACGAGTACAGCAAGCTGAGTACTCGTTTATTTTCCCCTCGTCACTCTTGCCTACAAAGTAGCAAGCTGATCAATAAGACTTGCATTGTGGAAATTGGGACTTATGGACCTCCTCATAGGAATGCTTATTGGTGTTTTGCATTGCGGTTTAACAGGGGGAATAGCGCGTTTTGGTTATAAAAAGTTGACAACGCTGCATCATAGCACCTGTACGGATTTTTGAGAAAGAATTGTTTTTTTTTTGTTTTGTTTTGAGAGACTTCCGATTCTATTCAATATTCTATATCTAATAATGTCATTTTTAATTTTCTTAAAAATGTTGTATTATTTAAATTTATATTATTTATTAAACCGACGAAATATTAACGTACATTTTCTTGTGATTCATGATATTTCTCTCTAAACACATACATAAATATTTTGACATAATATTCTATTTTTGGCTCAAATATATTATATTTATGCAGTTTTGTTTGCTTTTACCGGCCGGCTTCGATAGTGTCACCCACTTTTTACTTGAAGCAGGAAAATGTGCGTTCCATAAGATTTATTGCCACTTAGAATCTGATATTGTATTTTTAAAAGAAATTTACCTAATTATTTATAATCAAGAAATCTTGAGAATGTTAAAGTCATTATAGAATTTGGCTAAAAGCCAAATTTTATCCCAAAGTAAAATTTTTTTCCAAAAAAAAAAAAAAAACATCAAGATCAGGGACTAAATAAGAGTGATTTATATCTGTCAACTGGCACAAAATTAATAATTAATTGAAAACTATTCTTCTTTAATGAAACTAACTAAATTCGAAATAAACCTTAATGAATCTTAAGAGTCAAATAAGCCAAACAAACGGTTACTCAGATATTAAAAATTTTTAATATTCACACAAACATCTTGTTTTAGCCACACCACAATATTGGAGAGAGTATTATGCGTTCCCTTCAGGAAATCTGTACTGATTCACTATTGACACAGTCACCAGTACTAGTGACTTATTATACCCCAGCCAATCTTAGTTACTGTAGACATTTAATATGTCGTGTCATTGAAATCTACTACTGACGTTGGTACTTGGAACCAGAGAATAACTAATATATTAAGGTTAATCCAGTCTACACTTTTGGAACAAATACGAATTCATAACACTCTTTTTTATTATTGTTTTAGCTTTTATAAGAATTATAAAAAAAAAAACACATAAAATTCAGAAAAATGTATGAAATCTTTATTTGAATCGATAGTACGGTCCATATAATTTAATGTTTGAAGATTCTTTCATGCAAATGTTGACCGTGACTGCGCCTCAAATGGTCCATCCGCTTAGTCCAATTTTGGCATACCCTTTCCAAATTTCGGCCGGTATCTCATGAATAAATGCTTCAATGTTGTCTTCCAATGCGTCAATTGAAGCGGGCATGTGTGTATAGACATGGGCTTTAACATAGCCCCACAAAAAATAGTCCAAAGGCGTTAAATCGCACGATCTAGGCGGCCAATTGACCGGTCCCGAACGTGAAATAAAATGTTCACCGAAATCGCCTCTCAATAAGTCCATTGTTAAGCGTGCTGTGTGGCATGTGGCACCGTCTTGTTGAAACCACATGTCATGCAAGTCAAGCTCTTGCATTTTGGGCAAAAAAAAGTTGGATATTTAACATTATTTAAGGTGCTTTTTGAGCTTTTTGCTTTTTGTTTTGTTAAAATAAATAAAATTGGGTTAATTATATACTACTGAAAAACTGAAGCGTGCGCTGTAAGGCGTGCAACACAAAGGGATCACGGCTTTTATCAAAAAATCACGAATAAGTGATTTTAGAATTCTCTTATATTCATCTTTCTTTTAGGGATTAGACTTTGTATACCTTTTGATGCAAAACTTGCTACAAATTAGGAAAACACACTTCACCTTTTAAAATTGCTTCCACTTTTTGTGGCGTGCGGCACAAAACTTTCGCAACAAATGCCTGCTAAGAAATTATGATGTATGCCATTCGTAAGTACATATTAATATCACTAAATTCTATATAGAAGTTGAAGCTATATCTTTTGAGAGACCATTAAATGTTTATATATCAATCAGAAAACACATGCGAATGTAGCGTTCGTTACGCAGGATTTGCCCATATGACTTGATTACACTTTGAGGTAGAAGTTTAGGTATGTTCAATACATTTAGGATATCTATTGGGAAAGGTGTTTTGAGATCTTCTAAAATAAATTCAATAAGAGGAATGTAACCCACAACTCGGTAGTAATCTTCCACATTTTGGATGTGATTATTTAGTTCAAATCTTGTCCTTTCGATTGGAACCTCGATTTGAACGCATATAACTTTAACTTTTTCAAAATCGCTTTAAATTGTTCTTCGGCTTTATTTAATTTCTCTTCAAGGCACATGATTAAAGTTTTGATAAGGCGTGATCCCTTTTACAATAAGTATCACACTTAATATGTATATTCCGCATATAAGTTCAAAAGTACTAAGTGAGTTCCTAAATATAAAGGTAGAGACACTACCTTTCCACTCAGACATTTTTTCCAAAGCTTCTACTATATGATGTACACTTGTTGCAAAGTGTAAAATTGAGTCGTGAAGATGGATGATCTTGTCTCGCATAGTGTAGGGAGTTTGGCTCCCAAATACTTTGATAAAACTGCTTTTCGCTTAGGATGATTATATAAAGGGTTCAAAGCTGAACCGAACCAAGTCATAAAACAAAATGCATATATGTATTTCAAAACTGGTATGAAATTCTTCGCAAAGTTTAACTCTTTCGAGTTCTGTAACGGACTAAATCAGAAAGTTTTTCGTTCCAAAGGTAACGGTAATAAACCCATGTCAATGGCTCCAGAAATAAATGGAAATTCACTTACTCAAACTCAAAATATTATCGAATTTTCATTTTTGACTTGGTTCGCTTCAGCTCTGAGCCCTCCATATTTAAAAAATTTTGTCGTTTTTTTAACAAATGATATAACTTTTTGTATTAATGGCACTTTAAGAAATTGAGTTGTTTGATTTATGGGAATAGCAAGACGTTTTTTTCGCATATTTCGCTTTTCCAGAGTTTTTAACAGCTCCATTTTCTGCTGAAATCAGAGGAAAACCATCTGTTCCATCTCCTGCACAATTTTTTAGGTCAAGACCAAAATTCGTCAAAGCTTTAAGAACTATTGATGATAGTGCCTTCGCATCAATTGTAACATCAACGTCATAAATATCCTTTGAAGCCTCTTCAAATGCGTTACAACAAAGCCAATAAACAAACTTTTTGTGTATGTTGAAATATCATAAAGATAAGGAAATCTGGCTTTTCCCCGACAAATCCGTGCTTTCGTCAAAAAGTATCTATTAGAATTTTGATTCATGTAACACATACATACATAAAAATTGCTTTAGGACTTATTCTGAAAACAAAGGGCAAAATACAACAAAAGTAAAATAAACATTGTCTTACTTGTAAGTAAATAACAATATTCTATCTATCTCTGATACTCTGAGGTAAGTGTTAAGGTAAGAATCAATCTAATCTCACTTTCGGATTATTTTGATTACGAATCGGGATTAAATTAACTTCTTCTGGAATCAAGCACAATTTAAGATTTATTTTATCTCACTTTTAATTAGGTCAGTCCCGTTTTCGAATTATGTTAAGTACGGGGCACTTCAATTAGCCGTACTTGTTTTTTTTTTTTTACTTTGATCCAACACTCAGGGGATGCCCCCTACTAATGCAATGCATTGTGTTTGAATTAGGAAAATAGGTTATGGGAAGAAGGAAAGAGGGAGTAGTGTTTGTGGACATTTAATTTGAATTTTTCCAAGTTGTAGCCGACTGGGAAGACTTCTGCCGGGAGTCTATTCTACATATGGCTAGTTCGACCAAGAAACGAATTTTCCCTGTAATGCGTTGTGCGATGCATTGGACAGTCGACAACAAACGGATGTGATCTGCTGGAAAGGCGAGTTCTGCGGGCATGCACCCGCATCTCAGGGATGAGTTCGCCCATCTCAGCTGAACATCTCCCGTGGTATTATCGATAGAACAATACCATACAACCCACATTCCGACGATGCTCCAAAGAGTCAATAGAGCTGGATACACTACTGACATTGATAAGCTTCAACGCACTCCTTTGCACCCGATCCAGAAGCTTCAAGATAGACCTTGAAGCACCTGCCCAGATATGGGAGTTGTATTCCTTTTTCGGTCGGATATAGGCGGTATAAATAGTGAAGAGATCAGACGGAGTGAAGTAGTTCTTGCACCGTTTTAAGAACCCAAGACACTTGAATGCTTCTTTCGACACTTGAAAGATATGTTGGTTCCAACGAACATTACATTGAATATTCATGCCCAGAACATCAATAGTGTCTGATTCTTCAATAGCTATACCTCCCATGGATACAGATGACGCTGACTCCACAAGACGTCTGTGGGTCAACATGCAACACTGAGTCTTACGAGCATTAAAAGCAACCCTATTCGCAAGACCCCACTCGGAGATGGTCGTAAGGTCAAGATTGAGTGTGTCATTCATATTCCGTCTCATAGCTTCAACCTCAGTAAGGCTTGGTCTATTATCAAAAGAAAATGCATGACAAATGCTGCTGTCATCTGCGAAAGATATGATTGAAAGTTAGACAAAGGAGGTCGTTAAGAAAAATAACAAAAAATTTAGGAAAAAGAACAGAGCCCTGCGGTACACCTGAATTCAAATGAAACTCCTTCGATGAAAACCTATCTATAACAACGTATAGAGCGATCCTTGAGAAATATAAATCAAGAGAAATCACTGCCAACACCAAAGGCATAAGCTTTGAAATGAGTGCACCGTGCCACACACGATCAAACGCCTTGGAAATATCCAGAGCAACCACTTTGCTTTCTCCAAATTGGTGAATAGAACGACTCCAAAGTTCCGAAAGAAATGCTAACAGGTCACCCTCAGAACGACTTCTACGAAAGCCATACTGTATATTGGACTTCAGATAATTTACCAAGTGGTGATTGATCATGCTCTCCATGACCTTCGAGAGCGTAGAACAAATTGCTATTGGTCGGTAATATTCAGGGTTTGTAGCCTCACCCCTTTTTGGGATTTCTGGACGTTGGCTACCTTCCAGCAAGAAGGAAAAACTCCTACCCGGAACGAGTAGCTAAACAATTTTGCTAAAGGACGAGACAATGACAATGCACACTTCCTCAAGACTAAAGCCGTAACACCATCCGGCACCGGGGACTTGTTTATATTGAGATCTTCAAGGACCGTTTTAACTGCACGCGCTCAAAAAAATATATTGGACATAGTAACGGATACTTTTTCGAGTTCGGGCAGTGGTTGATTGCTTTCCGGCAAGTATGCATTCTTTGCAAACATGTCAGCAAAAAAGTTGGCCTTATCAACAGGGTCTGTGAATATTTGATCATTCATTATAAGGGTTGGAATGGATGAACTAGTACTATTCCTTACCCTTTTAACAAATGACCAAAAGGTCTTACTACTATTGTCAGCGCTTCGTTTTGATTTAAGTACGGATGGATTGATTTGTCTTTTCAGTGTATAGATATGAATGTGTGTATATCTGTGGCGTTTTGACAAAACATCTAAAGTCAAATTTAAAAAGTTGGAAAAAATGTTTTAATAAATAAATAAAATGTTTTTTTCACCGAGTTTTTTTTAACATTTTTGCAGCCTTATCTCGACTTAAGATGTTTTATCAAAATGCCAAAGATATATACTTAGGAATGAATCCATACACTAACAGAATGTTTTGGATCTTCTTCTTACACATTTCGCTTTTGCTATTCTTTGGTTAGCAATGAAGTAAATTGTATGTACAGAAAATTTTACATTTATCAGACACCAACAGAATATATTAAACCCAACAGTTAAAACAAAGTAAAATATTTTGTAAAAATTTTTTACTTTATTGCTAACCAAAGCATAACTAAAGTAAAATATATGTAAAAAGAAGATACAGAAGATTCTGGTAGTGTATAGAGTAATTCTTAAGTATATTTACATATCTGAAGATTCAATGTTGAACAAGAGTTGGCTTAAGCAAAAAGTATCTGAAATATTGAGGGATTATGGCCATTGCAAGAAAGCTTTATAAATTAATTTTTAAAATAATACAATTTTTTTTATTTTAAATAATTTCAAAATTTACGTTCTTCTATATTTCCCGATATTTGTCGCTAATATTTCTTTGTCAACTCTAAATATAGTTGGAAGTGGGAAAAGAAAAAACAAAAATAGCAACAAATTGCTTTATTTTATTTTGCCAGTTCAGTTTTATTTGCACTGCCACATGCATATTAGTTATAAAAGTTTTCTTGGGATTAGGAATAGCTTATCTCATCAACAATAAATTTTAGTTTATCAATAGTATGAAATGGGAATTTTGCACATTAAAACGAAAATTTTTTGATCGATTTTTATTTTCTTTTATATTAATTTATTGCAAAAATTATGAGTTAGTTTTTTACATTATTTTATTAGTGAGACCATTATTGGCTTTATCTTTTCCTGAATATCGGGCCTTAATGCCACATTAAAAGTTGAAAACAACGAACCATTCATTTTTTATGCCCTTAAGAAATTTATGGGAGTGCATGTACCTTAAATCATCTATTCATTAATGGGGTCCACCTACCCCTGGGATCAATAATAGTATATATGAGGGTCTGTGAACAAGAATAACGTATGCGGAATGAAATATGGACTGACTTTCAACAATCACTGCAAAGCGTTGTTCGAAAAGAAATACTAAATACCGCTCGTTAGTGTTCGGTTCGGTAGATTTGTGGAAAACACAAACGGCAATAGTGTTTGTGTAGAAAATCATTAAAACAAATAACGTTTCCCTGTTAGTCATCTTTCGAACACAAAAATACATAATACGGTTTTTTATCAAATTCAACAAGAGATGGGAGCATTTAATTCCGTTCGGTTTTTTGTTAAATCCACGAACTTCATTGTGTTCGGTTCGACTCATTAATGTTCGTCCCTGTTGGCTGGTAAAGTAACCAAATTTTTTTTTTTCAAAAACAAAATACACATACGAAAAAAAAACAAAAAGCCAGCAAAATAATTGTACACGAACAAAACACAATACACATAGAAGCTGTTCGTGATGCAGTCGTTGCTAAATTTTTTTGTTTGCTCATTTCTTTATAAATGCAAAAAAACATTATAGTACATTAAAATATTATGTTTGTCTACAGTATCACTTCAATTGCTCAGTTTTTTAACGAAGAACAGAACACTATGTAATGTTTGGCTCTTTCTTGAAAATAGTTACGAACGGTATTAAGGGTTGTGCTCGTCTACACAATCACTAAAAAAAATAGATATCGTCATTGGGTGTGTGAGCCGAACGCTAGATAATGTACTGTTTATTTTCGAACACTGCTTTAAACGTTGAATAGTTCCATTGTGTACAACATTTACTTTATAAGTTTTCCGAAAAAAAAATATTTAGTTTTATTTCGTTAGGACTTTTTATGTACACTTTTATAAAAGGACACTAAATTTTGTAAAGATAATAAATTACTAACTTTATTTTAAACTCACCCGACACAACTGTAGCAGCAAGTAAATAAAATAAAAAACCTGCCATGTTTGCAGGCAACAATTTGGTCGCACTTAAACACTGTTTATATATTTTTTTATTTTCGTAAAAACTATATAAATTTTTTAAACATTTCTTTTTGCTGGAATGAAAAAATATTTATAAATTAACACATAAAAAATAATTTAAAACACTTTTTGCCGTATTCACAAAAAATATTTTAGATTTCAACCGTTTTTTAAAACTAAATTTCCACCAGTTTTCTTTAGAAGCTTTCAAATCCGATTTAGTTTTATATGAATTCTGAAGTTTAAATTTTTTAATAAATTTATTTTTTAATTTAATTTCTTCATTTTTAATATTTTATTTAAATATTTTGTTTTAGCCAATTTTTCAGATTCAAGCACACATGATCTTCCAAAAATTATTTTTAATTTCAATTTTAAAATTATTAAATTTTTCCAAATCTTTTAAATTTTACCTCTGAAACACCACAACCGAACGTTACAAAAGCCGAAAAAAGACTGGGGGACACCTAAAAACATCCCACAAAACTAAGGATCCATCGAGAAAAAAATCTTAAGCAAAGAAAAATAAAAAAAAAATATGAGAAAAACTCTGAAAATATACAGTAAGAAAAGCGACACAAACAAAAATCATTCATAAAACAAACTAAAGGGAGGAGCATTTATGCCAAAATATAAAAAATTATATTTGAGATTTTAGTTTAAAGTTTTTTTTTCAAAATTTTCTTGTAGTTTTTCTCTCAAAACATAAATGAAAAAAATGTTAAGGGGGAAAATGTCATGACAGTTTTCTTCATTTGATCATTTAAAAACGAACAAACCAGTGAAACGATCCGAACCCAGTAGTCAGTCAGTCGGTGTATTAAAAAAAACACACATTTTATTTGATTTTTTCCGAAATACATATTTTGTATCTCAAAGATCGTTGATTGTTTATGGCTTTCTGAACCATGCGACAATATTTAGCTATTTTTATTTCACAAAAAATTAAAAAAAAAAAACTACTTAACTTAAAAATAAAGCGAAAGACCTACAAAATGCAATAAAATAATATTTTTATAATGAAAATGTTTCATAGTTGGTTGTTTTTTTTTATCTTCTGAGTTTCATCTGTTTCGATTTTAAACGCCTCCACAAGCGTGAAGTTGTATGTTTTTCTTTTTCGTCCGAATTTTTTTTTTTTTCGATGAAACATAAAATGTGTGGCATCATGTCAAGCAACACTTTATGGCTTTGTCATCTGTATGAATAGAAATGGTTTTCAGTATCTTTGAACTGTTCCAGAATACACCGTGTAATGGGATGTTTGTTGTGCGTTTCTTAACATCATCATGAATCACTTTGATTGAAAATTATTAGACAGAGATCCTAATCAAAGATTAAATTGACTGCAAAATAGATCTTAAAAGATTGTACCCCATATACTATGGATATTGGGCATGTGTGTGTGTTTTATTCTACCCATTTTCTTGTTATTGTAAAGACAATTATTTGATAGTTTGTTTTTTGTAAATCGTAAAATAAAATAGAAATGCATAATAAATGCATAAAATTTATAATTAAATATTTGTCACGCTGTATAATTTAAGTTTATTAAGTGTTTAAAGCCTGAAATTAAGTCTATAATATGAGATAAACGTTTGTTTTTTACACAGAAAAAAATAAAAATTTATTTCAATTAAAAAATTTGTGATATTTATTAAAAAATTAGTATTGTGGTTATTTTGTTGAACTATTTATGGGTTTTAATCCAAATTTTTAATATTTTTAATTAGGCTTAAGTTCATGAAATTTAATTTTTCATTAAATTATTTTTATGAAGAAAGGAATTTTACAACATGAAAATTAATCAAAATTGTTATTGATAATCTTTCATTCTTGACGTGGCTGGGGCTCGAACCCCGGCCGGCAGGTTACCATGACATGTTTCGATTGCAACCACTCAATCTCCTCAGATGGATTTGCCGTCTTACACTTGTACACTTGTGCTGAAAAAGGTCAACAGAAAAGAAAAAGACAAAATGAAAAAACAAAAAATGTACTTGGACTTCAAGAAAAATTCTTGACAAAAGTACGAAAAAACAGAAGTAAGGAAAAAACATGCGTAATCAATTAAAATGGATAATCATTCAGGAAAGCAAATTTCGATCTACCAAATGTTAGAATACAATTTGGTTTAAGGATTGATGTTTGACTATTGACGTCAGCAGTCGTAGATGGCTGCGAGTGTAAAGCTAAGATACCACTATCGGCGCAATGTACCAATTTTTGGCGTATTTCATGTGCCGATAGTGCGAACGGTCAAAATGTTTTAATATGCGACAATCTGTGCCGAAATTGTGCTGACTGTGGACAATCAAAATTAACTTAGATGCGCCGATAATGTGAACACTATTTTGCACAATGTGGAGCAATCAAATTGTTTAATATGTACCGATTTTTATCGGCCACTTGTGTGCCGATCACAGTCGCCAATCAGCGCCGATACAAGGGATAGCAAAACGAAATTTTTAAATTGCACAAAATGGCTGCTAAAATTTTACTGTTTTGAGCTTAATTGTACCAAAATTACATTTGTTTTATCTATTATTTATGTATTGAAACGTTAAATAGTACATTTGTACTACTAAATGAAAGAAAACAATTCGCTCTAACCAAAACATTGCAGTTGTATCGATGTTGCCATCCCTGGTTTGTAAACATCTGTTTACAAAACAACAATTACAAAAAAAAGAACAAGTGCAGTAAGTTTGAATTAAATGAATATAGTTTTTATTATTCATATATTAATATATTATTTACAATTGTTAGGAAACATAATTTAATATTCGGACGGAGAATTTTGCGAATTTCTAAAGTAAAATTATGTCTGCCAACAAGTAAATAAACAAAAACATTTGATTTAATTTGCCCAAACAGCACGATAGTGTGACCGCATTGTACCGATTATTGTCACAATTGAGTTTTGGCCGATATGAACCGAAAAAAATTGTCACAATGTGCGACGATAATGGGACCACCCAAGAATAAATTGTGCAATGTTTTTAACTGTGCGCCGATATAGCACGATAAAAATCGTCCCAGATTGTGCTATTTGAGCCGATAGTGGGATCTTAGCTTAAGACGGCAAATCCATCTGAGGAGATTGAGTGGTTGCAATCGAAACATGTCATGGTAACTTGCCGGCCGGGGTTCGAGCCCCAGCCACGTCAAGAATGAAAGATTATCAATAACAATTTTGATTAATTTTCATGTTGTAAAATTCCTTTCTTCATAAAAATAATTTAATGAAAAATTAAATTTCATGAACTTAAGCCTAATTAAAAATATTAAAAAATTAACTTAATTTATATCAGTTATCAAAATAACTGTTACTACGTTTATACGCACCACTTATTCGCAAAAAAATATATTGCAAGTAGAGAATATTGCCGCATAAACAGTGAATTAAATTTTTATTTGCGAATAGCTAACTCATGAAAAAAATTCCTGATTAACGACACTATTTGCAAATAAGATTTTAAGCATTGCCACACTTTTAACCGTTTTACGTTTTTATTTCGATGTGGCACATTCATATGACAACAAAAGTAAAATTAAATCAAAAATGTGCAAATTAATTTCAAAATACACAATAATTTTTGATCTTTTTCACTTAAAAAATAAAAAGTTTATAAACATACAGTGCTACTAAATGAATAAATTTTCCATCTGGCATCACTTAAAAATAAGAATTTTCATTAAGAAATAGACATATAAACAGTAAGTTAGTTAATCGCAAATAATTTTTATTCGCGAATAGGCTACGTATAAACGTAGTATGTATCAATTAAAAATATTTTTTTAATTTAACCACATGTTCTGCAGTAATGCGGTTGATAAAGGGTGTTTTTTATAGAGTGTCACAAGTTTAAATCATAATAAAACAAGGATATATATTTTTAATATCAATAAAATGGGAAAGAAAATTTTATAAAATTATTGTTTAAATATGATTTCTGCCATGTGGCCGCCAGGGCTTGAGCCTGGAACAACACTTTTCAACAACCTTTCGCAGCATTTGCGGCCTAACATAACCCTTAAGAAAATAATTCAATGGGGTAAAGACACACAATCTTGGTGACCAATTAATTGGGCCATTATTTTTCATCAAAAGTTTCTTTGAGTATATTAATTGTAGCGCCCGCTGTGTGGCATGTGGCTACGTCCTGTTGGAACCACATATCAGCAAGATTAATGCCACGTAATTGAGGTACGAAAAAATTTCGAATAATGTTCCTATACCGTTCACCATTGACAGTAACATTCTGACCATCCAATGACTCCGCCAGCCCATAAAGCGCACCAAACAGTAATTTTCTGTAGATGTTATGGTGTTTCGACAAAAGCTTGTGGATTCTCCTCACTCCAAATGCGACAATTCTGCTTATTTACATACCCATTCAACTAGAAATAAGCTTCATCGGAAAATAAAATTTTGAATGGAAATTCAAAATCAATATAAATTTGTGCTTCAGCCCATTCGCCGAATTGGCGGCGCATATGATGGTCGTATGGTTTTAATTCCTGCACAAGTCGAATCTTGAAAGCTATTAAGTCAAGATCCTTTCGTAAAATCTTCCATAAAGTTGAAGGACCCAATCCCAGTTGCTGATCATCTTCAATGCTTTCCTCTACAGCGGCTACAGCTTTTTCAGTGCGCACTGTTCGGCGTCTCACGGGATGCACATTATCAGTGACAGTAAATGTGGTCCGAAAACGAACTATTGTTCTTCAAATTTGTCACTCTGAAGGATGATTATGTACGCCATTACACGATGAGTTTGACGAATAGAACAATTATTTTGATTACAAATTTTAACAATTTGCACGCGTGCCTCCGGTGTAAGTCTATGCATAATGAAATTTCAAAGCAAACTAAACAAAAAGCAAGTTTCAGCTGTTAAATGGGTGGTCAAGTAAACCATAGATGCCCAACTCAAGGACATGACAATCTAAAAAAACACGCTTTATAAGTAAATGTTTAATTCACTTGGTTAAATTTATAATTAAAACTTAGACCGCATTTAGACTTAGCAAGTAACGCCGAGTTTTTTTTCTATTTTCTTTTAAAGAAGTTGTTACGAAACTCTTTTCCCATTTACATTTACATTTTTTTCATGCATTTTTTCAACTTTTTCAACCCCGTTTTCTTCCCTACACCTCTTGCTAACAAACAAAAAGTTGCATGCGAAAGTTGCGGCATTAAATGCATAATATATGTAAATATGGTCTTACTTTATTTTTGATTATTAACTTAATTAAAACAAAATTGGTGAGAATTTGTCTGTAAATGACAGCGATTTGTTAAAATTTTTGTTTAAAAAAAATATATGCTATGGCTGCTAGATCATGCATTAAAAACTTTACTTTGATAAGTCTCTTAAAAATGCTAACATTCTCAGGGTTCCCATTTTATTTTAAACATCATCCCCAACTGATACTTTCCAATATTAAGAATTATCATATTATTATAGTAAATTATTAATTAAATTTAAAAAAAATGTTCAATACAGACTAAAAACATATTGAAGAAAAAGCCCGATAACTGCGAAGGAGTCGCCCCTATAGGAATAAAATTTATGACAGACCTAAAATAGTTTCTTGTCCCTAATATTTTCTCAAAACATACATGCGCTTTATCTCCACCCCTTAAGGGGACTCCAATACAAATATCGCGGTTTAATGAAACTCTTAAATTTGGCCATGCATTGCTTAGGATGCCCCTAGAGGGGTCAAATGTGTGACCAACCCCACTTTATTTTTCATCTCAATCATTTATGGCTAACATACCTACTCGCTATCTCCATTTTTTAAGGTGGCTCCCATACAAAATATTTAATACAGACTAAAAATCTATTGAAGAAAAGCCCTACAACCGCCCACGGGGATAAAATGTTTGACCGACCTCAATTAGTTTTTTGTCCTTAACATTTTCTCGAGACAGGGTTCCCATTTTATTTTAAACATCATCCCCAACTGATACTTTCCAATATTAAGAATTATCATATTATTATAGTAAATTATTAATTAAATTTAAAAAAATGTTCAATACAGACTAAAAACATATTGAAGAAAAAGCCCGATAACTGCGAAGGAGTCGCCCCTATAGGAATAAAATTTATGACAGACCTCCAATAGTTTCTTGTCCCTAATATTTTCTCAAAACATACATGCGCTTTATCTCCACCCCTTAAGGGGACTCCAATACAAATATTGCGGTTTAATGAAACTCTTAAATTTGGCCATGCATTGCTTAGGATGCCCCTAGAGGGGTCAAATGTGTGACCAACCCCACTTTATTTTTCATCTCAATCATTTATGGCTAACATACCTACTCGCTATCTCCATTTTTTAAGGTGGCTCCCATACAAAATATTTAATACAGACTAAAAATCTATTGAAGAAAAGCCCTACAACCGCCCACGGGGATAAAATGTTTGACCGACCTCAATTAGTTTTTTGTCCTTAACATTTTCTCGAGACAGGGTTCCCATTTTATTTTAAACATCATCCCCAACTGATACTTTCCAATATTAAGAATTATCATATTATTATAGTAAATTATTAATTAAATTTAAAAAAATGTTCAATACAGACTAAAAACATATTGAAGAAAAAGCCCGATAACTGCGAAGGAGTCGCCCCTATAGGAATAAAATTTATGACAGACCTCCAATAGTTTCTTGTCCCTAATATTTTCTCAAAACATACATGCGCTTTATCTCCACCCCTTAAGGGGACTCCAATACAAATATCGCGGTTTAATGAAACTCTTAAATTTGGCCATGCATTGCTTAGGATGCCCCTAGAGGGGTCAAATGTGTGACCAACCCCACTTTATTTTTCATCTCAATCATTTATGGCTAACATACCTATCTCCATTTTTTAAGGTGGCTCCCATACAAAATATTTAATACAGACTAAAAATCTATTGAAGAAAAGCCCTACAACCGCCCACGGGGATAAAATGTTTGACCGACCTCAATTAGTTTTTTGTCCTTAACATTTTCTCGAGACATAAGTACTTTTCCTTTATCTTCACTTGTTAGGAGGGCTCCCATACAAATATTTCGTTTTAAATGAATTAAAAATTTTCATTTTTTGCGCATAAAATGTTTCATATTTAAAATCTTTATATTGCAAAAAACATCACTTGCGTTTTAAATTGTGCATTTAGAAAAAAACTTGGAAAAACTTTATATAAATTCAAAACTTTTTTGCAGCTCAAAAAACGTGCATAAAAATTGAAAACTTGACGAAAGGCAACGCTGATGTAGAGCGAAACATGTAACATATTTTTGGTTTTGTTGGGCATTAATCTTAGAAAAGAAGATGTCGCACAATGGGGTCTATCGCAATCTGAATCTCCTAACTAACTGGTCGGATTGTAAAATGTTGTATAAACGAGTCGTAGAGGAGGACATGCGCATTAACAAAATAGTGTTTTGAAGAAGTTATAGGCTGTACAAAGTTTCCATAATCCGTGGTAAAATTTGACACCCTGAATCTTACATTGTTGTCTAACAGGGTGGTCACAATCGCCATTTTCTTAAAGCATATGTCCTCCTCTATGACTCGGTCATACATTATTTTACAATCCGACGAGTACTTAACCGTACGATGCATACCTAACTTTTTCTACGAGAACACACACCCGGGATACGTTTGTACCTACTAGCTTATTTCGGCTTTTTCTTATGTTTAAATGGTGCAATTTAATTTTTATTTTTTCTTTAAGCGTAAATAAATATTTTAAATATGTTTTAGTTTTGTTTCATGCAAATATTCTACATGGTTCAAAAGATATAAGCAAACGACTGCATGCAGGCAACTATTATATATATATATATATATGTCCTTTATTTATCTAAATATAAATAGAATTACATTTCTGAACACCATAAATACTTAAATAAAGTTCAGTGTGAACATAGGGCGTCTAAATTTATTGACGTTTCTGTAATCGTAGTAGTTTAAGAGTGAGGGCTGCAATCCGATCCTAGTGTTGGGGCTGCCAACTACCTCTAGGCAGGCAAAAAAAATACAGCTGAGTTTCAGAGGTAAAATGTAGTCTGGATTACCACCTAATTACCTGAGACGCACCGGTGTTAGCATGCCATTCAGGTTACTCATAGCTGTACGCCTTCTCACTCTAGCTGACATCTGAACGTCTTTACCAGGGGATACTTGGCCAAAGGACCGGAAGTATTGAGCTGCTTGGGAAATCCATCAGAGGAATTGCTTCTTGCTATTCCCAAGTGAATAGCAGGCAGATAGCGTTCCTAACCGAAGTGCACCTCTGTGAAAAACCCCACCTCTGTGAAAAACCCCCACCCCCCAAGTGCAAGTGATAAACAAGAGTTTGTAGTGTTTGGATATTCTAACGGTTGCTTTTTGATGTTGTTGTGCATTCGACATTATTTAGCTGATCACCAATACCGAGTGCACAATAAGTAACAATAATTCATTATTTTCTTTTTTCAAATAAAATTATATAAATGGTTTGTTGCCTTTTATTTTGATATAAACTGGTGTGGCACAAACGTATCCCGGGTGTGTGTTTACGTAGGTGTCGACTTTGGAATCTCGTAGCTCCTGAACCACTGATCCGAATTGCATCAAATAACCTTTAAACAATTAGAAATTACTTATGTTTCATAGATCCGAAATCTTTATTCCTTAAGTTAAGCCGTTCCTGAGTTACAGCACTGCAAAGTTGCAAGTGGGTACATTTGTACCCGGGTGTGTGTTCTAGGGTTAAGGGGATTAAGATGTATTTACACTTTTTTTGCGATTGGTCTCACTGTGCATCGAACATTTTACATTTTTTTTTATAAAATAGAAAAAAAGAAGGGATAAGGGCCAGAAAAAAATTCCACAACTTTTCTTCTTAGTAACCTAAACTTCATCTCTGACAATAGGCCAACATTTTTTAAACCTTCTAGACATATTTTACAAAGCTTGAAGTTCTTACAACTAACGTATGTTAACATATAGTTGGAATATACTTCTTGTTATATCTTCGTCTTTTTTTTTTAAGGGCCATACAAATTTGTGAATTTCTTAAAAATTAACGTTTATACACGTACATTGTACATACATATGTATAATTTTAGTACTTTTTTAAAAAGTAAATATGTTTAAAATTGTCACAGTCGTTTCCAATTTTAAACTCTGAACAATATTTACATGAAATAAATTAAGCAAACACCTTTAATACAAAATGTTAAATGCATTTTATTCGAATTCGTGTAAATATTGACAAACGCTATTAATTTGTTTAATCAACCATTAATTATACGATTGTTCTTTTTAATTGTAGTAATTATTATCCCTGATATCAAACCTTTGGTGCATAGAATTGTTTTAATACACAGCGCAAAGCGTGCCAATTTTAAAAGAAAAATAAAAATTTTTTGCATTTGGAAACTTTTAAGTAATTTTTAAATCACATTTTCGACTAAACTAAAAATGAAAAGTCTCTAGCCACAGCCTCTTAAAATATTAACGTACTTACACAAAATACGGTAGTCAGATTTCATTAAATGGAGTTAAGAAAATAATTACACTGTGCTAGTTGAAAAAACAGACAAGCCGGGCACTTGGCGTTTCATCACAATTTGGGTACGCTGAATCCAATAGTGCTAACCGTTTTTTTCTAGGTTAGCTCTTGTTTTCGAGATGTACCGTTATTTCGAGAATGGAGGAGGTTGCTTATTGAAAAAACTAAAAAAAACCGAATTTCCACAATAAAATTTTTAAGGAAAAGTAAAACTTATTTCTAATATGCCCCTCTAAACTTACCATAATTTCATATCTGAGTTCTGGACAACCAACTCATTTTGCTATGAGCTCAAAGAACCCCTCAATAAAAATATACCCAAATACAGAGACCTCTCACTTTACAAAAACTAGGGAAAATTAGCAATAATCAACATAACAAATAAGATAATATTTATAGTGAACAATCAGGGGGGCTACTCTCTATTGCGAAAGAAAATGGTAGTAAATCTAGCGATTGGTACTCTTTAATACGTTTGCGCATATGTCTTCGTATCTTTTAATTTTTTTTCTTTTCGTAAATCATATCTTTATTTTATTTAAATTTGTCAATTTCAAATATTTTTACACACTTTGGAATTCCATTACTCTAAATCCGCGCCGCGCCATCTTTAATTTTTATTGCCACTATTGCTTAATTTTCAGAAAATTTTGCGAAAGTGATAGAGAGTACCAAGTTGGCATTAAGCTTTCGCATCGAAATTGTTTTCGCATCGCAATAGAGAGTGGACCCCCAAGCTTTTGACCACGCAATTCGTAAGTAGATCACGTTAAAAGTTTGGAGATCACCTGTGTACCTGACTTTTATAGATTTCGAAAAGACTTTCGACGCGTTCTGCCACTTTGCCATTTGGTGTTCATTATGATACTTAGGAAAAGTATACTTTTTAGTAAATTTTCGTTCGAACTTTTAGTCTAGATTTGCAAACACTGCTTATCTCATTAACTCTATCTGAAATTTACTTATTTTGTTATATTTTCTTATATCTAATTTAAATATATTAACAAAGCAACACATGTTTTGGTACAAACAAATTAATATGGGTATGTACTTTAAAGTCATCTTTACCCCTTGCTTCTTTAATTGATTCGTTTATTCCCTCTGCCTATTTTTCCAATATTACCAAATAAGTTAAAGCGATTAAATAACTGGAAAATATCTCAAATACAGTTTATTGAAACAACGAAATACATTAATCGAACAGTGCGCAAATATCCAATGAAACAACCACTGGTGTGGATACAACACACCTACTTACAGTCTATCATTATTTTCCGAGCTGTTCCTATTGTGTGTGTTTTTTTGCTAAACAAACATCGCGCAATAGAAAATACAATTTCTATGTTTGGTATTTTTTTAATTGAATATAATTTATTTAATGCAATTAAATTAAACGACAAATATTTTATTTAAACAAAGTATTTGAAATTAATAACGAACAAACAACAATCTGTATATGGTTTATTAGGCAAAAATTAATAGAAGAAGATAGTTTAGTAAAATTTCTTAGGCTCGTAAATTAAAAAAAAAAAAAAACTATACACTTTACGCTGTTTCAAAACTTATCGAACAACCCACGTTTTCATATAAAACTCGATAATATGCAAATATTTAAATTTTTTAAAGCTTTAATTATGGGCATTTAGAATAAATGAATATAATGAAATGATGTTTGTAAATAATTCAGTAGTAACATTCGTTGTATTCATTCAATTGTGTAATTAAATAATGTGAACATTTAAATAAAATGTTTTCTACGCTGGGCATGACAAATTCATAAAATTTTTTTTTTTTGTTCTTTTTACTTGTTTCAAATCTGAAAGGCGAAGGCGTTCGCGTGCTTTTGATATTTATATTTTATATGGGTTTATTGTGCATATTTGTTGCAGTGCAAAAACATACTAACATTAATTTAAGTTTATTTTATTAAGTTCATTATTATCACTGCCATTGCCAAGATCAATATAATAAATGAATTTCAGTTCTCATGAACTTGAGTTGACAACATTTGCGAAAATGTTTGTAAGACATGGAATATGTGAATTTGTTAACTTCTAATTGTTAAATAAATATTTGGATTCTTAAGGAAAGTTTTTTCTAAATAATCGAGTCGAGTAAGTTTACTGGTACATTTGTTTTTACTTTTAAGACCCTAAAAAAAGTTCCATAGATAAGACATATTTATGTTAAAACAAGTGCTCGGATAAGTGTTATAAATGAAAATAACAATATAAAAATCAATCGATTTTGAATGTAAAGCAAGCTTAACTAAAGCTATTGTCGCACTTAACACACGTTTGAGGCTCGGTCCACACGTAAACACTGTTTTTTTTTTAACATTTGCTAATTTTCATTCTTCTGATTTTTTTTATTTTTTTTTTTTTTTTTTTTGAATTAATAAACTTTAGTACCCAGTAAAAACTTCGCCTACAAAACCATGTGTTTGGTAATCAGAAAAAACTACTGACAATTCTACTGAAAGAACCGATGAATTTTACAGGGGATGTCCCAAAATTAACGCATTCAAATGTAAGTCATTATTTTTTACCTACATACATCCAGAAAGAAGTAGTTATAGAAGAAGCTATAGAAGTAGTTAAAGAAGAAAGCTACTAAATAATTAGTGAAGGAAGCAATTCAATTTGAAAAAGTAAGCGAAGTTTTTACGGGGCATATCATTTGTTATACAAAAAAAATTGTTAAACGCAAACGTTACTTGCTGGTGCAGAAAGCATATTTAAAACTATTTCAGCAAGCTCTTGAAAAGTTTTCGAACCACCTATATTGTATATACTAAGCGAAAAAATGTGCTCACCCCCCCGCCCCAAAAAAAAACAAGAAAGTGCTGGTAATAATGGGTTAAACGAGTACAGTAAATTATTGAGCACACATTAAATAATACAGAAATTAAACTTGCATAGTAAATTTTTGAATAATAAAGGCTAAATGCGCGTTTGCAAGGAGGCGTCTACGGCCCGTTTTCACAACTTACCGATAGCTAAAAGTAGACTTTAACCGGCCATGTAAAAAGTGTTCCATTATTAAAAATTTACTTTAACCTTAAGTGAGCGAAAAGTATATTAAAGTTCATCCTACCTGGTGGGTTAAAGTAAAGTTTTAATTACGGAACACCTTTTATATGACCGATAAAATCCTACCTTTAGCTATCGGGAAGTTGTGAAAATGGGCCTAACAGTTATAACAACTGATATTATTAGTTGTTATTATGATTATTAGAAACAAAATTATGCTTATACCCGAATATATGGTAGATGCAACTGAATGAACACATAATTAGTGTTCGTAACAAAAGTTTTGATTGCATTTATCAATATTTTTTTTCAACCGCTTGCATAAACTATTTACCCGATTTTTAAATAGAAAATCAAATTAATTGCAATAAAATCAGTTTTTTATTTTAATTTTTTAATTTTTATCATTTCTACATTGTTTAACTTTATGCAAACACATGCATATGTTTGTATGTATTACATTTTTAAGTTGGTTAATTTTAATAAGTTACAAATTGTATGCATAAATTTTGAGCTTAATGTAAAAGATAAATTTTAATTATTACATAACACAATAATACATTACAAATAATAAATAATCCCATTTAATAAATTCGTCTTTTTCATCCAATTTCTGATAACTTTTTGCGTTAATTGTTGCGAGGATCATAAAGTTTTCCTTAAGCTTACTGACCATTTTCGGCAGGAGAATAGTAAAGTTCAACAAGCTCACTTGGCAAAACTTTATTTACAATCTAAAACAATAAAAATCTGTTTTATAATAAAGTTTTTTATGCATATATACATAGATATACACTGTTAGTAAAACTTTCTCTTCGAAATGACACAGAAAAACGTCGAGACTTAATTTTGGGCTGTAGAATACAGTGGTACACTCCGTTTTAAAAGATTAGGTCAAATTGATATTGCATTTTTGATTTTGTATTGTCTCTCAAACAATTTGTTGGTGTTTTAAGAAAACAAAATCTAAATATTATTTTTAGCTTTTGTTTAATTGTCGAAATTAAACTCTTATGATGATGGCCTTCCACTTTCCGCCTAGCACAATTAAATTATTTTTAATGTGTTGTATTATTTATATATTGATTCCTATGGTTCCAAGTTGGAACAAAGGGCCGTAACGAAATTCTTCCATTGGGATCTGTCCTGTGCGATTTGTCTGATCTCAGACCAAGTTCTTCTTGTTTCGCTAATTTCGGATTCTAGTTGCCTTCTCCAGGTGTTAGCTGGTCTACCTCTTCTTCTGCTGCCATGAGGGTTTCAATCATTTGCCATCTTTGATATATCATCATGGGGTCTTCTCAAAATATGACCAACCCAGCTCCATTTCCTCTTTGCAATTTCTATGCGAATTGGTATTTCACCTGTTCTTTGCCAGAGGTCTCTGTTGGAAACTACGTTCGGCCAAAATATTTGCAAAATTTTTCGCAAACAACGATTAACAAATACTTGCAGGGATTGAATGTCGCTTGCAGTAGAGTTCCAGGACTCACATCCATATAGCAGGATAGAGCGAACATTAGAGGAAAAAAGGCGAAGCTTAGTTTTTATATGTATTTGTGGTGACTTCCATACTCTTTGTAATGCACCAAAAGACTGTTTTGCTTTCCTTATGCGATATGCAATATCATCACGTGAGCCGCCTGTTGTTGATATGATACTTCCTAAGTAGCAAAACGATTGGACGTCCTCGAGTTCTATGTTGTTTACTCGGAACTTGGAGAGATTAGTCGAATTGATACGTAGAACCTTAGTTTTGTCGAAGTTAATGTGAAGACCGACACCAGATGCTAGCTGATGTATCTGATCCAATTTGGCTGACATGTCGGTAAAGTTATGTGCGAGCAGGCAAATATTATTAATCCAATTTTATATATGCATATAATTGATAAATTTATACTAAATAGTGGGAAAGAGAGAGAAAAATAATTGAATTGTGTCCACCTGAAAATAGACGGCTATCATTGTTAGAGTTTAGCATCGCTAAGCAAATAATAAATAATGTTATTTCAAATGTTATTTCGAAGCCTTTTTCCATATATTTATGTGTAGTATAATTATAACTTGCGAGACAATACAAACTTTAAAATGGAATATCTCTTGATTTTGAACTTATCTTTTAAAATGGAGAATACCACTGTATTCTAGGGAATAACATGAAGTGGGGATGTCTCGGCGTTTTTCTGTGTCGTTTTGATGTACATACTAACTTAATGCGATCACTATTAAAAAGTTCGTTGAAACTACTTACCCCTTTTAAATAAGCACAGTTTCCGACCACAAAAATATTCTTTAGCTATTAAATTAAAATTTATTTTTTTATTTACATATTTTTTTTTATTCACAAATTTGTTTGTAAATTTTGATAGAAATTTCAGTTGTATATCAATTGTATATTTAATTTAGTACTCACAGTAAACAATTGGGACTTGTAACCGAATTGAAACTATACTAACAATCAATAATTAGCTGCAATAAATGAATATACATTTATATTACAAAATTTATTGACAGAAGCAAATTTTTGATTGTAACGACCAATATTCAGTATTGCACTGTATTATATTTGGTTGTGATTGCCATTTTTCGTACTAATTTTTAGTATTAAATGAAATTAGTTATCATAACTAATAAATGAATTGAAAGAATCATATTTCAGTTAGAATAACGTTTTAATATTCATTAGTATTAAAATTCAGTTAGAGTTACACATTTTTAATAGAAGCAATAATAAATTATATTTCCTGATCAATATTTTATTACTGCAACCGTTTTCCAACCAATTTGTTTTCTGTGTGTAGCACCACATTCTGATTTTACATAGAAAAATTAATAAAAATGGATTTCAGTTAAAAAATTTGTGATATAAATTAAAAAATCATTTTCTGCAGAACTGTTGTAGATAAAACCCAGTAAAAACTTCGCTTACTTTTTCAAAATTAATAGCTTCTCTCACTCATTATTTAGTAGCTTTCTTCTATAATTAATTCTATAACAACTTCTATAACTACTATTTTCTGAAAGTATTTAGGTAAAAAAATCATGACTGCGTTCTTTTTGGGACATCCCTTGTAAAATTCATTATTCAGTTAAATGTTAGGTTTTTTCAGTAGAATTGTAAGTAGTGCTTTTATGATTTTCTGATTACTCAACACATTATTTTGGCGAAGGCGAAGTTTTTACTTTTATAATTATTATTTTAATACATATTTTATTTTTGAATAGTGGTTTAATTGAAAACAAAATTGGCGAGAGTACTTACTCCATTTGTGTAACAAATGTAAATATATGTAGGTACTGGACTGGTAAATTCTTGTATTTAAAATTGTCTTTTTTACTAAAACTGATAATAGACCTTTTACACTGATCAACATCTAACATCTTCCACCAAATATGGGAAAATTGTGAAAAAGTCGTTTACATTGCTCACATCTAACATCTGCCATCAAATAAAAATGTCACCATTTTTTAAAAGAAAAAAAATATAAAAAACCTTTTGTATTTTAAGTACAATTTGTTTCAAAATACTTAGCAAAAAAATCGTATAAAAGAGAAAACTTGACAATGGCAACACTGCCTGCAAAACCAACGTATTTTTTCAGTGATGCCACAATAATAATATAACTTGTTGGCACTTTCTTAATAACGACACTTAAATATTTGAAAAATGAAGAATGGAATAAAATCAGATAAGAACATCTTATAAAGATGTTAGAAAAATTTGATTCTTGGCCCAATTCTTTTGTTATGGAATTTGTTTACATCTTCGCAAGTTGATGGTAGATATTGATCAGTGTAAAAAGCCTATGACAGTTCTTTCATTATCGTTTTTTTTTTACAAGAACTCTTTTTGTGTCGTTAGCTTCTGATATTGCAAACACAGAAAAAATTATCAGTATGCAATATCAGAAGCTAACGACACAAAAAGAGTTCTTGTAAAAAAAATTGTTTTAAAGGTATTTCAATTTAATTAATGTGACAATTGAATCAATTATTTGTTGTTTGTTCAAAAAATTTAAAATATAATTTTGATTTAATTAAGATTTTATTTGCTTTGAAAAAAATTTTGATTAAAAATATTAATTAAATAAAAAAAAATCTTAATTAATTTTTTGTTTAAAAAATAATTTAAATTTTCTACAAGCTTGAAGAAGAATTATTGTTTGGAAATGTAAAAACCTGAGCTATACCCAGTAAAAAACGTGCTCCAAAAGGAGCAGGTTTTTTGTATGAATTCATACCTCAAATCGCTTCAAACCTGCTGATGGGATGCCTGATTTTTGTATGGGGTGTTCCCGGTTTGGAGGACTATTTTCTGCTGACAATAAGCGCTTTTTTTTAACATGCAAACAAAGCGCTTCTAGAGTGCTTTTTTAAGGGCTAACTACATTAACATATTCATTAATGTTTTGCTTTTACTTGTTAAATGCCTTTTTTCAATCATTTTCGTAAACCATAATATATTTTTTTTTTTTTTTTCGCTTAAAACCCTTCTTCGTTGTCAGCACTAAAATAGCAGCTTTTTGTATGTTTTATTCGTTATCATTAACTGCTTTATAAGAGCTATCTAATTGAAGCGCTTGAGTATGCGCTTTTTCTCTGTAGTGCTTCAAAAAACCCAAATTTTTTTACTGGGTACACTGAAAGAAAAATGCTTCATATATTTAATGAATCATTTTCATAAAAAAGTTTTCCTTGGGTAAATGAAAATTTTCATTGTCTAAATGGAATTTCATAGGTTTGATGAAGTATTTTCGTTAAAATCGCTTCATTAGATTTCGTAATTACGTTAAAAATTTTCATTGGATATATGAAAACTTAAGTTTGTCCAAGTTAAACAAAAAATTTTAATTGGGAACTTAAAAAAACAATATACAAACATAACTATATTCATAAATTAATACAAAATTATAGTTTCCTTAAAAAAATGTTTAATTGTTAATTAAAAAATGTAAGATTTAATAATTTCATGCATCGAATGTTACATGTATGCCATTAAATTTATGAAATCAAAAAATCTTTTTATAAAAGCAACATATTTCAATAATTGCCTTCATAAATTTAAATTTTCATTATGACAATAAAAATGTCATTAAAGTAATGAAACAAAAACTTTCAATCCACTTTCAATCAACGTTGTTATTGTTATTATGGACAATTTAATCTCATATTTACGCTATTAATTGAGAAAAAAACATAGTTTTTTTATACAAAAACTACACTGCCCCGGTAGACTAGCTGGTAGTGAGCTAGTCTATCAGCACCGAGGTTACATGTTCGAATCCCACCAGAGACAGAAAAAAAATAAAAAATAAAATAAAGTAAAATAAAATAAGAAAAAAAGAAAAAAAAATAAATAAAAAAAAAAATTAAAAAAAAAAAATTTTTACTTTATTGAAAGTATTCATCCAATGAATAATATTCATGGATCTAATGTAATGTTTCATTAAGTCCTTTTAATGAAACAGGTTTCATTGATCCAACGAAGCGCTGCATAGGTTCCTTTATAATGCAATTTTTCATGGGATTAATGTCAAAATTCGTTAGTATTGCGAAGAAAATTCTTTCAGTGTATGAACACATTGTTTGAAACCGCAAAGTTTTTTGATCATTTTTTTAATTTAAATTAAAAATATCATTCATTGAAAAAAAGATATTACCAATTTTAAAGTTTTTACAATATTTTGTAATTATCAAAAAGTAATTTAAATTTTTGGGAATACAAAATTTTAATTTCAAAAGATTTTGTTATTCGTGCTTAATTCCCAGTTTTTATTCTTGATTAAAACACTTGAAATTTATTGTTGATGGGATACGCTATTCCTATGCGCATTTCGCTGGTTGCTTAGGCCAGATCGTCAGGAAACTTCATCCATAAAGATTTTAGAAAAACTAAAGATATTAAACCAAATAAAACTGTTAAGCGTATAAGACTTATAAGCAACAGTTCTATTTGTAACAATATCAAAGTTTAAGCAAAACACATCAACAATAAACAGTGGGTTTATCTCATCTTACGGCGGCATGAAATAGCCCCCCACGAAATAAGTCCCCAAAACGGAAATGAAATAACTCCCCAAAAAAATATATGAGAGGCAACAACAACGGTTTTTGGGGACTTATTTCATTTTTTTTTTGGGGACTTATTTCATTTTCATATTGGGAAGCTATTTCATATGAAATAAGTCCCCAAAAATCTGAAATGAAATAAGTCCCTAAAACTATTTTAGGGACTTTTTATTTCAAAATCGTCAAAAATGCAGATTATGTCCCGTTATAATACGTAAACAAAACTTGTTTTAATGAATGGTCAAGACCACTCATTCATTAAAAATAATACTTACTAGGTAGTTAGTTTGAGAAATAATTTTGCGGTAAGGAATAAAATAAAGCCATAATGGTGTTATTGCCCATTTAATTTTTTTTTTTTTTTTTGCTTGATGCAATGAATCCAGGTCTCCCATTCAAAAGAGAGATAAAGCCTTTTATTTTTTTTTTTTCATTCCAATGGGAGGCAAAGCCATCATGGCCTTAGGACACATTAGTAATATTAGGAAATGGCTTTATCTCTCATTTCAGTTTTGAAGAACTTCTCCATTTTACATTGATTAATAGTTTTCTTATTTTTATAATTAAGAGCTAATGATTTTTCCTTTTACTAAAGTTAAGTATTGAAATCTGGCTTCGCATACTAAAGTTTTCCTGCGGCCGCGCTTAGGGGTTTTTTCCTCCAGTAGGACACGGCAGGTGGCTTCGCTGAATAAAGTTTTTCTGCGTGCGTCACAAGAATAAAAAAATGTTTTTCAATGATAACTAAGGATTTTCCCTTTTACAGAATGTTGACACCATGCGTAACACTATTCTGGAAAAGTATGGCTTTGCCTCTCATTTGGGGGAAAAATATGACTATATCTCTCACTTCGCAAAATTTTACATATGACCTTACCTCTCAATGATTTGGCAATAAGACCATTACGGCTTTATCTCCCATTCAATTGAGCAATAAAGCCATCATGGCATCATGGTTAAAAAGCACCGTCCCCCCCCCCCCTATTTTGAATTGCCCAGTAAAAAATTTTATCATTTTGCGAAGCACTAAAGGTACATTTAAAAAAATAAGCGCACAAATATGCGCTACGCAATAAGACATACATAAATGCAGTTAAGTAAGTGAAAGAACTCTCAACAACTTTTATTAAAAAAAATAAAATTTCAAGTGCTACGGCATTCCCTTACCACGAAGCAGGTTTGTAAGGGAGAATACTAAAAAATAACGGTATCAAAACATTCAGTGTGTAAAGCTGATCGTTACATCTAACAATTTTTATGTGCGCTGAATAATGCGCTTTATGTGTCAAAAATTTATTGCTTCAAAGTGGGAACTCGCCATATAAAATTCATGTCTTCCGTAAGCGCAATGGTAAGCGAAACTTTTATGTTTCTCCCTTACAAACCTGCTTCGTTGGAAGCTCCATTTTTTATTGGGTGATTGGATGTTTTGAATACTTTTTGGGGATTTATTTCATTTCAGGAAATTGGGACTTATTTCCAATGAAATAACTTCCCAATATTTGGGAATTTATTTCATTTTGATTTGGGGAGTTATTTCATTTCGTTGGGGTTTCATTTCATTCTTAAATTGGGGTTTTATTTCATATGAAATAAGACCCCAAAAATTGGGGAATTATTTCATAATTTTGTTGGGGAATTATTTTATGTGGGGCTATTTCATGCCGCCTCATCTTACATTCCCCACAACAATTAGTTGAAATTCTCCCAACATTAATTGTAGTTATACGTTTAACAGTTTTATTTGGTTTAATATCTTTAGTTTTTCTAAAATCTTTATGGATGAAGTTTCCTGATGATCTGGCCTAAGCAACCAGTGAAATGCGCATAGGAATAGCGTATCCCATCAACAATAAATTTCAAGTGTTTTAATCAATAATAAAAACTGGGAATTATGCACGAATAACAAAATCTTTTGAAATTATTTTTAGTAATATATATAATCATTTTCGTTATAGCTGCAAAATCAACAAGGTTGTTTGCTTGATTGTATGAATTATGTATACAATTTTGAATATTTTCTGTGTACCGACAAAAATTGTTAAAATTTCACTACAGAATAGCTTTTAACGACAATTAACGTTAACTTACAATTTTTGACTACTTACAAGAAATTTTTGTCGTTAAAAAAATTACAGAATTTCAGTAATATTCTGATAACAGAAATTTAAAAAAAGCACGACGAAATAAAAATGTTCACTCACTTGTCAATATTCAAAAAAATATAAATCAAATAATTAAAAGAGTCCGACCGACTGAACGTTTGGGCTCGGTGTCAGCATTCCCAAAGAGCTATTTTCGGTGTTCGAAAAAATGTTCGCTGAGCACCGAATCTTTGACGGACTTTGTGAAAAATTGTACATGTGACGGGTGGTTACTGGTTTGCCGCATGGCGTATTTTTGTCTAAATTACAAATAAAACAATTTTTTAATGAGAACGTCATTAAAAATCGTACAAAAATAAAAGTTAAAAAAGTTAAAATTAAAGTTCTTTTTTTGGAGTTCAGTGTAAGTTCTGGTTCGTGTTCGGTCTTACAACTCCACCGAAGCTTGGATTCGGTCTGAAAAACTGTCTTAGGTCGGATAATAATGATTCATTTAGTCTAGAAAGAATCGACGAAAGTGAGTCTGGCAGTAAATGAATATAAATACAAGTTGATGGCAGGAGCGCACAATACGTTCACATGACTCGGATACACAGCGAAAGTTGAAAACCACAAGTTTAAGGTAGCGAGTTTGTTTACCTCGGTACCGCCATAAATTAAACAAACAACATCAGTTTTGATATAAAAAGGAAAACAATACTGACCTACAAATGCTTTCTATGACTAAGTAGGCAAATATGGTCACCTTGCGCCAGACAAAAACTACTCTTTACATGCAGATGTGGCAGAACTTGGAGTGTTCGACAGAAAAAGTATACAATACCATTTTTAATAAAAATCTTTACACGTATTATGGTTAATTTAACCATTTTATTGTCCCCGACACCATATTATGGTTAAATTAGTCCTTCATCTCGATTAGGGTTGTTAGGCTTTTTTCTTTAAAAATCGTCAAAAGTTTTAACAAAATTCGTCAAAATCGTCACGAAAATTGAACAAAATCGTCAAATATTTAAATTTTACAAATTGGAGACAATTTATTGCATTGATTGGTTCAAAAATATAAGTTTTTAGCAAGAATTTCTATTTATCATAAAGTTAAGTTAAGTTCTATTCCATTTATTTCAGCAAGTGGGCTGAAATATATTTATCATTTGAAAAAATACGTATAATAATTCCCAAAGCTAAACCCCGCGAAGCTCTGCGCTTGTCTGCAGGAAAGAAACCAGAGTTTCTGGCGGGAATCAAACCCGCAACCCGGCGCCGATAGACTAGCTCACTACCGGGTAGCCTAGCGGCTTCTTTATTTCATTTATCCATATTCAGAAAAACATTAAATAAAAAATAAAATCTCATTTGCTATTAACTCGATCTATCTTTAAACGATTAATTTTTTAGCGCTATCACAATTGCAAATTGTTTTTACTGTTGAAGGTGCTAAACCAAGGGTTCTGTCTATATCAACAGTCTTTTTACCCGACTTGAAACGTTTTATTACGTCCAATTTTAGTTTCAAAGTAATGCATTTTCTTCTCTTTGCACTAATTTTTCTACACAACTTCTTATTAAGAAGTAACTTCTTACTTCTTAACACGCAACTATACTAAGAATGACTTACCTAACAGAATTAAATCGGAATTCGCCTTTTTACACGCAAATAGAAAAATTTTCACATGTGAATATGACTTCAACGCAAAATGGTATCGACGCAAATCGAAATCATAAAAACGCAAAGCGTATTTAACCAATTTTTAAAAAATATACCAAATAGGACCAACGCAAATCGGAGCAATAGTGTATATTTTTTGCAGTATCGATGGCATTCATATCGACCACTAACCGCGAAAATAATGTAAGCGCCAAAAATCAAATTTTACAGGAGAGAGCTATTTTGTTTTATTTCATATTAATTTTGTATGAAATTTGTCGCTTACATTAAAATTGTTTTTGCTATAAAATCGTAACGGTACATTATATGACCATGATATTTTAGAAGATGATGCAAGTGTTGCCAATAAAGTCATTTATTAAAAAAAAACGAAAATTGAAAATCATGTCGCTTACGTTATTTTCGCTGTTAGGGCTCGATATAATTGTAGTATTCGAATTTCTAATGCTTGTAATGAAAGCCACCTGGTTTGTGATGGGGGAAGGGTTATTTCTGTTTAATTTCTAATAATTTTTCTATTTCGAAAAATTTATTTTTACGTTTTCGACTGTTCCCAATATAATAGTAAATATTTCTTGTAAGTTTTTTATGGATACCAGAAAATCGTCATAATACTATTACTTTTAGGAAAAAAAATCGTCAATCGTAATTTTACTGTATTTTCTCAAAAAAGTCGTCCAAATTACGAAAAATCGTCACATCTAACAACCCTGATCACGAAGTCAAAACCATATTATGGTTGCCTATGGCTAAATATGACAATAATTTGTTTTCAGATTAACAATATATTATAAGTGATTATTATATCCCATAACATGTTCGGAGGCAACAATAATATGGGCTTGATGAAGGACTTACTTAACTATAATATGGTTGCCGGTGACAATAAAATAGTTAAATTAACTATAATATGTTTACAATTTTCCGTTAGAATAGTTTTGTTGGAGGTGACCATATTGAAAAATATATTTCTCTGGGTGTGGTCATCTTGTGAATCTGGATGAATGTGCTCCAGCTAAAAAATCATTTTAATACGAAACCTGTGACGGCACACGCAGAAGGAACGACCAACACTTTGATAGAACCAAGTAACGAAAACAAATTTCTAAGAGAAGAAGCTCAGAACATCGAGGAAGAACCTTTGGCTTAAAAGACTTTCACCAAAATCACGAAAAAATGCTTTTCACTCAAGAATTCTCAATTTTCTTTTAAGCAAATTATATTTGACAGTCCATGGTACACATAAATAAAAAATGCATAATTTTTAAATTAGTTTTAATTAATTATACTTTTTATTCACTACAAAACACAAAATATTAATCAACTACACTGACAAAAAATGTTTAAAATAAAACAATTCAATATTTTGGAAGTGTTTAATGTTTGAATTAAGTTAAAAATAGAAACAAAAACAAATTGCAATTCAATTTTGGCAAAAACTTATTTTAAAACAACAACAAATTGCACTTAAAAACATAATTTTAGTTGAATTAAAGATGCACAAAATGTATTAAAACATAAATATTGAACAAATTTTTTTTTTTTCAAATAATTTCGATTTTCGTTCGTTCGCATAAAGTCTATAACCGATTTTGTTTTTTCTTTACTTAAAATAAAACTAATGTTTTAAACTCAAATACGGCAGACCCATTTGTCTCACATAAACACTGCGTTCTGCTGTTGAACAAGGAGGACATCTAACGATTAAAATGCCATCGGCAGATAATTCAGCTCTCACGTCATTGGGATAATAACCACGGGGTAAAATAAATCTCTTGACTATATGACGGCCGACAAAACTATCGCCATCACGACGCTTTTCGTGTTTCGCCTCCACTATTACCGTATCAGCTGAAGTTTTCACTGTAATTTCATAAGGCTTAAAGGGAGCCACATCTATATTGGCCTCAAAGCCATTTTTGCCCACCACTACTCGACTTAAGTCTGGCGCAGATCCAACTCTTGATAAATTGCGTTTGTAATAAGGCACATCCCAATCGATTAAGTCCCAGTCGCGCCATAAGCGTCTGCGATAATCCCAATAATCCCAATCTGTATTGGCGGTATTTGATGGAACTAAAGTCATGTCTGTTTTTTGTTTTCAATTATTTAATGTGTATCCTTTAGATAAATTTAAAAACCGACAGCACGTTACAAGCAACACTTTATTATATCCGTATTTTAGAAATGATTAATTCGATATGATTGAGTTCTTTGGTTTGTGTTAGATTTGTTTTGTGTTATTTTTTTTTTTCTTTTTCAAATGTGTTCCGTTTGAGTGATTTCTTTTGTACTGTTCAGTGTTCAATAGTTTCGCGATTTTTTGCAAATAAACTGTCATCCCCGGTTGGAATGGCTTTTTATAGAACATTTGTTCAGCCAAAACACACACAAAGTAATTGCAGTGCGCGCCCAAACTTAAAACGTTTTTGAGATTGTTGTTTAAACCCAGCCACCATCTACAACAACAACACACAGTTGCCCAAGTGTTTTTGTTTAGGTTACAAAGATACACGTTTGATGTCTGGCTTGGTGTGTAGGTTCTTTCTATGGTCAAATGTATTCAACTACTAAACTTAAGTAAAATTAAGTTCTATTCTGTTTTAAATTAAATAAAACTTTCTTTGTGTTTTTTTATACGCCGGAAATTAAGTAAAGTTACTTGAACGTCTAGTTTTGAAAAAAAAAAATCAAGGTTGATAATTAAGTTTGTTATGACGTTTTGCTTGTAAACAAGCAAAGAATATCAAAAATGTCTAAAAAGGCAAATATATTCAAATACATACGCGTTTCTTTTTTATAAATTTATCGAAGAATAAAAAAAAAATTTTTAATTAGTTTTAAAACTTATTCCTTAATTGGAAACTGAAATTTTTAACAATAAATCACGTTTTAGTTTATTGATTCAAAAAAACGTATTGCTTCAAAATAATCACATTTTCAGTCCCATTTCTTTATTTCATTCAAAATGTATTTACCAAAACAGGGCTTAAATCGCTTTTGTTATTGTTTGTCATGTGTAGAACAAGTTCTCCAATGGATCCAGATTTACAATTTCCATCGATATAGCGTATCATTCTTGTTGAACTTGTGGGCGAAAACTTGAAAATAGTTTGATACAAATCTTATACTTATAATGAATTAGAAATATTAACTTATTTCCTAAATGTAACGAATACAATTACAAATTATATTTAAACCTTATTAATACAGAGCAAGAGTAACGTAGACCTTCAGCCCGTTATAATGAAAAAGACAAGAGTATAGAGGCGGCAATTGAACTCGCAATCCTTGCACTGATAGACTAGGTCACTTACAAGAAACCTTTTAGTTATAAATAACGTTAAATTAAGTCAAAACTTTTCCAAAAATAATTATTCTTAATGCTATGAATCTTACATATATAAATAAAAACAAGTAAGAAAGTATAGTCGGCCAAGCTCGACCATATGATACCCTACACCACAGTATTTAAAAACCCATCCTGCTTATGTGTCCATATTAATATGGATTTATTTATGCTTATAAACTTCATGAAAATCGGTTTGAAAGTTTATGAGAGGCAGAAATTGCCCCCTACCTCCCCTTGTGGTCCTATTTTTGAAAAACTGTATAGTTTATGGGTCCATATAGATATGGAAATATCTATGGTTTAAATTTCATTAAAATCAGTTTGAGAGGCAAAAATTGCCCCTATCTCCCCTCGTGGTCCTATTTTTTTAAAAAATGCGTCTCTTTTGTGTCCATTTCATTAAAATCGGTTTGATAGTTTCCGAGAGGAAGAAATTTCCCCCTTTCCCCTCGTGGTCCTACGATTTGTCCTATTTTCAATAGGCTTGGTCCTAGTGCCAATGAGAACCTATGTCCCAAATTTTATCAAATTAGCTCCAAAATTGCGACGTGTACTTTGCGCACAAGGTTACATGGACAGCCAGCCAGCCGGACGGACATCGTTAGTTCGACTCAGAAAGTGATTCTGAGCCGATCTAAGCCGTTACACACATCAGCACAAATGCACAATACCCTCTCCACAATTGTGGTGTGGGTCAAGGATCGGAAAATGTTTTTTTATTTTGTTTCTAAAAAAATATTTATTGTGCAAGTTTAAAAAATTCTACATTTTACAGAAAACAAAAAATTTCTAAAATAGTTTTGAAAAAAAAGCCGTCGAAAAAAATAAATAAAATAAAGTTTTTGAAATAAAACGTTTTCTTAAAAACATTAAATAAAGTTTTTAAAATAAAACGTTTTCTTAAAAACATAAAAAAACAAAAACAAAATAATTATATTTAAGCATTGTCATACAAATTTCATTCTTCAAAACAAATTTCAATAAAATTTATGAAGAGGTTTCTGAGAATACATACATACATATTTCATTTTTGAAAAATACATACATAGAAAAAAAAATTCTAAAAAAAAACGTTTTAAAAAATATTTTTCAACAAAAAAAAAAGTTTTTTGAAAATTTGTATTTGTTTTTTTTTTACAAAAAAAGTTTTTGCTATTTTTTGAAACTATAAATTTTGTTTTCAAAGAAAATGTTTTTTTTCTTTTTCGTTTAAATTTTAAACACAGAAAAACAATATTCTTTTTTTCACACACAAAAATTTTTTATTTAAAAAATAAAATTTAATTTTGTGTTTTCCGTTCGTAAAATCCGGTCCTTGGTGTGGGTATAATAAAATAGGTAAGGCTGAGCCTAATCGTTTTTCCAGTTAAGAAAAATTGAGGAATACCCTTTACATATTATTAATTATTGCAGGTCCGCCCCATAAAAGTTTTGATATATTACACTTCTCTGAAAAACTTACGCAATCCACAAACAGATTTTGGTATTGAGAATACAACTAACCCATAGAACTATTAAACTTTGAGACTTATATTCTCCTATTCTTACTCTAAATATTTTATAATCTAAATGTTAATGAAGCTACAAATTTGCATTATAATCCAATTTTTGTCCACTTCCATATAACAACGCTCCACGCTTCCATTATGGTTTTTAATCAGGCTGAAATTATTTTCAATGGGTAGTTCTAATATGTTCAAATAAAAAATTATCGGGAGTGAATACTGCATATACCCAGGCAGAAATTACGACTCTTCTAAATATTATGTACCGCCACAACCCTGTTAATACAAAATTGTGACTCTACCAAAAATATGGTACCATCACAACACTGTAGATACAAAATTACCACCTCAGTTTTTTAATACCGTTTTTAAATAAGATTTAACACCGGTACAACACCCTAAATTCAAATATACGACTTTAGTTTTTTAAAGTCGTATTTACCATAAAACTATACCGCTGCAACACTGTATGTAAAAGAATTAAACCTTTATTTTCTAATACCGTGTTTATAATAATTCAATACCGCTACAACGCTATTCATACCAGGCGCGGATCCAGCTTGAGCCTTAGGGGGGGGGGGGGGGGGGAGGGGGAATTGTGTATGATACAAAAAAGTAAAAAATTTGTTTTTAAAAGTTTATTAAAAACAATATGTGTTTTAGGGTAAGTACTTTTTGCAATTTTTGCGAATATCAAATTCTTCATCGCATAGCCGTATAGACCGTGAAAAAATATTAAGAAATTATGTATTACTTTTTCGCGATCGTGAAGAAAGTTTCCGCACCAAACGCGATAAAGTTTTGAATTTAAATGTTTCTCCTTACTACACAAAATTTTAATGGCAAATGATAGATGTTGTGATAGATGAGTTGTTTGGCGGATATATAATTTGATAATTTTCAGCAGCGTAGCTATTAAAGTTGCACAAGATATTTTTCCATTATGTAAATCAACTCGCACTTTAAACTTAATGTTTATTTCATTTAACCCAAAAAAATAGCTTTTTATTTTTGGTATACAGTTGCTTATTTTATGTATTTATGCCTGTATTCATAAATATATTTTAAATTTAATAAAGGCTTGAAAACCAAATTTTCTATGAAAATTTTCCTTCATAAACGTTTATTAAATTTTATAATCATTTATGAATATGGGGGCTAAAATATATAGCATATATAAACAATACATGTACCATATATGTATAATGTGTATGGAAATTAAAAAAAAAAAAATTTGAGGAGCTTGAGAAATTGCATTTGGTGCGTAAACTTTTTTGGCCAAAATGGCCTAAAAAAATTATTTTCATTATCAATACTAAATTGGCCATCGCGTGATGGCATGAAGAAATTTTGTCCAAAAAAAGTCATTACCCTAATTAAAAAAACTCAACAAAAAGGTTAAATAAAATATAAGATCAGTTCAATATACATTAATCTTTTTAAATAAGCAATTTATGATTTCCTTGTGAGGCAAATTTAGACAGTACAGTCTATCTTCTGTCATTGTTGATCCGGGCCATGTTTTTATTCGACGATTGGTAGGAAATGACCTCCCGCTCGTAGCATTACTGACGAGCATTGAAACGAAAATTTGAAATATTTTTCTTAGATTTGGGTAGATGTCTTCATCACAGTTATCTGATAGATCAAGCTCAAGTTTAGATGTTAGTACACACAGAAAAAAATCAATGTAAATTCGTTCAAAACAAGGTTAATTTTACATTTTTCAGTAGTGATTTTGCTTCATTGTTGTTTCATGTTAATTTAACATGATTTTACAATAACTTGCGAACAACATATTTTTCTTTTAAAATAACTATAATTCATGTTAATTTAACATTGTAGTAAAGTTTGAGCAAAATGTAATTTATATTGAAATAACAATCCGAATCACGTTAAATGAAAGTTATTTCAAGTTGAAACAACGTGGATTTCATGTAGAATCAAATTGGTTGGTGTGTGATATAAAAGTGTGAAGCAGCTTCAGAGACAACATATGCATTTTTTTAAGAATAATTCAAAACACTTACCCCTGTAACACATGGTTCACTTATTTTGTATTCTCCTTTGTTAACAGAAGCAACAGCAGAATGGTCCGATATGATTTTCGTCATCATTCTACTTTGAAAACTTGATGTACTATTTAACTAAATAATTTTAACTAAAAGAATACGGGAATTGTCTTCTTTTTATAACATATTTTAAATATGAAAATAAAAAAATGTACATTCTAAAGTATGTATGCATGTTAATTTAATAAGATAAACTTTTGATTTTAATATAAAACGAATTTTTATGGATTCAATATTGAACAATGTTATTTTAACAGTGAATAATATTAAATAAACGTGATTTAAGGTTATTTTAATATTTTTCATTTGAAATTAATATGAAACAATGATAAATTTAAATAAAGGGCATACTTTTGCAGAAATTTACCATGATTCTCAATCAACATTTTGCCATGTTATTTTAACATTGGTATTTTTTTCTGTGTGTAGGTGTTTATATCTTTTATCAAATATAATCAGCTCATCAGCTTGTTGTGGTTTTACAAATTTTGTATCTGTATAAGACTTGATTACACTTTGAGGTAAAAGTTTAGGTATGTTCAATACATTTGGGATATCAATTGGGAAAGGTGTTTTGAGATCTTCTAAAATAAATTCAATAAGAGAAATGTAACCTACAACTCGGTAGTAATCTTCAACACTTTGGATGTGATTATTTCGTTCAAATCTTTTCTTTTCGATAGGAACCTCGATTTGAACGCAATTAATAACTTTTTCAAAAATCGCTTTAAAAAGTTCTTCGGCTTTATTTCTTTTTTCTTCAAGTCACATGATTCAAATTTTGCTAAGGCTTGATCCTTTTTGAAGATCTATATCTTGCTTTTGTAAAATTATACTTAGTGGCTGTGTTGCAATAGGTATCACACTTAATATGTATATTCCGCAAATAAGTTCAAAAGTACTAAGGAGTTCCTTAATATAAAGATAGAGATAGATACTACCTTTCCACTCAGTTATTTTTTCCAAAGCTTCTACTATATGATGTACACTTGTTGCAAAGACACATAATGTAGAGAGTTTGGCTCCCAAATACTTTACTAAAACTGTGTTTTGCCTGGGATGATTATATTTAAAAAATGTTGTCGTTTCTTTAACAAATGATACAACTTTTTGTATTAATGGCAGTTTAATGCTTTTAGAAATTGAGTTGTTCGATTTCTGGGAATAGCAAGGCGTTTGTTTCGCATTTGTCGCTTTTCCAGAAATTTTGAACAGCTCCATTTTCTGCTGACATCAGAGGTCACCCATCTGTTCCATCTCCTACACAAAATTTGTCAAAGCTTTAAGAAGTATTGATGATAGTGCCTTCGCATCAATTGACACATCAACGTCATCAATATCTTTTGAAGCCTCTTCAAATGCGTTTACATTGAAGCCAATAAATTCTACCCTAAAAACTTTTTGTTGTATGTTGAAATATCTTAAAGATAAGAAAATCTGGCTTCAACCGCACGCATTATACAGTCAAACGTTTAGTCTTTGGATAAAGATGGCACCTGCTGGGATTGAATGTAGAATAATAAGTATTTGAATACAGTAAACTAGATGTTTCTTTGGAAATATCTAATAAATAACTATTAGGATTAAGATTTGGATACTTATTGAAAATTTGGTTAGAGATTCAATAACAAAAACCTTGCTCGGATTTCCAAAAAAAATTATTATTGGAAATTCTTGTATTATCGAAATTAACAAAACATATTTTTATAATTTACGGGGGGGAAATTTCCTTATCCCCCCCACACAAAAACTATTTTAGGTTAGAAAATATACAAATTTTTGCTTGTTTATTTGGCGAATTTATATTTGTAACAATATTGAAAATAAGAGGCGGAAGACGGTTGTGACTACGTTGTAAATTCGTAAATCCAACATTGTAAATTTACAGTACTGTAACAACACTAAACAGAAGAGTCGGAAGACGCACATTTGGCGTTATCATTTTAATATTGTGACGACATTGTAAATTTGGTAAACAGTACGTTGTATTTATATTGATAGCACCCCCTGCAACGTCGGCACAGCGTCGTGGTGATTGTCTTTTTCTGTCTGGGTAATTTCAAATTATCGCAAAACAAATAATTCAGTGAAGTCATTTTTATTCCTTATGGGTACTTAACACTATCATAAAAGTCTTATGTATTTTATGGTGTTTTTTTTTCAGACAAAAATTATAAATTACCATTCGCGCGGGTTTTTGTTCTATTCTAAAAATATATGCAAAAATGTGAAAAGTTGTCGTTTTCCATTCTAAATATGTTGCAACAATAAATGACAAATTTGTTCTATTTCTTACCCGCAGTTCACAGAAAAAATTCTCCAAAATTTTTCACCAAATAAAGCATTAATTAAAAAAAAAATCAGTTTTAATTCAAAATTTGATCAAGTGAATTAAACGTTTAATCAAGTAAATTAAACGTTTAATTAATACTATTAACTGGTTTAATTGATACTATTAATTTGTTTACTGGTGCAATTTTAATTAATTTTTTAATTAATATCACAAATATTTTAATTGAAATCAATTTGTATTTTTTTCTGTGTTAAAACTGAGTGTGAGATAATACCATTTTTTGCATCTGCCCAAAGTACTTTTTTATGCAAGCAAGTATTTTTTTTGTTTAATTTTTTTCTTGTGTTTGCGTACAATTTGTGTTATACTGTGATTTTTGGTTATATTGTGATGGATATAAAAACTTTTTGTTTTTCGTTTCTTTTACTTTTATTTAATATTTTTTTTTTGCGCAAAATTTTGAACAACAGCTGACATTAATTATTGAAAATCAATGCTGTTAACGCTTATGGAATTCAAACAAAATTTTATGTTGAAAATTGCTACAAGCGTGGTGAATATCGCTTCAAGCACAAACTTTACATTCAATATTTAACACGCTAAATTCACATTAGTGTTGAGTGTAAAACTTACACAGAAAAAAATAAAAATTGATTTTGATTAAAAAATTTGTGATATTAATTAAAAAATTAATTAAATTTGCACCAGTAAACAAATTCATAGTATCAATTAAACCAGTTAATAGTATTAATTAAACGTTTAATTTACTTGATTAAACGTTTAATTCACTTGATTAAATTTTTAATTAAAACTGATTTTATTTTTGATTAATGCTTTAATTGGTGAACAATTTTGGAGAAATTTTTCTGTGTAGCTATTATTTTGTTCCATTTTAATTTAGAAAAATTTAACACTTTGTAAGGGTACGTGTAACCTGATTAATATATAACACAATTATAATGCATTATAATTTTTTAGAAAAGAAAACACCATTAGATAGAAATCTTATGAGGGTTGTTGCGACTGTCAAAAAATCTTACTTAACACAACAGTTTGTATTCACACTATAACACATGAAATAAAATGCTAAGATTTCTGTATGACGTGCTAAATTCCCAATTTTTCATATTTGATGAATATGACTGTTTTTTTGTGAATAACCACACATTTTGATTTTCGTGGATTTAAGCACAGACCATTTTGAGATGCCCAATGATATATGTTGTTTAGGTCGTAATTGAGTTTTTCAATGCTTTCCTTAATTGATGCTACTGGACTACTCAAGTAAAATTGTACATCATCTGCATACATGTGGACACTAATGTGAGTTAATTGCTGCGGCAGATCGTTAGCGTAAATTTAAAATAATATTGAGCCTAAAATCGATCCTTGAGGTACACCTCTAGACGATGATATGGGATTAGATGCTTTGTTGTTTATGAACACCGATTGAAAACGATTATTGAGGTACGATAAAATTAGTTTTGTTGATGAAGATGAAAAGTTAAAAAGATGCCTTAGCTTTTTGCATCAAATTTGGTGGTATACCGTATCAAAAGCTTAAGAGTGATCAAGTAGAACTAAAAAGTTAATATTACCATCATTAAGTTTTCGCCGTATATTCTCCGAGACTTTAACTAAAGCAGTTATGCAGCTGTGGTTAGGACGAAAACCTGACTGTTTATTAGATAGCAAATGATTATCATAAACGTAGGAACTTATTTGGCGGTGCCAAACATTTTCCAATACTTTCGACAGAAAGCTAAGAATAGCAATTGGTCGATATTCGGTGCTCGTTTTTGGAATTGGAATTATTTATGCATGTTTCCAGAAAATTACTTGTAGTCTTAATGGTGTTAAATAAATAGGTGATATATGGCAGGAGAACAGGTAAGATGACTTTAATAAATTTTGAATGAAGATTATCATCTCCTACAGAATTAGATTTTATTTGGATGCAACTGGTCAAAGCATCAAGCTTGCTAACGCATGATAACTCAAACATGTTTTGTTCAGACATATTGTTGTTGCTGGTGTAAAATATAGGGAATATTGCAAAAGAACCATCGCAACAAAAAATAGAGCTTCCAACGAAGCCGGTTTCTAAGGGAGTAACTTAAAAGTCTCGCTTACCATCTCGCTTACGGAACGCATGAATTTTATATGGTGACTTCACACCTTGAAGCAAATAATTTTTGACATATTAAGCGCTTTATTCAGCGCATGTACGAATTGGGGAATGAAAAAATCAGATTTACACACTGAATTTTTTGTTGTTAGTAGGGTTTTCAGACGATTAATTCTTGTTCGATTAATCGATTGCTAATTTCGATTAAAGGATTAATCGAAGATTTTATACCGATTAATCGAATGATAATAAAAACATATAGTATGTCTTCTAAATGTATAATTTTTTTTTTAAATTTTAAGTCGAATAAGCAATATAAGTAATTTAGCTTATATTTTTGTTAATTTTTTCCACACAATTTAATAATTCATTTCACAAAAGAAAAAACGACAAGGACAGGTATGTTTACTCAAAGATTTATATTAATTTAACGGGTATGTTCTAGAAATAAAAACGAAGTGAAATTGAAATTGAACGATAATTTAAATTTAATGTCCGTAGTTTTTCGTGGTTTTATGTGTTGTTCTTGCAAAAATAATAGATACAAACATAAAGAATGAAGTCGATAAAATGGAGTATTTTTATGAACTTTCATTACAGGGTCGTTTCTAAAATTTGCTCAAATTTATATCCACTTCATTTTAATTTCTAGAACACGCCCGTATTTTTTAACTAAATAAATAGTTCATGCCTTTCTCTCTTTAGAATGAGTTTGGCTTAAAAATATTGTACGAAGGATAAATCTAATAATGCTTAATGTAACAGGTGTCTTAAAATGTTTTAACATAAATGTTCTGCAACGACTTCTCTAATTAACCAGTTACACATTCACCCTTATCGTGGTTGGCGAAATTAAAATACGACTGCGACTGTTTGGTAATAGATTAAAGGAAATTAGTTCACGTTCTCTTTAATCTATTGCCAAACTGTCGTAGGCGTATTTTAAATTCGCCAACCACGATAAGGGTGACTCACCCTTAACATCCCAATAAAAAATTAAGCTTCCAACGAAGCAGGTTTGTAAGGGAGAAACATAAACGTTTCGCTTACCATTGCGCTTACGGAAGGCATGAATTTTATATGGCGAATTCCCACTTTGAAGCAATACATTTTTGACACATAAAGCGCATTATTCAGCGCATATAAAAGTTGTTGGATGTAACGATCAGCTTTACACACTGAACGTTTTGATACAGTTATTTTTTAGTATTCTCCCTTACAAACCTGCTTCGTGGTAAGGGAATGCCGTAGCACTTGAAATGTTATTTTTTTTTATAAAAGTTGTTGAGAGTTCTTTCACTTACTTTACTGCATTTCTGTATGTCTTATTGCGTAGCGCATAATTGTGCGCTTATTTTTTAAATGTACCATTAGTGCTTCGCAAAATTATAAAATTTTTTATTGGGATAGTACTTGATGAAGCTGCTCCACCAACAAAATCAAAGGGGCTACAAGTGGTCCAATGAAAAAATATTTTAAACAAGATCCTTCGATCGCTTCTCTGGAGGTTTATTTGCCGAAGCATAGCAGAAGGTAATTATTTGCAGAAGCATATCAGAGGATGGAATGTCCGTGAAAATTTTAAAAAATCCAAAGTAATATTGACTCCTTTAAAATCCAAGTACCCGAAAGAGAAGCATCAATTTGGAGCCACATTGACAAGTTTTATTTAAAAAAAAAAGAATATTTATTTACTTAAGTACTAATTTTTTCTAAAATTAAAAAAAAAAAAAATCTCGTAATCTATAAAATTTCTAGATTTAGAATTATTCGATTAATCGATTAATTTTTAAATGTTAATCGTTTAATCGAATAAGTTAAAAATGCCAAATATCGATTAATCGTTTAATCGAACAAAAATAAAACCCGATTAATTGTTGTTAGTTGTTACGTTATTCACCCTTATCGTGTTTGGCGCATTTAAAATACGCCTACGACTGTTTGGTAATAGATTAAAGAGAATGTGAACTTATTTCCTTTAATCTATTACCAAACTGTCGTAGGCGTATTTTGAATACGCCAAACACGATAAGGGTGTTTATTTAATAGCCGTAGGCTCTGCAAATGTTATACTTTTTTTAATTTGTTAAGAATTTCCTTCACTTGCCATACTGCATCTCTGGGTGTCTTATTGCGTTGCGCAAAAATGTGTGCTTCGCAAAACAAGAAATTTTTTTATTGAGATTGTTTACGATTTCCTTCAATCATTAAATTCTTTGTATAAAAATCTTGATTATTTTAGTAGCGAAATTTTTTATTATTTACAATATTTTGCGTTGTTTTATTGTTTTTAACAATCGATGTGCAAATTACGTACTTATTTGTATTTTTACGTACTTAAGAAAACTTGCTGCTGCCTGACCTGCCCACATTCATTTGTGACGACACTTGTTGGTTGGTTCACCCATTTCAATAAAATTAAGCAGAATCAGAGATTCTCAATTCATGCTTGTTTAAATTGTTGTCTTGAAAAATAGATAACCACATTTTGTGTTAATTACCATAATTTGCAAATATCCTTGATTTAAAACTTTTGTTAATTTTATAAACAAGAATTTATTTTTTCTATTCCTACGTAAAAGTTTGTGATATCCTGTTTAATACAATGTTTTTGTTTATACTTAAAAAAAAATAAAAAACAAAAACAATATATTTTGTTTAAATATTGTACTTATCAATGATATTGTTGTAAATCATGTCAGTAAACAAACCTACAATTCGAACAGTGATGGGCAAAATAAAATTTACAATTTTTACATTTAATGTAAATAATGTACATGTTTAAAATATTATGTAATGGATTAACTAATAAATATAAAATGGTTGGGGTCATATGATCGTTAAACAAAATCCTTAATACAACTAAAAAATATTTGACGAAAAAATCCAAAAAAAAAAAGCGTGACCAGTAAATTGATCAATTTAAAATTTGTTTAAAAACATTTCTATTGATCTACAAAACTTTATTTTTAAGAAAATAATTGTATAATGTAATAAAGAAACTGTTAAATTATGTTTGATCTAGTCAAACGTTTTTCAAAAGCAAATAATTTAAAAAAAAAACTAGTGGTTACGTGTAGGACGCCAAATATTTGATTTGTGAACATGAAGTAAAATAACATATTTTATACAAAAGAGGAAACATTTACAAATGGAAGGAAGAACGTCTGTACCTGTTGGTCTTAAATTTTACTTAATCTACGTGCGTTTTATTCAGCTGAAGGTTAACATATCGCGACCTTAGGGCAACAAGGTTCTATCTTACACATAGTTTAGGTGCAAATAGAACCTTGTTGTCCTAAGTTCGCATTATATATTTTTTATTGTTTAAATTACAAGAACACACTTTATAAGTTTATGGTAGATAGTCGCGATCAGAGATCAGCAACGAATAATTTGTTCGCTACTCATAGTGACTCCCCAAATTTTAAGTATAAATGAGTAGAAATCATTTAAACTCAACTAGTCTGATTCACTCACACTCACGATACCGTTGGTGTATAAGAATAGGTTGCAATAAATATAAGCGCGACATCGACACTTATAAATGACCACAGTTTTATAATTTCAGGAAAATACTTATAACACTTAAGGGCCAAATACACTTGTCAAATGCTTGTCCAGCAGGCGAATTCACACATGTACGTGTGCTGGATTTTGTGATTTTCAATCCAGCATTGTACCTGCAAATAAAATTGGACCACCTGATCCATTTTGATAAAATGGACTACTCCATGGACTGGTACGATGTAATGCAAGCATGGACCATGTCATTGTTAAAAAGTGTTTGTAGTGTGACGACATGTCTTCGTTTTTTAACGACATGCTTTCGTTTTTAAACGACTTCAAAAACTAATCCTCTTGAGTATACCATGGAGTAGTTTTAAAACTACTCCTTAGTGGTCCAAAGGTGGGTTATATGGTCCTCTCCTAGGACATCGTAATGTTAAATAGACCATGTTTTTTCCATACGTTTGGGTTACTTTTGGACTAGTCCTGGTCCCTTGTGGACTACTCTTTACACGCGTGTTTGTTCTGGTCCTATTATTTGAAGGGGTCGGTGTGAAACATACAAACACATTTTCAGTTATACTAGCACAATACTTGATAAGTATTTTGATTAGTGTATTTGGGCCTTTACATTGATTCAACTCATTCAGCTCATCCATTTACCGTTTTAACACAACAGATCAAACACACAACATTATAATCAGCGCTGATAGATAAATTTGCCGAAATTTGTTAAGTTGAATCTAGTATGAATGCGTATAAGTACAGGAAATTATGAGTCATGATTCAGCTCTACTCACTTTTTCAATACTCATTGCTGATCTCTAGTCGCGATTAGGTTTGAAAGGTAATGCGTTTAGGAATTGTTGCAAAAGCAGTTGTTATGAAAATATAAGAAAAGTTCTTCATTTCATGCATTTTAAAGGAAGTGCAATTGCTAGGCTTGTTATACTTTTGCATGTCTCTATTTCACGACAACGCCTTAATTTTTCACTACTGGTTAAGACGGTGATTCAATATCCCATTTAGTCGAACGATTTGCCAAAATTTATCGTGTGTGCCCATAAAGTATGATTGCGTGTGACCTAAAAATGAAATTGAGTGACAGATTTTTTTTTGGAAAGTCTGTCCGACTGTTTATGAAAATTTTAATAAAATTTATTAGCTGAGTCATATGATTTTGATTCTTTTTTGTCTTAAGTTTGGCATAGACAACATTAATGTCGACTATAATTCTGAAGAAAGGGCTGAGCCCGGCCGGATGTCGTCGTTAATTTGCGATTCGGGATATTTCTTCTGCAGAATCAACCGATTGGGCGATATTTCACGAATTAATATTGTCGATTTCGCATTGGGTAATTTTGCTGGCAGCCGTAATGATAATGTGAATAATTTTCAAATTGTCCTTAGACGACCAAATGTTTGACCGGTTCCAATATCCTCCGCATATAATACTCCCCAAATTAAAAATTAACAATAGTATTTTCCTCTTTTCCAAGAGCAACATGCTATAGTTGAAACCCAACCATTCTATTATAAGTGTTAAACATATTTTAGTTAGTATTAATCATAACATGTTCGGAGGCAACCATAATATGGTTGTGGCTTCTTGATGGCGGCCTAATTTAACCATAATATGGTAACCGCTGACCATAATATGGTTATATTAAACATAATATGTTTAAAATTTTCTTTAAAAATAGTTTGGTTGGAGGTGACCATATTTAAACATGTTTTTTCTCTGGGTGCAGTAGCAGAATTAACAAACTTCTTCAATTTCGTCCATTTCAAATACGAATAATTCTTGGGACACTGCATTTATACCGAGACCTTTTTTCTTTGCGACATTAACCTTTAAACCAGCTGGTTTCACAACCATCGTTTCTTTACGTGGATACTTTTTAAGGTCCGAGAAGCTATGCCATATACCGTCTGCCTAATCCAGATCGTTCAGCTGACCCTGCAATCCCCTTCCCGTTCACCACAACCAGAACGGATAGTCAAATTGCCACGTCTAATTCGGCAAGATGCATAAAAAATCACATGGCGCTTCCGCTTTTTTAAAGTCTTTCTCAGATTCTATGTAACTTATGGGTCGATAACGGATGAAAGCACAACTGAAGTTAAGTTCGCAGCAGCGAAATCAGGCATGTTAAAAAACACAAAAACTTTTTTTATTTTATATTTTAACATGTGCGGCGTTGACTGATTTCGCTGATGGCAACTCAATTTCAGTTGACATTCGTTATCCACCCATTAGATACAGTGGAGAGCGCCATACCGTAACATATATTTTCTACTGCTTCACACATACAATCGTAAATGTCGTAGCATGTGAGTTGCCCACCATTAATGTAAACTTGAACAAAAAATACGTATGATGACATTACAAACATTACAAGTTTGTTTGTCAATTAGTGACACACAGAAGGAATGCCGACACATGAAAGAACTTATCGACAAAATATTAGTATTTTCTTATTTACGATTCACAATTGTTTGAAATCAAAAGGTTAATTATGAACGTTTTTTAAGGAAATTGCAACTGCACACGTACGAATCAAAAATTGTGGGTTGAGAATTTATGTAAACATTATAATTTAATAATAAATTATTTGAATATTTGCAACAAATGAAAGTTTTTCTATTGAGAAAATAAATTTTTTCAAATTAAAAAAACCCCCGATAAAGGAAAAATGCACCCACACAAACTGCAGCAGATAATTTCAAATAAATTCCAAAAATGACATGATTAATTTAATGTAAACAATTAAATTGTTTAAATTAAAATATTTTGAGGGGCTTCTTCACACACTTATACAAACATTCCATTCTAATGCAATTTATTGAAAGTTTACAAATCGTTTAGACTTTAGAGATTTTATATTTTAATCATTTAATTGATATCAAATTAAAAAGGTCAATTCTCTTGTTTTCAGTGAGAGCACTACAGAGTGACTGACTGACCCTCATGACAAATTATTTTAATGACTTTTTCTAGATATTTATCATGTGGAACTTTTGAACATTGTTAAATGATTGAACGCTTATTTTATTGAATTTTATTTTTTATATTTTTTTTTTTTCAACAAAAGTATTTTCTGGCTTTGTGGAAAATAAATTGTTTAGATTTAATTTGATATTTCTTTAAATCCCACCAGATATTTGTCATAATGTCAATGCTTATGATAAAAATTGAATCGAAATGAAATAGAAAACAAGCCACAAACAAACATTCTGCCAAACCAACTGAAAAAAAATAGAGAAAAAAACGCCAAACACACAAAAAGGGGGCGAAAAGTATAAAAAAAACTACTCATAGTTTGCTTTGATTTACTGTCATCATGTAGCACTTTATGAAAGTGAAACTAATGGGCGTTTTGCCAAAAAGTCAAAATGTCTCATACTAGACAATTTATTATTATCTATTCTGTTCTTTTTTGTGTTAGAATTTTATTTGTCGTCGTGTTTTATTTTCCCTTTTTTACTCCTTAATTTTAACATACACACAAAGATTTTTTTATTTTCTTTGATTTTTGTTTTTTTTTTTAATTCAAAAGTTTTAAAAATTTTGTTATATTTGGCTAAGGTGTTGCAACACTGTTTCCTAAAATTAATTTTTTGAATTAAATAGAGACGATAAGATTTACGATTCGTTGGTCTCTAATAAAAAAACGTAGTGACAACTTTCTAATTTCATTGAAATGGATCAATAAGAAATCAAAATGTTTAGAAACTCTATTTGTGAGCTGACCCGTCTGTCTGAAAGGCTTGTAGGTTCTGTTAAATCAAGACTTTGCACAGTGGGTTAAAACATAGGTAACTTAAGGATTACTTTGGAATAACTATTCATTATTTTAAGGCCTATCCAATAGGTCTACTTACCTCCACAATAATATTAAAACCAATAGACATTATCAAAGTTTTTCTTGGGATTCAAAAATTAATTATCAAGGTTTCGTTATAATGTGCTAAATTCCCATTTCATGCTATTGACAAACTGAAGTTTATTGTTGATGGGATAAGCTATTCCTATGCGCATTTATTTAGACATTTTGTTTGTGTAAAATTTCTCGCCGTTATCAAAAGCTTACTAATACATAGGGAAAACATAAGAAAAAACGTGTTCTGTACAGTGTTCGAAACTAAACAGTACATTATTTAGCGTTGATTGTGTAGACGAACACAACTGTTTATACCGTTCGTAACTATTTTCAAGAAAGAACCGAACATTTATATAATGTTCTGTTCTTCATTTAAAAACAGAACAATTGTAGTGATACTGTAGACAAACATTATACTTTAATGTTAAATCTGGCAGTAAGTCATGTGTCACAAACTATAGAGGCATGGCAAAGTTAAGTGCAATCCCTAAACTTTTTGAAAAGTGTGTTACCGACAATCTCCTTCATCAAATCTCGTCCCTACTATCTTCCTGTCAATATGGTTTTAGAAAAGGTCGTTCACCAATTACTAATCTCATGCAGCTGACTACTATAGTAAATCGTGGATTTATTAAAAGGAAATTTACAGATTGTATCTACACGGACTTTAGTAAAGCTTTTGATAAAATCAATCATAAATTACTTCTGATAAAGCTTCATGCTATGGGCTTTACACTCGGGAGTTTAAATTGGATTAAATCATATCTAACAAACCGAAAACAAAATGTTGTTTTTAATAATACTACATCAAAAAACATTATCGTAAGTTCTGGAGTGCCCCAAGGAAGCCAAATTGGTCCAATTTTATTTTCCTTATTCACCAATGACTTGCCGTGCGTAATTGAATATTGTAACGTCTTAATGTATGCTGATGATGTGAAGATATTTCATAGTTATGACAATAACATTGACAAAAATTTGCTGCAATATGATTTGGATAAACTATTTCAATGGTTTAATGGAACTCAATTTAAACAAATGTAAACATATGCGTTTTTCAAGAAACGATAACGCTTTATTTAACTTTTCACTGGGTGGACATCAACTTGAAATGGTTAAGGAATTCTCAGATCTTGGAATACTTTTAGATCCTAAATTAAATCTCAAGAAACACATATATATATATGATGGTAAACAAAGCTCGAGGTATGTTAGCTTTTATAAAACGATGGGCTAAGGAGTTTACTGAACCAATCATTACTAAGCGGTTATATACATTTTTAGTCAGTTTGTGAAACCGAACGGATTTAGTGTTCTCACCTTTTGTTGAGTTTGATAAACAGTATAATATTTGTGTTCGAAAGATGACTAACAGGGAAACGTTATTTTTTTTTAATGATTTTCTACACAAACACTTTTAACGTTATTACATTATTTGGTTTAGCCGACAGCAGTATTTTCGCCGCCGTCGTTGAAAGTTGTTATATTTTCTTAAATTTTGGTCGCCGTTCTCAACGCCAGCAATGTCGCATCGGCTTCGATTGCAATTTTTTATTTACTTATAACGTAAAGACGTAATCCCTTTTGATAGTTTTCGACATGAGCTACAGACACTTTTTTCTCACTTTTCGAGAAACGGTGGTATATTTGGATTCACATCTTTTCGATGCGAGAAGTTCTCACTAAAAATACAGAACATGGGAACTGAACCCTTAATTCATCGCCTCAATTAAACAATAGTGTATACGCATGTATACCATTAATTTTTTATTGCATAATAAGAATCTACATATCTGATTCTAAATGTGGTCAAAATTTGGTAAAATTCTACTTCCACAAAGTGGATCAAAAGATCAATTAAAATATTAGCGTATAATTTTTTTTTTTTTTTTTTTTTTTTTTTAATTTATTTTTATTATTGAATCTTTCTTATCGAAATTTACAATATGTATTCAAATCTTAATTCTGCTTGTTGTTTATTAGTTGTTACCAGTGTAACCACTAACTGCTGTATTCAAATTTTAAAAATGTCTTCTAGTATCGGTTCTTTTAGCCTCTGGTGACCTTCGAACTGAAGCAAACCACGAGCGAGGTAGTTAGGGTGGACCATTAGTTTATCGATGTAGCTTATTGAATATTTTTTAATTTCCTCCTGGATAGTGGGGACGTTGAGATCTCTGTGTATAATTTCATTACGTATATACCATGGGGCGCAGACAATTTGTCGTAATATTCTAGACTGTCTTCTTTGAAGCTTTTGGATGTTAGATGCGCATGCAGTACCCCATAATTGGATGCCATATGTCCATATTGGTTTTATGATGGACTTGTATAAGAGAATTTTGTTGTCTAAGGACAAGTTTGAGTTTCGACCGATAAGCCAATGTAGTTGAGCTGCTTTAAGTTTCATAGCCGTTATTTTCGCTTCAATATGACGCGACCAGGTCAAGCGTCTATCTATATGAATTCCCAAGTACTTAACATGGTTTTCTACCGGAACAGTGATGTTATTTATTTTTACAGCTGGGCACGTTTGTCTTCTGAGCGTGAAAGTTAAGTGAGCACATTTAGCCGGGTTAACCTTTATTCTCCACTTTTCTAGCCAGGCCTCTAGTTCATTGATGTGGGACTGCAGATTTTGCGATGCGACTTTTGGGTCATGGTTAACGCTAATAAATGCTGTGTTGGCATTTCCGCTGTGTATATTATATATAGAAGCGGTCCTAATATGCTGCCTTGGGGAACACCAGCAGAAATTTTCTTGAGGGGGGAGTATTTATCTTGCGACCTTACTATGAATGTTCTGCCTGTTAGATAGCTCTCCAGAAGCTTGTGAGTGTTTTGAGGAAGCATTCGTTTTATTTTGATGAGTAGCCCATCATGCCAAACTTTGTCAAAAGCTTGGGAAATGTCTATAAACAGTGCTGAGCAGTATTGCTTTTTCTCAAACGCCGATCTAATAAGGGTGACAATTCTATGCACTTGTTCTATTGTACCATGTTTCGCTCTGAATCCGAACTGGTGGTCCGGGATGATGTCGTGTTCATTTAGATGAGGAGTTATACTTAAAACGAATATTTTTTCGAAAAGCTTCGATAGGATTGACAATAAGCTTATCGGTCTGTACGACGCAACCTGGCTAGCATCTTTTCCTGGCTTGGGAATCATAACAATTATAGACCTCTTCCATGAGGATGGGAAGTATCCGACTCTTAATATAGCGTTAAAAATGAGCAGCAAGATTCTGGAAGCAGACGATGGTAGGTTTCTTATCATTGACCCTTTGATGCGGTCAGGTCCGGGAGATTTTCTAATATTCACTTTTTCTATTGCAGATTTTACTTGAGTTATGTTAAATTTTAATGGATGGTTTACCTTATCAGGAATGATTGGACGACAGGAACAAGTATGTGCATCATGTGGCGTGAAAACTTTCTCAAGGTGGCCCGCGAAAGCGTTTAATTTTTCATGTGTGTTTTTGGCCCAAGTGCGGTTTTCCAGTCTTAATGGAGATTCTTGGGTTATAGGGCATTTCATATGCCGTACAGCCTTCCATAAGCTATAATTGGTGTTTTTTGTGGCGTCTAGGCTGTTTAGATAGCCTTCTATTGCGGACTCGTGGTTCTGTCTCAATTTGTTGCGAAGTGTGGTCAGGCATAATTGTAGTTGGGCCTTAGTGGTTGGGGAACGACTGTTTTGCCATTGTCTTCTTAACTTCCTTTTTTCTCTGATAAGGGCCTCTATATCCGTCGATGTTTTGTAAGGAGCACGTTTAATTGTCCGCTTGATTGGGGTTGCATTTCTTGCTGCAGTATCCAAGACTTCAGTAAATCGGTCGACAGCTACTTGGATGTCAGATGAATTTTTTAGGGGAATGCACTGTGATAGGTGAGAGCTCACAAACATTTTATAATTTAACCAATTTGTGTTTCTGTTTGGATAGGAAATAAAGTTTGCAGCTGCAGCGTCAGAGTTACCTTTTGAAATGAGGATTGAAGGTGAATGATCAGACGAAAGATCATAGGAGGAACTAACTAGTACCTGATCGCGCTTGATGTTTTTAATTACAGCAAAGTCAATAAGGTATAATTGCGAGTTTGAAATTTAACAATAATAATTGTGCTAGTGCGGGTATGGTGTTTTAATTAGTTGTTACTCCGAATATAATTTCAAAGAAAAATAGTAGTAAAAAGCATACACTATTGTTATTATTCACTATTTTTAAAACCTTTTCTTTAGTTTTACTTCGAAAAATCAAATCTTGTAACGTTAATTTAACCGCCTTATACTCAATGTAAATGGATGAAACTTTGCAGGCATACATATTCCCGATGACAATTCACGAATACATGGGCGTAACTGGGATAAAATCTAAGGGGGGGGGGGGTTGCAAAATTTTTTTTTTTTTTTGGTAAATGGATGAAACTTTGCAGGCATGCATATTCCCGATGGCAATACACGAATACATGGGCGTAGACAGGATAAAATCTAGGGGGAGGGAAACATTTTTTTAAAATGTTCTTTTTTAAGAAAAGCGTTTCTTAAAAAAATTTTTTTTAAATGTTATTATTATTATTTCATAACAAAAGAAAATTGAAAAATGACGTATATTGATATACACAATTTTGCTATAATATAAATGGTGTAAAAGATTCAAATAAAATAGTGTATACCATACCAAATAAGATACATACATAAAACAAATAAAATAGCCTAAGCGACATCATGGTATGAAATTTGAATCAGATTTATTTGCAATTAAAGCACTTCTAAATTAATGAAATATCATCGAATAGTAGCCTCATTATTCCACCACATATTTAAATGAGCACAACTTAGAAACATCGATTATTTTCTGATATATTACAGTTTTCCCAGATGTCGAATAACACAAAAATTATAAACTCCATTATCTCGAAATGACAAAAATATTATACATTATTTATGGTCCCATTTTAAAATATACCAGTGCAATCTTGCAGTCGAGTTATAAAAAAAAGTAAGTAACATGACTAGTTTTCCGACTTTGAAAATTTATATTTGCTAATTTAGACCCACCTTTGTCCAGTACTTTGCAAGTAGGTGTTTATTTATGAGTTAATTTGTATCACATCTGGGAATTTTTCACCTACCCAAAATAAAAAAAAAAACTTTTGGACTTAATTAAATTGATTTATCTTCCTTATTTGGCAACAGTGTTGCGTAATGTAGTTTCTAAGAAAACAATGTAATTATTTGCTTTATTATTTGTTTGTTGCCCACGCAAATCTACACCACCCTAATGTATTATTGATTATTGGAAATGTAGCGGAGGTGTAGTTTGCTTGCAACAACAATTTCAATTGTAAATTGTAGCTTTAAGATACCGTTATCCTTGTATAAAAAGATAGGTAATTTTTCAATAAAGAATTATTAAATATACCTGGCACTTTCCCTTCTTACTTTGGGCATATTAAACTGCCCTAAATCGTTACATACCAGTGGCGTTAATTAGCGCCGGTAAACAACAAAGAATTCAAATTTATCTTTGTTTCAAAATACAAAAACAAATACGTACCCGTAACGTTACAACAGTAACTTTGATGATAACAGCTACATATGTCGATTTTTGTGTTAAAAGGCCAGACTTGAAAACAGGTCCTATATAAACCCCTTCCCTTAAATCACTTAAACACAAAAAAAATCTAATGTAACAAAATTTTGTTCTCGGTGGTCCATGATTGCCCATGGGTCCCAAATGGGGTACACTTGCAAAAAATTTTTACATACTGTGGTGTAGGATATCATATAGTCGGGCTTGGCCGACTATACTATAATTTTGGTTAAATAACTCCAACCCAAATCAGTATGTATGTATTACCTATTTTGGCCGCATTCCTGTTGATTGATGTTGAAGATAGTAACGAAATAAGATTCTAAGTAACTTATACAAAAAAGAAGTGAGTGTGCTGGTGATTTTAATCACCGGTCGGCGAAAAAAAAACTACTTTGTACTGTTCTTGAATATTTACATATCTGGTAATAATTAAAAAATAAATAACTGCCACAAAAAATTAAATCACTCCCATAGCAAATGAAATAACACCAAAAAATAAAACAAGTCTTAGTTCTCACTATGAAAGTTTTCTTTCAGAAAGTGTGAGTTTATTGGTGAGAGGGGAGAGAATAGCAGCATGTTCTCTTCCTGTCTCACCCATAAGCTTAAACTTTCTAAAAGAAAACTTTCATGGTGTAAACCCAGTCTAAGATGAAATAACTTTTATGTTGAATTATTGTGGGACTTATTTTATTTGGGTATTATTTTATAATAATTACAACTCCCAGGCAAAAGAAAAAAATAACTTCCAACAAATTAAATAAAACCGAGAGAGCTCTTCCTCCCAGGCGTAATAAAGTTAATCATACATTTGTTATAAAAATTTTTGGGCCCAATTAATATTTTTTTTTATTTCGCAGCGCCCATTATCTTTAACTCCCAAAACAGGAGAAAACTATTTAATAATATTATTTTACTTTTTATAAAAAAGTCAATAAATTTTATTTTTGGAAACAGTGTAGTATTAATGTGTTTTATTAAGTATCCAAAAACTATTCTTTTAAATCACACAAATATTCTGCATAAAATATCCCCCAAAGATCCACGTTTGTCATCACATTGTTTCCATATTGTCGCTGTGTCGTTTTGTACTGTCAAATTTTATTGGCTTTTCTTGTTGTTTATTAGTTTATTTTATTAGTTTATGTGGCATGTCATGATTATCTGGTTTCCATATTTTTTTTATGCATTTTTGAGAATTTTGAATGAGTATTTCAGGTTATTTTTCATAATTTCTATAATTTTGTTTAACACGTTCCGCTATTTTGTAATTTTTTTTTTATTTGAAAAAATGTTTTATGTTATTAACAAGATTTAAAGAAAAGCATTTGAAATTTTTTTTGAAATACTGGCCAACAACTTAAAATTTTTATGTTACTTCAATAAATTTATTAATAAATTATTTTATTTAATTCCTAATGTCATTAAATTTTATGACTGTAGAAAGCTAAAAGCAAAACAATTTTGGTTTGCTTAGATAATACACAATTTGTTTTCGTTTTAACCATTGCATTTCTTTCCCACTCAAAAGCACGACTTTATGCGGTTTCCACTGTAAATTAAGTAACGCCCTAATGTATGCAATCATATTGTTTGTCAAGCTTTTAATGTAATTTAATATAGAACTATTTTTAGCCACACATTGTTTTTTTGTATATGAAAATTGGAACAACTTAGTTAACAAATTAGTGGAGAAAGTTAGTAAGTAAGTAAGCAAGGGATGATAAAGTAAATACAATTGCACTTTTCTCAGCACTATGTATTGGCATTGCAAAAGTACTGAAGTACTTTAATGACATGTTTGGTACAATTTAAAACTTTCAAACGCTTGAACATTGAAACTGATTTTGTCATACAAAAATTTTGTTCAGACAAATGATTTACTACAGTCTAATGAATTTTGTATGTACTATATGTATATGGACGGCTCAGGGATGAAGCGAACCAAGTCAACAAAGATGATTCGAAAACATTTTTAAGTTGAGAAAGTAAACTATCTTTTATTTCGGAAGCCAATTGACTTGATTTTACTAACGTTAGCTTAGGAACGAAACACTTTTTGATTTAGTTCGTTCCAGAACTGAATAGAGTCAAACTTTGCGGAGAATTTCACACAAGTCTGAACATATACATGGAAAGTTTCATTTCAAGTAACACAACTTTTGCAACCGATGTCTTCCGATCGGTAAGTCCTATCGGAAAGTAGTTTCGACACAATTTTTCAACAAGATCGGTCAAAAATTTTAACCTTTGGTAGATCGAAATTTGCTTTTTTGAATGATTACACAGGCAAACACTCAATTTGCTTCTTAACTATAACAGTAAATAAAAAATTTTGATAAAAAAAAAAAATTTTTGGAAATAAAATTTGGGTAGTTGGTGTAATTGGAGGTCATAAGTGGAGGGTATATAAAGTTATATCATGAAAACTAGAGCTGATAGAGACAAACTGATTACAGTTTTGAATTCAGCGCACCCAAATTATCAAATTATCCATTTTAATTGATTTTACATGTTAATCATGTTATTCATTCAAAAAAGCAAATTTCGATCTACCAAAGGTTAAAATACAATTTGGTTTAAGGATTGAGGTTTGACTATTCACGTCAGCAGTCGTTGATGGCTGCGAGCGTAAGACGGCAACTCCCTTTGAGGAGATCGAGTGGTTACGATCGAAAAATGTCAGGGTAACCTGCCGGCCAGGGCTCGAGCCGGGCTACAGTCAAGAATGAAAAACTCTCAATAACAATTTTATTTAATTTTCATGTTGTAAAATTCCTTTCTTCATAAAAATAATTTAATGAAAATTAAATTTGATGAACTTAAGCCTAATTAAAGAAATTTAAAATTTGTATTAAACAAAAATCCATAAAGAGTTCACCAAAAAAACAACAATACTAATTAGTGTTTCTAAAACCTTAAAAATAAAACTTATACTGAGAAACTAGACAAAATAACCTCTATGACGGCTTATAACATACCTTACTTAAATTTCATACCCTCGATACTGTAATACCCACAATACACAGAAAAAATTCTCCAGAATTTTTAAAAAATTAAAGCACTAATCAAAAAAAAATCAGTTTTAATTAAAAATGTAATCAAGTAAATTAAAACGATTAATTGAAACTATTTATTTGTTAACTGGTGCAAATTTAATCAGTTTTTTAATAAATATCACAGAATTTTTAATTAAGAGTGCCCCGGTAGGCTAGCTGGTAGTAAGCTAGTCTATCAGCGCCGGGGTTGTGGGTTCGATTCCCGCCAGAGACTCTGGTTTCCTGCAGACAAGCGAAAAAGCTTCGCGGGAGTAGCAACTTAGATTTATACGAAAAGAAAATTTTGCCCCGCCTACTTTTTTCGAATTACCTAAAATCAGAAAATGGCTCCATCGATTTGACAAATTTTTCTTTCAAATGTTCGTATTAATCCATTTTAAGTGTTCCTCGAAAGAAAAATGTACCACGCCTACTTTAACGCCCACTTTTTCTATTAAGCGCATAACTTGAGAACGGCTTGACCGATTTAGACGATTTTTTCTTAAAAATGATTGCCATGGTCCAGCTTACGTTTTTACAGAAATAAAATTTTGCCCCGCCCACTTTTTTCGATTTACCTAAAATCAAAAAACGGCTCCATCGATTTGACTTATTTTTCTTTTAAATGTTCGTATTAATCCATTTTACGTTTTTATCGAAAGAAAAATGTACCACGCCTACTTTTACGCCCACTTTTTCTATTAAGCGCATAACATGAGACCGGCTTAACCGATTTGGACGATTTTTTCTTTAAAATCATCGCCATGGTCCAACTTAGGTTTTTACAGAAAGAAAATTTTTGCTCCGCCCACTTTAACGCCCACTTTTTCCGATTTACCTAAAGTCAGAAAATGGCTCCATCGATTTGACTAAATTTTCTTTCAAATGTTCGTATATTTTTAACGGATTTTAAAAATCGAACGCTGTCGGGTCAGCTAGTTTCAATTATAAAACACCAGCATCAATCCCGATATGGTTTTTACTTTAAAAACTTAATGCACGTATATAACTGAAAATATAAACTAAAGAGAAGCAAGAGTTCTCAATTTAAAGCTTCGTACAGACAGACGGTGGTCAGATCTTACAATGTTGTCATTTTTCTGACAATGGTGCCATTGTTTTTTAACAACTTGTGGGGTGTTGTTGTAGTAGTCTACAATAATCTTTGATAAATTAAATGAGGTAAATAGCCTTTTCACACTTGTCAACATTAAACACTTAACATCAATTTGCGAAGATGTTGGAATTTTCCCATAAGATATATATTGGGCTAAAAATCAAAAATGTTCAACATCTTTACAGAATGTTATACCATGTTCACACGGACAGCAATATTCGTGTTTCACTCTCTTATTCCTGTTTCGCGCCCTAAACATGATTGAAACGACTTGTTTCCCCATTAAAAATTTTGAGAGCGAAACAGGTCGGTTCATATTGAAACAGGCTGCGAAACTGGAAAAATGTACTATCATCTCCAATTTCGATAACATTTATCGTTATTTTATCTGAACAAGCTCTCAAAAAAAATCAAAACAAAGAAAAAAACAAAATAAAAATTGATGTTTCATAAAATAAAGTGATAAAATTAACATTATAGAATTAATTAAAGTATTAAATAATATATTTTTAAGTTTTATTTATTTTTTATCTTTAAAAAAAAATCAGACTAACAACACAAAAAAAATGTCAAAATGAAACAAGAATGAATCGTATGAAAAGCATGTTTGGCAATCTAGTTTCAGAGAGCAAAACCAGTGGCTTATATTCTCGTATGAACATAGCATTACTATCTCAATTCATTCCCTTTTACATTTTTCGATTCTTTTAGTGTCATCACTAGAAAAGTGGCCATAAACGTTTTATTATTGTGGCATCACTGACAAAATGGAAGTTGCTTCGAAAGCAGCGTTACCATTTCTCAATTTTTTCCTTTTTGCAAGCCTTATTTTGCAAGAATTATTCAGCAAAATGAATTAGAAATACATTTTGGTTTTATCTTTTGAAATGTTTACACTTTAGTAGAAAAAAAAGTATTTTTAAAAAAAATTAAGTTTTTTTTCAGAAATGGTGACATTTTTTATTGATAGTATTTGTTAGATGTTTCAAGTGTGAACGCGTATTTAAGATTTTTAACATCTTCCATGCGTTTCTCCGAAATGTATGCAAGTGTGCAAAGGGTATAAATCGCTCACTTTGTAATTTTACTCTCAGAGTGGCACTACCAACGAAAAGTTTGATCTTTGTTTTACTTGGTTTAAGAATTTTGTTCTTATTTTAAGAAATTTCGGGTTTGATTTTCGAAAGTAATTCCATTTAGGATTGTTTAAAGTAAGTTTTAGTGACATTCGTAATTGAATTTTTGAGTACGACTCGTGCTTAAAATAAGTGTAAAAAACTTAATTTATCCCGAGTGTTTTTCTTACTGTGTAGGCAACCAGTGAAATTCGCATAGGAACTAGCTTATCCTCCAACAATAAATTTCAGTGTATTTATCAAGAACGAAAATTGGGAATTAAGCACGACAAACAAAATCTTAGTAATTAAAAATTTTGTATGTCCAAAAATTTCTTCGATAAGAAATTAAAAAAGTTTTTCAAATGTTTTAAAAATTTGCTTAATCACACAAATATAATAAACAAAAAAAACTTGCAGAAAATAAAAAAACTTGACATATGGTAGCGCTGCTTTCAAAACAAATGCCATTTTGTCAGTGATGCTATAATAAATATAGAATTTATTGCCACTTTTCTAGTGATGACACTAAAATAATCGGAAGATGTAGAATGGAATACATCTTTGCAAATTGGTGGTAGATGTTGGCAAGTGTGAAACGGGCATAAGCAAAACATCAAATAAACTAATTTTTAATTTGAAGAATTCGCAAAAAGACAAAATATTACCAAAAATATGCAACAATGGTTACATGTTTCTTAAGGTCATGTAAGTACATTATGGCCACCTAAAAGTCTTTTTTAATATGCGTATACATATGACAGATTTTTCGCTAATTTTTGACAGTAGCTTTTAAGCTATCCCTTGTACATTATGGTTAAGCCTTAAATCTGAATGTTATACATATGGACATTTCCTGGGGTCACGAATGTACTTTCGTACGCTTTTGATGTACAAATAATATAGAAAACAAAACTTGTCCTAGCATTTTTTTTTGCGATTCGATAGCATTTGCGTAGCTCTATGTTAAGTGCAAAAGATGGATTTCATCGAGTTTAAGTTTTCATAATGATATTTATAAACATGTGGTCACGAACGTACGCAAAATAGAAGACAACTTTGGCTGACAGTAGTGAAATGTAAAAATCTGCGTATTGAAAAGTGTATTAATGTATGTCTCCATCCAGTATTTACAAAATAAAATATCTCTCTTGGTTTTTGTTTAATTGGCTTATGTACGGGTCGCGAACGTACGATTTTTCCATATGCTTGCATTTTCCCATAAATATCTTAAAATTTCCTTAACAAAAAACCTTATTACTCTTTTTACAATTAATTGTAATGGAGAGATTATTAAGAAAGAGTGTAAACATAACAAATTTTTTGCATGTAAAATAAAATTCTTTTATAAAAACATAAACTTTTTTATAATAATAAACAATAAAAGACGATGATTATTCACATTTTATTCATCCTGGTAGATCGTTCTACGGAAATGCCCATATGTACTATTCTTGTATAACATTAACAACGAAACAACTGTATTCAACAAATTAACAAAAGCCATTGATAACATTTTGAAAAGGTCAATCACTCATTAGAAATTCATATTCAAAATTTTCAAATTATTGTAATAAATTTTAATTTCATAATTTTTGTTACACGTTTTCTTTGTTATTTGAACAAATCTATTTCCATATTTCATACGAGAAATATCCTTAAATGTTTTTTGTGAAGTTAAAACTGCTGCAATGCAGACATATTGAATTTAAAAAAAAAAATGATATTGTACTTTAATATAAAACTAAACCAAAAATAGCAGAAAAATAGTAGCAATAAAAAAATATTTTTATACATATAGAAGTTACACATATTTGTACCTAAAATTCCTTACATATGCAGGAACGAATAAATTTATTTAGGTTCTTTTGTATGTGTTGAACAGTTAAGGCACAGTTTTGTGTAAGTTTGTATATCTTTTAAACTGTGTGATGCATAGAACGTAGACTCGATACCAAAATAAGTTCCATTTATAGCCTTTTATGGCTTTTGACGGCAAAAAGCAACCAAATAGCGTGTTTGCCATACAACTATTATTAAAAAATACAAAATTCCAGACTTTATAATAGTCCATTATTTTAAAAAACACACAAAACTGTTTTTACGTACATGAATATACTAAAGAACACTCAAACACTGTAATTGTTGAAAGATTTTATAGTAAAAGAATCCTTCGAAATCCTTTAGTACTAAAAACTATGAGTTTGATTAGTATTATACGGTTTTTCTATTCGGAAAGCATTTTTTGGCATATCGAAAAATTAATTTTTAACGTTCCATTTTTGTCCCATTATACTTTATATAGATGTGTAATTCTTTATGTTTTTAAATATCAAAAAAATTGCATTTTGTTTAATTTAACAAATAAACGTGCTTTAACTTTTTAATAGTTTATAAAAAGGTGACGTTAAAAGGGTGGTCATAACGCTTGCTGTTTCTAGTGTTAAAATTCTTATAAATTACACTGCTTTACAAATTTTTAATTTGGAAAAATACCAAGAACACCACATGCCTAGATAAGTTAATTGGGACCTCCTGAACACGAAAATCGCTGTGATTTTTTTTTTCCTAAGTACCGTTTTTTAGATAACGGTACTTTTGTGTTTTTCGGTGTATGGTCCCACTCAAACCCTTGTGGAGCCCAACCAAAAAGTCCGATCGAAATAAATGACATATCGTTGGAAAGATAATGCCTTTTCCATCGATATGCTACAAATTTTTATCTGATAAGAAATGGCTGAGTAATGGCACCTCAAAGTTCAAAAAATGTCAATTTTTTACGTTATTTTCAAAATTTTTCATTTTCATTTCGTTTTTTACTACGTTATATTAATAGCCTGTTCGTCGATAGCGAATGAAGACTTCGTTCGCTTAACTTACATTCAAAACAAAAACAATATTTTATTTTTGTTTAAATGTAATTTAAGCGAACGAAGTCTTCAATCGCTATCGACAAACAGGCGTTAAATATCTGGAATGTTTCATTTCTTAACCAAATAGTATATTTAATTACCAACATTTTAAGCGTAATTTGAAAGGATTTTGTGGAACGACAATATTTTCATCTCATATAAAATTCCGTGTTTTTTAAATCCATAAGTTTAAACGTATATAAAAAACACGGAATTTTATATGAGATGAAAATATTGTCGTTCCACAAAATCCTTAATTTTATTTTTCATCCGATTTTTTTCAAATTACGCTTAAAATGTTGGTAATTAAATATACTATTTGGCTAAGAAATAAAACATTCCAGATATTTTATATAACGTAGTTAAAAAAACGAAATGAAAATGAAAAATTTTGAAAAAAACGTAAAAAATTTACATTTTTTGAACTTTGAGGTGCCATTACTCATTTCTTATCAAATATAAATTTGTAGCATATCGATGGAAAAGGCATTCGATTACCTTTCCAACGATATGCCATGTATTTCGATCGGACGAACACAAAAGTACCGTTATCTAAAAAACGGTACTTAGGAAAAAAAATTACAGCGATTTTCGTGTTCAGAAGGTCCCAATTAACTTATCTAGGCATGTGGTGTTCTTGGTATTTTTTGGCTGTAAACCAGTGTTATACATTTCTATGCAAAGCCTTTGGCTAAACCCATTACTGCCCAGCCGACAATTTTACTTACCAGCACTTTAGTCAAGTATAAATCCTACTAGATGACCCGTGCGAATATTTCGCACCGTAATTTTTATCAATGAAAATATTAATTTTTAAATTTCTAATTATTTTTCGTCATTAGTGTTAGAAATAAGCTTTAAAATGAGATATCATTCATTAAATTTGATGCGGTGGTATGGGAGATATTTGCAACCGACAAAAAAAAGTGCTTTAGAAATAATATATATGATCGTATAACAAATAACTTTAAGAGTTAAAACACGTCAAACCATCACGAAAAATGGCATTTTAGGCATCATCACCTCCGATTTCAATGAAATTCAACACAAATGTTGTATGTTATTGGACTTTGACAAAACATAAATTTTCAGACCCCAGATTCTTTCGGCTTCCGAAATATGACGTCATAAAAGATGTGAAAAATGTTAAAAAAAAAAACGCCAAAGTCTCCTTACAAAAGGGGATAGAACTTTTTAACTACGCAAGATAATTTGATTTCTTTCGTATCGTTTTAAAGGTGAAAGTGCACCCTTTAAAATGATATGCTTATTGTGTTTTGTCTTGAATTCAAAGGTCCATATCTAGAAAAGTATATTTTTAAAAATTCTTAAAAAAATGTATGTCAAGTTATAGACTACATTTCTACATTTCCAGAAAATTTAAAGGTGGAGACTCAACTGGTGTCCGAGTTATAGACCAGAACGTGATCCTAAGTATGTTTTGTGTTCTAAAATCCCTTGTTGTTGTTGTATTTTAATTACTTTTTTCAGTATATCTGAAGAACGGCAATAGCCAAAGTTTTCAAATTAGGTACACACATTTAGATTATCAATATACACCATCCCACAGTGGGCGTGGTACCTCCCGTACAAAATAAATCAAAAATTGTATAAAAACCTTAATTTTTGGACAGTCATATGACCTATGGTCATGCCTTATACATCAAAAGATCAGAAATCTTTAGTAGAAAATGTTCTCTGAAAAACTCGGAAAATCGGTTCAGATACAATGAAGTTATAAACCGATTTTTCCGAGATTTTCACCTTTAAATTTTCTGGAAATGTAGAAAAGGGTCTAATACTTGACATATATTTTTTTAAGAATTTTAAAAAATATACTTTTCCAGATATGAGCCTTTGAACTCAAGACCCCAAAAAAATACCTTTAAGCTTTTCTTAAAAAAACACAATATGCATATCACTTTCACCTTTAAACAATACCCAAAAAATCAAATTATCTTGGGTAGTTAAAAAGTTCTATCACCTATTGTAAGGAGACTTTTGTGTTTTTTTTTTTTTAAATTTTTCACATCTTTTATGAGGTCATATTTCGGAAGCCGAAAGAACCTGGGGTCTGAAAATTTATGTTTTGTTAAAGTCCAAATAACATACAATATTTCTGTTGAATTTCATTGAAATCGGAGGTGACGATGCCGAACGGCATGACGGCTTGACATGTTTTCACTCTTAAAGAAAACAATTTGAAGGATAATTTGTTTTTGTTATCCTTTCGCGCTTAGGAAGGATTTTCGCTAAGCTCCAAAAAGACAATATTTTCAATAAAATACAAAAATTATATAAAAAATAAAAATTGTTTTGTACTAATGGCCGTAATTTCTACAAAAAGAAGGCAGGGCGTGTTCATACCTAACAGCTATCTTTACCTCCGTAGAGGGAAGCGAACTGACACCAAAGGTCTTTGGTGGTAGAGACTGGTTCTGGTTTTAACACTTTCTGTGAATAAGACCTATCACTTTTACATGGGGTTGTCATTGGAGGGCGTCAATTGACACCATTTGACCAGTCACGAATCTATTCTCAATGGACGTGTTTAGTGACAGTTACTAAAATGTAGTATTATTTCAATACGATGTAGTATTATTTCAATAAAACAAGTCCTAGAATTAAATTCAAGAGCCAAATTTTAGAAAGACCCAAAAAAATTTATCACACCACCGGTGAAGACTGTACTGTAATTCATTACTTTTTCTACCTTTTTGTTCTTCATAAACCAGTTACATGATTGGTTCTCCTTTCACTGGTCATGAGTTCTTTCTTTTTGTACCTGTTCTATTTGCACAACTCCCAGAACCAGTCTGTTGGACCAATTGACACAAATTTCCCGCAGGGCTATTTCAACGTTTATTTTGCCTACGTGTTTTTACCTTCAGTTTTCCTTCAAAATATGGCAGCTTTTACAACTTAGATTTCTATGCACAGCTAGATTTCTTGTTGTAAAAATCACGGGCATAACTGTTTCTAAATCCTCATTTGAAATACCATCAACTATCCTTGCTTGTAATTTAACTTACCATTGTTTCTGTGGCATTTAAGACATAAATTTCATCAAATTATCTCTTAAATTTCGACCTGTACTTTACGTACAAGGTTAACATTGGCAGCCCGCTAAAAAGGGTTAGTTCGATTCAGAAATGAAATTTGAGTCTGAAATAGGTGGGTCTAGAAACAATATTTTGATGTGTCGCAGATATCCGCACAAGTGCATGATCTTTCAAATGGTGGTGGGGGTATAATAAAGCACTATTTTCCATTCGACCTATACCAGAGTTTTTATATGATCTTTTTTGTTAATTGGTTTGGTATGTGTGTGGAAATGTATATATGTATGCATTTTCAAAAACTAGGAATAATAAACCAACAACTTAACATCCGTAATAAAAACGTGTTTAGCCCAATATGAAGATGGCCTACATTGTACAAATATTCTTAAATTTAAAATCCACTTTTAAAGTACATGAATAAATTTTAACAAATTACAAAAAAAAAGTAAGAATGCACAATTCAGCGGATGTCTCATTGTAAGAGGTATAATGCATGTGCTTGTGCAGCCCTTTAGTATACACAGACAAGTTTTTGGGAGTGTACCTTATTTGGCACTAATGAGCAATCATGTACCCACCAGAACGAAAGTATTTTATTTAGCCATGTTTTGGAAAGCGCAATCGAGTAAAATTCAAATCGAAATAAATTTTAAGTTAAATTTTTTTTTCTAAAAAACCGTCGTTTTCATGATTTTTGGTGTAAATCTTATATTTATATAAGTGGTACTCATAGTATGACGGTTATATGGGCAAATCCCAGAAACAGTCCACCAACCAAAAATTTTTCAAATGAATTTTTTTTAACGGAATATAAGACTAGATGTTTAATTTCATTTTTATATTAAAAAATATGTATTTCAATGATCATCAATGCAATAATTTTTACCAAATCCTCCCCCACTGCTGATTTTTTAATAAAATACGTGAATTTAGCATTATTTTAGGTGATTTTTGTGCTTAAAATAGCACTTAGAGCAAACTTATCAAAATATAAATTTCGTTAAAATAAAAGTTGATATTCATTAGTTAACAAATTAGTTTAAGAAATGCAATTCATAAAAATATAATTTGTTTTGTTAAAATAAATAAAATATAATAATACAATACACACAGAAAAAAATCAAGTTAAAAACGTCGAAAACAAGGTTGATTCAAATTTTTTCGGTGGTGATTTTGCTTCATACGGGTTTAATGTTAATTCAACCTGATTTTACAATAACTGCGAACAACATTTTTTTTCTTTTGATATAACTATAATTCATGTTAATTTAACATTGCAGTAAAGTTAGAGCAAAATGTAATTTATATTGAAATAACAATCGGAATCACGTTGAATGAAAGTTATTTCCAGTTGAAACAACGTGAATTTCATGTAGAATCAAATGGGTTTGAGTGTATTTTAACAGTGTGAAGAAGCTTCAGACAACATTTGCATTTATGTAAGAATAATTCAAAACCCTGTAACACATGTTTCACTTATTTTGTATTCTCCTTTGTTAACAGAAGCATCAGCAGAATCGCCCGATATGGTCATCATTCTACTTTGAAAACTTGATGTACTATTTAAATAAACAATTTTAATTAAAAGAATACGGAAATTGTCTTCTTTTTATAACATATTTTAAAAGTGAAAATAAAAAATGTACATAATTAAGTAGGTATGCATGTTAATTTAACAAGATAAACTTTTGATTTTAATACAAAACAGGTTTTAATGGGTTCAATATTGAATCCAGATTTATTTATATTTTAATATTTTTTTTTTTTTTTATTTTTTTAACAGTGAATAATATTAAATAAACGTAATTTAAGGTTATTTTGATATTTTTTATTAAAAATTAATATGAAATAATGATAAATTTAAGTAAAGGGCATAATTTTTCTGAAATTTAACATGATTCTCAATCAACATTTTTCCATGTTAATTTTACATGGGTATTTTTTTCTGTGTGTACTACTGGAAAAACTGTAGCGTGCGTCACAAAGGGTTCACGGCTTTTGTCAAAAAATCACAACATTTTTTGGCTGCAAATAAGTGCGTTTAGAATTCTCTTATTCTCATCTTTCATTTAGGAATCAGATTTTGTATACCTTATCATGCAAAATTCGCCAAAAATTAGGAAAACGCACTTCAACCTTTGAAGTTACTTCCACTTTTTGTAGCGTGCGTCACAACATATTAATGTCAGTAAATACTATATATAAGTTGAAGCTATCTTTTTTGAAAGACCAAAAAGTGTGTATATTTCAATCAGAAAACGTGTGCGAATGTAGCGTTCGTCACTCAGGATTTGCCCATATGTAAAAAGTATGATGGTTACATCTAAAACAGGAACGTTTTAACAATTTGTTCGATTTTAATTTCACTCGAATTCGATTTCCGTTACATGGCTGACTAAGCTAGGAATTATATAGGAACTCTTTGTGCCGAAAATTATCTGCACTCAACTAAAAATCAATTCATCCGTACTCAAATTAATCCGAAGCTATATCAATAGTACGGTAACTACGGATTTTCATGAACAAGTAAATAAAGATTGATATAAGAAAGGATTTTCAATCGCAAAATACTCAACTTACCCATATTCCATCCCGAATTCTTACTTAAAATAATCCGAAAACGAGATTGATTTAAGTAAAACTAAGATTGAACCATTCTCAAAACGCGCTTGATTCACGCATTATAATGTTTAGTTAATCCCTAATTCGTACTTAAAATAAACCAAAAGTGAAATTAGAAGGAGAATTTTAATATGATTAATTTACTTACCCGTTTTATACTTTACAGAATTTCAATTATAAAACACCAGCATCATTCCCGATATGGTTTGTACTTTAAGGTCCAATTAGACGTGACATAACCATACCAAAACTGTATTACCATAGCCGCTGTATTAACAAAACGACATAAACATACCATACAAACCAATTCAATTTTGGTTTCCAAATTCGCCGTTACTGCTGTGGCATTATGTTTATGTCAAGTCTAATTTGAGCTTCAAAACTTTATGTTAATATATAATTGCAAATATTAGCAAAATGAGAAGCAAGAGTTCTCAATTTTACTTTTTTTAAAGTTGAAAATAATGTGTTTTCGTCTTTTATTTTTTTTTTTTTTTTTTTGTTTTTTTTTTTTTTTGTTTCTACACACAACAAGCAAATCGTTTTTTAACTACTTGTGTGGTGTTGTTGTAGTAGTCTACAACAAACTTTGATAAGTTAAATGAGATTAAAACGCTCACTTTGATATTTTACTCTCATGCTTTAAACACATTCGAGACATCAAGCTACCGACTTCAATATGTCAAAAATAGAATACATATGTGAATATGGCAATGATTATTTTCACGACGACACGGCTACATGGCTGCAGGTTGTTGTCTGTGCTTATTTTGCGTTGTAGCCAAATTAAACTAATTTCTATTTTTGTCCACTACAAAACAGAAAAAGTGTTGCTAATAAAAAAAATATTTAAAGAATGAGTGCTTAAATTTTTTTTTATTTTTTATTTTTGTTTAACAGAAAAGAACCGGCTTGATACAAGAATATTAACTCGGCTCAACACCAAATTGATATCCATATATATATATTTTTTAGTATTCTTGAAAGAAGTTCTATAGGAACATGTTTTTCACGCCAACGCTCCTAGTTAAGCAGTTATAGGTCGTAAAAATTACAAAATACTTTATCCATATCTATTAAGGTGAAAAATTAGTCTATAAAATATGGGAATCAGTGGAAAATGCTTCAAAATGTGTTTTACATGGCGTTTAAAGCATACCGATTTACCAATTAAGAGGTAATATTATATATTCATACTACGTGGCTGCCATTTTTTTTTTACAAAATTGGCTTTATCTTTAAATTATGTCGATATTTATTTATTTAACCCTAGATATTTGCTTAATAAACTTTTTCTTTATAGCGGGGTTTCGGCCTTGCGGAACACTTAATTAATTATATACATATAACAATAATTAAATATGTAACAAGTACATAAATTATTACTACATATCGATAACTAATAGCAAAAATGATGTAACCAACAATATTTTAGATTTCTGTTTTTTGATGAAAATCGATGATTTTTGATCATTTGCATCATCTCTAAAAATCTCATATCTCTGGGAAGTACCGTTACGAAATAAGAGCAAAAGCAATTTCAAACGAAACCCTAGACTTAAAGCAAAAATATTTAAAAAAAAAACCTTCTCCTGTAAAATTTTATTTTTGTTGGTTACATCATTTTTGCTATAAGGGATCGATATATATTTACATATTTTTACTCAAACTAATAAATAAATTGAGAAATTTTCCAAAATAAAATTTTTATAAAATTCTTTATGATTTCAAAAGATTTTGTTATTCGTGCTTAATTCCCAGTTTTTATTCTTGACAAAAACACTTGAAATTTATTGTTGATGGGATAAGCTATTCCTATGCGCATTTCACTGGTTGCTTAGGCCAGATCATCAGGAAACTTCATCCATAAAGATTTTAGAAAAACTAAAGATATTAAACCAAATAACTAAATAAATAAACTTTGATATTATTACAAGTAGAACTGTTGCTATAATTCTTATACGTTTAACAGTTTTATTTGGTTTAATATCTTTAGTTTTTCTAAAATCTTTATGGATGAAGTTTCCTAATGATCTGGCATAAGCAACCATTGAAATGCATAGGAATAGCTTATCCCAACAACAATAAATTTCAAGCGTTTTTGTCAAGAATAAAAACTGGGAATTAAGCACGAATAACAAAATCTTTTGAAATTAAAATTTTGTATTCCCAAAAATTTAAATTACTTTTTGATATTCTATATGATAGAGTAACTAAAAATATGGTTTATAAAAGCTTGAAGTATTCTTCCCTATACATAGTCATTTGAATTGTATATTAAGAAAAATTAGAATGAACATTTTGCCTCAAAACATATTTCAAACTTATTTTATTTTTTATGAATACGGCAGATTATGTTTAAATAAATATACTAACAAAATTTTAAGTTTTGTAGAAAAATCTTTCAAAAAATATTTAATATAGAAATTTGCTCTTAACGGAATTTTTAACACATCATGTGAAAGTTATTTCGAAGTAGTTTCTATTAATACTAGTACTTCTTTGATCCAGTTTTTACCTAAAATGCAGTTGTTGGGTAACACTTGCGCAGAAGTAAAGTTTAATGATCGAAAAACATCACTTTAAACAAACCTGGCATGACTTTTATGTGTCAAAAGTTTTTTTATGCAGCAAATTTTGGCAATTATTGCTGCAGCTAATTTTCTTAAGCAATAGCTTTTGACATACATTTAAGAAATCGTTTTATTTTTTTTTTTTTTTGTAATGCTTTTTCTTGTCATTTATAAGAAAACTGTCACTTGTTGGTTCAACATTTTTAATGAAATTGGACATCGTTATTGTTGATAACATTTTTATTATTATTTTATGTTTGCTTATAAAACTTTTGAAATTCAAACTTTGCACAGCTGTTGTGCAGTAAAAAAGTATCAGCATCACAACTGCAACTGGTAATTACGAATCAGAAACATCATTTTGCATCACTGCAGCATTGATGAATAGTTTTCATGCATTAACGTACAAACTGGGTACAAAATGTTCTAAAACTTTTACGACCTATACCACGCTCGTTGACGGAAATTTTTTTTTTATTTTTAATGCAGCTTATATGTATTTATTTATTTAATCTGCCGTTACGATTATATTGTTTATTTCTTCCAAAAACAACAAAATTATAATATTAAATATGTTTTATAATAAATTCAATTGTTTTTACGTTTTAAATGTATTATCATCATATATACATATTATTTCTAAAGCATTTTTTTTTTTGTCGGTTGCAAATATCTCCCATACCACCGCATCAAATTTAATGAATGATATCTCATTTTAAAGCTTATTTCAAACACTAATGACGAAAAATAATTAGAATTTGAAAAATTAATATTTTCATTGATAAAAATTATATTTTAAAATGTATTGAAGTTACTAAAATTTCTATTAATTATTTTCATTTTATGTTACAAAAATGGCAACTAACGGTGCGAAATATTCGCACGGGTCATCTAGTAAATAAGTATTTATATATTTATAATCTTAAATTAAGTTTGTATAAAAGTCTGCAATTATGCATGTTTTTCATTTTATAAAAGTAAAAAAAGTGATAGTGACACCACTGAAATATAAACACCCAGTAAAAAAAAACAGCTGTTTATATATTTTCAATTGTAGCTGCCGTCTTCAACATAATTCAGTAGCTCACTACACTACTATAATTGCACCCAGCAGCATTTGTAGTCGTGTGTTCGTGTATCCTGCTGTGGTGAATGTGTTTAATGCATCAGAGTGGCACTACCAACCAGCATTGCCGTTATGGTTACTTTTAACTTAAATTGGTTACTTTTTTTCTTAATGTATACATGTGGACCAGAGAACTGCAAAATCACTATTTTTCTTGGTTTATTCATACGCTTAAATTTACATTCACTCTTTGCCTGCAAAACAAAGTTCAACGTTGGTAAGTTTGAGATCGTTTCGTACACATTTGATTTTTGCATGTATGCGTTTTTATTGAAAGTGCTTTGTTTGCATGTTAAGTCAAAAGGCACACATTCTTATACTTTTGCATTCAAGTAGTCATTGTCCACTCGATTACACGCTTTGTTAAAATTAACAACAATAACAAGAATACATTGTACATACAGAACTACTATACTTTTTAAGAAATGATAAAAAAATCTTCTGTTTCTATGGAAATTGTTTGTACCTACATATGTGCGTTTAGTTTCATTAAATTTTTTTTTTCTTGTACTACATAGTAACTGCTGAATGCCTACATGAGTAATAGTTGCTTGATTTCTGTGTTTTTTGTTTGTATTTTTTTTTTTTCTTTGCCAAAACAATCATTGTTGGACCCAAGGTATATTTACATAAGGTAGACGCATTTGGGAGTGTATACATGCTGCTCTATAAAAAGAACCGAATTGTCAAAATTGTCTTCATATAAAATAAAAACAATTTAACGCACACATGTACAAATTTTTTCTAATATACACGAAATTTGACGCCAAGGTTCCAACTAGGGGTAATCAGCTGACAAACATATGGGCCAACGAGTTTACCTTGTGTAAATATACCTTGGTTGGACCAAACACACAAACATCTTAATTGAGAAACGAAGCTAAACGATGGAATAAATAACAAAGCACGATGTTCATCATTTGAATGACTGCAAACCAGCAGCGAATGTTTGTGGTTGCGCAAGTTTGATTGTATGACCGCAAGTGAGTGTATTTGTTGGTGTTCGTTTACTACGATTTTTTTTCAATCGCACAAGGCCGTTCTCTGATGTGGACATTTTTTTAATTTTGATTACTTTTTTCAGCACAAAAACAGCCAATTTATTGTTTTGAAACAAGAAATACTCGCTCCGCTTTTTTGATTCTTAAAAATTGTTTGTGAGATTTGTGCATCTAAAACCAATGCTTTATTACATCTACTTAAAAATTTACTAGGAGGAGCCACATTTAGCGCCAGTTGTTCTTTCCAGACCATCGGTAATATATTGTCAAACCTTATAAAAATCGGTCCAGCGGCTTATGAGCCTACAAGATACAAACAAACACAATTTCTTTTTTTTAACATATTTTTAAACTGAAGTGCGAACTAAATTCTTTTGATACAAAATAATTTTGGTTATTTTCTTTCGCTTTTGGTTACTTTATTTTTACATTTTGGTTACACATTTTTTTGGTCGTGTCAACGCTGCTACCAACGAAAAGTGTAATCTTTTTTTTTACTTGGTTTAAGAATTTTGAACTTAATTTAACACATTCCGGGATTGATTTTCGAAAGTAATCCCATTTAGGATTGTTTTAACCCATTTCTTACCGCCGTGTTTTTGAACACACGTTTATAATTTCTTAACTTTGAGGAATTATAAATCACAGATAAGTATAAAAAACTTAATGTGTGTGGCGTGTTAATTAAAGTTTGGTGTCTTACCAACATAAAAAATATTTTTGAAAATTTTTGCAAGCTTCCCCCCTTTCACAAGAGGGGGTTTAAAAAGTGTCTAAAAATAGGCTCTTTTTAAATCAATTATATTATATATATAAAATAGTTTGAATTATTATATATGTATTGCCGTGTGTTACGATATCTCCAAAAAGCAACCTAAGGCCATTTGCCCATCAAACTGGTTAATATATGCGCAGCTAGGCGGCAGTAAATAACAGCGTTCATCACACGTTGGTACTGAAAGTGAGATTGATTCGACAAAGATTTTCTTATATTTTCTTTGTGTGACTGCATTTTATGTTGTTTTTTTCCAATTGTCCTTAATACTTATTCTTCTAATTTGAAATTGAAGGGAACAAAATATTGTAATTAAAAATTGAATTTTATTTACATTGAAGAAATTAAGGCCTTATTAGCTTGACAAAAATAACATTCCTAAATTCATCACTCTGGCCAAAGAAACAACTACAGCAATTGAAATTATTTAATTTGTTTTGTAATTAAGAGTCAGATTGGCTAAAATGTCACGCGAAGAGTACCCTACTGGAGCGATGATGAACATGAACATCAAGGTGAAAGAGCGTTCGCGCTTGAAACTGCTATTTATTTGTCCCCGATAATACTGTCGGTGATTCGGATACGTGAAAAACAATCCGTTTCGGATATAAACTGTGGGCGATTTGCTTGAACATTGGCTACATGTTTCCTTTTGTTCCATACTCGTGTATCCGTTTTTTTTTTTCAATAAAAGTTTTAGACTCGATGCATCCGCCATAATAGAACTATTTTCACATAGTTTGTCATTTTTTGTTTACCTCCCATTACTTGCTGTACTTGTTGAAAGGGAGAGGATTGCGCGCAAGCGGCACTGTTCGACCCAACCAGGGTACCGGCGCCCCTTCAAAATTGGTTAAAAAAAAGCCTTGAAAAAGTACAATTCCCGACTTTGCATTCGATATACGAAATAACGTTCTGGTAATTCGTTGGACGGACAATTCTAAAGCTACAATCGCAACTAATTATTACGCAATCGATCCAGAAGTAGCAGTTCGTGTTCGTGTTTAACAGCCCCTCGCTATCAAAAATTACAACGGGCATATGGGTGGCGTGGATTTACATGGCAATGCGGTTGCCAATTATCGTCATTCGTAGCAAAAAGTGATAGTAGCCGTTCTAAGTCTTATGCATGGTTAGCGCTGTGGTCAATTCGTGGAAACTGCATTTCTTCATAGCAGCTTCGCAAAACGCGAATCCTATCTTACAGTTTGACTTCAATAACTCGGTGTCCAAGTCTCTGCTGCTTTCGTCGGAGGATGCAATAGACGGAATCGAACCTTCGCCTACAGAGGATTCATTCACTAATTGTTAGCAACAAAACTTTTCGATGGTAGACAGCTTGCTCGTTCCTTTCAAAAGCACCAGTCGTCGCCGTTGCGTTATGTGTACAGCAAAAGTCACCATATTTTAGTGTGAGAAATGCAACGTCCACATACACCTATACAATTGTTCCACAAAGTCAAACAATTTTATTTACAGCACCGTTCCACACGTTCAAGGAATACGTACCATAAAAAACATAAATAACTAAACAAATTTGTACACAACAAAAGATTGCAAAACACTTAACAGTACCAGCGTGTGGTCAATCAAACACACGGCAATTTTGGGAAAAACTACTCGTCGAAAAAAAAAATTTTTCAGAAAATGTTAAAAATGGTATTATAAGACGTTCCTGATATTTTCAACAAAAAATTTCAACGTTTAAATTTTTGGTAATTAACCGGTTAAGTGCGTTTAAGTGTTATTCGTTCTTGAATTTTTGTATGATACAAAAAAGTAAAAAATTTGTTTTTAAAAGTGTATCAAAAATAATAGTCAAAAATAAAGTCGACTTCAAAGGTATTGAAATCTACTTAAAGCCGGTTTTAACTTAAAGTCGATTTTATTTTTGACTTGAATATGGTCCAATATGTGCGTATATTATATTAAAAAAAACTCAACAATAAGGTTAAATAAAATAAAGGATCAATATACATTACTATTTTTAAATAAGCAATTTATGATTGCCTTGTGAGGCAAATTTAGACAGTGAGGCAAATTTAGACAGTACAGTATGTCTTCCGTCATTCTTGGTCTGAGCCATGTTTTTATTCGATGAAGGGTAGGAAATGACCTCCCGCTCGTAGCATTACTGACGAGCATTGAAACGAAAATTTGAAATATTTTTCTTAGATTTGGGTAGATGTCTTCATCACAGTTATCTGATAGATCAGGCTCAAGTTTAGATGTTAGGAGGTGTTTATCTCTTTTATCAAATATAGTCAGCTCAGCAGCTAGTTGTGGTTTTAAAAGTTTTGTATCTGTATAAGACTTGATTACACTTTGAGGTAGAAGTTTAATGGCCATTTTCTCAATGTATCGACAAACTGCCTGTTACTTAATGTCAACATAAATTTATTGGAACGATAAACTGTCCGTTAACGATTTTGGGTTTCTCAATATACAGACAAAAAACATTGTTTGCAGCTGGCAACGCCACTCAAAATACATGTAAAAGTTGGGAGTCAGCTGATTGAATTTATCTGTACGGCAAATAAAAGGAAAATAAATAATTGGCAGATGAGTGCCGGTTAGCTTTGCGATAAAATCGAAGCAAATGAGACATTGAGAAAACCAAATTTCTTTAATGTGCAGTTTTTCGTTGGGAAAAAAGATAATTGCCTAATGAGAAAATGGCCATAAGTATGTTCAATACATTTAGGATATCTATTGGAAAAGGTGTTTTGAGATCTTCTAAGATAATTTCATTAAGAAAAATGTAATTACAACTCGGTAGTAATCTTCAACATTTTGGATGTAATAATTTCGTTCAAATCTTGTCTTTTCGATTGGAACCTCGATTTGAACGCAAATTACTTAAACTTTTTCAAAAATCGCTTTGAATTGTTTTGATAAGGCTTGATCCTTTTTGCAGATCTATATCTTTCGTTTATAAAATGATACTAAGTGGCTGTGTTACAATAAGTATTAAAATGTATATTCCGCAAATAAATGCAAAAGTACCAAGTGAGTTCCTTAATACAAACGTACTATATGATGTGCACTTGTTGCAAAATGTAAAATTGAGTCGTGACGGTCCAACCATCTTGTCTCGCATAATGTAGAGAGTTTGGCTTCCAAATACTTTTCTAAAACTGTGTTTCGCTTGGGATGATTAAATATAAATAATGTTGTCATTTCTTTAACAAATGATACAACTTTTTGTATTAATGGCACTTTATTGCTTTTAGAAAATGAGTTGTTAGATTTATGGCAAGGCGCTTGTTTCGCATTTGCCGCGGCTTCCAGAGTTTTTTAACTGCTCCATTTTCTGCTGACATCAGAGGACACCCATCTGTTCCATCTCCTACATAATTTTTTAGGTGCAGTCCAAAATTTGTCAAAGCTTTAAGAACTATTGATGATAGTGCCTTCGCATCAATTGACACATCAACGTGATCAATACCCTTTGAAGTCTCTTCAAAAGCGTTTACAATAAAGCCAATAAATTCTTCCTTAAAAAACTTTTTTTTGCATGTTGAAATATCTTAAAGATAAGGAAATCTGGCTTTTCCCCGACAAATCCGTGCTTTCGTCAAAAATTATCGAATAGAATTTTGATTCATATAACACATACATACATACATACATATTGCATTTACAAAAGCTTATTAATAATTCAACCGCACGCATTATCAAGTCAAAAGTTTAGTCTTTGGATATTGATGGCACCTGCTGGGATTGAATGTAGAATAACAAGTATTTGAATACGGTAAACTAGATGTTTCATTGGAAATATCTAATAAATAACTATTAGGATTAAGATTTAAATACTTATTGAAAATTTCGTTAGAGATTAAATAAAAAAAGCAAAAAAAACCTTGCTGGGGTTTCCAAAAATTTTGTACATTTAAAAAAAATATTATTATTTTTAATTCTTGTATTATCGAAATATAGAAAGCAGATTTTTATAATTTTGGGGGGGGGGGGGGCGGGGAATTTCCTCATTTCCCCCCCCCCCCCCCCTGAATACGCGCCTGATGTACACACACGTATGTATACGTGTTTTCATGTAAAACTATTGATGTGAATTCAAGGGTTTTTATCCTTGTGCTGCTGACATGTGAGCTTCATTTATTAAACCCGGCCAAGTATGTACATTAAATTTATAAACAAATAATATGCATATGCATGCATACAAGCGTAAAAGTGTAGTCAAAAAAAAAGAAAGTATATGGATATTTCCACGTCTATCTTTTTGTCACGTTGCAGCACCATTTTTTTAAATTGTTTCTTTTTTGCATTTTGGTGTAAAGCGCAATTCAGTGCAAGGGAGGAATAATTTTATCAACATGGGTCTAAAATACAAGATTAATTGCTTGGTGGCGTAACATGACACTGCTGTGGAAGTGCCCATACCTAAATACAAACACCTGACTCTCTGGCAAATTTTGATTTTTTTTAGGAAATAAGTTTAGTTTTAGATATAAAAAATATCAAAAGTTTTTTGTTAAGTCGCCAACATTCTCAATTACCATTTTCATAATTTCAAACAACCGATTGATAAACCGTTTCAACCTGCATAATTTCAATCAAGTCTCTGGTGTATTTTAACTATGTAGATTAGATAGATACTTAAGTTCTTGAAAAACTTCTCCATATGGTATTGCTGTTTTGACTCGTATGTATTAAAGCTGTATCAAAAAAATAGAACAACACTGCATAAAACAACAAAGTATCCATTGTCATTGAATATCTTATACCGTAAATGTTTGTTGTGAAGTTAAGGACAGAATATATTTAATGCACAAACACTCACATATACCTGCACACACACAACTACACTTATACACTAACACCACTTTAACATTCCTGTCAAGTATGTTTTGGCGGTCATTACGGTAAAAACAGGTCTTGGCTGGCCTACGTATATTAAGGGTGTCCAAACTGGTAAGGACTTTTATGTTAATGTAAAATTTAAGACGACCTTGCAGCATGAGTTTCTCTCTCACTATCACTTGTCTTCTGAAAGAGTCATCAACAAACTGTTCTAGGCCCACTAGTCGTCCCGTCGGCCGACATCCTCAAAGTAGCCAATCCACAATTTAGCTTTAAGCAACACTTGATCCTTCAAATACTTTCAGCTGGCTCATGCTTACTCCGAGAGTAAAACACCAAGGGTTAGATGCACCCTTTAAGGACTACAGAGATCGTTGGAAATAAACGCAAGGCCAGAACCCACACAAAATTAGCCATCAAAGCAAAACATGCATTTTAAAATATATATATATAGTAATAAGACACAGGAAAACTAACCTTAGACCTGTCCTAATGGACTACACGAGTTGATGCTAACATTTGATGGAAAATTTCTTTGTGTTATATTTTTATGATTGTGAAATTGCATTGGTATGTAGATCTATTTAGTAAAGTAGTACTTGTAGACCTTGTTGATCTTATTTACGTAGTTCAAATACCAAAAATTTCTAACACTACAACAACGAAATGTATTATACTAAAATTTACTACGCCGTGGTTGAAAAATCCCACAAAAAGCTGTAGTAAACTGGTATGTTGAATTTACCAAAAAATACAGCAAAAAAGTTGGCGAAACTCTGTATGTATCTATCTTTCTCTCACTCAGCAGATTCATAAATTTACAATACATAAAAGAAAGACACTCACGCTTTGTAGTATAAAATTGAATTAAATTAAATAAAACAGAGATGCACAATTTACTCAAAGGGTGCAAAGCGCTATTGTTTCTTAAGGGTTTGTATTAAAGGCGCAGTTAGTCGGGAGTAACAGTAACGTTGCAAATCTGCTGCTTCATTTTATTGCATGTAAAGCAATAAGAGCGATTATCGTTAGTAGTAAGATGTTACGTCTCAATCTGAAAGAAATAGATTGGTCTTACATTTTACGGCAATGTTAAGTTACTGTTACTCCCGGATAACAGACCCTTAATACTATGACTCATATTCCATTGAATGTAAAGTATTTTAGCATTAGTAGGGCCTATATGGCTAAAGGGACTAGTTACACCGGGGTTAGCCGAAATCTTGGCAAAACAAAATATGTTTAAATTTAATTGTCTGGTCTGAAAAATTCAAATGAAATGCTGAGAGTTTATTAAATGAAATTTTAACTTTTTGTATTGCCACACCCGCAAAAGTTGGTGAATTAACATTTTGGTTCCTTATTTTTTCTTTCTTTCTACTGGCTCGACTTTGCCCATTCTCAATACTGATCAGTTGGGCCATCCTTACCTAACAAATAAGTACCTTTTGCATTAGTGTAAGTTAGTACGCAAAACGAAGAAAACACTTGTATTTATATCCTTTTTGTTAAACTGTATCTCCACTATTATGAACGTGCTAAAAGTCTAATGAGTTTAATAAATACGGGCGAGTACAATGCTGATGTTTGTGTCTTGTTTTGTTCTTATAAATTTTAATGAACTAAAATTGTTATAGACCATTACAAAGAAAAACGTACGAAAGCAGGAATGCAGTACTTCGTAGAGTAGTCTGGGTGCCACTTTTTGTTAGTTTATTTTATTCATTTGTATGAATTTTTTATCATACTCACAAGATTATTAATTTGTTGAAAATGTTCGATGTCGTGCATGACACTGTGGGGTTTTGTTTTTGTGATTCTTTATAATGTGACATTTTAGATATGAAAATGTCCTAGACCCAAATTTCGAAGGTGTTGCTTTGTCATAACATTTTTTTATTTGGTGCTTAAGAATTTTTTAAATTTGTAGCTTTAGAGCGTTTCTGTTTATGTATTTTAGTAATAACTTAATTTAAAAGCTGTTTATTAATAATGAAATAACATTATTAACCAATATCTAAAACAGTGGTGGACAACAAACAAAGTATACTTGAGGCTTAAGTAGACAACGCAAGCGGCTTAAAAATTACACACACTTAACGTTTGCGAATAAAATTATTTTTCTTATCAATTTTTGAATACTTTTTCATCTTTACTTTTCTCACTCAGCAAAGTGTTTACTGAAGTTAATTTCATTTAATTTTTGCGATTTTTATATGAAATTTTCGTTAAGTTCCAAACCGTCGATTGCAAAGCAACTCGCTTCACAAAAAAAATTTCAAAATTGTTCACTAATTAAAGCATTAATCAAAAATAAAATCAGTTTTAATTAAATGGTTAATCAAGTGAAACAGTTAATCAAGCGAATTAAACGTTTAAATTGATACTATTTATTTATTTGCTGGTGCAAATTTCATTATTCCATATAATAAAAATGAAATGTTGTGTTGCTGATCGCATAACTTGAGAACGGCTTGACCGATTTGGACGATTTTTTTTTAAATAATCACCATGGTCCAACTTAGGTTTTTACGGAAAGAAAATTTTGCCCCGCCTACTTTTACGCCCACTTTTTGCGATTAACCTAAAACCAGAAAACGGCTACATCGATTTGACTAATTTTATTTTCAAATGTTCGTATTAGGCCCGTTTTCACAACTTACCGATAGCTTAAAGTGCACTTTAAACGGCCTTACAAAAAGTGCCCCATTCTTTAAACTTTATTTTAACCTAAAGTGAGCGATAAAGTAAATTAAGGTTCATCCTACCTGGTAGGTTAAAGTAAAGTTGTAATAATGGAACACTTTTTTACGGCCGATAAAATCCTACCTTTAGCTATCGGTAAGTTGTGAAAACGGGCCTTAATCTATTTTAAGATTTCGTCTAAAGAAAAATTTACCACGCCTACTTTTACGCCCACTTTTTCTATTTATTTCACCGATTTTGACTATTTTTTCTTTAAAACTTAGGTTTTTACGGAATGCAAATATTGCCCCGCCCACTTTCAGAAAACGGCTCCATCGATCATTAGTAAACAGCTACCGAGCGAAGCCCCGGCCAGCTAGTTTTGTAATAAATATCACAAATTTTTTTAATTAAAATCAATTTTTATTTTCTTCTGTGTTCTACAATACAACCGTGTAAAGTTTTACAATGTTATCGATCAAAAAGTGATCCACCCCGGGGATGTATGGAACACCTAAGGGATAGGTATTTCACCCTTTGGTGTTACATCCTCGGGGGCATAAGCAGATGCAGGCAATATTTGGGATTCGTTAAAAATCTTGAACTTACAGATCAAATTCGCTGGCGATCGCGGCAGAACAATGATCCTATCTGGTACCGCTAGAGTCAGTTGCCTCTGGTGACGCAGCATCAGACTGACTAGTGGTTGAGTCCTCTGTTGATATGCTTCTTGCGAGAAAAGCTTACTGTATTTCAGGGAGATTATCTTTGCGGAAGTTTCGTCTGTCCGCTACAGGACACTTCCAGGGATCACGTGGTGATTGTGGCTTACTACCCAAAGTCGCGGGAAGAGGGATCCTGAAAATCCTACTAAGGTCTGATTTTTTACCACTGAGGGAGGATCTGAGGTAAGATAGCTCAAACTCACAAAAAAGGCGAGTGTAAAATATTTCCGGGTTATGCACTAAAATTGCTACCTCGGTGTGATGGTGCCTGCCGCACTCGGGGGAGGGAGGAGTGTGGTTAGGTAAATGCATTGCTTGTCACCAACGAGGAGGCTCTTTAGCAGGTGCTTGTGTAAATCTTTTTTACAACTGTCCAACAGTTGTCGATGCGATTACAATAAGTAAACTGTGCATTGTTAAACTTTATGTTACATTTTGACTTTGACTGATATTTTGGAACTCAGCCCTTTTTCAAACAAGCAACACACCCATAAACAACGCATAAGGTTTGTACAAACGTAGAATTTCGGCTTGCTTGTCAAGGCGATTGTGTAGTTTATTTGGTTGTTCAATCACACGCCGATTAATTTAGCATGTTAAACTTCCTTAAAATTCATTGGCGTCGATCCATAATTCTTTACAAAAAAAACTTCCAAATTTTGATTTTCAAAGAAATTTTGCTTTAAAATTTTTAACATCAATACCCACCTGTAATTTTATTTGCAATCTGGAGTTCTATTAACTTTCGAATAAATAATTCTGTAAGACAGCAAAAGTATTTTAAATTAAAAACATTAACCTTTATTTTAAAGACAATATTTAGGTCTTTTTTTAGTTTTAGTTTTTTTTTATTATTTTTTTTTTACAAATCAAATATGAAAATAGTATAACTTAAATAAAATTCAATTACTTATAATTTAGTAATAAAATTGTTTTAATGCCTGCTGTTTAAATACTTATTTTAAATATGCATTTTCTTCGTTTTGTTTTCTTTCGTCTAAAGTGCAATTAGTTAATATATTAGTTTTACTATAGTTAAAAAGTTAAAGACAATTGATTATGTTTAGTTTTTATAAATTAATCCAACGAGTTCACACACGGTTATGCAAAATGGTAGAGTTTGTAGTATAAGAGTAGTTTTAATTCCTGGGAGGAATTAAAGTTTCGAGCAGGAAGGATACTCTTGAGAAGTTTCTTTTTACTATTTTTTTATTTTCTTTTAAAAGTACTAAATGCTTTTATATGTATTTTGGCAGTACAAACAAAATCTGACAATAGAAAATTTAACTTTTAAAGTAAAATTTGCAAAAATGTTTCGGAAAAACATAGAAGCTCGAAATTTAATTTGAATGCGGGAAATTAGAAAATTAAAAATGTTTTTAGGGTAAATTTCGTACCCATTTACAATTGGCGCCAACATGTCGCATACGTATGATTTTATAATTTTACTATTTTTACAAAAATATCACATGTAAATTGAACCAAACTCGAGAAGCAAGCTTCATGTCAGAGAGCAATTATTTCGGGAATGTTCTCTAATTCAACAACGATGTTTAGAGAATTCATTCATTTTCTTTTATGGAAGATATACTTGATATTATGCACTTATTTAAATATTTTTTGGTCACCTCTGTCGGAAACTTTTTAATTTTCTTAATGTTGTTATGCCAATACGAATATTGAACTTAGAAAATAGTTTTAGTTCATATACTTGAAATAACTATACAAATATTGTATTAATTTAAATCTAAGTGCTCGTTTATACAGCAAAAATTCGCCAAAAATGTTCACCAATCAAATCATTAATCAAAAAAAAAATTAGCTTTAATTAAAAATTTAATGAAGTGATACTATTAATATGTTTACTGGTGCAAATTTAATTAATATCAAAAACTTTTAATTGAAATCCACTAAAAAGGAAGAGAGGAAATGCACTGCGTGCAGCAGAACATACACTGCGTAACAAAGATGTACATACGATAAAAGTAAGTTTGTAGACTGTTGGTAAAGTTTTTTGCATTGGTATATGCTTTTTGGTATAGAAAAACAGTTTATAATAATAAATTAATTATATTTAGTTCATATTTTATATATGAAGATCCAATCAAAATAAGTATGGTAATAATAAATGAATAATTATATATGAAATAATATAATAACCTTTAAATAACTGACTAAAATTTTTGTCGTATGTAGATTTTTGTTACATGGTATACATCTTCTTTTATCATTTTTTGTGTTATTCCCTTAATTGGTCTCTCATTTTCCAAGGCAATTACTTAAGTTTTATCGCAAATATGTATGGGTGATTCTCATTTTAAATGTATATGTTAACTTTATCAATTTAATTATTTATTTATTTTTTTTTTTTTGGTAGGTCTAATTAGTAAAACTAATAGTAAAAATATGAGAAGGTAAAATTCATATTATAGTTTTCACCTAATTTATTAAATTTTTGTGTATTGAGCGTTACATTTGCTTTCGCGGTTGTTCTGAGAATAATTGCTACGAAAGGAATAGTCTAGAAACAGTGAGTTTAGGGTTTGAAAGCCCTATATTCCTAGAAACTATTGCTTATGTTGTTGTATGTATATATTTGTTCAAGAAATGTCAGAGTAAGAGCGAAACTAAATGCGATTTTCTACTACAAAGAATGTTGTGTAATGGCTTCTAACACCTTGTAGTTGGTCATCTTTTTTTTCTGTACTGGCTTTTATCTTTTATTCCGTGTAGTGCATTAAGAAAACGGATTTGGGCATTCCTTTAGCAATATTCAAACGTATTCAATTTTTGAAGTACTACTTCTTGGGGATCCCCGGTAGCCTAGTAGGTGGTGAACTAGTCTATTAGTGTGGGGGTTGCGAGTTCGGTTCCCGCCAGAGACTCAGGTCTGTTTCACTTCAACGGGTTGAAGGTCTTCGTTACTATTACTCGGTTAATTAAGTAAGAATATAATTTGAAATTTGTTACTCTTCTTCTATATGTATAAAAATGAAAAATGTTTGTATGTTTGTTTGTTTGTTTGTTGGCTTATAGACTCTTAAACTACTGAACCGATTTTCCAGAACAGTAACATCACGTGAGCCCTAAAAATAAAATAGCCTACTTATTTTTTCGATAGGGACAGGGGAATTGGTTCCCCCCATTGGATGCCAATATTAAATATCGCATATCTTAAGAGCCGCTGCACGCATTTTGTTGAACTTTTGGTAGTAGGATCTTCTAAGCCCCAAAATTTAAATAAAATATCAGCGGGCGCAATGGTACCCCTCAAAGGACGCCAATGTTTAATATCGCATATCTTAAGAACTGTTATAGTGCGAATGTTTAAACTTTGTAGAAGTCACTCTTATGGTATACTACACTTTTGAAAATAAAAATAAAGCGGGTAGGCGCAGGGGGGAAATACCCCCCATAGGATGCATATATTAAATATCGCTCAACTGAAGAACTATTAAAGGGAGAGTCTTCAAACGTGGTTAAAGCTACTATTATGGTAAACTATAAATTTCAGTACAAAATTGGGCGGGGTACACAGATCAGGAGCAGTACCCCTCATAAATAGAAATATTAATAAGAGCCGCTGCACGCATTTTGTTGAACTTTTTGTAATAGGATCTTCTGAGCCACAAATTGAAATAAAATAGCAGCGGGGGAAGTGGTACCCCCATAGGACGCCAATGTTTAATATCGCATATCTTAAGAACTGTTATAGTAAGAATTTTCAAACTTTGTAGAAGTCACTATTATGGTATACTACACTTTTGAAAATAAAAATAAAGCGGGTAGGCGCAGGGGGGGAAATACCTCCCATAAGATGCATATATTAAATATCCCTCAACGGAAGAACTATTAAAGGGAGAGTCTTCAAACGTGGTTAAAGCAGTTTAGCAAAGCGCACCGGGTTAAGCTAGTGGAGATACGAAGTCCAAAGGGCCCTTCGGAAATGTAAACTTTTCCAACGCTTGCCCTTTCATTATTTCTCACCCGATTCCAAAAATTATTTTTGTTCTTATATTTCTTAACCCCAATTAAACACCATGGAATCGTTCGAACACAGAAATTATTTTTATTAAAGAATCAAAAAAAAACATTTTATATTTTTTCAGATATTAAGGATTGAAAATAAATAATAAATATTAAAAAAAATAACATAAAAGTAATCCACTTAAAAAAAATATCGTTTCTGCCTTTCTGCTGGTGTTAACTTTTCTTTGCCGTCATAAAATTTACAGATAATTCATACATAAAATGTTTGTCAATGTAACGCCCAATACAGTTTTATACGAATTTCATATTTTTTCACAATACAAAATACTTTCGAGTTCTTACCGCAAACAAAACTCAAGCGACAAAAACACAATTTTACAGGAGATGTTTTTTTTATTTTTTTTTTTTTTTTTTTCATAAAAATGTTGTGCGGAAGTTGTCGCTTAAGCTAAAATTGTTTTTGCTATAAAATCGTTTTGTGTCCATGATACTTCAGAAGATGATGCAAGTTTTGCCAATAAATTCATTTACTATAAAAAAACGAAAATTGAAAATTATGTCGCTTAAGCTATTTTTGCGGTAAGGGCTATTTATGATGAATTTATAACAATTGAGGTGTATAAACTTCGAAGCATTTTTACATAAAAACCTGAATTATACACTAAACATTTTAACACTCCACTCATGTATTAGGATACAAGCCATGATCGACCGATGAAAATTTTGCATTACAATATATCAGAAATTCAAAATACTTTTAAACATTTATGGCCATTTTCTCATTAGGCGATTATCTTTTTCCCCAACGAAAAACTGCGCATTAAAGAAATTTGGTTTTCTCAATGTCTCATTTGCTTCGATTTTATAGCAAAGCTAACCGGCACTCATCTGCCAATTATTTATTTTCCTTTTATTTGCCGTACAGATAAATTCAATCAGCTGACTCCTAACTTTTACATGTATTTTGAGTGGCGTTGCCACCTGAAAACAATGTTTTTTTCGGTATATTGAGAAACTCAAAATCGTTAACGGAGAGTTTATCGGTCCAATAAATTTATGTTGACATTAAGTAACAGACAGTTTGTCGATACATTGAGAAAATGGCCATTAGAATGACAAAACGACGCTGTCTTTTTAATGTATTATGCGATTTCAACGCTTAAACTAAGTAATGAAACATTCTAAACAAGAATAACGCTCAATACACAAAACTGCGGACAACAAGAAATTATTAACTGCCTATTTCACGATGTCACTCGAACGCTTACGTTCGCATAAATAACATATAAAACAAAAACAAAATTAAAAAATTTGTTTTTGGTTTACATGTGACATCTAAAAATATGCAGTAAAATTAAATTATAATAAATATTATTTGAGGTGTAAAATAATAAAACCAAATGCAAATATTTTAAAAGCGTTATAAAAATACCCGCGTACTTTGTGAAGTTTCTTATGACCAATTTCACCTATTTAAATATAAATTCATATTTTAATATAGTTTTTCATATAATTTTATTTTTATTTGACATGAAAAACGAATTTTAAACATTAATTGATATGTAAATAAATTGTTGAAATCGGCTATTACTGTGGAACAGCGACACATTATTTTGTATGAAGAGAGTAAAACCAGTATTTTCGTCATTTGAACACATAATGGACAGACAGTCTTACACCAAAAATAACTTCTGTAAATTTTTTTAAAAATTTCAAATCATCATTTTCAAATTTATGTGTTTATGTGATTAAATATTTTACCATATTTTCAATGGAGACAAAAAAAAAACATTTGAAGTGAAGATCATCCGTAGACACACATACAAAATGGTGGCGATAAAAACTGCTTAATTTAAACGCAAAAGCAACTTAAAAAAACGGTCAATATCGCTCCTTGTAAACGGGCACTTACATCATAAATTTTTTCTTATTTATTCTTCAGAAATTTCAAATAAATTGAAAATACGATTAAAATTTTTTAAACATCCTGCATAAAAACCTGTGTACATTATTAGATTTATGTGCTGTTTTCACAACACAAGTGATTGAACGTGTAGTAAAATTAATATGAAAAACACTCAAAAAACTGAGAGCTCAAAAAACTGAGTGCTTTTCATATAAATTTTACTACACGTTCAATCACTTGTGATTCGAAAACATCACATTAATTTGTTTGTGTGTTAATTAAAATTCTATATTTAATTTTAATTTTGTTCAATATTTTGTTTTATTATGTAATTAACAGTTTTTTCATTTTAATTAAAGTTTTGCTCATTATATTAAAAAAAATGTAGCTGCATTTGAAAGCAGATAGATAAAATGTTAATTGGTTTTCTATTCTTTGTTTTCAAGATTCTTTTTATATCAACTGAATTTCAATTATCTGCAACTATTAAGTATTCTTTTTGTTTGTATTCATTTAATACATTTTCGTTTTTTAGTCTATTTGTTTTATTAAATCTCATTTGAATGCTGTTGTATATAATTTTTCGTTAATTTATTTTATTTTATATGTATATATTTCTGTTTTATGTTTTTATATTTAGAATATTATTTACTTTTGACTATTCAGTTCTCTACTTGACCTCTAATTTCTAATTGAGTATCAGTATACATTTCATTGCTACTTTTTGGTTACTTACTGGTTGGATATAAAAAAAAAAAAAAATAAAAAAAGAACAACTTTTTTTTGATATGAACTTCCAGCTTCATTCACTTTGCTTGAAGATTTTTTCCATGGTCATTTTTATTTCGTCTGTATTGGTTTTTGTAGGCTTTTTGAAACAAACATTTACCCAGATGTTTTGAAAGAATGTAATGTTAAATGTTACTTATTAATACTCAAATTTTGAAAGGGGCGATTGTAGGTGGTTTGCATTTCTTAACAACTAAAAATAGTAGCTAATGGAATTTACTTTTCTAAAACAAAATGGTGCCTTACAAATGTGTAATATGTTTATCATGTTACATACACATTTTCGAAATGATACATTTTTCTGTACTTCAAAAAAACATTCTGATTTGACACTTGGCGCTACTATATTTTTAGCGTGTCAATCATGAATATAAAGTTTATAATAGTAAGCGGTAATAGTTAAAAAAATAGTTAAAAATTTTCAATAATAACGGTCACCTGTTGGAAAAAAAATTTTTAATAAAAGTGAAACAATAACTTTTATATCCATTACAGGTAATTACATTATCTTTATCTATCTATCTCATATATATATATATATGAAACAGGATGTGTGTATGTATGTATGCAACGTATGGACTCCAAAACGACTGGGTCGATTTTGATGAAATTTTCAGGGAATCTTCAGAATATTCAGGCGGGTGACACTGTGAAGTCTGATTTTTGATTTTCGGTCTGCGGGCGGAGGGGCGCGGCAAAATCCAATTTTCATATTGCACCACCAATGACATCTATATAATTTGGACGATTTTTTTTCTTTAAAATGATCGCCATGGTCCAACTTAGATTTATACGAAAAGAAAATTTTGCCCCGCCCACTTTAACGCCCACTTTTCCTATTAAGCGCATAACTTGAGAACGGCTTGACCGATTTGGACGATTTTTTCTTTAAAATGATTGTCATGGTCCCACTTAGAAAATTTTACCCCGCCCACTTTTTTCGATATACCTAAAATCAGAAAACGGCTCCATCGATTTGACTAATTTTTCTTTTGAATGTTCGTATTATTCCACTTTACGTTTTCATGTACCACGCCTACTTTTACGCCCACTTTTTCTATTAAGCGGATAACTTCAGAACGCCTTGACCGATTTGGACGATTTTTTTCTTTAAAGTCATCGCCATGGTCCAACTTAGGTTTTTACGGAAAGAAAATTTTGCCCCGCCCACTTTTTTCGAGCTACCCAAAATCAGCAAAGGGCTCCATCGATTTGACAAATTTTTCTTTCAAATGTTCGTATTAATCCATTTGAACTTTTCATCGAAAGAAAAATTTACCACGCCTACTTTTACGCCCACTTTTTCTATTAAGCGCAGAACTTGAGAACGGCTTTACCGATTTGGACGATTTTTTCTTTAAAATCATTGCCATGGTTTAACTTAGGTTTTTACGGAAAGAAATTTTTGCCCCTCCTACTTTAACGCCCATTTTTTTAATTTACCTAAAATCAGAAAATGTTGAATGATTGCCATGGTCCAACTTAGGTTTTTATGGAAAGAAAATTTTGCCCCGCCCACTTTTTTCGATTTACCTAGAATCAAAAAACGGCTCCATCGATTTGACTAATTTTTCTTTTAAATGTTCGTATTAATCCATTTTACGTATTCATGTACCACGCCTACTTTTACGCCCACTTTTTTATTAAGCGCATAACTTGTGAACGGCTTGACCGATTAGGATGATTTTTTTCTTTAAAATCATCGCCATGGCCCAGCTTAGGTTTTTTCGGAAAGAAAATTTTGCCCCGCCTACTTTAACGCCCACTTTTTTCGATTTACCTAAAATCAGAAAACGGCTCCATCGATTTGACTAATTTTTCTTTCAAATGTTCGTATCTTTTTAAAAATCGAACGCAAATATTTTTCATAATTTGGACAGGACAACTTCTGTCGGGTCAGCTAGTTACAATATAAATCCAATTGTACGCAAACTCAAGTATACAGTGAATAAGAAAAATAGACGCTTGCATATAAAAGGGTATTATCTCACTGTATAAAAAATGGCAGTAAGATATGGAACATATTTACCACTTACATGTGCAACATTAGAGTGACCGTTGTAATCAAAAGTTGAATTTCTTTAGTTCTCACCCGCCAATTTGGTGGGCATGATAAGAAATAATTTTTTAGCCAAATTTTACAATTTTTGTTTTTTAAAAAATCATAAAAAATTGGAAAATGCAGCTTTATTTATAATTTTTTCTGGACATATAAAAAACGAAGTTGCATACAAAAAAAGCCATAAGTGATTAAAATCTGTTTACAACTTTCGATTTTATTCACAAAATATAAAGGGCGATAAAGGGCAAGTATGTTTTACGAAAATATTAAAAACAAAAAACTAATGGAGGTCGGTCATACATTTCATCCCCCTACTCCTTGGCAGATGTGGGATTATTTCTTCAATAAATTCCTAGTCTGTATTGAAAATTTTGTATGGGAGCACCCTTAAAGAACAGAGATAGCGGGTACGTATGTAAGAAACAAATTATATCGTCAGCTTGGAGTGTAAACCTGCTAACACCCTTTTAAAAAATTTTGCAGGATAGAAAAAAAAACTTTTTATCGCTCCTATTTGCTGCTTGAGAGAAAAACCAAAAATACAAGTTTTTTCGCCTGTACAACAACATAGTCCCCATTATATCTGGGCTCATCGAAAAACCATTTCAACCAAAACACGGACTGACGGACATCGTTCAATTGACTTCTTCTTTTTTTTTCTTATGCTAATCCCGCAAAGCTCAAAGCTTGTCTACAGGAGAGCAGAGTCTCTGGCAAGAATCGGAACGCAATCCCTGCACTGATAGACTAGCTCATTACCAACTAGTCTGCCGGCGCACCCTCGTTATTCATAACCACACATAATTCAAAATAAAAACCTGCATGTAAGGATTTTTGTCAAATTTGAATTACATTCCTTAAAAACTCTGTTTGGTTCTTGTTGATTTTGGATTTTCGTTTCATTGCTTTATCCATCCATCATTTATTCCTTCAGTTAGTTTGTCAGTCGTTCACTCACATATTCAGACTAAATGGATTTAACAATAGCAGTATTCAATGTTTGGTGCATTTAAGGTAATTGCAAAAATTTTGTCATTGACAAAGAGCAACATTTTAAGCAACTTTGCGAATAAGGTAACAGTTTGATTATTTTGTGAAATGGTTTTAAAATACAACGAAGCCAGAGCAAAAGAAAATATTATTGAAGCATTGGTAGAAGAATATGTTCAGGAAATAGTTCTGAACGAACTCTTGGGTTTCTCTTTTTTACTTTTTATTTATATTTATCGGCTCCATATCTTTAAATGTTTGACGCTTCTAAATACAAATGTCAGCTGTTCGGGTAACAGGGATGCAAACGCAATACACGTAGCAAATAAAATCCATACAGTTTTGGAATTGCGCAAAAGCAATGATTTGACAATTGCAATTCTTTGTATTTTGTTGCTAAATTGCAAACAAAAGCTACAATATCTTGTCAGACACTGAACTCCGCTACTATTTTCATTTGTTAGTTGGGTCTTTACTTCCTTCGTTCATTTGTTTATCAGTTGATTTTTACAAAAAAAAAAAAGAAATAAAATTTGCAAATTCTCATAAAATAGTACAAGGTTAATCGTTTGTATCTACTTTAAAAGTACTACGTACCTTTTCAAAAGGGCTCTTGCTTTCAATTGTATTTCAATTGAATGTGAATGCGTTCTATTGAATATGTGTGAGTGTATAAATATATTTGTATTGATGGTGTAAATATATAAAGCTACAACTACGTACTTACTTTTAGTAAAATGGAAGTGCTTTATTTTTTGTGTAAATATGTAAAGCTGACAACACACTAGAGATTTTTGTGGGTGTGATTTGTGCGAGCTCGACTCCTTGTTACTTGTTAATGGGGCTGTGCGCGCACAAATCACAAGAGATTGCAAATTTTCAATTTCTTGTGATTTGTTTGATGTTTTAGTGAGCTTGTGCGCGAACATTTATACATTTTTTTCATTTTAATGTACAACGAAACATCAAATTGTATCTATTGCGGAGTTGTTTAGCATACAAAAATTGTTTGTATTCTTCTTAAGTGCAATTGCATCATCCGCTTCACCACACAGAAAAAAGATTTGCATCAATTAAAGCACAAATCAAAAAGAAAATTAGTTGTAATTAAAAATTTAATCAAGAGAATTAAACGTTTAAGCAAGTGAATTGAACGTTTATTGAAGTGAATTAACCGTTTAATTGATATTATTAATTTCTGAACTGGTGAAAATAAATATTATTAAAATGAAACGTTAAATACATTTGATAAAACTTTTCAATCAATTGATTAAACATTTAATTCATTTGATAAAATTTTTAATTAAAACTAATTTTATAATTTAATTAAGAGAATTAAACGTTTCATCAAGTGAATTAAACGTTTATTCAAGTGAATTAAACATTTAACTGATATCAATAATTTCTTTACTGGTGCAAATTAATATTATTAATTAAACGTTAAATACATTTGATAAAACGTTTCAATGAATTGATTAAACGTTTAATTCATTTTATTAAATTATTAATTTAAACTGATTTTATTGTTGATAAATGCTTTAATTGCTGAAAGATTTTTTTCTGTGATCTCATGTTTTCCTTTTGACGTTTTAGGTTATTGTGATTTGGTCATCATGTGTGGAGAAATGGAACGCTAATAGATCACACGCACAAATCACTTGAACGTGGTCAGCTTTTATAATGTTTTTTCTTTTCAATTGTTCGTCCATATACTTTTGTGTTAGAGTGTAGTTGAGTTTGTGCCAGTTCCTATATCTTCAATAATTTGTTGGTTAGAATGTGCAAGAATCCTTTTTGTGTAAACAACTTTTATTTATTGCATTTTTACTATATTTTTTATATTAAACCTTTGATTATTTTTTATAATTATTATAAAACTGTTTATTTAACAAACCTGGTTGCTTCTTATAATTGTTTTTTTTTGTCATTGTTGTTCTATGTTGGTTTTTGTTGAATTATTTATAACTAAGCTACAAATTAAAGCATTTATATATGTTTTTAAGATTATTTGGTTTGATTACACATATTTAATATTGGTATAAAAAACATTTTTCTTTTTTCATTGGTATAAAAAAAATTGTACAAAAAGTTAGTATTTTTTCCTGTTGTTTATCTTTGGTTTATCTCATTCCTCTAAGATTTATATTAAAACATAAATTTATTATACAAAACTCATACATCATACAAAACGAAATAAAAAAAAATAATAGTAAGTAATAATACTCTTACAAAACATGATGGGTATTTCTTTCGTAAAAATGTATTTGTATTTTTTTCTTTTCTTGTAAATGAAAAATGTTTAACGATTTATTGTTTATTTGCATTGTTTGGGCTTATATGGATTGAAATGTTAAGTTGGCTGTAATGTGAGCCAAGATTAAGATGAAGGTCCATACAACGCAGTCAACGCGTTGAAGCATCTGTCAAAACAGAAGGCACACGCGTAGAATATAGGGGGCACGAATATTTGCGCCAATATTAACCCTCTAACGCCACATTTTTTGTTTGCCTTAAAAAAATCATACTTAGATAATCTGAGGGTGAGAAACATGAATCTGACTTCAGTTTTTTCCTTTGAGTACTCGCTGACCTGTAAGGGGTCAAACTGTTAAGTCCGCCTTGAGGCGGAGTTGGGCATTATTGTAAAAATTTAAGATACGTTTTTCATTAACATCCCGGTATTTTCTGTGTAATTCCCCAGTCCGCCTCCAGACGGGTTCAGAAGAAACATCCATACTAAGCAGCTATTATTTTTTTTTTATAATAAAAACTTAATATTTATTTCAATTAAACGTTTCGATACCCACCAGTGATTTTTTCGGCACGATCTAAAGCTTTTAAATATTATTTTTTCTATTCACAATATTAATGCACTTCCCGGCATTTTCTATGCTAATGCCCAAGCCCGCCTCCAGACGGGCTCAGTAAAAACATCCATATCCAGCAGCGATTATATTTTTCAAAATGAAAACTTAATATACATTTCAATTGAACGTTTAGATACGCACCAGTAATTTTTTCGGCTCGATCCAAAGCTTTGAAGTATAATTTTTCCGATGGACAATGTTAACTTTTTTCACAAAGAATTAAAAATTACCGTTTTCGCTCAAATTCAAGATGACAATGTATTTTTTGCTAAACTCGTGAGAGTGTTGCCAAAGAATGAAAAGGTTGTGATAAAATAAGCCTTGATTCACATCTAGAATTATTTATTAATGAAATATTGTCAAAAATAAAAATTTTATAACGGTTTTATGCTACCCCGCCTAGAGGCTGACTTAAGCATTAGAAGGTTAAGCGAATTCGTATATCCAATCTGAACTCAGCACAGCCTGGTATATCACTCTAACTTGTTTATATATGGACATACATATTTTCTATAACAACCGTAGTTGTTATATTGCGTTTTTACACTTCATCACATCAAAGACTCCAATGGCCAATTTCATTAATTCTACTTAAATATTAATTCATATTTAAATTAACTTTTTCATATAATTTTATTTTTATTTGACATGAAAAACGAATTCTAAACATTAATTGATATTGAAAAAAATTAGTGCAATCGGTCATAACACTATGTTCACACTTGGATTTTTAAAGCATAAAACTTAGAGGAATGCATGGCAGATGTTAAACATTGTTGATGTTGAAATATTGTGAAAACTCAAATAAGTGCTTAAAAACACCGAAAAATAATTTTGATTCGTTCAATATCGGCTGTTAGAATTATAAATAAAATTGCTTTTGAATCGAAAAAGTATTCGATTACGACTGCCAGTATTAGCCTCCTGCTGTGTTGTATTTTTTCCTTGTGATGGTTTAAACATTTTTAAAAATAATGTGCTTTTTCTGTTGATGGCACTAAAATAAAATTGCTTTTGAATCGAAAAAGTATTCGATTACGACTGCCAGAATTAGCCTCCTGCTCTGTTGTATTTTTTCCTTGTGATGGTATAAACATTTAAAAAAATAATGTGCTTTTTCTGTTGATGGCACTAAAATAAAATTGCTTTTAAATCGAAAAAGTATTCGATTACGACTGCCAGAATTAGCATCCTGCTCTGTTGTATTTTTTCCTTGTGATGGTATAAACATTTTTAAAAATAATGTGCTTTTTCTGTTGATGACACTAAAATAATCGAAATATATTGAATGAAACAACATGAGCAAGGACCATATTTTAAAGATAAAGAAATTCATTGATTTTTAGTCCTGTTAAACTCTTATGAGAATATGTTAACATCTAAGGCGAATTGACTAGAAGGTGAGGTCAACTCTACAACAACATTGCTTCTGTGGTCGGGTTGTCAAAAATGTTGCTAGTAAAAAAAATTGGTTTGTTTACATAAAAAACTAGTTTGTATACTAACTTTGACAAGTCGACCACCGAAAAAAAACACCATATGTTGACTTGACCCCACCTTCTAGTCAATTCGCCTTGTTAACATACTTCACGGAAAGTATTATTTACTGAATTTTGCTTTATTTACGTCCAAGCAAGAACTTTGTTTATTTTAACTTATTTTGTTCTTATAAAGTAAAATTTTCTTAAATAAAAAAAGATTTTTCTTTAACCAAGCCACACATATATTTAGAATAAGTGGTTTTTGGCTTGGTCGAGAATCATGCAAAGTTCAAGCCATATATAGTAAATAATTTTTCCGTGTTGTGATAAGATGAAAGATGGAAGATAAAGTTGGAAAGACTTCCTGCATATGGAAGCCATTAGTTTCATTAGAGAAAAAAATATAAAAATACAGGCATGTCACACATTCCGATCAGAATGGTTTTGATTCCGTCTTTGCAAATCCGATCGATTTGGTTTTGGGTTCTTTAGATTCCGAATGATTTGGTTTATTTCCAACAATTATAAATTATGATTTCAAATAGAGTAAGTGGTTTTCACTGAACAACTACACAACAAAAACTTCGCTTACTTTTTTCAAAATGAAATGTCGAAAGAAGCATTCAAGTGCCTCGGTTTTCTAAGACGGTGTAGGATATACTTCACTCCATCTGATCTCCTTACTATTTATACCATCTATATCCGACCGCGTATGGAATACAACTCGCATGTGTGGGCCGGTGCTTCAAAGTCTATTTTGGAGCTTCTCGACCGCGCGCAGGAGAGGGCGAGGGTTCTCATTGGTGACAGTAGGGTAACCAATTCTATTGACTCCCTTGAGCATCGTCGCAATGTGGGTTGTATTTGCCTGTTTTATCGTTACTACAATGGGATGTGTTCCGACGAAATCAGGGATCTGGTTCCCGAAACCCGTACAGTTGTTCGTAATACACGTTTTTACTCAAGAGCCCATCCTTATGTGGTCGATTGGCAGGTGAATCGTACAACGCATTACAGAGAGAATTCGTTTTTTTCCCGGACTGTTCGTATGTGGAATAACCTTCCTGCAGAAGTCTTCCCTCTCACACTCAACATGATTAAGTTCAAATCGAATGTTCACAAACACTACTCCCTCTATCCTCCTTCCCATAACCTATTTTCCTAGTTCCAACACAATGCAATTCATTATGCGAAAAATGTAATGTCGAGTTACTCGATATCGAATGCTATTATTTCAAATTCAATACATTTCATTCGATATCGAGTTTCATGCTACCAAAATAAATAATTTCGATCAATTTTGCTCGATATCGTATGCGGTGATTAGACCCCTGACTTTGTCAATAACGTATCACGCTGAGAAAATTATAGTTGGTTGTGAATAAAAGCTATAAATTACGGTTGTTAAAGTGACTAAGTACTAAATAAAGTTGTGTAAATTATAAACAGTGTTTAAAGTGTTGTGATTATTTAGTTTTATTTAAAGTGCAATAAAGAACTCGAAACGGTTTATTATAAAGGAAATAAACCAAAACGTTATTAAAAGGCAGTAACGTAACAATATGTTAACATTTCATTTAAAATTTCTTTAACTTTCACTTGAGCCGTCGAAAAATTCCCTGTTGACTAACACAGGGACAATTCAACTCGACGTCGACTTAAAAGCCCCTTAGAAAATATCAATTGACTGTCAACAGTAATCGATTATTGTCAATAACGACTCAGAAAATACAATTATTTTTTAAAAAACGTTTATTGTACTGGTAAACTTATTTGATGGATCTTATGAATTGTTATTTGTTTTTTGTTCAAATAAATTAAATTATACTTTGTACTAGTGTTCGAAAATAAACAGTACATTATTTAACGTTCGGCTCACATACCCAGGAACAATATATATTTTTTTTAGTGATTGTGTGGACATACACAGCCCTTAATACCGTTCGTAACTATTTTCAAAAAGAACATTATACAGTAGACGCTCGGTTATATGAGCTAATTCAGACAAGGCCTGTTCACTAAATGGAAAAGTTCACATAATCGAGACAATTCAATACTACAAGTATTTCAAATCATTTTTAATATGTGTACATATGTACATAACCTATATTTAGTTTTTATTATAGATATTTTTTTGCTTTAAGGGATTTCTGTAATGCCTTGTCCCTGCATTTTCGCAATGCCAAAATATCATTCATATCAGATATATTATTTTCACTCCAAGCAATAACTTTACAAACACCAACTATCTTATTAATGTTCCTTTGCATTCGTACATACACATTTACTAGCTTATTTCGGGGAAGAACAGATTTATAATAAAAGGTGTTTTTTATAGAGTGACACAAGTTTAAATCATAATAAAACAAGGAAATATATTTTTGATATCAATGAAACGAGCTTTATTGGAAAGAAAATTGTATAATTTAAATATTATTTCTGCCATGTGGCCGCCACGGCTGTTTTCGCATTCTGAGCATCATCGTTTTTGAAGACATAATGGCCAATGACTCCGCCAGCCCATAAAGCGCACCAAAAAGTAATTTTTGTGGCTGTAATGATGTTTCGACAAAAGCTTGTGGATTCTTCTCACTCCAAATGCAACAATTCTGCTTATTTATGTACCCATTCAACCAGAAATGAGCTTCATCGAAAATAAAATTTTGAGTAGAAATTCAAAATCTATACCAATTTGTGCTTCAGCCCATTCGCCGAATAATCTTGAATAAAAAATTCAACAATTTGCTCGTTGAGTGATTCATTATAAGCCATAATTCGATTCATAATGAAATTTCAAAGCAACTATCAGCTGTTAAATGTGTGCTCAAATAAAGCAGTGATGCCAACTCAAAGTTGTGATACTCTAAAAAACACCCTTTCCAACAAATAGTTACAAAGTGCAAGTTGTTCACATAATAGAGATACGTTGTGTTCACTCTTTAGAACCCATGTGTAAAAATTTTGTTTTTCACTATTCTAGATGTTCATAAAACTGGGTATTCATATAACCGAGCGTCTACTGTATAATGTTCGGTTCTTCGTTAAAAAACAGAACAATTGTAGTGATACTGTAGACAAACATTATATTTTAATGTTCTATAATGTTTTTTTCGTGTGTGTATTTTGTTTTTTTTTTAAAAAAAGTTTGGTTTTTTTACCCGCCAAAAGGGACGAACATTAATGAGCCGAACCGAACACATTGAGGTTTGTGGATTTTCAAAAAAAAAAACCTAACGGAATTAAATTTTCACATCTTTTGTTAAGTTTGATAAAAACAGTTATATTTTTGTGTTCGAAAGATGACTAACAGGGAAACGTTATTTTTTTAATGATTTTCTACACAAACACTATTAGCGTTTGTGTTTTTCACAAATCTACCGAACCAAACATTAAGAAACGATATTTAGTTTTTACTTTCGAACACTGCTTTGTACATTGCAATTAAAAAGAAGGTTTTGTGCAGATTCTCCTATTTATTTGTTGATGTACCACTTAAAGTTTTAGCTTCATCAGTATATTAAACTAAAAAGTCAAAATATTCTACATGTTCTTACATGTAAAGACATATGTTGCTTTACAAGCAAATATTACTCAAACAAAACTGTTTTTAGCTTTAGAATAGGGATCCTAATTTTTCGGTAATTTTTATTTCTGATTTTTGAATTTTTGAAAAGAAACTAAAATATATTTGTTAAAAAAGAGTTTGGACTGCAGAATTTGGTTTTTTTTGGCCTTATAAGTTATCATCAACACTTGTCAGCCTTTTTATAGAAAAGCGTTTTCAAGACTTTGTTCCAAAATCTTAGGCATCGGTTTTCTGTTCTTAGCAGCTCTCCTTGCCATTCACTCGACAGTCTAACCCCAATATTTATAAAAAAAATTTTTGATTTATAAAAGGTTTATTGAACAAAGTTTCATACAAAATTCGTTTCATAATCCTTTTATAAATCTGAAATGTTTTTTATGAATATGGAGGTAAGACTTTAATGATTAAAGATTAAGGCAAGAATTTAGAATGCTGTTAAACTTTCTGTCTTCATCATTCTGAAATGCCGCTTACAAAAAATAGACCATGCCTAAATGGTAAAGGACTGTTTCGTTTGGTTACAGAAATACAACATTAAAATGTCCTTGATTTAACAAGGATATTATATATGAAATTACTAAACATCTCTCAAAGAAAACAACGCAAAAAGTTAATGCATATAAAACCTTCAATATCCATTAATTTCAATAAATATTACAAGCACACACACACACATATATTTTTATAGCAGTACATCATACTGTAGGGATGAAAGTGCTACCAGCATGTTGGGTAAAAGTATGCAAAACTGAAAAAAAAACAAACAAACAAACAAACAAAAAATACTTCAATAAAAAACTTTTTAAAATTTCATTTCATTTTGCTTGCACTTGCATTAAGGATGCGTGCCAAGGCAGTGGTAGTAAAAAGGATAAAATATATACATATTTATTTCTTGTTCATTGTTGGATTTGTTGTTGTTTTTGTGTCTTACACATACATACAAACACATTAAAATAATTTGAAGACTCTGGAAAAGTATACACAAATCTTTAACAAAATTTAAAAAAAAAATTTGACTAATATTTTAAAGGATTAATTGTTTATAACAGTGCTTAATAATTAAGTTTCTTAAATTTTACATTTAATTTAAATCGTTTAACAATTTTTTTTTTTTTTGTCAATATAAGTATAAATTTTGCTTTAACAATAAATTTGAGTTTGAAGCTACAAAACAAAATTTATTTAAATTCTTTTATAAAAAAATCACACACAGATAAAATATTTTTTATGTTTTTCCTTTTTTTTGTTAAAAAAATAATCGTTATAAAATTTTGTTTGTTGTTTTAATATATTGTTAACATTTTTGCTACTACTTACTAAAATTGTTGTTGTTGTTGTTGGTTTTTGCTCTATGCGATTAAATTTTAGAATTTGGATTAAAAATTGTTTGCTCTGTTTTTTCGTTTTATATTTTGTTGCATATTTTATGGCTAAATATGATTTTTGTTTCTTTTATATTTAAAAGACATTGCTGCGCCTTTTAATTTTTTTGCTATCCTAAGATTTTTTGCCATCGGCTCCAGTGGGACTTTTGCTAACACGCGTTTTCTTCAATAGAAAACATGTCAAGAATTCCATGGATGAGGTGACCTTTTGCAAACTCTCCTCGGAGGATGAGTTGTTGCCTTCGAGGCATTTGCTGTGCAAGCGATAGCTCATATTGGGCTTAGGATCTTTGGCTTTGGAGGCAGTTGCTGCTGTAGAACTCCTCGGTGGTAGGGGTGGTGGTTTGGATGTGGATGCAGATGTTGCAGTCGATAGAGCTGTGGCTGATGAGGTGCTGGGCTCACCGTGGCGATAATAATCCTTGCTGCATTTCTTTGAAATGTTGTACAACTGCAAAGAATTGTCTACAATATCATCCTTTTCGGTATTGGAATTTAAAGCTGAGACATATTTTTGTGCTGAGGAAGAGCCAGCAGCAGCTTCATTATCATGTGTTGGATTATCATGATCTTCGTTGTCCTCTTCATCACCTTCCGTTGGGGATTGTAGATTGTTTTGGGGTTCCCCATAGTAGCGAAAAGTAGATCGATAGCGTGAATGGTGGCGTCCCTGCTCCTGTTCCATCCATTCTGTGCTGGCTGGTAAGGAAAGTTGTATGGTTGGTGTGCGATAGTATTGTCTGTGTGGATGGAAACCCAAACCGAAGTCGTCCATATAATTTTGGGAGTTTAGGTTGTCTAGCTCATCGGCTACACTGAGGAGAAAGGGTAACGTTGACATGGTTTCCTTTTGTAGGGTTTGTCTGTAATTAGGATTTCCTCCAATCTTTAATAAATTTATTTAAAAAATTATCACAATAAATAAAATATCTGTATTTGTTCAAAAACACAACTTTTTTCTAAGGCTTAACGTTTTCAAAATTTGATATCCTATTTTTTTATTGCCTTAAATAACTTTTCTTTGTCACTTTTATTCAATTTAATTTCTTTTGCAAGCAAAAATTTTCCTTCAATACTTAAGAATTTAATATATGTACACATAAATATTGTAGCAAAGGACTTGAACAAGCACAGACACACACTTTTTCCAGTGATGATTGCAATGAATTTTTATTTTAATTTTTTTTTTTAATAATTTTACCGTATCAACTCGGTTTTTAACCGTAAACGGTCTTAACACTTCGGAATTTTTTCATAAACTAAAATTTTGTATGCAATTTTTTGCAAAAATACCAGGAGGTATAAAACGAAAGATATAGAGAAAAAGAACATTTTTTGTTTTGTTTCGTTCGGAATTTACCGTTATGTGTACCATAAATTTATTTGTTTGTATTTGTTGTTGGCTTTTCCTTCTTCGTACTTTATGTTTGTTTATATTTTCCAACCCTCATAGTGGTAGTAAGTACAAATTATTTGATTCTCTTTTCCACTCTCTTTCTTGTAAGCATACTCATTTTGTTATTCTTTCGAAATGCTGCCAGATGGAGATAATGTTTAAGCGACAAATTCATATTTTTCCTATCTGACTAATCGAATTTGGATAAGATATTCTAGTAAATTTGTTTTCATAAAAATTTCCTTGTCGAAGTACGGGTTTTCTCAATAAATTATTTTAACTTATCCTTGTGTGAATGTCGTCTAGGAATATAGATACATGTTTAAAGTTTATACGCTTCCATTGCATTTAAGTTTTCAGATTTTTTTTTATTTTAGATTTTACAGATATTTAGTTATTTTAACGTTGTTAATCAATATTTTGAATTCCGATAAAAGACGATAGTTGATAAGCTCATATGCGAATTAAAAACAAACTAAAATCATAATATATTAGCGAATTAGGATTCCATTTTTCAATTTTAACAATATTTTGGGATTATTTTAAAAATGTTGACATTATCTCTTTTTAATTTTTCTTAAAATCTTTACATACATGTTTTTAGTTTAAATTACACTATGTGACAATTTTTTGACCAAATGAATCTACCACCTAATCTTTACGTAAAATTGCCATCATCTTTTTAAAAACTGCCAATATCTCGAAAACTGTTTTACTTTTGACCATTCAAACTTCACATACGGATTCAGCGGATAATTTTACATAAATATTAGGTGTCAGAGTCATTTGGTCACAACTTTGTTGAAAATTTGTGACACAGTGTTATTATTAAATTATAAATTTTCAACGGAGTTTAAATAGGTATTACGCCTTAAAATAGAAATGGCCACGAAACTAAAAAAGAGCCATTATGGTACTCATAGAAATTAGTTTTCTTGTTACTCATCCCCAACAGTTAGTGATGTTTTTTGAAAAGTCCATACGCAGCCCGAAAAATCCCCATTTTTCCCCATGCGTTAAAAAAAATTATCAAAGTTATTTTTAGGAATACAAAATTTATTATTAATAAGATTTCTGTATGACGTGCTAAGTTCCCAATTTTTCATATTTGAGATTTATTGTTGAGGGAAATCTAGCTTCTATGCGTATTTCGCTGGTTGTTTAGGCCAGCTCATCACGAAACCTTTTCCAAAGATTTTAGAAAAGCCAAAAATATTATACAAATAAAACCCTTAAAGCGAATAAGTCTTACTTGTACCAATATCAAAGCTTAAACAAAACACCAACAATAAATAGTGAGTTTATCTTTTCTTACATTCCCCTACAATTGTCTCTACAAAAATCCCTACAACTTTTTAATAATGAAATATCAATACAAATAAAACCATTTCTATTAATGAACATATCTGTGGCATTTTACATAACATCTTAAGTCAAATTAAAAAAGTTGAAAAAACTGTTTTTAATCACACGAATTTTCCTTCAAAAAACATTTTTGTTTAGGGTTTTAAAATTTTTAATTATAAACGAAAGTTTTCTTTTATTTTGGATTTATTTTTTTATTTGATAAAAATTATTTTTTTACTGAGTATTTTTTTTTTTAAATTTTTGCCATCTTATCTCGACTTAAGATGTTTTGTTGAAGTTGTTTCCAGCTAGCATTCACACAGAAAACAATCAATGTAAATTCGTTCAAAACAAGGTAGATTTTACATTTTTCAGTAGTGATTTTGCTTCATTGTTGTCTCATGTTAATTTAGCATGATTTTACAATAACTTGCGAACAAAATTTTTTTCTTTTAAAATAACTATAATTCATGTTAATTTAACATTGCAGTAAAGTTAGAGCAAAATGTATTTTCTATTGAAACAACAATCCGAATCACGTTGAATGAAAGTTATTTCAAGATGAAACAACGTGAAACAACGTGAAACAACGTGAAACAGCGTGAATTTCATGTAGAATCAAATTGGTTGGAGTGTGATGTAACAGTGTGAATACAACATATGCATTTATTTAAGAATAATTCAAAACACTTACCCCTGTAACACATGTTTCACTTATTTTGTATCTCCTGTGTTAACAGAAGTATCAGCAGAATGGCCCGATATGGTTTTCGTCATCATTCTACTTTGAAAACTTGATGTTCTATTTAACTAAATAATTTTAATTAAAAGAATACGGGAATTGTCTTCTTTTTATAACATATTTTAAACATGAACATTGAAATGTACATACTTAAGTATGAATGCATGTTAATTTAACAAGATACACTTTTGATTTTAATATAAAACAGGTTTTTATGGATTCACTATTGAACAATGTTATTTTAACAGTGAATAATATTAAATAAACGTGACTTAAGGTTATTTCAATATTTTTTATTTAAAATTAATATGAAATAATGATAAATTTAAATAAAGGGCATACTGTTGCAGAAATTTACCATGATTCTCAATCAACATTTCCCCATGTTATTTTAACATTGGTATTTTTATACCCTCCACCACAATTAGTTGTGAAGAGGGTATATTCAGTTTGTCATTCCGTGTGAAACTTTTTTACTATTCATCTCAGACCCTATAAAGTATATATATTCTGGGTCCTTGAGTAATTTTAAGTCGATTTAGCCATGTCCGTCTGTCTGTCCGTCTGTCCGTCTGTTGAAAACACGCTCACTTTCGAAAAACTCAAAAGAAATCAACAAACTTGGTGTCAAATTACTTGTAGCTATCCTAAGCAGTTTGGGATTGAAATTCAGCAAAATCGGTTCAATAGGATCTGAGCTATGAATCAAAATGTGGAACCACCACCAAAAAATAATTGATAATTTTGTTACAAAAACTAACATAAATGGTGGAAAAATGCACAGAATGATATAATATTTCGCAACAATTCGTTTTATTCAACTGGAAATCACGCTGTGAAATTTCGTGAAGATCCATCAATAATTTACCCTAGGCCCCATATAAGCCCTACTCCCGGAAAACAGTATATTAAGCCTAAAACCCTAACTAACAATGCTATCATTACAAATTTTGGCAAGTCACAGTTACATAGGACTAGAAATTAAACTGTTAAGTTTCGTGAAGATCGGTCCATAATTTACCATAGGCCCCATATAAAACCTACTTCCGGAAAACAACTTAGTACGCCTAAAAACGTAAAAAATAATGCTATCATAACAAAATTTGGTACATCAAAGTTTTATTGGACAAGAAATAAAATTGTGTTATTTCGTGAAGATCGGTCCATAACTTACCCTGGGCCCCATATAAACCTTACTCCCGGAAAACAGTTTAGTACGCCTAAATCCGTAAAAAATAAGGCTATCATAACAAAATTTGGTACATCAAAGTTTTATAGGATAAGAAATAAAACTGTATAATTTCGTGAAGATCGGTCCATAATTTACTCTGGGTCCCATATAAACCCTACTCCCGGAAAACAGTTTAGTACGCCTAAAACCGTAAAAAATAACGCTAGCGTAACAAAATTTGGTACGTCACAGTTTTTTAGGACAAGAAATAACACTGTGAAATTTCGTGACGATCAGTCCATAATTTACCTTGGGCTCCATATAAACCCTACTACCGGAAAACAGTTTAGTACGCCTAAAACCGTAAAAAATAATGCAATCATAACAAATTTTGGCCCGTCACAGTTTTATAGGACTATAAATGATACTGTGAAATTTCGTGAAGATCGGTACATAATTTACCCTAGGCCCCATAGAAACCCTACTCCCGGAAAACAGTTCAGCACACCTAAAACCATAATTAATAATGCTATCATAACAGAAATTGGTACGTCACAGTTTTAAAGGACTAGAAATGACGCTGTGAAATTTCGTGATGATCGGTACATAATTTACCCTAGGCCCCATATAAACCCTTCTACCGGAAAACAGTTTGGTTGCCTTAAACCATAATTAATAACAAATCGTCACAGTTTAAGATTATAATAACATCATACAGATATTACTCCTTAAACATTCGAACTGTCGGTGGAGGGTATCAAAGATTTGGCACAGCCGAATATAGCACTCTAACTTGTTTTCTGTGTGTTTGTGATAATTTTTTCTAATTTTTTTTTTTATATCCCTGAGTGATTGAAATAGATTTTATATATTTTTCATTGTCAAACAAATAAAAAGATTGGCTATCGCATGTTTATCCCATTTTTGACTAAAGAAGAAAAATTTAATTTTCATTAAAACGGTGACTTTACTCCAAAACTTTTTGATTCCCATCTTTAGCAAACTATGCATCTACATATTTATTGGTGTGAAACATTAAATCCAAGCCATCTTCATTCTTGTAAAAGAGAGTTTCGCAAATTAATATTAATATCAAAGTTTAAATAGCGGCAAGCGATCAATCAAAGAAATTTAACAATTTGTAATGTTGCCGTATAAAAAATTTCGGCATTTGACAAATCGTCGGTTGTTTATTTAATTGTCGTATGTGGATACAAATTACATACGACATACGACAATTAAATAATCAACCGACGAAATATATATACAAATTTGCCACATTTTTCAAAAGTCCCTACATGTTAATGATTTTAAATAATCTGTCATTTCTTCCCTACGGCCATTTTTTTAGAAGAAAATCCCTACGAATAGGAATTTTTCGCTACCTATAACATCACTGCCAACAGTCATTAAATCAAATTTCGTTCCGATAGCGAAAACCTTTAACGCTTTGATACTGAGATAATACAAGATCTATGAATAAGAATTCCATTCCTTCACCGTTGGCCGCTCACAGATGTTTTGCGAAGGTATACCCACATTTTTAGGGCATTTAATCCAATTATGAAGAGTCATGAGAGCTCTCAAAATTGAAATTTTACAAAAATGTATGAATGTGTATATCCGGGCTGTTCTGAAAATAGCTAGATTTAAAATCACGTGCTTTTATAATTACACGTGTGATATTGTGGTGTTCTGAAAATCACATCGTTTTTTTTTTTTTTTGTTTCTCGGTTTGCTTTCGGCAATTGAAAATCAAACCAAAAAAACGGAAACCACCATATTACAGGTGTGATTTTAAGACGTACTTGTGATTTGAAATTACATTGTTTGAACAAAAATGGTTTTAAGAAGAGGCCTGTATATGTCTGTCGATGCTTCCTATGTATATCAAAAACGCTTATTTGTCGACCATTTCATAGGCATGGATATCTGTTTGCCCTGGTATCCATACAAGTGAGACGTGTTCCTGCGGCCGAATGCATCCTAGCAAATTATAATACTGACATTACGAGGTTGTCTAAAGAAAGGCAACATTTACAGCATAATGGATTAGGGGCTTATTTTTATTCTATTCCTCTAATTTATTTATTCCCCTAAAGCATTTAATTCTAAGCAACACAAAACGAAATTAAAATATTACTTTATATATCAGTTATTACAATCAATTCTCTATTTAACAACATTCTCTGTAGTTGAGTTCTCTCCGAAGTCACTTCCTCTCACGCATACAGTAACATTTATTTTATTGTGGTTACATTTCACTACTCCCAACACGTGATGTAAACTTGAGATTTTTCTTTTTTCGAAGGCTTGTTTTCGTTTTGTTTTTATTATTTTATTCTTGGGTTTTTTTATTAGTCTTTTGTCAACTCTTTTGTTTTGGTTCGTTATTCTAGAGTTAACTGCAGCAATTGATGATGAACATTGTACAACATACTGCATCAAAAGTCTTAATTGCAATTTCAAATGTATGGCAACAACAGCGGAATGAATTTTGAATTGCTTATGTTCATATGTATGTGAGTGTGTGTGTGTGTGTGTGTGTTCTCTACCCCAGTGGGTGTGTGGGTATCAGGTTCATATGGTCTTCTGGTCGTTTGCCGTTGGCTGTTTTCAAATAATTTACTTTGTTTTTATATTCGCACTATTGCATTACTATGCCACATAAAAGGTACGATTACTTGCTTAAATTCCAACAAACAAAGTCCTCTATATTCTATAAAAAAAAAAGTGTAGTTGTGTGTGCACAGTTGTATTATTTAAATTTTAGGTATTTTCCGTGTGTAACATGTAAATTTGTTTGGAAAGCATTACCCTTTCACTTCTTACTCAGAGGGAAAATATGTACATTTTGTTTGCATTTAAAACAAAAAAATACACGATTTTTAACTATTTTCCTCATTTGCACTGAAGTGTGCCTTAAATCATTAATACGAGGTCAAAATCAAAAGTTTCTTACCTGCGGGAAATTTGTTTCAGTTATTCTTACAGCACTTATGTGAACAAAATTTTATAATAAAACGGAACGAATTTTGATAAGTGAAAACAAGACTGAACTGTTGGTAATGTGTTTGATGTATAGTTTTTCTGGAGGAGAGGGAATTGACACAAAACTAGTCATGTGACAGTATTTTATGCTGGTAGTGGCTGATTCTATCTAATATTAACTTATACGAAGGGAATCTATCATATTAACATGGTTCACTCGGGACAATATCTGCTAAAGGCATTATTTGTATTTATTTATATATCTTCCTGTTCTTATCGCACCATGGTGAAGAGTATCTTATGGCGATTTCTTTTCTGAGAAATATGTTGCATTAATGTTACATATTCTACATTGTTGTGTTCGCTTGTACAAAAAATACAACTGTGGGAAAAATTTTCAAGTTCTTTTGTGAATAACACATGCAAAACATGTTGCATGTTTTACCCTTATTTTACTTCAGGTGTTCATACCGCCCTGTCTTACAACTTTGGTACTTACTACTTTGTTTGTACAACCACTGTTTTATTTTGTTTGTCATAATTCATACCGCTCATAATTTTGTAAAAAAAATTATTTTAAAACAAAATATAAATATATTTACACATTAAAATCAAAAAAAAGTCTATTTATATTATAATCGTTTAAATTTTTCTAAGCCATTAGTGATGTCAATATTTGTTTCCAAGCCATAATTGCGTGCAGAAACCGCTCAAATAGCCTTAAAAATCGCTCATGAAGTACATTAATAATGAAAGTGTAAAAGTTGTAAATAAAAGCAGCTAATTGTGTTCTATTGAAATTGCACAACATGTAACACTTCCAGTGATTAAAGGTATCATTAGAAAATGTTACATGTATATACTGTAACATATTTTTTTCAGAAAAGAAATCGCCATTAGATTCGGCATAGTCGAAACTCTTACTTGTTTCATATAACAGTGGAATCATTAAGTGTGCAAAATGATATGGCATATTAAAATTATTTACTATAAAAATAGTATTAAAAACCCCTTGTCAGTTTAACCTCGTCTCACATATATTTCACATACAATTCAACGTCCACTGACATGGTTTAAAACTTTCCACGACATTTAAAATCCCTTAATTATTTTCATTAATAAGGTTTTTTCCTTAACTTAATTATGCACTTTTTTGTTTACGTTCTATTTGTAAATCCTTAATTAAGATTTAATTAAAAAGAAACATTTGCTTTGTATGCAAATAAAAAGCTTTTTCCAAATCCATTAAATTAAAAATACAAACTAAAATCCTTGAGATTCTTTTCTATTTGTACAGTTGTTATACCCACACAATAATAGTGAAGAGAGTATTATGCGTTTGTGGTGATATTTGTAACTACTTAAAGTATAGGCCGTACGCACACCTTCTAGTAATCCAATAGTCTTAGAATCATTTTTTGAGTCGATCTACCTGGCTGTCCATGTAAACTTTTGAGCAAAGTACAGGTCGCAATCTTGGAAATAATTTGATGAAATTTAGTTCATAGTCACAAGGACCAAGGCTTTTGAAAATCGTGAGAATGGATTCATAATTTTACATAGTCCCCATACAACTTTCTTTTCGGAAAAGAAACTTTGTGCTCCTAAAGCATACTTTTATATTAAAATTTGGATTAAATTTAGTCCAAACTAATTTTGTTGTCATCTAAATCATCTTACCAAATTTAATTGGAATCTGGCCATATTTATTTATCGCTCCCAAACAAATAATACTCCCGAAAAAAAAACTTTAATAAGCCGCCTTGCTAAACTCTTTTAAAGGTGAACAAATCTCATTAAGATAAAGTGAACTTTTACATGAACCCAAGGTTGGATGCCGAAGCGAATTTATGTTTTTTTTTTTTTCATTTGTGTATTATTGTTATCTCAATGAAATAATTACCCCTATCGTGAATAAGAGTTTTTTCCATTTTTTAATTTTTCCTATGTTAATTCAATTGTAAAAATGGGAAAAGGGAAAAAACTCCCACGATAGGGGTGATTATTACATAACTATAAATCGCCTCAGCGCCCAGTATGGCATTAAAGAGGCTAATGGCAACTACTACATCTAATATTCTAATTTTGTACAATAATGACATACGTACAATAAATGATGAGGAAAAAAAAAAATATATATATATATATATATATATATATATATATATATATATGTATATTTATCACAAACGAGACATTTTGTTTAGAGAAGTGTTTCAACATTATCGCATAAATATTGCTTTAACTTGTGTTTAAAAGTTGATAAGACTGAAATATTCTTCAATTGATTTGTTAACTGATTATATTCACTTGGCCCATTGTAAGACATACGTTGTTTAGATAACTCAAGTCGACATCTCGTTATATTTAAATTTCTTGATTGCCTCGTAGTTCTATGCGTAATTGACATATTATCTTGAAATAGTATACTGTGAGTGCCAACTCCTTTTAAACATATATATCAATAATTGTTGTTTATACAAACCATGAACAGGAAGTATCAATTTGACATGATTTTTAAGCAAATTTACTGTGGAGTACCGGAACGGTAGACCATATACAATTGATAAAGCATAAGTTTGGTGGTGGTATTTAATTTATTTTTAAATTTATAAAGAATGCCAATTCCTGATGATATTTTTGTATTTAAGAAATTGATGTGGTTATCCCATAAAAGATTATGGCAAATATTTATACCAAGATATTTAAGATTTTCAGACTCACTTATCAAGTTTAATTCAATATGTTCTTGCATGGGTTCATCACTCCTTGAAATATACGGCTTAAAACGAATGAATTTGGTTTTTCTATAATTGAATCGTTTTTTTCAGAAACCCGTCCTGTGTGCCTATTTTAAATGAGTTTTGACGGGTTTCTGATATAAACGATTCAATTAAGATCTAATTTATTTAGTCTTAAAAACTCTGATAATATTGCAGCATCATATTCCATATTAACTTGTAATACTTTTTTTATATTTATAATAAAACTCAAAAGATTTTGTTATTCGTGCTTAATTCCCAGTTTTTATTCTTGATAAAAACACTTGAAACTTATTGTTGATGAGATAAGCTATTCCTATGCATTTCACTGGTTGGTTAGGCCAGATCATCAGGAAACTTCATCCATAAAGATTTTAGAAAAACTAAAGATATTAAACCAAATAAAACTGTTAAACGTATAAGACTTATAGCAACAGTTTTACTTGTAACAATATCAAAGCTTTAACAAAACACATCAACAATAAAAAAGTGGGTTTATCTCATCTTACATTCCCTACTACAATTAGTTGAAATTCTCTCAACATTAATTGTAGTTGTAAGTAGGTTAAGAAAAACAAAATAAAAAAAAAAAAAAACAAACAACAACTTACAAAAGATGTTGTCAATTAAGTGTTTTTTTAGGCCGTGCACTTGCCTGTTTATTATCAAAAAGTAATTTCAATTTTTGGGAATACAAAATTTTAATTTCAAAAGATTTTGTTATTCGTGCTTAATTCCCAGTTTTTATTCTTGATAAAAACACTTGAAATTTATTGTTGATGAGATAAGCTATTCCTATGCATTTCACTGGTTGCTTAGGCCAGATCATCAGGAAACTTCATCCATAAAGATTTTAGAAAAACTAAAGATATTAAACCAAATAAAACTGTTAAACGTATAAGACTTATAGCAACAGTTTTACTTGTAACAATATCAAAGCTTTAACAAAACACATCAACACATCAATTAGTTTTTCTAAAATCTTTATGGATGAAGTTTCCTGATGATCTGGCCTAAGCAACCAGTGAAATGCATAGGAATAGCTTATCTCATCAACAATAAATTTCAAGTGTTTTTATCAAGAATAAAAACTGGGAATTAAGCACGAATAACAAAATCTTTTGAAATTAAAATTTTGTATTCCCAAAAATTGAAATTACTTTTTGATAATAAACAGGCAAGTGCACGGCCTAAAAAAACACTTAATTGACAACATATTTTGTAAGTTGTTGTTTGTTTTTTATTTTGTTTTTCTTAACCTACTTACAACTACAATTAATGTTGAGAGAATTTCAACTAATTGTAGTAGGGAATGTAAGATGAGATAAACCCACTTTTTTATTGTTGATGTGTTTTGTTAAAGCTTTGATATTGTTACAAGTAAAACTGTTGCTATAAGTCTTATACGTTTAACAGTTTTATTTGGTTTAATATCTTTAGTTTTTCTAAAATCTTTATGGATGAAGTTTCCTGATGATCTGGCCTAAGCAACCAGTGAAATGCATAGGAATAGCTTATCTCATCAACAATAAATTTCAAGTGTTTTTATCAAGAATTAAAACTGGGAATTAAGCACGAATAACAAAATCTTTTGAAATTAAAATTTTGTATTCCCAAAAATTGAAATTACTTTTTGATTATAATAAAACAATAGGCAAATGTCGTCAGCATACATGAATAGATGCCCATTAAGTTTTATATTTTTTATATAATTTAAAAATATTTTAAATAAAAGTGGTCCAAGTACGCCATATAACACATCGAGCTCGCGACTTTTAAACTCGTTTATTTGCACGAATTGTTTCCTTTTCTTTAAATAGTCCTTCAATAAACTAATTGCATTGAGATACAATCCAATAAAATGGAGTTTATGGCATAAAATATCGTGGTCAACTTTATCAAAGGCCTTCGACAAATCCAAAAACAGTCCTGCTACGCCCTTGTATCCAGCATCCAGTCCTTTGCACACGTGTTCAATAACATTGACAACAGCTACTTCAGTTCCATTGCCTTTTCTAAATCCATATTGGCTTTTGAATAGTATATCGTGATCATTCAAATAGTCGGTTATTTGCATGGATATAACATTTTGGTGTAGGACATATTTTGTACACTTTTAGTACTTCAGGATATTTGGAATTGCTTATCATAAAATTGAATATATTTACAATACAAGTAACATTCTTTGAGAAATATTGTCATAACCAGGACTTTTATGTATTTGCATATTTTTAATAATATCAATAACTTCCATTTTATTCGTTGGCTTAAAATTAGGGATCCAAACATAATAATGTCATCATTTCAGTTTAGCGTAATATCATCTTTTGAATTCTGTACTGAGTTATGAACAAAGTTATTGAGTTCAATGGCCTTTTCATTATCCAGCATAATTACGGTATTATTTAATGTAATCAAATCTCTAGGCGGTTTTATATTTCGGTATCGGTATTAAACTTTTTTTATTTCGTTATCGTTATTTAAATTATCAAGGGTGTTCTGAAAATCGAAAACGCAAATATATACATATATATATATATATATATATATATATATATATATATATATATATATATATATATATATATATGTGTATGTATTTTATGATTCATATATACATATTATACTATATTATAAATATTATTATCACAATAACAATACAAACTTAAATCAGTAATAGCCTTTTTACACTGATCAACATCTAACATCTACCATCAATTTGCCACAATTTGCGAAGATGTTAACATCTTTCCATAAGAAATGCATAGGGCTGAAAACCAACATCTTTAAAAGATGTTCCTATCTCATTTAATTCCATTCTACATCTTTCGATTATTTTAGTGTCATCACTAGAAAAGTGGCAATAAGTTCTATTATTATTGTGGCATCACTGACAAAAATAAGTTGGTTTTGAAAGCAGCCTTACCATTTGTCAAGTTTTATTTTTTATTGCTATGTTTTATTGTTAAGTATTTGTTATATTTTGAAACAAATTTAACTTCAAATAAATTTTTTTTTCTTTTTAAATTTTGCAACTTTTGTGAGAAAAAAACATTTTTTATTTAAAAAAATTCTTTTTTTCAAAAATGGTAAAATTTTTGTTTGATGGTTGATGTTAGATGTGAGCAATGTAATCGAGTGTTTCAGATTTTCTACATCTTGGATGGTAGATGTTAAATGTTGATCAGTGTAAAAAGGCTATAAAGTGCCAAATACACTTTTCAAATGCTTGTCATGCTGGAATGAAATATCAACCATCATATCTAAGTTTTTTATTTTCCATCCAGCAACGTCGGTGTCACACATGCAGAACACATTTTTACTAGTAATACCATAATGCTTGATGAGTATTTTGATAAGTGTATTTGGTCCTTCAGAAAACTGACAGAATGTTTTTATACTTGAACTTTTGTATTTTAAACTGTCAAACACTACACCTAAACGTTTCCTATAACTGTTGTTGTAATACTAATGTAACATTCTATCATAGCAAGAAAAAAAAGAATAACCGTGTTGCAGCCATAGAGCGTCAAGTTAACAAGCATATTTTTCATTAGCGCAAGTGTTGAAACTTTTAATTTGTTTTATTTGAATAATGATATAATTTTTTAATGCCGAAACTATTTTACCGGTATAGTACCGGTATTAATGGAAACGGCTTACGTATAACGGTATTTTATGCAAAAAACTAATTTCGGTATTTGTTTTAATGCCGGTATTCAATTTAAACGGTATTGATATCGGTATCGGTTGCCAACCTTGCATAAAACTTAACCTCATTACATAATTTTGTTTTGGCGGGTCCATGATTGCCCATGTGTTCTAAATACGGTACACTCTCGGAAATTTGTTATAAAATACTGTTGTGTAGGGTATCATAAGGTCGGGCATGAATGACTTTATTTTCTTACTAGTTTTTTAAGTGTATTTTTGTTTGTATGTGATGCATACAAATTGGATTTCATGTAAATATTTGTTTAATTGCTGCGAAAATAAAAAAAATGTAAAAGTTACACTGAAACGTTTTTATTAGAAATCTGCATTCATTTTTGCACGATGGGACAAAACAATAGAAAACATTAGTGGGAATAAATTAATACTAAAGTTAACTTCAGATCTTTATTTTACAAAATTATTTTTAAATGTTAAATTAGTCCATTAGTTGATAATACATAATTTGATTTAATCTGTTTATGGCAGCGTTGCCGATTTTTTTGTATTTATCAAAAAATGGGACAAAAACTTGGTTTTCGAATTTAAAAAAAACGTCTTGATGAGCCTTTTTTGCTAATTCAAAAACTTTAATAACTTTCCTTCTTAATCTGCCAGTTTCGAACTGTTTTGTAAATGAATTTTTAACAAATTTAAAGTAACAAAAAATGATAAGATGAATAAATTGTCTTCGGGTAAGTTACTTTTCTTTTTTAATTAAATTGGTGTTTCAATATCTTGCAACAGTGGTGCATATCGTACGATGGTGTAAATTTGGTTGGCCAAATGTGGAAAACTATCTTACCGTTTGGTACCAAAACACATACTAAAGGTGCTTTGATAACTTTGACAAGGGACATATTCAGCGAACGCATTATTTACCGCTATCTCAACTTTAAGTCAAGGCCATTAAGCCCGATTAAATTTTTTTAAATTTTAGACAAATTTAGTGTATAATAAAATTTGTCATCCGACAGCACTGGTTTATGGGTAGTTTTGGTGATAAAAATTACAATTTACAAGATAACTTATTACTAAAACTAAGATAAATCTAATTTCGTAGCAATATGTCTAAACATTTTTTATAAAAAATAGATTTGTTGGAGGTGACTTATACGATATGTTCATTTGCGTCTCAGTTCGAATTAACGAACTGAAAATAAATTATTTGGACAACTTTGTATATTAGGGATATAACCATTTGCATTTTTTTGCAAATATCAAAAAGGACCTATCATAGTGAGATAGTGCATAACAAAATATGAAGAAATGTGCCTTTCTTTTTTCGCGAGCGTTCAAAAAGGTTCGGCACCGATCGCGATGAAGTTTTAGCTTATAATTTTTTTCAGTTTTACAGGAAATCCATAATTCTAACGTCGAAAGCCATGCTGGTCTTTGCATTTCGTGTTTTTTTTTATGAAATGGCGATTCCTTGCATTCCAAAAAAGAAACCAAAAAAACGGTACAAGGGAAGGATACCCACCATAAAAATTTATATTACAATTTATGCGACAAAAAAAAAGAAATTGCGTTCGGTGCCGAAGGTTTTTGGACCGAAATGACCCCTGATATCGATTTTTAATATCAGTATAACATTGCCCATACCGTAATGATAGGTTCTTATTTTGGTTATACCCCTATTGTATATATTCTAACGAAATTTCGTCAAGTCGATAATTGTATACATAAGTTGCTCGTGTAATTTTTAGTCAGTACATATTTTTAAATTTTAAGCGTTTTATAACGGTCAGCGTCTATTTCGGGAGATTTTTTTATGAGGGCTAGGCCTAATCACCAACTTAATACCATTTCACCAATATTGGTGTAGGGTATACTTAACGAAATAATGTTTTTTGGGGCAGCTCCATCCGAATAAAATCCTTTTGCAAAAATGCATACAAGTTTCAATATTGTCTTTAGGTACCCATACATTTCCAATATTATTGTTCAATAACACAGGCCAACACTCAATTTGCTTCTTTGAATTTATCAACTGATTCTAGTTAATTTGGGTGCGCTGAATTCAAAACTGTAATCAGTTTGTCTCTATCAGCTCTAGTTTTCATGATATAACTTTATATACCCTCCACTTATGACCTCCAATTACACCAATTACCCAAATTTTTTTCCAAAATTTTTTTTTTTTTTATCAAAATTTTTTATTTACTGTTATAGTTATTGCCAAAAAAAAAAAAAAACTCCCAAATTTTTTTAAGTATTTTTTTTTTTTTTATTTTAATAAATCTGTATGAAACAGTTTTACTTCTTTTTATTTTTTTAAATTCCTATGGAAAAGTTTTACTTTCTAAATACTTAAAAAAATTTGGGAGTTTTTCTTTTGGCAATAACTATAACAGTAAATAAAAAATTTTGATAAAAAAAAAAAATTTTGGAAAAAAAATTTGGGTAATTGGTGTAATTGAAGGTCATAAGTGGAGGGTATAAAAAGCTATATCATGAAAACTAGAGCTGATAGAGATAAACTGATTACAGTTTTGAGTTCAGCGCACCCAAATTAACTAGAATCAGTTGATAAATTCAAAGAAGCAAAAATATTTTTTAATTTTGTCGGGCTGTGTAATTAATGTTGCATAATAAAATGGCGTGTGTGTGTATTATATTAGTAGGTGGAACTATAAATTCGATACAAACAAATCTATTTTGATTTATATTGCGAATAACGAAATATTTTATAATGTGTTAAGAACACTGTGCAAAACGCATATGTGTGCGTTAGATTTGTTTACTTTTACATATTTTCAAAGAAACATTGCGCCATGCATTTTTTTATGTTGTGCAACTTATTCAATAGTGTGGAGCAGAACGACAATAAAAGTAGCAATAAACCCCTCAATAATATTGTGTTGTCGATGGGTACCTTTACTTTTTAGCTCAGAAAACCCGTAAAATATTTTCAAACATGTTGCAGGGTGTCAGGCGTGGATAAAGCTTCTTCGTTTGGAGGGGGCAGCAACTTTTTTAAAATTTGTTAAAAAAAACAATGTAATTTTGGTATTAGCGAGCAGCTTATTTAAATATGGTATAAAATAAAAAAAAAAACAAAACTAAAATCAGTAACTAAATTTAGATTAATTTAAATGGCGAGTCATTTAAAGTAAATAATAAATATAAGACAACACCGTAATTCATTTTATATTTATTTAAGACTTTAGTAATTTTGAATACTCGTGTAAAAACATAAGCCCTTTGAAAGGAGTTCCTAATTACCTAAGAAGCGTGAAAAATTTAAAAAAGATTATTTCTCCAAATCCTAAAACAACTATCAATCATAATCACAAAGCTATACCAAAGTTCCAAAATCAATATTATATACTGTACTTTAGTGTTCGGTACGGTAGCTCGGTAGTATTTGGGTAGTAAGAACCTTAAAAAAACTTAAACTTAAACTAAAACATAAACAAATTCTAAAAACTTTGTTTTTGTTTCAAATATATTTGTGAAACACAGAAAAAATTATTGCCGAATTATTTTCAAACAAACGCTTGTTTGAAAATTTTTTTAATTTCTACAAATTTTTTTACTGATTCAATTAAAATTTTTGTTTGATTTTTATTTAACCAACAAAAATGTTGACAACCATTCAAAAATATAATACACGCGTTATTGGTTTCAAGTTTTCATAATTTTGTATGAAATATTTAACGCTTGTTAATGTTGTCGTCTTTTTGCATTTTTTTATTTGATCGTAAGCAACACTTCCTAATGTGAAATATAAGAACTACAACAAAAACCACATACAGTCTATTTTTGGAAACTTTAAAAAAGTACAACAGTAAGAAAGATGAAGAGGTTTGACGTAACAAAAAAACAAAAAAATAGCAGGTAAAAAAACGTTTCACTCTTTTTAAACAACAGAAACAACAACAACAACATTATAAGAAACAAAATAAATTTTTGGTTGGTTTCAAAGTTGGTTAAAAAAAACCAAAATCCCGTATTCAATTTTTTCAAACTGTTTGCTTAAATACATCAAATACAAAAATATAATGATGACGAAAAACATATCGTGTCGGTCTGTCGCCGTTTTTGGGTTACATTTCTTCTTCTTTTTCTTTTGAAATTTAGTATATGAATTTCATTATACTTTTTGTTTGATTCAGTTAAATTATTTGTTTGAAAAAATCAGTGTTTTTTTTCAATAAACAAAATGCAAATAAATTGTTTGAATATGCGAATTTGTTTATAGGACCGATTTCAGACAAAAAATTGTTTGATTCTACAAATTTTTTGTTTGAATTGGAAAAATAATTTTTTCTGTGATCAAAGAAGCACCCAACTGCCAGGTTCTTCTTTGATTAAAGCATTACAAATTATAAATTTGATGTATTTAGCTTTTATATATTTTATATCGCCGTATGATTTATGTAAATTAAACTATTTAATTAACACTTATTCGTCTTGAAGTACCCCGGAAATACATATTTTCTAATGAGCTTCACTTATGAAGTGAGTTTTCCGGCATATTTTTTATTTTCTTAACTTCAACCAAATAACTATGTCAGTATTTACAGGGAAAGTACTTCAAAATTCGTGCAACAATTTATTTAACAATTCACAAATTATATTTTTAAAATATACACATACATAAACATGTATTCTTGAAAGGAACACACTTGTAATTTCAAATAGTTTTTACACTTTAAGCAATATTTGACACACATTTATATTTTTTTAATTTTAACAATGCGTCTTTACAGACAACAAAGACTTAAAAATATAAATTTTTTTATTCATAGTTGTCTATTTTTTTTTATTTTATTTCGAACAACTGCAAGTTGGATGTCCCTTTAAGGGCCTTGTTTTATTTAGTCATTTAAGTACAAAAGAAAAGAACTTACAGGCTGCCAGTTCGTTTGTAAGTCAGTCAGCCATTCACAGGCATTGAGCCATTCAAACTACTGAAAATTCTTAAAAAAAAAATGTTGCAAATATTAAAGGAAAATGATAAAACGAAGTCGAAATATCCAAGGAATTGTATTGCATTGAGTTAAATACCAGACAATTGTAAATGAACGAGTACAAAAATGGTTATATTTGTTCACATCTTATATTCATACAAACTTAAAATCACTTAAACTTACGGTGACCATATTAAATGGAACTAGAATGTAGAACAGAAGTTTTAATAGTAATAGACGGCACAATATGGAACGATTTTCAATAAAAGTCATGCAAACTAAAATTTTATTTTTTTAAATAAATCTTTGTATATATACCCTGCAAATAAAATTGGACCATCTGATCCATTTTGATAAAATGGACTACTCCATGGCCTGGTCCGATGTAATGCAAGCATGGACCTTGTCATTGTTAAAAAGTGTTTGTAGTGAGACGACATATATTCGTTTTTTAACGACATGATTTCGTTTTTAAACGACTTCAAAACTAGTCCTCTTGAGTATACCATGGAATAGTTTTAAAACTACTCCTTAGTAGTGCTGGGATACTATAGATATTTATCGATAATTCAGATTTCACTATCGATATATCGATATTACTATCGACTGAATGTTTGTACTTAAGTAGGAAAACTTTAACTATTTTTTTTTTATCAGGCTACTGTCCGTTGTTTTTATCACTTTATTGAATGTATGTTTTTTAAAAATTGATAAATACCTTTCTGAAAGAACCGAAGTAACAGGGACTATAAGATATTCCATTGCAACTTTAAAAAATTTTCTAAATTCTAAACTGAAAAAGGTAATCAATCTAGCGGACTTATCCTCTAATGGTCGTTCATTGTTTTGTCCTATGCTCGCAATTGCAATTGCATTTGGATTTGCATTTTTTTTACAACATTACAAAAATATATGACATTTCAGTCCCTATATAAACATGTAAAAATTAAAATTAAAGGCCTTTAATTAGCAGTAAAAAGCACTGCTAAACAATCCATACCGCTTGCCATTCTTGTTGTTTGTATTCATTACTGTAATTCAGCGAGAATTAATAATAGCAATTAAAAATTTACGGCAAAAAACTGTGTGTGTGTATAGCTGCTGTTAGATGTCTTCATAGCTGTATTTTAAATAATAAAAATATCGATATTTATATTTTTCCTATCGATATTTTCGATATTTTAAGACTATCGATAATATCGATAGTTTCCCAGCACACACTACAATTAGTTGAAATTCTCTCAACATTAATTGTAGGTGTAAGTAGGTTAAGAAAAACAAAATAAAAACAACAACAACTTACAAAATATGTTGTCAATTAAGTGTTTTTTAGGCCGTGCACTTGCCTGTTTATTATCAAAAACAGGCAAGTGAACAATTAATGTTGAGAGAATTTCAACTAATTGTAGTGTGGAATGCAAGATGAGATAAACCCACTGTTGTTTATTGTTGATGTGTTTTGTTCAAGCTTTGATATTATTACAAGTAGAACTGTTGCTATAATTCTTATACATTTAACAGTTTTATTTGGTTTAATATCTTTAGTTTGTCTAAAATTTTTATGAATGAAGTTTCCTGATGATCTGGCCTAAGCAACCAGTGAAATGCATAGGAATAGCTTATCCCATCAACAATAAATTTCAAGTGTTTTTGTCAAGAATAAAAACTGGGAATTAAGCACGAATAGCAAAATCTTTTGAAATTAAAATTTTGTATTCCCAAAAATTGAAATTACTTTTTGATATGTACATTAAGTTTTAAAAGTAAAAACCATATCGGGAATGATGCAGGTGTTTTATTTTTGGATTATTTTAAGTATGAATTCGGTATTAAATCAACTTTATAATTCTTAAATCAAGCGGATTTTGAGATTGGTTCAACCTTAGTTTTACTTAAATCAATTTCATTTTCGGATTATTTCATGTACGAATTTGGGATTGAATATGGGTAAACCCCTTACCAGAATGTGAATAACGTGGCTTAAGCAAATGAGCAAACACATGTAAATCATATGTGTAAAACCATGTTGAACTTAAGGAAACTTTTTGTTAGGTTTTATTAAACTGTAATTTGCTTAAGCAAAGTGCGAAACTGATCTAAATCTTTCTTAATTTGGGGACAAATGAAAATACTGCATGCTTCATCCAAAAAATTATAAGTGACCGTAAATAAAAAATGAGGGAAATTGAAACAAATTTATTTAGTTTTATTTAATACAATCCAATCAAATACAGAAAGATTTTTTTTAACAAAAAATACTTTATACAGAAATCTAAACTACGGTTCTGTATATAAATTACAGAACATATGGTCACCGTACTTATGCTAAGACACTAACTCGCACACAAAATACAGACGCATCCATACAAGAAAATGAGGTGAATAGACCTAATTGCAACAAAATTTATGACTAAAAGGGTTTAATGCATAAGTACAACTGCTTTTTTATGGTACTATTTTTATACCCTTCCGTTTGCTATTTCTACAATATCGATGTTAGACCCTATGAAAAATATATTTTTGGGGCCCTTAAAAGTAGCGAAGTGGATTTTACGATGTATGTCCGTTGAAATGGGTTTTCCGAAGACCCCAGATGTGATGGGGACTTGGTAGCTACAGTGGTGGCCATAGTAAATGCAACTAGCAACTGAATCCTTTAAAAGTTTTTTTTAACAATTTTTAAAGTAAAAGAAAGTTTTTCATGTGCTTGTAATATTTTTTATTATTGCTTTAAAAATGAGAAAATTGAGTTAAATCCACAATTATTTACATTGGAAATAAGAAAAACAAAGTATAGGCTCATATATCATTGGCCAAAACATCTGCAACAAATTGCTTCGACAACATTTATGCGCATAAAACTTAATATTTCGTGGCTAATCCTTTTTTTCAATGACGGCCTGACATCGGCGAGGCATTGAACCTATTAAATTGTCAATAAAATTAGACATTCGTGGCGTTGCAAGTATCTACCAATCTTTGAAACATAAAATCTTAATTAGTGCAATTTTCGCGATCGATTCTTTGGTTTACGATTTCCCAAAGGTTCTCAATGGGGTTAAGATTTGTTGATTGTGGTGGCCATTCCATTACCGCAACTTTGTTTTGTGAAAACCACAATTTAACAACTTTTGAAGAGTGCTTGGGGTCGTTAAAAACCCATCGCATGTGAGCGCTTTATTCTTTCCAAGATGTCTCTATAGTTAAATCTATCCATTATTCCATTGATTCTGTTCAATGAGCCAACTCCAGCAGCAGAAAAACAACCTCACATCTTTACGTTGAATCCTCCAGGTTTCACTGTCTTTTTGCAGTATCGCGCTTGAAGCCGCTTGTTGACTGGTCGTCTTACATAACTCATGCCATCACTTTCGATGATATTAAATTTGGATTCGTCGCTAAATAAGACAGTCCTCCATTTGTTTTCTGACCAATGATCCTTTGAACCCTTCAAACGTTTATTTTGATTACGTTTAGATATGAGCGGTTTTTTTTGCTGGATGACGTGCACTCCAGTTGCATTTGTTTTGGCCACCACTGTATATATATTTATGTCACAAGTCGGAAGTGTTTGCTATTAATTCAGCTTGATCGGTCCATAAACGGCTGAGATATGAGCAAAAAAAAACTGCAGGAGCCAAAGTTTTTAAATTAGGTATTAACATCCTGGTTATCAATTCACAACATCCGACAATAAGTTAGCGGGATTGGGCAAGTGGGAGTGGCACAAAGTTGAATTATTTAAATTAACGGTATTTATATTACTTTCTGTTATTTTCGCATCATGGTGAAGGGTATATAAGATGCGTCATACTTGAATATAGCACTCTTACTTGTTTAAATTTCTGTTTATTTTCATTGCATTTAATTAGAGAATAGATGGAGATTCCACATCGTGACTTAGAGTCATAAGTCGTAAAGTCATATTTGAAAAATAGAACATATGAATGTGAGTAGCACATTGTATTTTCTAAATCGTAAGCCCTAAAAACGTCAAATTGACGCACATAAGGGCTTTTTGCCAATCTAGCCGGTCATTAGACAAAAAATCAAATTTAAGAAATGTAAAAATATAAGTACGTAGCTGGACAGACCACAAAATTCTCAAGTCTTTTGCTTGAGATTTGTGGTTTTGGGACACTGTTAAAGTCAGGAAACGGTTTTGAGAGGTTTACAATATATGTTTTTGTGGGTAAACGATTAAAGATTTTTCATTGATTTTTTGTCTGCGAAAGACCGACTATATTAACAGCTACTTATAAAAATTTTTAGAAAAATTTTACTTTAAATTTTTGTGTTAAAAAAATTCGTTCAAAATTAAAAATAACTAATATGCATGTGCCAGTGTAAATAAAACTGAACTGGCAAAATAAAATAAAGAAATTTGTTTTTTCTTTACCCACTTACAACTACATTTAGAGTTGACAAAAAATCAACCAATTGTGGTCGGGATTGTAAGAAAAGATAAACTCACTGTTTATTTTGTTGTTTTTGTTTAAGCTTTGATATTGTTACAAGTAAAACTGGGGCTTATAATTCTTATTCGCTTAAGAGTTTTATTTGTATAATATCTTTAGTTTTTCCAAAATCTTTGGATGAAGTTTCCTGATGATCTGGCCTAAGCAACCAGTGAAATGCGCATAGGAATAGCTTATCCCATCAACAATAAACTTCAGTTTGTCAACAGTATGAAATGGGAATTTAGCACATTATAACAAAACCTTAAAGAAACGATTATTTTGTTCACTTTTTTGTAAAAAAAAAACATTGTGGCGTTAAAATTTTAAAACGATACATTAATTTCTGTCGAAAGCGTTGCGTTGTTTTTTACATGATTAGGGCCTAAATATTTTTAGATTAATTAAATACTATGAAATACATAAAAGCAAAAAATAAGGATTTTGTGAAAATTAGCAAAAAAATTATAAAAAAAATTTTGACAGGGTTTCGGGAGTGGGTTCTGTGGGATACCTTCCCCTGCCCATAAAAGTTCAAAAATAAAATTCTAAGGCCCGTTTTCACAACTTACCAATAGCTAAAGGTAGGATTTTATTGGCCTTATAAAAAGAGTTTCATTATTACAACTTTACTCGAACCTACCAGGTAGGATGAACCTTAATCTGCTTTATCGCTCAGTTTAGATTAAAGTAAAGTTTTAATAATGGAACACTGTTTATAAGGCCGGATAAAGTCTACTTTTAGCTATCAGTAAGTTGTGAAAACGGGCCTTATGCTATTAAGGCGTTAGCAATCTATTTACTTTATTAGTAAATTTTTTTTTTTAAATAAAATTGTATGTAACCGCCCACAAAAGTTAGCGGGGACGAAAGGTGTAATTTTACGACCTCCTGGGTCCAATTTAAGGTTTTTAAACTTTCGCCTACGTTAAAAGTTGCATTTGCTAAACAAAAGTATGGGAAAACTTAAAAAAAAAAAATTTTTTTTCAGAGGTTGGATTAGTTATTCTGACGAAACTTTTTCCTCCTTGGTCCGATTTTTTTTTTTTTGAGCTTCACCTGCCTAGTACCAGAACACATATTTTTGGCTAGTTTCATCGATATAGGGGCACTTTATTGCTTTAAAGGAGCAATTAAAGCTAAAACCAATAGTAATGTCCGGCTAGATTGGCAAAATACCCTTATGGAAACTATTAAAAAATATTAACATGAACAACACCAACAATATATTTACAACGCAATAGTACATCATGTGGCCAAGACTGGAGCTGCTTTTGATATTTCGCAGGGTGTGCCAATCGCAGTAACCCTGGGAACTATCAGAAGCGAAATCTTCAGACACTATCTGAATAAGACGAATGATTGATGGAGAAAACTGGATGTCTTCAGGGCCACCAAAGTAACGTATCCCACATACGACATAAGTCGCTTTGAGCGACTTCTCAACTTCAGTCGCAGGGACATTTCGAGACTGGTTTATATACTAACTGGTCACTGGACGATCGGTAAGCATGCTATGAGACTCGGTATACCTTTTAAAGAATAAAACTGGAACTTAGGTGGCAGTATTTCATCTCCTATGTATATTGCCCAGTGTTGAATAACATGGCATGGATTATTTGGGAATTACCTTCTACAAGGACTCTCTGAGATATCGCTGGTGAAACTCGGCAATTTGGTGAAATATCCCAAGGCAACGGGCTGTCTCTAGCCACCTCAGCATTGTCCTGGTGTCATATCAAAACGAAGTCACTGTAGACTCTACTTGCAGCACGCCTAGTTTTGGGCGTGCTCCCACGTTAACCAACCAATACCATGTTAATTCCCTAAGGTCGTTTTGCTCTCTACAATAGTTGATTGCTTTTCAAATGCATACTTGCTTGGTGTGCTAAAAATTCTCATTCATATTATTTAAATTATTGAATAAAATACAAACATTTGTACTATGAACCAGTAAAACAAAAGAAGTGCTAATGAAGGTCGTCAAAGGCTGGAAATGATTTTAATGGGATTGCTTATAGAAGTAGAAAACGAAACATATATATATATATATATAATGTCCTGTGGTTCCTATTCGGAACAAAGGGCCACAACGAATCTATTCCATTCGGTCCGATTTGATGATATACGTTTTATTTCTCCCCAGCTGAGATCGATGCGTCTAATTTCGATGTTCAATTGTCGACGCCAGGTGTGAGATGGTCTGTCTAATCTGCGGGATGTACCATGTGGATTCCAATCAATGGCAATTTTTGCTGTGTCATTTGGAGGCCTACGTAGCGTATGGCCAATCCAGCGCCATTTGCGGTTAAGTATGTCAGTATGGATTGGCTGCTGAATTGTTTGACTCCAAAGTTCCATATTGGAGATGGTATTGGGCCAAAAAACCTTTAGGATGCGTCGAAGACATCGATTAACAAACACTTGTAGAGTGTTTACGTCGTGATCTGTTGTATTCCATGTCTCACATGCATAAAGGAGCACAGACTTAACACAAGAGTTAAAAATGCGAATCTTGGTGTCCTTGGATATGGCTGAAGATTTCCATACTGACCGAAGGGAACCAAATGCTTGGTTAGCTTTAGAGATTCGGTACGTGACATCATTACTAGAACCACCTGTGTTTGTAATGATGCTGCCGAGGTAGCAAAAAGACGTAACTTCTTCCAGGTCGGTATTTCCTATGCAGAATTTGTTGGTGTTTGTTGTATTGCAGCGCATCACTTTGCTCTTGCCTATGTTTATTTTTAAGCCAGCTTTTGCAGCTTCTGTTTCGATGCATTTCAACTTAGATGTCATATCTTTATAACTGTGTGCAAGCAGGCAGATATCATCAGCATATTCTAGGCTCTCGAGCTGTTGGTTAAGACCCCAGTTGATACCTCTCTTTGCTTTAGTAGCATTGCGAACTATAACATCTAGAACGATGTTAAACAGCAAGGGAGACAGTACACAACCCTGGCGAACACCAGCTACAACATCGAAACTGTTGCTCAGAGCATTATTGTGGACAACACGACATTTAACATAACGGTACAGCTCCTGAGTAAGGCTTATGATTTTGGGTGGGACCCCTTTGCAAGCTAGAGCACTCCATATTGCGTTTTGATTCAGGGTATCAAAAGCTTTTTCAAAATCTATAAACAACAGGTAGAGCGGAGAACGAAGTTCTTTCGATTGTTCTATGATTATTCGGAGACTATTGATGTGGTCTATACAAGATTTTTGGGGTCGGAAGCCAGCTTGTTCGGGTCTTAGGTCCTTTAGTACAGTGTCAGATATTCTCTTGTTAATAATTTGTGCAATAACTTTATTGGTTGCGCTAAGGATGGTGATGCCCCGCCAGTTCTTACAGTTTTTCAGGTCACCTTTTTTTGGAATATTTACGATAAGACCTTCTTTTAGCTTCGAGTCAAGTTCTTGTGTGCGCCAGAAGTTCTGGATAAGGGGAAGCAATATGTTGGCTGTGGTTTGAGAGTCGGCTTTAAGCATTTCGGGCGATATATTGTCGGTCCCAGGGGCCTTATTCGCTTTTAAGGAATCAACTGCATCAACAACTTCTGCTACATCTGGGCATTCAATGGAAATATCATGCCGTATTAAGTGAGAGTCGCAGGTACACATATTTGGGTGGGTGGGAGTTGTAGTGGAAAGCATATTGGAATAATGTTGCTTCCATATTTCTAGTTGATCTTGCGCGGATGTTGTGAGGTCACCTTGGGCGTTTCTTAGCGGTCTTGTGTTTGAGATGTTTTTCCCAGTGAGTTTTTTTGTGATGCTATAAAGGTCCTTCGATCTATGCTTGGCTGAGGCTTTTTGTGCATCCGATGCAAGCTTATTATACCACATTCTTTTGTCGTTTCTGGCGCTACGTTTGACCAGCTTATCATGTTGTGTGTATGCCTTTTTACGCGACGATTTTTCACCGAGAGTTCTGGCTGCGTTAAGTTCGTCTTTTAGGTCTTTCCTTTCAAGAATGAGGTTCCAGGTTAAATCAGACATCCAATGGGTTTTCTTAGGTACTTTGGGACCAATATGTTTCTTTGCAGCATCAACAAAACTTTTTTTAATTAAGGGCCACTCAGAGGTAGGATGGGGTTGTTGCACAGCTAATCCATTTCTCAGCTCTTGTACGTAGCTGTTAAGAGTTTGTGGATTTTTTAACTTTACTACGTCGTATTTACGTGCTACAGCCTCAGGTTTACGAACAGCAGCAACTTTTATACGTAAGCTACCAACAACGAGATGGTGATCTGAGTTGCAATCGGCACCGCGCCTAGATCGCACATCCAGGAGGCTACTTCGCCAGGTTTTGCTTATAGCTATGTGTTCGATTTGGTTTTCTGTCTCATTGTCGGGCGATACCCATGTCGCCTTGTGTACTCTTCTGTGAGGAAATAAGGTGCCCCCTATTACAAGATTAGCGTTGCCACATGCCTCAGCAAAGAGCCTACCATTTTCAGTAAGCCTTCCAATTGCGTGTTTGCCCATTATATGTTCTCGTCCTATATTGTCGGGGCCAACCTGTGCATTGAAATCGCCCATCATTAGAACGATGTCACCGCGGGGAATTGCGGATAGCACACGATTTAAATGGCTGTAAAAACTTTCCTTCAGTGTTGATTCTGACGTTTCAGTCGGTGCATAGCATTGCACACAGGTAAGATTTCGAGCTCTTGAACGAAATCTTGCAGTTATTATTCTGTCTCCATATGGCTTCAAATTAATCATTGCATCATATGCTTCTTTCGACAACAGAAATCCGACACCGCTTGACCTTGGCTGGTCATCCGGCTTTCCGGAATAAATAAATTTTAGGTTTTCGAAGGTATTGAGTTCTCCTGATTCTGGCCATCTTGTTTCGCACAAACCTAAAAGCAGCAGGTTATAGTTCGCAAACTCTCTGCATACTTGGGCCAGTTTAGATGGATCTAAGAGTGTGCGCACGTTCCATGTTCCAATTCGAGAAATTTTTTTCATGCTGAAGGTCGTCATCGGGGGGATCGGTTGATAATAATCATTATTAGTTGTGGTTTCGTTAATAAATTGAGTTTAAGGCAAAGCGACTGATTGGGCCACCTTACCCGATCCTAGCGTTGGGGCTGCCAACAACCTCTAGGCAGGTGGGAAACAGTTGAGTTTCAGTGGATTACACCTACTTACCTGAGACGCAATAAAATGACATGCCATTCAGGTTACTCAGCTGTACGCCTTCTCACTTTAGCTGCCGTCAGACGAGCGACCAAACGGCATTACCAGGGGATACTTGGTATAAAACCGGAAGTAGTGAGCTGCTTGGGAATTTCAGACAAAGGAATCGCTTCTTGTCATCCCCAAGTGGATGACAGACAAAGCTTTCCGCACAAGTGCACCTCTGTGAAAAACCCCATCCCCCAAAAAACGAAACATGACACTTAATAAATAAATTGGAAAAATGGATGAAATAAATAACTATAACATGGTTACCTTTAACCATAGTATTGTTAATTCTGAAAATAATATGGTTAGTTTTGTCAACATTTTGGAAATTTTTTGACCATATTATGGTTAATTTTGAACATAACATGATTAATTTTGACCATAATAATGCTTAAAATTACCAAAATATGATTAATTTTAAACAAATGACGGTTAATTTTGACCATATTATGGTCATATTTAACCATAAAATGGCCAACTGCAAACGTCAACATTATTAAAAGCCAATCATAGTGTGTTGCTCTTAGAATGTGGTTACCTCCAACTTTTCTGCGTGTAGGCAAACATATATTTTTAAGACACAAGGCTTAAAAAAGCTTCAAGATAATATCAATGGCTTGGTGCTAAAAGGGCCAATGTCAATATTTTGCTGTTTTGAGTTAATCGTTTCATTATGTGTATTATTTTACTCTCTTTTATTTTTTTGTATCAGCCAATGTCTAAAAAACCACATTAAACTGTTCTGGGTTAACTTAGACATTGGCTGATACAGAAACATAATAGAGAGTAAAATAATACACATAATTAAAACGATTTACTCAAAACAGCAAAATTTTGACATTGGCCCTTTTAGCACCAAGCCACAGATATAATCGTCGGAAAAGTTGTAGTTTTCTAAAATAAGTAATTAACTGAAGTACTTATAAATATTCAATATAGCTTAAAAATTTATTTTAAAAAATATATAAAAACGTATTGCTTAAAAGCATATTAAGTACATCCTTCTTAATATATTATTTTCAAATCACAACAACTTGAATTGTTAAGCCATTGCGACCTTCATTATAAAACCAAGCCCCTTTTTCAAGTTCTCATATTCCTTGGCAGCATTTATTGCCACGCAGTAATCAATGAAAAACATGTTTCATTAACTTGAACAAACCCCTTTTTCAAAAAAAGATATACTCGAATATTTTCCATTATTCGCTTGAAAATGTTTACTTGTATTAATCTTAAAAAATAAATAGAAAATAAATGCAGATAGTATATAGTATATATACAATACATTATAAGCTATTCCCCTTTTCCTCTCTCACTCTTTCTTACTATTTATTGCACATCAAAGTTTCTCATAGTTTAAGTATCCTTGAGTTTGGTTTATAATGGAAGCAAAATAATAAAAACTGTTAACCGAGTTAACAAAAAAGGTCAATAAACGTTGAAAATGTATCCAGTTTTTTCTTTAATAATCATTTCAGTTTAAAGCTACTGCTATTGCTACAGCTATTTACGTAGTATGCATATATTTTGCAGCTGATGAGTGGCCTTGAATCATTTAGTTCACAGCCAGCTTGAGGTTCTTTTGTTGTTGGCGTTTCCTCTTCTTACCCATTGTCTTTTGTTTTGTAGCCATTAAATCCAAAGTTATGGTTTTATCATCATTTTGATTTTTCTTTATCGCAATCAGCCATCTCGTTTCTGATGCGCAAGGATGCTAATAATGAGAACAAGATGTTTGAAAGAAATAACTTTGTATCTATAGAATATTATTCTTTTGTTTAGGGGTTACCAGCTGTGAGTAGTGATAAGTATTTGTTAAAATATGTCTGCTTCAGTAAATCGAAGTATAAATTTAAAAAGAAGAAATTGTAGCAATAAAGCCTGAAGCAGAATAAAGTAGTTGTAGTAGAAGCTGACACTGACGACTGCTCTGTAGCGCATCAAAGTTCATTTGGCGCTTCAACTTCAACTGCGACGACTACTTCAACTACGTATCCTGTTAACACAATTTTGAAACTGCCGTTTTAAACTTTTGACAGCTTGCATCGCTATTCGTAACGTTGAACTACAGCGAATATTCTGTTCTCCACTTAATGCTACTAGAGCACAGCCAGCCAAAGCATAAAATGAAGCTGTGTTGGTAAGCGAGCTTAACAGCAAGCGCAATTTTTTATATGTACCTTAAAATTGTCTGTATTTGTACTCTTATGACAGTTTCTATTTTATAAAAATTAGCTTTAAACAAAAGTTTACAGAGATAAGTAGGGGAAAAAGAACGATAAATATTTCAAAGAATTTTTTCTTAATTCAAGATATAATAACACTAGTCTGCAAATCTTTGAAAAAGTCGTAACACTGGGACTTAAATATACTTTTCTTAAGGTTAAAAAAAATCTTAAAAATATTAAAAAATTAAGTCAAATTAAGTCGAACTTTATATATCCTTCACCACGGAGCGATAAAAACAGAACATTTTATAAATACCGTTCTTTAGATATAAATAATCTAGTTAATGTCATACCAACCTCTCCAATCTCGACCAGATTTTGTCGGATGTACCCTATTTGGAAACTTTAGCTCCTGCCGTTTTCCAGATATACAGAAATCTATAATACCTGTGTACAGAAGGTGCCACGCCCACTTTTCCGATCCCGCCCATACTTTTAGAAAGGCTGTGTATTAAAAACTTTGAAGAAGTTGTCTCTTACCATTCTTTAATTATAAATAAATCTATTTTGTGCCACGCCCACTTCTTCACTCTCACCAACATGTTTTCAAATGTTTTTCATTGATAACCTAGATGTACAGATATACAGAAACCTATAACATCTTTGTATGGGAAGTGCCACTTCGCCAATCCCGCCCACATTTTGTCGGATGCTGTGTATTTATAACCAAGATGTTTGTACCTAGTTTAAAACTTTGTCTCTTGCCGTTCTACAGATCTACAAAAAAAAATTAAAAAACAACAACAAGGGATTTATGGGTATTATAAGAGGCAGTCGCGCTTTTTTCTCATATCTCAGCCAATTGTGAACCAATCAAGCCGAATTTCTATAGCAAATAGTTCTGGACTATATGTGACATACATTTATATCTGCCTGGTTCTCATCATATCTGGGGTGTTTAGAACACCAGTTTCAACGGCCCGGCGAACGGGCTGACGGACATAGTAATTTGAAGTTCTATTCTAATAAGGAACCAGAACTTATATACTTTAAAGGAAAAAAGTTCACGTGCTATTTAATCTATTATCAAACAGTCGTAGGCGTGTTTTAAATACGCCAAACACAATAAGGGTGAATATCTTGTTCTCCTTCCGAGAAACCTTAACCTGAGGTTTGATTTATACATGATTACAAATGTTATTCATTTATTTTAAAGATAATTTGTAGGGAAAAGATAAGTTCGTTCAGTTACACGCAGAATAAAACGGCAACTACGCTGTGTTTATTGTAACAATATATTGTTGTCGTACACAAAAAATTTTTATATTTATTCACCCTTATTGTGTTTGGTGTATTTAAAATACGCCTACGACTGTTTGGTAATAGATTAAAGGAAATAAATTCACGTTCTCTTTAATCTATTACCAAACAGTCGTAGGCGTATTTTAAATACGCCAAACATGATATGGGTGATTGTCCTTGGCGTTTTTGCGGCGTAAACTAGTCGTTTTTTAGAAACGGTACCGTGATTGGCGAAAAACGCCAATGAATACGACACTTTTCAAATCTATTACAAAAACGACGTCAAAAGAGTAAAAAATTGTCGTTAAACATTTTGATCACGACGTTACTAAAATTATTTGAGAAAAAATTTCAATGGAAGAAAATAAAATGTAAGCATGCAAAAAATTTTATATCATTGAAATATAATTTAGTTTTTATGTGCTTGTGTACCTAACTCTGGTATATATTTTAGGATAAAGGTCACAACTGCCGCACAATTTGCGAAGTAAGTAGCAATAATGGAGCAAAAACCTTTTTTGGCAAAGGCCTTCCAAAAAAGTTTAAGCAAAACGAATATTAAAGAGGAGTGGAACACCCCATCCCTTTCCGGAGAGGGCTAGATGAAGGTATAAGCCGATTTTAAATTTAAATTTAAGAAAGAACTCACTTATAACAAAGCTGAAAGCTATGCAACAGGTGGTGGGTGGTTCAAACAAAATACTTACGTTTTCAGCTGTCGAAGAAGTAGCAATTGATTTATTAGACATGCATGCTATTGTCGAACATAAAGATCCATTTTGAATTAAGAGAAAGCGGAGGATTTCACCAGACCCCGAGCCAAATTTAGACACAATAACTGACATAACCGAAACTGAAAGACCGTGTACTTCACCTGTGATACGTCCGCTTAGAAAAAATAAAAACCAAGCAAAACTAGGGCTTTTAGAACAACAAGTAAAACTGCAAAAAGAGTTACGCTTGAATTTGAAAAATAAATTATCGGAATTGAAACGTTACACACGGAGAGAAAGAGGAGAAAGAGAAAGAGGAGAAATCGGTTTATATAAGGCGGAACTCTAAAGCAAAGAGAAAAACAGAAAAGCTCATTTAGAAATATGCAAAACCGAACTAAAAATTAAAAAAAAACTTGAACTTGAACTTGAAGAGTTAATAAAAAGTAAAATTATTTAATTTTTATTTTGTTTTAATTAATCTAATTATGTTCATGTAAATAGAACTACTTATACATACATATTAGGGTATTCATTCGGTTAACCGTCAACCGGTTAACCGATTAATTACTACCCGATTAACTGATCGGTTAATTTCAAATTGGCTTTTTTCGATTAACGATTAAACCGGTTAATTTCAGTCGATTAACCGATTAACCGAAGTAACAAAATTTTCAATTTTTTATAGTATTATAACATTTTGTTTGTGTTTTTAATTATTTGTTTCGTCTCATATACAAAATGTATTTGTTTAGAAAATATTTTTTAATACAAACAAAGAAGGTGTTCAGTTATCTTCATTTTAACCCATTTTCCGCCGACCGATGATTAAAATTACAATATTTTTCAATGTTTTTTTTATCTTCATCATCGATCAACATGAATGTGGCGAAAAATGGGTTAAATATTTGATTGCCAACACCTTTTTTTGTTTTACGTACTTTTTATGTGGATGTGTTTAGTTATTTGTTTCTTCTTATATCAGTCTTTTAACAGAATTAACCGAAGCAATTAGAAGTGTTAAAAATTTAAAACAACTTTAATGGCATAATGGAGTATTTTATATGTTTAGAGAAATCCTGGAAAAGGACTGAGAAATTAGACATTCATCTACGATAAATGAAATAATATTTTCCAAGTCAAATATTGTTAACCGAAAGAAAAGAGTCGCTTTAATCCTAAACATTTAAAATAAATAACTTATTTTAAAGATTATTTTATAAGATCTCCTTTAACTATTGAAATAACTAATAAAATTATCTCAGTTTATTTTTGTATAAATATGTAAATATTTGGGGGATTCACAAGGTAGTCATAAATAATTACAGGAAATATATATCGTCAGATTAATATGAAAACCTTCTAAATCCACTTTTTATGTAAATTGAGATTTTGATGCCGTGTGGTAGAGAAAGATACGCCTCGTCGACCAGCATGTAGTTTTTCTTCTATTTAAGTCTTGAAGTGTGTAAAACTGACTGTAATTTTAATTTTCTATCAAGCTTCAAATAGGAAAAATAAAAAGTTTTTTTCTCTCCTGTAAAATGTGCTGAACGTGAGTTAGCAGGTTTGCATATTAAGCCAACGATATGACTGCTGTAAGCTACTGCTTATATTTTGAATTAAAATATACAGTTGTGACTAATCAATGAACACAGCATTACAATTTTCATTTTGTTTGAAATATTTACTTTAAAAAATTTTAAATTTTATTAAGGATATTATTACGATATGACTTGATACCACACCTTGTGCATTAATTGGAAAATGCATATTACATATTTATGAATTGTTTTTTTTTCTTGCTCGTTTTAGTTCAAGAATTGTTATGTTTGGTATTTTATTGTTTTTTTTTTACTTATAAACTCCAAATAATAAGCAATTAATGCATTTTTATATATTGAAATTACTTAATTAAAGTTTTATTAATCGGTTAACCACACATTCTCCTGAGAGGGTCAGCGTTTGCATAATTAGCTCTAAAAAACTGAACGGATAATGGTGAGAAGTAACGTGTTGGTCGTTGAGGAATGTTGAACGAAATATTGTTGATCAGAAAACCAGAACAAACATCACCGTTAATAATATTCAATAGAAACGAGACATTTCACATAGATCGTCTCAGACCCCATAACGTATATATATATTATGGGTCCTTGAGTAATTCCAAGTCAATTTAGCCATGTCCGTCTTTCTGTCCGTCTGTTGAAAACACGCTCACATTTGAAAAACTCAAAAGAAATAAAAAAACTTGGTGTCAAATTGCTTGAAGTTATACGAACAGTTTGGGATTGAAATCCAGCAAAATCGGTTCAGTAGGATCAGAGATATGAATCAAAATGTGGAACCACCACCTAAAAAAAATTGATAATTTTGTTACAAAAACTAACATAAATGGTGGAATAATGCACAGAATGATATAAGATTGTGCAAAAATTCGTTTTATTCGACTGGAAATCACGCTGTAGCATTTCGTGAAGGTCCGTCCATAATTAACTCTAGGCCCCATATAAGCCCTACTCCCGGATAACAGTATAGTACGCCTAAAACCGTAAAAATAATGGTATCATAACAAAATTTGGTAAATAAAAGTTTTATTGGACTAGAAATAAGGCTGTGAAATTTCTTGAAGATCAGTTCATAATTTACCCTAAGCCCCATATAAACCTTAGTCCCGGAAAACAGCTTAGTACGCCTAAAAACGTAAAAAATAATGCTATCATAATAAAATTTGGTACATCAAAGTTTTATAGCACTATTAATAAGACTGTGAAATTTCGTGCAGATCGGTCCATAATTTACCTTTAGCGCCATATAAAGCTCAATCTGGTAAAGTAATTAAATGCGCCTAAAACCGTAGCAGATATAGATATTGCGGTAAACTTTCTTCCAGCTTAGCTTCATGTGGCCAAAAAAAAATGTTATGGATCAAAGATATTTTCGGGAATACAAAGTTTATTATTAATACGATTTCCGTATGACGTGCTTAATTCCCAGTTTTTCATATTTGATAAATACACTGAAATTTATTGTTAAGGGAAAGCTAGCTTCTATGCGCATTTCGCCGGTTGCTTAGACCAGCTCATCAGGAAACCTTTTCCAAAGATTTTAGAAAAGCCAAAAATATTTAAAAAATAAAACCCTTAAGCGAATAAGAGTTATAAACACTCTAAGTCTTACTCGTAACAATATCAAAGTTTAAACAAAACACCAACAACAAACAGTGAGTTTATCTTTTCATACATCCCCCTACAATTGGTTGAGTTCTCTCCGACTCGAATTGTAATTGGAATTTTGTGATATACGGTCCATAATTTACAAATAGAAACTGGGAATTATTTCCTTCCAAAGATTACTTTTTTTTTATATTATACTAGCTTAACCCGGTGCGCTTCGCTACACTGCTTTAACCACTTCTATAGTTGAGAGATTTTTAATATATGCATCTTATTGGAGGTATTTCCCCCCTGCGCCTACCCGCTTTATTTTAATTTTCAAAAGTGTAGTATACCATAACAGTGACTTCTACAAAGTTTGAACATTCTTCCTATAACAGTTCTTAAGATATGCGATATTAAACATTGGCGCCGTATGGTGGGTAACACTTCCCCCTCTGCTATTTTATTTCAATTTTGGGGCTCAGAAGATCCTACTACCAAAAGTTCAACAAAATACGTAAAGCGGCTCTTATTAATATGTCTATTTATGAGGGGTACTGCTCCTCCTCTGTCTACCCCTCCCATTTCTATAGTGAAATTTATAGTTTTCCATAATAGTAGCTTTAACCACGTTTGAAGACTCTCCGTTTAATAGTTCTTCCTATGGGAAGTATTTACGCCTTGCGCCTACCCTTGGGTTGCCAGTCAGGCTGGATTCGACTGGATTGTCCAGCTTTTTTAGGACTTGTTCATTTTTAAGCTAAAATTAAATTTGTTTAGCTAAACGATGAAGAATTTATATTTTTTTTACTAAAGTGATTTATGCGTTAATTGCTTGATGAAGTTCATTTTGTAAAAGAATTTGTCTCTATCAAATTTTCCCATTGTGTCATCACTAATAACATCGCTAAACACCAGAACAGCTGATTTCATAACAATCACAAATTTGAAGAACAAATTTTTTTCTTGGGAAGATTTACAACGGCTTCCACAAGATCTTCAACTATCTGAAGAAAAAGACCACGATAAGCTATATATTGATTACTGTTGTCTTCGTGAGGTTTACGAACAATTACTAAAAAATTTGCCAAGTGATAAAATATGGTCATGTTTTTTTTAGAAAACTGAAGGCAATAGATTCGAGTATTTAAGCTCTTAAGGCTCTTAAGATATGCGATATTTAATATTGGCATCGAATAGGGGGTACAAATTCCCCTGCCCCTATCGAAAAAATAAGTAGCCTATTTTATTTTTTGGGCTCACGTGATGTTACACAGAAAAAATTATTTTTCCAATTCAAACAAAAAATTTGCAGAATCAAACAATTTTTTGTCTGAAATCGGTCCTATAAACAAATTCGCATATTCAAACAATTTATTTGCATCTTGTTTATTGAAAAAACAACACTGATTTTTTCAAACAAATAATTTTACTGAATCAAACAAAAAGTTTACTGAAATTCAAATAAATGTCAAACAAATAATTTTACTGAATCAAACAAAAAAGTTTTTGCACAAGCAATGCACTGTAGGAGAAGATGAAGGCAGAGCAGAGCGGCCGGCTGGCTTTTTTTTTTTAATAATTTTGAAACGAAGTCTTATTTATACTCACAATGTTTTTCTTCATCACTTACTGTTGCTGTGTCCTTTCCTTTGCTAGAGAAGAAGAAATGTTACCAAAAACGGCGGCAGACCGACTCGATATGTTTTTCGTCATCATTTTATTTTTGTATTTGATGTATTTAAGCAAACAGTTTGAAAAAATTGAATACGGGATTTTGTTTTTTTTTACCAACTTTGAAACCAACCAAAAATTTATTTTGTTTCTTATAATGTTGTTGTTGTTTCTGTTGTTTAAAAAGAGTGAAACGTTTTTTTACCTGTGATTGTTTTTGTTGTTTTTTTACTACACCCCTGTTAGGTTTTTTTATCATTTTTCTTATTGCTGTACTTTTTTAAAGCGTCCAAAAATAGACTGCATGTGTTTTTTGTTGTAGTTCTTATATTTCACATAAAGAAGTGTTGATTACGATCAAATAAAAAAATGCAAAAAGACGACAACATTAAAAAGCGTTAAATATTTCATACAAAATTATGAAAACTTGAAACCAATAACGCGTTTATTATATTTTTGAATAGTTGTCAACATTTTTGTTGGTTAAATAAAAATCAAACAAAATTATTAATTGGATCAGTAAAAAAATTTGTAGAAATCAAAAAAATTTTCAAACAAGCGTTTGTTCGAAAATAATTCGGCAGGAATTTTTTCTGTGTACTGTAAAAATTTCAGGAAAATCGGTTAAGTAGTTAAGGAGTCTATAAGCCAACAAACAAACAAACAAACATACAAACATTTTTAATTTTTATATATATAGATTCGACATTTTTTAATTTTTCGAATTTATTCTATGAGCTAAATTTTGCTGTCCAAAGGAAAGCTAAGGTAAAATGTAACAAGAAAATACAATATAAAAGTCTGCTAGTGTATAAAGTCATTTCTGAAAAATTGAAAGGAATAGGACTATTACAAAAAAGCTTTATAAAATACATAACTGAAATTTTGCTCATAGAATAAATTCGAAAACTGAAAAAATGTCCATAATTTACCTTAGATCCCATTTTAGCAGCCTTCTGAAATTCACTGAAAACGCTAAAAATAATTGCTCCGCTGTATTGAAATTTATGTTTTTAAATACCAGAAATCACTCTGCTGAATTTTGGGATGATTGGTTCAATATAAATTACCCTCCTAAAAATCATTTACGTTCGGCTTAAACTGTTACAAGTCATGATATTTTACTGAAGCTAGTAAAAATTGCTAAAAAAAAACAAAGCATTAAACTTTCTGATTGTCGGTCAATAATGTAATAACGGTTTAAACCGCAACCAATTTTAATGCAGATGTCTGTTTATTATAAAGGTTATAATAATAAAATAGACATCATACAGATATTACTCCTAAAACATGCAAACTGTCGGTGGAGGATATCAAAGATTCGGCGAATAAAGCACTCTAACTTGTTATACCCTTCACCACAGGTGGAAAAGGGTATATATAAGTTTGTCATTCCGTTTGTAATTTCTACAAAAATTATCTAAGACCCTATAAAGTATATATATTCTGAGTCCTTATGAGGAGAGAAGTTGATTTAACGATATCCGTCCGTCCGTCTGTCCGTCTTACGTTTGATATGTGTTTTCCGGAGACTCCAGACATGATAGCGGCTACGTTGTTTTACATTTATGTCACATATAGTCCATCATTTCTTGCTATTGAAATTCAGCCAGGTCAGTCCAACAATGGCTGAGATATGACCAAAAAACCACGACTGCCTCTAATTTTTCCAATAAATCCCTTGTGGTTGTTGTATTTGTATTACTTTTTTCTGTATATCTGGAGAACGGCAAGAGCCAAAGCTTTAAAATTAGGTACAAACATTTAGGTTATAAATATACACCATCCTACAAAATGTGGGCGGGATTGGAGAAGTAGGCGTGGTACCTCTCATACAAAAAGTATTAAAAATTGTATAAAAACCTGAATTTTTTGACTGTAATATGACCTATGGTTACGCCTTATATATCAGAAGATCGGAAATTTTTAATAGAAAATATTTTCTGAAAAACTCGGGAAAATCGGTTCAGATACGAAAAAGTTATGACCAAAATATTAATTTTTTTTTGAAAAATACCCATTTTCAGGAACCATAGATCTTCCCGAGTCCACGTTTTATAGCCAAAATAACTGGCAAATTTCTTCTTTAACACGTCGGTTTATAAATCTGTCAAATCGGTTAAGAAATAGCAGAGTTATAACCAAAATACTGAAATCCCAAAAATTACTCTTTTTAATAATTAAGATTGTTTTTTATACCCTTCACCGAAGGTCCTACACCCTATAAAGTATACATATTCTGGGTCCTTATGCAAAGCGAAGTTCAAATCCGGTTGTCGTCTCTTCTTCCTATCCCCTCAGCCCCCCTTCGTATTTGTTTACATATACTAGCATAATGCCCAATATGATTTTCGTTATCACCCTTCTTTATTATATCATAATAAAAAATATTTACCAGTTATCGCTTTTTAAATTTCATTTATAATGAAGTTGTAAGTATGGTAAATATGTGTGTATATGTATATGTAAAAATTATTTAGTTGCTCTCTATTCTACTCGCACAATGGTGAAGGGTATATAAGATTCGCCACAGAGGAATATAGCACTCTTACTTGTTTTTTTTTTAAATTTCTAAATTTTTTTTTTTTAATTTAAAACTTTTTTTATGTATTTTTTAGCGGGAATGTTTTTTCTTTTTTTTTTTTTTTTGCTCAAAAGAAACTATCATTTTATACCTTCGATACTGTAATGCCCACAATATGCTAATCCCAAAATAAAATCACTTTTTTCTGTATAAATGTTGACAAATAATTTTTTTTTTTCTATTTATTTGTAATAATAATTAAATTAATATATGAGTCGTTCAGTGGATAAAGGGAATGAGTCCAAAAATTTGAAATGGAGAAAAACGACAGAACAGTTGACGTTGACTTTAAAACTAGTTTTTACAACAAAACTCAAAACTAAAATTGCAAAATTAATTATAAGGGCTTCTTTTACAATTTGTAAATACATATATAATGTTAGTATGTTAGTGTATGTGTTCACAAAACCTGTTAATATGATACAAATACGTTTTTATCGATAAGAGTTTCAGTGGAAAAAGGCAATAAGTCCACCAAATTTTTTGTTGTTAAAATAACGTAAAAATGCAAATTAATTACGTTTTGACTTTGAGCATTCCTTCGGAAATAAAAAGAAAAAATATCCATCTAAATATTTCGGCTTACCTCGCGTAGTGTTTAAATTGAATAAGTATACATATTTTGGAATCCTAAGTTATATACATACGTACAAACAACGTTCGTAATAAGCAGTAGATGTGGTTAACTTGGGAAAAGCTAAGGCTTTTTGCAAATCGAAACAAAACACACAAGTGCTTTTTAGCAGGAAGGTTGTAACTTACGACGAAGATTACTATTGATCTGCATCCACTGCACTTACTAAATTAGAAACTCTTCTAACCACTCTGCTCTCATGCAGCAATGAACTAAGTACAACAACAATTTAAAGAACACAAAAAATTTACAGGTACCCAGCGGCGAACTTTGCATACCACATCACATCTCTTCAATGAAGTGTGTATCACTTCGTGTTCAATGAATTCTAGCTTACAAAAGTGTGTGACGGAAGTGAATAAAATTTACAAGAATGAATTTCGTTCATCTTTTACTTATACTTGCCCACGAAGTAAGCGAGATTGTGTATAGACTGTCTACTGCCTGCTTAAAATGTGTGCGAAGTTGTGTGCAAAACGCCTACCACTTGCTCACGAAGTAAGCGAGATTGTGTATACTAATGCCTGCTTACAATGTGTGTGAAGCAGTACTGAGTTTATACCCTGCAAATAATAGGACCAGTCCAAACACGCGTGTAAAGAGTAGTCCACAAGGGACCAGGACTAGTCCACAAGTAACCCAAACGTATGGAAAAAACCTGGTCTATTTAACATTACGATGTCCTAGGAGAGGACCATATAACCCACCTTTGGACCACTAAGGAGTAGTTTTAAAACTACTCCATGGTATATAACCCACCTTTGGACCAGTAAGGAGTAGTTTTAAAACTACTCCATGGTATACTCAAGAGGACTAGTTTTGAAGTCGTTTAAACACGAAAGCATGTCGTTAAAAAACGAAGACATGTCGTCTCACTACAAACACTTTTTAACAATGGCATGGTCCATGCTTGCATTACATCGGACTAGTCCATGGAGTAGTCCATTTTATCAAAATGGGTCAGGTGGTCCAATTTTATTTGCAGGGTATTTATTGAATGAACACTTCACTATCCCGCTTACTTTGTGTGCAAGTGGTAGGCGTTCACTCCACAAACGCGGCAATGCATTCGAAAAAGTGTACTAGGTTGTAATTCAGATGGTGTGCATTACTATCTTACTCGTGTCTATCACATCATCGCTTCTGTAATCGACAAATTCGCCCCTGGGTAGCGAAAGTTAGAAGAGATGCAAGAAATAGAAACAAATGAGAGTGATAAAAAGCAAAGTTAACATATGATTAATTCAATATAAATGCAAGCGTGGACTTATTCCATTTTTTCACTGAAAATAAAAATTTTGTGTTTCGTACAAAAAAATGTTTTGTCTTAAAAAAGGGGTTTCCGTTGAAATTTGAAAACAAAATTTTTACCATATATTATTAGTCATAAAAGGAAGTGTATCCACGCTAAATCTCAAAAACGCCAAAAATGGACTCATTTCCTTTATCCACTGAACGACTAATATACTAATAATAATAAAAAGATAAAAAATTTAACAAAATTTAATCTTAATCACATTATATTCTTTTATATCCTAATTTTTTTGCATTTAATTTGTTGTAGCTCCATACGGCCAGAAAAAATGTCATGCTATGTTGTAATATACGGTCCATAATTTACCTAAGATCCTATATTAAGCAGCCTTCTGAAACTCACTTTTAACGTTAAAACTAATTTCACTGCTCTATTGAAATTTATTCCAATTAATTTTTTTTTTAAAACAGCACAGAAAAAAATGTCCCAAGAACATTTTTAACAACACAGTTTGTTGAAAATAAAATTTTAGGTCAATAAACTTTTTGTTTGATTCAATGAAAAAATTTATCGAATTTACACTTTGCAAAATAACATTCAATAAAACATATTTAATAATGAAATAATTCGATATTTCTACATATTCAATAAAAAAATATTTGAATCAAAGTAAAGACAGTATTTTAACAACTCTTTTCCATTTGCAAAGTCTCATTCGCTTTACAATTTTATTTGCATAATATATTTAGTTTTGCCAATGTCTTTGGAAAAAGGTTTCCTCATGATCTGGCCAAAGCAACCAGAGAAATGCACATAGGAACTAGCTTATACCCCCATAATAAATTTTAGTGTATTTATTTAAAAAGAAAAAAATTGGGAATTAAGCACATCATCATTAATAAATAAATAAAGATTCGATAAACATTTTGTTTGATTTATTCAACATTTTCAACAATTTATTTTAACAAATAACGTTATCAAATATGCGATTTTCGTATTCAAATATGAAAATTATTTTTTTCTGTGAGGAAATCGCTCAACAGAATTTTGAGATGATTGGTTCAAAATTTACCATGGGTCCAATATAAATTTCCCTCCTGAATATAATTTTAGTTCCGCTTAAACAGTTACGAATCATGATATTTTTCTAAAGCTAGTCAAAATTGCTACAAAAAATCACTAAACTTTCTGATTTTTGGTCAATAATTAAATATAGGTCTAAACCGCAACCAATTTTAGTTTTATATATATTGTTATTATATAGAGCCCACCCACACCTTAAATATTCGAACTGTCGGTGGAGGGTATCAAAGATTCGGCACAGCCGAGTGTAGCACTCTAACTTTTTTTTTTAAATATTACAAGTTACCAAATGCGTTATTAATCAAGCACTTTTTTCGTATATCATTATGAATTTTAAATATTTGCCGGATAGGTATTGTTGTATCAGCACAATTGTGTTATGAATTGGCTTCCTATGTACTAGAACTAAAATCAGCGTTTAAGAAACTGCAGTCAAAGTAGAAAAACTACCAATTCTTCCACGTCTACATTCGTTATTGACCTACAAAAACAAATGCTTTTACTTTTAATTCATTAAATTTAAACAATCGATGCCATTCCAACTCAACAAGCGAAAAGCTGTACACAAATTTTCGTTTTTTGTTGTATTAAAAAACAAATATTAACTACAATATACATATGAAATTTTAACAAATTTCCTTACAATTTGGGAGTGAACTTTTTATGAGAACTATGTTTGAAATCGATCATTACATAATTACATAATTTCTTTTTGGAGCATGAAACTGAATTGTGCTAAATTCCATTACAATATCGATCGATGCTAACCGGTTAGGCATATAAAAGTTTTCGTGATTGGGCTTACATGGGTCCTACAATCAATTTTGGACCGATCAGCTTAAAATTTTAATTTATTATTTATAGTCCCAAAAACACTCAATGGGACCATATTCAAGCACAAAATCAATATTCGCTTAGGGGTTTACGCGTATTAAAGTTTTTTTTTATCAACAACCATTAAATTACCTTAAATTAAGTTTTAAACATGATAGAGTCTGCGCAAGAAGAATTAGGGCAATGAAAATTTAAACTACTAAATTTTACATAAAGTTTCTTGATAGTTAAAACGTTGGTATGTCTATTAACAGCATGCAAAACGCCTCCTAGAAAATTTTTTTTTTTTTTTAAATTTATTTTTATTATTGAATCTTTCTTATCGAAATTTACAATATGTATTCAAATCTTAATTCTACTTGTTGTTTATTAGTTGTTACCAGTGTAACCACTAACTGCTGTATTCAAATTTTAAAAATGTCTTCTAGTTAGGCTCAAAGTATCGGTTCTTTTTAGCCTCTGGTGACCTTCGAACTGAAGCAAACCCCGAGCGAGGTAGTTAGGGTGGACCATTAGTTTATCGATGTAGCTTATTGAATATTTTTTAATTTCCTCCTGGATAGTGGGGACGTTGAGATCTCTGTGGATAATTTCATTACGTATATACCATGGGGCGCAGACAATTTGTCGTAATATTCTAGACTGTCTTCTTTGAAGCTTTTGGATGTTAGATGCGCATGCAGTACCCCATAATTGGATGCCATATGTCCATATTGGTTTTATGATGGACTTGTATAAGAGAATTTTGTTGTCTAAGGACAAGTTTGAGTTTCGACCGAGAAGCCAATGTAGTTGAGCTGCTTTAAGTTTCATAGCCGTTATTTTCGCTTCAATATGACGCGACCAGGTCAAGCGTCTATCTATATGAATTCCCAAGTACTCAACATGGTTTTCTACCGGAACAGTGATGTTATTTATTTTTACAGCTGGGCACGTTTGTCTTCTGAGCGTGAAAGTTAAGTGAGCACATTTAGCCGGGTTAACCTTTATTCTCCATTTTTCTAGCCAGGCCTCTAGTTCATTGATGTGGGACTGCAGATTTTGCGATGCGACTTTTGGGTCATGGTTAACGCTAATAAATGCTGTGTCGTCTGCAAATGTAGAGGTATGCGTGCTCAGGTTTGTTGGCATATCCGCTGTGTATATTATATATAGAAGCGGTCCTAATATGCTGCCTTGGGGAACACCAGCAGTAATTTTCTTGAGGGGGGAGTATTTATCTTGCGACCTTACTATGAATGTTCTGCCTGTTAGATAGCTCTCCAGAAGCTTGTGAGTGTTTTGAGGAAGCATTCGTGTTATTTTGATGAGTAGCCCATCATGCCAAACTTTGTCAAAAGCTTGGGAAATGTCTATAAACAGTGCTGAGCAGTATTGCTTTTTCTCAAACGCCGATCTAATAAGGGTGACAATTCTATGCACTTGTTCTATTGTACCATGTTTCGCTCTGAATCCGAACTGGTGGTCCGGGATGATATCGTGTTCATTTAGATGAGGAGTTATACTTAAAACGAAAATTTTTTCGAAAAGCTTCGATAGGATTGACAATAAGCTTATCGGTCTGTACGACGCAACCTGGCTAGCTTATTTTCCTGGCTTGGGAATCATAACAATTATAGACCTCTTCCATGAGGATGGGAAGTATCCGACTCTTAATATAGCGTTAAAAATGAGCAGCAAGATTCTGGAAGCAGACGATGGTAGGTTTCTTATCATTGACCCTGTGATGCGGTCAGGTCCGGGAGATTTTCTAATATTCACTTTTTCTATTGCAGATTTTACTTGAGTTATGTTAAATTTTAATGGATGGTTTACCTTATCAGGAATGATTGGACGACAGGAACAAGTATGTGCATCATGTGGCGTGAAAACTTTCTCAAGGTGGCCCGCGAAAGCGTTTAAATGGGACTATTAATGTTTAAACTTCACAATTATTTTCCAGACATTCATCTGAACCACCCTAATATAATTTTACATTAAAATTGTAAATTAATTAAATGAAATTGTGCCATTATTTGGACATGACTGTTTGAAATGTAAATTATCAGTGTATGCACGAGAACACAGTGCAAGTATTCGAAAGCCTGTGTTAGTACATGTGTGTATAGATATTCGTCTTAGTTTTGTGCAACAAAATCCAAATGCATTTAAGCATGTCCTTGTACTACATATGCCGCTATCAAAATATTCCATTGTAGCTGCATATATTTTGGTTGGGTGTAAGTATGTGGATGTCTGTCTTCACATATATACATACATGCATACACACATACTTACATATAAACATACGTTCCTGCGGTGTTGTATTCATTTACAATTTTAAATACAAATAGAAAATAAATTTAAGCAATAAGTAGAAACAGAACAGAGACCAATAAGAAGTTACTACCTTATGACTAGAGCGAACATTTTAATGTTTACAATGAATAATTCAAATTATCTATTGTCTGATTCTTTAAACATGCCAAGCTTACTTTACAACCAAACTCTTTTACACAAATGCCCCCCAAAACACACCTTCCCAGCAAGCATTTGCTATCAAAATTATCATAAGAACTTAGCCCACTAAGAAAAAATCAAACGCTAATGCTAACGATCTCTTATCGACGTAGGAACATTGTTTGGGAAAAATTGCGCCCGCCATTAACGTAATATTTACAATAAGAAACTAAGTACCCAGCAGCTAAAATCGTTAGAAGTAACATGTTTGACTAGCTTATAACTAGTTGTAAGGCGTCGAAAAATGAGCAATATGATAACACTGCACAGCCTAATGCATAACGCCGTTTGTTGTAGAAAACAACAACAACTCTACAAAACTAGATTAAAAAACAATTTCCTCGTCCGCTGATTAATTATTGTACGATCATATTTAATACATGAAGATTCAATAAATAATTAATAAAAAAAAACGTATCCGCTGTAAAAACAACAGCAACACTACAAGAAGCAAAAACGTTATTTTTGATTAGTTTTTAGAATTGACAAATTACTTTCATGTTTAAACTATAAATAATAAAAAGGAAATTTCCCGTATTCCTTTCTTGAAATTATTTAGTTCAATACACCAAATTGAAAATGTAGAACGATGATGAAAACCAATTTGGGGCTTTCTGCTATTTTCTTAAATTTCTGTAAAAAAAAAGAATATAACAAATGAGAAACATATTCTCTCTCTCTATCTCCGGTAAGGAGTAAGTACTGAATTATTCTAAAACAAATACATACACTGTCAATCAATAACACTGCGGAACAGTTATTTTGCAGTCTGGAATTCCAAATTTTTACTAATGTTAGGTCGGTGATTTCAAATCTAATTACTATTTTTCTCTATCAGCTCTACTTTTCGTGATACCATATTCAGTTAAAAAGTTATCCGAAAATCGGTATTATCTTTAAGCCGTGCTTACACTGTTTTAAAATTTGCCCAGTAATTTTAGAGATATCTTTGCATTTTTGAAAAAAAGGAAAATTTTGAAAAATAAACCAATTTTGGGTTCTTTAAAAATACATAAAAAATAAAATTGCCACCAAAATCACAATTTTGGTCTAAAAACATTTATCTTAACATAATTTCGAATGAAATGAGGTTTATTTCATTGTTATCGGTGCAAAACTTTTTACAGCAATTTACTTAGAAAAATGAATATCGATCTCCATACAAAAATTACATTTGGAATATGTGTGTGGTGTCATGAACGTTTTTCCTTTTTATATGAAAATCGAGATTCAGTTTTCTCTGAAACTACAGGGCAAATTTAAAAGCAATGTAAGCACCGCTTAAATACAGCTGCCGAGTTTCGGATTTTTTGTTAATTGAATATGGTCAACCGTTTTTAAGTTATTCCAATTTATGTAGTCAAAGTTCCTTAATTTTGGACATAACAGTACATATATCTCAAAGAGTAGAGCGGATAAAGAAAAATAGAGATTAGATTTGAAATCACCGACGTCAAATCAGTATTAATTTGGAATCAAATTCCAGACCGCAAAATGACTGTTTCGCAGCGGGATTATTAATGAAAAATATAATATTATTTGATTTTACTTTTATTAGTACTTATATTGTAAAAATGCATAAAAATGAACAAGTTGGGCTCTATGACAATCCAACGTTAAATACGATAGTTTTATAAATGAAAACAAGTAAGAAAGTATAGTCGGTCAAGACCGACCATATGATACCCTACACCACAGTATTTAAAAACACATCATGCTTATGTGTCCATATAAATATGGATTTATCTATTTTTATAAACTTCATTAAAATTGGTTTGAAAGTTTGTGAGAGGCAGAAGTTGCCCCCTACCTCCCCTTGTGGTCCTATTTTTGAAAAACTGTATAGCTAAAGTGTCCATATAGCTATGGATCTATCTATGTTGTAAATTTCGTTAAAATTAGTTTGAAAGGAAGAAATTGCCCCTATCTCCAATCGTGGTCTTATTTTTTTTTAAAATGCATGCCTTTTGTGTCCATATAGATTTGGTTTTATCTATGTTTTAAATTTCATTCAAATCGGTTTGATAGCTTCTGAGAGGAAGAAATTTCCCCCTATCTTCCCTCGTGGTCCTACGGTTCGGCTCATATTCAATAAGCTTGGTCCTTGTGCCAATATGAACATATGTCCCAAATTTTATCAGTTTATTTCCTGTACTTTGCGCATAAGGTTACATGGACAGCCAGCCTGCCAGCCAGCCGCACGGACATCGTTAGTTCGACCTAGAAAGTGATTCTGTGTCGGTCAGTATACTTTAAGGTGGGCCTAGGACCAAAATTTTAAGCTGTTACACACATCAGCACAGATGCATAATACCCTCTCCACTATTGTGGTGTGGGTATAAAAATCAAAAGTGGATCTAGTTTAAATTGAAAACCAACTGGTACATTTCTAACTCAGTATCTAACTAGTTCCTTTGTCTGTCTATATTTCCTGACGAATTAAAGGCACTACAGATGGATGTGCATTAGCGTGATAAGTTTTTTTGGAATTTCATTTTTGAATAACCATAAAAAAAATTGGGAAAAATAATGAAAAAAAACTGGGACCTATTTTTGGCCCTCTACTGCAGCATCAATATTCGATCAATCACATGATGCAAATTTCTACATTTTTTACAGTTGTTGTAATTCATTACTCTCCACTATTTTTGTTTCATTGAAAGTCAAATTTGAGATGAAGTTATTAGGCTAATTTTTTAATTCCTAAAGCTACGGTCACACTTGTCAAATATTTGACGAAGAAAACGGGATCAACAAACAAACTTAATAATCGTTTCCCTTAATTCCAATATTTATTTTGACAAGTGTTTGCCTTATGGTCGAAATGCGGCCATAGATTTTTTTCTAATAAGAAGAAAATATAGTATATCTAAGTATATATGAATTTACATGTTTCGAGCATTAATTTTTTCCGTCTTAGTTATAGATTTGGCGACGGACCAACCTCCGGTTCATATGGTTTGTTCCACGTGAGTGGTTGACAAACAAAGAAAGATATCGTTCTTAACTGGTTTGTCTGTTGCTATTTATATATAAGATTTATATAGTCGAAATTTTCGAAAACCGGTTTCTTGAAAATGCCGAATAATCGACCACCCTATTTTTTGTTTTTTTTTTTTTTTATTTGACAATTGAAAAAATCATATTTTTTATTTATGTGTTTTGCATATGTGTTAGTATCAAATTTAAACGCTTATAACTCTGAAAATATTGAACAGTTTTTAATAAACTGGCACTTCTGCCAGTAAATACTAGGGTATTCATTTAATCGGGCTTTTTCTTTAATCGGTTAATCCCTCGATTAATTAACCGAGGTTTTGGTTTAATCGGTTTCTAATCGGTTAATTTTGTAATTGATCGGTTAACCGATTAATAAAGTTTCGTTATAAATTAAGTAATATCAATATATAAAAATGCAAAAATGATTTATAATTTGGTATTTATTAGTAAAAAAAAAACAATGGCATAACAAAAAAACAATTCTTGAACCAAATTTGTATGTAAAAAGTAGATAACTCCATGCCTTTTTTGACAAAACTAGGTAACTCCATAGTGTCTTAAAAAAACAGAACATTAGAAGTTTAAAACGGCGTTGTTTCGAAAACTAAGACAGAAAGAGCGAAATAGAAAAAAATCCAGTCTCAAGCTCTTTGGGTCAAAATGTTAAACCTAAACATTGCAACTCCCGAGAATTCAGGGAATATTATATGCGTTCTTTTCATGAAAGTTTGTTCGAATGTTAAGGGGGTAAAAAGGGTAAAAACGGATAAATTCGGTTATATTATATATCCATAACTAAAAAAAATACAAAAAAATGTAAACCTATCGTTGCTCTTTAGAAAAATAAGCCGTCAGGTGTCTGGTACTTTTTAGAATTTTGGCCTTTTTAGGGAGTAAACGGGTGAAACCTGTAATTTGGGAAATTTTTTGTCACCCCATCTATCTTTTAAATCAATAAACATATAAATAAAGTTAATATCACATTCGAAACTAATCTAAAAAATCCAATTACGAATTCGGTACTTTTTCAAAATTCGAACGTTAATTGTCCCAATGCAATATTGCAATTTCTAATACGTTAATGGTGAGAAAAAAGTACCAAAAAGGGGGAACACGGGAAACTTAATTCCTTTCTTTAGATTTTTGTTTTACAATGGTACTTTCTTTAATTAAAGTTAATATTTTACCTATAAACATAAGCGTCCTGAGTGGGAAAGAATTTTTTGGTACTGTTTTGTTATTTAACTTGTATTTTTTTGGAATTTCGGTTAGTATTGGAGCTAAGGACCTCAGACATGCAAGGTCCTCAGTGAATGAGAGTCTGTATGAGGTGTCTTTTTGGTACTTTTTGTTCGTTAACTGGTAATTTTTTCAATTGTCATTAATATTGCACCTATAAAAATAATTAAACATGGAATGTCATGAACGGATGAGAAAAACTTTTTGGTACTTTTTTGTTTTTCAACTGGTTGTATTTTTTATCTAGAAACATAAACTTTGGCATAGAAGTACATATGTTCACGAATGAAAGGGAGATCTCGAAAGCAATCCTTAATGCAGCTTAGCTTATTTCTCAATTCTTTTCCAGTATTTCTCTAAACATTTAAAATCCTCCATTATGACATAATTAGAATTAAGTTTCAGTTTTAAAATTTTAAACACTTCTAATTGCTTCGGTTAATTAATTAGCCAAATTCTGTTAAAAGATTGTCCGTGTTACAATCGAGAGTTTATTTTATTGTCAGTTCATCATCTGACTCATCCTGGCAAAGCTCAGCACCGAACATATTCTTATCTCGTACTGTATTTAAAGAATGTATTGCAAGAAGGAAAAAATATTTTACTATACAAATACATTTTTGTAAAACACAAAAATATATGCTAAAATACTACAAAAAAAAATTTAAAATTTTGTTACTTCGGTTAATCGGATAATCAACTGAAATTAACCGGTTTAGTCGTTAATCGAAAAAAGCCAATTTTAAATTAACCGATCAGTTAATCGGGTAGTAATTAATCGGTTTACAGAATGAATACCCTAGTAAATACCTTTCATATGGTATATTTTTAATTCTGGTCGCTGGGCAAACAGAGGCGAAAAGTGTGCTTAACTGTTTTGCCTTAGCCGACTTATATATTTTGATTATAATACCAAGTCTTACAAAAAACAGTTTTTTGTTATGTCTAGTAGTGCTGGGAAACTATCGATATTTTCTACTATCGATATTTATCGATAGTTCATTTTTCACTATCGATATTACTATCGACTGAATGTTTGTACTTGTGCAGGAAAACTTTAATTATTATTAAAACCTTTTCTTTAGCTTCACTTCGGAAAATCAAATCTTGTAACGTTAATTTAACCGCCTTATACTCAATGCAAATGGATGAAACTTTGCAGGCATGCATATTCCCGATGACAATACAGGAATACATGGGCGTAGCCAGGATAAAATCTAGGCGGGGGAATTTTTTTTAAATGTTCTTTTTTAAGAAAAGCGTTTCTTAAAAAAAATTTTTTTATATGTTCTTATTTTTTATAAGGCTACGTTATTTTTATCACTTTATCGAATGTATATACGCATGTTATTTTAGATGGCAGTTTTTTAAAAATTGATAAGTACCTTTCTAATGGAACCGAAGTAACAGGGACTATAAGATATTCGATTGCAACTTTAAAAAATTTTCTAAATTCTAAACCCAAAACGGTAATCAATCTAGCGGACTTATCCTCTAATGGTCGTTCATTGTTTTGTATTATACTTGCAATTGCATTTGGATTTGCATTTTTTTACAACATTACAAAAATATTTGACATTTCAGTCCCTATGTAAACATGTAAAAATTTCGACTTAAAGTCCTTAAATAAGCAGTAAAAAGAACTGCTAATTCAGCGCGAATTAATAATAGCAAGTAAAAATTTGCGGCAAAAAAACTGTGTGTATAGCTGCTGTTAGATGCCTTCATAGCTGTATTTTAAATAATAAAAATATCGATATTTATATTTTTCCTATCGATATTTTCGATATTTTAGGACTATCGATAATATCGATAGTCTATCGATAGTTTCCCAGCACTAATGTCTAGTAGTATAATTAGTTAGTTCATTTTGTGATATTAATACCATGTTAAAATCTCACTAACTATTAACAAAAGAAGTGGTTACGCTTATTTGGTCAAATATTTTATAAGTGTGACCGTAGCTTAAGTTTTTGTCATATTTTAAATAAGAAACTGTTTTTATGCTTATATGAGATCGATGAACAAGAATATGAAATTAATTTACTTTTTTTATACGCATATTGGCGATATTCACGACAAATAAGACTTCTTTAGGTGTTTTAGCTTTTTGTATATTGGCTCGAGAAGGCTTCATCTAAATAAAATAAGTTTTACACTGTTTAATATTTATCTTTCTATTCTTTCAGCAAATTCAACGGTTATATTGATAGGATAAAAAAGTATTAGGTTTATTTTTAGACATTTTGTAAACTATTTCGTAAGGAAAATAATGTCGGGTTTTTTTTTTCCTTAATGGCGTATAACCTTTTTAATTAATATAAAATTCATAAAATTACTGCGACTTCCAGCCCTGGTAGAGGGTTTAAAGATGTGTCGGAAAATTGGCACCAAGGTTAGACCTATTGGATAGTAGTTTAGACACAAATTTTCAACAAGATCAGTCAAAAAGTTTTTGCGTTAGAGGGGGTCAAAATTTGACATTTTGTCCAAACAGGTGTTCTATCTTTCTCATCCATATAACTTATTACCTATTGGTGTTAGCAAAATTTGTCCCATACAAATTATATAGCTTTTTCTTCAATCATATACAATTTTTTTCTAGTATCGACTTCTATACAAGAAAACATTTTTTTAACCTAATGTACAACCAATTTCTGCAAAATCTTTTGTATAACTAACAAATGTGACCAAGTAGTGACATTTTGGTTGGCAATCCAAAAAATTTTTTGTTTATTATTTTGTATCTGTTTGTGGGAGTGAGAAACTTTTAACTGATGTCTTATATGGACTTGTATGTTAAATTGCTTTATGCATGTAAAAAATACACAGTTCAAGATAGTTCATTTTTTATATTTAGAACTATTTAGTAAGTCAATGACTGAATGAATGAATTAGTAAATAAAATGGCTTAAACTCAATCAATACTCATGCATTCACATGTATCTGGTGTGTAAAATATATGTACCTGCCTATTTAAAGATAATTTAGATTACGACTGTCTAAAATTGAATACAATTGTCTAAATAAAGAATTAAAATTAGTTTACAAAACAATGTATGTACAGCCAGTGCTGTAAAAAACTGCAATCAATTGGCATTGGAATCAAAGTGATTTCAACCAAACTGACAATACAAAAATTGCAACCATATAATTTCTGGATTTTCTAGAATTTCTGGGCACTAAAAAAATTTCAAACCATAACTTTTAAAAATTGCAGCCACAAAAACTGGAAGTCTGGAAGATGACTAACTAGAATGCCGACTAAGCTTAGCAGCTTGTTAGCACCAACTCTGAAGGTAAGTGATGCCACATTATAAAGCTCAATAATGGAACACGTTTTGGATTGATCTTCGCTGGTTTTATCATTTAATTTTTATCCCTTTTTTTTTTTTGCTGCTTCCAGGTCACAAACAATTGATTTTGTAGAAAAATTTTAATGAAAATCACTAAGTTTTTTTTGGTGCTTTTCCTATAAATTTTACTACACAATCAATTGCTTGTCACCTGGAAACAACACATAAATTAAAAAAAAAAAACAAAATCGTTTGACAATTAACGGCTGTTTTACACAAGTTGGTTAACAAGATTTGAGAAAATCGTTAGTCAGAGCTAAGTAAGTGTATTATGCATAAACTTTGTGCGAACTTCATGTCAAATTATTGTGGCTGTTGGAATGTACATAGCAGTTGTAAACAAAAATTTTCATTGTTTTCAATGCAAAATGATCAGAGTCATATGTGCACATATCAGCTTGATTAAACTTACTCATTCTTTGACAAACTTAAGAAATTTCACTTATTTGATTTGCTTAACAGTTTGCAGACGTAATTATTGTTAACAATTTCTTAAAATTGAAATCACAACCCTCAAAAAATAATTTCGATTCTTTCAATATCGACTGACAGATTTTGAAGCAAGACCACTTTCACGATCCCGAATACCACAATTAGCCACCAGTACCCATGTTCTGTTACCATAGTGAGAACTTCTCGCATCGAAAAGATGTGAAACAAAGTATTCCATCGTTTCTCGTAAAGTGAGTGTATGTAACTCATGTCGAAAACTTTGAAAAGAGATTACGTCGTTACGTTATGAATGTCATAACATTGCACTCGAAGCCGATGTGATATTGCAGACGTTGAGAACGCCAGTAACACATATCGTTGACGGCGACCAAAATCTACTAAAATATTATTGTTATTCTTTGTATTTTGCATTTTTAATTGTTTTTAAGTGTTAAAATTGATTGTCGCTACATTTTTATGCGTGAGTTTATTTGACGGTTCAATGCGGGAACTTTTCTTACAAAAATGTTAAGGACACACTTTTTCTCTTAATTGGCGAGTAATTTCTTTACGTGACAGCTACAACTTGCAAAAAAAAAAGTTACAAACACAGTTTAGTGAGAAAAACATATGTTTGTTTCAATATATGGCATTTTTGTTTCATTTTACATATTTCGAAAAGTTTCTCGACGCGAGAGTTACAGAACATGGGCACAGGTCTTATATGGGTTTTACACGTTATGTTTTAATAAAAAATTTGGTTTAACCGTTTAACCAAATCATTAAAACCTGGTTTTTCAATACAAAATAATTTTCTAAAACCATCCTCAAGGGCCAAATACAGTTGCCAAATGCTCGCCATGCAAGCGAATTCACTCGCGTAGGTGTGCTGGACGTTATATTTGCCGTCATATCAAAATTTTTTTATTTTCCATAAAGCATCGTCGCTGTCCCACATACAAACACATTTTCCCTAACTTGAGGGTTACACGATCAAGTTTTAATGCACTCACACTTTTTTACCAATACACTCATACTCTTAAAAATTGATACGAACTTGCCTTTAAAATTCTCTTTCCAGTGAGTGTTTCAATTTACGTTCAAGAAAACAGCTGATTTCAAGGTTAGTGAGCAAATTTTTCATTTGTCTTTATAAATTGTTTTCTTGATGACATCTTGAAAGTAAATTGCTCAAAAATTGAATGCAGCCTACGTCACAGCTTTCAATTTATGTAAATTTTGACAAGCAGTATATGTAAAAGACTATCAAGAACAACTTGACCGTGTGGCCTCAGGGTAATACTACCACAATGCTCGATGAGTATTCCCAGCGGGAAAACTCAGAAGACCATCTTATTCAGACCTTTTTAAAGTCGTGCTTTCAAATTTTTTTGATTCAATTACTATTCTTATCTAACTGTTAAAGCAGGCCTCATAGAAGTCCTCGGCTCTTTCGTATAAAAGATAATCTACAAGTAAAATATATTTGAAACAAAAATTTAAAAATTGTTGCTTGTTTTATCGTATTTTACTTGTAGATTTGTACCTTGTAGTTTTGAGAAACAGGGTCCAGGTCTTGTACTCCTTCATAATAAGTGTATTTGGTCCTTTAACACCTTTTTTTTATTTGGTTTTAAGTAGATTTTAGGAAATACAACCATGTTTACGTTGTACTAAATTCAGTGCTACCAAGTTAAAAAGATTAAAAACAGCTGAAAATGTTTAATCCCAGCTAGCATTTTGTATCATAATAGAATATTTCAGGAATCAGCTTCATAAATGCTACTCTCTTTGTGAAACAATGATACCTTACCGATGAATCACCTCAAAGAATAATTTGTGATACAATTTTGTGATTCATTTTGTGTAAAAGAATGAATCATATGTGAATCCGTTTTTTAATCGCTCTAGTGATAATTTAGTCTTAATTTCAAAACATTTAGAAATCATTTGAAAATTGAAAAGACTCTTTTACATGAGGTTTACAAAAAACTATTTCCCAAATGAAAGCTGGTATATATATATATAAGTTCCCGTGGTTCCTATAAGGAGCATAGGGCCATAAAGCTGGTAATCATAAAAAATTATCTGAGACGACGAATTTGTTTCTTAATAAATAATTTTGTTCTGGGGACTCCATGAGTGCCGATGGGTCCTAAATATGGTACACTTCCAAAAATTGGTCTGTAAAAAATCTGGTGTAGAGTATCATGTGGTCGTGCTTGACCGACTATACATTCTTCATTGTTTTTTATATATATTTGATTAAATATATTTAGTTACTGTGCCAGTAATTCATTTTATCGTTGTATTATTAGAATTTATTGCTCTTTTTCGTGTCTACTTAATGTTCTCTATTTTAAGGGAAGATACATTGATTTTGTCAGCCAATTTGTTTTAAAAATACTTTATAATTTAAAACAAATTTTTGAAAATTTATTTTAGCACAGGATACTTTAAAATTCCATTTAAAGTCGGCATAAGGAAAATACGTACTATTTCTTTTAATATGCTCCAGATATTATGGGCATTAACAAATATCTAGTCAAAGTATAAGGAAGTGTGATTCTTAGTTTAGTGATTTCTTAGTTTCTGCAACATTGAACAATTTGGATACACTTATTTGTGAAAGTGATAAATTTAAATAAATCTTTTTATTGCATGTTTAGAAAACAGGTTGCTCCTCTGTTACTGTTAAATGAAATAGAACTTATGTACAAATATCTTTTAGAAACTTTTTGTTTTAAATCTAGTACTTGGAATAGGGCAATGACAGTTAAATGCTGGTATTATACTACGAATTGACTGCAGTTCATAAGCAATCAATTTGCAATAATGTTGCATGCCAAGTTCTTTCTGCACTTGTATGTAAATGATACCAACAATTATTTTAGTTGCATTCACTTGTTTGTAGGTCATAGATCTTTGTTTCTATCTATTATTCATATGCACTTGAACACATTTAGACAAACAATTGTTTTTTATTGTAGATGCATATTGTTTTCTTTTTTTTAAACAATGTTTTAGAAATTAGAAACAGTTTTTTTCTCTTTTTTTGAAATTTTTAAATAAGTAATTAGTTGAATGTATAAATCTGTTTTTCTTATATCTTTAATAAATGTGACGAGTCTAGTCACAAGTTACGATAGCCTAATATGAATTTATTAGCGATTTTTTCTGGACTTTTTCACTTCTCTAGTAAGTGGGAAATAATGTTGGATTTTCAGGGATACCGAGAACTCCCGACTAAAAGGCCAGTAACGATACTTTCCTTTGTTAATTAAATGTTACAAATACAATTGCAAATTAATTTACCGAGTGAAACAGACCAGAGTCTTTAGCGTGAGTGTAAACCGCGACCACTGGCATGGACAGACCAGCTCTCTCTCTCTCAACGAGTCTACTGTGGCACTCATATCAAATTTTAATTTTTGTAAAATGTCTAAGATTTAAGTGATTTGCACTGCTTTTATCCCAAGATTTTTGTGCGTTTGTTTTTTTAAGTTACATTTAAAAAATAAATTTCGACATCAATTGTAAACAGTTAAAGCCTTAGATTTCTGTTTGCAAAATAAATTGAAAATTTAACATAACGAAAATAAAATTGACAATGTCAAAAAAAAACAGTCAAAAGTAAGAAAATTTAATTGATACGTGGTAATGTTGCTGAGGGCTCGGAGGTCACTATATATGAGGATAGCCAGGAGGCTCTTAGGGCCTTAATGTGCTATTTTGTGAGTTCCAAGCTAGTGGATGATTGTAGAAGGGCGCTAGGGGAAATCTTATGGGAGTATGTGGGAACCTGATCACTGCTAAGTCAACGGTAACGAAATGGTCGATGATTTGGCGAGACTGGCCTCGGAAATAGATAATCGTGACTGTGTGGAGACAGTCAGAGCTCACTAGGCTTCTATCCGGGGAAGATTAAGGAATCGGTTCTTTTTTGGTAATTTTAACGTTAATTTTGCCTCTTTTTTCCTCTTTTTTTTAAATATGGCAACATTAACTGTCAAAAACCAGGAGGTAAGACATTACGTATTAAAATGATGAAAAATTTATTGCTATAGATATCTAATTACAGCCAGATCTCTATCTGTAGAAATTACGGGCAAAAGTGGTCCTGGAGGAATGGAACGGATTGTAGAGTATCACGAACGTTATTAACGGAGCTTAAGAAGACCGATTTTATTTAACTACTAGGCAGGAGTAAGGTTTGTGTAAGAACCACAATAGGTATTGTCACGGGTCACTACATGATAGGTAGAATGGCAGTATTACTGGCATCTGACGACAAATTTATGCAGACTGTGCAAGGCGGTAGAGGCATAAAACTACATTCTGTGTCACTGTCCAAGGTTACACCCATTGGGGTTTGAAAGATATAACACCTTCTGGTGTTAAAATTCAAAAATGGCATCCATTATTTTCAGCTTTTTTCAGTTTTTTCAATCTTAAAAAAATTTTGAAAGACAAAATCTTCTAAATTTTTAATTAACAAAAACATATAAAATCATTACCAATTTTTTTAAATTGTGAAAATATTTTGTTACTTTTTCCTGGAGCTGAATTTTTAAATAAAAAATCTTCCCATTTTTTCCGAATATCAAAAAAATTGTGAAGCCTCATAGGTAATCTTAGGTTCAATGGGCAGCCGTCGCGACGACAGCTCACTTGGGTCCTTATAGCGGTCCCTTTGTGATACCCTTAGCCAGTGACAAGAGTCAGTCAGTGTCAACCAGACTATTCCCCAGGGGTCACTGCAGCATCGAACCAACCCGACTCCCTGCGGAACAGAGAGATCGATTTCAGTCCCACATTAGACACATCGTCTAGACATGCCGATTCCGGTCTCCTAAAATGCCTAAACCTAATGTCCCCCAGACTGGGGCATTGGCAGAGAAAGTGAAACACCGTCTCCTCTTCCTCCTTATCATGACAACTTCTACAGTAGTCATTGTAATCAAGATACATTCCCCTAACATGAGTCCCCATCACTCAGTGACCCGCAATGACCGATATCACTTTCCTCATCAGATCCCTACCGAGACCAAGTAGCACGCGCGTTCTCGCCGCGTCATATCCAGGCCATCAAGCAGGTATGCTCCTCCTGCCATCTCCCCTGAGCCCTTCTGTACGACTCTCGTCTGATGAGAGTCATGCAGCGGGCCATTGAAATGCCAATCAGGCCGTTGACGAACATGTCGTCCAAGAGACAGCCCAGTTTGACCAGACCGTCCGCAGTTTGGTTACCAAGGCATCCACTGTGCCCTGGTACCCATGTCACCGTAACACTGGAATGTTCCGCGATTTCATTACGAGACATCCGGCATTCCACTGTTAACATAGATGTCGTGAAGGCACCAGCCAGAGCTGCAATGGCAGCCTTGCTGTCCGTAAATATACATATAGCTCTCGATATAAAATAGTACCTCAGCCAGTTTTCCGCCCGCCTTATGGCAGAGATTTCCATCTGCAGCACACTACTGCCCCATAATTTTCCTTTTTTTTTTTTTTGTTATTGTAAGTTCCTTATTCTATTTTAATACAGGGTGGCGCATAAGTAACGTAATGATTTAATAAGTTAATAAGGTTTTTGTTTACGGTTTTTTAGGCTTTTTCAGAATTAGTTTGTAAAACTTGAAAAATGTATGATGGAAAGACTCAGCACTGAACAAAGAACCAAACTTGATCAATTTTATTTTAAAAGTCAGCATTCGATTATTCATGCACAAATATCATATTGAAAAATAACCCATTTTCACCTTAATGGACACGCGAATAAAGAAAATTGCATAATATGGGGCACCCAAAATCCAAAAATAATTGTTGAACTTCAAATGCACCCACTTAGGGCTCATAAATCAGTGCAAGTTAAAAGCTTTTTTTTTTATTTCAAATGTATTTAAACCAGCAAATCTATAGATCAGTAAACATATAAACCATCTCTAAACGCAAAACATGGGCGTTTGAACTACCAATACAGACCATAAGAATTTGACAAAATTTATCGTAGTGTAGACACAGCATTATATTTGAAGCTACTTACTTTATATGGGACACTGATTTACAGCTGACGAGCTTAAACTACATATAAATATAAGCTTAGTTCCACCAAATTAGCGTTTAAATAATCACTAATTTATTAGCCATTAGATGATCGAAAAATGACGAACACGTTGCGGTTAATGTGAATGGCATCCAATACCGGACAGTGATTGACAATTTTTTAAGGGACGAAGTAGAGAAAAATCCAGAATTGTGATTCCAACAAGATAGAGCCACAGCTCGTCCAACTATGGCGTTTTTTTTTGGAGATCAAACAATATTGCGATTTTCGGATTTTTACTGGCCACCGCATTCGCCTGATTTATTTGCTATTAGTTTTGTTTCTTTGGGGTTCCCTAAAGGGTTAAGTGTATGCCAATTAGCCAAGAACCATCCAACAGCTTGTGGTGAATATCCGAGAAGAAGTGAGGGCACTGGGGCCTGAAATTCTAAAAAAAAGGTTTGAGATATGCTCTAAAAATAGCACATCAGGTCTAAGCAATCAATGGGCACCATTTTCAAGATATTATCTTCTTAACTTGATACTGGAAATCACGCTGTGAAATTTCGTGAAGATCCGTCAATAATTTACCCTAGGCCCCATATAAAACCTACTTCCGGAAAACAACTTAGTACGCCTAAAAACGTAAAAAATAATGCTATCATAACAAAATTTGGTACATCAAAGTTTTATAGAACTAAAAATTAATCTTTGAAATTTCGTGAAGATCGGTTCATAATTTACCATAGGCCCCATATAAACTTTACTCCCGGAAAACAACTCAGTACGCCTAAAAACGTAAAATATAATGCTATCATAACAAAATTTGGTACATCAAAGTTTTATTGGACAAGAAATAAAATTGTGTTATTTCGTGAAGATCGGTCCATAACTTACCCTGGGCCCCATATAAACCTTACTCCCGGAAAACAGTTTAGTACGCCTAAATCCGTAAAAAATAATGCAATCATAACAAATTTTGGCTCGTCACAGTTTTATAGGACTATAAATGATACTGTGAAATTTTGTGATGATCGGTCCATAATTTACCCTAGGCCCCATATAAACCCTACTACCGGAAAACAGTTTAGTCGCCTAAATCCATAATTAATAACAAATCGTCACAGTTTAAGATAATAATAACATCATACAGATATTATTCCTTAAACATTCGAACTGTCGGTGGAGGGTATCAAAGATTCGGCACAGCCGAATATAGCAATCTAACTTGTTTTTTATTAATTTATTTTTTTTATTAATTTATTTTTTTTATTATTTGATAAAAATTATTTTTTCACCGAGTTTTTTATTAAACGTTTTTGCTATCTTATCTCGACTTAAGGTGTTATGTCAAAATGCCACAGATATTAAACGCACATTAAGGATTTTGCTAAATTTTTATAAAACTGTAAAAGTATTTTATTCTTAAGCGTTTTTTTAGCGCAGTATATGCACAAAAGCACAAAAAATGGAAAATTTCAAAATGTTTTCCAAGCAATAAATACTGTATAATCTAAAATGAAATAAAAGCCGATGTTAAATAAAATCAGAAACAAAAAAGTATTTCATTCGCGCCTCCCTGTATATTATTTCTCTTATTGGCTGCTAAATAATATTTTTATTTTCTTCCGTTTTAAAATGTTATTCAAATTTTATTTTATTGGCGTAATCCATATTCACATGTTACATAATCAAAATAATACAAAATAAACAGTTTCGAGCTATTCGAATTTTAAGCTAGTGTTACTAATGATTGGATTGCATATACAGTATTCCACGGATAATTACCTCGACAAAAATGCCAATGTTTTTGGGTAATTATGCGGGGTAAGCATTTAAACGAATACGCTTAACTACCTCGTTGAGGTAATAATAAGAATACGTTTAACTACCTCACTGAGGAAATTAGACGTATTTATTTACAAGATAACTTAACTTTGATGTATGAAAACTTTTAATAAAAAAATTTTTACATGTACCAGCTAAATCTTAAGAGATAGCAATAAAAAACAATGCGATTTGTTGTCTTAAATTTTATCTGTAGTGCTTTTTGAGATGTCCTGTCATATCCTACTACTACTCATGGAAGCCGTAAATATGCATTTGCATGGTTTTTCTTGTGCGACCAATGAATGCAGAAACAATATATTTATGCGTTTAGAGCTTTTAATGAATTTTGGTATCGAAATGTTTGTAAATAATTTCCATATTTTAGCCACCTACATTAAATTATCACTGTACAATTTTAAGCCAAAGCTAGTTTTTGTTGAAGATAAATGTTTTTCGCAACTTATAACATAGAAACCTTGACGCATCGTTTAGTAAACGATCGAATCAGAAACACTTGTGTAAGTAATCTTTTCGTGTCCGTCCGTCAGTCCATCTTGCTGTTTGTATGTCCATGTAAACCTTGTGCGAAAAGTAAAGGTAGCAGTTTTAAGATAATTTGATAAAATTGGGTAAATACGGTTTAGGGCCATTATTACAACTTGAAGTTAGCTAAAGTTAAGATTAAATTGACAGATAATAATGTGTTATCTGTCAAAAAGCGTCTGCTAACTGTCGGATAACAGCTAACGCCAAGTTATAATAATGGCCCTTATTGTCATAAGAACGAAACCTATGTAAATTGTAAGAATCGGTCTATTATATCACATAGTCCCCATGCAAAATTCAAACTTTAATCTCTTTAAGACAAAATATCTCATAAATTTGGTGTATCTAGATAATATAGAACTTTTATATGAATCTTGACCTCATAACATAACTTTAAATGCAAATATTAATTTGTTGAATATTTTGTTTCTAATCAAGCAATATTTTGTTTCTAATCAAGCAATATTTTGTTTTTTAGGATATTTTTTAATAAAAATTTTAGTGCATATTTTCAAATTATTAACATGTAAAACTTGGTTGCAATACTCGCTGTGTTAGTACTGAGGCAATTAAACGAATGAAATTTAGGTATAATTTTGTTTTGGGAGTTAAATTTTTAAGGCAATTATCCAAATCGGGTAATTAAGCGTATGGCAATTAAACGTGGATTTTTGTTTAAAAAATGGAAGAAAAAAAACGGGGATTTTAAACTCGAGGTAAATAAGCGTGACAGGCATTTAAGCGTGGAGTAATTAACCGGGTTATACTGTATGCAACTAATAACACTGTGCTAGTTGGAAAATTAGACAAGCCCGGCACATGGCGTTTTAGCATAATCCGTTTTTTTAGGTTAGCTCTGGTTTTCGAGATATACCGTTATTTAGAAAATGGAGGAAATAAAATTCCGCAATAAAATTTCCTTTAAGAAAAGTCAACCTTTATTTTTAATTAATATGAGCAGTCGTTTTAGAAACATAATTTTTTTTGAGAAAAAAAATAATTATTTTATCAAAATTTCGAAATTTTTGTTTTTTTTTCATAAAAAAATTGGAAAATGCAGCTAGTCTTCTTATTTTTGCAGACATATAAAAAACGCAGCTGAAAACAAAACAAGCCAAAGTTGATTAAAATCTGTTTACAACTTTTGATTTTATTCACAAAAGTCGACAAATATTAATTAATTTAAGAATTTTATAAAACGCAATTTTGTATTGGAGCCCCCACTAAGAAGTGGAGATAATGGGAAAGTATGTCTCGAGAAAATGTTAAAGACAAAAAACTAAATGACGTCGGTCATATTTTATCCCACTAGGGGCAACTCCTAGGCATTTATGGGACTTTTTCTTAAAAATATATCTCTAGCAGGGATGATAAATGAGAAAGCCAATATCGTACCAACGAGCTTTTGAAATTGTACTTTTTCGGTCCCAATAGTACTAAATCTTTTTTTTACTTTTAAAAACAAATATTAAATACAACAAAAGGTACTTAAAATTTATTTGTTCATTAATTACACTGGTTTACAGCCAAAAAATACCAAGAACGCCCCCAGCAAAAATTTTTCAAGATTTGGAAGTAAACACGTATACTGCATCCCAACCGCTTCCTTTTTTGCTTCTGCCTTACTCTACTGCTGAAAGATTAGGCATGCAATCCTACAATTCTTAAATGCGATGCTAAATATTAGAAAAGAATCGCTGATTATTTGTTTTTTTAAAATTGCATTTTCTACTGCTTTATTGAAGCACTGAAATCATTAATTCTTTTGATAAAAAATTAAAAATTTAAGCTTAATTTTACAAAAATCATACATAATTATTATAAGACTATAACCGTTTTATTCCAAAAACTATATTTAGATTTATACACAAATTTTTAAGGGCTGACATAACAATTTTTTCAATGCTTAATTTTTTTCACTTACTTTATACGCGTAAATCATGTCAGTTTTCAAAGCGTGAAATAAGCGATCTTCAGATCTCTACAGCAGAGCTTCTACGCGAGGAATTCCAAACAAAAATCATGTAATATTTCATAGAATTGTAAGCGCTTCACTCCGAATTCTCCCTTACATTACTGCTTCCAAGGAAGCATCAGTTTTTGCTGGACCATATGCCTAGATAAGTTAATTGGGACCTCCTGAACACGAAAACCGCTGTAATTTTTTTTCCTAAGTACCGTTTTTTAGATAACGGTACTTTTGTGTTTTTCGGTGTATGGTCCCACTCAAACCCTTGTGGAGCCAAACCAAAAAGTCCGATCGAAATAAATTTCATATCGTTGGAAAGGTAACTGAATGCCTGATATGCTGAAAATTTTTATCTTATAAGAAATGGTTTAAAATTTGCCTATTTTTACGTTTTTTTCAAAATTTTTCATTTTTATTTAATTTTTTTTCTACGTTATATTAAATATCTGGAATGTTTTATTTTTTAGCCAAATAGTTTATTTAATTACCAAAATAAAGTTTGTATTAAGGATTTTGTGGAACGACAATATTTTCATACTCAACAAATTCAAAAAAAAAAATCATGAATAAAATTGCTACGATAACTAGCACATGAAAGATCTGAAATGTTTTATTTTTTAACCAAATAGTATATTTAATTACCAACATTTTAAGCGTGATTTGAATAAAATCGGATGAAAAATATAGTTTTTATTAAGGATTTGGGGAACGACAATATTTTCATACATTACTCAGCCATTTCTTATCAGATAAAAATTTTCAGCATATCGACGGAAAAAGTATTGAATTACCTTTCCAACGATATGCCATTTATTTCGATTGGACTGGCTCCACAAGGGTTTGAGTGGGACCATACACCGAAAAACACAAAAGTACCGTTATCTAAAAAACGGTACTTAGGAAAAAAAAAAAAATACAGCGGTTATCGTGTTTAGGAGGTCCCAATTAACTTATCTAGGCATGTGGCGTTCTTGGTACTTTTCCAAATTAAAAATTTGTAAAGCAGTGTTATACATAATAATAAGGTGGGTAAAATTTTTTCGCGTCAAAAGCACATCGCGATTCTTGTTCTATAAGTCATTCCAAGAAAGTAGTGTGTTTAGAGCGGTTCTAACGCAACTTTTTCATACAAAAGTTGGGTGCATGGTGTAAGTGTTGCCATGTTTTTATTATATTGGCCATTTTAGTGCTTTTTTTTGAAAAATAAAGAAATGCTTAAAATATTTATAATAGGAATTTAAAAACCGGGAAACCAAAATACCAACAAAATGGGTATTTTGTCGGGATTTTAGCGTCGACTTGAATATTAATTTAGGATTTTTAGTTGTTATATATATATATATATATATATATATATATATATATATATATATATATATATATATATATATATAAAATAGGCAAATGGTTTGAAGGTTATCTATTTTGATTACGCTGCATCGGCTTTCTAGCTACTTTTTCCATACAAAAGTGAGAAGAATACTGGCAGAACTGCCAAGTTTTTATTATTGCATTTTAGCGCTTTTTTTCAGTACTATTATTATGGGAAAATAAAAAAACGCTACAAATTTTTAAAAATACTGTTTTGATGCAAATACGAATATGAGTGTAAAAGGGAAATGACGTGTAAAGAAAGTTGTTTATTTAGGAGGTATGATATTTTTGTTAATTGTATAATTTCTTCGTGTACGTGTCAGTCTTGAAGATTTTAAAAATTTTGTGAGGGATGATAAATTTACTTGTGCATAAGAATTTGTGGGAAAATTTTTTTTTTATTTATTTAGTAGCAGGTGTTAAATTTCTTCGTGTACGTGTCTTGAAGATTTTAAAATTTTGTGAGGGATGATAATTTTACTTGTGCGTTTTCGTATTAACGATAAAACTGATCGTGGAATAATTATTTTTAGTTTTTCAGTTATTGTATGTGTGTTTAGAATAGTTAATGACTTTGTTGCATAGGTTTTCTAGTGACTTTTTGCTTTGAATGCCTCGGTAGGCTTGTGGGATCAACCACTTTTTTTTATATCAACAGAAACCGGCTGCACATCACTTTTAATTACATTTAACAAATAGAAGGAGTTGTCATTTTTGGGTTTTGTTAATCTTAAATAGAATTATATATATATATTTTTTTTTTGCGCAGATTTAATTATCACAAGAGACTCTGGTCTGTTTTACTATAGCAGACTAAGGATCTAAGTAACTATTGATCGGTTGTGTATGTGTATGTGTGTGTGTGTGTGTGTGTGTGTGTGTGTGTGTGTATGTGTGTGTGTGTGTGTGTGGGTATGATTGATAACGATTATTCATGTGAAAAGTAGGATTCCATCCACTTTTTTTATATCAACAGCAACTAATATTTCAATTCTATTTTATAGTTTGCAAGAATTTTCTTAAATCGTGGGAGGAATATGAAAATATTGTTGATGAACCTTTTTTGGACAGTATTTATAAAAATATTTAACCATATTAAAATATCCCTACAGTAGCAAATACGAACATGAGTGTAAAAGGGAAATGACGTGTAAAGAAAGTTGATTATTTAGCAGGTGTGACATTTTTATTAGTTGTAAAATTTCTTCTTGTACGTGTCTTGAAGATTTTAAAATTTTGTGAGGGATGATAATTTTACTTGTGCGTTTTCATATTAAAGATAAAACTGATCGTGGAATAAGGTTGTTTTTTTAGTTTTTTTTTTCAGTTATTGTGTATGTGTTTAGAATAGTTAATGACTTTGTTGCATAGGTTTTCTAGTGACTTTTTGCATTGAATGCCTCGGTAGGCTTGTGGGATCAACCACTTTTTTTATATCAACAGCAACCGGCTGCACATCACTTTTAATTACATTTAACAAATAGAAGGAGTTGTCATTTTTGGGTTTTGTTAATCTTAAATAGAATTATATATAAATATTTTTTTTGCGCAGATTTAATTATCACAAGAGACTCTGGTCTGTTTCACTACAACGGACTAAAGGTACACTACAACGGACTAAAGGTCAAAGTCGGTTAATTAAGTTAGCATATAATTTTTGTTGATAACACTAAATAAGCATTTTCTAAAAACATTTGCAGATAGTTTCACTATTACTCAATGTTTATAACCTTTTATTTATTTTTTTCTAGTTTGATACTCTATAATATAAGTTTAATGAAGAATTTTTCTATGGTTCTACAATGACAGTATAGTTAAGAGTTCAGTTCAATCCATGGATACACTTCATACAGTTAATAATTATACATTATACATACAAATACAATAAAATTTCCATTTTATTAACCATAGTACATGGTTTATTAATTGTTTTGATAATATTTAGTAAAAGTTTATATATAGTATAAACTTGAAGTCGATTATACCAATAGAATATTAAATGTTAATGAAAAAAGAAAATCATATTACAAAATCAATTAAGATGATCTAAAAAAGAGTATTACATAGGAGTTTTGAATATTTAATAAGGAAATATCTATTATATCTGCTTATAATTATCAGTTAGGAATTTAAAGATAACAAATTTGTTTTATAATTAGTACAGCTTTATATGTTTTTTTCTAGTTTATTAACCATACATTATCATACCATACCATTATAATCCATAGAATATAAAACAATTTAAAATAGTTAAATCCGCAAAAGAAAATCACAAACTTTATTTATTTATTTATGTAAAACCTTACTCCATTAATCATTTATTTATACTTTATATATACTAATACCCTGAAATGAATAGTGCAATAACCATATTATATGGTTTATTTAATGTTTTGTATACCGTTTTGTAATTCCTATAATTTGTTTTCCTATTATTTCCCTTATATATTTAATATTTATACACTTCCATACATCCTTAAATATACATTCTGTTTTAAGCATTTCTACTATACATATATAAAAATTTGTTTCTTATACTAACATTCTATATTTAATCTTAGTATTATAATCTTACTCTTGATTTTAATCTTAGTCTTAGTGTTGATCTTAGTAGTAGTCTTTTGATCTTGGTTTTATAGTTTCGGATTTCGATCTTTTTTTTTTTTTTTGTTTATAGACTTGCAACATTACTCTTGTATTACTCTTGCGTGCTGCTTTGTTTACGTTTTCTTAGACTGAATACATATCTGGAAATTTAAAATTTCTTTAATTACATATAAAATATCTATCTACTGTTATACGAATGCTTTGAACTTAGTGTTTTCAATTGAAATATTAAACTTCGATTTTAAACAGACATATACATATTTTATTTTATATAGGAAATTAATACTCGGTACTAGCGACAACCTCGAAGCTTGCACCGACCCCAGTTTTCATTACGTGCAAGAATCGAGTTTCTACTATACTTCATTCTCATCAAACTAATCACACAAGGCGATTTAAGAAACTCCATACTAATCCTTTCCATTTTATCAAATCTATCCATTATATTATTATTTTAATTTAAACAATTCTTATAAATTCTATTCAGTTCTCACATAATTTAATTCATTCTATATACAACCTTAACGAGTAACTCATATTTATGTATACAGTTTTTTCAGACTACTTTTAAAAACATATTTTGATTTTAACTTGTCTACTATATTAAAAAATAATCTATAAACTTAAATGAAAATTTAGGTTTATATTAAGTAATTTAATTAAACGCTGAGATACGCTGATGGTTTTTCTACCTTAAATTTATATATTGGATAGAAAGTTAAATCTGAATGTAGTGTTTCGGTAAGAATGTCTCTATATTACTTTAAATCAGGTTTCTTATAATATAAAGTTTTTGAATGAAATATTAACAATCCTAATGTTAGTTTCAATCTAATTTCATTTAAATCATATATATATATACATATATATATTAATTTGTTAGAATCAAACCATCAATTACCATCATGATCTTATTAATGTCATACAGTGCACTCGCGATATTATGAACTAATTAAAACAAAGCCAGTTCACTTTTGCAAGATTGTTAATATTTGCGAATGGCAAAAGTAAAAGTTTCTAATGTAAAAGTTTTTTTTATTTACTGTTCATTGGATTTAAAAAACTGTTGATTTTTAAAAAAGAAAAGCAAACTTAAAGCTTTGCGAAAAAGCCTGTGATTTTCTTTCGTTCAATCAGTTTAAAAACGCCACGCTCTATTAAAAATCTCCTGATATTTGACGTATCTGCCAACAGTGATCTTTTTGTATCTCATTTTCAAAAAACATTCGGTGCATGCCTTTTTTTTTTTTTTTTGTATGTAAAACATTTTGATTAGCAACTGAAGACAATTGTAAAGCTATAGTTAGGGAAATCCCCAGTTTATTATACAGTTGAATAAAAATTGATTTTTATATAACACTGTGTAGGTAGATAAAAACCGTTTAAAATACAACTATAAGTTGTTCATATTTTAAAGCGTTTGCACAAGTTCATATATTAGAGTAGTCAATGGAAGAAAATAAGTGTTCATATTTTGCGGTGTTCATATATTAGGGTGTTCATATTATCGCGAGTGCACTGTATATTTTTTTTTTTCATTATTTTTATTATTCGTTAAAAACTTTATATTCTTATATATAGGAGATGCATATGATTTTGGATTTCTCCTTCATTTTAAAATTGTTTGATTTTACAATTTTCATATTAGTTATTTCAGCCTTTTCATTTTCATTATGATCATTATCATAATCATCATAATTAAGATCAGTTATATTCTTTGCTCATTAAAAACAACAATTCTATTATCTTATGTTTTTTTTTCTAGTTTGCTACTCTATAATATTAGTTTAATGAAGAGTTTTTCTTTACCACGAAATGAATAGTTTAATAACCATATTATATGGTTTATTTAATGTTTTTGCATACAGTTTTGTAATTCCTATAATTTGTTTTCCTTTTATTTCCCCTTCTATACTTAATATTTATATACCTCCATACATCCTTAAATATACATTCTGTTTTAAGCATTTCTGTACTATACATATATATACATTTTTTCCTTTACTAACATTCCTATATTTAGTCTTAATCTTATGATCTTAGTCTTGATTTTAATCTTAATCTTAGTGTTAATCTTGATAGTAGCCTTTTGGTCTTGGTTTTATAGTTTCGGATCTCAATCTTAGTTTTTGTATAGACATCTCATTTACAAACCTATAACTTCAATCTCATCAAACCTATCACACAAGACGATTGTCTTCTGTTTTTCAAGAAAATCCATACTAATCCTTTCCATTTTATCAACTCTATCCATTATATTATTATTTTTAATTTTAACAAATCTTATAAATTCTATTCAGTTCTCACATAAAGTTATTCATTGTATATACAACCTTAACCATTATCTCATATTTATATATACAGTTTTTCAAACCACTTTTAAAAAAATAGTTTGATTTTTACTTGTCTACTATATTAAAAAATAATCCATAAACTTAAATGAAAATTTAGATTTATATAAAGTAATTTGATTATACACTGAGATACGCTGATAGTTTTTCTACCTTAAATTTATATATTGGATAGAAAGTTACATCTGAATGTAGTGTTTCGGTAAGAATGTCTCTATATTACTTTAAATCAGGTTTCTTATAATACAGAGTTTTTAAATGAAATATTAACAATCCTAATGTTAATTTCAATCTAATTTCATTTAAATCATATATATTAATTTGTTAGAATCAAACCATCAATTACCATCATGATCTAATTAATGCCATATATTTTTTTTTTTTATTATTTTTATTATTCGTTAAAACTTTATATTCTTATATGTAGGAGATACATATGATTTAGGATTTCTCCTTCATTTTAAACTTGTTTGATTTAAAAATTTTCATATTAGTAATTTCAACCTTTTCATTATCATTATACTCATTATCATAATCATCATAATTGAGATTAGTTATATTCTTTTCTCATTAAAACCAAGAATTCTATTATCATAATCATCAAAATTGGGTTTAAATATATTTTGATTTTATTTTTTCGTTGAAACCAACAAATCATAATCATTATTATCAAAATCAGGTTTATATATGTTTTTTTTTTTTTTTTTTTAGTCAAGATACTTTAACATCATCATAATCAGAAATATTGTTTTTACAAATGTTGATATTGTGATTTTAATTAAACTGGTTATAATCACCTAAGGTTGAAATGATAGAGATGTTATCCGTTTAATTCTGTTGACTAATTCACATTTATTAAGACATATAGATAATAACAGAATTGATAGAGGATTCATAATTGAATAACTTTGAATAAGAATTGAGCTTATAGTTGGATGTAAGTACGATTTAAACAATAATAACCGACATCGAATGAGTAATTCATCATTTTATTTAATTGAAAACATACCACTTTACATCAAGATACCTTATATTTAATCTGGTAGCATAAAGCAGTTACCTGTTTTTGATCTGGTAATGTAGAAACAGAGAGAATTAATATCAGATTTAAATAACAAACCAAATATAAGATACATTATATAATCCAACAACAACAACAACAACAACAACAACAACAATATATTCAACATGAATTGATTCGAAATAAAATACACACAATTCTTAAATACATTCAATTAGTTTGTCTTATGATTATACTTTAGCTGAGAGAGATTCATACCATATACATATTTACACGTTATGCACTTACAACATAAAATTCAAAGTTTATTAACCATAATATATGGTTTTATATATAATGTTTTAACAGCAATCATTAAAAATTTATATATAATATAAACTTATAGTTGACTGTACCATCAGAATATTGACTGATAATATCAGAATAGAATCATATTACACAAACAATATATAGAATATTATAAAGAGAAAGGTACAAATTCATATGTCTATAGGTAACAGTTAAGAATTTTACAATATATTGGTTTAAGATATGTTATTTCTAATTAAGAGTTTAGTTTGATGGTTTTTGCAAGTTTATTTTCAATATAAATACATACATACATATTTGCTGATTTATTTCTATTTGATAATTTTTGATTTAATTGTTTTTTTCTTCTTTTTTACCTACAACACATTAATGAAATGGATATAAGATATACGTTCATGATGATGTTTTTTAACTCTTTTAAATATTTGTTAAATATAGCTACATCAACTTCTTAATACATCGAATCAACTTACTTAGAATTAATTTTTAAATTAATATTTTGATATCCGTATACCCAGCTGATAGGCTGGTTGTGTATAGGTTTACGTGATAATCACAAATTTCTTTAAAATAATAAAATTTCATTGAATTAACTCTCAAATTGCAACCATACCCATAAAGTGTAGATAGTACATCCCATATAAATTTATACTTTTACATTAAATTATATAGTTTCACTATGTTCTCATCATGATTAATATAGAAAATCATATTTTCATATACCCACACCACAAAAGTAAAGAGTATATTAGATATACGTTAATACTGATCCTAGTTACCTTTTGATATACTAAATCAACTTATTTACATAGAATTACTTTTTAAATCAATTTAAACATGAACCAATCCGACTGGTTGGTGGGCTGTTCATATAAAACTCAAAATAAAATTTGATTTTTAGGTTTACATACACAGCTAGCTGTCTATTGGGTGATTTATAGAACACAAACGCTAAACTCATCAGTTCAACTTACATTTAAAGCTGAAACAAATTTTGTTTTAAATGAAAGTTGAACTGATGAGTTTAGCGTTTGTGTTCTATAAATCACCCAATAGACAGCTAGCTGTGTATGTAAACCTAAAAATCAAATTTTATTTTTAGTTTTATATGAACAGCCCACCAACCAGTCGGATTGGTTCATGTTTAAATTGATTTAAAAAGTAATTCTAAGTAAATAAGTTGATTTAGTATATCAAAAGGTAACTAGGATCAGTATTAACGTATATCTAATATACTCTTTACTTTTGTGGTGTGGGTATATGAAAATATGATTTTCTATATTAATCATGATGAGAACATAGTGAAACTATATAATTTAATGTAAAAGTATAAATTTATATGGGATGTACTATCTACACTTTATGGGTATGGTTGCAATTTGAGAGTTAATTCAATGAAATTTTATTATTTTAAAGAAATTTGTGATTATCACGTAAACCTATACACAACCAACCTATCAGCTGGGTATACGGATATCAAAATATTAATTTAAAAATTAATTCTAAGTAAGTTGATTCGATGTATTAAGAAGTTGATGTAGCTATATTTAACAAATATTTAAAAGAGTTAAAAAACATCATCATGAACGTATATCTTATATCAATTTCATTAATGTGTTGTAGGTAAAAAAGAAGAAAAAAACAATTAAATCAAAAATTATCAAATAGAAATAAATCAGCAAATATGTATGTATGTATTTATATTGAAAATAAACTTGCAAAAACCATCAAACTAAACTCTTAATTAGAAATAACATATCTTAAACCAATATATTGTAAAATTCTTAACTGTTACCTATAGACATATGAATTTGTACCTTTCTCTTTATAATATTCTATATATTGTTTGTGTAATATGATTCTATTCTGATATTATCAGTCAATATTCTGATGGTACAGTCAACTATAAGTTTATATTATATATACATTTTTAATGATTGCTGTTAAAACATTATATATAAAACCATATATTATGGTTAATAAACTTTGAATTTTATGTTGTAAGTGCATAACGTGTAAATATGTATATGGTATGAATCTCTCTCAGCTAAAGTATAATCATAAGACAAACTAATTGAATGTATTTAAGAATTGTGTGTATTTTATTTCGAATCAATTCATGTTGAATATATTGTTGTTGTTGTTGTTGTTGGATTATATAATGTATCTTATATTTGGTTTGTTATTTAAATCTGATATTAATTCTCTCTGTTTCTACATTACCAGATCAAAAACAGGTAACTGCTTTATGCTACCAGATTAAATATAAGGTATCTTGATGTAAAGTGGTATGTTTTCAATTAAATAAAATGATGAATTACTCATTCGATGTCGGTTATTATTGTTTAAATCGTACTTACATCCAACTATAAGCTCAATTCTTATTCAAAGTTATTCAATTATGAATCCTCTATCAATTCTGTTATTATCTATATGTCTTAATAAATGTGAATTAGTCAACAGAATTAAACGGATAACATCTCTATCATTTCAACCTTAGGTGATTATAACCAGTTTAATTAAAATCACAATATCAACATTTGTAAAAACAATATTTCTGATTATGATGATGTTAAAGTATCTTGACTAAAAAAAAAAAAAAAAAAACATATATAAACCTGATTTTGATAATAATGATTATGATTTGTTGGTTTCAACGAAAAAATAAAATCAAAATATATTTAAACCCAATTTTGATGATTATGATAATAGAATTCTTGGTTTTAATGAGAAAAGAATATAACTAATCTCAATTATGATGATTATGATAATGAGTATAATGATAATGAAAAGGTTGAAATAACTAATATGAAAATTTTCAAATCAAACAAGTTTAAAATGAAGGAGAAATCCTAAATCATATGTATCTCCTACATATAAGAATATAAAGTTTTAACGAATAATAAAAATAATAAAAAAAAAAAATATATGGCATTAATTAGATCATGATGGTAATTGATGGTTTGATTCTAACAAATTAATATATATGATTTAAATGAAATTAGATTGAAATTAACATTAGGATTGTTAATATTTCCTTTAAAAACTCTGTATTATAAGAAACCTGATTTAAAGTAATATAGAGACATTCTTACCGAAACACTACATTCAGATGTAACTTTCTATCCAATATATAAATTTAAGGTAGAAAAACTATCAGCGTATCTCAGTGTATAATCAAATTACTTTATATAAATCTAAATTTTCATTTAAGTTTATGGATTATTTTTTAATATAGTAGACAAGTAAAAATCAAACTATTTTTTTAAAAGTGGTTTGAAAAACTGTATATATAAATATGAGATAATGGTTAAGGTTGTATATACAATGAATAACTTTATGTGAGAACTGAATAGAATTTATAAGATTTGTTAAAATTAAAAATAATAATATAATGGATAGAGTTGATAAAATGGAAAGGATTAGTATGGATTTTCTTGAAAAACAGAAGACAATCGTCTTGTGTGATAGGTTTGATGAGATTGAAGTTATAGGTTTGTAAATGAGATGTCTATACAAAAACTAAGATTGAGATCCGAAACTATAAAACCAAGACCAAAAGGCTACTATCAAGATTAACACTAAGATTAGGGTTAAAATCAAGACTAAGATCATAAGATTAAGACTAAATATAGGAATGTTAGTAAAGGAAAAAATGTATATATATGTATAGTATAGAAATGCTTAAAACAGAATGTATATTTAAGGATGTATGGAGGTATATAAATATTAAGTATAGAAGGGGAAATAAAAGGAAAACAAATTATAGGAATTACAAAACTGTATGCAAAAACATTAAATAAACCATATAATATGGTTATTAAACTATTCATTTCGTGGTAAAGAAAAACTCTTCATTAAACTAATATTATAGAGTAGCAAACTAGAAAAAAAACATAAGATAATAGAATTGTTGTTTTTAATGATTAAAGAATATAACTGATCTTAATTATGATGATTATGATAATGATCATAATGAAAATGAAAAGGCTGAAATAACTAATATGAAAATTGTAAAATCAAACAATTTTAAAATGAAGGAGAAATCCAAAATCATATGCATCTCCTATATATAAGAATATAAAGTTTTTAACGAATAATAAAAATAATGAAAAAAAAAAATATATGACATTAATAAGATCATGATGGTAATTGATGGTTTGATTCTAACAAATTAATATATATATGTATATATATATATGATTTAAATGAAATTAGATTGAAACTAACATTAGGATTGTTAATATTTCATTCAAAAACTTTATATTATAAGAAACCTGATTTAAAGTAATATAGAGACATTCTTACCGAAACACTACATTCAGATTTAACTTTCTATCCAATATATAAATTTAAGGTAGAAAAACCATCAGCGTATCTCAGCGTTTAATTAAATTACTTAATATAAACCTAAATTTTCATTTAAGTTTATAGATTATTTTTTAATATAGTAGACAAGTTAAAATCAAAATATGTTTTTAAAAGTAGTCTGAAAAAACTGTATACATAAATATGAGTTACTCGTTAAGGTTGTATATAGAATGAATTAAATTATGTGAGAACTGAATAGAATTTATAAGAATTGTTTAAATTAAAATAATAATATAATGGATAGATTTGATAAAATGGAAAGGATTAGTATGGAGTTTCTTAAATCGCCTTGTGTGATTAGTTTGATGAGAATGAAGTATAGTAGAAACTCGATTCTTGCACGTAATGAAAACTGGGGTCGGTGCAAGCTTCGAGGTTGTCGCTAGTACCGAGTATTAATTTCCTATATAAAATAAAATATGTATATGTCTGTTTAAAATCGAAGTTTAATATTTCAATTGAAAACACTAAGTTCAAAGCATTCGTATAACAGTAGATAGATATTTTATATGTAATTAAAGAAATTTTAAATTTCCAGATATGTATTCAGTCTAAGAAAACGTAAACAAAGCAGCACGCAAGAGTAATACAAGAGTAATGTTGCAAGTCTATAAACAAAAAAAAAAAAAAAGATCGAAATCCGAAACTATAAAACCAAGATCAAAAGACTACTACTAAGATCAACACTAAGACTAAGATTAAAATCAAGAGTAAGATTATAATACTAAGATTAAATATAGAATGTTAGTATAAGAAACAAATTTTTATATATGTATAGTAGAAATGCTTAAAACAGAATGTATATTTAAGGATGTATGGAAGTGTATAAATATTAAATATATAAGGGAAATAATAGGAAAACAAATTATAGGAATTACAAAACGGTATACAAAACATTAAATAAACCATATAATATGGTTATTGCACTATTCATTTCAGGGTATTAGTATATATAAAGTATAAATAAATGATTAATGGAGTAAGGTTTTACATAAATAAATAAATAAAGTTTGTGATTTTCTTTTGCGGATTTAACTATTTTAAATTGTTTTATATTCTATGGATTATAATGGTATGGTATGATAATGTATGGTTAATAAACTAGAAAAAAACATATAAAGCTGTACTAATTATAAAACAAATTTGTTATCTTTAAATTCCTAACTGATAATTATAAGCAGATATAATAGATATTTCCTTATTAAATATTCAAAACTCCTATGTAATACTCTTTTTTAGATCATCTTAATTGATTTTGTAATATGATTTCCTTTTTTCATTAACATTTAATATTCTATTGGTATAATCGACTTCAAGTTTATACTATATATAAACTTTTACTAAATATTATCAAAACAATTAATAAACCATGTACTATGGTTAATAAAATGGAAATTTTATTGTATTTGTATGTATAATGTATAATTATTAACTGTATGAAGTGTATCCATGGATTGAACTGAACTCTTAACTATACTGTCATTGTAGAACCATAGAAAAATTCTTCATTAAACTTATATTATAGAGTATCAAACTAGAAAAAAATAAATAAAAGGTTATAAACATTGAGTAATAGTGAAACTATCTGCAAATGTTTTTAGAAAATGCTTATGAAGTGTTATCAACAAAAATTATATGCTAACTTAATTAACCGATTAATAGTTACTTTGACCTTTAGTCCGTTGTAGTGAAACAGACCAGAGTCTCTTGTGATAATTAAATCTGCGCAAAAAAAAATATTTATATATAATTCTATTTAAGATTAACAAAACCCAAAAATGACAACTCCTTCTATTTGTTAAATGTAATTAAAAGTGATGTGCAGCCGGTTGCTGTTGATATAAAAAAAGTGGTTGATTCCACAAGCCAACCGAGGCATTCAATGCAAAAAGTCACTAGAAAACCTATGCAACAAAGTCATTAACTATTCTAAACACATACACAATAACTGAAAAAAAAAACTAAAAAAAAAAACCTTATTCCACGATCAGTTTTATCTTTAATATGAAAACGCACAAGTAAAATTATCATCCCTCACAAAATTTTAAAATCTTCAAGACACGTACAAGAAGAAATTTTACAACTAATAAAAATGTCACACCTGCTAAATAATCAACTTTCTTTACACGTCATTTCCCTTTTACACTCATGTTCGTATTTGCTACTGTAGGGATATTTTAATATGGTTAAATATTTTTATAAATACTGTCCAAAAAAGGTTCATCAACAATATTTTCATATTCCTCCCACGATTTAAGAAAATTCTTGCAAACTATAAAATAGAATTGAAATATTAGTTGCTGTTGATATAAAAAAAGTGGATGGAATCCTACTTTTCACATGAATAATCGTTATCAATCATACCCACACACACACACACACACATACACACACACACACACACACACACACACACACATACACATACACAACCGATCAATAGTTACTTAGATCCTTAGTCTGCTATAGTAAAACAGACCAGAGTCTCTTGTGATAATTAAATCTGCGCGAAAAAAAAATATATATATATAATTCTATTTAAGATTAACAAAACCCAAAAATGACAACTCCTTCTATTTGTTAAATGTAATTAAAAGTGATGTGCAGCCGGTTTCTGTTGATATAAAAAAAAGTGGTTGATCCCACAAGCCTACCGAGGCATTCAAAGCAAAAAGTCACTAGAAAACCTATGCAACAAAGTCATTAACTATTCTAAACACACATACAATAACTGAAAAACTAAAAATAATTATTCCACGATCAGTTTTATCGTTAATACGAAAACGCACAAGTAAAATTATCATCCCTCACAAAATTTTAAAATCTTCAAGACACGTACACGAAGAAATTTAACACCTGCTACTAAATAAATAAAAAAAAAATTTTCCCACAAATTCTTATGCACAAGTAAATTTATCATCCCTCACAAAATTTTTAAAATCTTCAAGACTGACACGTACACGAAGAAATTATACAATTAACAAAAATATCATACCTCCTAAATAAACAACTTTCTTTACACGTCATTTCCCTTTTACACTCATATTCGTATTTGCATCAAAACAGTATTTTTAAAAATTTGTAGCGTTTTTTTATTTTCCCATAATAATAGTACTGAAAAAAAGCGCTAAAATGCAATAATAAATAAATAATATTCTTCTCACTTTTGTATGGAAAAAGTAGCTAGAAAGCCGATGCAGCGTAATCAAAATAGATAACCTTCAAACCATTTGCTATTTTATATATATATAACAACTAAAAATCCTAAATTAATATTCAAGTCGACGATAAAATCCCGACAAAATACCCATTTTGTTGGTATTTTGGTTTCCCGGTTTTTAAATTCCTATTATAAATATTTTAAGCATTTCTTTATTTTTCAAAAAAAAGCACTAAAATGGCCAATATAATAAAAACATGGCAACACTTACACCATGCACCCAACTTTTGTATGAAAAAGTTGCGTTAGAACCGCTCTAAACACACTACTCAAGAAGCTTTGCCAAAGAAACCATAGGTCAAAAATAAATTTCGAGCCCCGGGTTTTTCAAAATAGTAAGATTTTTCAAAATATTCCAGAAAAGAGGCAAACAAATTGTATTTGATCTGGCCAGACCTGTATCATGCGGTTTTTAGAGTCGAGAAATCCATTAATTTTTTTTTTTTATTGCCGCCAGAGAACGTTTTCATACACTTTTTAGAATTTATCGTCTTTTTTTGTGGAAAATTGACGAATATTTCTCAAAATGCAATCTCGAATTTTAAACGAAAGCGTTTTAAGCGTTCTAAAAATATGTTCATACGAATTGCATTTTCAAATTTATTGTGTTTACAATTTTCAATTTGTACTGCAGAAACAGAAAAGGAGTAGAAAGTCCGAATATAATAAAATTTAATTAATCATTTAATCATTTATTTATTTATTTATTTATTGGTATTCCTATACAACAGGACTTAAAGTCTTATAATTATAGTACAGGATAAACAATTCGTAGCAATTTCTTATGTGTCACACTATAAAAGATTATAACAATAAACATTAAAATAAAAGAAATTAATACAATAAAGCAATAAATCAAACAATTTTAGACATAAAGACATTCATTTTTAAGTACGGGAATAAAAATTAAAAATACATTTCCTAAACTGCGTTGCATTACTAGTAAATTGAACAGTTGCTGGTAGTGTGTTCCAAAGACGAATACTGTGAACGAAAAACTGCCATTCAGAAACTAACTTCTTGAATCTTATCGGGATCAGATTGTTATTTCTTCTTGACTGCGTAAAAGTAACACGTTCAAATAGATAAGTCGGCATGCCAGTATAGATTATTTTATGCAGAAGAGTTAGGCATCGAATATTTAACATGTCAGAAAAACGCACTCCATAAAGTTTACTTTCATAGGGTGTAACATGTGAGAAACGTCCTAAGTTGAAGACATATCTCAGAATGGCATTATATGTAGAAGTTAATTTCCTGGTGCTTTTTTGATCACAGCTTGCAAAAACCTCGCTGCCATATATTAAAGCTGGAATAAGATATGTCTTAGCCAAAAGCATACGTATGTTGAACGGTGTTGAGTGCTGACTTGCCCAAAGCGAACGAAGCATCGCAAATACTTTTCCTGCAGCAGCGTTTATATGATCTGACCACGTAAGTGAAGAATTAAAAATAATGCCAAGGTTTTTAGTCTTTTTTACAATTTCTATTTGTTGCGAGTTTAATATTATATTGGGCTCAACAGTTATTTGTGTATTGTTTCTGTGTTTCTGAGATGAAAAATAAAGTGGGGTTGGTCATACATTTGACCATCTAGGGGCATCCTACGCGCTGTACCGGCTATATTTAAGAATTTCAACCATACACATATGGAGGTTTGATAAAATTCTTAAATTTGGCTGCTGCAGCGCCTAGGATGCCCCTAGATGGGTCAAATGTATGACCAACCAAACTTTATTTTTCATCTCAATCATTTATTTCTAACATACCTCCATTCCTTAAGGGGGCTGCCATACAAAATGTGCAATGCAGACTAGAGAGATATGTTGAAGAAAAAGTGCCATAAATGCCCAGGCGTTGCCACTAGTAGGATAAAATGTATGACCGACCTCATTTAGTTTTTTGTCTTTCACATTTTCTCGAGACATACTTTCCCCTTATCAACATTTCTTAGGGGACTCCCATACAAATATTGCGTTTTATGAAATTCTTAAATCAATTAAAATTTGTCGACTTTTGTAAATAAAATCAAAAATTGCATACAGATTTTAATCATTTATGGCATGTTTTGTTTTTTATATGTCTGCAAAAAATTAAAATCCTAGCTGCATTTTCCAATTTTTAATGAATTTAAAAAAAAAAAAAATTTCGAAATTTGAAAAAAAAAAATATTTTTTTCACAAAAATTATATTTCTAAAACGACTGCTCATATTAAAAAAGAAATTTTATTGCGGAATTTCGGGTTTTTCAGTAATTTCAAAAAACTAAACCGTTTACGCGAATATATCGACCCCTTTGCGCGAAATTATCGTATGTTACAAAAACCAAATTTTACAGGACAACAATTTTTCTACTTTTCCCTGCTTTCGCTTGCAATATCAAAATAAAAAAATATACATTCAATTTTTGGAGCAGCGAAGTGGAATTCGACTACATTATTTTGTCAGGTGACGTCTCTTGAAATGTAGAACAAGATTGCATAAAAAACTCAATTTCCTAAAAATTGGCATATACGATAATTGTACGCAACGGGGTAACTTGTGCAATCTGCTACTTATTCGAAATAACGGTATATCTCGAAAACAAGAGCCAACCTGTGGTGGGCACCATTGGATTCAGCGTACCCGAATTATGCTTAAACGCCATGTGCCCAGCTTGTCTAAAAAAAAAGTGTAAATTTCGAGCACAGTGTAATGGAAACAAATACTTTTGAAACACTTTTATATTTTAAATTCTTCGCCTGTGTTCTTTATTTGTTGCACATATCAGATGCGCTTTTTTCTAAAAAAAAATTCCATTTTCTTTTAACACGATTACACAAGGGATTAGATTACTTTAAGCTCTATTGTAACATGCACATACAACTTGTCCACGTGCAAGAAAAACTTTTGTAAAAACAAGAATGAATGCTATGTTCGGCTGCGTTGAATCTATAATACCCTTCACAAAGAATTTTATTTTTTTTGAATAGACTTTATTTGTTAATGTTAGGTGAACATATTTTTGAATCCAAAATGCAGAACACAAATTGGCGTTGCCGTGATTAGACAACCACGAGCTTATTTTTCAAATTTAGCCCGTTTTATAAGCAAAACTATTGTTAAAAGCTTTTGAAAATGGCGATCCAATTTTTTGGCTTAAAAATCTCGGATTTCATGCTTTTTTTTGATGTAAACTTGAAATAAGAAAATTGTTTACTATAAATTTATCGAAAATCGAAAAGAAATATTAACGATCTTAAAACATGATATACGTTTAAAAACTCTTAGCCAGCAATAAATTTACATAATGTTCAATGGGTATTTTTTTGAAATTCTGGTAACGCTTTTTTTGATATTTTACTTTAACTGTTTCAAGCTTTTCATAGTTTTTGCCGATGCAGTTTTTTCCAGCTCTTTCAAAAATCTCTGCTCCACAGTTGGACAAGAAATATTAAAGTAATTCACGTCACAATTTTTAGTAGTTTACGCCAATTATTTTAAGTTTAATAGTTGCTCCATTTGGTACTATTTTAGATAAAAACGCTATATTTAATGAGGTTGGTAACGCGGCTCCACGAAAAGCCCCCCAATGAAATAACGCCCAAACGAGAAATGAAATATTCCCCAATTTTTTTTCATACATGTTTGGGTGTTATTTCATATGAAAAAACTCCCAATTTTTTTGGGCCGTTTTTCATTTTTTTTGGGAATTATTTCATTCTTCATTTGGGGTTTTCAAATTATGAATAACACCGAACAAATTTTTAAAATTCGGGGCTTGTTTCATCGCGTGTTTAATTTGGGTGTTATTTCATTTTTAATTCGGAGGTTATTCCATTTTTAACACTAAAGTAAAGTATTGAAATCTTGCTTCGCATACTAAAGTTTTTCTGCGTGACGGCCTGCGGCCGTGCTCAGGGATTTTTTCCTCCAGTAGGACGCGGCAGGTGGCTTCGCTGAATGAAGTTTTCCTGCGTGCGTCACAAGAATAAAAAAATTTTTTTCAATGATAACTAAGGATTTTCCCTTTTACAGAATGTTGACACCATGCGTAACACTATTTTGGAAAAGTATGGCTTTGCCTCTCATTTGTGAAAAAAAATATGGCTATATCTCTCATTTCGCAAAATTTTAAATATGACCTTGCCTCTCAATGATTGGGCGATAAGACCATAACGGCTTTATCTCCCATTCAATTGAGCAATAAAGCCATTATGGCCTTACCTCCCATGGTTAAAAAGCACCCCCCCCCCCCTGTAAAGGCCAAACGTAGAAGGCAAATTGTCTTCCGGACTGCAAAAATAGAGCAGGGCTACAAGGATCTACGGGCGGGTAAAATAACTACAGCAATATTTTTGAACCGAATATATCCTTATTATTAAGAAGACGCCTGCGGGCCTCCACACGATTCATTTCAATAATTTTGCGACTTTGCTGTTGGTCCATATTGACTTCATGAAATCCTTGGTGAAATTGACTCTTTTATGAATTTTGGGCATAATTTCATTTTTGTTGCTGATGGGGTTAATTTCATTGGGGGTTATTTCATTTTCACCATTGAGTGTTATTTCATATGAAATAACATAAAAATATTGGGGGTTATTTCGTTTTCGTTTTGGGGTTTATTTCATTTATTTTTCGATGTTATTTCATTCACTGTTTTTGGGTGTTATTTCCTATTTTTTGGGGATTATTTCATTGGGGGCCATTTCCTGGGCGTTATTTCATTGGGGGGGCTTTTCGTGGAGCCGGTAACGCTATTCAAATGACTTTGAACATATGTTTTGTGCAAGAACTTGCACTTGCTTGTGGGTAGTGCGAGGTGCAAGTGGCAGTAGCGGTATTCAATGTTTGGTGCGGCTTAGGTTGCAACGGTTTGGTAGTGCAATAATTTTATCATTGACAGTGAGCGGTATTTTAAGCAACTTTGCAATGCTAGATGTAAATTAGATAACAGCTGTTTTACGGAATTTTTGGTCGTGAAAATTTACAAAAAGGTGTTTGATTATTTTGTGAAATTGTTTTAAAATGCCACGAAGCAGTGCAAAAGAAAATATTTTCGCAGCATTAGTAGAAGTACGCCAATCATTGGCCTTTTTATAATATGCTTTTGCTTACGGACTTCTCTTAAATACTAACCTCTATGTTTTCTGACTCTTCCAAATAATCCAAAACAGCTTTTATTTCGTCTGCCGTCCACTTTTTGTTTGGGTTTTTCTATTTTTAATTTTTTATTTATAGTTGTCGGCTCCATATCTTAAATTTTGTTTCACGATTCTAAATTATTGTTTACAAATGTCAGCTGTTCGAGTATCAGTTATGTAAACGCAATACATGTAGCAATAAAAAGCTAAACAGTTTTAGTGTCGCGCAAAAGCAATGATTTGACAATTGCAATTCTGTATATTTTGTTGTTGGATTGCAAGTCCATTCGCATCAAACACTGAACTACGCTATTGAGAAATTATTTTCTTCATAGTTGTTGTTATGTTAAAAAATTATTAATTCATTAGCATATTAATGCATTTGTGCCAGGTCTATATAAAACTAAAGGCGGCGCGCAAAATGACCCCAGGAAATATGGCCTCAAAATTTTACATGAGAATACTTGCCGGTTATGCAGGGATGCTGTAGTAAGCAAATCCGGTGATTCTTATACCATAGAGGAGAAAATCCTTGCGCCAGCCAAAGGCCGGCTATGTATTGAATCTTAAGTTAGCAAAGCCAGTTTTCGTCATACCATAGAGGAAAAAATCACTGCGCCCGGAAATTTTGGATTTCTAAACTTGGGATTTTAAAATTCGGGATTTTGAAATTTAAGTTTCGAGCATATTTTTAACTTTTTTGGGGCAAAAATTCACTGAACATTTTTCATAACGAGTAATTACCACAAATTTAGGGTCTTATTTCATATTATTTTTGGGGCCATATTTCCCAGCGCCAAAACTAACAGCATATTGACCCTTTTGCATGAAATTATCGTATGTTACAAAAACCAAATTTTACAGGACAGCAATTTTTCTACTTTTCTCTGCTTTCGCTTGCAATATCAAAATGAAAATATACATGTGCTTTTTGGAGCAACGAAGTGGAATTCGCCTCAATATTTTGTCAGGTGACGTCTCTTTGAATGTAGAACAAGATTGCATCAAAAACTCAATTTCAAAAAAATGGCATATACGATAATTTCGCGCAAAGGGGTCGATATGGCGAATTTCGTTACCGTATTGTTAGAGTTTTTTCTGGAATTTCCCGGAAAATCGATTGTTTTCAACTCCAGCTTTAAATAGAAAAAAACTTTAAAAAAATACTTTTAAGTAGCTTGTGAGTGCGCGCGCTTTGAACAGACGAACATGGTTAAATCGACTTAAAGTTACTCAAGATTCTATATGAGTCTTGCATAAATATTCAATTGTGTCACACACGGAGTCACAAACCTTATTTACCCACATTAACCACTCGTGTTGATAAAGAGTGCGAAAATTTTATTTCAGTTTCTGTTTTAATTTGGATTTTATTTGACTGAATTTCAAATTAAGACCAGTGGCTCTTAATTTTTTTTTATTTGTTGTTGTTTTTGAACTTATTTATCTCATTGCTTGTTTCGGTTGTTTGAATTTCAACGCCCTCACTTTTGAGTCTTAACATAGTTTTTTTTGTTTTTGTGAACTCGCTCATTTAAAAGTGTATTTAAATTAACGAACTCTGCAAATGTTGAGAGTGTTAACGACCTTATTAGTTGTTTTATTGACCCATATTTATAACCATGTCTTTTTTAACTTGCTTCAAATGTTTCATTTATTTAAATTTAATAAATTTGGTCTTAAACGTAAATAGAAGTTGAAAAGGTAAAAAAGAAACAGAAGCTAACAAATATGGAAATACATATTATTGGGAACTTTAGCATGTTATTTAAATTAAAGTGTTAAAATGTTGCTACCCGGTATGCAAAATAAGTCGAATTTTTGTATCGTTTTTAAATAAAGTCAATATCAAGCATGTTTTTCTATGTGGAGTGCGAAATGAAAGTGTGTCGAAATAATATTTTTTTTTTCGACACGAGTTTTCATCCAAATACAATTAGCCAATTCACAAAGTGTTCTTAAGTGCTAAGGAGTTAAGTACTTTTTTAGGCTAAATAGCACTGTTGTGAACAGCCTGTTGTATTATCATACGATAAATTAGTGTAAATTTAAACATTAAAAGACAAAAAAAAAACATAACAATCTATTTTTTACTACGTGAATATAAACCTAACACATGATTACAATACATCGCGTTCAGAAAAAATATTAGCCGCCGATAATTACGTATGCTATACAGATTATACATGAACATTACTTGCAAAGGTTTTGCTCTATTCAGTAAAACAAACAATTAAAAACTCGACAACAAAACTATCTTTAAGACGTGCAAACATTGTTTTTAAACGAGCACAGTAGTTTCAGAGACATCGTACAGGTGTAAGTAGAATTTTAAAATTTTTATTTTTAAAACTTCATGAAAAATAAAAATACAATAACGAGCCAGTTGCTTGCCCTAAAGCAGGTAGCTAAATACATTAAAAAAGAATCGGGCCCTTTTTGAATGAAACTAGAGCACAACATTTGATTTTAATCACAGAACAAAACTGATGGAAATTTAAATTTTTTTACACAAATTTAAGCCAAAAATTTTAAATGTTTTTATAAAATTTTTATTTTGTTGGGTCAAACTTTTATGTTAAATTAAGAAATAATGTTTATTGTTGTCGTACACAAAAAATTGTTATTTTAATTTAATTTCAACAATATTATTGTTACTGTAAACATTTCAATGTTTATCGCAATCATAAATTTGGGCATTGTTGACCGAAAAATAATTTTTTTTATAACAAATAAATAATAATAATTTTGAAAACATATTAAAATTTTTACAACCATAACATGATAAGATTCTATACGTGTAGTCATAGTATGCGTATGAAGCAAACAATTTATCTTTTCTCTAAAGCTGGGATCCACCATTGCCGCAAATGCACCAATATGGCACAATTTTGATTGTGCTTTATTGACGCACAATAAAGAAATTGCACCAATCAAATATTCTGAAATCACACGATTGGTACAAAGTGAAATGGGTACAATAATTGCCGCAGCACATTCACACGATTGTTATTACTTGACAACTGTGAAAACAGCTGTTGTGGTAGCTTTTTTATTTATTTGGAAGTTCTACACCTTTTCCAATTGTAATTCAGAAAGCGTCAACTGTAATTCCGAAAGCGTCAATTGTAATTCAGATTAGTCAGTTTTAATTCAGAAAGCGTCAATTGTAATTCAGATTAGTCAATTGTAATTCAGAAAGCGTCAATTGTAATTCAGATTAGTCAGTTGTAATTTAGAAAGCGTCAATTGTAATTCAGATTAGTCAGTTGCAATTCAGAAAGCGTCAATTGTAAATGAGAAATTGTCAATTGTAATTCAGAAAACATCAATTGTAAATCAGAAATTGTCAATTGTAATTCAGAAAGCAAAAAACTTGCATTAAATATTTATTTTTATTTTTTTATAACAAAAGAAAAAATGAACACTAAAGAGCTAATATTTGGTTGTATTTTTAAATGCATATATTTATGATTATCGACCGACCGCCATGTCATTCATTGAGGACGCAGAAGCTTGGTGAACTGTACAGTGTTGCACAGCACGAGCGCAATCACCCCCAGTTATGGTATTTGTTGCACGATCTATAATTTCCTCCAAGTAGATCAATCTTTGTTCTATCACGCCAGGACCTGCAACGTTTGGAACACGAATGTTGTTTTTGGCATAGGCTTTAACTTTGGACCAAATATTTTCAATGGGATTTAGCATTGGAGAGTAGGGTCCGAGCCGCAAAAGAGATGCTGGCGTACTATTGATTACTCTTTCAAGGTTTGCATGACAAGGTGCGTTGTCAGCAACAATCACCAAATCTTCCAGCAAATTACCCATATCTTGCCACTTTTGCATTAATGTAATCACCCAGTCATTTGCTAAATGTGCAGTAAATGAACCCCTTATACGTTCCAAGTGTACGATTCCTGTAGTTGAAATTGCTCCTATTAAATGTATGTTAGGACCTCTTGATGCTGGAAGGTGTTGTACTGCTCTATCCCCAGCTCTTGCACGGCCTCTCGTTCGACGGCAAAACAAATTAAAATTGGTTTCATCCATCCAAACAATTTGCTTTCCATGCTGTATGTAGTGGTTCAAGGATTGAACATATTCAGCTCTTTTCCTTTTATTTGCCTCAGAGTTCATTGTAACAGGTTCAAAGTGTACTTGTTTTGTAGTGAACATTCTGCCTTCTAAATAATTACCTATTGTTGACACAGATAACGATTTGTTGAAATGACTTATAACCTTTTCTTTAAGCTGCATTAATGTTATGGTAGAGTCTTCTTCTACCCACGAAAGCATCAAATCAATTTCATCATTAGAAAGGATTTTTGGCTTTGTACCACCTTTTGGCAACATTTCGGTATTACCAGATTGGATCCAAAAATATGCGGTCTTATATTTAATTCCTAGTGATGTAGCCAAACCTATCCAATCTTCACCTCTGTTAGCACAATTAACTATTCTTTCACGGTCTTTTGCACAATGTTTTTTATATTTTTTTCATTCAATTTCATCTTTTCCAGTCACTATTGCTCTGCAGATTGGACAAGCACTATCTTCAACATCCGTTATGGGCTGTGCGCACTTCTTGTGAAAGAAATGTAGGCATGGTAGCAAGCGTATAACTGAATTCCTTGTCATAACAGATTGGCAAATTGCACAATTATCCTTAAATTCCATTTTTTTTTTTATTTATGTCAATATAACGTTTTAAACTGTTTAAAGTTTTAAATAGACTATGTATTTACATATATTTAAATGGATTCAGAAATTTTATTGCAAAAAAAAAAAAAAAATCACGGGCTACTATGTTTATAATTTTTCCTCACAAAACTTTTAGTGATTTTTCTTTTTTACATTTATTTTATTCTGAATTACAATTGATGCTTTCTGAATTACAATTGACAATTGCTGATTTACAATTGACGTTTTCTGAATTACAATTGGCAATTTCTGATTTACAATTGACGCTTTCTGAATTACAACTGACTAATCTGAATTACAATTGACGCTTTCTGAATTACAATTGACTAATCTGAATTACAGTTGACGCTTTCTGAATTTCAACTGACTAATCTGAATTACAATTGACGCTTTCTGAATTACAATTGACTAATCTGAATTACAATTGACGCTTTCTGAATTACAACTGGAAAAGGTGTAGTTGGTATGTTCATTAAAAACGAAAAATTTGTTCATAGGTACTCTACAATTTTTTGTTGAATAGTTTTATTAGAAATATTTTAAGAAAATTTTATGAAATTCCAAAAATTAGTTCAACAATTTCGAATGTTAGTTTTATTAAATATTTGATAAAAATATTAGCACTTAGCAGCTACATTTGTTAATAACAAAAATTAAAAAAAAAAAAAATTAAAATGCATAATAAATAAATACATATTTATCTTCATTACTTGCTAAAGGAAACACAAAAACGTAAAATTTATTTAAAAAAAAGGCAAATATTGGCGCTATTGTGTTATTTGATTGCCGCACAAGAAGGCAATAAATATTGGTGCATTTTTGTTATTTTTATTGACGCGCGGTTGCATAGCAAACAGTCACACGATTGCCGCACCAGGGTTGCATTTGATTGGTAAAAGTAAGCACAATATTGTCCTCGATTGGTACATGAGCCAATTGGTTGTGCAGTCACACGGTTAGTGTATTAAAAAGTGTGAAAATTGGTGCATTGCGGCAATCGTGTGATCCCAGCTTAATAATATTATATAAGCGTTATTTGTTAAATAATTTTGAATCAATTGTGTCGTTTGTTTTAACCCTGTTAGTGAGCGATTACACAATTTAAAGAAAAATTCCCATAAAAAGGAATAAGTTTGAAGAAATTAAAAAAATAAGGAAACTAACGGAGTTCAGTATTAGTATTGCAATAGTGCAAATGCAAAATATCAAAGCTCTTTTCTAAAATCCAAGAACAAAACACACAGACAGTGGATCTTTTGCAAGCCTAATATTGAACTACGCTTTTGTATTTACATTAAGAAAAAACTGTATAGTGTCATTGATTATAGTAATAGGATTACTTCTTAACTTATTTTGATTAACATGACAATAATATGGTTACTTCTTAGCTTATTATGATTAACATGATAATAATATCATTAAGGGAAAAATATTATGATGTTTAAATAGTTTATATAGTATGCATTCTTTCAAGGTCATTAATTTATTAGTATTGGGGTTATTTTATTGAACTATTTATGGTTTTTAATCCAAATTTTTAATATTTTTAATTAGGCTTAAGTTCATTAAATTTAATTTTCATTAAATTATTTTTATGAAGAAAGGAATTTTACAACATGAAAATCAATTAAAATTTACTAATAATTTTTCATTCTTGACTCAATCTGGGCTCGAACCCAGGTGTTTACGGACAGGTTACCCTGACATGTTTCGATTGCAACCACTCAATCTCCTCAGAGGGCTTGCCGTTTAACACTCGCAGCCATCGACGACTGCTGACGTCATTAGTCAAACATCAATCCTTAAACCAAATTGTATTCAACCTTTGGTAGATCGAAATTTGCTTTGAATGATTATCTATTTTAATTTATTTTAACATGTTATCCCTTTATATTCTGTTTTTTTTTTTTTTTTTTTATGTACTTTGAACTTCAAGAAGAATTCTTGACAGTCCATGGACTAGTTCATTTTATCAAAATGGATCAGGTGGTCCAATTTTATTTGCAGGGTTGCATTTGTATTGTCTTTGTCTTCTTTTGTGTTTATTGCACTTGTCTTGTGCTTGTTTTATTTTAGTTGCTCTACCCTGCGGCCACACGATCAAGTTGTTCTTGATAGTATTTTAAATATACTGCTTATCAAAACTTACATAAATTGAAACCTGTGACGTAGGCTGCATTCAATTTGTAAGCAATTTACTTTCTTGATGTCATCAAAAAACAATTTTTAAAGAAAAACATGTTATCAGCTGTTAAATTGAAAGTAAAATTTTCAAACAAATGGAAAGGTGAAATTGAAAGCCATCACGTGGTCTAAGATCGATCAGACGCTATCGCCCGCATTATAAGCGACCTGATCGACTTTGACTTTGAAAGAACGCCCAGTCCAAAGCGCCAAGACAAAAGAAGAGAAAACAAGGCACTTGTCATCGACAAATAAACAAAGCAATATCTCCAACGGAGAAAGTTAACAACTAAAACACAAAACATTATAAAACTCAACGGCACTTTCAGTGCAACAACAAATTAATAAACCATAAATAAACCAATTTAAGATAAAACAAGCACATAAGTTTGAACAAACAAGAACAATTAAAACAAACACATAAATCTAAACAAACAAGAACAATCAATCAAATCGAAACAAACAAATTAAAACCAGTGGTAAAATAAATAAATTTATATATTTACAGCCGTATTCATAAACATTTTAAACATCATTTCAAATCTGTTTTAAGCATAAATCGTTAAAATTGTATTCATAAGCGAATATTACCTTAAAAATCCTATTTTAAACCTTGTGTAAATAAGCGAATATTAAAATTGGTTGGATCCTTGTTTAAACCTATTTTAAAATGGCATTTTTGCTTTGTGTTTATGCACATTTTGAAAATTTTTGCGAGAAATTTTCATTCAATATATTATTATGTATTTATGCGTTAATAATAAAATTAAATTCAAAAATATGTATGGATATTATTAATATATTTTTCAATTTCCCAAATTAAAGCTTAAAAAATTATTAATAGTACAAAATTAACTAGTGATGTGTAAACGATCAAAACATATAAAATAAAACTCGTTATTTGAATACTTTTTTTATTAGCAATAAAGTCAACACATAAATTGCACTTTTACTAAATAATTTTTGAACTAATTTTATTTTTTTAAGTAAAAGAGAAACCATCGTACAATTATTCATTTATAAAAAGCAATTTTACTCTCACACACGACAAAAAAAATTGTATATACGAGTACAAGTATGGATTAATAACCACAGTTTTGCATCGTTATGATTCAAGTGGCAAATAAAAGAGTTAGCGTTGCCACCATTTAATTAAAAAATACGGTAAAACGTTTATTAGTTAAAATGCTGATTATGAATACGAATTTTAAAAAAAGCTTTTTTAGGCTTAAAATGTTTTTTAACTAAAATTCATCTAAAACCTGAATTATGATTTTTTTATGAATACGGCTGTTAAAGTTTAAACATTCCAACCACCAAGTAAGTAAGTGTAATCAACTCCTTTGAATTTAAGTGTATCTGATATAAAACAATACTATTGTACCTTACATACATTTATTATATTTCGTGTAATAAATAATTTAAATTATCTACTTCGGCCACGACAATTTTCCAATTCACGATTTTAATTTGTTTAATGCTGCTCTTGGAATATGTTTACAACAACCATGTTATTGCTTAGCGTGTAATTAACTCAATTTTCATAAAAATTTCCGTTAGGTCAGTTAGTAAAACCCGCGACCAGCGTTACCGTTGTGATACTAAAGTATCAATTTGACCCTTTTTTGACGGTGTTGATACCTTTTATGACCCTTTTTTTAAATTATACTTTTGTATCATTATCACCTATTTTGTGACACTTTTTGACCCTTTTATGGAAATAGCTCTCACATTTTGTTTTTTGTCGACACTGCGGATCAGAAGTGCTAAACAAATGTTTTCGAAATAAGCATTGCTTGATATGGAACAGACTCAAAGTATAAACTTACAATTCCATGCTTTCTTCTCCTTGATTTTTTATAGTAAAGTACAATTTCCCTAAAACCAAACATAACTCATATAAATATTTGTTATTTTTTAGAGTGGTTTCTTTTCAAAAAAAAAATTTTACATTTTATTAAAAAAATGCAATTTGGTGTTTTGCTCTCTTAAAGAGTAGCATGTTTTATTCAAAAAAATTCGCCCTTAATAATGGCAAAAGGTATTGAACTTTTCGCCTTCTTTTGAATCGACAGGGTTGAGAGTGCCCTAACAGGAATGAGGTAAAAATTGCTAAATTAGCTGAAATTTCCATATATTTGGTAACAGCGGTATGATAGCAAAGTCTTATATTTATTAAAAATCGTAAAAGCTTTAAAAAATCTGACACTTACAGGAAAAAATCGCTTTAATCGAGAAAATGGTTACAATTTGCGAACGATTGCAAAATTTAAAACAAACACTAGAATTTTTTGACATCACTAAATCGGAAAATTACATAAAAAATATTTAAAAATTAGCTATGTATAATGACAAAGAATAAACATTTTGTCAGGTGTTTAACCCTTATGTGCGTGGAAAAAAAACACCTTCTATAGGGTGGATAGGTACCTGGGTACCTTCATGCAAATTGGATGAGAAATCTAATTTTTTGTCTTGTATTGTATAAAAAATCGATGGTTAATGATATAATATTAGAATTTTACTCTGGTTTTCCCCTTTTCATATATTTTTTAAAATCCTACACCCAAAAAAAAAAAAAATTTGTAATATAAAACACCTTCTATAGGGTGGATAGGTACCTGGGTACCTTCATGCAAATTGTATGAGAAATCTAATTTTTTGTCTTGTATTGTACAAAAAATCGATGGTTAATGATATAATATTAGAATTTTACTCTGGTTTTCCCCTTTTCATATATTTTTTAAAATCCTACACCAAAAAATAAAATTTGTATTATAAAACGTATACAGGTACCCAGGTACCTGTTCACCCTATTAAGGGTGCAAAAAGCAAATTGATATGCCACGCCCCCCCACCCCCTCCCCCAACTGATATTGTATATAAACACCTATGAAAATATAATAATAACAAAAAGTTAGGAGTTCTCATGAAATTGTAGAATTGTAGACTAAAATCTTATATAAAAAATTTCGATTTGAAAAAGCAATAGGTACACAGGTACCTGTCCACACACATAAGGGTTAAAATAGGATAGAGCATTCCATAAAAAAATTAAGTTTTTTGAGCTCTTCCTACCTGAAATATTATTTTTTTGTTTGCTTATAAAAAAACTTGATCTTATTTTGTTCATTAAAATGGGAAATATGTACTGCAAATAAAAAACTTGACCCTTTTTTTATTGAAATACCCTTTATTTGACCCCTTTTTCTGGAAAATACCCTTTTTGTGACCCTTTTCGAAAATTTCCAACGGTAACCCTGCCCGCGACGATATTTCTCTCTCTAAGTAAGAGAGAAAAGTAGCTCAGCTGTGTTTTCAACGCCACTTGAAAAGTGAATTCGGCTTGGCTCTTATTTAGTTTATTTTAAAATTCCCCTGCATACTCCAATTTTGTTAACGAAAAAATATATTTGGGATTGTTTTGAATTTCTAGGACCATGCGCCCACTTTTCTGTCTGTCTTTAAAAATCAAAATGAATTTTTTACGCAGGCAGTCATCGGTACCATAAAATATATTTTCTCAAAACTAAACATAATCGGCTATAAAAAAAGGAAATATTGTACAAAATATGTAGAAGTTGCTATAGTTAGTTCTCACTAAATAAAAAAGAGATACTGCTTAATCATTTAATCATTTAGAAAAATAGAGCGACCAAATTTTGCCACCATTTTTTTAAATTCACTTGGTATTTGCATTAAGCGAAATTTATTTGGGCGAAGTGGATCCCAGATAGGGTACAGTCCTTAAAATACGACAGTTAATAAACGATAAAGGTGTCAGATGAAAAAATATTAAATTCGTTTAAAATGTGGATTTTCCGGCAAATATAAAAGATTCCATGGACTGACGCGATTCGAATGAAGAAGTGCTTAGACGTATGAATGTCGGACGTGAAATAATAAAAAAAATATATAAAAACACGGAAAACATCTTATTTGGGTCACATAATGCGGAATGGAAAATATAGAATTCTCCAAACTATTTTACACGCTAAAATTTAAGGAAGATACCCGAGAGGAAGAAATGAAGTAACATGGTTGGAAAACATTCAAGAATGGACAGGTCACCAAGACGAAAGAAGTGTTCTGAGGGCAGCCAAAATCAGACAACTCTCTATAACTGAATTAAAAACAAATATCGATACATACTTTATAATAATTGTATGATCGCTAATATCCGAATGCGGATTGGCAAATAAAGAAGAAGCAGAATGCTATGGTGTAGGCTCTCATAGGTTGGGCTTACAAAACTATAAAGAAAGTATAGTTGTAGTATTTCGATTGTTTATGTCTTTCATTTCGTTTTTTTATCAAGTTTGTCTTTTTGTTTCTGATTTCTACATTTTTGATATTAGACCCTTTAAGGTGCATATACATATATTTTAAAGCACCTTATGAATAATTGAATTGATTACACTGTATCCGTCTGTCCATCCATCAGTTTGTCTGTTAGCGTGTATTTATACCCTCTACAACTAGTTGTGAAAAGGGTATACTTAGGTTGTTATTCCGTGTGAAACTTTCTCGTTACTTCAGTAAAGTTAGGCCGAGTTAGCCATGTCCGTCTGTCTATCCGACTGTCTGTCTTTTGAAAAAACGTTCACCTTAGAAAATCTCAAAGGCAAAGAACAATATTGTTATCACATATTTTTAGTTATTCTTAAGCTGTTATGATACTTGCTATTTTTTGTATTTTTTCTATATTGGAGAACAGTGCAAATATATGTATTTGCATAGGAAAACTGACTAAGTGTAAAGAGTATGATTATATCATAAAAAGTCTTGAAATGTCAAACAAATATACATGTGTTATCGATAAATAATCTAAGACTGTCAAAAAAAATATAAAATTTTTTAACTTAAAATTGACATTTTCAGATTAATTGCACAGTGCAACAGCCGATGTGGGGGGTGAGAAATTCCAAGTCAGGGTGATGGTACTAGGTCAGTATAATAAAACCCTCAAAGGGTTTGGCGTTCGTATGTGTCAGTTTTTTTTTATGACATTTTAAATTTTTTCCTTATCTTGATGTTTTTTTGTTTAACATAACTCGAGAACCACTTGTCCGATTTTGCTAAAACAAACTCAGTAGTATAAAAATTCTGAATCCAAATGTGAAACAACCACCGTAAGAAATTGATAATTTTGTTACAACAACTAACATAAACACTGTTGCCAGAAGTGCATTTTGCATTTTGCTGATTTTTCGTTGCAAAAATGACGAAGTGAGATTTGCAGATTTTTGCTATCAAATTGCAGATTTTTTTGAAATTGAAGAAATTGTAAAAATTGGACTTTTATATTGAACTTTGTGACTAACTTTTTAAAAGATCGGATTTTGGGATCAATAAAAAATTTTAAAAGGAATAAATCCAAAGATTTTATTTAAATCAATATTTGAAATTTTATAAACAGTTTCCAAATTTAATATGCAAAGAACATAATCGTGCCTTTTGGTTAAAAAAAAATTTGCTTTGCCACATTCATCAGCTAATGTGGAACCAATATAAAGTTAATATACATAAATAAAACAAAGCAAAATCGTTCAGTTAAAATATCGCTTGAAGGAATTTTGTACACAAAAGACTTCCTTAAATTAAATAAATCAAATTATTTTAATACTCTCATTCAAAATAAAATTTTACGACAAATGACTTCTGAAATTTACAATAGATAAATGTATAAAATTATTTTATATACGATGATATGATACTATGTATGCACAATGCTTTTGAATATACATTTAAGTATATACATATACAGTGCGCTCGCGGTAACGTGAACTAATTAAAACCTAGGGAGATCATGTTAGCGAAATTGTTCACGTTAGCGATTGTCGAATTTCATAAAAAATATGTCTGTTTTACACGCTTGAACGTGAAATGTTTTTCTGATTATTTCCATTATTAAAATATAAATGTATATATTTATGAGTTTTATTATTATGTATTTCCATTACTAAAATATAAAAATAAAATTATTAATTAGAATTCATTACAAACCAAAATGAGATCACGAGAATATATCTATTGAATTAAAATTACATTGCAAACATAATTACTCATAACATTTAGGCATTAAAAAACTAGGTTATCTTTTTCTACTGCTTTTTCTTTTCTAATAAGTAGTTGAAATACTGTTTTCTCCCTTAAGCGTTTAACTACACTGAAGTCACTTTGATACACCATTGAATCTCCTGCCCATTGTAATGCATTGTTAAAAATTTCAATTGCCTCACATGCAGCAATTTTTTTAACAGGATCATCGGAAATGCAAACTTTATAGGGTGTAGGATCAATATTGTAGAAATTACAAACGGAATGACAAAGTTATTAATACCCTTTTACCTTCGGTGAAGGGTATAAACAATTGTTCACGTTATAGAGCTTTCTAAGTTTGTTCACGTTACAGAGTAGTCAATGTAAAAAAAATCTTGTTCAAGTTAGGCGGTGTTCACGTTAGACGGTGTTCAAGTTACCGCGAGTGCACTGTATACACACATTCGTATTACATATATTTTTTCTCTTTTGTATATATTAACTTTCAATTTTAATGTACCAAAAAAATGTTAGATATCGGCTTAAGTTTTAGTTTGTTGTACGAATCCGAAAATAAAAACAAAATCAACCCCAAAATAAAGTATTTTAAGTTCCCAGATATTTTGCAGATTTTAAAATTTTTTTTCCAGATATTTTAGTCCAATTTTTCAGATTTATTAGAAAAAATTTCTGGCAACAGTGAACATAAATGATGACGGAATGCACTAGGGCTTCCAATCGGGATTGGTTTTTCTGAATCCCGGGATTCGGGATTGAAGAAAATATTTCGGGATTCCGATTTCGGGATCCCGGGATTTTCGGGATATTTTGAATCCCGGGATTCACGGGATTTTTAAAAAATGTTCGGGATATTTCGGGTTTTTTAAAATTTTTTTTTATACCCAATAAAAAACAACTTAATTTTCGAGGTAAAATACACATTTCAAGATCATATATTATTTATTTGTAAAAATATAATAAAAACAAACTTTTATTATTAATTGATCAAAATTTTTATCCATATTTAATTATTGATTAAAAAAAAATTACACCATTTCCAATTGTTTTTTAAAATTTTGCAAATGAATTTTAAATTGTCCAAATATATTTTTAAGTTTTCTCAGGCCGGGTTTTTGAGAATTGGATTAAGTTTAAACTTAGTTTAACGTTGTATAAAACTCAGATTTTTCCGGCGAAAAGTAATACTTTTTATTATTTTTGCCACTATTATAGTTTACAACTCAACTCAGTTGATCTGAAATTGAACAACTCCTAGTGATGAGTTATAAATTTTTGATGGTTTTGTTAACCGCACTGTAGTTCTGTGTCTAAGGGGAGCCACACAGAACTATAACCAATCGTCACTTTTAATGTAGAGATGCTGGGTACCTTTGTTTTGAGAAATGGTAAAGTGCTGATTGGAATTATAATCACTCACAAGGGTGATTATAATTATAGAGTAAAGGGAAAGAAATAAATGACAATTAGAGAGTTGTCTAAGTGTAGGGATTTACACAGATTGTTACCTTTGGTTTCCAATCGTAGCGAGTGGGCACTTTGTTCACACTGGTAAGTAGGTATCTCTTCCTTGTAGGGAGTTAGTCAGATAAGTATTTAAAATTTAAACAAATAGTTTTAAGTAGGCAATTTCAGTTTAAGTATTTATTTATTGATTTTAAAGTTAGGTTAAGTTAACAATATTTAGGGGTTAATTAAGTAGGCGGAAGATTACTGCAAGTTGCTGTCGCTGTTGCTAAGGGCCAATTGAAAGAATAAAAAATGTCTATTCTAGAATTTACCAACATCTTCGGTTTACAGATAACCGAAGACGGCTGGAATAATTCATAATAACGAAATTCATAATAAACTATATTCATCCTTTTCCCTCTAAACTAGCGCTAAAATACCAACGCCCTCTCTAATTTAATTTATTTAACTTATTTTGAAAATTCATTAAGGATGTACAAATTCATATATTCAAAACAAGTTAGTAAAATTCAAGTAATAATAAATAATACGAAATAGCACAATAAATTCATAATAATTCCTACAATAATACATTTAATTCAAATAATAATTCATTTATAAATATAATAATAATAGTGTCTAAACTTGTTTAACATAAAGTTGTAAGCCATATTACAAAAACTGCAAAATTTCAACTGAACTAGAGTTGAGTTGTATAAAAGACCAACCAATTTTAATTAAGCAAAACTAAGTTGTTCCGTAAAAATTATGTATGCAAACTTTGTAATGGCGGCACAAATATGTTTTCTGATTAACTAAACCTAGTTTAACTGACATCTCAAAAACCCAGCCTAAATGTATTTAAAAATTATCCAAGCCTTTTAAATTTGTCAAATATATTATACAACTAATATAATTGAAAATTGTCCATATGTATTTTAAATCTATCCATCAACAAAAACACGTATCTTAATACAAGTTTTTAAAAAAATGTAAAAATAATAAAGATTATAAAAAAACGGGATCCTGAAAATCCCGGGATTAGAAATCAGAAATCCTGAGATACGGGATTCGCCTAGTATAGCGATAACCTCCCTTGAAACTTCAAATATGGTTAAATATAATGTTTTAATAAAATAAAGCTACAACTATACACTTGAACATATTATGGCTAACTTAACCATATAATTGTCACGGCAACCATATTATGGTTAAATTTATCTATCCAAAAGCTTTAACCATATTATGGTTGCCTCCAAAAATGTAATGGTTTATATATAATAACAATAATAAGTTCGAATTGATAATATTTTAAAACATTATATGTTTAATTTTAAATTTAAAATAAAATGTTAAAAAAGCAGCAACATGCTGGTCGTTTGCATTTTACTTGGTTTGCTTAAAATTCTCATTCATTTTATTTTAATTATTGAATAAGATGCATACATTTACGTAGAATAAACTAGTAAAGGGTGGTTAAATTTCAAGGGCCGATGTTGATTTTGAATAAAACACAAACTATTTAGGAAATTATTGTAATTTTATTTTATTATGATATATTGGTATTACTCAATTATGTATGGAACAAAATATTGGCCAAATGAGCGCCGCGACCACGGCGGCACACCTCCATCCGATGGTCCAAATTTTCGATGATCCTGAGGCATAATGGAGGTTCTATGCCGTTAATGTGCCGAATTATCTCATCCTTTAGCTCTTGAATTGTTGCTGGCTTATCGACGTACACCTTTTCTTTCAAATAACCCCAAAGAAAAAAGTCCAACGGTGTCAAATCACATGATCTTGGCGGCCAATTGACATCGCCATTACGTGAGATAACATGGCCATTGAATTTGTTGCGCAAAAGAGCCATTGTTTCGTTAGCTGTGTGGCAAGTGGCACCGTCCTGCTGAAACCACATATCGTCCACATCCATATCTTCCAATTCGGGCCATAAAAAGTTCGTTATCATCTCACGATAGCGAACACCATTCACAGTAACTGCCTGACCGGCCTCATTTTGGAAAAAATACGACCCGATGATGCCACCAGCCCATAAACCGCACCAAACAGTCACTCTTTGTGGGTGCATTGGTTTTTCGACAATCACTCTTGGATTCTCATTCGCCCAAATGCGGCAATTCTGTTTATTGACGAATCCACTGAGGTGAAAATGTGCCTCATCACTGAAGATGATTTTCTTCGAAAATTGATCGTCCACTGTTGTCATTTCTTGCCACCATTCTGCCCATTCACGACGTTTGGAATGGTCAAGAGGCTTTAGTTCTTGAGCCAATTGCACCTTGTAAGCGTGTCAATGCAAGTCTTTATGCATAATGTTCATCAACGACGAGCGTGAGAGGTGCAATTGTTGGGCACGACGACGAATTGAGGTGGACGGCTCTTCAGCCACACTATCGCGAACAGCAGCAATATTTTCTGCAGTACGAGCTGTACGAGCATGCACTGGTGTTCTCACATCTTCTACAGACCCGGTTTGGACGATCAAATTGACCAAAAAAATCACGAAGTGCACGATATGCATTTTGATTTGAACGCCCATTTTCATAATAAGTCTGGATAACTTTAACACGTTGTTGGATTGTGTATCTCTCCATGGTTCAAATTGAGTAAGTCTGAAATAGAGAAATGTCAAATAAAATTCGGAAAAAAACTTGGCGTTTAGGTGTGGTTCACAGAAAAAATGGCAATGAAGGTCGATTTTTAAAAAAAGTGGAATATAACCACTGTTGCCAATTTAGAGATTTTCCCGCTAAATCAAGCGTTTTTACACTGTCAATCGCGGGAAAAGTACGTTTTAGCGGTAAGTGGGAAATGTAGCGATTTTCAAACATCTCTCAGCGGCTCATTTTCGCTACAAAAACCTTTCTCAAATTTTAAATTTACAGATTTTATACTTTTTCTTATTAATTTTTTCTTGTTTTTCTGGCAAAAAAACTACATGTTAATGTTCAGGGTTTTACGTATTTTTGGGTGGCTTGTCATAACATCCATGGACACTATGACACTTTGCAAATTGACATTATGACACTTGCAAAAGTGTCATTAGGTCCATAATTTCTAAATAAGTTAAATAGAAAAAAATTATCTGCATACACGCAGAGAAAAACATGTTTCATTATGGTCCCAACCAACGAAACTATTTTTAAAGAAACTAATTTAACCATAATATGGTTGTCGGTGACAATGATTTAGTTGGTAAACATTTTTTTAAAAATTAAATATATAACGAAAACACTTTTGGGCGCAAGGATTTTCTAATCTATGGTATAACAAATACCGGCTTCGCTAACTAAAGCTTCTCTGCACAGCCGGCCTTCGGCCGGGCGCAAGGATTTTCTCCTCTATAGTATAACAAACACTGGCTTCGCTAACTAAAGCTTCTCTGCAAAGACGGCCTTCGGCCTGGCGCAAGGATTTTCTCCTCTATGGTATAACAAACACCGGCTTCGCTAACTAAAGCTTCTCTGCACAGTCGGCTTTCGTTCGGAAACAAGGCAGATTTTAGAAGCTTTACTTAGCGAAGCCGGTGTTTGTTATACCATAGAGGAGAAAATCCTTGCGCACGGCGAAGGCCTGCTATGATCCCAAATTTGTTTACATATTAATATTTTTCATTATAAGTTAAGTTGTGGACATTATGACACTTTGCAAAGTGTCATAACGTCCGCGGACGCTAAGACATTTCTTTGATGGACGTCCATGGACACTATGACACTGGACGTTATGACATGCCAGCTATTTTTGTAAGTTTAGTGAACTGAAGATTGTATGTGACAAATTTTTTTTTTTTTTTATTTTCAGCTACTATCTTGTTAGGACTGTATGTGACAATTCACAACTTTAAGCTTGCTAAAAATTTTGAAACAAAAGGTAAGGTATTGGTCTAAATTGTCTCGATATATCCCAAGCAAGATAATTCACTAACTTTCATCTAACTAATTTAATCTAATTGCAGCAAACAATTGCCAAAAATGGCGTATATGCTATAAACTTTTTTGAGTTTTTATAAAGGCATTTATATACCCTCCACCACAACTAGTTGTAATATACTAAGTTTGCCATTCCGGGTGAAACTGTTGAATATTCATCTAAGACCCCATAAAGTATATATATTCTGGGCTCTTGAGTAATTCTAGTAAATATAACCATGTCCGTTTGTTGAAAAAAGATAAATAATGGCATTAAATTATTTCAAGTTCTCCTTAGGTTCAGTAGGAAAAGTAGTACATATTTAGCGGGTTTGAAGTCCGATCAAAAAAAGCTGGCAACAGTGAACATAACACCTATCAGGGATTAAAAATTAAATAATATTATAATTTAACACAAAACAAACAAATTGAAAAATTGTTGAAATAAATAACCATTATATGATTTACATTGACCATATTATTATTAATTCTGACCATAATATGTTTAGTTTTGTCAAAATGATCTGAAATTTTGACCATACTATGGTTAATATTGAACATAATATGGTTAGTTTTGGCCATGGTTAATATTGACCAAAAAATATTAATTTTGATCATATTATGGTTGATTTCGGGAAAATTTCTGTTGACTTTAACCATACTATGGTTATATTTAAACATAATATGGTAACCTGCAAACATAAACATTGTCTAAATCCAACCATAGTACATTGCCCTTATAATATGATTACTTTCAACCATATTTTTTCTACGTGTATTATTAAATAACATTAAATCGTACTACAAAATTTCATAAAAATCGGTCCATAATCCCACTCCTGAAACGTTCTTATTGTCAGTGGAGGGTATCAAAGATTCGGCACAGGATTTTATTTAAGTTTTTAAAATTTTGTATTATTAACGAAATTTTTTATTAATTTTAGTTTGTTTTATTGTTTAATAAAAATGATTTTTTCACCGAGTTTTTTTTTAACTTTTTTGCTATAGAAACTGGGAACTATTTCCTTCCGAAGGTTACTTTATATTATATTCAACATTTTTTAATTTTTCGAATTTATTCTATGAGCTAAATTTCAGTTATGTATTTTATAAAGTCATTTCTGAAAAATTGAAGGAATAGGACTATTACAAAAAAATACTTTTTTGCTATCTTATCTCGACTAAATCAAAATGCCACAAAATGGACCATGGCGATTATTTTAAAGAAAAAATCGTCCAAATCGGTCAAGCCGTTCTCAAGTTATGCGATTAGCAACAGACAGCATTTCATTTTCATAGATAAATTTCAGAATAAAAATCAGCGGGTTAAACTTGGGAGGAGCAGTACCCCCCATAGAAAGAAAATATTAAATACCGAATATCTGCAGACAAGCCTTCAAGCTTTGTACGACCCACACTGATGGTAAATTACACCTTTCAAAATAACAATTAACGGGGTAGGTGCAGGGGGGGGGCAATAAATAAAATATAAATAAAGAGTGTATGGTTGTTTGTTTCCTGTAGACTCCTAAGCTACTGAACCGATTTTCCTGAAATTTTCAAAGTAATTTTTTTGATTGCGCGGCGCTAAACATAGGCTATTAATATTTTTAAATTTCAAGTGGGCGTGGCACCTCCCACACAATGGCAATAAAGATTTCTACATATTTGGAGTACTGTAACAGTGAAAGTATTCCAATTTTGTACAAATAGCCATGGGAAAAGTAGGCTTGGCTTCTCCCATACGAATGCACTTGAAATTTCTGTACACAATCTGTAGAACGGTTACTTTCTTTGTTATCAATACACGTGATCTCTCTTGAAAAAAATTTTACTAATTCTATTTCGATGGGGGTAGCAAAGGGCACCGGGTTAAGGTAGTATTTTATAAAAGAAATCACAATTACCTATTATCTAACATACAAAATATGTCTACTTTTTCACTTCCAGATGTTAAATTTATGGTAAAAGGTCATATTGAAATTATGCCAACATAATGGGTTAAAATCAAAAGAGATGGCAAACGAAATGATTGACAGTCTCAGAGAGTAAATTTGATTTTATTTTGAAAAAGGGCCAAAAATGCAAACAGGCCTGTTGGCCAAAAGCAAACACAGTGCTAAAGAAGAGGAAAAGAAGTGTTGAATCAAAAAAAAAACACAACAAATAAAAGTTTGTTAAACAAGAGAAGAAGAGTATTTAATTTGGATCGTGTGGTATGTAAATAAAGTGTAAAGACAATAAATAGTAAAATGAAATAACAGCGACAGAAACAAATTCAAAAATTCAAAGTTGGTAATGACAGCAAGTTAAATGATCGAGAGGTCTTGTATGAACTTTGGCAGTCTTAGTCTTTTTTGAAGCTTTAAAAGAAGCACACGTTGTAAAAACGAATAAAGCGCGATTTATTTTCTATTTTACCAACAATAATTTTTTTGTGTAGTTTTCGAAAATAGTACGACCAATAATTAACTGCAATTGGGTCAACGTGTATTACAAAGTAAATTAATGTATTTGATTTTTACCATAAAGTCTTCGAAATGAATTAACAAACATAATATCAATCAATAGTTATCTCAAATAAAATCAGAAAAAGGTATTAATACCTAAGTGCAATAGGTTTTAGTCTAATTAAATGATGGCCACTAAATGAAAACTGATTATCTAAAAAAACCAATATGTAATTAACAAACAACACTCAATAAAGCGGCTAGAAATTTTCGAAACATCTATCGGATTATAAATAATTACCTGCTCGTGCCAGGTCACCCAATTATTCTCGTACATTCTAGTGGCGTGCTAATAATTATTTGATTCATTGTGTAAAATTTGATAATAAAAATTATTAAGATTTTTATCTCTTAAATAGTACAACTCCCAGTGCATGTACATACAATATTGTATCTATTAGAACATACAGCAAAATGTATCTCAAATGAAATATAATTAAATGTGTGTCAGTGTATTTGTGTAATAATAATTAAATTATTAATAAAAAAAATATATAGAAAAAGATTAAATCCACAAAAGCAAAAGTTTAACCTTGTTTATACGATTCACTAACTAAGTGCTCGTAGTATGCGAGACCCCGTATGTACACCATGTAACAAAAGCGTTTTTAAGGCAAACGGTTTGTAAAACTGTATTTATATTTCCACATACTTAAATAGTGTACGACAAATTTCAACTTTTCGCCTCAGCCATAATCAAACTAACCAGATTCTGAAAATAAAGCTAAAAATAATAACCGTATTTCCCAGTTTTTCTAGATCATTTCATTTCGCGTCTTTGATTCATTAAATTTAAATGTGAATCCACCTGTCTATCACTTGGGGAAGTTTCGATTACACCCACACCCGTTGATCGAGATGCCAGATTTTTTGCTTAATAACTTCGTACTGTTCTCAGATATAATGTGTTAAAAGTGAGCTAAATCGGTCCTCGGGTTCAAAGATTATGATCACATTTCTTAAATTTTAATACAATTTCATATATTACACTACGTGACAATTTTTTGACCAAATGAATTTGACACCTAATCTTTATGTAAAATTTTCCGCTGAATCTGAATATGAAGTCAGAAAAAGTAGAACAGTTTTTGAGATATTCCACAATAACCGTTATTTCTGTTTTTAAAAAAGATGCTGTGACTGAAATGCGAATATCCAAAAAATAAAATTTTAGCCTATTTCAATACGAACATTTTGTGCCCAATAGGATCCGGATCGGTGCAAAAATGACAAAGTTACAGAAGATGAATTGAACTAACCCACCACGAATTAATATACAAAGCTTAATTTTTAGAAACAATAAATAATAAAAAATTGCTTAAAAGTATTGAATTTCTATGTGGGTTAAGTTACTAAATCTTCTGTAGCTTTGGCATTTTTGTACCAAGCTATATCTTGTTGGGCGCATAATGTTCATAATAAAATAACCTAATGTCGCATGCAATAAAACATTAGGATTTTTAAATCATGGTTTAAAAAAAATAACTTGAATAGAGCAAAATTGAAGAAAATCATAAAATTTCCAATGAAGCTTGAACTTTTGTCCCTTCTAACTCTGTCATTTCTTGACCAATCTTCACAAGCAATTCATGGTTATTTTAGAAATTTTATAACCTTTCACTAGAAAGAAAGAATTACATACCCCGTTTAAAACTTTTGAAGATATTTGCATTTCAGTCACATCATCTTTTTTAAAAACACAAATAACGGTTATTTTGGAATATCTCAAAAACTGTTCTACTTTTGACAATTCTGACTTCATATTCGGATTCAAAGGAAATAACACCCAAAAGCAGTGAATGAAATAACACCGAAAAATAAATGAAATAAACCCCAAAACGAAAACGAAACAACCCCCAATATTTTGATGTTATTTCATATGAAATAACAGCCAATGATGAAAATGAAATAACCCCCAATGAAATTAACCCCATCAGCAACAAAAATGAAATTATGCCCAAAATTCATAAAAGAGTCAGTTTCACCAAGGACCAACAGCAAAGTTGCAAAATTATTGAAATGAATCGTGTGGAGGCCCGCAGGCGTCTTCTTAATAATAAGGATATATTCGGTTCAAAAATATTGCTGTAGTTATTTTACCCGCCCGTAGGTCCTTGTAGCCCTGCTCTATTTTTGCAGTTCGGAAGACAATTTGCCTTCTACGTTTGGCCTTTACACGGGGGGGGGGGGTGCTTTTTAACCATGGGAGGTAAGGCCATAATGGCTTTATTGCTCAATTGAATGGGAGATAAAGCCGTTATGGTCTTATTGCCCAATCATTGAGAGGTAAGGTCATATTTAAAATTTTGCGAAATGAGAGATATAGCCTTATTTTTTTCACAAATGAGAGGCAAAGCCATACTTTTCCAGAATAGTGTTACGCATGGTGTCAACATTCTGTAAAAGGGAAAATCCTTAGTTATCATTGAAAAACATTTTTTTATTCTTGTGACGCACGCAGGAAAACTTCATTCAGCGAAGCCACCTGCCGCGTCCTACTGGAGGAAAAAATCCCTTAGCACGGCCGCAGGCCGTCACGCAGAAAAACTTTAGTATGCGAAACCAGATTTCAATACTTAACTTTGGTGTTAAAAATTAAATAAACTCCGAATTAAAAATGAAATAACACCCAAATTAAACACGCGATGAAACAAGCCCCGAATTTTAAAAATTTGTTGGGTGTTATTTCATTGGAGATTATTTCATAATTTGAAAACCCCAAATGAAGAATGAAATAATTCCCAAAAAAAAATGAAAAACGGCCCAAAAAAATTAGGAGTTTTTTGATATGAAATACCACCCAAAAATGTATGAAAAAAAAAATTGGGGAATATTTCATTTCTCGTTTGGGCGTTATTTCATTGGGGGGCTTTTCTCGGAGCCGAAAATTTTACATAATGATTTAGCTGTCAGATTCATTTGGTCACGACTTTGTTGAAATTTTGTCACGTAGTGTTATTATTATTATAGAGCAACATTATTTAAAATTTAAGAAAACTTTGAACCCGTGGACCGATTTTGCCATTTTCACACTTTACATCTGAGAACAGAATGAAGTATTTAAGCAAAAATTCTGGCATCTCGATCAACGGGTGTAGGTGTAATCGAAACATCCACAAGTGATATACAGGTGGATTCACATTAAAAAGAAAAACTGAAAGATACGTATATTTTTTAAGCTATATTTTTAGAATCTGTTCAGTTTGATCGTGTCGTACAGTGTTATTTATGAAATTATTTAATAAATCTTAACTCTTATCCTGTTTTAATGGGTCAAAATTACCCAAACAGTTTTAATTGCTCATTTATTCTTTAAATACTTTTTTTTAACTTTTGTACAATTATTTTTTTAGTGAATACTATTGAAATTTAAAATATAATTTGTGTAGATTGTTTCACAAAGCAATTGGTACTTTTGGGTCAAAATTGCCTAATGCAATAAAATCAATTTACGCATGTGATACGAGCTTAGTGAAAATTTTGTTTGCCATTACAATTTTCTATGGGAAATAGGAGTCATCACAGATTTTCCTTATTTTTGCTCTAGCTCTTATAGTTTACAAGAAAAACGCATTTAAAGTTTTTCATGCAAAAATCCTAAGAAAATTCATATTTAAAAAGGGGACGTTGTTACTTTTGTCCAAAGTCGTTCTAACAGCACTAAATATGCAAATAAATGTTCCGAATGTAAAAAATTTATTTGCAAAAAGCATTCTGAGACCAATATTCCCAGTAAAAAATGTGCTCCAAAAGCTGGTTTTGTGTATGAATTCATACCTCAAATCGCTTGAAACCTGCTGATGGGATGCCTGATTTTTGTATTGGGTGTTCCCGGTTTGGAGGACTATTTTCTGCTGACAATAAGCCTTTCATTTAACATGCAAACAAAGAACTCCTAAAGTGCTTTGTTAGGGGCTAACTATATTAACATATTCATTAGTGTTTTGCTTTTACTTGTTTAAATGCCTTTTTCCAATCATTTACGTATATTTTTATTTTTTTTTTTGGTTTGCAACCTTCTTCGTTGTCAGCACTAAAAAGCTCTTTTATAGAAGCGATCGTTTATGCGCTTTTTCTCTTAATGGTTCAAAAAACCTTAATTTTTTTTACTGGGATTGTATGTAATGAATGTAAAAAAACAAAAATAAAACTGAATAAATATTTAAATTTCTTGTATTGGGCAAATTTGACCCACTAATGTCATATGCGTTTTATACAGGATCAGGGTTAAATACATATGGGGGAGGGATTTCATGTCAAATGACCCAATTTTTATATCGATGTTTCATCAGTTCTATTGAAGAGTAGCTTAGACACAAATTTTCAACAAGATCGGTCAAAATGTTTCTGAGTTAGTGGGGGTTAAAGTTTGACATTTTGGGCCAAACAGGTGTTCTTCCTGATTCATGTTACTTATTTCCTATTGAAGTTAGGTTAATATGTCCCAAGTAGCTTCGATATTTGATCTAACTTTCGAAAAAACATTTTTTGTTTTTTTGAACAAAATTTTAATTTTTTTTTTTTTTTTTTTTTTTTTTTGCTCAAAAGAAAGCTTATGTCTTTTCCTTGAAGGTATCCAAATCGGAAGCCATCGATTTAAAAAAAATTGGGTCACTTGACATGAAATCCGTCATATATATATGCCTGAAATTGGTGTCGTATGTAGATTTTTGTAACATGGTGTATATTAAAATACATAGTTTATTTTGAATGTCAAAACCAATCCAGTTTTATTTCTATCTTTCTTTTATTTCTACTTAATAAAGTGTTGTGTGTCAAACGGTTTAAAACTAAAATTCCAAATCGTATTCGCTAAAAAAAGCACGAGAAATAGAAAAAATCATGCAAAAATAAATAAATGAAATAGAAAAAGTACAAAAAAAAAAAAAATCAACAATTTAACCAAAAATAAAAAAATCTCAAAGTTTTGTAAACAAAATAGTCTCACCTCTTTGATTTTACTTTCCCTCTTGTTTTCAGGGATTTTTGCTTACTTATTGGTTAAAGGAAAAAGTAATTTCATTATTTGTTATCTAGTTTATAGTTGACTTTTTGATATATAATGATAACAAAATCGGTTTAATGTTAAAAAAAGTACTTGATTTAAAATTTAAGTTAAATTAGGAAAATTTACAGGGTTATCCATTTAGTAAACCGCCGGTCTGGCAAGGCTGTCAGCTGTTAAATATATCGCTGATTTACTTCAACAGTGACATAACTCAAAAATTTAATTTTGGGTTTTCGTGATGCTAAATTGTTTTTTTTTTTATATATTTTTTACTCTCCCTGTTCAAAGACAATATGTCGTTATTTTTTTTTTACTATTGGTGGTGCAAGCAAATCAAAAACATTAAACGCGTTTATCTCGATATAGGTTTCTTTGAGTTATGTCACTATTGAACTAAATGAGCGATATTTGATCTGAAGTGCCATTTATTAAGTGAAAAGTTTGTCATTTACGAATAACAACAATACGTTTAACAACCGAAAAACGGGTGAGATAAGCAAAAACTTACTACAAAAGTGGTGGTTAAAACGTGGCACACTTTTGGAGCATAACGGGGAGATTATGGACGTTATAATCGACCTACTGTGCAAGGAATTGGCGAGGTTACCAAATTGACAAGACATTTTAAGAGACTGGAAGTGGTATAGATGTAGTCCGGCCTGTGCATCATTGCAATTCTGTTAGAGAAAATTTGGCATATAATCCGCATTTGTCGACGCCACGCCTTGGCCGCATGATAACCGACTTTTTAGCCTTCAATTGAAGATTATGAACTGGACGATATGTGGTTTCAACAAAACGGTCCCACGAGCCACACAAAACGACCAATTTTGGAACGCGTTATTTTACGCTCCGTTAGACTTTTTTTTGTGGGGCTACGTAAAAGACCGGTTCTAATTGGATAATGCCCTAAAGTTGAAGCATTTAAAAACCAACATTTGTCACGATATCGCCGAGATAAGTGATCGAAAACTACATCAAAGGGATCGACTGCTGCAATCAATCTAGAGGCGGTTATTTAAATGACATTGTAATTCGTACGTTATGACAAGGTCCATGCGTTATAGTGAAATCAAAGTTTCATCGAAAGCCTAGCTTTATGCGTGTTTTATTTAACTCTACTTTTGAAACCGAAAAATGGATAACTCGTTATTAAATAATAAAAAATTAAATATCGCTTCCAAAACTCATTCATCTGATGTTAATATCAAATTAACATTGCTTAAAGGCGGCCAAATATTTTGAGCTTTGGGCTGCGTTCATATTGTTACATTTTCGTCAAACCTATTTTGCCGAAAGTGACTTTTCTATAACTTTTAAATTAAATGAACCGATTCGACCCTTCTCAGAATTACAAAAAATTTGTAAAAAAAAAATTGTGATGGGGCCAAACTCCTTTTTCCAATTAAGCCTGTTTTACCGCAAGGACTTACTGAGCCACAAGACAAGAGCAGCAACCGTTTTTTTAACATGATAATTCTATTGCTAAACCATTGTCAATAGAAAAAACCGACCTACCGATCTTTCAAATAAGATTTTTGAACCGGGTGGTGTAGAATTCTCGTTCTAAAGATTTGTTTCGAATAAACTGTATGAAAGTAAGAAGTTTTGACGTTTTCGAAAAAAAACTTGCCGGATTTCTGAAATTTATGTCAGTGTGTTGCAAACAGAACACAAAAACTCAATACCAATGTTGGAGCATGACTGTCCATCTGTTGGGCTAGCTGGCAGTCTGTGTGTCCATGCATGCTAAGTACCGGTCGCATTTTCCGAAATAAATTTAGCAACCAACTTTCGTCCATAAGCTTTCAATGACCCAAAGCCAAGGTCCACTTAAAATTAAAAAGAATGAAAAATTATTTTCAAACCAACCGTTTCATTACCAAAAAGTAAACAAAATAGCACGACAAGCGGGTAGATGTGAATATTACGTATCGATTTTTCCAAAAAGTAAAAATAAAAATTTTGAGTTAATACCCTCTTTTTGGTCAAGTGTTATATGACAGTTTTGTATGCCATTTCTATTAGTGGTGAACAGGCGCGGATCCAGCTTGAGCCTTACGGGGGGGAAATTGTGTATGATACAATAAAGTAAAAAATTTGTTTTTAAAAGTTTATTAAAAACAATATATGTATGTATATTATATAAAAAAAAACAATAGGGTTAAATAAAATATAAGATCCGTTCAATATAAATTAAAATAAATTAATCTTTTTAAATAAGTAAATTGTGATTTCCTTGTGAGGCAAATTGAGATAGTACAGTCTATCTTCGGTCATTGTTGATCTGAGCCATGTTTTTATTCGACGAAGGGTAGGAAATGATCTCTCGCTTGTAGCATTACTGACGAGCATTGACACGAAAATTTTAAATATTTTTCTTAGATTTGGGAAGATGTCTTTATCACAGTTTATTAAAGCATCTACAATGTTATCTGATAGATTTTCAGATATTTTCCATGTTTGTTGCCAATGCAACAGTTCAGGCTCAAGTTAAAATGTGTTAATCTCGTTTATCAAATATAATCAGCTCATCAGCTAGTTGTGGTTTTAAAATAAATGGTATATGGGCAAATCTCAAAAACAGTCCACAAACCAAAAATTGTTCATACTAATTTTTTTAGCTGTATAATTTAATTTTTATATTTAAAAATATGTATTTCGACGATCATTAATATAATAATTTTTACCAAATATAACCCCTTCCCTGATCTCTTGATGTTACACATGAATTTAACATTATTTTAGGTGCTTTTTGAGCTTAAAATAGCACTTACAGCCGCAGACTCATCGCAATATAAATTTCGTTAAAAAAAGATTGATATTCATTCATACATTCATTAATGATCACAAAATTAGTTTATATATATAATTTGTTTTGTTAAAATAAATAAAATTGTGTTTATTATATAGTACTATAAAAACTGTAGCGTGCGTTGTAAGGCGTGCGTCACAAAGGGTTCACGGATTTTATCAAAAAATTACAAAATTTTTAAGCTGCGAACAAGTGATTTTAGAGTTCTCTTATATTTATCTTTCTTTTAGGAATAAGACTTTGTATACCTTATGATGCAAAATTCGCTAAAAACTAGGAAACACCCTTCAACTTTTAAAGTTGCTTCTAAGTTTTGTGGCGTGCGTATCAAAACTTTGTGATTATTTATTTTGCAACAAATGCTTGCTAAGAAATTATGATATATGCCATTCGTAAGTACATATTAATGTCACTATATACTATATATAAGTTGAAGCTATCTCTTTTGAAATGCCAAAAAAAAGTTTATATGTATATCAATCAGAAAACACGAGCGAGTGTAGCGTTCGTTACGCAGGATTTGTCCATATGACTTGATTACACTTTGAGGTTGAATTTTAGGTATGTTCAATACATTTAGGATATCTATTGGGAAAGATGTTTTGAGATCTTCTAAAATAAATTCAATAAGAGGAATGTAACCTATAACTCGGTAGTAATCTTCAACATTTTGGAAGTGATTATTTCGTTCAAATTTTGTCTTTTCGATTGGAACATCGATTTGAACGCAAATAACTTTAACTTTTTCAAAAATCGCTTTAAATTGTTCTTCGGCTTTATTTCCTTTTTCTTCAAGGCACATGATAAAAATTTTGATAAGGCTTGATCCTTTTTGAAGATCTATATCTTGCTTTTGTGAAATGATACTAAGTGGCTGTGTAACAATAGGTATCACACTTAATATGTATATTCCGCAAATAAATTTAAAAGTACTAAGTGAGTTCCTTAACATAAAAGTAGAGATACTACCTTTCCACTCAGATATTTTTGACAAAGCTTCTACTATATGATGTACACTTGTTGCAAAGTGTAAAATTGAGACGTGACGGTCCGCCCATCATGTCTCGCATAATGCAGATAGTTTCGCTTCCAAATACTTTGGTAAAACTGCGTTTCGCTTGGGATGGTTATATTTAAAAAACTTTGTCGTTTCTTTAACAAATGATACTACTTTTTGTATTAAGGGCAGTTTTTTGCTTTAGAAATTGAGTTGCTTGATTTATGGGAAAAGCAAGGCGTTTGTTTCACATTTGTCGCGGCTTCCAGGATTTTTTAACAACTCTATTTTCTGCTGACATCAGGGGACACCCATCTGTTCCAACTCCTACACAATTTTTTAGGTCAAGATCAAAATTTGTGAAAGCTTCAAGAACTATTGGTGATAGTGCTTTCGCATCAATTCACACATCAACGTCATCAATATCCTTTAAAGCCTCTTCAAATGCGTTTACAATAAAGCCAATAAATTCTTCCCTAGCAACTTTTTGTTGTATGTTGACATACCTTAAAGATAAGGAAACCTGTATTTTCCCCAACAAATCCGCGCTTTCGTCAAAAATTATCCAATAGAATTTTGATTCATATAACACATATACATATACATAAATATTGCGTTATCAAGTCAGACGTTTAGTCTTTGGATATAGATGGCACCTGCTGGGATTGAATGTAGAATAATAAGTATTTGAATACAGTAAACTAGATGCATCATTGGAAATATCTAATAAATAACCATTATTGAAAATCGTTAGACATTCAATAAAAAAAAAAATACTTATTGAAAATTTCGTTAGAGATTCCATAACAAAAAACCTTGCTGGGATTTTCAAAAATTTTGTACATTAAAAAAAATATTATTATTGGGAGTTCTTGTATTATCGAAATTAACAAAACATATTTTTATAATTTACGGGGGGGAAATTTCCTTATTTCCCCCCCCCCCCTGAATCCGCGCCTGGTGGTGAATGAGTATATACTTAGTTTTTTATTCGCTTTGAAATGTTTTTAATATTCATCTAAGCCCCATTATATATTCTGGGTCCTAAAATCACTCAAAGACTCTTCTAAAACGCTCACTTGCTTAGAACTCTAAAAAAACTATCTTAGTGCCAAATTGTTTCCTTTTATCCTAAGAAGTTCGGGATCAAAATCGAGTAAAATCGTGGCAGTCGAATAAGAGTTATGAATCCAAATGTGGAGCAACCACCCTACAAAATAATAATGATAATTTAGTTACAAAAACTAACTAAATGATGGTGAAATTCACGGATTAATACAGGATTGTGCACAAATTCGTTTGATGTAACTATAAATCGTGCTGGTAAATTTCGTGAAAATCTGTACATTATTAACCATAGGCTCCATAAAGCTCTGTATGACTTAAACTCACACTGTCAAATTTAGTAAAGATCGGTCTATAATTACCATATTACATATAAAGGGTACTCTCGGAAAAAATTTAAATATAGATGTTGTGGTAAAATTTGGTCCAATTTAGTCTATGTGGCCAGAAATAACACCATGCAATGTTGTGTAATTGGTCTATAATTTACCATAGGATCCATATAAACCAGCCTTCTGGAAAGAACTTTAAGACTTATAATACGCTTAAAAAAATTTCTCTACTTTTGAAATTAAGTCTAATTTAGGCTTTTTAGTACCACAAATCACTTACAGAGATTTTGAGATGATTGATCCATAATATACCATGGCTCCAATATAAATTCCCCTCCGAAAAATAATTTTAATACGGCTACAACTGTTACAAATCATGGTATTTGACTCAAATAAGTTTAATTGAAGTTTTATTTGAGTAAAAGCATAGAACTTTCTGTCACTGGGATTGACTTAAGTTAAAGTGAGGGATTATTATTTTACTTAACCATTCCACATGATTGTTTAACTTTTGTTGCATTCCGCTTTTTGAACTCTCAATTATAAGACATCAGCTTGCCCCAATATGATATTCGTAATCATTCTACTTTGAAAATTTTACCTATTAACCCAAATAAATTAAACAAAACGAATATGAGAATTTTTGCTTCTTATTTTACTGTTTTACAAAGAAAATAATGTTAATGAAACACACACAATGTGGCATCGAATTGATGTCACTTTAGTCATAGTATAGATGACGCATAAACTATGACAAAATTTCATAATGACTTTCGCCATTGGATTAATATAACTTTCTGCCTCATTAATGCCATTTGTAATAACCCTGAGCATCATCAATATGAAAATGCATTTTTTATGAGTGCAATACTGATGCCAGTTTTGATAGATCCCATATAGAGCGTGCCGCTGTAAAATTCTAACTGTCGGTAGAGGGTATCAAAGCACAATAACATGTTTTTTTATTCAATTCACCTTAAAATGTTTATTGCAATCAATAATGTAGAGTGAGTGGATTTGTCCGACTATACTTTCCACTGTTGTTGAGATGAGATAACAAAAAATTGTAATCCTTTTACTGACCTACAGAAGATAAACTAGATATCACAAGTTATCATTGTATGTATTTTTGTTTAATATCCCAGTAAAACTTCGCCTACAAAATAATGTATTGAGTAGTCAGAAAAATATAAAAGAACTACTTACAATTCTACTGAAAGAAGCAATAAATTTTACAAGGGATGTCCCAAAATGAGCGCATTCAAAAGTTAGTCATTATTTATTTTAATTAACTAAAAAAGCTTCGAATAAACCTCGATGCAAGTCTTGGTTTAATCAGTCGTGTAAAGCAGCAGTCAGATCCAGAGAGGAAGCATTCAGAAATTGGCGTAAAAATAAAAACGCTGATCCTGAATTGCTACGCAAAATGGCAAGGGTTCGTGTGCCAAAGTACTTAGACGGGAAAAAAAAAAACTCTTCACGAGCAACGTCTTCATACTGAAGTCACAGAATACACAGAACTGTCACGAGTCGGAAGATTTTGCGTTTTTTTTTTTTTTTGTCTCTTTCACCGAAAGCTGCCCTTTTGCATTTCTCTTTTCATCATCTTCTATGCCGCAATACAATGAACACAAATTTCTTTAGTTAAGATTTATTTACAAAACTGTTGTAAAAATTACCTTTTAAGTTCACCACAACACGAGTAAATAATATTTAAGTAAGTAAATAACATTATAAAACAAAACAATATTACTAAATGCATTTTTTTTTGCACAAAAAGAACGTTTGTTGAACTAATGCATTTGTTTAACGTGGTTTGTGATTTGTTATTTTTGGTTTGATCACGCCATTTGTGTTGATTGTTGCGGCCTGTTTTTACACCTTGCCACTTCACTACCAAAAAAAGCTTTCTGTCTCTTTCTTCGAAAGCTGCCCTCGCAACTGATTTGAGCGTTTTTTACACGTCACTTTTTACAGTTCTGTGTATTCTGTGCTGAAGTTCTTGCTGCTCCCGGGGGTAGTAAAATCTTCTGGTCATTCGTTAAAAGAGTTCGGGTTAATGCTAGTTCTTCAATACCAACTCTTTTAAAGGATGGCCGATCATTCACGCACCCGGTTGATAAGGCAAATTGTTTTGCCGAATTATTTGCTAATAATTCTCACCTACCGGCTAGCAATCAACCACTACCCGAACTCGAAAAAGTATCCGTAACTATGCCTAGAATATTTTTTCGTGCTCGAGCTGTAAAAAGGGTTCTTGCGGATCTCGACATAAACAAGTCTCCTGGGCCGGATACCTGATACCTGCAATGGTCTTGAAGCAGTGCTCTTCGACGCTAGCTCGTCCCTTAGCAAATCTTTTCAAAACAAAGAAGCTTTGCATTTTCAAATAGTAAGCGAAGTTTTTACTGGGAAAGAAGTTAAACAGTATAAAGATTTAAATAAACCATAATCACACTTATGGTTAATAAATCACCGATGGTTTAAGCGCTGGTTTAGTTTAACTAAACTTGAATTTATATGTAGTTTAAACTCAACAACTATAAATCAGTGCTCCATTCGGGTGGTTCTTAAAATTAAAAGTTGGATTTTATCCAGTCTCAAATCCCAACTCGGTGTTTACTAGTAAAAAAAATACAAAAAAAAATGTAGGTTCATCAGATCAGAAGATTAGGGCGTGTCGCGCGCTCATCGAAGTTTGAGAAAATCCTTAATTTTTGGCTAAAATTTTAAAACTTTATTTATACTTTCATGAATATTTACTTCTTTACAATTATTTTTGGTTTTTTGACATAACTTGCGTAAACATATCGTCACCCAAAAAGCAAAGCGCTCTTACTAAAACTCTATAACTCAACATCTTAAAATTAAAAATTTTCAATAAATTCACATAGAGGTTACCATTAAAAAAAACACGTATTTTTTGAAATTTAAAAAAAATTTTTTTTTTTAAGGAGTAATTTCATAAAAACGGTGTGTGTCCTACAGGCAACAACGAGCAACAAGGGAAAGCAAAAAGTTATGAAAAAGCTTAACGTAATTTCATATTTATGTTGATTAGATCAGATAAGACGAGTTTTCACTCTTGAAATAGTTTTTTGTTTTCGAGTAGCATAAATCTACGATGCATATCTCACACAGTATGAGTAAATTTTGTATATTTTGGATAGTTGCGTCGAATTCTTTTTCGCCCATTGAGGCCAGAGATGTAGAGGTTTTTTATTCGTTTTTGCTTGGATTTAACCTTAAAAAAGTTGACGTGTAAGGGTGGGTCACTTCTCATCCTACATAAAGATTCGCTAACTTCTAGGCGAAAGTTTCCCGATATCATAATAGTCCTTGATTTATTTGCATTCGCTCTTATAAATCAACCAAAAGTTAGACATTGTTAGATCTAAATAGATATTCTCAACCAAAAAGTATAAAATAGCACTACCTGTATAATAAATTTGCTGGAGTCTTTTCGCCCAATGTAGCCCACAAGACACAAACACAAAAACTTGTTTTATGCAAATAAGTCAAAAATATTAAAAGTACTAACCTTACAGATGCTCACAAAAAAAAAACCAAGCAGCGATTATAAAAATATTTTTTATGAATCTATATATATAAAAAGAAGTGTACACTTTGATGTCACCCCTTACTGCAAAAACCGGTCGACTGAATTAACCCAAAATTCAAGGGTACTTTGGGGATAGTCTGTAGATGGTTTATGCGTAGTTTGCACGAAATCGGTCCAGTGGTTCCGGAGATATGGCATTTAGATTTTCCTATATATTATTCTCATACAAATACCAACAAAATGCTTTCATTTTCAATATTATGATTTTTTATTGTCACTTGAAAAGTTACCAAACAATGTATCGTAATGTCATATGTATGTGCACAACGACATTCGGAATAGATCTTAATGTATATTTCATATCGCTAGAGGTCATAAATTAAAGCAAAACGGGTAAAAGCTCCCCCTCCCAATATCTTCTTAACTTATCAATCGATTTTCTTGAAAATTGGCAGACAAAAGTGTAACATCTGGAAGGATCTAAAACCCAACATTTTTATTATTTAGGGCGTGAAATATGGCGAGGGGCAATTCTAACAATTGGGGCGTAAAATAGGGCAAGAGGGGTAAAACCTCCCTCTACCCATGTCTTCTTAATTAATTATCCGATGATCGTTTCAAGTCTTGAAGGAACCAAAGGCTATACATTTTAACACTTACGGCGTAAAATAAAGCAAAAAGGGTAGTACAAGAACCCCCTCCTATACCTTCTTAATTAATTAACCGATTCTTTTGAAAAGTTTATGTATTTTTTTGACAAATTTTTTTCTCCGTTTACTTTACTTCTGCTATGAAATGGTACACGATTGGGCGTTAAACCATTCGGACTTCCTTTTTTTTTTGATAAATTTCTCTTTATTATACTTTTTAAAATAATTTCATGATATGGTGTTTACATGGTAACCATAAAAGAGATTTTTCTAAAAAAAATTCAATGATAGCACAGTTTCCATTTATACGACCGGTATTGTATTCAAACATTGGAGGGCGTGCGGTGACATGCCATAATCTAAACTGATTCGTCTGAAATTTTTTTTAGGATAGTTTTTTCCTAATTCCCATCGATTTGGGGTACGAGAGTTTGAAAAAATCAGAAAAAAATCGATACGGCTAATAATTATATAACCGCTCTAGTGTCCCATGTATTATATCGTCGGATTAGAGTGTAAACCTGCAGTATGGTAAAGATATGCCTCGTCGACCAGCATTTAGTTTTTCTTCAATTTGAGTCCTGAAGTGTATCAAATCAACAATATTTTTGGTTTTCCTCTCAAGCAGCAAATAGGAAAAATAAAAAGTGTTTGTCTCTCCTGTAAAATTTGTTAAAAGGGAGTTAGCATGTTTACACTCTAAGCCGACGATATGTTGTTAAAAAATATCATGTGGCAGCACTACGATAAATCTTACCAAATTTATATGATCTGTATTGGTAGTTTAAACGCCAAATTTAATGCGTTTAAAGATGGTTTATATGTTTAGTGATTTATAGATTTGTTGGCTTAAACACATCTTAGTTACAAAAGCAAATTACTTTTTCCCCTTCCCAATGTTAAGCGTACTTCATGGAATTTCGTTAACTGTCAATATTTTGGTCAAAACAAGTTTTTTTTTTGGTTAATCATTTTGATATTTCGTTTACATCTTCGTACGAATTTCATTGCCGCTATTTTTTATTATTTTTGTTTTTGGTGCAATTGTTTGTTTCTTCTTTTTCGAGTTTTTGGTACCTTCGCGTCATTTTTGTGGTTGTATGGACGTGTTTCAAAATAAATTAGTTTTGGTATCTGTGAAAAAATAAAATATAAAACTCAATAATCTTAAAACAAAAAACTCTTTGTATAAAATGTGCTAATATTTTTTTTTTAATAAAATAGCAGTAACAAAAAAAAAATTGTGTGAAAAAGTGTTAAAAGAAATGTGTAAAGGAAAAAAATGTTTGTATAGAAGAAAAATATAAAAATTCGATGGAAATTTTGCCGGTACAATTAAATTGTGATTCAAAATCAACATATTCAGTATTTTAAATATTTAAAAGTATTTGAAACGATCAATTGAAGGAAAAAAACATTAAACATGTATAAAGTGTTTCATTGGTCCCTTATGGGGGCTGGCCTTGGTCTTTTGGTGACTATTTTATCTGTTTACTGCGGCTGGTTTTTGTTTCCATCAATAATTCACAAAAAGGTCGAAGAGGTAAGTTCAAATTTACATTTCATTATATGAAAATTATTTGATTTACGGCCAATTTTACCAAGTTTAGTATCAATTAACTTTGGCTTTAACTGTCAATTAACAAATTGTTAATTGACAGTTATAGTTATAGTAAGCTATAACTGACGTTTGTAAAATTTACCTGTTATAAGTTATTTTTGCCAAAAAGTTTAATAAATAAAACTTAAATGATATTTGTTAGTCACTGGTTCGGCGCCTTAAAATAAGTCCCAAAAAAATGAAATAAGTCCTCAATTTTTAGGGTTTTACATCATATAAAATAAGTTCCCATTTTTGAAAGAAAAACCCCATAACGAAATGAAATAACGCCCCCAACAAAAATTAAATAAAACCCTTATTTTTTAGGGATTTTTTAATATGAAATTTCTGATATGACTTACTATGAAACAAGACCCCAATATGTGTAATACAATTTATTGTACAGTTTTGGTTTTCAGAATCACGCGATGGATAGCATGGCTGGGACTTCGGCTAGGCTTAAGGATTTTCTCCTCTATGGTATGACAAGTACCAGATTCGCTAACTAAGGCTTCAAAATAATAAATATATCAGTCCGCTTACGACATCTAATAGCCGCCCGATTAGCTTCTCCGAGCTACTCTTACCAGCACATCGTAACAATCATGGTTAATACTAAAATTTTTAAGAGCCTTCATACAAAGCTTTGGATTAATATTTGGCCAACTCTAAAGAGCATTTATTGTAGTTTCAAGCGGGTAAAGAAAAAACAAAATTGAAAGAAAAAAACAAATTGATAAAATAACAATCGCAAGAAAATCAAATCAATTTTCCAGTTCAGTTTTATTATGCACGGGCACTTGCAAATTTATTATCAAAGCTATACTTGAGAACAACTAACAGGTTAAAAGGTTTTCTTGATTTTTTAGTAGAATCGAATTATGTACTTTCATCGAAAAACAAATGCTAGGAATTTCTTAAAATCGGTTTTTTAAATATTATTTTTTCCTTAACCCGCTTACAACTACTATTAATGTTGGGAGAAGTCCACAACCATTTGTAATGGGGAATGTAGGAAAAGATAAACTCACTGTTTATTGTTGGCATTTTGTTTAAGCTTTGATACGTTGCAAATTTAATTTTGAGTGTTTGTAATTCTCATTCACTCTACAGTCTTATTTGCGTATCTAATATCTTTAGCTTTTCTTAATATTATCTGGAAATGCTGTATTATTTCTAAATTTAATGGCCTGGAGCAACATGCAGAAACAAGAAAACACAAAAATCCATTTAAAAGAATATGTTACAACGTTCAGCAAAGGCGGTATTAAGTTTTTGTGCTGTACACAGTTCAATTGCACCTGTCGATCATTTGGCAAACCCTTGTAAAAGGCAATTTGACACCTCGTCGCGAAAACTGAAGGACAAAATTCAGCATATTATAAAAATGTGCTTGGACCTTACTTTAATGAAGATTTTCTATTTTTTATATATAATTTTTTTTAGCATGTTTTTAACAAAATCTAGCATTTTTCCCTCAATTAGTTTTGGCAACACTGGATATAATAGATATGAATAACATGGGGTCTTCACCTAAGATAATATCTGATATAATATGTGAGAGAACGTCGGCAGAATGAGAGAACAAGTTTCTTTATGTTAATCTTAATATTAAACAAGGGGAACACGTATCTTATAAGATTTCATAATCGAATGATTCTCGTGCAGTAAACTTGTGTCGTTTTTACTCTTTTTTTTAGTTTTTTCTTGTTTTTTAGTTAAAAAATGGGTTTTTAAACACTTATCACAAGATTTTCACTATTTGCACAAAAAAAATTAAACATTTTAATGAATGCGTCTTTTTATTGTTTTATATGTGTGTAAGTACGTGTATTTTTGACAGCTCATCTTATAAGATAGTTGTTATAAGATTTCTTATAACAACTGTCTCATAACATTTATTATAATATTAATACTAACACTATTTGAGAGTCCACACGTAAGATAATACTCTCTGCGATTGAATTTGACGTTTGCTGATATAAAAATCTTATCTCAGGTGGAGACCCTGTGTAAGTGTGCGAAATATGTTTTTTTTCTATGATGTAGGTGGTAAAGCGCAGGGTTGTCTGATGTGGCGATTTTGAAACTTGATTGGCGACCTAATTTTCGATTTGGCGACATGGCGTTATTTCAAATAGTTGGCGATTTTGTTGGCTATTTTTGGTGAGCCATGCATTTGTTTTAAAACTCGTTAAATTTAATACGTTAAAATTATATTATTTTTATTCTAGTATTTTTATGTATGGCATATAAGGCTTCTGTAGTCAGTATGTATTTGAAACTAAATTATGGTATGTTGAAATGGCTGATGAAAATATTGAAAATCCAGGAGAAAATTATTTTTCAAATTTAAAAAAGAATTAATAAAGCATGAATATACCTTTTTCAAGTTTACGAACATTTCTCCATTATAAAATGTGGCAAATTATTATTACAAACAAAATTCGTTGTTATTAAAGATATAAACGAATCGTAACGTACTTTTGGATGTTTATGAAACACAATGGACAAAATGGCCGTTTGTAATTGGATGATATTCCATCTTGTTTAAATCAGTTTTTGCCAAAAGTCTATAGCTATTAGGACACGTCAGGTACGTACCATTTTAAAGAACTTGCTTTGGCTGTTCATTATATGGTGCTAAATCCAACTAGTAATGACTGTGCTGAAAATCTATTTTCAATAATGAACTTCACTAAAACTCTCCTTCTAAGTAGAATGCAGTTCTTGACGCGGTGTTACGAGTTATAAATAATGTATATTATGGAGGGTTCAAAGCTGAAACGAACCAAGTCATAAAATAAAATGCATATATGTGTTGCAAAACTGGTGTGAAATTCTTCGCAAAGTTTAACTCTATCGAGTTCTGTAACGGACTAAATCAAAAAGGTTTTCGTTCCAAAGGTAACGGTAATAAACCCATGTCAATGGCTCCAGAAATTAATGGAAATTCACTTACACAAACTCAAAATATTATCGAATTTTCATTTTTGACTTGATTCGCTTCAGCTCTGAGCCCTCCATATGAATGTTAATACTACATGATGCACTTCTTTTGTACCTTCGTTGAAAAAATTTAATTCACTTACAATGTATTTCAAAAAAGAAGATTAAAGGGAGTTTTGGCGCTGAAGTGTAGATATATAATAGAACTCCAACATAAATCCAATATTTGTTTAATACACAGAGAAAACAGATTCGTGATCACAACCGAATTTGGCGCCAACCGAATTTCGTCGGTTGCATGTACTATCACACAATTCGGTTCCAATTACTGAAAATTTCGTTGCTTAGCATAATAGGTTTGATAGCAACATTTGAATTTTAGTACACTATCAGTCATTACAACAGATATTGTTAGTTGTTAGTATGATTATTAGAAACAAAATTGTGCTTATACCCGAATAAATGATAGGTGCATTAACACATAATTGGTGTTCATAACAAGAGATTTGATTGTCGCTATCAATATATATTTTTTAACCGGTCAAATGTAGCCCATAAGGGGCAAGGACTTGTCCAAAGGTAATCTCAATGAATGAAAAAATGGGTTATTTTACAGTACGATGTCTGAGGGCAGGACCATATAGCCCAGCTTGCATTACAAAGGGGAAGTCTTAAAACTACTCCATGGTATACTCCAGAGGATTAGCTTTGAAATCGTTTCAAAATGAAAACATGTCGTTAAAAAACGAAGACATGTCATTTCACTGCAAACTCTTTTTAATAATTACATGGTCCATACTTGCACTACATTGCACCAGTCCAGAATCAAAATGGATCAAGAAGTCCAATATAATTTGCAGGGTATAAAAAATAATACATACATTCATACATACATATGTATGTACGTGTATATGTTCATACCTATAAGAATACGTAAATTACTTACCCCTATTTATTAAGTTTTTCACATTTTCCATTTTTGACCGCAAATATATTTTTTAAATATAATATTAAAAATTAATTTAATCTATCAAATGTTTTGACAGAAAATTTAGTAAGCAATTAGGGCTTTTAACTATTTATTGGTTGTGAATTCCGAATAGTTATATTTTCATTTATTGTACGCGAATTGAATCTATTCCAACAATCAATAATTAGCTGCAATAAATGAATAATAATTGATATTACAAAATTTATTGACGAAAGCAAATTATTGATTGCAATGACCAATATTCAGTATTGCCCTATATTAAATTCGGTTGTGATTCTAACCATTTGTACTAATTTTTAGAACTTAATTAAATTAGTGTTCATAACTTATAAAAGAATTGAAGGAATAATATTTCAGTTGGAACATCATTTTTATAATTAAGAGAATTAAAAATCAGTTAGAACTATACATTTTTAATAGTTGCAATAATAAATCATGTTACTTGATCAATATTTTATTACTGCAACCGTTTCCCAACTAATTTGTTTTCTGTGTGTACTAACCACAAAAATTCTTTCTTTGCTGCTTTTAGTAGACTACTATTAATTATTTAATAGTGCAATTTTCCTTTTTTGTCTTCACTAATCATTTTTTCTTGGTTCTAAATAAAAACTAAACTGAATATATATTATGGCGACTTTTTTCAAATTTTTGGCGAACTTTAGCGACTTGGAACAAATCAAATTTTTAAGATTTATAAAAAATATTTTTAATAATTTAAATCATCTATATTTTATTGTCAAAAAGTTAAAAATAAATAAATTTGGCGAAAAAAAATTAAAATCGATCTGACTCCCTGGAAAAGCGTTGCCGTTTTCAAAGAAATGTTTTTTTAAATTATTTTTTCGAACCAAAAATTAATCAATCAAAAAAAATTTTAAGTGATTTTTATAGAAAATCGATTGAATAAAAAAAAATTAATTTTAAAAAAATGTTTAATCCAAATTTCGATTTATTTAATTATTCTATTTTTATAACGAAAGGAATTTTACAGTATACAATTAATTAAAATTTATTGAAAATTTTTCATTCTATACTGCCGCGGACAGGTTACCCTTATATGTTTCAATTGTAACCACTCAATATCTTGAGAGGGTTTTGCCGTTTAACACACACAGCCATTGACGACCGTTGGCAGTCAATAGTCAAACATCAATCTTTAAACCAAATTGTATTTAACCTTTGGTGGAAACTTGCTTTGAATGATTATCTATTTTTAATTGATTTACATTCCTTACTTCTATTTTTCGTACTTTTTGTCAAGAATTCTTTTCGAAGTCCAAAGTACATTTTTTTTTTTTTTTTAATTTGTTTGTTTTTCTTTTTCTTGATGACCTTTTTCAGCACAACTTGAAGGACAAATGTAAACATAGCGCTCGTGCCTTAGCTTTTAACAATAATTAGTATTGTGCTTATTTTTGTGAAACTTTTTATGGTTTTTAATCCAAATTTTTTTCATCTGCAAAACCGGAAATTACCAATTAAAATCAAAATTTTTCTAACTAAGTCTAATTTTTTTTTTTAACCGAAATTAGCCTATAGTGTCTTTATTATATTGCACAAGCTTTATTTTGGGACATCTATTAGTTTAAAAAATATGCAAATTTCTTTACACTCGTACATGTGGTTATTGCAATGCTGGAAAGTAAAAAACAGGAAAGAACGAGTTTAAATTTTAATATACACCAATACCCCGGCTTGCGTCGCTAATTGTGACCGGAAAAACTCGACGCAAACCGAAGCAGGATTTTCTATTCATTTGTATTGATTTTTGTTTAATTGGTGCCGAGATTCATAATTTGAGCTAGAAATATAAATTTTGACTTGATAGACTGTATAACGGATAATTTTATTTTACATCTTCAAATAAAGTTAAAGCTTTCTTTAGAATAATCTTTTGTTTTCATCGCTGATTTTGATATTCAATCCAAATATGTAGTAAGGAGTGGCTCCATTTTGTTCTCATTTTTTAACCTGTTTCTGTTGTAATGATGATCTTGTTTCAACAAATTTCTTTATTTTATCAGCATCACTGGAACAGCAAATGAATTTAATTGTAGAAGGGGCTATTTCAAGGGCCCTTTCAATATCAACAGCCTTTTCCCCTCATTTAGAACGCCTGAAAATGCCCTGTTTTTGTTCTAAGCTTATTTGCTTGTTTTGACCCGTTGCTGCAAAATATTTAAATTTAACTTTACTTCAGCAAATGTAATTTGAAACCAGTTTCAATCAGCAGACATCCTTTACATACATATTTGCTTTAGACTTCAACGGGAAATCCCCTTTTTCTGTTTAAGCTTTGTACAAACATTTTTATATTAACGACGCAAATCGAAGCACTAGCGACGCAATTTCGAAGCAAAGCGACGCAAAGTGAAACAAACCGATACAACTTCCAAGCCATACGACGCAAAGTGAAACAAAAACGACGCAATTTCGAAATCACAGAAATTTTAAAAAGACGCAACTTCGAAAACGACATAAACCGGGGTATTGGTGTACTTATTTTTGGGAATACAAAATTTATTATCAATAAGATTTAACGAAGTGCTAAATTCCAAATTTTTATTTTTGATAAATACAGCTGCTTCACAAATGATGCCCCATATTATTTATGTAAATCTTCGCAGATCGATTCAACAAGACTTATCGATTCTAGAACAATATCATATGAAAACTATACCAAAGATCTCAAAAAATATAAGCAACTTACCGTCTGTGTTTAGAAAACGAGCGTAAAACTAGTTCGTTTAACTTACATTTAAAACAAAATTTTAAAATTTGTTTCGGTTTTAAATGTTATGTTATGTTATTTTATTTTAAAACGAATGTGTTTTGCGCTTCAACAAAAAACAAATAACAATACATGAGATCTATTAAATAAGTTTATCAATGCACTAAACGCTAGTAAAAACAAAGAAAATGTCAGTTCTTTATATGCAAAGACAACAGCATTGACATCAAATCAATAGTTTTAAAATAGTTAAATTATTTAAACAAAAAAGTTCTTTGAAAATAGGATTTCTGTTTCTTATAAGCTTTTACAGAATCGTTTGACAGTCTATTTCGAATTCTGATCAATAAGATTCCTGTGAAAAAGCACGTTCCCTTTTTCCTTTTTTTTTTTTGCCATTATAGTCAAAAGACCTTTAAATAATATCTAGACACTTTCAGTTTTCTCCGCACTTTCTTTAAAAACTTGTAATTCCTTTTTTTAAAAAATTATTTTCTTTGAATCCTTCAATTTTTCAAATCCTGTAAAATCCAGATGCTTTGTGGAAGGCATATGCTCCCAAAATTAAAAAAAGAGTTTAACTTCGTAATGGGTGATTTTTAAGAGCTTTAGAAAGTTTAAAAAAAACACATAAAATTCAGAAAAATTCATGAAATCTTTACTTGAATCGATAGTACGGTCCATATAATTTAATGTTTGAAGATTATTTCATGCAAATGTTGACCGTGGCTGCGCCTCAAATGGTCCATCCGCTTAGTCCAATTTTGGCATACTCTTTCCAACATTTCGGCCGGTATCTCATGAATAAATGCTTCAATGTTGTCTTCCAATGCGTCAATTGAAGCGGGCATGTGTGCATAGACATGAACTTTAACATAGCCCCACAAAAAATAGTCCAAAGGCGTTAAATCGCACGATCTAGGCGGCCAATTGACCGGTCCCGAACGTGAAATAAAATGTTCACCGAACTCGCCTCTCAATAAGTCGATTGTTAAGCGTGCTGTGTGGCATGTGGCACCGTCTTGTTGAAACCACATGTCATGCAAGTCAAGCATTTGCATTTTGGGCAAAAAAAAGTTCGATGTCATCTCACGTTGTTGAGTAACAGACACACTGGCCGATACAGCTGCGATCTTTTCTTCACTTCGCACTCTACGTAAGCGTGTTGGTGGTTTAATGTCCAACAATGTAAATTTGTATTTATCAAGAATGAAAATTGGGAACAAAGCACGACAAACAAATTCTTATTAATTTATTTTATAAATAGTTCAAGTTTTCAGGCATCATAATTTAAAATTATTTAACATATGGGGCATTATTTATGAAGCGGACAACCCAATAAAAAAATTTTGTTGGAATGCCTTTTTATTTGGCATAACTATAGTTCGAGTCAGTGTTACCAATTTAGAATTTTTCATGCTAGATCTAGCATTTTTGAAAGTCATTTGGCAAGAAAAAAAACTGCTTTAGCATCTAGCATATTAAGTTCTTGTGGTATTTTTTATAATTTTCCATTAATGCTTAAAACAAATATTAAAAAAAGCGAAAGTTTCTAACATTGAAGTAGACCTAAAAAAATGCAACAAAGTAAATGCTCATTAATTTGGATATAATAAAACTGAAATTAAAATTGAAAAAAAAAAATTCAAAATTAGTAAAACTTATTCGAAAATGTTTAACAAAGATTGGCTTAAGCACTAAAAGTAAAAAGAATAGGTGAAAGAAACCGATGAAAAAAACTTTTGAAATCACTGTAAATGCTGTAGTATTTCTTAATTTAATCCTGGCCATTAAGCAACATGCAACATGCAGAAACAAGAAAACACATAAATGCTAAGGGCATAACTAAAAACCATCCTTTTAAAAGAATTTATTACAACGTTCAGCAGAGGCGGTATTAAGTCTATGTGCACAGTTCAGTTGCACCTGTCGATCATCTGGCAAACCCTTGTAAAAGGCAATTTGACACCTCGTCGCGAAAGCTGAAGGATAAAATGCAGCATATTATAAAAATGTGCTTGGCCCTTATTTTAATGAAGATTTTTCTATTACCCCCCCCCCCCCCCTCAATTAGTTTTGGCAGCACTGGATATAATAGATATGAATAAGTTTTATTTTTTTTTATTACATTAATTTAAATTACAATCTATCTTAAGATAATAAGCAATTTTAAAAAAATATGTAAATTAACGTTAACCCATTTGGACCCAAATATAAACTAGAAAGAAATTTTTAAAAACAACTTTATTTCAGTAACCTTTAGCAGCTAAATAAATATTCGACATAAAGAAAATAAGAAAAAAAAAATTTTAAAGTGGAGAAAAATGGCCGTCCCCAAATGAGGTCGATGGGCTTATATGTGTTAATAGATGTACTCTAATAAGTACAAATATTAGTTCAGAATAATCTTTTGTTTCAACACTAAAACGGCACGTAAAAGGGTTAAAATGTTCTACGATTATTTTTTACATCAAATTTCACTAGGGGTCTTCTAAGACCAAAAAATCGTACAATATATGTAAAACGGGTTTTCGAAAAATTAAAAAAATTCAAGGTCCGGAATTTCGAAAACCCGTTTTACATACATTGCCCAATTTTTGGTCTTAGAAGACCCCTAATGAAATTTGTAGCAGAAAATATTCGTAGAACATTTTAATCCTCTAACGTGCCGTTTTAGAGTAGAAGTTAAAAAAATTACTGAAATGAACCCTTAAAATTAGTGTTAGAGTGTTAATATATTGTCTGAAAAGAATTGCCATACAATTCTACTCAAGACATCTGAAATAGTCTTTCAGGTCAGAAGTACATTTAGTATATTTTTTTGACTTGTCCAAACGCCTTTTCAAGTTATTCAAAAATTTCAATGCCCGAAATTTTGAAAATTCGTTTTAGATACATGCACGAACTTTTGGTCTTAGAAGACCCCTAGTGAAATACAATGCAGAAAATATTCGTAGAGCATGTTAACCCTTAAAAGTGCCGTTTTAGCATACTTTTGTGTAAGAGTTGGGAAGAAGGACAAAAATTACCCCTTAAAATGAGAGTTAGAGAGTTAACAAATTCTAAGAAAAGAATCGCCTTTCGATTCTACTGCAGACATCTGAAAATTATTTTTTAACTTAGAAGTACATGTAGTATATTTTTTTTGAATTATACCAAACGCCTTTTCAAAAAATTCAATAACTTTAGGGGCCCATATTTCAGGAGCCCGAGCTAACTTTTCAAAACCCTTTGGCTACTTTCATTTCGGGTTGCAAGTATTGAGGCTGGCTTTTAATTACTTTTAAATTTTCGGTCACGGTGGACCTTTTGACAGAAATGCCCATATAAAAAATTAAATTTGAACTGCGTTTAAACTCTGATGCCATATTATTATCAGTAGGGATGTTTTTTGTCGATAGTCGAAGAACGATGTCGACCAATCATCTCTCCGAATCATTCGGCATCGATTTGTTTTTGCATATTGTTGCATATTTAGGTCTTAAATGCATATTTTTAAATTTTTGAGTGATTTTTTTTTTTAATTTTCATGTAACAAAAAAAGTTCTTAAAAAAATTTTAAATACACAGAAAAAAACCTTCCAAAAAAATTTAAAATCAATAAATAAATCCTTTTGAAGCTTTGCTTTAAATACAAAATTTTCAAGATTTCGACAAACGATCCTTCCTTTTAAAACCGATGCAGCACCCTACATGGTTAAGGCTTCTAATGGGCTAAACATATTTTATTCCAACTGTTACAAATTACTTCCTTGGCACATGGATTATACCGCGTTACGGAGAAAACTAGACGCCACACAGAGGAGTATTTGGCCTAAAAAGCTGGCCAAAATTATAAAACGTGTTTTTTGAATTAAAAGTTTTAGTTTTTTGATAGTTTTAGGTGTATTATGATATAAAAAGTCTAGCGGCAGATGTTGAAAAAATTACACTGCACAACAAAAGTACACTGCGCAACAAAAAAATTTTTCTCTACTCTAGAAATAAAAGTATGTGGATTATATGGATTTTGATGCCCTTAATTCAAATCTGTTTTCCGTTTTTCTCTTGTTCGTAAGGATTTTCTTTTAAAGGCGTGGCATACTTCACCCCCTAAATCGTTGGGTTGCCATTTTGCCATAACTTGAAAACGTGTTCTCCGATTTTAATAGCAGGAGGATCAGAAGATGCACCGGAAAATTCTGCTTAAGCTAACCATACACATTTATTTTATATCTATTACTATTTTGGAGTTATTAAAAATTTAATGGCGAAAAAAAAATTTACATGCAAAATGCGTCAAATTTTTTGTTTATAACATGCAATAAAAAAATTTAAGAACTAAAAAGTTTAAATTTTTAAGATTTTTCTAAAAGCCACATTACTAAAGCTTCGTACAGACGATGGTCAGATCTTACAATATTGTAAGCAGGCGTTGCCAACAACAAAATTTTTCTGACAATGGCCCATTGTCAGATGCATTAATTTTGCACATCTGCAAATACAAATGAGCTTACAGTGTTCACACAGTTGTAAGACATTTTAGCCAATTTTAATGCAATTTAAGCAACGCTGCTTACCGATATTGTAAGATCTGGCCATCGTCTGTACGAAGCTTAAGGAATAAAAGTTGGTATAAATCGCAAAACTCAATTAACAAATGTTGATTTTAAAGGTTTAAACTCATTCTTGACAGACTGTATGTACATTAGGGGGGGTCGATTTGTATGGATGAAAAAAAAAAAATTCAAAATCGTATAGCAAAAACGTAATCTACATAAAATTCTAAGAAAATTCTCCGAAGAAACCATGGGTCTAAAATAAAATCCTAATCCGCGCCTCTCGACTTGAAAATTTTTTACTTGGGTGAAAATTTTTTTTAATGTAAAAAAAATTTTGAATTGTAAAAAAATATAAAGTCCAAAAGAACTACCTAACTAAACAATTTTTATTCAAAAAATTCGATTTCTTTTTGGAAAAAGCTATTTTTTCAAAAAAAAAAATTTTTTGCAAAGACGGGCATATAAATTTTGAAGTCGAGAGGCGCGGATTAGGATTTTATTTTAGACCCATGGTTTCTTTGGAGAGTTTTCTTAGAAGTTTATGTAGATTACGTTTTTGCTATACGATTTTAAAAAAAAAATCGACCCGCCCTTATGTACATACATACCTTCCCGTAAGAATGTATTAAGCGACATTTCTAAAATTGTGTAGGAAACGAAAAAAACGTTTCATTTAGTTATTTAGTTTTCGGATTTTATTGAAAGAAACATATTTGGAAAGCGATTTTCAGAATACAAAACATATTTAAAAATGTGGCTTAGCATAGTTTCTTTGGCGGATAATACAAATTACAGGGTGCCACATTATTCCAGTGAGAAAACTTGACGGTTGATACAATTTTATTTTCACCCTAGTTTCCTTTGCATCCATGATAGGGCAGCGAAACCCAGGCCAAAATGTGGCGCTTTCTAGTATAGTTCCACCACAAAAAGTCATTTTCGAAAAAAGTGTCGCTTAATACATTCTTACGGGAAAGTATCGATATGATTTACAGTCTAATTAAAAAAAAATTTTAAAATTGTAAGGCTCTTATAAAACAGTATTTTTTATGAAAAAATACTTTATTATATTTTTTTTATATTATTTAAAGGCAGAATTAGTCTTTACTTTCTGTTCTGTTACGTATCAGCTGATTTGTTTTTGTTATTAAAAAACCTATGAAATTGATTAGTTTTTCTGTTCTGTTGCGGTTCAGTTTGTTAAAATCAAAAAATTGTTAAGTAATTGTAAGTGACAGCAAAATAAATAATAAAAAATACATTTTTATATTGAAATAAACTGTTTTTTGATTTTAAGAATTCATAAAATTTAATTTCTACAAATTTATGTGCATCAAATTTATTGAAATAAAACAATGGACGGTGCAAAACAAATAAATTTATCATAAATGGATGATAAGTTACTACAGAAGAACTAACTATTACAATTTCGTAACAGAACGGCACGGAACAGAACAGAAACAGAAAGTAAAGACTAACTGAGCCTTAATACTTTATATAATTACATTAAGGTTAATAATTATTCCATTAGGTACGTACATATATTTTTTTTTTAACAAATAATGTTTTGTAGAGCAGGTATATAAAAATATCTTTTATGGGGATGTGTGGGACATTCCCTTAAAACTATTACGGATAGTTAAGAATTTTTGCAATTTATAATTACATATAGGCAGATATTAATATTGTGAAGTGTTAAAAGTGATGTGAATAACAGTTGAAATCAATAATTCAAAATACATAAAAGTTTATGACGATATAAAGGTATAAGAAAAAGTGCCCGATGAGCAAAAATAGAAGAAATGTGAAAATTTAAAAAAATCGTCAAAAATAATGGCGCAAACTTGCGCACACTTTTTTTTGGTTTCTAAAATTAGAGATTCCAAATTTTATTATGGTATCAAACATAATTCGTAGACATGCTAACCTCACTTTTAAAAACCTCTTCTTTTTCTTTTTTTGCAAAAAAAAGTGTATAATTTGTTTTTTTTTTTTTTTTTTTTAATAATTTTGATCAAACCTTATCATTTAAACATCCAGAAACCGAAAAAAAACATTTAAATCTCATATAATTTTCTTCACTTTCCTGATTTTAGCAGGGTCTCAGAGCTACAAATCGCTACTAAAAGTCTTCAAAATGTACAATATAATGTAAAATATTGTTGTCTGTCGAGCTGCGTACTTAGTTCTTAAGATTTCTTAAAATTCAGTTTTGCCTTTTTGGCCGGCTTTTCAGGCCAAATACTCCTCTGTGCGCCAATTTGATTATATTGCAATTTTTAATGAAATGTAATTTTTTGTATTTTTGTTTTTAATAAAATTAAAAAACGATTTTTTATGGAAATTTTTTCAGTTTTTAGTGCATATTTTTTATTTTGTTAATGCATATTTTGGATTTTTAGTGCATATTTTAAGCGCATATTTTCGATTTGTTAGTGCATGAAAATCTCTTCCCTAGTTATCGGTATAAATTTCTAAAGAATTTTGAAGGTACCTATGTTGTTACAATCAGGGCTGTCAGATGTTTTTGAGCTCCATGGCCAAACCGGAATTCAGAAATCGCCAAACGTAAATTTTGCGTATAAAAAAGCTAGCATAATATGTCAGTCAAAAATCGCCATAAAAAATACAAAAAGTCGCCGAAAGAAAGTTTTGTTTAGTTTCTGTTATTTTTTTTTAACGTAAAATGGGTATTATCAGAAAGTTATTTCAATTTTTGGGAATACAAAATTTTAATCTCAAAAGATTTTGTTATTCGTGCCTATCGTGTTTCTATCCTTGATAAAAACACTTGAAATTTATTGTTGATGGGATAAGCTATTCCTATGCGCATTTCACTGGTTGCTTAGGCCAGATCATCAGGAAACTTCATTCATAAAGATTTTAGAAAAACTAAAGATATTAAACCAAATAAAACTGTTAAACGTATAAAATCCCACTGCCAAACACGTTTCAAAACCGCCACGTCTGACAACCCTGGTCACAATTCCATTGATCGCATTTAAAAACTTTAAAACGCTTAAATAAATTTATATTAATTAAAGAAAAGAGAAGGATATCTTATATGATCGTTCTGCTAGATTTTGTTGCAATGCAAATTTATTCTTTTGAAAATTTCGTAAAACTTTTGTTTATTTTTTTTTCCTACGAAGCATTAAAAATTATTGACCTTTCAACAGCTTGAGGGAAAAATTGTTCAAGTACAAATATAACTGTATGACTTTGAAACAAAAAAAGGCTTAGTTCAATAGAAAAATCATTTGTGAATAACCATAAATACTTCTTTTAAGCATATTATAAAATTAGTATGCAATCAGTGTTCACTTGAGTACTCACAAACACAACAAACGTGTGGCAATTGTGCAACAAACAGCCAAAATTAAAAGAAACAAAATAATTTAAACAATTAACTGAAAAAAAAAACAAAATATGTATATGAACAACAAAATTTGTATGACAAAGACACCCAAAGTGCGCCATTAAGTCTTCAGCTTAAAAGCTGTAACAAAAATATAATAATTTTTCGCTTTTTTATATTTTGCGGCTGCACGGAAAGCTAAACAAACTAATGAGTAAATTAAAGTGACAATTAAAAACTGTCATAATTTTTTTTAACATTCAAACTTTACTTACAGATCCAAAATGTCGTTAAAGAAAAGAAGGGGTTGTAGCACCGAAACTGTGAGGTAGAGTTAAAGTTAAGCATATACAATTTTAAACGAAATTAAGCAGCTAATTAAAACTGGTTTAATTGCTCGATAATTATGACAGTTTTTAATTAAACAATTACTTTATGCTGCACTTAATTTACAACCATATTTACGATAATTTACAAAAAAAAAACTTAACGGTAAATTGTAAAAAAAATGTAAAAGCAATTCAAAAAATTAAAAAGCATACCTGTAGTAAATATTAAAAAGGACCGCAAGTAAGAGGCCTTTTTGAAGGTCTCTATATTCCTTTCTAAAAGTTTCGTTTCCTATGATATCCCGCCTTCAGAAATAAACCTTCTGGAAGGTAAAGAGAAGTCCAACCATAATGCACGATGTTAATTGTGAGTCACACCTTAACGTCAAGTTTTTTGCCCAACTTAATTTGGCATTTCTTTGTTTCAGTATTTGACAAATTCAACCATGGAGATGTACACAATTGAGCAGCGCGTTAAAATTGTTGAAGCCTTTTACTAAAATAGGCGTTCAAATCAAAATGCATTTCGTGATTTTTTGTTTTGGCCAGCATAATCGACCAAATGTGCAAATTTAAGCAAATCGCGTCTGTAGGAAATGTGAAAACACCTGTACATGCTCGCCCAGTTCGCTTATGGGCTGGCAGCGTCAGTTACAGTGAATGGTGTTCGCTATCGAGAGATGATAACAGACTTCTTGTGGGCAGAAATTTAAGACATAGAGCTGGACAATATGTGGTTCAAAAGGGTGGTGGCACTTGCAACACAGCTAACGAAACAATGGCTCTTTTGCGCGAGAAATTCGATGGCCGTGTTATGTCACGTCTTGGCGATGTTAATTGGCCGCCACGATCATGTGATTTGACACCGTTGAACTTTTTTCATTGGGGATATTTAAAAGAAAAAGTGTGAATAATTCAAGAGCCACAGGATGAGATAATTCGGCACATTAACGACATTGAACCTTAATTAGTCTCAGAGTCATTGAAAATATGGACAATCGGTTAGAGGTTTGCCACCGAGGCCGTGGGGAGTATTTGGCCGGTTTTTTTATTAAAAAAAAAATTGTCATATCAGAATAAAAAATATTAAGATAATTCTCAGAAAACACTTTGTTTTATTTACAATTAACATCGTTCGTTTTGCTTGGACCACCCTTTATAAATTTATTTATGAAATAAAATATTTGTTATACATTCGCAACCCCCTTTTTTAAGAAGAAAGAAAGGAAGTTGTTCTATTTTATTTTTTGAATTTAGCAAGGACCGGAAATTACGAACGGAAAACAGAAAATTAAATTTAAGTTTTTAAATAAAACATTTTTGTGTCTCAAAAAGGGAATATTTTTTTGTGTTTAAATAGAAACGAAACAAGTAAGAAAATATAGTCGGTCAAGCCCGACCATATAATACTTTACACCACATGGGTCTAATCACCGCATTCGAATAAACTATCGAAGTTTTTTGCATACGATAGACACTGACGTATCGAATGAAAACTCGATAAATGTAATGTCGAGTTACTTGATATCGAATGCTATTATTTCAAATTCAATACATTTTATTAGATATCGAGTTTCATGATACCAAAATAAATAATTTCGATCAATTTTGTTCGATATCGTATGCGGTGATTAGACCCCAGTATTTTAAAACAAATTTTGCACGAGTGTAGGGCTATATGAATAGGGATCTTTCTATGTTTTAAATTTCATTAAAATCGGTTTGATAGTTTCGTGGTCCTACGATTCGGCCCATTTTCAATAGGTCCTTGTACCAATAAGAATTTATGTTCCAAATTTTATTAAATTATCTCCAAAATTGAGACCTTTACTTTGCGCACAAGGTTACATGACAGCCAGTCTGCCAGCCAGCCTGCTAGCCAGCCGGACGGACATCGTTAGATCAACTCAGAAAGTGATTCTGAGTCGATCGGTATACTTTAAGGAGGGTCTAGGACCAAAATTTTAAGGTGTTACACACATCAGCACAAATGCATAATACCCTCTCCACTATTGTGGTGTGGCTATTAGTGCTGGGATACTGACGATATTTTTTACTATCGATATTTATCGATAGCTCAGATTTCACTATCGATATATCGATATAACTATCGACTAAATGTTTGTACTTAAGTAGGAAAACTGTAACTGGTTTTTTATCAGGCTACAGTTCGTTGTGTTTATCACTTAATTGAACCAACGAGACGTATGTATGTACGCACGTTATTTAAGATGACAGTTTTTAAAAATTGTGATGCTGATAAGAACCTTTCTGAAGGAACCATAGTAACAGGGACTATAAGATATTTTATTGCAACTTTAGATAATGTTCTAAGTTGGATTTGATTCTCAACCCAAAAGGTTATCAATCCAGCGGACTTTTCTTCTAATGGTCATTCATTGTTTTATTCTACGCTCGCAATTGCAATTGCATTTTTATTTGATTTTTTTTTTTTTTTGCAACATCATAAAACTAACTGACATTTCAGTCCCTATGTAAACATATAAAAATTTCGGCGTAAAGGCCTTAAGTTAGTAGAAATTTTTTACCAAACATCGATTTTCCTTATGAAATTTCAAAAACTTTTAAATGGCTGTAAATTTGTGTGATCGACACTAAAAGCTGATTTTATGATCACTCATACTTTTTGGGTTAAATTGTTATTCATGTGAAAATCCAAAAGAAAGTATAAAAAAATTCTTGAAATTCCTTAAATACGAGTTTGACCGAATTATAACAAAAAATCGTTTTTTTTCAAGAAATCTTAAATCGCTTTTAATTCCTTTAATAAGATGTTAAAAGAAAAAGTTAGCTTATTTCGTGATCATTTGTATAGGTTTTTAGCAAAAATCAATTGTATATGCGAAAATAGTATCTAAAAGACATTCTTCATAATCCCTTTTAAAAGTCCTTCATCTAAAAACCTTTTAAAATTCATGTAAGAAGAAGAGAGTGTGGAAGGGTTTGCTCCCAATGACAACCTGTGTAAAAAATAAATAAGCATTAAATGCGGCGAAGGGTCTTGTATCTGTTAAATAATGCCTTCTTTTAGGCCTCTTTGCACATTATTTTTACCGCTGGGATAAAATAGAGCTTTCTACGTTTTTACCCCAACACCCAAATATTTTATTTTAAAATTCAAAGACGATTTGGAAATACCGTTTGATCCTGCAGTTGTTGAAATCTAATATATTTAACCCTTATTTTGTACTTAAAACTAAAACGCATGTGGTACCTATTTGTGGGTACATTTTGCCAAATATAGAAAGTTCGTAGATTTGTTAATTCTGTTTTTTTTTTTACATTCAGTGCATAAAATTGAAGTGTCGGGATGATTTTCAAAATAAATTAACTACATGCTGTACATTTGTTTAAATATTTTGTATTGACTTAATAGCAGGGATGCTAATCGGGATTCGGATCCCGGGATCCCGAAATTAGGGATAAATGTGTTTCTTTAAAATACGATTTCTTTTTAAAATAAATAACACTTTTTTTTATTAATATATGAATTTTTATCCTTTCACCTTTAAGCCACCATTTTTGTGAGATTTATGACAAAGGAGGTACATTTTCGGCTAAAGTTTTAATAACCACAATGCAATTTTTTGTTTTTTGTATAAACCTCGATTTTTAAGAGAATCTCGAATTTTGGTAGAGATCACAGACTTTTATCCTTGTCACTCTATGACCTTTATAAATAAACTTTTATGTTTTGTTACAAAAAAAATCGGTTTTTCTAGAAAAATATTAAGTTTTCGTAGTTATTACAGAATTTCATCCTTTTTGCTTTAGGATCTATAACTTACAAAATAAATGCAATTTTATGTTTTCACTTAAAAAATCGAGTTTTTTTGAAAAATATGGGATTTTCATCTGTCAGGAACCTTTGATTTACATAATAGATCCAATTTTATGTTTCATATAAATATCGATTTTCAACGTTTTCGTTGTAGATCCTGTAGTTAACAACTCCATTTTATATTTTCAAATAAAAAATTACTTTTTTTAAAAAATATCGAATTTTCGTAGTGGTCACAAATTTCAATTCTTTTCGCTACAGGACCTTTAGTTTACAAAATAAATGCAATTTTGGATTTCACATAAAAAATCGAATTTTTGGAGAAAAAAAAATGTCGAATTTTGTAAGTGATCACTTATTTTTATCCTTTTCTAGGACCGGAGAATATGTTTTTTTTACCGAGAGTGTTCTGCAGAACGATGCACCCATTTCGGAAAATTTCTCCGGAAAAATAAAGCTACTATATGGTTTACAGATGTACACAATTATACAAAATGGATGCACAACTAGCAAACCACCTAATTTGAATTGTTTTATAAAAGTGTGTTAAAGAAAATGGACAATAAAAGAAAAATGATTTTATTATTTTTAATTACAGTAGACGCTCGGTTATATGGATACCCAGTTATATGAACATCCAGAATAGTGAACAACAAAATTTTTACACATGAGGTTCTAAAGAGTGAGGTTCTATTATGTGAACAACTTGCAGACGTTGATTTTTTTTTTTGTAACTATTTGTAACTATTTAGAAATCTGTTCTTACCCGAAGTAAGCTAGTAAATTTGTATATACGAATGCAAAGATAAATGTAAAAATAAGATGGTTGGTGTTTGTAAAGTTATTGCTTGCAGTGAAAATAATTAATCTGATATGAATGATATTTTGGCATTGTGAAAATGCAGGGACAAGGCATTACAGAAATCCCTTAAAGCAAAAAAATATAACCGACTACTTTCATGTACATTTATTATTAACAAACTAATTTAAAACAAAAACTGAATATAGGTTGTGTATGTACACATATTAAAAATGATTTGAAATACTTATTTTATATTGTCTCGATTATGTGAACTTTTCCATTTAGTGAACAGGCCCTATCTAAATTAGGTCACATAAGCGAGCGTCTACTGTATGTCTTTTTTTTTTTTTTGTAATTATTCAGAGAAAAAAACAATAATTTCAACTTTTATGTACAAATCGGAAAAAAGTGGCAACTTAGTTCATTTTGTTCTGAACAAAAATTTAAATAGAACCAATTCAAGAAAAAACTTCCCGAACAAAATATTTTCTCTCTCTCTCTCAGAAGTAAGACATCAAACTCAATATAAAAAAAATTAAGTCTGGACAAAAATATTGTTCGGAACGCATGAGATAATCGAGCTTAAGTTAACAAAATAGATGAAATTTTATGTTTTCATATAAAAAATCGAATTTCTAACAAAATATCGAATTTTGGGAGGATCACAGATTTTCATCCTTTTCGCTCTATGTTCTTAAATTTACAAAATAAATAAAGTTTTGGGTTTCAAAATTCTTAATTTTGTAGGGATCACTGATTTTTATCCTTTTCTAGGACCGTAAATTTATAAAATAAATGCAACTTTATGTTTTTATATAAAACATAAAGCAAAAAACCAAATAAATTTGTGATCACTGATCAGTGTTGCCAATTTAGCCATTTAGTGGCTAGATTTAGCCATTTTTCACCCTGTTTAGCCATTAAAAAATGAATTTAGCCATTAGCCATTTTTTTAGCCATTTTTCGACTTGTTTAGCCATAAAATTTTTTTGCCGTTTTTCTTTTAAAAGAATAATTTTTATTTTATTATAAAAATTATAAAAGTAAAATAAACATTTTGAACAATTAAAACTCCTTAAATTTAAAACACAACTTTTAAAAATGTTGAAAATCGCTATAAACTATGACGCTGAAACATCTTTCAAAATAAAGGAACAGTATTCCACTATTAAATTTATAAAATGGATTCACACAAACATCGCTTTTTCTTTCTGGTTGCAAGTATTTCAATAAAGGGATGAAGGCGGTATCAATTGTTTAAGAAATTTCTGAATTGACTATAAGGTTTCTCTCACTTCCATGGTGTAATGCTGAAGTAGAGAGGGTGCTTAGCCAAGTAAACATCGATAAAAGTAATTTGAGAAATAGGTTACATTAAGCAACCGTTAATTCGATTTTATCAATTAGGTAAATATTTTTACCATAACAATATAATATTTATACCACCACCACAACAGTGGAGATCGTACTATGCGTTTGTGCTGATGTCTGTAACATCCTAAAATATTGGTCGTTAGCCCACCTTTACGTAAACCGATTGGCTTGGAATCTTTTTCTGAGTCGAATTAACGATGTTTGTTCGGCTGGCTGGCTGTCCATGTAAACCTTGTGCGCAAAGTACAGGTCGCAATTTATAGATTATTTGATAAAATTTGGTACAAATTGTAGGGCATCATAAAGTCTGGTTTAACCGACTATACTTTCTAACTTGTTTTTGATTGTAGATCTGGACTCAAAAGGTTGGGTAAATGTTGTCGTAATAATGATTTACCTTCAAATTATTTAAGACTTATGATTATTTGAAACTAATGAGTGATTCCTATGAGATGAACAATAACGACATCGAATTTTTCGATAATTTAATTCTTTAATATTAATTTATTTTAATATTAATTTACGTTTATTCTTATTAAACAAATTAATCTTAACTCACAATTTCATCATAAACAACTTTAAATAGTTTAATTATTTTTTGTTATTGAATTTTTATGTGATTTTATTAAAAAAAAGCTTTAAGCCATTTTTTAGCCCATTTTTAGCCATTTTTTAGCCATTTTTTCCGTAAATTTAGCCATTTTTGGTCACCAAGTTTTGGCAACACTGTCACTTATTTTAAAAAATCGATTTTTTTTTTTAAATAATATTGAATTTTGGCAGTAATCAAAAATTTTCATCATTTTCGCTCTAAGACCTTTAGTTTACATAATAAATGCGATTTTATGTTTGCATATACAAAATCGAGTTTTTTTTTTAAATTCATACTGATCACAGATTTTCACCCTTTTCGCTCTAGGACCTTTAGTATACAATGTAAAAAAAATGTTATAGTTGCATATAAAAAATCGATTTCTTGAGAAAAATATTGGATTTCGGTAGAGTTCAAAGATTTTGATAATTTTCGCTTTAGGACCTTTAGTTTACTTAAGAAATGCTATTTTATGATTTCATGTAAAAAACGAAATTTTTTTTTTTTTTTTTTAATATCGAATTTTGTTAGGGGTCACAAGTTTTCATGCTTTTCGCTCTAGAACCTTTAATTTACATTATAAATGCAATTTCATGTTTTCGTATCAAAAATCGATTTTTTGAGATAAATTCGAAGTGATCACAGATTTTTGTCCTTTTCTCTCTAGGGCGCTATATTACAAAAACCATATTTATAGAACTAGTGCCACAATGAATAAGATGAATAACCAGGCTTTTGACAAATACACTCACAATATTCTGTACGTAAAATTAACTGAAATTGTAATATAAAATAAATGAAAATTCAATTAAAACCCGGTCTACTTATTTTTCATTTATTTTTAACAAAAAGTTCATTTAATTTTTACTGTCAAAAATTCAACGCCATATTCCGTAAAATCAAATAAATATTCAGTTATTTTGTAAAATTTTACTGTCAAAAATTCAACACCATATTCTGTAAAAACAATTAAATATTCAATTATTTTATTAAATTCAGATTTTACTCCACAAAAGAGCCGAATTTCTAAAAAATACCAGACAGACACCTGTCCGCTTGTTTTTCTTATAAGCGAGAGAGGAAGAATATTATTATTTACTTACCTTGTTACACACGTTCGTTTTACTTTTGTTGTACTGACCACGTTGTTTACAGAAGAACTCTCAATTATAAGACACCAGCAGCATGACCGATACGGCTTCGCAATTATTTTACTTTTTAAATTTGATGAATTTAACTAAATTATTTTAACAAATAGAAAATGGGAATTGCTTACACAAAACAAGCAATTAATTTTTTATGGATAAGTAAAAATTAATTTTTGGTAGCAAAATTATATAAAATAACTGAATATTTAATTGTTTTTACTGAAATTTTATAAAATAACTGCATATTTATTTGCTTTTACGGAATATGTAGTTAATTTTTTGACAATTAATTTATATAAGATAACTGAATATTCATTTGTTTTTACGGAATTCGCGGTTGAATTTTTGACAGTAAAAATTAAATGAACTTTTCGTTGCTTTAAATTACATTTTTAATTAATTTAACATAAAGAAGAATTAAATCAATCAACGGACAATATTAACTGCAACTGAAAATCCGTATTAATATTGAATAACTGTTAGAATCAGTTTAAAATAAAATTGCTTGGAATTTTATATGTTTTTTTTATTTAAAAATGACTGAACAGAATATTTCTTAAATAAACTACAGTCCGTTACTGTAATAATATTGTGAGTGTATGATTGCCAGAGATATTTTTATAAGAAAAATTTTTCCTAAAACGAATGTCATTAGTGGATTTTATTGGAGACTGGTTGTTTTTTACCCTGAAGTAATCTCAGAGCACGATAGTATCGAGAAATCCTAATAACGGTTTTTTGTGATATGCTTATATTGGAATATTGATATATTAGAAAATAAATTTTTATATGTAAAAAGAAGTGATCACAGATTTTCGTTATTTTTGCTCTAGCTCTTCTAGTTTTCAAGTAAAACGCATTTAAAGTTTTTCATACCGCACCAAACAATCACTCGTAATGGGTGCATTGGTTTCTTTCTGTAACACCATGTGTGGGTTTTCTGACCTGCGGCAATATTGCTTATTAACGTACCCTTCAAGATTAAAATGAGCTTCATCCAAATATGATTTTATTGGCAAAAATCGACATCATCGTGCAGTTTCTTGTTGGCCCATCTAGCAAAGCGATAAGGAAGCGGATTCGATTCATTTCATTCAGCGGAGATAATATACTGAATTTTGTGACAGAATTGAATGACATAAGTGTTGCCAGATTCGAAATAACCGATAGTTAAAATTTTAACTTTTAAATGGCCCACCCTTTACATACATTTACTCGTATATAAGTATTTGTGTATAAATTTCATTCAAGATTCAATCAAATTGGGCTTGAAATCATTAATAAATATGAGCCTCAGAAAAACTTAAAATAATCTCAACTTTTGATGCATTTAGTTGAATTTTGGAAATAGATACTTGTTTTTGACACACTGTTTTCAAAATTTTTTTTATTATTTGCACATTCTGGTCTTTTTATTCTTTTTATTTTTGATCGAACAAATCTTTTAAGTTGTTTATACTTAAAGGCGATTTTTGATTATGTTTATGTCATCTTCTTTATGTTTAATAAATTTCAAACACGTTTTAAATATAATTTAAGCCATTAACAAATAATGAATTCATTCATTTTTATAAAAATGCAAACAAAATATTACTCACGCGTTAACATGGCTACACATGTTAACGCACACACAAACACCTTCTCAACGTAAAAACCAGATGGAACGTTGGTTAAAATAATACAAATAATAATATAGAAGCCTAGTTAGTCTAAAGTTAAGACTTTAAACCTACAACGAAAATTTTATTTTATTCGTTTTGTCTGAAAAAGTAAATTTTTATGTTTACGAAATAAGCAAACACAAAACTATATCGTTTTTTTTTTCTTTTTTATGTATGTATATAAGTAAAAGTGTTTTCCCGATATTGGTCTTAATACAAGACCTCTGTCCAATTATAGACCGGTCATCCAAAAATGCAGTGCCTATGATGCTTCTAGATGGGTCAAATGTATTTATTTATTTATTTATGACCAACCCAACTTTATTTTTCATCTTTATCATTTATTTCAAACATACCTACCCGCTATCTCAATTTCTTTAGGGTGCTCCCATACAAAATGTTCAATGCAGACTAGAAATATATTGAAAAAAAACCCCATAAATACCCAGTAGTCGCCCCTAGTGATATATAATGTATGACCGGCCTCAATTTTTATCCTGAACATTTTCTCGAGATATACTTGCCCCTTATCACCACTTCTTAGGGGGACTCACATACAAATATTGAAATCCTTAAATTAATTAAAATCGACTTTTGTAAATAAAATCTAAAGTTGCTTACAGATTTTAATCATTTATGGCTTGTTTATATGTATGTCTGCAAAAAATTAGAAGCACAGCCTTTTTCAATTTTTGATGAATTTTTAAAGAACAAAAATTTTAAAATGTGGCTAAAAAATTTTTTTTTTTTGCCAAAAAAAAATTACGTTTCTAAAACAACTGCGGAATTTCGGTTTTTTTTAGTTTTTTCATTAAGCTAAAACGTTTTTGAGTTACGCGAACATATGTTGTGCAACCTCCTCCATTTTCGAAATAACGGTATATCTCGAAAACCAGAGCTAATCTAAAAAACGTCTAGCACCACTGGATTCAGCGTACCCGAATTAGGTTAAAACGCCATGTGCCCGGCTTGTCTGTTTTTTTTTCAACTAGGACAGTGTTAATATTGGTTTTTAATAGTAAATACTGTGTAAAGAGGTCCGACCACATCTGGGTTCATAATCGGAGCGCGGAATTAAATGCAAATGCATGATTTTAATCGAATCACCCTTTTTGCTGGAAAATTCCATTGGTTTGTTTCTGCATATTTTATCGTTAATCCATAATTTTCGTCCGGCTTTTGGTTGGAGAGGAGGGAAAAATCTTAATGGAATCCTTAAAATTTAAGATATAAAAAAGGTTTGAATGCAATTTTTAATAAAAAGATGTAAAAACTTTTATATTATAGCCCCCTGAAATGTTAAAGCAGGCTTTTGTCTACCAGAATAAATAAAAAAAATCAGTTTTTTTTTTAAATTGAGCTACGCCTTTTTTATACAAAAATTTTAAGGGCCGATGTTGATTTTGAATAAAACACAAATTATTTAGGAAATTATTGCCAATTCTTTTTATTATGATAATATTATATATATATATTTAGTCCTTTAAAATTCCCAGTTGGAACATAGGGCCATTATGATAATATTGATATGATTCAATTATGTACGGAACAAAATATCGGCAAAAGGGCCGATGACGCTGAGGCATTATTGAGGTTATATGCCTTTAATGTGCCGAATTATCTCACCCATTAGCTCTTGAATTGTGGCTGGCTTATCGACGTACACCTTTTCTTTAAAATAACCCCAAAGAAAGAAGTCCAACGGTGTCTAATCACATGATCTTGGCGGCCAATTGACATCGCCACCACGTGAGTTAACACGGTCATTGAATTTGTCGCGCAAAAGAGCCATTGTTTCGTTAGCTGTGTGGCAAGTTGCACCATCCTGTTGAAACCACGTATCGTCCTCATCCATATCTTTCAAATCGGGCCATAAAAAGTTCGTTATCATCTCTCGATAGCGAACACGATTCACAGTAACTGCCTGACCGGCCTCATTTTGGAAAAAAAATACGGCCCTATGATGCCGCCTTCCCATAAACCGCAGCAAACAGTCACTACTTGTGGGTGCATTGGTTTTTCGACAACCAATCTTGGATTATCATTCGCCCAAATGCGGCAATTCTGCTAATTGACGAATCCACGGAGGTGAAAATGTGCCTCATCACAGAATCACAAAGTGCACGATATGCATTTTAATTTGACCGCCCATTTTCAGAATAAGCCTGAATAACTTAAACGCTTTGCTCGATAGGGTGTCTTTCCTTGGTGCAAATTGAGTAAGTCTAAAATTGAGAAATATCAAATGATATGCAGAAAAAAAACTTGACGTTTAGGTGTGGTTTACATTCAACATCGGCCCTTAAAATTGAACCACTCTATATTAAGCCATCGATATGAAGATTAAGGCCCTGAATTTGTAAAACGCAACGCAATCCCAAAAATAACATTGAAAGCAAAAACAATGTCAAACATTTTTCAACATTTTGTTGTTGCTTTCTACAGAAATACATATTGCGTTTAAAAATTATCAACGCCACAAGATATGCAGCGTTTAAAATTTAAAAATTCAATATTCATTTCTATAGAAAACAACAACAAAATTATGAAATATTTTCGATTTTGTTTTTGCTTTCAATATAATTTTTGGCGTTGCTTTTACGTTTTACAAATTTAGGGCCTTAATAAATACACTTTGAAAAATATATTATCTCCTAATTACTATGGCAGTATCGAGAATAATAACTTTCATGAAATAAGCTTTCCGAAAAAAAATTGGCACTTGCATAAATCACTTTTAACGAAAATGTTTCCCAAATAATCATTTTTATAATTGCAAAAGGCATCTTCTGAAATATTTCATAAGCCCTGATGCCAAACTTAAACATTGACTTTGGCAAAAGCCATTAATAAATAATTTGTTCAAAGAAATATGTTTGTGAAAAATTGCATAACATTTGCATTCGTCATCGATTCGAACTTGGACATTAAAATTTATGAGCGAGTTTTCAGTGGCAAATTGTTAAAATGTTTTGAATACAAATAGATTTTTTTGTTTTATTATTTTGTTTTATTCCAAAAAAGAAAATAAATTCAAGCATTTATGCAGTTTTAAATCACTTCAGCTGGTTAAAACGTTCGAGGGTTCATTCGGTTGTGTGATATGCAACGCAAATTTTTGGGCCAGTGTCAATAGTTTTGATTTGGATTTTTTTTTTAATATCTTGTTTGTTTATAATTAAATTTTTTCTTTGATTAATTGTTATTGTTGTAAATTGTATTTAAATGTCTGGGTAACTTTGTATAAGTTTTCATTGTCTTTTGTTTAAAGTAAAACAAAAAATTTGTTTTGTCTTGTGCCCGAATTGTATTTATTGTTCATTGACCTTGAATTTCTGTTCCATTATTTTGGTATTCAAGTGTAAGTTTTACTTTGGCTTAAACTTTGTATTACTTTTATTTTTAATTCTGTATTACATGTTTTATTGTTTAAACTTAATAATTTTGTTGATGTTATTTTTAATAAAACCATGAACGTTAATATAATTAAATGCAAACCAAGAAAAATTAGCAACCGCAAAATTTAATAGTTTATTTAAATGTTTGTGTTTTAAAAGTTAAGATACCTATAAAGAACTTTTTATACCGAAGCATATCTTTTATAGGGCTCCAAATGTTTCTAATTGAAAGTTTTTGTGCCCTGCACGAGCTGTTTTGGAGAAAGTATTATTTTTTGATTTTAAGGCATCATTCACAATGATAGCAACAATTATGTTGTCCTTCTATCTTATGCTATGTTCGCACTTGAGTTTTTAAACGCGTTTAAGCAAAATGTTGATTAATAAGTTAATCAAAGCCGTTCAAATTACATTTGAGATTATTAGGATGACAGTTGATTAAGAAAAAAACACAACAAACTAATTTATATTTCTTTAAAGTATTGAAAATGGATAAAAAAAAACTTTTATAAAGTTACCAGAATATTGTTTTAAACATATAAATGATGAAAATTGGAAAATTTATGAATTATTTAAGGAAAAAATAAAAACTTTAAGCAGAAATCTTGGCCGGTTGTACACGGTCATGTATGTTCAGAGGATTCTATATCATTTTAGAAGTGATTTAGTTGTAATCATGTCAATTTGAGGTGATTAACAAATCACTTCAATATATGGGTAATAGGGTGGTTACAAGAAATTCATGTTGATTTTTCCGTCGGTGCAACCCCCTCATATAAGCCGATAGGATAGAAAAAGCAATTGAATACCGAATAACGTTAACACGTGCCTCATTGAGCATAATTTAAGGAAAAAGAGCGATTTTTCACTAAAATCCGTATCTCTTTATCTTTATAATCGTAACCATTCATTCTAGGAACCTGAGTTGAGTCTTGTTTTGTAGGAAATTTTATTTTATTAATTTTGATTTTAATAGTTTTGTTCCTTATACCAAAAGATAAAGAGATATTTAGCATTAATTGAGGACAAAGAAATACAAATTTTAGTGGAAAATCGTATTTCTTTGTCCAACAACAGGCAAAGCAATAACATTCAGCTGTTTTTTGAGACCACCATGCAAATAAATAAACTTTTTTATGATACATTTTTTGTATTTAGTAGTGCTACCATACTTTTATCTTAATTAAAAAAATCAATTTGTATTTAAATACGATTTAAGTTTATATGAAAATAAACCTAATATAGATTTAAATACTATCCAAAAAATTGGGCATAAGAGCTGAATGAATTTTGTTAGTGCATATTTTTGCATATTTTACCGTTTGCAGGGTTTTCTATCCGTATTAATTTTTCCATCTACATTTAATCTTTACTCGAAAATTGTAAGACAAAGCAGGTTGTCATTAAATTTTAATGTTGTTTTTAACTTTAAAATTTTATATATATATATATATATATATAAGCAAAAAGTAAGGAAAAATCAGTTATATGAGTAAATCCAAAGTGTTGAACGTGACAGTCGTACGCATCAAAAATGCAATAACCTTTTAAGCAAAAAATATTTTTCTGTTTTCTTAACCCTTAAATTGCAGCACTAAGGCCCGTTTTCACAACTTACCGATAGCTAAAGGTTGGATTTTATCGGCCGTATAAAAAGTGTTCCATTATTACAATTTAACTTTTACCTACCAGGTAGGATGAACCTTAATTTACTTTATCGCTCAGTTAAGATAAAAGTAAAGTTTTTATAATGGAACACTTTTAATAAGGGCGTTTAAAGTCTACTTAAAGCTATCGGTGTGTTGTGAAAACGGGCCTAAGAAAGCACTGTTATCTATGCTAAATTTTATGGAGAGCGTGATTCTAGGTCAAAGATAATGACAAAAGAAGTAGCGGTTCGAGCGTGAAAAAAACAAGTAATTTTTGTGGCCATGTATAAAAAGACGTAATTCAGTCAACTACTTTCAGAATTTTACGTAGCAATGTAACATTAAAATGTCTCGGGTTGATTCCAAAATCTTCTGTATTTTCTTTTTTTTAAGCCAAAATCTGGGTCGATACGTAACATTTCGAACGTGAAATTTTTTCCGTAATATCTTAACTGAATAATGATCAAAATAAAATAAAAATTAACCGTTTATCCGAATAACATATTTCTCTTTGAACTCTTCCTTAGATTACATACCATGTAAGAACATTTTTTTGGAATAATTTTAATCAAATATCACCTCTTTTAAGAAAGATAAATAAAAAAGAAAACATACAATAAAACATTCTCACAACTAAGAAATTACGTTTGCACAACTTTGCAGTCTGATTGTTCATCTAAGTGAACAAATTTATGAGTAAATTTATAAAATTAGTAAATTAGTAAAAATTTCTCTATAATAATATCGTAAAATAATCAGCTTTTAATAACTTTTAAATTTTCGGTCACGGTGGACCTTTCGACGGAAATGCCAATATACGTTTTTGACAATGAGTGTAATAGCTAGAAATCTGGAACAATCTTTTAGTATACCAATCGACCCAGAATCACTTTTTAAAGTAATCAAACGATGTTCTTCTGTCCGTCTGGCTGGTTGTCTGTCTTATACTATGTTCACACTTGGGTTCTTATACTATGTTCACACTTGGGCTCTTTAAGGCGTTTAAGCAGCTCGAACGTGATTAAGCTCTAATCACTTCAAAATCGAGATGATTATCCATACATTGAAGTGATTTGTTAATCACTTCAAATTGACATGATTACAACTAAATCACTTCATAAACCACATAGAATCGACTGAACATACCTCAAACTGAGTATAATGTAGAATCGCCAACATGATCGTGTATAACCGGCCACGATTTCTGCTTAATGTTTTTATTTTTTTCCTTAAATAATTCATAAATTTTCACAATTTCATCATTAAAATGATTAAAATAATCTTCTGATAACTTTATAAAAGCATTTTGATCTATTTTTAATACTTTAAATAAATATAAATTTGTTTGTTGTGTTTTTTTTTCTTAATCATCTCAAATGAAGTGTGAACGGCTTTGATTAACTTAATCAACATTTTGCTTAAACGCGTTTAAAAACCCAAATGTGAACATAGCATTATACTATGTTCACACTTGGGTTCTTAAACGCGTTTAAGCAGCTCGAACGTGATTAAGCTCTAATCACTTCAAAATTGAGATGATTACCCATAAATTGAAGTGATTTGTTAATCACTTCAAATTGACATGATGACAACTAAATCACTTCATAAATCACGTAGAATCCACTGAAGATACCTTAAATGTAGAATCGCCAACATGATCGTGTACAACCGGCCAAGATTTCTGCTTAATGTTTTTATTTTTTTCCTTAAATAATTCATAAATTTTCACAATTTCATCATTAAAATGATAAAAATAATCTTCTGATAACTTTATAAAAGTGTTTTTATCCATTTTTAATACTTTAAAGAAATATAAATTTGTTTGATTTTTTTTGTGTGTTTGTTGTGTGTTGTTTTCTTAATCATCTCAAATGTAATGTGAACGGCTTTGATTAGCTAAATCAACATTTTGCTTAAACACATTTTAAAACCCAAGTGTGAACTTAGCATAAAGCCCGTTTGCAAACAACAAACATCAAAGTCGCACTTTACATTATTTGGTAAAGCCGACGGTTGTATTTTAGCTGCCGTCGTTGAAAAATTTTCAGTTTTACTAAATTTTGGTAGCCGTCAACGATATTTTTGACTGGCATTCTCAACGCCTGCAATATCACATCGGCTTTAAGTGAACTATTATTATATTTATAACGTAACGACGAAATCTCTTTTAATAGTTTTCGACATGAGTTACAGACACTTTTTTCTCGATTTCGAGAAACGATGGAATATTTTGTTTAACGTCTTGGCGATGCGAGAAGTTCTCATTATAGTTACAGAGCATGGGTACTGGTTCAATAATCGTTTGTATCTTTAAAAGGATTTTTTACCAAACAAAAGCCAATTCAAATAATCTCGTTAATGTCAACTCAGCCCTTTCGTTAATAAATTGTATTAAATTAAAACAATAAAAGAAAAAATATATTGACAATCTAATTGTCTCATTACAGTATTTTCTCGTTGAAAAACAATTAATTTTGTTGTTAATTTAAAAAAAAAATACAACATCAAACAAAATTAATGAGTTTGCTGTTTACAAAAGTTTAGCGATCTTTTGACAAAAATTAAATTTTGAAAATATTAAGCGCATGCATGATGATGAATGTTTTTAAATTTTTTCGTTAAGAAAAGAAAATAAACCAACCATGATATATTATATTGGAAAGGGGGTCTGGTTCAATTTATTTTATACCGATTCTAAAAGCTGTACATCCAATTAAGAAAATTGATAAGAAAATTCATGTTAGATCGGTTCGAAAATAATCTCCCTTTTCCACTTTTTTTATTTTCCCACTACTTAATTGGAGGTGATTTATTGCCGTGTAGATTCATATTAAACATAAATCTTAAAAATGTCAAAAAATTCAAAAATTAAAGCATTAGAGAATTTTAATTATTGGTATTTTAAACAAATTTATTAAACAAAATTTAACAAAATTATCTATTTACAAACTTAATAGTAAAACTAAAGAAAAAAAATCTAACATTCTTAAGTTTTGCATTCCAATTATTTTTAAAATTTATACTCCACGCTCGACAGAAGCTAAAAAACTATTGCAATTTTGTATGTACCCAGTAGATAGTATCTACTAGATACTCCATTAATTCAACAATGAATTTGATCAGAATAACAAAAAAAGTTTTACTGCCTGTTCGGCTATTTCGAACGGTTTTTTTAAGACTGCTTGCTATGCGAACGTTAACGTTCGAAATCGTTGAACAGTCAGTTAATGAAATTCTGTTAGCAATAAATTTGGTTAGTTTTATAATATGTACTCCCAGCACACGCAGAGAGACATGTTTAAATATGGTCACCTCCAACAAAACTATTTTTAAAGAAAATGTTAAACCTATTATAATTAATATAACCATATTATTTTCAATTACAACCATACTATGGTGAACATAACCTATAGGAATAACAAAAACAGCATTGTACAATGTTGCCAACACATGTCACTTTCTTTTCGTTGTGCAATAAAAATCAAGAGTCTTTTGATTGCTGCCAATATATTGTGGCACCTTCGAATATCACATACAGATTGGCGATATAATTGTACATTACGTAAAATTGAACAATTTTATTGCAAGTGTATGAGCCCCTTAAGAAAAATAAAAAGCTGTAGGAAAAATCGGACAAAGAAAAATGGTCCAAGAAAAATAATGAAAAATCGCCCAAATGAAGAAACGCCCAAAAGAACATGAAAAATTACCCAAAATGTTATATATGAAATTTTGCCCAAAAAAAAACGAAAACGGACCCAAAAAGCAAAAACTAATTTTTTCCCAAAAAAACTGAAAAGTTACCCAATTTGCAAAAAAAGTGTTTATTATTCATATAAATTTAGTTACATACAAATGTAAGTTTTATGTAAAAAATTGCCTTGTATCTTCAACAGCTGCTCGGCAGTATGGACAGTAATACTTATTTGAGCCCTCCGCCAAACTTTGTGCACTCTTCAATAGTTAAATAATCATAGCATAGCATAGTTATAATCAATTACTCAAAACAGAATACAGCTTTTTGCAAGGTGGCATGTCATAACGTTCAGTGTCGTTACAAAAGCCGGCTTCGCTAACTAAAACTGCTCTGCATAGCCGCCCTTCGGCCGTGCGCTAACAAAGCTGGTTTTTGTTATACCATAGAGGAGAAAATCCTTGATCCCGGCCGAAGGCCGGCTATGCAGAGAAGCTTTAGTTAGCGAAGCCGGTTTTTGTTATACCATAGCGTAGAAAATCCTTGAGCCCGTCCGAAGGCCGGCTATGCCGAGAACCTTTAGTAAGCGCTGTCGGTATTTGTTACACCATAGGGGAGAAAATCCTTGCTCCCGGCCGAAGGCCGGCTGTGCAGAGAAACTTTACTATAACACTGGACGTTATGACATGCCACCTTTTTGCAATATGTCCCGTTATTTTTACAAATAATATTTAGGAATTCTACGTATAATGATAATGAATGATTTAGACAAATAGTATGTAAGATTTGGATGAAATTTAAAAAATGAAAGATGGCCCGAAAAAATGGGCTATTTTTTATACAATATTTTTGGGAAAAATCACCCAATAATAACGAAAAATAGCCCAAACATTTTGGGTCACCTTTCATATGAATTCAGGCCCAATTTTACATGGAATTTTTTTGAGCGATTTTTCTTTTTTTTTTTTTGCCATTTTTCTTTGGGCGATTTTTCCTACTTTTTTTAAATTAATTGTTTTTTTAAATAAATAAATTTTAATTTAAAAGATTTTGTTATTCTTGCTTAATTCCCAATTTATATTCTTGATAAAATCACTGAAATTTATTGTTGACGTTTTTTCTTAGCCTACTTAATGTACAAAATAAATATGTATTTGTTTGCTTGTCGCTAAAAACAATAATTTTTTAACGTAGGGGTAAGTGTAGGGAAATTTTTTTTGGTTGTAGGGAAAAAAAGGATTTTTTTGGACACACGTAGGGATTTTTTGAAATTATTCCTGGCATCACTGAGAACAATTATTGAAAATCAATGCTGTTAACGCTTATGTTTGGTGTAAAACGTAGCTATTATTTTGTTCCATTATAATTTAGAAAAATGTATCACTTTGTAAAGGTACGTGTTACCTGTTAAATATATAACACAAATATAATGCAGTATTATTTTTAAGAAATGAAAACACCATTACTCTTATATATATTAAAGATCAATGTTGTGTTCCCTATCCTTCTAAGGGGGATGTCACGATAATTTTTTTTTTATAAAAAAAGGTAAAACAAAAAAATTAAGTTAACAATTTCGGGATTGGCTAATCCCGAAAATCCCGTGATTAAAATTTTGTATTTGCTGAATCCCTAAAATCCCGGCATTTTTCGGTATCCGGATTTTGGGATTGGCATCCCCAGTAATAACTACGGTGACCATCCGCACTGTATTATACAGAAGTGTTCTCTAGTTAAGAGCCTTGTTCTGGGCGAATTATTTTCTAGTCAAAAACCCTAAATTGTCCTTTATTTAATTTAAATAACTAAAATAAATATATTCCCAATGATTTTCTCGTTATTAAAAACTTGCACAATTTTTTCTTTTTTTTTCCAAGTGTTTAAGAAAAATGTTTTTAATTATGGCTAATGTATTCTAAGACGGAACAATTCAGGCTCTTAAACAATTTTTTCAAATGCAACGAAATAATTCGAAATAGTTTCAAGAAATGTTTTAAAAATAATTTCGAAATAATAACCATTGCACATTACGTAAATTTATTGCTGGGTATTAAGTTTGCTACACCTTCATATCTCGTTTTAAGATCGTGAATTCTCTTTTTCGATTTTCACCAAATCTTTTCTTTAATACTTTTCTAAATACAAGCTCTTCATATGGTTTTTTTCTTGAAATCCGAAATTTTGAAAACCAAGTAATTAGATTGCCAAGTTCGAAAGATTTCAACACTAATGGTGTTTTCTTATCACCAAAAAATGTGACATTTTATTTAAAAAAATGCAATTTGGTATCTGTTTCTTAAAAATTTTGCTCCCGAAAAGGGTGAGTTTTTTAGGATAAAACAATTTTTTAAATAAAATGTCGCATTCTTTTATAGAAAAGAAAACACCATTACTTTAGTTTTTAATCGGGCTTAATGTGGTTGGCTCATGTTTCCAAATGACAGGCGATTGATTGCGTAGTAAAATTTATATGATAACTACACAAAAATACCGGTAATTCCCGCACATATTTCCTGGGATTTTTTTCCCCGAAAAATGTGCGGGAGCTAAGAATTTTTGTCCCATATGAAAAACACTAATATTTATAATAATTAAAGACCATTTCGTTGAATAATATGAGCTCAATAAAAACAAAACGAGGGGTTTGTATTATATATTGTATATAAATGTTCCCGTCGTTCCTATAAGGAGCATAGGTTTCGGTTTCTGTAATCGTTTTAATTTAGGATGTAGTAGCTGATTGAACTTCTTCACCCGATCCTGGGCCGGGGCTGCCGGCATGCCGGCATACCTCCAGGCCGACGTTCGACAGAGCCTCGTTAGCGTTAACAGGGGTCACCAAGCCCATTCTGGACTGTGGGTGAGGTTGTCAGTTGGAATGGATTGGCTATGTGCACAAATATACGTTCTATTTGTATTCGCTTCACTTTCCCATTTGAGCCCCAGGTTTGCATTATGACCTGTTTAAAATATTCTAACCAAAAGGTTGGTAAAAATTTTTTTTTAAATTCTTGACATCGTCGCTAAACTAACAGATTAAAGTAAAAATATCAGGCATTCGAGCTGTTATCTTAAATAATTTATTTCAAATGTTTGTATAATTTTTTTGGCATCGATAACGTAATACTTAGAAAAGAATAAGTTTACGATGTTACACACTATAAAAATGTTTCTCGGAACTCTCTCTCATTAATTTTTTAATTACGCCGCTATTCATATTGTTACGAAAGTAACTTTAGTTAAGACTTGGATTAATTTGTTAGTTATCTTGTATTGATTAGTTATTTATCATCTGTTAGTTATTTTATTAGTTCAACTTGTTATTATATTAGTTATGCACACTTCTAGTGTTAAAATCAATGTGAGAGACGTAATGTTAAAATTGTTGTGCCTAATTGTACTTCAGCCCCACTGTCAAAACTAGAATTTTCGTTTTAGATAACTTAATTTATTATAACACCGTAAAGTATGCCTAAGTTTATGATGCTTAATAACTCAATTTTAATTCAACCATATAGTTAATGCACAATGTTAATAACTAAAGATGAATAAGTTTAATTAACAAAATAGACGTTAGGGGACGTACGTTCTAGAGCCATCTAGACGTCAGAGCTCGAACGTTCTATGGTCATTTGCCCGTCTGGGCTAGAGTATAAATAGAATCCCAAAAGATGGCATAAGATTATTATTAGTTCAGACTTTGTGAAGATAACATCGCATTTCGCGGGGAAAATAGTAAACTTTATAAACATTGAAGTGTGTTGATCACAATAGTGAGTTGTGAGTAAAAGCTGTCAATTACGGTTATTGAACTGACTAAGTTCTTAATAAATAAGTGTTATAAAGTGTTGTGATTGTTTTATTTGAATTGCAATTAACGAACTTGAAACGGTATACTATAAAGGAAATAAACCAAAACGTTATTGAAAGGCAGTAACGTAACAATATAAAGTATACATAGTACAAAAATAAAAACAAGTGCTTTTCATATAAAATTTACTACACGTTTAATCGCTTGTATTGTGAAAAACGAATATTAATACAAAGAAATTTCAAATAAAACGTAGTAACTAGGGATGTAACGATACGGCTTTTTGCCGATACAATACCGATACTCAAACAAATATCGATATCGATAGCGATACGCATTAGGGGTGGAATAGTGTTATATGGAAATCCTTAGCAGCAAGATTTCGATACGCTAGAACCCCCAATTTTGTGAAGTTTGTAAAAAAAAACGCATGAGCCAAAAAATTAGGGGTGTGGGATGGGGGTAAATGGCTCCTCATCGGGGTCGCTGAGTCCCTTTTTCAATAAGCTAAAGCTTTTTTGAGTTATGCGAACATATGTTGTGCAACTCCGCCATTTTCGAAATTTGTGTATGCGGACCACCCTAATGATTAAAGATGGAGACTAGGAATGTTCTAAAAAAATGCTCGGGTAGCAAAAATATTGGAGGTCCGTCATATATTTGACTCCTCTGGGGCTAGTTAGGGCGGTGTAATTTTACAAAAAATAATATTTAGTATGGGAACCCCCCTGAAGGAGCATAGACAGAGGGTTAGTATGTTAATAAAAAATGTAGGGGGAAATATTAGTGGGAGTCAGTCTTACAAAATCTTTTAGTTAGAGCTAATGCTAAGTCAGCCGCTAAATTTTGACTGCCGTATTCATAAAAAATTAACATAGATTTGAAATGTATTTTAAGAAAAATGTGTATGCAAATTTTGCCTTAAAACACATTTCAAACTTGTTTTATTTTTTATGAATACGGCAGTGACACTCTGAACTATTTTTCGTCTTCGTTGATTTATTAATTATATGAAACAATAGCTTTATTCTGTTTTAATTTAATGCTCTGCTTTTAAATGTATTATATCTCTTACAAGCATAGAAAATTAAATTTCTATTGAAAAATACTCCAAAAAAAATTATAAAAAGTATCGTCGTATCGATAACCGATACCTTTAATTTCTTTATAAAACTTCTTTACAAGAATAATATTAACAAAATGTTCTAACTATAATTTCTTTTATTTTTAGAGTGTCATTATTTCCGATGGTTCAGAACAATACAAACGTTTCGTCCAACTGCCGCAACCTTTAAATTTCAAAGTATACATATTTAATGTAACAAATCCTTACAGGGTACAACAAGGTGGCATACCAATTGTTGAAGAAATTGGACCTTATATTTATAAGTGAGTATTTGTCTTTAAACCTTTATACAATTTAATTAATTTTTTTATTCATTTAATTTAATCTAAACAATAAAATAGACAATACCGAACGAAAAAAGTAAAACAATTTTCACATGATGGTTCGAAAATTACATTTGTCCAAGATCAATTGTATATTTTTGACAAGGAAGCATCGGCTCCACTTCAGGAGAGTGATCATATAGTGGCACTTAATATGCACATGAATGTAAGTTTTAATGGCAGGATTTTTTTTTTTTTTTTTTTTTTTTGAAAAAAAACAATATTTAAACCATTTGCGATAATATCGTCAAAACTCAATTATAACAGTTTAATATGAAGTTTGTTCGAATCGCTAGAAAATATTTTTCATAATGCTTATAAATAAAGCATTTAATAAAAATCAACCAAAACAAGGAAATGTGCAATTTTCGAGTTATGTCAGTATTCTTGCAAATGGTCTATTTTAATGTACTTATATTTTTTCCCCCTACCATCTACCTTTCATATAATCTAGGCATTTTTACAAGTATTCGAAAGAGAAATCACAGACATTTTGCAGGGTTTTGCCAATAGAATAAATTCTCGTCTGAATAGAACTCCTGGCGTACGTGTATTGAAACGTTTAATGGATCGTATACGTGGGAAACGTAAAGTAATTTTTATAATTTACAATTTATTTTTTAATTGCAATTTACATTTGTTTTACATTTAACCAGACAATATTTTATATTATTTTCTTACATAATTCCTATCAAAAACTAATATACAATTAATACAGTGGATGGCCATATTAGTGGGGACATTACAATTATTAAGTAAAATGGAAAAATTTAACTTTCTGTTAAATTGTATTTTCATCATTACTTTTTATCTTAGTAGAACAGGCATGACTTTGAATTTGTAGGTGCAGAAATATTCTCAAATTCCTATCGGTTTTTTGCACACTTTGCCTGGAAAAAGTTAAAACCGAGCCCGTTCACCAAGCAAAAAAAAGTCTTAATAAATGTCCAGTCTTAAAATAAAATCTTAGTCTGAGTTCATACGGCTCATGTCTTATTGACAAGATTCTTACTTTTTCTTCTTTGAACATGAATTGGCGTACAAATGATTCATGTCATGCTGACGACATGTGCTTTTTTGATATTAAAAACAATAACAAAATTAAGCAAAGAATGAAAAAGCAAAACGTAAAGACAGTACATGCATCTGTGTACTCGTTTCTTTTCCCCTCGTCCCTCTCGCCAATAAAGTAGCAATCTTGTCAATAAGACATGAGCCGTTTGAACTCAGACTTATGAATTTTTCAAAAGTGATTTTTTTGGAAGTTGGATAGACATTAGACATAGACATTTTAACGGTCCATTAAAGAAACTTTTAGCACTGGATTTATATGGGAGCTATGGAAATGTATCCTAAAAGAATTTTGTGAATTCAGTTAGATTTACATAAAAGTAACTCTTGGCATTTAGTTTCAGTACATACATATTAGTTGCGTTCGAGAACACAAAAGTTTTTACTATTTTTTACTAAACTTTACTGCATTTTACGAAATTGCGTTCGAGTACACAAAATGCAGTAAATGAGAACATAAATCGAGAGCGAAAAGTGACAGTTCTTGTCTGAGTATTTACAAATTTTTACTGCAGCAATTTTTGCAGTAAAATTTAGTAAATCAAAAAAACATATGTTTCAAAAGGTAAACAAACAAAAGTAACAAATAAAAAGCATACAAATTGTGAAAAAACTGTTAAAGAAAAGTTGATTTAAAAATTAAACCAAAACAAAAAGTGTATAAATATTAATTAATTAAACTTGTTCGTGAAGCATTTATTTTGCTAAATACAAACTTTTGAAATTTTTTTTGTTATGTTAATTTCTTAGAGTTGTAAAAGTGTAAAGTATTTGGATACTTAAGTAATCAATAGCAAAAAAATTATTCATGTTCTTTTAAATAATTTAACCCGCTACAAATTAGTAAAATCAAAAAAAAAAACAAATATGAAAGATTACATAAAATAGTTTGTTTGTATTTTCCAAAAATGTTCGTGTTATAAAAATTATTTAATCGAGTACCGATAAGAAAACGAGTTAAGTAGTCAGAAGTGTCAATATTTTTCAACACTTCAATTATTTGCCATCAGCTGTTGCCTTTATTTTGCGAATTTTTACAAATTTCGCGTTCGCGTACTTTTTTGGAAAACAGCTTTTTGTGAGAGTAAATTTTTCAGTTTACTCATTTACTGCATTTTACTGTTAAAGTACTCAAACGCACCTATTTTAAGGTCCAATTAGACGTGACATAAACATACCAATACTGTATTACCAAAACGTCATAAATATACCATACAAACCAATTCAATTTTGATTCCTACGGTCATCGTTTCGGCTGTGGCTTTATGTTTATGTTACTTCCAATTGGACATTAAATGACTTTTTCGGTTTAAAGCGATTTTCGAATTGTGTGTCTCAAAATATTGCCAATTAAAAATCTCTTCGAACGAAATTCGATGAAGTTATAAACATTTATTTAGTTTACACGTGTCGATATTTTGCTCGTTACCAACATTATTTATAGCGGCCACCAAAAAAATGGGGGGTATATTAATTCGAAAAAACATCCAAAAATTTCTGTATGTCTAGAGAACGACAAGAGCAAACGTTTTCATATTAAGTACAAGTGCAAGGTTATCAATATACACATCCAAAAATTGTAGGCGGGATTGGAGCAGTGGGCGCGGCACATTCTTGATTTATTATATCTAAACACCAGTATTTATTTAACTTTCTGTTCTTATTGCACCACAGCGAAGTGTATAAAAGATTCGACATTCGAATATAACACTTTTACTTGTTCTCTAAACGAATGTTCCCAATAATTTTGCCAAACACTGTTTATATGTTTGATTCCTACGAAGCAATGTATGTTTGATTTTCTTAATTAAAATTACATAAACAGTTATTATTTAATACTGCATGTATGTATGTACATATGACGTTCTGTCAATTAAACCAAACATCGTCTGCTTATATAATCCTTAATAAGAGACGATATACTAACAAGTAATTTGTTTATACGTATTAATAAATATATTTATGTATTTGGTCCATTGATCTGTTTAGATTTTTTTCTTTAGATTTCTAAACTATAATTATCTTTATTTGTCAACAAGTTTCATTCATGTTTGCGATGTGTGTGTGTGCATTGTTGTTTATTTTGTAAGATTTATTTTGGGTATGTGTAAATAACTGTGTTGCCATTCTGTTGCATGTCAAAAACCGCTAACAAATTATTTGCTAAACTACTTATAACATTTATTTAAACAATACTCAAATACAGCAACACAAAATTACACACAATAAATTTTGTTATTCTCCAACACACAAAATGCTTGTATTTAAAAAAAAACAAAAACTTACAAAAAATAAATAAATTTACATACGTATTTTCGCATGAATTATGTTTATTTTAAGTTAAAGCTAGTTTCTGGTTGATTGCTACGCTTAATTACTAATTTGCTAATAAATGACGTTATTTAAAAATATATGAAGATGACAAGTTTTTCATACCCGGCGTTGTTCGGTGTCAAACTGTTTAAAATTTAAGCCATATACATATATAAAATATCATGTCATTATTCCTAAAAAATTTTAAAGATATGTTTGCAAGGCATCAGTTTTTTTTATATTTACAAAAAAATAAAAATTAATTTCAGGTTAAAAATTAGTGATATTTATTAAATAATTTATAAGATTTGCAACGTTTTTTGTTATTAATAATATTTTTTGAAAAAATTTTTGTTGATATAAGTAAACTTTTTATTCCCTTGATTAAATTTTTAATTAAAACTGATTTTATTTTTGATTAATGGATTTATTGAAAAAAAGGCGATACATTTTTATGTGTAATTAATTTGGATTAATTTAGGTGTTTATCGATATGTACTAGAAATCACAACCGCATTTTGTGATGAACGATCCACAATTTACGAAAGATCCAATATTAAATCCCCTTCTGAAAATCACTTTAATACGTCTAATAAAAATATTTCTGAAACAAATCTTGGGACGTTAAATCCCTTTACCAAAGGTAAAAGGATGTAAAAGGGGGCATTCCGCTTGTAATTTCTACAGTGTTGATCTTAGACCCTATAAAGTATTAATATATATTCTGGGTCCTTATAAGTAACGAAGTTAATTTAATGATGTCCATCCGTTGCTCTGTCTGTCCGTTGATTGAAATAGGTTTTCCGAAGACCCCAGATATGATGGGGACATGGTAGTTATATATTTGTGTCCCATATAGTCGGGAATTGTTTGCTATTGATCGGTCCACTAATAACTGAGAAATGAGCAAAAAAACACTACTTCCTCTAATTTAAACAAAATATTTCTTGTTGTTGTTTTTTATATTTTATTTTTACATGTATTACATATACAAATGGGAGCGGCAAGAGCAAAAATTTTCAAATAAGGAACAAGCATAGTGGTTATCAACTACATCGGATAAAATGTGGGCGCGAATGGACAAGTCAACGTGGCTCAAAATTGATTTACTTATATTTAAGGAACAGTAGATATAACTTTCTGTTATTTTCTCAACATGGTGAAGGGAATATAAGATACGGCATAGTCGAATATAGCACACTTACTTAGACAACGCATTATAATACTGTGAGGGCAAGTTTTACAAAGATTGGCTAACAATCTATAAATTTAATATAAAGTATACTCCTAAAATATTTTAACTCTCAGTGTAGGGTATAATAGGGTCGGCACAGCCGAATATAGCACTCTTACTTGTTTTTATTTGGAGATTTAAAAAATTTCCCGAGTCGAAAGTCCTGCTCAGATTTGTAATTATAAAAACAATTTTAAGTGTACAAAATTTAACACTCTTCAAATCAGAGGCTCGAAATTAACGACATATCAAATATAAAATATACAGATATTTTTTTAAGGGTAGCGATTCTAAATTTTCGATTCAAAAACAACTTTTTTGTAATGGCTTTTTAACCAGTGTTCGAAAATAAACAGAACATTATTCAGCGTTCGGCAGGAACGATATCTATTTTTTAGTGTTTGTGTAGACGAACACAATCCTTAATACCGTTCGTAACTATTTTTAAGAAAGAGCGGAACATTATATATTGTTCTGTTCTCCGTTAAAAAACACAACAATTGTAGTGATACTGTAGATAAACATTATAATTTTATGTTCTATAATGTTTACATTGATGAAGAAATGAACAAACAAAAAATTTTAGCAAAGACCGCAGAAGGAACAGCTTGAGTGTGTTTTGTGTATAGGTTTTGTTTGTGTAAAATTATTTTGCTGGCTTTTTGTTGTTTTTTTTGCGTATGTTTATTTTGTTTTTGTAAAAAAATTTTGGTTTTTTTGCCAGCCAAAAGGACACTATGCACCATGGTGAAATGAACAGGTGGCAGCACTACGCCAGATGACGATGTTTTGCTCTTGCATTGTTTGTCTAAGTTTATGTCAAAGTTTTGTTTAGGTTTACAAACAGTCCACGTTTTGTGCAGTGATTTTTGTATTTTATTAAAGTGTTTGATCATTTTAAATTAAAATAAAATATATTGACCATAATTAACTAAAAATTCGCTAAAAATTTATTCATTTAATCACGTTCGGCGGCACGCTTTGATTTTTGTTTAAAGTAGTTTTTGACGTAAATGGTAATATAATTTCCATTTTTGTTGTAATGTTGTATTTATTGCCGTAACGATACCACCCACCTACTTATTCCACCATGCTATGCACAACAAAAACGAACGAACATTAATGAGCTGAACATAATGAAACGAACATAATGAAGTTGGTGGTTTTTTTTTTAACCGAACGGGGTTAAATGTTCTCTTCTTTTTGTTGAGTTGGATAAGAACAGTATTATTTTTGTGTTCGAAAGATGACAAACAGGGAAACGTTATTTTTTAATGATGTTCTGTTTTTAACCAACCAACCTTAATAGGCGTGTTAAGCCTAACGTTTTCTAGTACCTAGCTTTAACGCTGAAATTATATTCCTAAGCTGGAGGTCTGCACCATTTATTTTGCGCATTTTCGCTGTATACGCAGCTGTCAAAAAGGAGAATCTGTGTTGTTTTACGTAGCCAGTTAGTGCTGGTTCACACACGTCAAGTTTGACTCGTCAAGTCTTGGGCTTTTAGAAGAGAAAGAAAAAGAGAATGCCATTGCTTTTCCCCTCTCCTGAAAACTCAAGACTTGACGATTAAAATTTGACGTGTGTGAGCCAGCACTTACACGCACAAAAGCGTTGGACGTCTTGATGCATTAAATGCAAAAACAAGGTATACTTTCTATTTTTGAAGGCGTCAAAAGCAGCGATCGAACAAATCAGCCGACTTTGACAAGTTAAATTATATGTTTACTTGTGATGATGCCACATAAAAGCCATTTCATGTAACTTGCAAATTAGAATGCAAGTAAAGTATTTCAATGACTGAAGGCAAAAACGCGTAGTGGGGACCTCCAGCTTTAAAAAAAAGAGTGTCAACGTTGTGCCATAAACAGTAATGATAACTTATTTTTTTTTTAATAAAACCTAGAAAATATTAATATAAAATGAAGTAATTCCGCTAGATTGACATAAAAATAGCTACATTGCCTTTACTATTTAAAAATTGCAGCCAACTTCACTACTAAGCATGCTATCGAAATCAGATTTTCCAATTGCAAAGCGTGTACACCGCGTTATTTGGATCTGCTTCATACTTTTTGTACGAGCATGAGAATTTTTAACAGATAAAAAACGCTTGACGCGCTGATTTAGGTTTGGCTGTAAGAGTAGATTTTCATACGATAGAATAAAGATTTTTCCGATACAATTTAATATTTAATAATAAATCATTTCAAACTCTTTGTATATATTCCTAGAACCCTATAAATGGGTCCACAATATATTTACAACGATAATTGATAACGTAAAAGTAAGTTGTTATTTGATAGTTAACCGATTAGTTCTATTGACATAAATATTAAAATATTGTATATATTTCAAAAGCTTTAATAATGGTGAATTGGTAGTTAATTGGAAATTTTAAGCATGTACATAATAATTAAATAATATCAAATAAAATTTATATCGAAATTAACGCTTCTTATGAATGCTTGTAAATTAACGCTTATAAATTACAGTTTTTATTTATTTTAAATAAATTTTTAACATTCCTTTAAGATAATTAATCAAACAGTTTATTTCTATTTCTTTGTTTTAATTACTTTTGTTGATTAAAATGAAATAAATTCTAGTCGGTTTTACAAATTGGTGAAAATGATCCCAGTTTGGCTTTATTGCTGGTACATTTAAATGCCAACCTAAAGGCAATTTTCAACGATCCCAAAACCATGTTTGTGCGCACCACTGTTAGGGAGTATTTATTTGATGGCGTACGATTTTGCATTAATCCCCAGGGTCTGGCTAAAGCGATCTGTAATCAAATCAAAGAGGGAGCTTCCAAAACAATACGAGAACTTAAAGATGGCAGTTTGGCATTTTCATTTTTCAATCATGTAAGTGGAATTGTAGATATTTTATTAAAATGTTTTTAAAAAATTGTTTTGTTCTTGCAGAAAAACGGCAGCGGTAATGAAGTCTATGAGGTGCATACGGGCAAAGGTGACCCTATGAGAGTACTTGAGATTCAAAAACTCGATGACAATCATAACTTGCAAGTCTGGCTTAATTCTAGCGACAACAATGGCACTTCAAAGTGCAATCAAATTAATGGCACCGATGCTTCTTCGTATCCACCTTTTCGCCAGAAAGGCGATTCCATGTATATCTTTAGTGCCGATATTTGTCGTTCGGTTCAATTATTCTATCAGAAGGAAATTATGTATAAAGGTATTCCTGGTTATCGTTATTCGATTGGTGAGAATTTCGTTAATGACATTGGCCCCGAACATGATAATGAATGCTATTGCGTAGATAAATTGACGAATGTAATTAAGAGGAAAAACGGTTGCTTGTATGCAGGTGCCTTGGATTTGACAACCTGTCTGGGTAAGTGAAGTGAGTGAATGTATGATTTATTGCCAGTGTGAAAGTGAGTGATGTCATTTTTTTAACTTCTAATGATGAACAAACATTAATAGATAAGAAAAAACAACCCACCGAATAAAATTTTTTTCCAACTTAATAAAATATTTGAAATTACAAAAAAAATTTTAAAAATAGTAGCGAATATAGTTAATATTTTTTAACTAATTTCAATTGGTTTCTAATTCTTGGAGAGTATCACATATTAAAATAAGTTTATTTAACCAGTGTGGACCATACATTTTTTAACCAATGTGGACTATTTGACTTTTGCGAATGAAATGATAAAACTAAAATTAACAATATGTAATAAGAAACCCGATTTAAAACAAGTTAGAGTGCTATTTGCGGCTGTGTCAAATCTTTGACACCCTCCAGCGACAGTTAGAATATTTCAGACCGATCTTCACGAAATTTTGTGGGATACTTTCAAGTCATATAGAACGAATTTATGTACAATCTAATGCCAATATGTGCAATATGTGCACATAGGGGTGGTTCCATATTTGGATTTATAACTCTTATCCTACTTAATCGATTTGGCTGGATTTTAATCCCAAACTAGATAACTAGAAAAAATGCTAAACCAATATTGTTCGGTTAGTTTCTTTTCAGTTTTCCAAAAGTAAGCGTGTTTTCAACAGACAGACAGACGGATGGACATTGCTTAAATGACTTAAAATTACTCAAGAACCCAGAATATATATACTTTATGGGGTCTTAGATAGATATAAAAAAAGTTTCACACGATATGACACACTTATGGCCATTTTCTCATTAGGCGATTATCTTTTTTCCCAACGAAAAACTGCACATTAAAGAAATTTGGTTTTCTCAATGTCTCATTTGCTTCGATTTTATCGCAAAGCTAATCGGCACTCATCTGCCAATGATTTATTTTCCTTTTATTTGCCGTTCAGATAAATTCAATCAGCTGACTCCCAACTTTTACATGTATTTTGAGTGGCGTTGCCAGCTGAAAACTTTGTTTTTTGTCGGTATATTGAGAAACCCAAAATCGTTAACGGACAGTTTATCGGTTCAATAAATTCATGTTGACATTAAGTAACAGACAGTTTGTCGATACATTGAGAAAGTGGCCATTAGTAAATCCTTTCCACAACTTGTTGCGGAGACTATAAAACTGAGAGCCCGATCTGGACAGATGTAGAATTACTCGAATAAATCTTGTAAAATTATTGTTAGTAACACAGCTCAGAAGTTTTTTTCCAATGATATCCAATCAAAGGCTTTGAAACTGGTTGGTACATAAAATGAAGCCTTCAGCATTACAAACATAGTAATATGGGAGAAAGGAATTTTTATCCCATCTCCTTTTTGTCCCAGATCTTTTTTCTCCTGAACCCATGTTTGTAACTTTGGTGAGAACTTATCGCATCGAAAAGGGTTAAAATGGAACAAAATCAATATTTTTGGGGTGGGTATAAAAATACCAACATACTTCCGAATAAGAATTAAAAACGTCCCACCGATTTTGCATTTATTCGGTCAGTTATTAAGCAATTATTTATTTTTGTACGCACTTCCGTTTTAGATAGAAGCAACATTATTTCTTTACTAATTTGCATATTTTAAGCCTTAAGCCTTTATTCGCAAAAACTAAGGCGGGTTATTTTATTAGTTAAACAGAAAACTATTAATATTATTTTGGTTTTATTTAGTTGCTGTTAATGTGTTTGTTTTGTTGTCAAAATTAATCTGTTATTGCCACTCAACTGTCTTTTCTGAAGAGCATCAGCTTTCACAAATCACCTTAGTTACCAAATTGATATTTTTTTAAAGTTCTAAATATTAACAAATACACTAGTCAGCAAAATAATTTTGAATATTTGTGAAAGATTTTAAGTGTTATTTTTTTAAATAAAGGATTTTTATGTCTAGTTTCCACTTGATTTTGGCCAGCATTAAATTATTTGTTATGAAGAAAGGAATTTTTACAACATGAAATTAATTAAAATTTATTGATAGTTTTCATTCTTGGCTGCCGCGGAAATCGAACCCAGGCTTTCACGGACAGGTTACCATTACATGTTTCGATTGCAACCACTCAATTTCTTCAGAGAGGTTTGCCGTTAAACACTCACAGCCAACTGCCGACTGCTGGCAGTCAATAGCCAAACATCAAACTTTTAACCTAATTGTATTTAGCCCTTGGTAGATCGAAATTTTGTTTTTAATGATTATCTACTTTAATTGATTTAGATGTTCTTCCTTACTTCTGTTTTTTCGTACCTTTTGGCAACAATTCTTCTTTAAGTCCAAAGAACATTTTTCTGTTTTTCATGTTTTTGTACTCCTTTTTCCTGTTAACCTTTTTTCAGCACAACTGAAGCCTGATTATGATTTGTATAAAAAAACCATAAACAGTTTAATAAAATAATCACAATACTAATTATTGTTTGTGATATTAATTAAAAAATTAATTAAACTTGCAGTAGTAAATAAATTAATTGTATCAATTTAACGTTTGATTCACTTGAATAAACGTTTAGTTAACTTGGTTAAACGTTTAATTAACTTGATTAAATTTATAATTAAAACTCATTTTATTTTTGATTAATGATTTAATTGGTGAACAATTTTGAAGAATTTTTTCAATGCATCTTAATGGCGACCGAACAATGGCGGTTTCTTCACAACACCGATTCTAAGAGGAAAAAATCTTAGGACAGAATGCAGTCTTGGGTTCGTATTGAAGCCTAATGGTTCTGAAAAGGAACAACAATTAAGGCAGCAGCCCTCCCCTACGCTCCGCCCGGAGTTAAAAGAAAATTATATATAATACTTCGCCCAAAAAAAAAAACGGCTATACTAATTGATTCCATCATAACTTTAGAACGGTTTGTCCGATTTTGATAAAGGCACCAACAAATTAATAGGAACAAAAGTTTATTTAATTAATTTAAACTTTTTCTTTTTATTGTCAACAGTTTTGGAGATATTCAGAAATTAGTGTAAAATGGAATATTTTTATTTCAAAACTTTATTATAAAATTAGATTACCCCTGTCTTTGATAAAATCGGTGGAACAGTCTGTTTGATTTTCTAGCGAAAACAATAAATCAATTTATTTTTTAATTTAATTTTTTATTTCCCACTTACAACTACAATTATTGTTGGGAGAATATTCAACCAATTGTATTGGGGAATGGAGGAAAGAAAAACTCACCCTTGGTATTTTGTTTAAGCTTTGATATCGTTACAAATAAGACTTGAGTGTTTGTAATTCTCATTCACTCTGCAGTTTTATTTGCATAATGCTTTTCTAAAGTCTTTTGGAAAAGGTTTCCTGATGATCTGGCCTGAGCAAACAGTGAAATGCACATAGGAACTTGCTTATCCTCTAACAATAAATTTCAGTAAATTTATCAGAAATGATAATTAAGAATTTAGCACAACAAACAAAATCTTATTATTGAAAAATATTCTACGAATGTATAGTGTTTAGCATTTTTTGTCATACAAAACACTTTTTGTCTACCTGTGTAAATTTAAATGCGGATCTATGTTTGCAAATTTATTTTGTTAGACTTTTTAAAAGGTGATTTTTAAAAAAATAATCTTTTTCTGTAACTCCCCTTTTCAAAGCAAATTTAAAAAGTTTTTTTTAAACGAAATAATGTTTTCATAGATTCTTGGAGACATCATTCTTTTCTCACTCACTTTTACAGTGATGATGTTCTATTATAGTTTTAATATGTATTTAAAAATTTAATTTGCATAAATAATCATTAATTAATTTTAGCACATAATAAGAAAATCAATTTTTATTAGGAGAAACTCATTATATTTTGAATCAGACTAAAGTTCCAAGAACTAACAAGAATAAAATATGTTTATAAATAAAGTCTTATGAATGCTTTTACGAAAAATTATGAATAATTCTTAACTTTAATTGGAAGTTAAGGAAGATTTATGACTTTAGCAACATTTGCCGATACTTCTTTGTTTTATAATGTCAACGAAGTTTAGGATATAATGACACATTTTTTAGTTGAAGAATATTTAAATGAACTTTGTGGTCAGAACGATTTTAGCCTAAAGCGATTATTTTTTTAAAAATTAATTTAACCATGTTTATTGTTTATTTAGAACACTGTGCAAAGACTGACAATTCTAATTCTTCACATTTCAATAAGTGGTTAAAAATAAATATAAATAATTATGAATTTTACAACATGTGCCAATAGTTTTTTACATCATCTACCAACACGTGCTGTGAATGAGCGTTTTCTAAAGGCGTGTTTACACTATCTCACAAGTCTAACGTATTCCATAATACTTTGTGAGATAGAAATCTTAAGCTTATCCTGCGAAGCTCTACGCTTGTCTGCAGCAGACCAGAGACTCTAACGGGAATCGAACCCGCAACCGCATCACTAATAGACTAGCTCACTACCAGCTAGCCTACCGGTGCACTCCAATCTAATGTGTGTTATTTCGACTGTCAGAAAATTTTGGCATTAAATTTGTAAAACGCAAACGCAACGCCAAAAATTATATTGAAAGCAAAAGCAAAAACAAAATCAAAAATATTTCATAATTTTGTTGTTGTTATACCCTCCACCACAATTAGTTGTGAAGTTTGTCATTCCGTGTGAAACTTTTTTATTATTCATCTCAGACCCCATAAAGTGTATATATTCTGGGTCCTTGAGTGATTCTAAGTCGATTTAGCCATGTCCGTCTGTCTGTTCTTCTGTTGAAAACACGCTCACCTTCGAACAACTCAAAATAAATGAACAAACTTAGTGCCAAATTGCTTGTAGTTATCCTAAGCAGTTTGGGATTGAAATCCAGCAAAATCGGTTCAGTAGGACCAGAGCTATGAATCAAAATGTGGAACCACCACCTTAAAAATTTATCATTTTGTTACAAAAAATAACATAAATGGTGGAACAAGGCATGGAATGAGATAAGATAAGATTTTGCAAAAATTTGTTTTATTCGACTGGAAATCACGCTGTTCAATTTCGTGAAGATCCGTCCATAATTTACCCTAAGCCCCATATAAACACTACTCCCGGAAAACAGTTTAGTACGCCTAAAACCACAAAAAATAACGCTATCGTAACAAAATTTGGTACGTCACAGTTCTTTAGGACTAGAAATAACACTGTGAAATTTCGTGACGATCGGTCCATAATTTACCTTAGACCCAATATAAACCCTACTGCCGGAAAACAGTTTAGTACGCCTAAAACCGTAAAAAATAATGCAATCATAACAAATTTTGGCTCGTCACAGTTTTATAGGACTATAAATGATACTGTGAAATTTCGTGAAGATCGGTACATAATTTTCCCTAGGCGGCCTAGGGATGAAACGATACGAGTAAATATAAGTACATATTCGATACTTTCATATAAGTACCAAGTATTTCTGTAATCGATACTTAGCAACCGAGTACCAAGTAGTATCGGTAAAAAAAATACTCGGTATCGGTCAAAAGTAATCGTTTCACTTTGGTATTGAAATTAATCTTAATTTGTTGATTATTTTTCAAAGCTGGAACAGCAGTAACGGTATCAAGAAACCGTTTGACAAGTAAACACTAGGGATGCCAATCCCGAATACCGAAATCCCGGGATAATTCTAAAAATGTATGTCCCGAATCTCGGGGTTTCACATAAAAATCCCGAGATTTAGGGCTTAGTAAAAACTCAATATTATACCATACTGGCCATGAATCTAATTTTTAACTGGTTACAAAAAAATGTCACAAGTGAATAAATGTTACATGCAATGCATTATGTAACATGGATGATAATAGAACTGCTCACGCAAAATGCAAGTTGTGCAAAAAGGTGTTAACAACTTTAGGGGGTTCTACCAAAGGTCTTTTGACATCTCGAGAATTAATTTCAAGTCAGATACTGAAAATGTAGCACAAAATTATAGACATTTAATTTATAAAAATTAAAACACAAGTTAAAAATTTATGTACAGTGAGAAGCATAAGTCAAGGTACCTCTTTTGAAATAAAACAATATCTAAATTTTTTAAAAAACAAGTAAGAAAGTTTGTGTTATTTTATCCTATATTGTAAAATTATTCATATACTACAGTCTAGCAAAGTTTTGCACTCTTATTCTAAGAAACAACCATAAAATATCCTTAAGTACCTGGCAACTCCATAATTTTTCACAGCAAAAGTCTTGGTACTCTCAAAAGTGATCTATGTTTTAGTATTGGCATAGCTATTATGTTAAATGTTTTTTTTTTCTACATTAATGAGGGTACATTTAGAATGTATTTAGAGTTATTTCTTGTTGATATCAGTAGCAATAAATAAAACGAGTAGAAAATAAGACCAGATCTGGGCGTCATTGCAAGCTTAGTATCCGAGAAGAAAGAAAAATAGTGTCTTTAATTAGGAATGACCCCTTTAAAAGTGCACCAAAGATTGCTGCCGAGTTAAAAAAGTCCATGGACAAAAGTGTTTCCGCGGATACAGTACGAAGATCAATCAAAAGAGCTGGATACAACGCTCGTACAGCACCCAAAAAGCCCTATATAAAGAAGTCAACCAAAAAAAGCGAATTGATTTTGCAAATAAATATTAAACAAAGCCAACTGAGTTTTGGGATAAGGTTATTTTCTCGGATGAGTCAAATTAAAACATTTGTGTTTCAGACGGACGTGCTTTAGTATGGAGGAAGCAAAATCAATTCGCTTTTTTTTAATTCGCTTATATAGGGCTTTTTGGGTGCTGTACGAGCGTTGTACCCAGCTCATTTGATTGATCTTCGTACTGTATCCGCGGAAACACTTTTGTCCATGGACTTTTTTAACTCGGAAGCAATCTTTGGTGCACTTTTAAAGGGGTCATTCCTTATAAAAGACACTATTTTTCTTTCTTCTCGGATACTAAGCTTGCAATGACGCCCAGATCTGGTCTTATTTTCTACTAGTTTTTCTTTTTGAACGCGATTTATTAACTTTCGTATTGTTGACTTACTTCTATTAGTTATTTGAGCAATTTCAGAATATGATTTTCCCAATCTATGATTATTAATAATGATATTGTGCTCCTCAATCCATACCTCCTTGCGATTCATTTTATTTAACACTTTTTTCAATAAAAAACCAATTATTACTACTTATATCAACAAGAAATAACTCTGAATACATTCTAAATGTACCCTCATTAATGTAGAAAGAAAAAAACATTTAGCATAATAGCTATGCCAATACTAAAACATAGATCACTTTAGAGAGTACCAAGACTTTTGCTGTGCAAAATTATGGAGTTGCCAGGTACTTAAGGATATTTTATGGTAGTTTCTTAGAATAAGAGTGCATAATTTTGCTAGACTGTAGTATATGAATAATTTTACAATATAGGATGAAATAACACAAACTTTCTTACTTGTTTTTTAAAAAAATTTAGATATTGTTTTATTTCAAAAGAGGTACCTTGATTTATGCTTCTCACGTATATTGTAATAGATCTAGGTTGTATTGAAAAATTTTTATATTCAATTACAAAAATTTTTTTAGTTTTGTCATTTTATTGTTAAATTTGTTTTTAAAAAATTGTTAATTTTGTTAAAAAGAAAAACACCCTGAAGAAGGCACTCAAAGGAAGTGCTGAAATATTGATGTGAATAAATTTATAAAAAAAAAAAAATATTTTTAATTTACATGTATATTAAATTAAATATTGTCATATAATATATGGGTGTTTCTCTGGTTATGCACGCGACATTTGTACGCGTTTTATTGTGTTTGAATATTAAAAAAATAGAAGTGGATTGGAATTTTAGAATGAATTCTAGAATCGTTACATTGTTTGTGATGAGTTCTTTCTAAAAAGTATATATAATGGTAAATTGAGCACTGGGTACCCAAATGCCATGCAATCAAAGTTGACTTACTCACGTGACAAAAATAGAAGTGCCTTTTAGGACCGTAAGAAAAAGTGCGAAAGTAAGTGAATTGTAGGAGGTTTTTATTTCGGAAAAAATGTTTTTATAAAGGTTAGTAATGGGCCTTTATAAACATGTTTTGTTCAAAAGCAACTATGCATGGGTTGGCGAAGAAAAAAATAAATTGTAAATTACGCACGTGACATTACGCACGTGACACTTTTTCCATATGTTTTTTTAATATTATCTCCACGCATTTTCCCATAAATATCTTAAAATTTGCTTAACAAAAAAACTTAATACTCGTTTTACAATTGATTGTAATAGAGAGATTATGAAGAAGGAGTGTAAACATAACATATTTCTTGCATGTAAAATAAGTATATAAAAATGTCTTTAAAAGTAGAAAATACAGAAAATTATAAAATTTTCCAGTTTCCAGCCCAATTTCCTCAAGTAAAACAGCTCAGATATGCTAGGAAACCATTCTTTAATAAGAACATAGACTTTTTTTCTAATAATAAACAATAAAAGACGATGATAATCAACATTTTTTTTTTCATCCTGGTAGACCATTCTGGAGAAATGCCCATATAGCATATACATAAGGGTGTCCCAAAAAATTTTTTCTTTCTGTTTTTCATAGGTGCTCAATTAAAATTTAAAAGCTTATAGGGTAAAGTATTTTTGGTTTTTTTTTTAAGAATTTTCGGAATAGGTTTAGAGTTCGCGCAAATGGAGTTTTCATAAAAACGCGGAGTTTTCGGCCTTTTTTTAACTTTACTCATAACTTGGTTAATACCACGAGTTTCTTCACTGCTGAGGAAACAGTTTTAAAGAAAAATATCCAAGCTTTATTCCTGTGTGAAAAAATTACAAGTTTTGGTGATGAGTTTAATCATTTAGATACCCTTAATTACAATTTTTCGTAATTTTTAAAAAAAATTTTGTAATAACGCTTTACAACCTTTAAATTAAATAAAAACGAAAAAAACTAATGATGCAGTTTAAAAGACAAATTCATTCTTATTAATATGAATAAACAATTTTTAAATTTGTTCTTACCGGTCCTGAGTTATGCCCGTTTTTTTCTTTATACCCAGTATTTGTTATTATAAGCTGTTTGCCAGTTCACCAATCTTACCCAATCAAAAAAAAAAAAAAAAACTTTTCTTTTGCTCTGTGAAAAATCATTTATTGCGGTTCTTGCGATGTAGTTATATACGCTGGGGCAGCCAATTTCGGAGTAAAGTGCCACTGATGACCTAGATAAGTTAAAGCGAGGCTTTTGCAACTGTTTTATTAATAATTTTATAACCATCCAATTCCTTTAATAGGCTCAGATCGTTGAGAGGAGCGTATCGAGGGCACTGGCAGAGGTACCAATATTTAATATTTATTCTTAAAATAAATGAACTAAATTCAAGCAAGGCATCAACTGTTGATTTGTCTATATAAGAATGCAACTGGTTTCGGAAAATGCATATTTTCAAAGAATATATAATTTTCATTATCCAGCGAGCCCGATTGATAGCTCCTGAAGCACACATAAAATAGAAAGTGAAAATGACAGCGTGTAACGGTTTAGATCAATAAATGTCAGAAGTTAATGACAGTTAAAACGTAACTATAAAAATTAATAGAAATATACAATAATTATAACGAAAAAAGTATCACCATTTTTAAGGTACAAACTATAAAAATAGTGTAACTCGGAAACTGTAGGACAAAATTCCATTTTTGTTTTCCTTAATTGTTTAGAATTTATCGGTATTCAAAATCGCGTCACTAGTTTTTATACCTTTCATATAAATTGAAAAGTAATAAACAGTTTTTTACAGAATTTGTTAAAAAATTACAAAAATACTAAATATGTGGAATCTTAATGCACAAAAATATTGCCGGAACTTAAAGTTATTGCATATGGAAATAAAGTTTGGGAAATTTTCTTTAGAAATATATGGTCGAAAAATGAAATGAAGGTGCTTATTGACAAAGTTATGAGTCAAGTTTGAAAAAAGGCCGAAAAACCAGATTTTTAACATAGACTTGATTTGCGCGACCTCTAAACCTCTTCCTAAAAATCTAAAAAAAAATTCAAAAATACTGGAACCTATAAGCTTTCAAATTATGCTTGAGCCTCTGACAAAAACAAATTTTGGGACACCCTAATATACATATGTAGTTATTTATTAAAATACCACCCAGAAGTGTTTAATGCGAATATTGGTTTCGTCAGCAGCATATGTTTGCAATAAAATAAGGTATCAATTATCTGACGTCATTAATTTGTTTAAGAATCTTTTTAAAATATAAGTTTTAATACATAATGCTTCAATATTTCTTTAAAAGAATACATTAAACTGTTTTATTTTGTAATGAGTTTAATTTTCTTTATGAATCAATTTGTTTTAATTCTTATACATAAACATTAAATTATAATTATAATTATGAAATTTTAAATATTACCTTTTATATATCGTCACCTAAAAGACGAAATAACCCTACACGAATAGTGACGGTCATTTGACCTATCATATGACCGACATTGCTGATACAGATATCGGTCATCGCGTAGAACAAAGTTTCTATCATTTTCTTAAGGCCAACGTGAAAAAATGACCTAAACTTTTGTGTACGTGTGATTTTGCATCCTTCTTTAACATATGAATTTTGTGGTAGATAGAACATATATCTGAGCTGTTTACTCTTTACATATCAGTACTGATGTATAAACCGGACACAGCTGACTAGTCAGTACTGATGCATATACCGGTCACAGCTGACTAGTCAGAACTGATGCATATATTCGTCACTGTATGCGTACTTTTTAGCTTAAATAAAACACGATTCATTTTATTCAATTCTCATACATATTTTTGTTTTTTATTTAAAATAAAATTCAATGTAGGTTCGTTTTACAAAATAAATTAAATAAATAAATAATTATTTTTTTCCTATGAGGTAATTTAAATTTTATAAAGCTTTTTTGCAATAGTCCCAACTTCAATATTTCACTTGGTTTTTGCTTAAGTCAGCCTTTGGTTAACATTGAGCACACACTAAAGAGGTCACTGTGTGATCAGGAAGTGCTAGACTTGTGTTTTTCGCTACAATTTGCAAAATACTGTAAAATACAAAAAAAAGACGACTTAATTTTATTTAAAAACAAATTTTCATGATAACATACCTCTGAATATCGTATAACCAACTCTGGCTCCTTACAATGCAACCAAATCAAGTTGACTGCTGTACGTATGCGTTTACACCATTCACTGCAGGTGGAAGAATTAACACGGACAAATGTTTTCGCCTCGAATCATAATATGACGATTATCCAACTGAACATCGGTATGAGCCTCTTCATTGAGAATACTTTCAGCGCCGCCAGCAGGAGCCAAACCAATTAATTCCCAGTAATCCACATGCAATTCGTGTCCACCTGGTGCATAAAACAAATAAATGAGTTTCTACAATATTGTTCACGAAACGAAACTTACCGATTTGCCTTCTGGCACAGATTTTAGTGTACCAAACATTGTAAAAATCCGTTATGTAAATAAAAAATTAAACCTTTGCCTTGACGTCTTAAACGATGTGCCCATCCATAGATTTTAACGTTTCTGTTAATTTTCGACACATTTAAATATGCAGCTGGCCAACTGGGATCTTCGGATATGAGTCTTTTTGGCTTCATCCAAATTTTGTTTAGGCTTTTCCGCATCTTCAGCTTCGCGTTTTTCTTTTTCGCATTTTCATAACTTACTTACCCAAATCCTTTGGATTTTCTTTATTTATTTTAATAATTTAAAAATTATTAAAATATTTTGCAGTATTTAATTTAAACAATTCACAAATTTTCACAAATATGCGCCAGTAAAGCGTATGTATAACAAAAATTAAAAAAAAATTGGCATTTTTTGTGGTGTTTTCAGTTGTTCTACTCTAACATATATGTTAGAGTGGTACAACTAATGTAAAATTTTTGCAAGGGTGTTAGTTTTCAAAAGTTTACAGGAGGGGGAAAAAACGTTATAAAATTGGAACTATTAACAATATTGAAACGAAAATTACACATTTTGATTAAAATGAAACCAGTAATCCATATCGGTTGAGAAAATTTGGTTTTTCTAATCACAGCTTATGTTATGACACTTAGGTTTTTTGGAATTGTAAAAATCTGAAACCAAATAACCTATATGCAGTACTAATTAGTATGAATAAATAAAAATTTCTTTATACACATGAATATTATATACATTAAATAATTACAGTAGAAGTTTCTTTTACTGGTTTAAGCAAAACCAAGTAGGTTATGTTTGTTTAAATTACACTATGCAACAAAATTAAACTTTTATCGTGATTTTTGATGATTTATTTTTCTCTTTTTTTGTGCGTAACGGTCCTCTAGGTACAAAAACTTTGTCATTTGTAATATTATGTTCAAAATTTTGCACACATATGCGTTTTGATATAGGAAATAAAATTCCATAAAAAACTCAATTTTGAAATTTTTGCAAATAGGTTATTAGGTCTTTAAGATGACGATATGAAATCCCGAAAAATCCCGAACCGTCCCGGGATCCCTTTTTTTAATTAAAAATCCCGAATCCCGGTTTTCAAAAAACCTGGTCCCGTTTGGCATCCCTAGTCAACACCTACAAACCCTATATCGTCTTGGTCCATTTCCTTAATTTCTGGCTATAGGAAGTCCGTTATCATCCCGCTATAGCGAACACCATTCATGATAATTGCTTGGCCGACCTCATTTTCGAAGACGCCGCCAGCCGCAGAACTAACTCGGGAGCATGCACATATATTTTCCCATTTCCTACAGACCCGGTTTGCTGTAATTTACGCGCAATTCTCCCGATTGTGGAAACATTTGGTCGATTATACTGACCAAAAAAATCACGATGTGCATTAAATGCATTTGATTGAACGCCCATCTTCGTAAAAGTCTTTCTTAATCTTAACGCGCTGCTCAATTTTGTACCTCTCAATGGTCGAAGTTGTCAAATACTGAAACAATGATACATAGGTCAATTTAAGTTGCCCAAAAAACTTAAGGTGTGACTCACAATTAACATCATGGATTATGGTTTTACCACCCTTTATTATATATTTATCAATTTAAGAATAAAATACATATTTACATTTAAAATAAATTAATAGTGACATTGTTGATTTCTGGAATAAAAGGTGAATGAAGGTTATCCTGAACGTTCTATAAAATTTTGTTTCCTAAGATAAAAAAGATTTTTCGAAAGGAAATTGGTACTAGGTGGTAACTTAAAGTGGTCTCAATCTTTACACTTATCGTTTTGCACAAAAATTCTAATAGGTCGAAGTTCTTATTTTATTGTATAGTAATAAAACACTAATAAGAACGTTTTTAAATGCTGCTTTCTATTCTTTTATCATACAAACCGATACAAGTAACTTAGTATCGATACTTTTTTTTCGACTAAGTAGGACTCGATACGTTACGAGCGATACCACATCCAGTAAAAGCATCGAAACCTTTGAGGTATCGTTTCATCCCTACCTAGGCCCCATAGAAACCCTACTACAGGAAAACAGTTTAGTACACCTAAAACCATAGTTAATAATGCTATCATAACAGAAATTGGTACTTGACAGTTTTAAAGGACTAGAAATGACGCTGTGAAATTTCGTGATGATCGGTCCATAATTTACACTAGACCCGATAGAAACCCTACTACCGGAAAACAGTTTAGTCGCCTAAAACCATTATTAATAACAAATCGTCACAGCTTAAGATAATAATAATAAATAGACATTAGACTGGTCGCAATTTTTTTTTTTTTTTAAATTTAATTGTTTGCGCTGCATAGGAAGCTGAAATTTGGCACACTTGAAGTACTTTCTCTGCCGAAGATCGCAGCGTAGTCATATTTTTGATTTTCGGCTTTTCAACTAGTATAACTATAAAGATCTGATAGAAAAGATGTTTTTTTTTATAAAATGGGGAACTTTGGGCCCCACTTGGCACGGCTAGGCACCGTCGGATTGACCTGAAAAATTAGGTCATGATTTCTTACACCAAACCTCATATTTTAAGCAGCGCAAACAATTAAATTTAAAAAAAAAAAAAATCCCATACAAGATGCGACCAGTCTAATAGACATCATACAGATATTACTCCTTAAACATTCGAACTGTCGGTGGAGGGTATCAAAGATTCGGCACAGCCGAATATAGCACTTTAACTTGTTTTCTATAGAAATGTATATTGAATTTTTAAATTTTAAACGCTGCATATTTTTTAGCGTTGATAATTTTAAAACGCAATATGTATTTCTGTAGAGAGCAACAACAAAATTTTGACAAATTTTTGACAAGAGTTGAGTTTACAATATCTTCATAAGAATAATTTACAATGCATTAGTGATATTATTTTTTTACATTGTGATTTTTTAGTTATGACGTTGTTGCTGCAAAAAAGCGATTTTATGCATTATTCGTGAAGCGGACAAGCCAAAAATGCCGAACTTCCTTTACATTTGACATAACTATCCCTCTAATTTTGTTTGTATGATGTTTGTTTGTCGAGTTATAGGCTGCTGAAGTGTTGCCGTTTTAGAAATTTAGTTTTTTTTTTTAAATAATGTTACAAACTAGAAACAAAAATGGGAAAACAAATTAAGAGAAGTGATTCTTATAGGAAATCATTTGATCTTTGCAAAAAAATAATTGAAAAATAAAACTTTTCATCTGTAAAACCAGAAATGACCAATGTAAGTTAAATTGTTTTCTAACTTAGGCCTATTTCTGTATACCCCCCAAAACCAAATGCAAAGAGGGGATTATTAGTTTATCATTCTGTGTGAAACCTTGTAATATTCATCTAAGGCGTCATAAAGTATATACATATATATATTTTGGGTCCTTGTGTAATTTTAAGTCGATTAAGCCAAGTCCGTCTGTCTGTCTGTCTTTTAAAACCACGCTAACTTTTGAAAAGCTCAAAAGAAAAAAACAATATTGGTTATCCTAAGCAGTTTGGAATTGAAATTAAGCAAAATCGGCTCAGTAGGATAAGAGTAATAAATCGAAGTGTGGAGCCATCACCCTAGAAAATTAATAAATTTGTTACATAAATGCTCATACAGCTAAACGAATTTGCCCAAATTTATTCTATATGTCTAGAATTAGTTAATATCAGTCCATGATTAACCACTGGCCCCACAAAAAGCCCACTTTCGAAAAACACTTAAGTACGCCTTAAGGCGTAATGAATATTGCTATTGTAATGAATTTTGGCCCGTCACACTTTTATACGACTAGAAATCACACTGTAAAATTTCGTGAAGATCATTTTATAATTCACCATAGGCCCCATATAAAGCCCACTCCTGAAATTAGTGGATTCCGCACCGCCGCTCTTACTTTTTTTCTTTTATTTACTTAAATTCGCCTAGGGTGTCCTCATTATAATGTACAAGTTTGAGAGTGGGATCTCCATAAGTTTATGAGTTATTGAAATTTATTAACCTACATTGTGCGTATCAGTAGTAAGTAAGCATGAGTACGTGGATCAAAAAATAACAATTAAAGAAAAGCTTTAACTTTTCAAAATCTACAAACACTTTTAAAAAAAAGTAACAATCATTCATTTTAAATTAATTGGTGAATGCCTATAACTTATTACTAGCTGACATTTGAAGATCACAGACAATGTTCTTTAAATAAGATGCAAAAAATTTTAACGAGATCCATAACTAAAATCTCATCTTACTACTAGTTTTGAAAAACTAAATTTAATGTTTAAAAACTTAAAAGAAAAAATAAAACGGCTAAATATTAATTACATCTTGGCTTGTCAAACAACATTTCAAACATGACAAGAAGCCCCATTCATACTTGTCCAATTATTCGAAAGATAAATTTCACTCAATTCCAGCCAATAGCCATGCAAAATATGTTGTTTTTTAAGCCAGAATTATTATCCGTTTTATTTTAAAAAAATTTTTAGTGTCTGTTTTCATTTCTCTGCTATTCTATACAGGTAAATCTTGAATTGTTAGTAGCCAACAAGTCTAACGAACAGTTGAACGTCAGACATCAGACGTTATATTTTGAGAACATAAAAAAGAAAAACTAATCTTACATTTTTATGTCTTTTTAAATATTTCTTAAAAAAAAGACACATTAACTTTTATTATTATGCTTTAAACTATTCTTTTGTTAAAACAATTAGCTATAAATTAATATTAATTTTAACGATTTGTTTAGATTGATAGAAGATAAAGTTTTATTTTTCTAGCTAATTTTAAATATTAACAATATTTTAAGTTTATAGGAAATTCAATACACTCTACAGAGTGGAATTTTACAAATGTGTACAACGAATTGCTGTCTACATTAAAGACAACATAATTTTGACATTTACTGCAATATATGAGGCATTCATCTTTGGAATGGACGTGGGGGTAAATGAAGGTTGAAAAACAATAAGACTGTCAAATTTCTTTACGTATTTTTTGACATTTCATAATAAATTGTTTTTTTTTTAAATATTATCATATTTTTTTTTTTTTTAATTACTTTTTTTAACCCATTTACGTCCGCTGGGCCAATTTGTTAACACTTCATTGTTTGCGGCTTATGACAAAGTTTTTGAAAATATTCAATATATGTTTGCATTATTGATAAACTAAAAGTTCAGACATTTCTATAACAACAAAAAAAAAAATTTTTTTAAGTGACCACTGTGCACTGTGGGAACACCTCGTTAATTTCCAAAAATGCATAGCTCTACTTGGGCTCTATATAGCTCTACTTAATGTATAATAGTGGGAAAAAGCTGATATTTCCCACTTTTATACATTATTGAAGTTTTTGACATGTCTTTATTCTCCGTATTATAGTGCAAAAGGGCCTTAAGTAAAAAGTTTCAAATCTCAACATTATTGTTATATTCTTCTTTGACCTTTTAAGGCTAAATTGTTTTGTGGAGAACCAGTAAAATTATTAATTTGAATGTGTCATATGAGTATGTGGGATGCAACACTCATTCGTTACACTTTTTTCGAATTTTTGGAAAATGCAAAAAACATATAGCGCCGGATTAAATGGACCAAATTAAGTGAACTTTTTTGATTTTAAAGTCTTATGCCATTCTTGATTAATAAGTCAACAGTATAAAAATTGAAACCAACTTAAATATAAAACAAGTTAGAGTGCTATATTCGGCTGTGCCGAATCTTTGATACCCTCCACCAACAGTTCGACTGTTTAAGGAGTAATATCTGTATGATGTTATTATCTTAAACTGTGACGATTTGTTATTAATTATGGTTTAAGGCGACTAAACTGTTTTCCGGTAGTAGGGTTTATATTGGGCCTAGGGTAAATTATGGACCTATCATCACGAAATTTCACAGCGTCATTTCTAGTCCTTTAAAACTGTGACGTACCAATTTCTTTTATGAAAGCATTATTAATTATGGTTTTAGGTGTACTAAAGTGTTTTCCGGCAGTAGGGTTTCTATGGGGCCTAGGGTAAATTATGTACCGATCTTCACGAAATTTCACAGTATCATTTATAGCCCTATAAAACTGTGACGAGCCAAAATTTGTTATGATTGCATTATTTTTTACGGTTTTAGGCGTACTAAACTGTTTTCCGGTAGTAGGGTTTATATGGGGCCTAAGGTAAATTATGGACCGATCGTCACGAAATTTCACAGTATCATTTATATTCCTAAGAAACTGTGACGTACTAAATTTTGTTACGCTAGTGTTATATTTTGCGGTTTTAGGCGTACTAAACTCTTTTCCGGGAGTAGTGTTTATATGGGGCTTAGGGTAAATTATGGACGGATCTTCACGAAATTGAACAGCGTGATTTCCAGCCAAATAAAACAAATATTTGCAAAATCTTATGTCATTCCGTGCCTTGTTCCAGCATTTATGTTATAACTACAAGCAATTTGGTACTAAGTTTGTTCATATCTTTTGAGTTGTTCGAAAGTGAGCGTTATTTCAACAGACGGACCGACGGACAGACAGACGGACATGGCTAAATCGACTTAGAATTACTCAAGGACCCAGAATATATATACTTTATTGGGTCTGAGATGAATAATAAAAAAGTTTCACACGGAATGACAAACTTAATATACCCTCTTCACAACTAATTGTGGTGGAGGGTATAAAAATTATAGATTTAATTTTGTAACGAACGAGTTTTGCCACGAATTTCCGAAAGAAAATAGTTTTGCTACAAATCATATGGGATCGAACTAGTTTTGCAACGCACTTTAGCCCACCAGGAAAATTAATCATTGAACTTTAGTACATTTTGAAAGTTTAATAAATTTATTAAAAATGTTAACACAGTTCTGTTGGTGGAAGATTAACTACCACAACTCACTTTTTTTTTAAATACGTTTTTAATGCAGTTGGAATCGGAATTTTTCCTCTATCGATGTATGAATTCTTATAAGTCCTACCTAATGTAGTTTTCGAAATAGAAAAGTTAAAAACAACACCAAGTCCAACTTGCTTAGATGCAAAGGGAATAAAGTGTTCTAAGTTTTGTTTATCACTGAATTTGAAGACAATAAGGAGAATTTGCTTAGAAACAAATAACATCAAGAGTCCTTTTTTGTAAATTGAGAAGTGAGGTCTTTTGTTTTTAATATAGATAAATAAAAACACTGCCGTTTTGGTTTAATTTTATTTATATATTCAAATATTTTGACCAACTTTGTCAACCATTCTCAGGAAAATTAAATATTTTTTTATTTAAACATACAAATGCGCCTTTCATTTTTACTTGTAAAATTTTTTATAACACATTTTGAAAAAAAAAATTAAGGTAAATAAATTTGTGTAAGCCTTGTATTATTTTTCGGAAATAGCAGACCTTTTGTTGTTGGACGTGGTGCTGTTGTCTCAAGGGATTGAACAGTATCAATACCAACATGGCAGGTAAAGAACACCAAGTCCAATTTAATAAGTAAACGTATGTTACCTTATATAACGTTATTTTATTAAAGATATCATCGACATAAAAAACATATTAGAGTCCTATAAAATATTCGGACAAAAGCAATTTTAAAATTTTTGCGGTTTGCTGTAAAGTTTCTCCAAAAATATAAAATTGCAAGTTTTTATTTACCAGCGAGTTTTGGTACACAAGATGCAAAGAGATAGTTTTGAAAATGTCTGTTGAGTGGAACGAACCCGTTTGGTTACCAACTGCAATTTTATATCACATAAAAACGTAGAAAAGGACATGATTCAATACAATCTATAGTTTTATTCTCATAAAATGCTAAAAGATCTTGCAAAATCGATTGATACCTCAATTTTTTTAATTTCTGAAACGAGCGAGTCTTGCAAGTTGCAACCCACCTACTCATATCTTTCAAGAAGTACACGCAGAGAAAAAACATGGTTGAAGTATGGTTAAAAAATACATATTATGGTCCCTGCAATGACAACAAACAAACTTTTATTGTTGTTAACAAAACTGTTGTTAAGATTGATAATATTTTGTTTCTATTCAATGATAAAGTGTTTACCTCCCTTGAAACTTCAAATATGGTTGAATTTAACAATATGTATAATGTTTTAAAAAAATAAAGCTACAACTATACACTTAAACATATTATGTTTGCCTTAACCATATTATTATCAAGCAACAACATTCTGGTTGTTTATATTTTGCAATAGTTGCTTAGTTTACTTAAAATTCTCATTAATTTTATTTTAATTATGGCTTAAAATACATAAATTTACGTAGAATAAATTATTAGAATAGAAAAAATGGCAATAAAGGCCGTCACAGGCTGGAATCACTGTTGGGATCTGACAATTCTTTAATTGTACCGTCTCAATGGCAAAATTGTACCAAATCGACATAAATTGTACCAAAATTTCAATATAAAATAAAAAAGCATACATAGTAAGAATTCATAATACAAAATAAACAAAAACAAAACAAGTAAGAAATTATAGTCCGTTAAGCCCGAGCACTTGATACTTTACACCACAGTATATACAGACAAATTTTCGAGAGTGAGACCCATGGGCAAATATTCGAACCGCCAGAACAAAATTATGTTATGAGGTTAAAATTTATGAAAGAGTTTTTGTGTCGATTATTGTTAAGATATCTTCACATATATGAGATTTGTTTGCTTTAAGTAATTTTAGACAGGGGATTTATATGGGACCTATGGTTAGTTTTGGACCTACCAGCGATTCCAATTAAAAATGGTAAGATGATTTAGATTGCAATAAAATAAGTCTGATCCAAATTTAATCTAAAAACCAAAGTAATACGATGGGTTATAGGAACAAACACTACTTCGGAAAGAAGTATGGAGACACGTGAAATTATAGACCAATTCTCACCATTTTTAGTAGGCTTCGTCCTTATGTTCGAAGTTTTATTGAATTACATTAAAAATTTCTACCTGTTCTTTACGCAGAAGGTTCATGGACAGACAACGAGAAAGCCAACCGGACGGAGGGAAATCATTAAATCGACTCAGAAAGTATTATGTTGGAGTGTTTCACGCATGAGCACAATCGCATAATACTCGCTCCACTATTGTTCTGTGGGTCAGAGTTCCCAGTTTTATTTAAGGCCTTATCCCCAATTTGCGATTTTTCATCCCCAAAAATCCCCAAAATAGCAATTTTCTTATCCCCAAAAATCCCCACATTTTCTTTAAAAAAAATGTCAATGGAAAAATATGCATACATCGATTTATTTAAATATTTATTTATTCTTTAAGTTCTACGTATATATGTATACATATATAGTATGTAACAAGGGTTACGTAAAAACGCAAAAGAAAAATAATTATGCGTCAATACATATTTATCATTTCCAAAACTAGGGAATCATAATCTTCTAATTCATAAGCCAATGCAATTTTGTTTTAAATGTTGTTTGTTTAAAAAGTGCATTTGAGATTATTGAATAAATTTGTCACCGCAAGCTTCATTATTTTAAAGTGTGTATTTATTCTATGAAAAGCTCCTAATAACTCATATTGCATTCTGTTGCAAATATTGATTTTGGTTGTATTCACTACAAAAAAAAGCTAGTTCAACAGAAGTAACGCTTGTTGGTACAAAAAGCATATTTAAAACTATTTCAACAAGTTCTTGAAATAGTTTTAAACCACAAAAAAGACTAAAATTTGTACCCACATCTTGACCAAATCGGTATGGCTATTGCAAAAATGATATTAATAAAAATAAATTATCCCCAAAAATCCCAAGCGAAAAAAGTGCTTTGCCCCAAAAAATATCTTGGGGATTTAAACGAAATTCCCAATTTGGGGATAAATCCCCAAAACTGGGAACACTGGTGTGGGTATAATAAAGAAAAAGCAAAAATGTTTCTATTTCTCTTTTTTCTCAAAGGCAGATAAAAATTTAGACACTTGGTTGACAGCACAAAGCATACAGAGATGAAAAAGTGACGTATGAAAAATGCCTAAATCATTTGCGAGGGCAGCTTTCGAAGAAAGAGAGCAAGTAAATCCACCTCAAAGAAATAATAAAACATCGTATTTTTTTTAAATTGTACCAAAAAGTGATGAAATGTACCAGTGTACCAAAGGAGTTTCGATTGTACCAAATTTGGTACCATTGTACCACAAATCCCATCAGTGGCTGGAATATGAATCAAAGGGAATTATTTATAAAAGTGGAACATAACACCTATCAGAAATAAAAAATTTAATTTAATTATAATTTGACACTTAACAAACAAATAAAAAAAAAATGGATGAAGTTAATCAATTAATTGATTAATCGGTTAGGTTCTCTATGTGAAACAAAAAGCCTTTCAAGCAAAAATGTGGTCGTTATAAAAAATTCGTAAAAACCTGCTTGTTTTAAATTTTTAAATAACATTAATGGACCAGAGACAATTATTATTGACATAGTTCGTTTTATCCGGAGTTCGTTATAACCGTGTTTCACTGTACTCTTAAAGTACTTTATAAATTAAGTGCAATTGGGATTGTAACATATTTCAAAACTGGGCAGAAAACTTTAAAGCATTTAGTTAAATAAATGAGCTAATTTGATTGTACCTGCCAGAAAAGAGGCATTAGTACCAAGGTACCAACAAATGTAGCAAAACAAACTACAGTTGCACCATTCTGCTTTGATTAAAATCTATGCACAAATAAAAAATAGTATTTTAATTTACTCAAATTGTAAAAGAAAAATTCTGTGGCTCGGTGTTAAAAGGGTCAATGTCAATATTTGGCTGTTTTGGGTGTGTGTGAAACGGTAACAAACTTCTATGGTGAATTAAAATTATCTAGAACTTCTACGCTTTTGTCAAAATTTATACTAGCCCCCAAGGCTAGTTCATAATAACTTCGCATTAGCCTTTAGGAGTAAAGAGGTTGTAATTTATTTACGATTATTCCCAATATAGAAAAAAGAAATTACATTTGCCTTATAACGCAAACACTCATAACATTGTTTTTTAGCAGAGAGGAAAAAAGTAGTGCTTTCAAGTCGGAATTTGCCATACAAAAATCATGCCTCTTGTAAGACTGCTTACCAGTTAGTTCCATTTTTTACTGGGAATCGTTGCATTAGGTGTCTTTCTAACTCTCTTTCTTATTTTGCTGGAACACCCAATTTTAAATTTCATATGGTTTTTGCTAGCCAATTTCACTTAGAACTTTTCTTTAAAAAAACTTTAATATTCTCAAAAGTGAATATTTTTACATTTACCCTTATAGCACCAAGACACGGAATTTATAGTAGAGATTTATAGTAAGAGAATTTAAGGGAAAACATTTTTAAAATTGGGAATACGACGCAAAAACATCTACAAATCCTGCAAACGTCGGTTTTCAATCTTGGAGTAAAGTGTCCTTGTAGACGTTGTAAATCTATTTAACGTGTATTGAATTAGCTGATTTAAAAATACACAAAGAGTGAAAACCGCTAATGTTTTTACTTTTTTTTTTTAAATGCAATTTATTTATTTTAGGCGCAATACAAATAACTGAACTTAACTTATCTCATGTTTAATTGTTGTTTAAAAAATTGGATACGCATTTAATGTCCTGATAAAATTAAAATGAGTTCATAGACACTTTTAAGCTGTTTTTAATTAATGATAATTATATTGAGTAATAATAAAGATGTTTATTAAATACTCTTGGTATAAATTACAAAAGGAATGTGCCATGAGATCAACAACTTTAATAAATATTTAAAATAAAAATGTACTAAAATTTTATATTAATGGTAATGAACTATTTAAACAGGCGCCATAACAGCTTGACATCAATGTGATTTTTAAGATGTTTAAGTGACTTTAAAAAATTTCATATTTTTTAGTTTTTATTGCTTTTGGTTCGTAGTAACGTGAGGCTTAAAATCGTTTACTATTGATCTGTGCTAAATTGTTCAGATTATTTAACAGTGGCCTCAGAGGATGTGCATAGGCGTCTTGAAAATTATTCATGCATATTTTGGCGTTGCACTTTGATATTTTTTTAGCCGCATTAGAAATTTAGATATCGTTAACTATGGTTTGACAGCGTAGAATGCCGAACTTTATTCACTTATCTGGTTTGGCAAGTTAACGCCAGAAAAACACTTCTGAATTGTGGAAATTTCCTTTCGAAAAAATAAATCTGTTCGCAGAGTTAATAGAGCACTTTGTGCTTCTTACGTATTGCTGTTAACAAATCACCATTGCATCCTTTAAAATTTACTGTTTGGTGCGGTTTACACGCTTTTTCAAAATGAGCAAGGAGCTGCCGTTGCGGTGAATGTTTTCAAAAATGAAAAAGCTCAAATCGATTTATTGCAAAAGCTCAAATCGATTTATTGCAAAATAAATTTCGTGGCAACTTTAATTTCAGAAGTGGTTTGGCCCTCTTGCTCGTGTAACCTAACGCCTCTGGATTACTCTTAAGGTAGAAGTACATAACACGCGTTAGTGCGCGCGCGCTCTGTCGTCTGCTGTCAAAAAAAAGTTAAACTAGTGTTCTTTCATAGAACAAGCTACATGCAAAATCTTTTGACGCGTTTGCTCCAGAAAGCTGGTTAACTTGGAACTCTTTAACGCGTTGTGTATTTTTAACAAGTAATCAGCTGACAATAAAAAGAATAATTTAACAAATTTGGGAATCATGAAAGAAAAACTTATTGAAGAGCTTAAAAAACGTACAATATTTATATAAAAAGAATAAATTCAATAAAATAACAAAATCTTGATATACTTTCGAACCCGTTTTTAATGCACAAATAAGTAAACAAATAAAAAACAGCTGACAGGAATGGCTTTTGTAACGCGTGTTGAGTAACTTGCAATTTTTAGTGCGCTAAAATTTTTAAACGCACGATACTAATCGACGAACTAACGCCTGTTATGTGCTTCCACCTTTAATGGTGCTAGGTTAAGTCATTGGTTTATGCCGACAAACTAGCAACACCTGAAGCATTGGAAGTAGGGTTGCCAGACGGCCTGGAATAGCCTGGATTGTCCAGTTTTTTTTGGGTCTTGTCCAGTTTCAAGCTCAAATACAATTTGTCCAGTTAAAATAGAATAAATATTAAAAAAAACTTTTTTTTTATTAATTGCATATTTAATAAAAAGAATAAATTTATATCTTGGCCAAAGATATTCAAATTTATAACCAAAAATGCGATAAAAAGAACGTTCAAAATCATTATATATAAATGGACTTGTTCGTAGTTATTTTCCATACTAATTTGCAAGGCTTTTCGAAAGGGAAAATTATGTCCTTTGGGAATTTAAATAAGACTAAATTTTGATGACAGTTGTAAAATGTTCAATTATATTTGCTTACAACTGAAATAAGAATTAGTAAATTTTTAATCCAAATTTTTAATATTTTTAATTAGGCTTAAGTTCATGAAATTTAATTTTTATTAAATTATTTTTGTGAAGAAAGGAATTTTACAACATGAAAATTAATTAAAATTGTTTTTGATAATCTTTCATTCTTGACGTGGCTCGGGCTCGAACCCTGGCCGGCAGGTTACCATGACATGTTTCGATCGCAACCACTCGATCTCCTCAGATGGATTTGCCGTCTTACACTCGCAGCCATCGACGACTGCTGACGTCACTAGTCAAACATCAATCCTTAAACCAATTTGTATTTTAACATTTGGTAGATCGAAATTTGCTTTCCTGAATAATTATCCATTTTAATTGATTTTACATGTTTTTTCCTTTACTTCTGTTTTTTCGTACTTTCGTCAAGAATTTTTTTCTTGAAGTCCAAGTACATTTTTTGTTTTTTCACTTTGTCTTTCTCTTTTCTGTTGACCTTTTTCAGCACAACTTGAAGGACAAATGTACACATAGAGCTCGTGCCTTAGCTTTAACAATAATTAGTATTGTGGTTATTTTGTTGAACTATTTATGGTTTTTAATCCAAATTTTTAATATTTTTAATTAGGCTTAAGTTCATGAAATTTAATTTTTATTAAATTATTTTTGTGAAGAAAGGAATTTTACAACATGAAAATTAATTAAAATTGTTTTTGATAATCTTTCATTCTTGACGTGGCTCGGGCTCGAACCCTGGCCGGCAGGTTACCATGACATGTTTCGATCGCAACCACTCGATCTCCTCAGATGGATTTGCCGCCTTACACTCGCAGCCATCGACGACTGCTGACGTCACTAGTCAAACATCAATCCTTAAACCAATTTGTATTTTAACATTTGGTAGATCGAAATTTGCTTTCCTGAATAATTATCCATTTTAATTGATTTTACATGTTTTTTCCTTTACTTCTGTTTTTTCGTACTTTCGTCAAGAATTTTTCTTGAAGTCCAAGTACATTTTTTGTTTTTTCACTTTGTCTTTCTCTTTTCTGTTGACCTTTTTCAGCACAACTTGAAGGACAAATGTACGAGCTCTATGTGTACATTTGTCCTTCAAGTTGTGCTGAAAAAAGTCAACAGAAAAGAGAAAGACAAAGTGAAAAAACAAAAAATGTACTTGGACTTCAAGAAAAAAATTCTTGACGAAAGTACGAAAAAACAGAAGTAAAGGAAAAAACATGTAAAATCAATTAAAATGGATAATTATTCAGGAAAGCAAATTTCGATCTACCAAATGTTAAAATACAAATTGGTTTAAGGATTGATGTTTGACTAGTGACGTCAGCAGTCGTCGATGGCTGCGAGTGTAAGACGGCAAATCCATCTGAGGAGATCGAGTGGTTGCGATCGAAACATGTCATGGTAACCTGCCGGCCAGGGTTCGAGCCCGAGCCACGTCAAGAATGAAAGATTATCAAAAACAATTTTAATTAATTTTCATGTTGTAAAATTCCTTTCTTCACAAAAATAATTTAATAAAAATTAAATTTCATGAACTTAAGCCTAATTAAAAATATTAAAAATTTGGATTAAAAACCATAAATAGTTCAACAAAATAACCACAATACTAATTATTGTTAAAGCTAAGGCACGAGCTCTATGTGTACATTTGTCCTTCAAGTTGTGCTGAAAAAGGTCAACAGAAAAGAGAAAGACAAAGTGAAAAAACAAAAAATGTACTTGGACTTCAAGAAAAAAATTCTTGACGAAGGTACGAAAAAACAGAAGTAAAGGAAAAAACATGTAAAATCAATTAAAATGGATAATTATTCAGGAAAGCAAATTTCGATCTACCAAATGTTAAAATACAAATTGGTTTAAGGATTGATGTTTGACTAGTGACGTCAGCAGTCGTCGATGGCTGCGAGTGTAAGACGGCAAATCCATCTGAGGAGATCGAGTGGTTGCGATCGAAACATGTCATGGTAACCTGCCGGCCAGGGTTCGAGCCCGAGCCACGTCAAGAATGAAAGATTATCAAAAACAATTTTAATTAATTTTCATGTTGTAAAATTCCTTTCTTCACAAAAATAATTTAATAAAAATTAAATTTCATGAACTTAAGCCTAATTAAAAATATTAAAAATTTGGATTAAAAACCATAAATAGTTCAACAAAATAACCACAATACTAATTATTAGTAAATTCTGTAAATCGTAAGCGACACACAGGAAGAGATTTTAAAACAAAAAAGGGAATTTTTCTGGACATTGTAAACGGTTAGTCCGATTGAAATCAAATTTCAGATGCTAATTAAGGACTTGTACTCCAATTTATGCAAAGGATAAGGGATCTATAGACATATTAGGAGGGCCACCAGAGGTTCCCTAATTAGGGCACCTTAGGTATTACAAAAATTAAAAACAATCCAGAATTCTTAATTTTAGCCCGATTTTAGAAATTTTATCAGTAGAATGCACTGGTCCATTTCTACACGTATTGGACAAAGATCTATAATCGTTCACAAATAATTTTGGATTTTCGGATAGATATTAAGATAATTAGAAAAAATCTTCTCCAGTAAAATTCGTGTTTTTGCGCTAACGATGATTTCGCAAAAAAGTAGATTTTGAACTTTTTTGTTACTTATGCCCTTTTGGATTTTAGGTGACGATTTGTCATATGACGTAAAACTGAATTTTTATTGTTACGTTTCCTCGTTTTTTTTAATGTTGTGGTTAGAATGTGAATTTTTAACATTGTCCAGTTATTTGAATACTGGTTTCTGGCAACCCAAATTTTTTTTTTTTTTTCAATATTTTGTTTTCTTTTTAATTCCCTATGATAATCCCCGCGAAGCTTGACGCTTGTCCTCAGGAAAGAAACCAGAGTCTCTGGCGGGAATCGAACCCGCAACCCCGGGGTTGATAGACTAGCTTACTACTGCTAGCCTATCGGGGCACCTAATATTCAAGCCACCATTTTTTGGAAGAAGTAGTCAAAAAATGGAATGATTGAATTGACCATATGCCGGCAGTCATATTTAAAAAATTAATGCAATGAAATTATCTAACAGATAATTATAAAAAAATTTTCATTCCAACCATATTTCTGCCTTTTTTTATCAAAATAAAAAAAAACACCCTATTGCTGCAGCTAATACCAGTACACAGCGAAAACAAATTTTTCTATATGGTCACTACTAACAAAAATTTTTTTTTTTTTCAAGAAAAATTTATAAACATATAATGGTTGCTTTAACCATATTATTTTCACCTTCAAGCATATTATGTTCAAACTAGGGCTCCACTAAAAACTCACAACAATATTATGTTTGCTTCAGAACATGTTATGGTTGATAATTATTTGTTCCCCAACAAACACGGAGGTTTGATTTCAAATTAATAATGATTTGAAATCAAACGTTTTCTCAAACGACAAACAATTAATAATGATTTGAAAATCAGTTGAAAATCATAGCGTTCTCAACAAAAGGAGGAAACTATTTTCAAATTGAAAAATGCCCTTATTTTCAACTTGCTTTTAAACGAAATTTTCAAATGTTTTTCATGTGGATTTTAATACCATGTGGAACATAAATAAAAAACATTTTATTTTTTTAATTTAAATTCATTATTTATTTAAATACACTGTGAGATAAACATTTGGCACCATAGCTTAAAGATGAAATAATATTCTTTCCTTCCTCCAATTCTAGCAACGACGAATTAATTGGCACCCTTTTATTTTGAGAACTGTAGCACCGCAATCATACAACAAACTTTTAATATCTTCACTTTCACTTTCCCGTGTTATTTTTCTTAATTCTTATTTTTAATCCTTGTTTTTACATACTCACAAATAATTTTTATTTTTTACAAGAAATAAATCGTTCACTTGCAAAATACATTTAACCACGAAGTAAAAAATGTGACTTTAATCGCCATTTTTAATGTTTACATTTATATTTCGCTTTAGTATTGCCAAGTTTAGTTTGAGATTGAAATTAATATTCGATACCAATTTGACATCAAATTGATAAAGCATTTGATGTCAAATGTTTATTTTCAAATCATTATCAATTTGAATTTGAATGTTAAAATCAATTATTTGAAAAACCGTTTCAGAATTGTGTTTAAAGTCAAATGATAAAGTCATTTCATATCAAAGGTTTGACTTCGTGTTTGTCGGATCACCACTAATAATATGGTTGTTGCTACTTGATAAAGGACTAATTAAATCATTATATCATTGTCGGTAACCATGATACTGTTAAAGTAATCTTAAAATGATAAAAAAAAATTTGGTTTAAAAAAAGTATTGTTAAAAAATGCGTAAATCTTGTTTAGTTCTTGAAACCAGCAGATCTTATACGATGGCGACGGACCAGATTCCTATCTCTTACCACGGAAATCAGTAGCGCCTGGTCAACCATACACTTTAATTACCAAGTAGTTATTTGTAATTCCCACACAGGGGTGTTTTTATACGTATTGTATTCACTCTGTGTTAAAGTGCACCCTGAGGTTGGGTCATAAGTTACTCACGTGTATCTATTTATAACATTATTGACCTTTGCCTTAGCTACAGTGATAATTATATTATTCCTTATGTAATTTTCTACTTAATGGGTACTTGGCTTTTTTATCCCACAAGTTCGTATCTGTTGGATAAAGAAAAACAAATACGAGTATTAAATATATTTTTAAATTACTCATTTTTATTATTATTGGTTGTCGTTATTTGCGCCTAAAATTACAAAACAAACAGTAGTAAATTCTAGCAAAGCAAACAAAAATTCAATTAAATACTGAAGGAACGCCAGTATTTTATCAGCAAACAGCAAAAAATAAATAAAATTACAGAACTTGCAATTTTAGTACGATAATGCTTAAAAGCATCAGACTTTAAATGAAATAAATGTTAGAAAGACGACAACGACAGGGACTTGCCGCTATTTATATAGTTAGGGGAAGAGATTGAAATAAAAGCAAAATAAGCTCGGTGACTATAGTGAGAACCAATTTGGTCAGAATACGGTAACGATAACAATAATATTGTTGCTGCAACCATAATCGTTGAGTGCAAGTAGAAGTACAATTTTCTACTTAACACTTGTTAACATAATCTTCTATTTATATAATCTTCTTATTCTATCTATATTAGTATTCAATAAATCGGGTTTTATTTTTGTTCGATTAAACGATTAATCGATATTTGACATTTTTAAGTTATTCGATTAAACGAATAAAATTTTAAAATTACTCGATAAATCGAATAATTCTAAATCCAGAAATTTTATAAATTACGATATTTTTTTCGATTATTTACTTGAGTAAATAAACATTCTTTTTTAAATAATGTAGCTCCAAATTGTCAATGGGTGTTTCCACAGAAAATGACCCCTTATAGCTCAAAAATTAAATTGATATTATTAATTTATTTTCCCGCTAATATTATAAAATACTAGCTGGCCCGGCAAACGTTGTTTTGCAATATAACTTATTTCTTTCTGATGTTAAAGTGACTGCATGCAAAATTTTAAGAAAACCGGTTGATTAGGTAAGAGGTTAATACAAATTATAGGCTTTAGTTCTTTCCAGATGTTACACTATTTGACCGCCAAATTTTAAGATAATCAGTTGATTAGTTAAGAAGATATAGGGAGGGGGAGCTTTTACTCCTCTTGCCCTAGTTCATGCCCTTTCTCTTTCAGATGTTACAGTGTCTGCATGCCAAATTTTAATAAAAGCCCCTCATTAGTTTTAAAGATATAGGGAAGGGGAGCTTTTACCGCTATTGCCCTATCTGACGCCCTATTACCTATTTCCTTTCCGATGTTACAGTGTCTGCATGCCAAATTTTAAGAAACCCGGTTGATTAGTTTAAAAGATTGGGGAGCTTTTACCTCTATTGCCCTATTTCACGCACTAAATAAAAAAGTTTGAGGCTATAGTTCTTTCCAGATTTTACACTATTTCCCTGCAAAATTTCAAGAAAATCGGTCGATTTGTTAAGCAGATATAGGGAGGGGGAGCTTTTACTCCTATTGCCCTACTTCACGCCCTATTCCCTATTTTCTTTCAGATGTTACAGTGCCTGCATGCCAAATTTTAAGAAAACAGGTTGATTAGCTAAGAAGATTTTTTTGTCCTATTTTGCGCCATCTAGCGATATTAAATATACTCTACGACCTATTCTCATACCTAACAAAAACACATACAAAATTTCAGAGAAATCAGTCAAGACGTTTCGAAGGAAATCAAAATGGAGGGCATTTTGTTGATATTTGTATGGGAATATATAGGAAAATCGAAATGACATATCTCCGGAACCACTGGGCCTATGTCATGCAAACTTTGCATAAACCATCTACAAACTATCCCCAACGTTCTTGTTGAAATCAGTCTACCCGTTTTCGCAGTTAGTGGTGACATCAAAGTGTACACTTCTTTTTATATATATAGAAGATAATTGTATCTGTCATTTTCCGAAAGATTAACTTTTATTTTCTTTATACTAACAAAAATATGCTACTTTCACGGTCACTTTTTTAACCCTTGGGAAACACTCTTCTAACGGTTGTTAACGAACAAAATAAATGCAAGTTAAAAACTTTCTTCATGCTTAGCTACAATTTTAAAGGCGACAAGTTAAAATGTTTTTCGAATAGTTCAAAACAACTTCACCGACTGTAACGACCGTTACCCTAAAAGCACAAAAGTTTGTTTTTTTCGTAATTCATTCAAACAATTTAATTTTATAAGGAGGTAAGTAAGGTGAAGAATTTTGTAAGGCCAAATAAGCATCAAAAGTCTATTCTGATTTTTTAAACGTTTTTTTTTTTAAGATGTAACGACCGTTACCTGTTTTTTTGGCGTTTTTAATTTGAACTGTTTTCGTCTCACTTAATTAAATTCTGATTTTAGCTAAGAAATCATGGAGCAACTTACCAAGATGGAAAAAAAACAGAAAAAACGAAAAGAAAAAACTTTAAAAATTAACAGCCTAAAACGCTTACATTTTAATGACGTTTATTGCTCATCTGAAAGCGAATTAAACTATGAAAAAAATTTAACACACTAATTTTACGCAATAGAACATTTATTTTTTTATATTTTTTTTGTTACCAATAATAAATGAATTCAAACACAAAAAACTTTTAACTTCTTATAATGTATTTTTTGGTAACTCATTTCTTTGGTTTGAATAAATCCATTCCTTAAAAAAAGTATTTCAAAGAAGTTTATCAGATATTTTACTTGACATATCCTGTGCAAAATTTTACAATACATGATATTTGTTTCCGACATTTGAAAACAGCACATTTATAAAGTAACGACCGTTACTTTTTTAATGGTCTAAAAAGTATTGAAATTACATTTTTTATGAATTCTTTTGGTTGCTACCGTTGCTTAAACTTCCGTAAGGCCAAAATGGAGCAATCCTCGTGGCATATTTGGCTAGGTTAGAATTTTATTTAAAAATCTCTGAAAATCGATAACGACCGTTACTTTGGAAACGCCCCAATATAACTTTGAATTTTTTGAAACTTTTCACTGACATTCCATCCTCTGCTATGCTTCTGCAAATAATTTTCTCTAGAGGATCGATCGAAGTATCTTGTTTAAAATATTTATTTTTTTACTGACCCCTCTGATTTTGTTGGTGGAGCAGCTTCTTCAAGTACTATGTTATAGTCACAGTATAAATGGTAAATTAGTAAAATTCTTGAAGAACATTTACGTTAATACATTTTTGGACACTTGCTACATTTCGCATTATTGGATTTATGCTTTGTACAATATTTTTTAGCCAAGCTAATTCTAAAGAGTGAAACGCATGATCAATTTTGTGAAAAAATAAGGGCGTGTTCTAGAAATCAAAATGAAGTGGATTTAAATTCTAGCAATTTTTCAAATCTAAGAACATGAGGGGAGCTAGAGTGCAATTTTTTGCCTCTCTGAATCTATCTAACAGAAATTTTTAAGCTAGATAGATTCCTACTTATACATACATATGTACACATTAGCTATACGTTTTTTAAAAATAGAATCACGAGGGGAGGTAGGGAAAATATCTGCCTCTCCAAAACTATACACGATTTCGAATTTGTTTTGAAACATACTTTTTCATAGTCTTTGCCATTTTTTCGTTTAGTTGAATTTTTTCCTTTAATGAAAGATGCAATCCATGTATTAATACAATTAAAGAACAATAAAATAAATTCTTTTCCTGCTACTGAAAGTTATTATAATTGATTTACTATTTTGTTATTGTAGGCGTTGACATCAAACACCTATCGATTAATCTATATTGTTAAACAAAACGTACTTCTTCATTTTTTTTACAAACTGTACTTTTTCCAACATAAAAGTGTGTGATACATCCTTTACATTTACTGTGCTGACTCATGGCAGTTTAGTGCATCTATTTATAAGTAAACAACTTGTTATCATTCCCTGTTTCATGCAGTTTTTAAGCAGGCGAAATAGTAAACCTTATTTTTGCGTGCAGAACAAAAGTGCGTTTTGTTCTGCGGCTCCTCATATACCTATACATACAAAATATAAGTAAGGATGTACAGTCGGTCAAACCCGACTTTGTATTTATTTATTTAACTAATTAATTCTATGGATAAAATCCTTATCATTATCCTTATTTTATATAAATTTATATAAAGAAATCTTTAAAACACGATCAAAGTGCGTTAAATTACAACAACATTAATAGGTAGTTTTATTAACGATTACCTCGCTGTATACGAAGGAAGATTCCCAGCATATCGAACTGATTCCTGAACTGATTCGACTCGGTACGTACATATTTTATTCAGGATCCCAGACAAAAGAACCATACTCCAAAATTGATCTAACTAGGGGTATGTATAGTTGTTTCGTTATATTGGGATCTCCTTAGACTATCGATTAATATAAGTAAGCACACCACGAGCTTAATTTTTCAACATCGTAATGTGCTTTCAAAAATCTAACTTAAGATCAAGTAGGCTGGCTACCAAGATCCAGAAATCCTTCAACTAACTCTAGTTCTAGTCCAGGAAATAGTTCAGCAATGAGCGTGCAGAAAATAGCATGTGCTTGCATTTCTTAAGTTAAGCGCGATTTGAATATAACATGCTTGAAAACTACTCAAATCCTGTTGCAGATACAATCCATCTGAAGATAATGTACAGCTGGGAAACATTTTTACATTATCAGCGTACATTACAATGCTGACGGAGAGCTGACGGAAATTGCTTTAGAGTTATTATAAAAAAGAATATACTGTGTCATCCAAGTAACATACGACTGTAACCAGCACAAAGCATTGCGAGTAAACCCTAATACCATAAATTAAGCTTAGTAGAAAGAAGATGGTGGTTGACTTCATCAAAGGCTTTGCTAAAGTCAGTATTAATAACGTCGGTAAGTTAGCAATGATTAAAAGCTCGATTTGTTAGAGTTGCTAATCGTAAAATATTTGTCACTGCATACACCCAGAGTATTGTCACCGACAACCATATTATGGTTGAATTAGTCATCCATCAAGAAGCGGCAACCATAGCATGGTTGCCTCCGAACATATTTTAGTTAAAAATAACTAAAACATGTTTAACACTTATAATATCATGGTTGTTTTTTAACCATACCATGTTGCTTTTAGAAAAGAGGAAAATACTATTGTTAATTTCAAAACAAATTTTTGTCATATTTACCCATAACCTGTTTAGAGGCAACCATAATATGGTTGTGGCTTCTTGATGGAGGACTAATTTAAACATAATATGGTTGTCGGTGACATTAATGTGGTTTTACTAAACATAATATGTTTAAAATATTGTTGGACGTGACCATATTGAAACATGTTTTATCTCTGCGTGTAATAACCTTTCCTGAAACCATGCTGCTATAATGATAGCAATGTGGATACACTACAGAGAGAGTCTGCAAAGCACTTTTCAAAAAAATGCCTCTATAATCCGTGATTTCAGACTTGTTTCCTGAAAATTTCCTGAATACGGTATGATAAACGATTTCTTCCGAAATTGTGGAAAGTATCCGTATTATAATGACACAATCAACATTATAGCTAAAGGAGTACCCATAGCTTGAGCACAAGTTTTTTTAAAACTCGAGCTGGGATGCCATCAGTTCCACTAGACAATGATGATTTTATTGTTTTTAAAGATATAACAACCTAAAGTACTAAAGGAGAAATTGATATTTCTTGATGTTCCACAAGAGAAAACGGATATTTAGATGATGTATCGCACTGCTGCTTAGAATATGTCATTGCAAAAAAAATCGGCAATTATATTACTCTTGATCAAATACACAATAGATTCATTAACTATATACTTCATAACACTTGATTGCCAGAAGATTTTCTTTTCAAATTCATAAAATTATAAACAAATTTTCTTTTCTTTTTCTCAACGCAATTTATATACAGTCTTTTCTTGAGAAGATTCTATTCCGCAAGTGATACGCTGTATTTGCTATAATCATAAGCTGTTCGATATTGGTAATATTCGTTATATCATTTGTTTTTTGCATTTTTGTTCATCTTAATAGGTGTGTACGATTCCATGGTGGACCTGACGTCTAAGCACGGAAAGTTTTGGCACACACTCCTTAAAAAAACTTTTCAAAGTGCCATTAAATTAATCATAGAATGAATTGAAGTTGGAATACCATTAGGAATGGATAGCAGTACAAAAAATGAAAAAATATTTGAGAACATCGTAGTTTGCTTTCTTAAAACATATGTAGATTTTTTTAGTTTGTATCATCTAGATTAGAAAAGGCATCACACATTTTTTAGGAAAAGACATAAATCAAATATATTATTAAGAAATTCTTCGATACAGGCATCAGATTTAATTGGTGCATAAATGAATGAGTTCGGTAAAGATTTCCAAGTTACTGCTGACAAGTTAAAATCTCCGAAAACTAAACCCTCTTGCTGAGTCCTATACTATGTTTCGCACTTGGATTTTTAAACTCGTGTAAGCAAAATGTTGATTTAGCTAATCAAAGCCGTTCACCAAAGTTATTTTCGGGAATACAAAATTTATTATTAATACGATTTCCATATGACGTGCTTAATTCCCAATTTTCCATATTTGATAAATACACTGAAATTTATTGTTTAGGGAAAGCTAGCTAGAAAGCTAGTTCACATTAGACCCCTTTCAGACTCGGCAAGTTAGTTGCGCAAGTTACTTGCCGAGTACAACAAAGTCTGTACAACATTTTTGTTTCCTTACCCCGACCTTACCGCTGAAGTCTACAAATCAATAGTTGCGCAAGAGACTTGCGCATGTAACTTGCCGAGTGTGAAAGGAGTCTTACATTTGAGATAATTAACATAACAGATGATTAAGAAAAAACCACAACAAACAAATTTATATTTCTATAAAGTATTAAAAATGGATACAAATACTTTTTATCAGAAGATTTTTATTTTTATTTTATTTTTTTATTTTTATTAATATTATATACCGAACAGCAAGGTTTTAACCGAAACCACGGTTTTAAATGCCTAAAAACCGAAACCGAAAACCGACAAAAAAACCTCGGTTTAAGCGTATTTATGCTTGAAGAAATTGCAAATTAAGCATCATACTCATACTTCATATACAAAAACTTTGTACATAACAGCTTTCAACAATGACAAGGTATTTCAAATTTCTTAAAATTCAAAAAATTACTAAGAAGATCAAATGTTATCTATATAACTCTTAAGCACACCTTATTTGTGAGGCATAAACTGCAACCTGGGCCACTTGGATTTTGTATGGATTTTCTTGTGGCTATAGAAAAAACTCACACTAACGAACCCCTGGGCAAGACATAAAGTTTCTTTTTAATATACTTTATAATAATTTTAAAAAAAAGTAGAAAAAGTCAAAAAATTCCTGGCAAGGCCCAGGTATACACTTGAGGGCGAATAAAAGTACCTGAATTGAAACAAATAAAAAAATTGTATTGCATGAAAAATAATATATGTGTTTATGTATGAATTTAACTTTAATATTTTCAAAACCGAAAACCGAACCGAAAACGACCGGTTTTAATCATTTTAAAACCGGAACCGCGGTTTCACATTTTTACGGTTTTTAGCAAACTCTATATTATATAAAACAATATATGAAACTATATAATATAAGTTGGGAGTGCTAGCTACTATGGCCTTCGACTCCTATCAGAAATTTTATGAACTTTTTAAGGAAAAATTAAAAAAAATTAAACCAAAAATCGTGGCCGGTTGTACACGTTCATGTTTGCCGATTCTACATTTTAGTCAGTTTGAGGTATGTTCAGATTTTTTAGTGTACTACTACGATACTTATTCAAGCAAAAATTATGATCCTTAAAAATTTAATTCTGGCATCGATTTTAGTACATATTTGGAGATATGCGTATCTTTTTTTTTGTATTGGCAAATCGGGAATATTCCAAACATGGAAGGAAGACGTGCGACAAAACTTCCCGTTCATGTTATAAAATTATAATTATTTAAAATAAAAGTACTTGTTTTTTATTACCAATCAAAAAAGGGGGACGTTATCAGGATTTTGAACATTTCGTCCGTTTAATATAACAATAGCGTATGTGCTCATACGCTATTAATTTTTTATTACATATTTAGAATCTCCATCATTGATTTTATGTCTGGTCAAAATTTCGTCAAATTTTACTTCCAAAAAGTGGGTCAAAATGTCTTTGGAAAAAATAATGTATAATTTCTTGTTCAAAATTTTCCTTCAATAAGTGTGTAAGCTCATATGCTATTTTACTTGAAATTGCCACTCCAAAGTTGTTAAAAGAATAATAGTGTAAACGCATTATACTCCATTTTAGCCTATAGAAAAGAAATAAAATTTATGAAAACTTTAACTCATAAAATAGCTTATAATAATATCGAGTCATAACCGCAAAAAAAGCTTAAGTGACAAAAAAAAAATTTTACAGGAGAAGGTTTTTTTTATTTTATTTCATAAAAATTTTGTATGAATATTGTCGCTTGAGATAAAATTGTTTTTGCTTTAAAATCGTAACGGTTCCTAATGTGGCCATGACATTTTAGGAGATAATGCAAGTGTTGCCAATAAAGTCGTTTATTAAAAAAAACGAAAATGGAAAATGGTGTTACTTAAGCTTTTTTTGCGGTTATGACTCGATATACACTATTGTTTGAGAAAAAGTTGCATTCCGACCATCGAAAGCTGCATGATCTCCAAAATTTGTGCAAGAAGAATGGTATTCCTCGTGGCTCGCAGTCATTTTTTTAACTTACAAGGAGGAAAGAAGCGAAATTGTTTAGATGATGACGAATGAACTTCTAGTTATTTTTGATTTACGCAATGTATACCTTAATTTGTCATAATTTTTTGTTTATAATAACCCAAATTGGAAAGTAATGAATATGTGCCACTGAATTAACAAAACTTTGAATTAATCACTGTTTTATAATGTTACAAATTGATATTTTTGAGATCACATATTTTAATAAAAATACCGTAAAATTATTGAATAAAACAGCGTATACCATACAAAATAAAATAGTGTATCAGATACACGAATTCTTTAAAAAATAAAATAGCCTATATGGAGGACTTGCACTTTGGATGACATAATTATGGTCTTAAAGGATGCGAAGAATAAAAAAAATTGGTTAATTTAAAGACAAGAAACGGGTTTATGTATTCGTCGAAAATTCCAATATGAAAAATATTTATTTACCGCGATATGGAGGTTTTAATAGACATCCGATTTGACAAAAACTTAAAACACGATTTTCTCAAAACCCCAAAAAAATTATACGCTATTGTTATATTGAGGGGACGATTTTATCGTTTAAGTTTATTCACTTAATAATTTTTTGCTACTTAAAAACAAACCAATCGCCTTTACACGTTATAAAAACTGTAGCGCACATGCATCTGGCATCCCACAATTAAATTAATATAAATGAATGAATGATTGACGGGCAGAATGACTGGTCAACTGGCTCGTGGTAAGTTGATTTACTAGTTTTAACACTTAAACACTACACGAACAAAAAAAGAGCCACTATTTTGTTTAGATACTGTCCTTTGCTGTTTACATACATACGTACATATTGCTGTTTATATATTTTTTTCGTTTGATAAAATTTAAAGGCGCGCGACTTAAACTTGTTAAACTTCTAGCAAAAAAAAACGTATTCTGTGTTTAATTTATTGTGCGTCTATGATATTGGAACCGTGTTTGTGTGTTTAATTTACACTTAGACGTTTTGTTTGTGTCGGTAACGCAAGGTGTGTATAAAACGGAAATGAAACGCCATCAAGAGATGAGTAAAATTTCTTAAAACATTTAGTTAAAGTGAAGACGTTAAAGCGAACACAACTTAAAAGCGGTTGGAAAGAATTGCAAAAACGCACGCGAGTTGTTTTCTTAATAAAAAAAAAAACATAAATAGTCAATACAAATTTCTTAATTAGAATAAATACAAAAAACAACCTTGATGTGTTAAACCAATTTAAAAGAAACCGAAAAATTAAAATTAGAAAAAAATATGTCAAGTGCGACACAATGGCTCTTGGCTTTATCTTTTCTTATCGCGGGCTCGTGCCGTTTAGTAGAATCAAAAGTATTTGAACGGTGCGAATTGGCAAAAGTGCTTCGCCAACGTCATCGTCTCGATTTATCGGAAGTGGCACAATGGGTGTGCATAGCACAGCATTCGAGTGGTTTTAATACAGCAGCTGAGGCTTTTAGTCCAACGGGTGGTTCTCATGGCTTGTTTCAAATCAGTGATGTCTATTGGTGCTCCCCGCCGGGTAAGGGTGCGGGTTGCAATTTGCCCTGTCATAAATTAAGGGATGATAACCTCAGCGACGATTTGTCTTGTATTAAGCGTATTTATGACGAACATCAGCGCTTATCGGGTGACGGCTATACAGCCTGGAATGCTTATCAACAATTTTGTAGGCATAATGCTGCCTCATACATACAGGATTGCTTCCCAGGAGGTCTTAAAGGATCTACAGCATATTTAACGCCAGCCAAGAGCTACAATTCCTACCAGAAACAATTTTCTGCCAACTCTATACAGGATTCTTCGACCAAGAACAGTGGTAAAGTATACGGACGCTGTGAATTGGCTCGGGAACTTTACAGTAAACATAAAATGCCAATGCAACAAATACCCACCTGGGTTTGTATAGCCGAGCACGAGTCCCGCTTTAATACAGCAGCCGTAGGACGTTTAAATGCAGATGGGTCAGCCGACCATGGTCTCTTTCAGATAAGCGATCTTTACTGGTGTTCTCATGGTGGTGGTGGTGGTAAGGCCTGTGGCATGTCTTGCAAGAAACTATTGGATAATGACATTACGGATGATGTTCGTTGCATTAAGAAAATACATAGCGAACACACTGCAATCTCGGGTGATGGATTTGCTGCCTGGACTGTTTACAAGCCCCATTGTCAAAGTCAACGTTATGAGCAAATAGAAAATTGCTTTAAAAATAGTCCACAAACTAACCAACACAATGTGTTGCAATCGGTCACGAATCAAAAACATACTTCAAATGAATTCACAATTAAAAACCATAATCATATCCATAAACACATTGTAACACAATCACCAGCTAAAACTCACTTCTCATCATCTAGCTATAATGACGTATTCAAACCACATTCTTCAGGAGGAACGAATAGCGGTATTTCTCACAAGGGTAAAATTTATACACGTTGCTCATTAGCCCAAGAATTTTTTTTTAAATACAACTTTCCAATTCAGGATATCTCTACGTGGGTGTGCATCGCCGAACACGAATCGCAATTTAATACAGCAGCTATAAGACGTTTAAGCACAGATGGCAGTGCCGACCATGGTTTATTCCAAATCAGCGATCGCTACTGGTGTGATCATGGTAGCTTAGGAGGCAAAGCTTGCAATTTGCCTTGTGACAATTTACTGGACGAGGATTTAAGTGATGATGTGGCTTGTATAAAAATCATACATAACGAACATACCCGACTTTCGGGAGATGGTTTTAATGCCTGGACAGTCTATAGGACTCATTGTCAAAATCAAAATACCGAACATATAAGAAAGTGTTTTGATGACAAGACTCTGTCGTCTGTTGAACAGATAGTTCCAGCTCCAAATTCAAATGTGGCCACAACACAAGGTAATGGTAAAATTTATACTAAATGTGAATTGGCTGAAGAACTATTTCACAAGCATCACATGCCCATAGATCAGATACCGAAATGGGTGTGCATAGCTCAGCATGAATCTTTATTTAACACGGCAGCTGTTGGTCGCTTAAACACTGATGGTTCGGCTGATTATGGGCTCTTTCAGATCAGTGATTTGTATTGGTGCAGTCACGATCAATATGGTGGTAAAGCTTGTAATATACCCTGTCATAAATTATTAGATTCTGATATTACAGATGACATTAGATGTATTAAAGTTATACATGAGGAACATACACGGATTTCCGGAGATGGTTTCAATGCTTGGACCGTATATCAGCCTCATTGTCATAATACTGGTATGGAACATATAAAACAATGTTTTACGGAACAGGAGCTTTCAAGTAAAATACCAAATTTAAATAGCAATTCCTTGATACCTCAAAATTCTTTTGGATCCAAAGCCGTAGGCAAAGGTAAAATTTATAAGAAATGTGAGTTGGCTCAGGAGTTATATCATAAGCATCATATGCCAATGGAACAAATACCTAAATGGGTGTGCATAGCTCAGCATGAATCCTCCTTTAATACTGCAGCAGTTGGTCGCCTTAATTCGGATGGTTCAGCTGATCACGGTTTATTTCAGGTTAGTGACCTTTATTGGTGTACTCACGATAAATATGGTGGTAAGGCTTGTAATATACCCTGTGATAAATTATTGGATTCTGATATAACAGACGATGTCAAATGCATAAGGATTATTCATGAGGAACATACTAGAATCTCAGGGGATGGTTTTAATGCTTGGACAGTTTATAAGCCTAATTGTCGCAACACCGGAATTGCTCACATTCAAGATTGTTTCACGGAAAAGGAACTTAAGGAAGTGCAAACAAGTTTCATTAGCAACTCTTTGGTGCCACAAATTTCCTTTAGTTCGAAACCGGCGTCGAAAGGTAAGATTTATAAGAAATGTGAATTGGCACAAGAACTCTTTCAAAAACATCACATGCCCATGGAGCAAATACCCAAATGGGTGTGTATAGCACAACATGAATCATCTTATAACACCGCTGCAGTCGGTCGTCTTAATACAGATGGTTCTGCTGATCACGGCCTCTTTCAAATCAGTGACCTATACTGGTGCACTCACGACCAATATGGAGGTAAAGCTTGCAATATACCTTGCCACAAACTTTTAGACTCTGACATAACAGATGATGTAGAATGCATTAAAATTATCCATGAAGAGCATACTGGCATCTCTGGTGATGGTTTTAACGCTTGGACTGTATACAAACCTCATTGTCGTAATAAAGGAATGACTCACATTAAAGAATGTTTTACGGAACAAGAACTTAAAAAAGCAGGTGTACTCAGTACTTCTAGAACAAGCCATTCTATGAAATCCTTTGTACCAAAAGGCAAAGTATATAGCAAGTGTGAACTAGCTCAGGAACTTTTAACTAAACACGGAATGCTAATGGAACAGATACCCACTTGGGTATGTATAGCTCAACATGAATCCTCTTTTAATACAGCCGCAGTAGGAAATTTAAATACTGATAAGTCTTTGGATCTCGGGCTCTTTCAAATAAATGATCGGTATTGGTGTTCTCATGATCAGTTTGGTGGTAAGGGTTGTAATATACCCTGTGACAGCCTTTTAGATTCAGACATAACAGATGATGTAAAATGTGTTAAAATGGTTCATGAAGAACACGCAAAAATCGCCGGCGATGGATTTAATGCTTGGACGGTTTATAAACTTCATTGTCTTAATAGAAATATGGAAGAGATACGTTCATGTTTTTCAACTAATCAATTTAACGGACTACAGACGAATCAGCAAACCTCAAATATAGTTAGCAAAATACAACAAGTCCCATCGAACAGTTCTTATAGTCATAATCCTTTTTTAAATAGAATTAAACCTCAAACATCACAAATTGTGTACAATACTTCAACGTATACAAATGTTCAAAATGAACAATCAAATTATGCCAAAAACCCATTTTTACAAAACACTAAAAATACCGGCAATAGTGAAATTAAAAGGACTGTAGTACAAGTTCCAACTATTTGGAGTAAAAATGAACGACAAAATTATAAAAAAAATCCTTTCTTAGATAGAGCACTTAAGCCCTCACCTTCAAATCAAAATTATAAGCAATCGGTGATAACAACGAAAGCAACTACTAAAAATGATGGAGTTTTTACAAACCAAAATAAGTTTTCGACCACTTTGAAGCCCACAAAACCTTCAGCTTCTCTGAATGATCCATTTTTCCAGCATACATTAGCTTATAAAACGGATAATAATAAAAATTACTTAAATAGCAATGATTTTAGAACAACAACTACACCCAAGCCACGAATCACAGCTGCCAAATCACCCACAAAAGCATGGACTACTACAACCAAAAGGCCAACTTCTACAACTGCCAGACCGACTACAACCATAAAACCTATAAAAAAGGAAACTGATACAACTAAAAAACTTGCCACCATCACGACAACTATAAAATCTTCGACTACAACCATAAAATCATCTCCTACTACAACAATAAAACCTTCGACAAAAGAAACTACAACACCTAAAATACATACCACAACCGCTACAACTACAACCACAAAGAAATCTCCTACTACAACTTGGACTACAAAACCACCTAAAACTACAACTACTTGGAGTTGGCAATACCAAAAATCTACAACAAAACAACCGAAGACTACAACAACTACGAACTGGCAGAATCAAAAGTATCAAAGTTCTACAACTACAAAACCACAAAAAACTAACACCACCACAAAACATCCAAAAACTATCACCAGCTGGAGCTGGAAAACACAAAATTATTCAAGTTCTACAACACCAAAATCAGCAAAAATTACTACCTCATGGAAAAGCCACAATCAAAAATATTCTAACAATACTACGTTAGCACAAACTGCTACCCATTGGAATAAGCCTAAAGACCAAACTACGAAATCTCTTGCTAATACAACTGCGAAACCTGAAAGAACCACCTGGAATTGGAGAAATGAGCAAAAATCCTCCACTACAAAACCTTTTACCACCACAGATAATTGGAGAAAATGGGACAAAACTACTTCCAAAAAAGCCATGACTTCAGCGATAACAACCACTCGCACGACGACCCAAAAACCCACAAGAAGCTGGCTGAGTACAACAACAAAACTCACTACAGCCAGAACCACAAAAGCCCCACAAGCAACCTCGACTTTAAAGCCTAAAACTAAGCGTCCGTACTACAATGATAACCTCAAAACTACAACTCTTAGACCTTCTACTACCACAACAATAAAATCGGAGTCAAAGAAAACTACGCTTACTACTACAACTTTAACGCCTTCGACAACAAATTCTTTTGCAAGCTCAGAATATAATAAATACAAAAACGATCCATTTAGTCACCCATTCTTTACAAAATTCAACGAGGAATTCAAACAATTCCGCAGCAATATCACAACAACAAAACTGCCCCGTTTTTCAGCTGCAAAACCGAGTCACAGCTAAATAAAGATTTCAAAAATAGTACTTTAAACAATACAAAGACTTTTAGTATCTCATAATTTTGATAACTCAAAATTGGTTACAACAAAAATACCCGGACTCCAAAATTATTATTCCAATTCTTATATTTGCTTTTATTTTTAAATTGTGATTTTGTTGTTAAAAATTGTTTTCTTTTTTTAGGTTTACAAAATTGTTAAATTTATATTTTTTTATTGTTTTGTTTCGTCTATGAAAAGTACTGCCATTATGTGATTAAGTCTATTTTTTTCCTAGTTTTAAGTTTAGTATCTTTAGCCTACTTATACAAATTAATAAGCCGATGTATTACTGAAATTTATATTAAAAAAAAAATAAATCTAAAAATTTCATTGCATTTTATTTACGTATTTTTTTTATTTAAACGAGTTTTGAAGAAAAAATCAATTTAATAATTATTTTAAATGTTTCATCGACTATCTTCTTAACAAAAGTTAGTAAAATGGAAATATGAATATCATCATTTCCAGTTACTGCTACCAAACCGTATCACAACAAATTTGTTAACAGACATAAAAACATTTTTTTTTTTTTTTATATTACTTTAATTTTATTTGATTCATTATTCAAGGTTAGTTGAAATTATTTGATCTGTTTAAGTGTAAATAAATGATAATATTCTATTTATTTAATATTAATCGAACGGTGGCCATATGCACAAACATACATATGTATATGTATACCTAAATTGTTTTTATACGAGGAGAATCTATTTCCTATGAAGGTTTAAATTTAAATACTTTCGACGTAGACCTACACCAACATGGTCGTCGACCCCAACATTTTGTATACCAATCGAAACAGAATAATTTTGAGAGGCAATCTGTGCATGTTAGAAGACAATGTAATCTTGTAATCAAAAAACAACAATTTAAAAAGCAAACAAATTAAACAGTATAGTCAGCATGACGGACCTTATGTGATACCCTACAGCACTTGTGGGGATTGAAAAATAATTTTCAAAATCAAGACCTACGCGATCCACTTGATTAAACGTTGTTCGATTCATCGAGGAATTTTTCCGCTATTATTTCTTCAAATAATTCAAATAGCCAATTTCGAATAACGAATAACTCGAACAATTTATGTCAGATAACACAGCCCGACAAAATTAAAAAATATTTTTGCTTCTTTGAATTTATCAACTGATTCTAGTTAATTTGGGTACGCTGAATTCAAAACTGTAATCAGTTTGTCTCTATCAGCTCTTGTTTTCATGATATAACTTTTTATACCCTCCGCTTATGACCTCCAATTACACCAATTACCCAAATTTTTTTTCCAAAATTTTTTTTTTTATCAAAATTTTTTATTTACTCTTTTAGTTATTGCCAAAAAAAAACTCCCAAATTTTTTTAAGTATTTAGAAAGTAAAACTTTTCCATAGGAATTTAAAAAAATAAAAAGAAGTAAAACTGTTTCATACAGATTTATTAAAATAAAAAAAAAATACTTAAAAAAATTTGGGAGTTTTTTTTTTTTTTGGCAATAACTATAACAGTAAATAAAAAATTTTGATAAAAAAAAAAATTTTTTGGAAAAAAAATTTGGGTAATTGGTGTAATTGGAGGTCATAAGTGGAGGGTATATAAAGTTATTTCATGAAAACTAGAGCTGATAGAGACAAACTGATTACAGTTTTGAATTCAGCGCACCCAAATTAACTAGAATCAGTTGATAAATTCAAAGAAGCAAATTGAGTGTTGGCCTGTGTAATCGATTAAAATAATTTTGATTTGGTTTGATAGCGACAGTTTACATTTAATGAATCAGAAGTAAAAGCAAAAGTTTTTTGACCAATAACAAATGAAAAAGTGGAAGTAATGCCAGTCTACTTTGAGTGCAGTTTTTTAAACTCTGACTATAAAAATTTGTAAAAAAAAAATGCACCAGCAGTTATAAATGGGTAAACCATGTACTGTCAGATTATGAGTTACCTGTTATTACCCGCATGTCAATTTTTTTATTACCTCGTATCTTCTAATCGGCTAGATGTTGACATTTGAGATTTGTCATGAAATAGTAAAACGTTAAAAAATAAATTAACCAAACCTATAGAGAAGAGTTTTAAAAATAAAGGAAATTACAAAAATATATCAGCCATCAGGTATCATCAGATATCAGCCATGTTCTGGAAACTGAATAAATTCGAGCGTAAACGAATTAAAAAAAAAAGATTATGTTTTAAAAGTTCATAAAAAAAAATCCTTTTATATTGTATACATTGAATTATTATCCTTAAAAGAACTTCTCTTCAAATCAGGAAAAACTACGGTGATTTTTAAAAAAATTTAACGGAGAATCTCCATCGATTTCAATTTCAATCGATTTTAAGAAATAATAATTTGGTTTAAAACAGTGTTCGAAAATAAACAGTACATTATTTAACGTTCGGCTCACACAGCCAGGAACGATATCTATTTTTTTAGTGATTGTGTAGACATACACAACCCTTAATACCCTTCGTAACTATACTATAATGTTCGGGTGTTAGATGGATAAAAAGAAATAATTCACACGAAAAGACATTCACCACAGTGAGTGGTGTTTTTCCTAAACCCTGCTATTTGAAGTTCCACTAGATGTTGTGGATTTTTTGTAACTATGCAAAAATGGAACAAAATATAAAGTTATAATTAGTTTATTGTGAGATCTCCGTGAAGAGATTAACTTGAAATAAGCTCATCTTTTAAACAATAATGAATGCAAACTGCAATGCTAAAACTTTTAATACAACTTAAAACAACTTTAAACTACGTTTATAGAAATTTCATCAAATTTATACTTCTTCCATAGCTTTCAGTTAAATTTATTTTACAAAAACATTGACTAGTGTTTTACACTTTCCATAACATTTGTTTTTCATGTTATTAATTTAAATTAAATAACTTTCTTAGCGATTGTGTTAATAGAAAAAACTCACACAAATCTTTTAAGTAAATTAATAGTATTAGAACTATTAATAAATGATTTATAGACAAAAGTATTCAAATTAAAATCTTATAATTACGACATTCTGTTATTTGTTTTCTGTCCGAAACCGGAAAGAAACGTTTATCGCAGCAAAACAAAAAATATTTCTAAAATTGTAAATTCGTAGGAAATTTTAACAATTTAAGCAATTTTATTTATTAATTTATTTCGTATGTATTTAGTAAATTTTGACCGGTTCGTACTCTTCATTCAGATAACAAACACTATCGTTCTAATATTATAATGTATTCTCGTCTGTCAGCCATGTGAAATATGTATCAATTGTCCACTTGTATAATTTGGACCAAATGATTTTATTTAAATTTTATGCCATTTTAAACGAGATATGTAGTAAATTTAGTCAGATGCTCAGGCTAAGGTATGTGTGTCTGTCACTATCGTGACTAACATGAATACTTTATGGCTTTTTAATGTTCTTAAAGACCTCCTTAATTCTTATCTTAATTTTTTGATTCTATAATAAGCTAAACTAAATATGGAAAAGGTTAATGATTTACAAATCATATTTGATACAGTGTTACCCTGTTAGCCACTGGAATAAGTGAGCACAATTTATAAACTGAAGATTTCAGGTTTTGAAATGATGGATTATATGCTTAAACTTATGGCTAGTTTTTGAATTTGTATTCAAAAACGTATTTAGCAAAGTTTTATTAAATTTAAATTATTTAAATACAATTTTATTTATTAAGCGCTGCTTGACTTAGGTTAGGTTAGGTTAGGTTAAAAAGGCTGGTGCGAAGTAAATATCACAACCTCATCTAGAAACCAATATGGACTTAGTTAGTAAAAGACTTAACTTCTGGTATTTTCTTTTCTGACAAAAATATTCAACATATGCTTCCATTCGCGGTGATTTATGTTCCAATCTACAACAATGTGCAAAAATGGGAAAAGTCGTCGTTTTCCCTTCTAATGTTTCATAAATATATTGTAAATATGTTCCATAACTTAAGCTGGGTTTCCGCATAAATCGTAATCGACTCCGAAAACTGACAATGAAAACGTTGGTGTTTACCGCCATCTTGTTTCTGAACCTTTTTCGTTTAAATTGGAAGCGTTGCTGCACAAACACGCTTTAGCTTATTGAAAAACTAAAAAAAAAACGAAATTCCGCAATAAAATTTACTTTAAGAAAGTTAAAACTTTTTTCTTTATGTTAGCTTTGGTTTTCGAGATATACCGTTATTTCGAAAATTAAGGAGGTTGCACAACATATGTTCGCGTAACTCAAAAACGCTTTGGCTTATTGAAAAACTAAAAAAAACCGAAATTCCGCAATAAAATTTACTTTAAGAAAGTTATAACTTTTTTCTTTATGTTAGCTTTGGTTTTCGAGATATACCGTTATTTCGAAAATTAAGGATGTTGCACAACATATGTTCGCGTAACTCAAAAACGCTTTAGCTTATTGAAAAACTAAAAAAAAACCGAAATTCCGCAAAAAAATTTACTTTAAGAAAGATGAAACGTTTTTCTTACATGCGCAGTCGTTTTAGAAACATAATTCTTAAATTAATTAAAATTTTTCGTCTTTTGTGAATACATAAAATCAAAACTTGTTTACAGATTTTAATCATTTAAAGCTTGTTTTGTTTGCAATGTTGTTTTTTATATGTCTGCACAAAATTAGCTGCATTTTCCAATTTTTTTATGAATTTTTTCAAACAAAAATTCCGAAATTTTAATAAAAAAATTATTTTTTTCCAGGAAAAAAATTATGTTTCTAAAACGACCGCGCATTTAAGAAAAACGTTTTACCTTTCTTAAAAAAAATTTTATTGCGGAATTTCGTTTTTTTTTAGTTTTTCAATAAGCTAAAGCGTTTTTGAGTTACGCGAACATATGTTGTGCAACTTCCTTAATTTTCGAAATAACGGTATATCTCGAAAACCAAAGCTAACCTAAAAAACGGCTAGCACCACTGGATTCAGCGACCCCGGATTAAGTTAAAAATCTTTCGTTCGTATCATACTAAAATATTAAACATCTAATACTTTAATCTATCTATACAATATATAATTTCTTAGTATGTCAGGATGTTTGCATGTATGTCCTATTCTTTCCGCAACTTTCTGAAGCCATCTGATGACATAGGAAGCTGAAATTTGGCACACTTGAAGCACTTTCTCTGCGAAAGATCGTAACGAAGCCATATTTTTGATTTTCGACTTTTCAACAAGTTGTAATAAAGATCTGATAGAAAATATGTTTTTTTATAATATGGGTAACTTTGGGTCCCACTCGGCACGGCTAGGCACCGTCGGATTGACCTGAAAAATTAGATCATGATTTCTTACACCAAACCTCATATTTCAAGCAGCGCAAACAATTAAATTGAAAAAAAAAATTGCGACCAGTCTAGTATATACTAGAGTTGTCAACCGATTTAGAATAATTCGATTAATCGATCAAACAAAAAACTACTCTTGTTCGAATAATTTTTAAATGGCGATTTTCGAATAACGAATAAATCGATTAAATTATGTCGATTAATCGAACAATTTTTTTTTATTAAAAAATAAATTAATAAAATACTAATAAGAAATCAAAGCTTAGAATTTGTTAAGTAGGCAAAAACCGTGTTAAGTATTCATTGAATTTCAAAAATGTATATTATGTTCGTATTAAACAAATCTTTGATAAACAAGTAACAGCTGTTTTCTTTTAATATCAAACGTTAAACAATTTCCATGAAATGTTGATTCAGTTAATCAGAGCCGTTCACATTATATTTGAGATGATTAAGATGACAGATGTTAAAGAAAAAAAATGCAACAAACAAATTTAAATTTCTTTAAATTATTAAAAATGGATAAAAATACTTTATTAAAGTGATCAGAACATCATTTTAAACATATTAATTATAGAATTGTGAAAATTTACGAATTATTTAAAGTCAAATAAAAACATTAAAAAGAAATCATGGTCGGTTGTACACGCGAGGGGTACTTACATGGTGACCGATTCTATATTATACTCAGTTTGAGGTATGTTCAGAGGATTCGATGTGGTTAATGAAGTGATTAAGTTGTAATCATGTCAATTTGAAGTGATTAACAAATAACTTCAATATATGGTTAATCATCTCGATTTTAATGTGATTAGAGCTTAATCCCGCTCGAGTTGCTTAAACGCGTTTAAAGTGTGAACATAGCATAAGTGTCACAATATTACAAAAGAAAACGATTTAGTAGACGATAATCCAACGATATGCCGAACTTCTTCCAATTGAAAAATACATACAGAGAGACAGCGGTTGTTTTATAGAAGAATTTGTACGCAGAAGTTTGACTGAAGATGGAAGGTCTGCAAACGCCTTTCGAAAATCCAAAGTTGGATTATTTAAGAATTAACGATTTTACGATTCCTTTAAGTAATATAACAACAATATGGAGCTTAGATGAAAAGTTGTACGCATCAAAAAAAGAAGTCATAGTGGATTTGAGAAAAAATAAAGAAGTAAATGGAAGATTTTCCATAGTTGTAAATTAACGGACGAATGTATCTTATTTAAAATATGTAATTTTTTTTATTCCTTATTCTCATCGATTAATCGAATAATTTTTCAGATTTAATCGTTAGATCGAACGAACAAAAACAATTATTTGAATTATTCGAACAAAGCTGAAAGGCGAATAATTGACAACTCTAGTATATACATATATCGATTAAAAAAACATATTATAGATGATGAATTCGTCCTATGATGTAGGAAATAAAAATTGTAAAAATGATGAATTTCGCGTGTGTACTGTACGTATAGATCACTTGAAAATGTTTTTATTAAATTTTTTATTTAAAAAAGTTTCTTTCGGGCGCATGTTCATCAACAGGGAAACCAAAAAAATGCAATTGCATGTTTTACCTTGTGCGACCAATGAAGGCATAAACAATATATTTTGGCATCGATTTGTTAGTGCATATTTTATCGTTTGCAGCATTTTTTGCATTTTTTAGTTAAAAGAGCCTTTTTGCAGCATATTTTAGGTTTATAGCGCGTATTTTGCTTTTTTAAGGCATATTTTGATACATATTAATTTTTTAGATGCCTACAATAGCTTTAGCAGCAATTAAATTAATTTTTTTTCGAAAATCTATTACTTAAATTTCGACATCTACATTTTATTTTTATTCTAAAATTGTAAGACAAAGCAGGTTGTCATTAAGGATAAATGTTATGCGACTTGTATCTAGACCAATCTTTTATTATTCCGATCGTCTCAGAATCACTTTTTAAGGTGATCTAACGATGTTCATCCGTCCGTCTGGCTGGTTGTCTGTCTATGTTAGCCTTGTGCGCAAAGTACAAGTTCCAATTTTGTATATTGTTTTATCAAATATGGACGAAGTCTATGCAAATGGTAAGAATCGGTCTATATTTTCACATCCAAATTAGACTCTTTGTGTCCGTAAGCTATCTAATTATGATGGTATTTAAAATAAATTCGTCCCAAAAATATTTAACTGCAAATTAAATTATTTTCGAATCGGTTCACTTTTGCTCAAAGCTCTCATTCTTAAATAGCTTTAACTGCCTTTTAAATATTAACATTTGTTAACAATTTAGCGACCGTACCCAAAATCCCTTTAAGACAAAAACCCATATGGATGTTAATATCTAGATAATATTCGGCGCAAACATATCTTATATGAATTTTAACCTAATATGGGCTTAATCGATAATATTTTTGTTATTAATTTGTTGAATATTGTGTCTTCAAATAAGCATTTTTTAGTTTTTAGGGCATATTTTTAACATTTTTCAGGGCTTTTTTCCAGTTTTTACTGCATGTTTAATGCGCATAAAACGCGTTTTTAGAGCATATTTCTGGTTTCGCTGTTCATCAATAATATGTTTTGTCAATCGATATAAAAATTAATAAACTAAAAAAAATAAGTGGTACATAATAAGTGTTATGATAAATTAATTCAATATACTTTTTACCTTCTTTTTTGTGTTTTTTTTTCAGAAATCAGGGAAATTTGTGATGTAAAGACTCAGCACAGAGCAAAGAACCAAAGTTGTTCAGTTTTATTTTGAAAGTCAGCATTCGATTATTCCGACACAAAGATCATATTGAATAATGAGTGATAAGGCCTATTTTCACCTCCATGGTCACCTCAATAAAAATATGTGGCACTCACTTAGGTGCGCAGTATGGTGTGGAATCACTTCAGAAAATACCATTGGACCGGACCATTTTATTTCGAAAACGACAAACAGGTTGCGGTTAATAATTGAAAATTGCAAATTTTTTTAAGTCCGAGGTATTGGGGTTCCAACAAAATGGAGCAAATATTGATATTTTTTGACGATCATAACGATCATACGCCACTCTATCTTTACCTTGCAAGACATAATGATGAAAACTTTATTTGATTTTTTTTTTTCTATGTTAACAAGTCGGAATGATATAGACTGTGCTGAATATTAACTTCCAAAATAGAAGTAGAATTTTTCAAGACTGGTCTGTGATAAATATTTATCTAAGGCCCCATAAAGTAAATAATGGGTGATTTTTTAAGAGCTATAGGAAAGTTTAAAAAATAAAACACATAAAATTCAGAAAAATGCATGAAATCTAATTTGAATCGATAGTACGGTCCATATAATTTAATGTTTGAAGATTATTTCATGCAAATGTTGACTGTGACTGCGCCTCGAATGGTCCATCCGCTTAGTCCAATTTTGGCATACTCGTTGCAACATTTCGGCCGGTATCTCATGAATAAATGCTTTAATGTTGTCTTCAAATGCGCCAATTGAAGCGGTCATGTGTTTATAGACATGAGCTTTTAACATAGCCCCACAAAAAATAGGATAAAGGCTTTAAATCGCACGATCTAGGCGGCCAATTGCCCGGTCCCGAACGTGAAATAAAATGTTCACCGAACTCGCCTCTCAAAGGGTCCATTGTCATGCAAATCAAGCTCTTGCATTTTGGGCAAACAAAATTGGATATCATCTCACGGTAGCGCTCACCATTCACAGTTACGTTACGATTCGCATAATCTTTGAAGAGGTACGGTCCAATGATGCCTCCAGCTCATAAACCGCACCAAACTGTGACTTTTTCTGGATGCATTGGTAGCTCTTGCAGTGCTTCTGGCTGATCTTCACTCCAAAATCCACAATTCTGCTTTTTAACGTACCCATTGAGCCAAAAATGAGCTTCGTCGCTGAACACAAGAAGCGTGCGATGAACTTTCTTACCAGAGCACGCATTTTGATAAAAAAATTCAATAATTTGCAAGCGTTGTTCGTTTGTAAGACGATTCATGGTTAAATTATAGACCAAACTGAAAATGTTTGACAGTGAAACAAAACACGAAACGTGCGTCAGCTGTTTAAACCAGTGTTGCCAAAAAGATAATAGCTAACAAATCACCCGATATATGTATATATTCTGGATTCTTGATTAATACTAATTCGATTTAACCATGTCCACCGGTTGAAATTACGCTTAATTCCGAACGTATGATCAAAAAAGACCATTTTATTGTAAAATTATTTCTAGTATACCTAAGAACCGACAACACTACGCCACAGAAAAATAAAGGTTTTGTAAATCTAAAAGGTTGTAACTCAGTGAATTTTTATTCGGTCAACGAAGTATAAATATGTGCTGAAAGAAGAAAAACATATTTATTTAATAGTTAAAGTATTGTAAAATTCAGATAAGCTTCTTGAGTGAAATAAATGAGTGCAATATCATATCATTAACAAATAGATCTACGACCAAATTATCTTAGCGTTACATATATCAGCACAAATGTCTAATACTCTTCCGTTTAAAATGTAAAATATAAAACTAATAACTTTCTTATGCATACACTATTGGATTGTCACATCCACATGTATAAAAACTTTTGAATACGAAAAATTATATTATTTTATAATTATATAATTATATTTTACTAAATCAAATTTAAAAGTTTAAATACCTGAAATACAAACAAAAAATCGATTACGGTAATTTCCCATTAAGCAACACCATACACTGATAGAATTATGCTTCAAAAATCTTATGAATCAATTTCATAAAAAAAAATTTTGTATTAATGAAATTTTACAGTTTTAATTAAGCAATTTTATTAACACTAAGAAATTGAGATTCGTTATTTCGTTAAACATTTTCATTGCATTAATGATAACTTAATATCTCTTAAAAGAAAAATTCAACAAATTGTTATACAACGTATTTTAAATAGACATGAGAAAGTTTGTGAAAAAATAATTCATTTTAATATGAAGGGCTTAGAGCACAAGGGGTTTAAGTGAATTTTTCTAAAATTTAGTTAACATATGGAATTATAGGTATAGTTCGGGGAAGTTGCTCAGAGCACAAGAGGTGAATGTAGGATTCTCATCCGGACGCTAGATATGGTGAACAATTCAAGCACTTGACATTGAAATACCTGCTTCGCTTGGAGCACAAGCGAAACAACCGCTTCTGTCTCATTATTTAAAATAAGTCACTTAAACCCCTTGTGCTTTAAGCCCCTCATATGTATTTCATAAAATCCATAAAAAAATCAAAACGATAACGAAATAGTGATTTTAAATAAATGCTAGTAATAGGTTCAAAAACAAACAACGAGAAATCGAAAACAAGAGCAGAAAATTCTCACATTCTTTTTCCTTTAATTGTTAATTTAATAACACAAAATTTACGTAGGAGAACAAGCCAGGAAATTAGAAAGAATGCCGCTGTTGGTGGGCTGCAAAATGAATTAAATGCGAATTACTTAAAGGTTATTATGAAAGAAGAATACAACAGGATGTAACAGGAAGATAAAAATAAAATTGTGGTCGGGATTGTAAGAAAAGATAAACTCACTGTTTATTGTTGTTGTTTTTGTTTAAGCTTTGAAATTGTTTCAAGTGAAACTGGGGCTTATAATTCTTATTCGCTTAACAGTTTTATTTGTATAATATCTTTAGTTTTTCTAAAATCTTTGGATGAAGTTTCCTGATGATCTGGCCTAAGCAACCAGTGAAATGCGCATAGGAATAGCTTATCCCATCAACAATAAACTTCAGTTTGTCAATAGTATGAAATGGGAATTTAGCACATTGTAACGAAACCTTGATAAAATTAATATAACTTGATTATTTGTAACAGGAATAAGAAAATATCCAAAAAAAAATGCACAACTCAAAACGCACATTTAAAAAATGGCTGAAATATATATGTAACCATAAATAAATAACCAATGATAATCATTTACTGTCATAAGAATTAAAAAATTTAGTAATTAGTTTAATGAATTTATTGACTTGAACAAATTAAAAATTTCATTGAAATACAAAAACTTTTTTCATTAAAATAATGAAAAAATTTCTTAAAACGTTTGACTCATTGATCATCATGTTAATAAAATGTTTCATTAATGTGATGATAAATAGTCACAGTCTTGAAAAAATAAGTTAATGCAAAATGTTGACCGATTTTATGAAATATTTCATTAACTGGGGGCTAATGAAACATGCTTCATTAATTATCCAATGATTTTTTTAAATAAAATGTTTCATTGCATTAATGTCAAAATCCATTGGACATGTGAAGAAAATTCTTTCAGTGTATAAAATATAAAAAGTTTTGACAATAAATTAAATGAGTTAATTAGAATAAAACACAAAACATTTATAAACGGAACAGAACTCACTTGTTAAAAATGAATAATTTATGAATATTGAAAGTCGAAATGTTCTAACAAAAAAAAGTTTCGACATAAAATGTGTATAAAATTAATAACGACACTATTTGGATTCTGATTTTTTTTTTAATCTGATTTTATGTATTTATTTCGAATGGTCTTCTTCTTTTATATCTTTTTCAAGCTGTTGTCTATTCCCCTCGCAAATTTGTACATGCAAAATTTTGAATCTCAACATTTTTTTAAATTTAAATTATTTAATACAAAAAATTCAAATTGAATAAAAAAAATACCATTAATTGAAACACTTTTTTTAAGTTAATGCTCATATTATAATCGTAGCCTTAATGTAATAAATACATGTATTTAAATTTAATAATAGGTATTGCATTAAATTAAAAAAATGAGGTTTTAACTGTTTAGGACCTTCAAAATGTAAAGTGTTAATATTTTTTATTATATTTAAAGTTAATAATAGATTAATATTAAAAGTTAATATTTTGGCTGGAACATTATTAACAATTTTAAATTTTTTTTTAAATTTGTTTGCCCAATCATTCACTTAACGGTTTAAAAATTGCAATATTTACAATGATGTTCTTTTTTTTCTTTTTATTGTCTGTAAAAATAATAAAGGCTCAGTTAGGCGAACGGTCCTGTACCGTATCTGTTCTGTATCAATCAGCTGTTCGCTTTTTGTTTTATGAAAAGCAATGCAAAAGCTTACCGAAATGTAATGTACTGTAGTTGCAACGTACCATTCTGTATAAAATAGAATTAAAATATATCGTTTTTACGTGACATTTGTAAAACTGTGATACGCGGCTTGTATGTTACATCTATTGACTTTCGACAAAAATATTTACAATACAACATATGTATTTCTATATATACAAATATACATATGTTAAGATGTTCAAAATAAACAAGTGCATTTACACACACAATAGAAATTCAAAATATATAAAAGGCTTTAATTGGTTACAAAACCTTGTTTGGTCTATATACAAACGTTGGGGTATGTTGGGGATAGTCTGTAGATGATTAGATATTCCTATATATTCCCATAAAAATATCAACAACATGTCCTCCATGAACTCCTTCGAAACGGCTTGACTGATTTTTATAAAATTTTGTATGTGTTTTTGTTAGGTATGAGAATAGGTCGTAGAATATATTTTATATCGCTAGAGGGCGCAAAATAGGGCATAAGCTCCCCCTCCCTATATCTTCTTAGCTAATAAAACTGTTTTCTTAATTGTCATGCAGGCACTGTAACACCTGAAAGAAAATAAAGAATAGGGCGTGAAATAGAGCAAAAGGAGTAAAAGCTCCCCCTTCTTATATCTGCTTAATAAATCGACCGATTTTCTTGAAATTTTCCAGGAAAATAGTGTAACATCTGGAAAGAACTATAGCCCCAAATTTTTATTATTAAGGGCGTGAAATAGGGCAATAGAGGTAAAAGCTCCCCCTCCCCAATCTTTTAAACTAATCAACGGGGTTTCTTAAAATTTGGCATGCAGACACTGTAACATCTGAAAGGAACTAGGAAATAGGGCGTGAAATAGGACAAGAAGGGTAAAAGCTTCCCCTCCCAATATCTTCTTGAAATTTCGCAGCCAAATAGTGTTACAGCTGGAAAGTACTAAAGCCTATAGTTTTTATTATTTAGGGCGTGAAGCAAGAGGGGTAAAAAGCTCTCTTCCCTATATCTTCTTAACTGATCAACCGGTTTTCCTAAAATTTGGCATGCAGACACTGTAACATCTGAAAGAGAAAGGGCATGCAGACACTGTAACATCTGAAAGAGAAAGGGCATGAAATAGGGCAAGAGGAGTAAAAGTTCCCCCCCCCCCTATATCTTCTTAACTAATCAACTGATTTTCTTGAAATTTTGCGGGCAAATAGTGTTACATCTGGGAAGAACTAAAGCCTATAATTTTTATTATCTTCTTAACCGGTTTTCTTAAAATTTGGCATGCAGACACTGTAACATCTGAAAGAAATAAGTTATATGGCAAAACAACGTTTGCCGGGCCAGCTAGTTATATTATAAAATGTTTTTACATACATTAAATTTTGTTTTAATACCATTTAAATCACTTGGTACTATTTCTAAAAAGCGGTCACAATTTAAACAAGTTACATTCCCATCACTGTGTAAATTGTTTTAAGTATACTATTGCCCGTCTATACCAGAGATAATTATTGCGACATATATTGCAGTAAACGTCAAAATAATGTTATCTTTAATGTAGACAGCAATTTTTTGTATATATTTATTGCCGACAATTTATTCTGCACTAATTGTTAGTCCATTTTCGTTGACAATTGTTGCTTACATAAAAAATTTGGTTGGCAATTGAGAAAAAAGAAGCAAAAAAGAAAAATATAAAAGCAAATTGTGTTAGAAAGAAATTAAATTTGTGAAATGGTTGCAAATTTTAATTTGAGTAAAAGAATTAAATGAATGAATTTAATAAACACTAAAATAAAATTATAAAAATTATTTTTATTAATATAATTTTTTTTTTTATTCGACCTTTATTATTTAAATTTATATTAACTTGTTTAACGGCCATTTTCATCAAGTTCGGTTAACCATTGGTTAAAGCTGTCAAAACGTATTGGTAACCGGAACTTTAATTGAAAGTTAGTTTTAACCAAACTTGGTGAAAATGGCCGTAAGTTTGAGTTCTTTTTTATATAACAAATTGAATTTTATTATTTTTTTTTTTTTTTTTTTTTTGTTAAAATAAAATAAATATTTTTTTTTAAAAAGACCTCAAGCTTAAACAAATTAATATACATTTTAATAATAAAGTCGAATAAGAAAGAATTTATATCAATTAAAATAATTTTTCCAAGATAGCGCCAGTTTTTACACTGCACCTTCTTCCTTGATTTTTTTTTAAATTATGAGTTAACATAAATACGTTTTCCCATGCCTTAAACATAAGTTGAGCAATAAGAAATATTGCTTTGTTATTCTGCCGACGTTATTGCCAACTGGCTGAGATATTTATCTTTAGTATAGACCTAGGGTTTTTGTTTATGCATGGGAAAAACAAATTACACTTTTTTAAACGTTCTATAAGTACACCAACGTGCTTACAGTACGGTGCAGTACATTACGGGTACAGCAACGTTCGCCTAACTAGGTCTTAAAAGTTTGTTGTTTCAAAAAGAATAAGAACTTGACTTCAGGGATGAAGAAAAAAACCTGTAAAAAATGCAAAAATTGACGCTAAGCGTCGACAGTTTTATTTTATATTCCAAAAAGCATGATGTCAAAATTTAAATTTTAATTGTTTTAATTTTGACAACGTAATGTTGTAATTTTGACAATACGACTTTCTTCCTTTGGCAAAGCACAGTCTCATTCTTTAAGTTATTTCAATCAATGGAAAACGAAAGTTCCTTAGATGTGTTCACACATAATACATATTTAACGAAAATATTTAGAAATAACTAAACCTTTAACTTTTTTATCAACATAGTAGTAAAACAGATTAGAATCCATAGCGAAAATCGAACCAGTAACCCTTACACTAATAAACTAGCTTACTTTAAACTAGCGCTGGGATACTATCGATATTTATCGATAGTTCAGATTTCAATAAAGTGTTTTTATCACTTTATTGAACCTATGAGACGTATGTATTTACGCACGTTTTTTTAGATGACAGTTTTTAAAAGTTGTGCTACTGATAAGCACCTTTCTGAAGGAACCGAAGTGGCAGGGACTATAAGATATTTTATTGCAGCATTTGATAATGTTCTAAATTGGTTTTGATTCTTAACCCAAAGGGTTATCAATCTAGCGGACTTTTCCCCTAATGGTCGTCCATTGTTTTATCCTATGCTTGCAACTGCATTTTTATTTGATTTTTTTTTACATTATAAAAATATCCGACATTTCAGTCCTTATGTAAACATATAAAAATTTCGGCATAAAGGCCTTAAGTTAGCAGTAAAAAAAGCACAGCTAAGCAATCCATACCACCTGCTATTCTTGTTGTTTGTATTCATTGCTGTAATTCTGCGCGAATTAATAATAGCAAGTAAAAATTTGCGGCTAAAAGCTGTGTGTGTGTATAACTGCTGTAACATGTGTTCATAGCTGATTTTAAATAATAATATCGATATTGATATGTTTCCTATCGATATTTTCGATAGTTTAAGACTATCGATAGTATCGATAGTACAATCAATAGTTTCCCAGCACTACTTTAAACTAGCCTACACGGAAACCAAATAATTAAAAGCTTTAAACAAATGCCAAAAACTTATCAACATGCGATGGAAATTTTTCTCATTAAATAATGTATTCTGCTGTATTTAACAGCAATGTGTTCCCAGTTTTACAACAAGCCGTTCTTGATTTGACAACGCATAGTGTTTTTAATATTTTAGTTGCCGATTTAAAAACATTTCGTTCTTGTTTTGAAAGTGTGTGGTATTTTTTACTTCTTTGTTCTCAATCTGCCAAACTTTTGTTAAAAATAAAACAATGAATATTGTCGAACATTTAAAAGTCTACTGTTTTCAGTTTGATACCAGGACAATTTTATAACTTTGTACTTACATATGCACTCTCTCAGAACAACATTATGTATCTTAAAATACTTACTTGAAGCATTAAACTTTTAATCGCAACACTTGTGAAGTCATAAATGAAGTCGGCAGCATTTAGAACGATTTTTTTTCAAAAACAATTAAGCGTTATATAAAAAAACATTCTCAAGGACTGTTATCATTTTAAAACAAGTAAGAAAGCATAGTCGGTCAACATCGACCATTTAAAACGCTTAAATTTTTGAAATATTATGTAGCAACTTCTTAAAATTGTTTCGTCTTTAAACAGCTAGCGCCTGAAAACATTATGTTTTAGTTTACGTTTATTATATTTGAAGACAGAAAGTGAAAATTTTCAGTTTTTCAATGGTTTTTCCGCATTTTTCCGAGTGTGTAAGTAAAATTACTTCCTGGGGCCGCGTGATCACCGGTGAACATTTAACATTCAAGTAAAAACAACATTGTTTTAATTTGGTAAAAAATTGTTTATTTCAATATAGAAATGATAAAAATACTATTGAAAAAATCTATCCACCTGTTCTCATTGAACGAAATAGCCCTATATTTTGTCAGCCTCTGACGCATTATGGGTATGCAATTTGCCGGGGCCAAGCACAAATCCACGTTCTCCTTGGACCACAGATTCATTCCATGTATATAAACCCAATGTAAATCGTGTGCTCTATGCCACATTCACGTTTAAGGATACTAAGGTTGCGTGTGGATATGTGAACACGCGGCCCGAACGAGTACTCAGGTCGTGTGCACCGGTGCCGCACATGAAGCTAAATGTGTTAAGTGATATTATGGAGGAGCTTTATATACGCCCTAGGGTCAGTTATGGACTTGCCGAGATTATAAAATTTTTTGTCGCCAAACTTTATAGCAATACAAAGGAAGTTATGGCATTAAACGCTATTTTCGGGATAGGTATTTGTATGGAAGCTATGCTCAAATATTCACCTATTCCAGTAAAACTAGTTAAAATGATTTAGATTACAATAAAAATATTGTTACGAAAGTTGAATTATCTAAGAATTATTTATAGTTATAGTTATAAGTTATCTTGTAAGTTATAGTTTTATGTTACTTAAAATTGTCATGTATAATTTTCAACACAACTGTTATTTTAAAAATAATTCCTATATAAATTTCCCAGTAATTTCTAGAAATGGTTATAGAACATAATAAATAGTTTTTACGGGAAGGTTCAGGAAAAATCTAGAAATAATTATGAAATATAAAAAGGGGTGACTCATGTAAAATTAGTTTAGTCTGTTTTGAAAAACGGTTCTGTTCGTAACTAAAACAATTGTGAACGAAATAATTAATTTCAATAAAGTTTGTTAAGTTGAATAAGTGTGTGTTTTTATTCGGATTTGCAATTAAAAGAACTCAACGGTTTATTATAAAGGGAGTAAACCGAACGCGTTTATTAAAGGAAAAACGTAACAATATGTTTGTTTTTTACTAAGATTTGTTAAAAATGCTGCAAACCGGTCCATAATTTCAAATAGCCCCCATACAAGCTACTTTTCGGCATTGGGTCTTTGTGCCCATAAACCAGTGATAACCACTCCATAGACTCGCGAGCCAGTCAATAATCGTATTTTTCACACAGACACGGTCGGTAATTCACATGTATATTACAACTTTGTTCGTTTCAAAACATCAGACTATCATCAGTCTCTGCGACCGCACACAAGCACATAATATCTTTGTGTGCGTGCGTTCGGGGCTTTCTTAGTTCGGGGCTTGGTTATCACTGCCATAAACCATCTTAGTCTGGGTTTTTAAGATCTCAGTCAAACTAGGCTTAGTTAATCTGAAAGCAGTTTTGTGCCGCCAAAACCAAGTTTGTATACAAAATGTTGTCAAAATACGAGTTTCAGACTACGTTAAGCTTATGTTAAACTTAATCAACATCTCAAAAACCAGCCCTTATTATGTTGGTGTTAAGATTAATGTTTGTCCAAATTTTTTTTATTGCAATCGAAATCATCTTACTAAATTTTATTTGAATCGGTCCATATTTGACCATACCTCCCTTTGTTCAGACGGATCCATAACTACTCGCGGGTAACAAATAGGGTACACTCGCAAAAATTGTTTTATACACTATGGTGTAGGGTATCATACGGTCGGGCTTGATCGACTATACTTTCTTACTTGTTTTTTTTTTTTTTGGTAATTTTTTTTAAAAATTAATAATTGGTTTGTAAGGTTTTACGTTTGCCGAAAATAAACTTTGTCCATTATTATAATTACTTTTGATACAAATTAAATATTTAAACCTCAAGCAGCTACTTATCTATTTTTTATTTTTTGTTTATATTGAAATATTTATTAGAAAAAACGCACGTATGTCCAATTATGTCTTAAATATAGTGATAAATAATCTTTGAGTTTTGGAACGTGTTGCTAATAAATCAATGTTTCACTTACTACTTATTAAGTTTTTATTCCATTCTCTAACATCTTAAAAAAAGAATCTTTGATTGATTTGAATACATTGTTTTCGATCGCATGTGGTTGATTTTATAACAAAAGAAAAACAAAATCCTCTTGTGTTATTAAGTGGTCACAATACGTAACTTATGTCTTTTTTATTCTAACAACTTAATTAACATTAACAATTGAGCATTAAAACCCGGCAGTTATTTTTTCAATTAGCTAATTATGGTTTCATTTAAATTGAAGGTGTTTGGAATCGTTATATGGGCGTTTTTTCGAAAATAGAACTTGCGAAACGGGAAATTATAATAATATTCTCATTAACCCCCCGTTTCCACATGCAAGTGATAATTCGAAAAACTCAAACTCAAACTCAATACACTCACAATCACATTTTTTCATTAACATTCACACAATTTTTGTACTTTCAGCCAATCGGAAGTTTTCTCGGTTTTCCGTTGATAATATGTATACACTACTTGCAAGTAATTACTTCAGTGTTGCCAGTAGAATTTCGAGAAAGATACATTTTAGTTTCCAAAAAGATACACTTTTTCCCAAAAATATAGATTTTGAAAAAAAATTTTAAATCCATTTTTAACGTTTATCATTAACATAACATGTTTATTTCATATGTAACGAATATTGTAAAGAAAGGCATTTCACATAAATGAGGCTATCAGCGCAGAAGTGGTGTAACCCCAGACTACTTATTATGAGATAATGAGGAGTTAACACTACTCTTGCACTATAGTACTTGGTTGTAACGGCTCGTGCAAAAACTATGTTTCTAGCGCCATCTGTTTTGGATACAAACAGTTGGTTCTTACACAACCGTAACCAAATTAAATTGTGGCCTACACCACTTCTGCGCTGAAAGCCTCAAATTCATTTTCATAAATATTATACATATATGTCATTTTTAAAAATACAGAAAGCAAACTTTTAAATTAACTATTTGTACACTCAAAATATTATGTAGTTAATTAAATTCAAACGAAAATTCATTTTAAGCAAATTAAAATTCATTTATAAAACGGATCATTTGCATTTCATTTAAAACAAATGATTTTTACATTCATTTTTTAATTTTTTATTTATTGAACAGCATATTCGTTAAAATTGAATAGTTTTTACTTTTTAAAAATATATTTTAACCGACAAAAATCAAACTACATAACAAAATAATTACGAAAAAACATTATTTTTTGGTAGTTTGTTTTTTGAATAACAAACAAAAATTTTAAAAAATAAAACTATTTGTAAAATAACTATATTTTTATTAAATTTTAACAGTACGGAAAACGAATTTATTAACCCACAATCAGTTACTGTAATAATTTTATGAGTGTAACTATCTTTGGATGTTATCAAAACAAATTAATTTTTTTTAATAAATATAGGAGTAAAAGCGTTCAACTAAGGCGATTATATCATATAAATTTCCTGAAAATAAATAAAAAAAGATGTTCATATTTCCTCAGAACAACTTCGCACTACTATACACTGATAGAAAATGCGTCTTACGCTGATGTATTTTGGCATCAATACCATGACAAGTGTCTTCGTTTTTGACCCCATGACACTTTTCATCATGGTGATGTCAACCTTTACATCATTTAGCCAAAGTATCATCAGGGTCAAAATGAAATTATGTCATCAATGGCATCACAGAAATGACGAGCATGTCCTCAGTGCGATGACGCAGTAACATCGGAGAAAGGATACAAGCATCAATTTAATGACAGTTTGTCATTAAGTCAAAGTCATTGGAATTGACTTAAGTCAAAGTGAGAGAATATTATTATTTACTTACCCGTTACATATGTTTGTTCCACGTTTGTTGAATTACGACCTTTGTTTTTATAGCAGAACTCTCAACAATAAGACACCAGCCCCATATGGTTTTCGTAATCATTCTACTTTAAAAACTTGATGTATTTAACTAAATAATTTAAAAAAATAGAATATAGGAATTTTTGTTTCTTATTATACATTGTAATCATAAAAATAATGTGAATAATATACAAAATGTGGTATCGAATTGATAAAAAATTACAAAATTGTACGAAGACGTTAGTCATTGGATTGATGTAACTTTTTGCATCATTGATGCATTTTCTATCAGTGTAGTAATCCTCGATTTAGGTGGACCGTATGTCGAAACATCCTTAATGTTTTCTAATACGCCGCTATTGTATTAGAATTGAGTCGGTATTTAAAAGATAAGAAAAAAATGTATCTTTCGTATGACATCACTGAATTACCTGCATATGGAAACGTAGAGTTAAGTAGCATATAAGAAAGTGACAAAGGTTTGTTTTTTTAATAACTTGAGATATCAGGGAATGTTATAACTTATAAGCAACATTTTGATATGATACTCGATTAATTTAACCAAGTTTGACTTAATCAGCCTTATAACGAGAGTCGTTATCGTGCTCGAAGTCATAGTCGTTTGAAATTTTTGTCGATACCATTTAAACTTAGAAAGACATAGAAAGATTTCAAATTGAAAATGATTTGAAATCAAACGTTTTCTCAAACGACGATAATAATTTGCAAATCATAGCATTCTCAACAAAAAGGGGAAATTAATTTCACATTGAAAAATGCCTTTATTTTCAACTTGCTTTCAGAACATAATTCTGATTTAAATTTAAAATTTGATACCAATTTGACATCAAATTGATAAAAGATTTAATATGAAATGTTTATTTTTAAATCATTATCAATATGAATTTAAATGTTAAAATCAAACAATTGAAAAACGTTTGAGAATTGTGTTTGATGTCAAATGATAAATACATTTCATATCAAAGGTTTGACTTCGTGTTTGCTGGGAATGCCATTTACGGCAATCATAATATCAATTTCTAAAGACGACTAGACTACGACAATTACACTTTTAATAAAGATGAATAATTAAAGTTCTTGAGTAACTGACCTTTGACTTAGCCCTACATTGCTCACCTCTTACCACTAAGCCATCCGCAAGTAGGCCAAACATTAAAGGCTTGAACGTGACGTAAATTTTTCGTAAAAAAAATTATTACAGTACTTTTCGCTTATAGTCACATCCTTTTGCTGCAACCATAACGTGGACTATATCGCTAATGTGACCATAAGACTAATTCACATATATGCTAATATGACCCATATAACCGAATTCGAATATAATCAAGTTATGTGAATAAAGGAAATTAAAAATGCATATAAATTACACCGACATCAGGCTTATGGTTTTACAACAGAGTTACATACTGCATAAAAAATAGTTAAAATAATAACAATATATTTCCTAACTGATATCAACGGCAAAAACTAATTTTTTACGAGTACAGAGTTGATGACAAAAATTAAATGATTTAATTCATTCTTTCTTTGGATGGATTCTTGATTCGAAAACTAAAAAGAACTTAGTAAATTTTGCTAATGTGACTATAACGCCATTAATTTGCTTTACTTTTCCCTTTGACTACTGTTGATAAATGGCATGCATATATGGCAAATGTGCTTATATCGCTAAATGGACTATAACGTTAATACTTTATATTAAATTAACTTATAGCGGCAAAATAAACAGATAAAATGGACTATATCGCTAATGTGACTATAAGCGTTGTGACTATAAACGAAAAGTACTGTATATGCAATTAAAGTTTTGAAACTAATTAACAACTGGTATTTAATTGCAAAAGTACTTTCTTCAATTAAATAATTTATTAGTTTGCCTGGCTGTGAGACTTTATTAGTGTGATATCAAAAATTATAACAAAAATGTTGTTAGTGAGCTTGCGAGATCGTGAGAATTTAAAAATTCCGCGTGTGTGAAAATGTGTGATTAAATTTATTTTCCTTTTAAGAATAACTGATAGTAAATCAAGATCCACGAAAGATCCAAATTCCAACGATTAATGTTGAATTCATAGTCACCACGTTATCCCGCATATCCAACATAATTCATTGTTATATATCGAATATCACTGGAACGGGAGTTATATAAGTAAGAAAGCTATAGTTAGCTTTGCTAAATTTTATATATCACACTTGATCAACAAGTGGCTATTAACTCGAAATTTAAAAGGTCTCAGTAGAAGCAAAGTACTTTTTAATTTAATATCAAAAGCATATGAAAAAGAATTTTTCAACCAACCGTTTCATTACCAGAAAGTAGACAAAATACAAATTACGTGTCGATTTTTTGCTTAAAGTAAATAAAACATCATTTTGGATCAATACCCTCTTGTTGATAAGGTGCGATATATTTATTTCATCATCGTATAATAAACACGTCTTTATTAGAGTTTTAGTTTTTTTTTTTTTATTCTAAAAGAATGTATATTTTTCAAAGGTGATTTTTAAATTTTAGACAAAAAAATTTTAACCTCAAAAATACTTCCCGTGACAATATACATTTCTATAATCTAGAGAAAGGTTACACTAAAAGTTTTTGAATTTAGAACAAATAGTTTTATTTATCCACGCAGAACATCAGTCAATAAACGAGCTGTCTTAAAGAAGTAGTCATAGCACCTCCGATACAAAGACACTATAAATTTCGGTATATCTGAAGCAGTGATGCCAAATGTAGGGAATTTTCCCTTTTTGTAGAGATTTTTTCGAAAAATTTCAAGCGTAGGGAAAAAAGGACAGATTTTTTATTTTAAGGCAAATATAGGGAATTTTCAAAATTATATCCCATTTTCAATATATTACAGTAGACGCTGAGTGATTCGAACTCTCAGAAATTCGAATTTCCAGAAACTAATTGTAGTGGGGAATGTAAGATGAGATAAACCCACTGTTGTTTATTGTTGATGTGTTGTGTTTAAGCTTTGATATTGTTACAAGCAGGGTTGTCAGATCGACTTAAACCTTTTTCGCCAAATTCAATATCAAAAATCGCCAAAATCGCCAAAACCTTTGTTTACAAGTTTTTGACAATAAAATACATATTTTTTATATTATTAAAAATATTTTTTATTAATCCAAAAAAACCAAATTAGTTTCGTATCGCTTAAATACGCCAAAAATTCAAAAAAAGTCGCCATAATATTTATTTTGCTTAATTTTTATTTAGAGCGAAATAAAAATAGTAAGTGAACACAAAAAAGGTACGATGTTTACTCTAAAATAATTTATAGTAGTCTACTTAAAGCAACAAAAAAAGATTTTTTGCGGCTAGAACTAAACAAATATTAGAAATGCACTATATAAAAAAGTTGCAGTTTTATTATATATCTAAAACGCTTCACCGTCAAGACTCGCTATTTGTCTTTTAAACTTATTTAGTTATCTTTTCAATTAACCGCTTATTTTTTCCATTGTGTTTCATAAACGTCCAAAAGTATGATAGGATTCATAAAAATCTTTAAAATATCACTAACAACAACATATTTTATCTGTGATAATAAATTGCCACATACATATAAGTATAATGTGAAAATGTTTATAGACTTAAAACATATTAGTGTTTTAAGGAATTCTATTTATTGATTTTTTCATGAGCAATTTGATATATAAAAAACACTTTTCTGGAAGATTTTCATAACTTCATCAGCCATTTGAACATACCTTCAAATACCTATCATAAATATGAGTGCCTGAAATTTCACTCATAAAAATACGAGAATTAAAATAATATTATTTCTAAGTATTGAATTTCAAAACAAATTCATAGGTCATCAAAAATAGCCAGTTGGTGATTTTAAAAATTTTATAAATCGCCAAAAAATCGCCATGTCGCCAAATCAAAAATTAGGTCGCCAAACATGTTTGAAAATCGCCACGTTTGGCGAGAAATCGCCACATCTGACAAGCCTGGTTACAAGTAGAACTGTTGCTATAATTCTTATACGTTTAACAGTTTTATTTGGTTTAATATCTTTAGTTTTTCTAAAATCTTTATGGATGAAGTTTCCTGATGATCTGGCCTAAGCAACCAGTGAAATGCGCATAGGAATAGCTTATCCCATCAACAATAAATTTCAAGTGTTTTTGTCAAGAATAAAAACTGGGAATTAAGCACGAATAACAAAATCTTTTTAAATTAAAATTTTGTATTCCCAAAAATTGAAATTACTTTTTGATTTTGTTTTTTTTTTAATTTTACAGAACCCCATTTTATTTGGATTATTAAATTCTTATGTTAAAAGCTCTTAAAAAATGAACAAAAGATGAGGAAATGATAAATCAAATACAAAGTTTGACTCTGTTTTGTTCTAGATCAATGGATTTATAGAAGCGTTTCTGTCAAAAAGAAAAAAATTAACTTTGTCACACAGTGTTATGGAAAATTGTAGGGATTTTTTTTGAACACACGTAGGGATTTTTTGAAATTTTTCCTGGCATCACTGATCTGAAGAACAGTTACAGTAAAAATCTTCAAGTCTGGTGCAAATAGCTTGTAGATCAATAGTTAACCAGATTAGAGAAGTGGGCGTGGTACCATGTAAAACACAGATCTTTCCAAATGCAGAACTTTAAATAAAAACCGATCAGAAATATGTTTTACCACAAATCTGCGAAATTTGACAATAAACGGCCTAATTCTAGCCAAAAACGTTGGAGTACTTTCTTATTATAACCTTTACTTTATACCCTTTAAAGGCTTGATAATGTTCACTGCCAATTATAGTAATTTTACTTGCTACAACTTAAATTAAATGCTGTTTTAAAGTCTTCAAACCCACTGTATAATTAATTTAATAGATACATTTTTGTGTGTTTCTGGTCATAAAGAAAGAACCAAAACATAAATTAAAAGCTAAAAATATATTCACAAAAAAAATTATCATAATTATAAATTTATAACAATTTGTAAAAAAAAATTGATTTTATCATTAAATTTATCTTATTTGTTTATTTATTAAAAATTTTGAAAAATTATTGCGGAAACTATGGATCAAAAATTACACGATGATACATACATGTGTAGTAATTATTGTAATTTATAATTGTTATAAATAAATAATTTATTGAGGTGTATGAACGACTACTTTGAACTGATAAACAGATTCAAATTGAAGTCAGAAAATAATTTAATTACGATTTATTGCTTTATGTCAATTATAATTTTTGATTAAATAAATTGAGAGCGTATTTTACTTATAAGTACGGATACGATTTTCATGCAAATGCATGTTTTTTGTCGATAGTCTTAGAACGATGTCGACCAATTATCTTTCCGAATCATTAAATTTGCGCTAAAATGGCATCGATTTGTTTTTGCATATTGTTGCATATTTTAGTGAAAATGCACATTTTTGCATATTTAGGTTTTAAATGCATATATTTGCATATTTTGAAAGTTTTGAGTTATTTTTGCTATAAAATAATTTATATTTTTTCTATTATAAAATTTTTTAAATACAAATCAAAAAATAAATTTTTTTGAAGCTTTGCTTTAAATACAAGATTACGACAAAAGATCCTTCAAAGTTAAAAATTTTTATTCAAAACTGTTACAAGATACTTGCTTGGCACAAAATTAGAAGCCAATTCGAAAATATATGTATTGAAAAGTTTGCAATAAACTTAACGACCCTGCTGTGCGCGAAATTGGCCTTCCAAAAACAGTTAACAACACACTACACCTTTTCCAATTGTAATTCAGAAAGCGTCAATTGTAATTCAGATTAGTCAACTTTAATACAGAACGCGTCAATTGTAGTTCAGATTAGTCAGTTGTAATTCAGAAAGGGTCAATTGTAATTCAGATTAGTCAATTGTAATTCAGAAAGCGTCAATTGTAAATCAGAAATTGTCAATTGTAATTCAGAAAGCAAAGAAAAAATTTATTATAAATTTTATTATAACAAAAAAATAAAAAAATGTGACCAAAGAGCTAAATATATTAATATACTTATATTCGTATATATTTTTTTGTATTTTTATTATATTCTGAATTACAATTGACGCTTTCTGAATTACAGTTGATTAATCTGAATTACAATTGACGCTTTCTGAATTACAATTGACGCTTTCTGAATTACAACTGGAAAAGGTGTAGTGATGGAAAACAGTGAGCAAAATGACTCCAACAAAAGTACAATTTAATTCAATTTGAAAAAATAAAAAACTAACTTCTTCTTACTTTATTTTAATGTACTTATGAAATTGTAGCAAATTTGCAAATAAACAAATTTAATCATTTCAACTAAAACTGCAGTTTTTCTTAACAGGAATCTACTGTTATTTACACCAAAATCTTTATTTTAAAATTTCCTACAATTCTGCATTTACAAAATATAAAAATTTTGGCTCGTATAAATAACAACGCTTTTACTTCAAGCTCCGAGGCCAGTATTGAAAATAAATTTTATATTAACAGTTGCCAATATTTCGATTCTCTTTGAGTATCATCATCTGGGCTTGTAAATAAATAACAATTTATATTGACCACGGAAAATTACTGTTCATTTCATTGCAGCGTCTGTTGTTGTCTGTTTTTCCTCGTTACATTTTTATATAAGAAAAGGTAAGCAAAAATTAAAAAAAATATAAATTCGTATTTGAAAATCTGAATTTGTAATGCTATGAATAAAAAACCATCGAACAGAATGGCAATGTTGCTTAAAGAAACATTTGGGAAATTCAATAAGCTTTCTAAACATGTAATAAGGTTCAAATCCGTTAAGAACTGTTTAAGTTAGAGGCAAAGTACTAAAGCAAGATTTTTTTAAGTTTTTAAAAAAAATGCATTTTGCATAAAAAAAATTAAAAAACGATTTGAGAGACCATCATTGTTCATGAAGGAATTTCGAAAAACAAAATGGAAAGTGAGACGGTTTAAGGAACAGTTCTTATAATATTATCATCTATGATAATCTTTAAAAGAGATAATCAACAGACGCCCATATTTGGAGGATTTATTCCCTACCAGTCGACTACTGTTTTATACTCAACACTAGAGTTGTGTCGGTCATGAACGAACTAGTTCAATTGAACGGGTCAGTCAGATGAACGATGAACGGCCGTTCAGTTTCATCGTTCAATTCCGTTCAATCGGTCACTTGCATGGATCACTTAGAGGCCCAACCAGAATGTGCATAAACAAACTTAAGCTACTGTCAAAAATAAACAAAAAAGCCTCTCAAATACATTAAAAAAAACAAAAACAAAATAAAAAACTTTTGATTCCGTACGGAATGTGCGATTAGTTTCGCACTTTGCTTAAGCAAATTACAGTTTCATTAAATTTAACAAAAAGTTCCCTTAAGTTCAACATGGTTTTACACATATGATTTACATGTATTCGCTCGGTTGCTTAAGCCACGTTATTCACATTCTGGTTAGGCCTTAGGTCTTTTCAGTCAGTGGGTCACTTGTTTACCAAACAACTGGTTGAAAAGAAACAACAATACTATTGTGATGTATATGTGATGCCAGTATAATATTCTTATTTCATTTACTCATTGCCACATTCTTTTACACATTTTCATAATACGATCAGGGTTGTCAAGTTTCTTGGCGACTTAATTTTCAATTTGGCGACATGCGATTTATTTTTGGCTGATTTTAAAATATATGGCGATTTTGTTGTAAATTTGATAATACTAACTGCCTATTTCACGATGTCAACAAAATTAAAAAATTTGTTTTTGGTTTACATGTTATTTGTGCGAACGTATACGTTCGAATGACATCGTGAAATAGGCAGTTAGTCCCAATTTACACTAGGGACATTTCTTGCCGGATATTTTTTGAATTTTCTTTTAATTTTACCTGAAGCGTTTACATATGAAACATTAGAAGTCAGACGGAAATTAATACTTGTATGTAAACTACAAAAAGTAAGAAAGAGAAATGAAAAAAATGTCCAGTACAGATAGTCATGTACTAAACACTCTACCTTTTCGACCCCTCGCCATCCAACTTCGTCTGTACTGCAAGAAATGTCCCTAGTGTAAATTGGGACTAATGGGTTTTAAAACGCGTTTAAGCTTAATGTTATTACATTAGAGATGATTAAGATGACAGATTATTAAGAAAAATAAAAAAATTTATATTTCTTTTAAGTTATCAGAAGATTATTTTAAACATATTAATGATAAAATTGTAAAAATTTATGAATTATTTAAGAAAAAAAAAAAAAAAAAACGTTAAGCAGAGTTAAAGAACCCAAGTGTGAGCATAGTATAAGCCATGAATTTGTTTTGAGACTCGTATACAAATTTACCGTTTGTTATTTGGAAATACTATTTCAATGTGGTATTCCATGTAATATAAATTAGTTTTTGAAAAAATATATAGCTATAAGGATACGTCCGGTACGTACCATTTTAAAGAACTCTTTATGTGCATGTTATTCCAATTGTTAATGTCTGTGTTGAAAGAGTTATTTTTAATAATTAACTCCACTAAAACTCGCTTTCAAAATTGAGTGCAGTATAAACTTATTGGCACATTATTACGAGCTATAAATTATATGAATGTAAATAGCACGTTAATACCTTCACATGATAACTGAATCGTACACATTGTTTTCCAAAAAAACAGTAAGAATGCCTTACCGGTGAAATGTATAGCATTTTAGATATATATCCAATATTTATTTAATACTAACCACAAGAAATCGTTTTGCTGCTTTAGTTAGACTATTGTAAACTATTGTACCTTTTTTGTGTTCACCAAACATTTTAATTAAACAATTTATGTATCAACGCGACTTTTTCCCATTTTTGGCAAATTTTAGCAAATAGGAAGATATTTATTTTTTAGGATTTATAAAAAATATTTTTAAAACTGTTAAAGATATATTTTATATTGTCAAAAACGCAAAAAAAGGCTTTGGCGATTTTGAACAATAAATTTGTCAAAAAAGATCAAAATTAATCCGACAACCCTGGCTGCTATTCACAATTTTACATGAGCGTTGCCAGTTGTTCTTAATATAAAACCCGCCAAATGCAAATTTTTTATTTGAGCAAAAAATTGTATACTTATTTATTTCATTTATTTTTTAAATTAGACCTTAAAATAAATAACCATATTCAATATTCGACAACTTTATTAATTAAAGCTTAGTCAAGTTTTAGAGCACGAAATTATTAGGGAAAGCCCATTTTTAATGTAGATATAACTAAAGCATTCGTTTATTAATGATGCCCCTAATTTTTAAAAAAGATAGCTGGTCGTGTTCGTACCTAACAGTTAGTGCCGGTTCACACACGTCAAGTTTTACTCGTCAAGTCTTAAGCTTTTATGAGAGAAGGGAAAAGAGAATGCCATTTCATTTCCCCTCTCTCCAAAAAACTCAAGACTTGACGAGTCAAACTTGACGTGTGTGAACCGGCACTTATCTTTACCTATTTCAACAATCATTTAGCATATATATTTTATCCTTCAGTTTTCATTAAAAAATGACAGCTTTTACACTATTAATTACTATGCACTGCTAGATTTCTTTTTGTAGAAATTACAGGCAAAAGACTGGTAAAATAAAAAAAAATATTAGTTTATAAGAATCTACTTATGCATTTAAATTGCTTTTATTTAACTTGCAATGTACGTTTGTGGGTAAAATCTTGCAACTCAAATTTAAAGCAGATTACTCGAACCGATTTAGCTGACATTTTGTAACATATGTTCAGTTTGGATGACAATGCATGGTTAACTGTGTAAAGTTATTATACATCTAACATGTATTGACAAGCAACATGCTTTTATATCATATAAATTGATTAATGACATTATAAGTTCGAAAAACAGGCAGTAACATTTTTTAAGTAATTATTTCTCTTTAAATAAAGTTACCTAAACATTTACAGCCATATTCATAAACTCCATTTCAAATCTGTTTTAAGCATAAATCGTTAAAATTGTATTCATAAACGAATATTACCTTAAAAACCCTATTTTAAACCTTGTGTAAATAAGCGAATTTTAAATTTGGTTCGACCCTTGTTTAAACCTATTTTAAAATGACATTTTTGCTTTTTGCTGTGTGTTTATGGTCATTTTGAACATTTTTGCGAGAAATTTTAAGACAATATATTATTATGTATTTAAACATTAAAAATAAAATGAAATTCAAAAATATGTATGTATGAAAAATGTATATTATTAATATATTTTTCAATTTCACAAATTAAAGCTCAAAAAATTATTAATTGTACATTATGAACTAGTGATGTGTAAACGATCAAAACAAATAAAATAAAACTCGTTATTTGAATACTTTTTGATATCAGCAATAAAATCATCATATAAATTGCACTTTGTTTTGTTTGAACTCTTTATTTTTTTAAATATAAGAGACAACTATTCATATATAAAAAACAATTTTTTTCTCACACACGACAAAAAAAATTTTAGATACGAATACGAGTATGAATTAATAACCACTGTTTTACATCATTATGATTCATGTGACAAATAAAAGAGATAGCGTTGCCACCATCAAATTAAAAAATACGGTAAAACGTTTATTAGTTAAAATGCTGATTATGAATACGAATTTAAAAAAAAGCTTTTTTAGGCTTAAAATGTTTTTTAACTAAAATTCATCTAAAACCTGAATTATGATTTTTTTTATGAATACGGCTGTTAGAATATGAGAACACCAAACAAGTATGAAAACCGCCACGTTTAGCGAGAAATCACTACATATGGCAGCCCAGATTGTACTATGAAATTTTCTAAACAATGTGGCAAATTGCCACTGGCAATGTGTTAAAAGAAACAAATATAGTTTACTGGTACAACATAAACATTTTAATAGTATTGTTTCTTTTTCAATCAGTTGTTGGGTAAACCAAAAAACAACTCAGAATTTTTCGTTTATTGTTTTCTATTTTTGGGTACACTCAAAAAGTTGTACAGTAACTGAATGTAATTTACTAAAATCATTTTCCGTAGAGTTAAAACTTAATAAAATTTGTTATTTTATAATTAAACTAATTCTTTAACTATTTCTATATGTTTCTCCAAAAAATATATGTTCAGTTATTTTTTATGCATAAAATAAAACTGAAATACTTAACTGCAAAGATATTTTAAATTATTTTATTATTTACATACTTATAGGAACATGTGCACATAAATTAAAAAACACAAATTTTTCGCTGATTTGGTAGGTAATAATGACAGGTATAAATACTGTTTTAGCTGTTTTAGTATGTAATTTAAATTGAGTTAAAATTAATTGAAAAAACCTTTGAATGTATTTTTTGTAGTTTGTACATTGAAATAACAGACAAATTTATTAATTTTTAAAGAATTTCTCCGTTTTAAAATTAACATTAAAAAATAGCCGCAAAATTCCTTTATTTTAAATGAAATTTCAGTTTTTCAAACTTAATATTATTTTGAATTTACCTACATAATATTTTGAGTGTAACATCAAACAAATATGCTATACTTGTTTCTTTTAACACATTGCCGTATTCAATCAATTGTGAATGAATGAACGAAATCCACAAAAGACCGACTGACACAAAAGATAAACTGACCCAAAAGACAAGTGACCCGAAATGAACGACTGAACGAAGTGAACGAACTCGTTCACTGTTTTGAATTGAACGTTAATGACCGGTCACCTAAATGAACGATTAAGCCCAAGACTACTCAACACACCATACCTTAATACTTTAGCTGAACAGCATGGGTTCTATGCATTTGATAACATCTTAATCATTCATCAGGACGGATGCGCCTCACCGTCTTATACTTATAGCCTTTTCACACTTGTCAACATTTTACATCAATTTGCGAAGATGTTGGAATTTTCCCATAAGAAATACATAGGGCGAAAAATCAAAATTTTTCAACATCTTTCATCTTATCGCAAATATGATAACATCTTCCCATAAGAATTGTACAGGGCTTAAAATCAACATCTTTCTTCATCTTTAAAAGATGTTCCTATCTCATGTTGTTTCATTCAACATCTTTCGATTATTTTAGTGTCATCACTAGAAAAAACAAATAATTTGTTAAAAAGTATATACCATCACTAGAAAAAAATACAAAAGAGCAGGTCAGCAATATCATTTATTTTGTTTTTATTCGCTCTTACACGTGAAAATAAATATTTTTATGATGAAAGATGTTACAAATGTAAACAATTTTTTTTTAATTTTTAACATCTTCCACGCATTCCTCTAAGATGTGCTCAACTGTAAAAAGGCTATAACAGAATGTTACTATCTCATTTTGTTCCCTTTTTTCGACTCTTTTAGTGTCATCACTAGAAAAGTGGCAATAAATTCTGTTATTATTGTGGCATCACTGACAAAATGGAAGTTGCTTTGAAAGCAGCGCTACCATTTCTCAACTTTTTACTTTTTTATACCCTCCACCACAATTAGTTGTGAAGAGGGTATATTCAGTTTGTCATTCCGTGTGAAACTTTTTTACTATTCGTCTCAGACCCTATAAAGTATATATATTCTGGGTCCTTGAGTAATTTTAAGTCGATTTAGCCATGTCCGTCTGTCTGTCCGTCTGTCCGTCTGTCCGTCTGTTGAAAACACGCTCACTTTCGAAAAACTCAAAAGAAATCAACAAACTTGGTGTCAAATTGCTTGTAGTTATCCTTAGCAGTTTGGGATTGAAATTCAGCAAAATCGGTTCAATAGGATCTGAGCTATGAATCAAAATGTGGAACCACCACCTAAAAAAAATTGATAATTTTGTTACAAAAACTAACATAAATTGTGGAAAAATGCACAGAATGATATAAGATTTCGCAACAATTCGTTTTATTCAACTGGAAATCACGCTGTGAAATTTCGTGAAGATCCGTCAATAATTTACCCTAGGCCCCATATAAGCCCTACTCCCGGAAAACAGTATATTAAGCCTAAAACCCTAACTAACAATGCTATCATTACAAATTTTGGCAAGTCACAGTTACATAGGACTAGAAATTAAACTGTTAAGTTTCGTGAAGATCGGTCCATAATTTACCATAGGCCCCATATAAAACCTACTTCCGGAAAACAACTTAGTACGCCTAAAAACGTAAAAAATAATGCTATCATAACAAAATTTGGTACATCAAAGTTTTATAGAACTAAAAATTAATCTTTGAAATTTCGTGAAGATCGGTTCATAATTTACCATAGGCCCCATATAAACTTTACTCCCGGAAAACAACTTAGTACGTCTAAAAACGTAAAACATAATGCTATCATAACAAAATTTGGTACATCAAAGTTTTATTGGACAAGAAATAAAATTGTGTTATTTCGTGAAGATCGGTCCATAACTTACCCTGGGCCCCATATAAACCTTACTCCCGGAAAACAGTTTAGTACGCCTAAATCCGTAGAAAATAATGCTATCATAACAAAATTTGGTACATCAAAGTTTTATAGAACTGGGAAAAAGACTGTGAAATTTCGTGAAGATCGGTCCATAATTTACCCTAGGCCCCATATAAACCCTACTACCGGAAAACAGTTTAGTCGCCTAAATCCATAAGTAATAACAAATCGTCACAGTTTAAGATAATAATAACATCATACAGATATTACTCCTTAAACATTCGAACTGTCGGTGGAGGGTATCAAAGATTCGGCACAGCCGAATATAGCACTCTAACTTGTTTAAGCCTTATTTTGCTTAATTCATTTGGGGTTATCTTTTGAGACGTTTGCACTTTTGTAGAAAAAAAGTATTTAAAAAAATAAAAATTTCTTTTCAGAAATGGTGACATTTTTTATTGATGGTAGGTGCCGGTTCACACACGTCAAGTTTGACTCGTCAAGTCTTGAGCTTTTAGGAGAGAAGGGAAAAGAGAATGAAATTTCTATGGTGAATTAAAATTGTCGAAAATTTATACGCTAATGTCAAAAATTATACTAGCCTCCAGGGCAGCAAGATGTGGCTTTTTCTCGCCAACGTGGCGATTTTCTAACTTGTTTGGCGACTTAATTTTCGAATTGGCGACATGAAGATTTATAAAATTGTTGGCGATTTTGTTGGCTAATTTTAATAAGCCATGGATTTGTTTTAAAATTCGTTAAACTCAATACGAAGAAATAAAATTATTTGCATTCTAGTATTTTTATGTATGAGATTTGAGGCTTTCATGTGTATGGCTAGTTTTTTAAACTAAATTCTGTTGTAATGGCTGATGAAGATAATGGAAGTGTTCGAGAAAATTGTTTTTCGTATTTAAAAGTTATTTTGAAAGAATTTTACTGCCTGGCCCACGACATCGACAAGAACATTTCTTTCCTATATTTATATTGAAAACCAAAACAAATTTTAACTTTTTATTATTGTTTTCAACATAAATATGCGAAAGAAATGTTCTTATCGACATTGTGGGCCTGGAAGTTAATAAGCAAATATAATTCCTTAAAACATGAATATGTTTAAAGTTTATAACATTTGTCCATTACAAAATGTGGCAATTTATTATCACAAATAAAATTCGTTGGTGTTAAAGATATTTTAAATCTATATATATAAAAAGAAGTGTACATTTTGATTGTCACTCCATAACTCGAGAACGGCTCGACCGATTGCCATAAAATTTTTAGGGAAGGTACAGGGAGGAGTGATGATGGTTAGTTGATTTTGAAATCCAAAATCGGGGCAGGGGAATTGGTACCCCCCATAGGATGCCAATATTTAATATCGCATATCTTAAGACCCGCTGCACGCATTTTGTTGAACTTTTGGTAGTAGGATCTTCTAAGCCCCAAAATTTAAATAAAACAGTAGCGGGGGAAGTGGTTCCCCCCATAGGACGCCAATGTTTAATATAGCATATCTTAAGAACTGTTACAGTGAGAATGTTCAAACTTTGTAGAAGTCACTCTTATGGTATACTACTCTATTGAGAATAAAAATAAAGCGGTAGGCGCAGGGGGGAAATACCTCCCATAGGATGCATATATTAAATATAGCTCAACTGAAGAACTATTTAAGGGACAGCCTTCAAACGTGGTTAAAGCTACTATTATGGTAAAATGAAAATTTCAATATAAAAATGGGCGGGGTTGACAGGGGAGGAGCAGTACCCCTCATAGATAGAAATATAATTAAGAGCCGCTGCATGCATTTTGTTGAACTTTTGATAGTAGGATCTTCAGAGCCCCAAAACTGAAATAAAATAGTAGCGGGGGAAGTGTTACCCCCAAAAGGACACCAATGTTTAATATCGCATATCTTAAGAACTGTTATAGTGAGAATGTTCAAACTTTGTAGAAGTCACTCTTATGGTATACTACACTATTGAAAATAAAAATAAAGCGGGTAGGCGCAGGGGGGGAAATACCTCCCATAGGATGCATATATTAAATATCACTCAACTGAAGAACTATTAAAGGGAGAGTCTTCAAACGTGGTTACAGCTACTATTATGGTTAACTTTAAATTTCAATATAAAAATGGGCGGGGTTGACAGAGAAGGAGCAGTACCCCTCATAGATAGAAATATAATTAAGAGCCACTGCACGGATTTTGTTGAACTTTTGATAGTAGGATCTTCAGAGCCCCAAAACTGAAATAAAATAGCAGCGGGGGAAGTGTTACCCCCCATGGGACACCAATGTTTAATATCGCATATCTTAAGAACTGTTAAGTGAGAATGTTCAAACTTTGTAAAAGTCACTCTTATGGTATGCTACACTTTTGAAAATAAAAATAAAGCCGGTAGGCACAGGGGGAAATACCTCCCATAGGATGCATATATTAAGTATCTCTCAACTGAAGAAGTGGTTAAAGCAGTGTAGCGAAGCGCACGGGTTAAGCTAGTATTTTTATAAATCTTAAGGTACCTTTGGATGTTTTTAAAACACTAAAATACTCTTTCCAATTAATAAAAGTTTATTTTAATGATGATATTTAAATCATAATTTAAATCAGTTTAGGTGAAAATGTGATACCTACAATGATACTGCAGGTACGTACCATTTTAGGGAACTCGCCTTGGCTGTTCTTCATATGGTGGTAACTGCAACTATTAATGCCGAGTTAAAATAATGAACTCTACTTAAACTCGCCTTAGAATGCAATATGAACTTCTGCAGTTATAAGTTATATGAATGTAAATAGTACATGTCGCACTTATTTTGTACTTACGTTGAATAAATGTAATTTTTTACAATGTATTTCAAAAAAGAAGACAAAAAGGGAGTCTTGCCGGCGAAGCGTTTTAGATATGAATTAAAACTGCAACTACATACATACATACAAATGTATATCCAATATTTCTTAAACAATAGCCACAATAATTCTTCTTTTGTTGCTTTAATTAGACTACTCAAATATTTTTTAATAAACATTGTACCTGTTTTGTGTTCACTAATAATTTTTACTTTGTTCTAAATAAAATTTTAACAAGATATGTAAATATCATGGCGATTTTTTTTTTTTATTGTTGGCGTATTTTTGCAAAATGGAACAAATTTATTTTTTAGGATTTATAAAAACTTAAAAATATGCATTGTATTGTCAAAAATTAAAAAATACAACCCTGCTAGCGTCCATGGCTACCCTTCAAATAAAGTTGGACCACCTGAGCCATTTTGATAAAATGGACTACTCCATGGACTGGTCCGATGTAATGCAAGCATGGACCATGTCATTCTTAAAAAGTGTTTGTAGTGAGACGACATGTCTTCGTTTTTTAACGACATGCTTTCGTTTTTAAACGACTTCAAAACTAATCCTCTTGAGTATACCATGAAGTAGTTTTTAAACTACTCCTTAGTGGTCCAAAGGTGGGTTATATGGTCCTCTCCTAGGACATCGTAATGTTAAATAGACCAGGTTTTTTTCCATACGTTTGGGTTAGTTTTGGACTACTCCTGGTCCCTTGCGGACTACTCTTTACACGCGTGTTTGGACTGGTCCTATTATTTGCAGGGAATATATACTTCTGAATGTTCATAAAGAGTTAATTGCGGCAATAAATCTAAATACATTTTGTTAAAATACAATGTAATGATCCAATAAATAAACTTTCAGATGCACCAGTTATCTTGACTCTGCCACATATGCTGGGAGCCTCAAATGAATATACAAAAACTATACGAGGACTTAATCCAGATGCCTCAAAACATCAAACATTTGTGGATGTGCAACATGTATGTAGAACACACACACACACACTGGTACTTTAGCACCCACTTGTTGTCACTTACATATTTCAATTAATTTTGGAATGAAAAATTTATAAGCGCAACTAATTTATTTATAATTTAATTTTATTTATTTTTTGCCATGAATTTAGTTAACTGGAGTTCCCCTACAGGGTGGCAAACGTGTCCAATTTAACATGTTTCTAAAGAGCATTAATCGCATAACGATTACGGAAAATCTTACAACAGTTCTAATGCCCGCTATCTGGGTGGAAGAGGTAAGTGTGTTGGACGAAATAACCTCTCAGTTAAAATATTCTATAAAAACTTATTTATTTATTGTCGTGTTTTCTATTTTTATTGCATTATTTTGTTGTTCAGGGTATTGAGTTGAATGGGGAAATGGTGACATTCTTCAAGAAGCGCCTCATCAACACACTTAAAACCTTGAATATTGTGCAGTGGGTTGCACTTTTCGGTGGCATTGGTGTATCAGCAATTTGCTTAATTTATTATGTGGTACGTTGTCGAAAACCGGTTGCGGTAGTGTCGGCTTTGAAATAGAGGGGAAAAATCAAAAAATAATTATTATCATTTGTTTGTTTTTATATGCATATGCCTTTTTTAAGTGACTGGCTGCTTCATCAGTGACATTTTTACAGTAATAGACATTTGTTATTAAATTAATTAATTATTTGTTATGTTATATTAATTAATTATTATATTGTATTGTATATTTGTATATTGTTTTATAATTTAAGAGAAAAAAAATTAATAATATTATTTTCATTATTGTTATTGTATTTTAAATTAAATGTAATACATATATTTTGTGATTTAGCGTATTTTCTTAAAAATAATAAATAAAGTTGTTTTATTTCATAAACTTTTTTGTTTATAAATTAAAATTGCGCCATCTTTGGACAAGTAGTGTTTAAATGTACACAGTCTCAAGTCTTTAGCTATGACAGTTTGTGTATTCGCTAAGATTAAAATAACAGTATGTTGATAGTGCAGTAATTTAAAATCAACTTTATGTCAATAATGCAGTAATATCAACTTTGTGTCGATAGTGCAGTGCATTTATTAGATAAAAGTTTGGTGCACAGTGTTGCCATTAGTCAAGTTTGCCCTTTTTTGAAGTTTTTTGAGATGCCAAAAAGTTTTAAATTTATTTAAAGTTTTTCAAGTTTTTTTTAAGAATATAACATAAAATTTGCAGTATATTGTATAAAAATATTACGTGATGTTTTTGTACAATTAAACGATTTATATTTTCTTACTCCTTTATTACAGCAACAGTTTTTGGGAGGAAGTATTTAAAGTAAGACGTTGTGATAGTCCGAAGTTTTTCCATATTTAAAAAAATTAGCTTATTAAGTTTTGTCGTTACCAATATCTACAGCAAATGTAGAGCGTATTTTTAAAAAATTAATTTAAACAAAAAATAGTGTTAGAAAAAAAATTAGAAATGCCAGCTTTATGTGGTATTTTACGAACAAGACTTTTTGCGAAAAAAAATAACAGCGGCTGAAGAAACTTTAAGCAATCAAACGGAATGTCTTTTAATTTTAATAAGACAATGCACAAATAAAAAATGTAAGTGTTAATATGAGATACATATTTTTCAAAGATCTCATAATATGAATTTTATTTTATGTATTGTTATGTTATGTTTTTTATTTTTAATAAGTAGTTTCTTGTAAACTATTTTTTATATCTTTAAATAAAATGAGTTCCTTACACATTTTGGTATTTTCTTTTAATAATTTGGCACTTTTGTAAATAAAATTTTTTGCTTTGAGCAAACAAGTTTCTTTTCTGAGATAGAAAGTTTTTTCTAATATATCAAGCCCTAACAGCGAAAATAGCGTATGGGATATCATTATAAATTTTTGTTTTGTTTTTTAATTGGCAACACTTTCATCATCTCCAAAAATGTCATGGTCACATAAGGTACCGTTACGATTTTATAGCAAGAACAATTTTATCGTAAGCGACAAATTTCATACAAAATTTATATGAAATAAAATAAAAAAAACTCTCCTGTAAAATTTGTCTTTTGGTGCTTACGTTATTTTCGCGGTTAGGGCTCGATATGGTAGCGCTTGAAACGTTGAGTCCAAAAAAAGGCTAGAATTGAAACTAAAAAAAGATTAAGGGCCATTATTACAACTTGAAGTTAGCTAAAGTTAAGATTAAATTGACAGATAATAATGTGTTATCTGTCAAACAGCGCCTGTTAACTGTCGGATAACAGCTAACGCCAAGTTATAATAATGACCCTAAAATGGCTAGATTTTTAAAAGGATTAAAAACTGCATTATTTAACCCAGGAATCAAATATTTAATATTTTTTTTTTCAATTTAACCTATTAATGCCCACAGCGATCTGGACCATAAATCAACGACATTTTGAACAGCAATTTACCTTTATTAAAAAACCTATTTTAATAAAAAAAATTGTTTTTTCTATCTGGCCTAAAAACGGTTTTGGGGGCTGTTACATATACATATACTGCGCGCCATCAGATTAGCGCCCCTCTTTCGCTCATTTGTTTTTTCAAAGAAATTAAACCTTGATAAAAGAACCGTTATAAGCAGAGAAGACTAAAATGATTTGTTTACTTTTTTTAGCTGTTTTTTATAAAACCTGCTGTTTTTCGCTTCTTTTACAATGGTGATGCTTTTTTTGGATTTTTTTTTTTTTTTTGTTTAAACTTGCAATCCAAAAAAATATTTGAAAACTCCGGACTAAGTTCTCAACTTGCATTTCTAAAATACAATTTTGCAAACATTTTGGTTGCTATAAAAAAATTGCAAACTGCGAGTTTATTAATTTCAGAGAGCACTAATGCTTTATCGATAGTTTTTGACGGACTATGCAAGATCGAGGGCCAACAATATAAAAAGAAATTTGAGAAAATATTAAAAATAAATCCCGGATATCAGCAGTTTTTGGAAATAAAATATATTTTAGAGTCTGGTACTGTTCCAAAAGATGAATAAATATGTAAAAAGTTTGTCCTCTAATGAAATTCTCAAATTTAAATATGCACCGTCAACCTCCGTTGATGTAGAAAGAAGCTTCTCTTTATACAAAACGCTTTTAACAGATCGACGTAGAAAATTAAAATTTGAAAACATAAAAGCCCACATGATAGCATATTGTAATAATTTTGATGATGTGGAAGAATTAGAATAAAACATTTTTTAGAGCTTTTTTTCTTTTTGCTATTTTTTTGTTGCTTTTTTATAATTTCTTTTTACTGTAAAAGTATTGAATATTGCTTTTTTTTTGTCTTCTCTGGTTATAAGTAATAACTTATACTATTTTGTTTTATTTTCGACGAATATTTTGCATTCTCAGATGAGCGCCCCCAAATAGATTTTTAGTTATGTATCTCGCTTGTTTGGGCAATCACGGTAACCAAATTTTTTGTGTAAATTTAACTTGTATTTGGCTTTAAATAAAAGCATAAAATGGAAAGAAAGAGCAGAGATTGAAAGCTTACTATGATTCTGGATTATCCTTCCATAAAAAAAAACTGCAAAAACTGGAAGGCATAGAAAAACTGTGTCAAATTTTCTTAAAAATAAGGAACACTATGGAAAAACTTCAAGGGTGGTAACTATCGGGTGCTTTCCTAAGCAGACAAGCGAGCCATACTGAGGCAAGCATCAAATTCGCACGAGTCAGAGAAAAAAAGTGGTTTTGAGGCGATCTTATCAACATTTCAAAGAGTGATTAGGAAAGCTGCATATCTACAAAAGCAAAAAATAAAAAAACTACCACTTAATATGATTAGAAAGCAATTGCGCTTAACTTTTGTTCGAACACGCATGACGTGGTCTACTCAGTGGCATTACGTTGTCTTTTCAGATGGAAAGAAATTTAATTAGAAGGGCCTGATGGATATAATTACTATTTTCATGACCTATGTAAGGAGCAAAATTTTTTAGACAGTCTGCACAGCCGGATGGTCTTGGTTTGGTGTGGGGACCTATGGCACCTGTGAGCTGCAGTTTATAAAATTATAACTATTCAATTCCAAACAGAATTTTCGAAGTAACTTTAAACAAACGCGGCACCACACATTATTAATTAGATTTAAATCTGTTAAAAAAATAATATATAAGTATTAAAAAGCTATGTAGTGGCTCAAAATACTAGTTAAATTGAAATTATCACAGATGGCGCTATCCTATTAATCAGTTTTCACTATGTTATTTTTTTTTTGTAGTTTTTGTAAAACATATACAGTCAACTCCCGATAATTCGTACCCCGATAAATCGTAATTCCCGATAATTCGTAATAAGCTGTTGGTCCCTTGAAAAAATCTCGTTAATTCGTAAAATTTCCATACATTTTGGTCCCCTCGCTAATTCGTAATTTTTTTTTTCAAATAAAATCTTCTTTGCCTCTTATAAATCGTAATTGTTTGCTAACTACCACTTATAATTCGTAATAAAAACCACAAAAACATGGAAAGAATGATTTTTGATTACCACTATTTTATTTTTGCGTGGGTTTTTGCTTGTGTGTGGATTTATTTTCTTAAGATCAGTTTGTTACATGAATAATTTTTATATATTTTATTTTAACAATTGTTTTTTATGTTTTTTTTGTATCGTTTTTGTAAATAATTAGAAAAACCCCGTTTATTCGTATTTATTTTATGTTAACCCCGTTAAATCGAAACCCCGCTAAATCGAAAACCCCTATAATTCGTAAGAAATGGCCGGTCCCTTGCGATTACGAATTATCGGGATTCTACTGTATTAAAACATTATCATGAGTGTAACTGCAGTCATTGTTGCTTTACAGTACGTTTACATTTGACAGTACTGGCAAGACAGTAAGAAAATACATATTAGTTTCCAAAAACACTACTAACTGTCTTCGTGACATAGGCGTCCAGACAGTAGTTAAGACAGTTCACTTTTAAAAATAAGTCAAACGTGAATGTTGCTGTTCAAGTCCAGCTAAACGTGTTTTACATGAACTAAACAAACTTAAAAACAGCTTAATACTTACTTATATTGTGTTAACAAACATAACACTTAACTAAAATATAAAAAATCAAAGCAAAATACGAGTAATTTTTTTTTAAACTTTGATTTTTTCCCCTTTTGCTAACAAAACTTCAGATTACTGTTGGCAAATGTCAAATCACTGTCCAATTTTACTGTCTGCAAAATTTGCTAGACAGTAGACAAGACAGTTGGAAAAGTGTGCATGTATTAGTGAAAAAGTTTGCATGTATTGCTACTGTCTTGCCAGTACTGGCAAATGTAAACGCCAAGTAATTTTAAAGAGAAATGATAGGAGTGTACTGTATAAATACTGTAAGGCTGTATCTCGACCAGAGAACTGCAAAATCACTATTTTTTTTTTTTTATTTATTCATACGCTCAAATTTACATTCACTCTTTGCCTGCAAAACAAAGTTCAACGTTGGTAATTTTTACATCGCTTCGTACACATTTGATTTTTGCATGTGTGCGTTTTTTATTGAAAGTGCTTTGTTTGCATTTTTGTTGCGCACGCAATATAACTTAAGTTATAATAATTATTTGTGTAAAGTTAAAAGGCACACATTCTTATACTTTTGCTTTCAAGTAGTCATTGTCCACTCGATGAGACGCTTTGTTAACATAAACAACAATAAACCACTCGATGAGACGCTTTGTTAAAATTAACAACAATAAAAACAACAATTACAAGAATACATTGTACATACAGAACTACTGTACTTTTTAAGATGATAAAAAAAGTCTTCTGTTTCTATGGAAATTGTTTGTACCTACATGTGCGTTTACTTTCATTTAAATTTTTTTTTTCTTGTACTACATAGTAACTGCTGAATGTCTACATGAGTAATAATTGCTTGGTTTCTGGCTTTTTTGTTTGTATTTTTTTTTTTCTTTGCCAAAATATGGATGGAATAAATAACAAAGCACGATGTGCATTATTTTTTTTTTTTTTTTTTGACTTTGCTTAAAAACTAAAAGTTTTTGGCTAACTATCTAGAGTTATATTGCCAGGGTATCACACGGTTTGTTGGAGCCTCATCCACAAGTCCTCGATCGACCTAGACCTTCGTATAGGAAGGCGAAGAGCTTCCAGAATAAGCTCCAGAGTATATCTTGCCTCCACAGTAAAACGTCTGAGTTATTTCCTTGGTACTCCACCAGTAAAACGTCTGAGTTATATTGGTTCTCCACCAGTCACATGAGTTATTAATGGTTCTCCACCAGACAAAAACCTCAAATTGAGGTTAAAAACGATTGCATATAGTTAATGCAGATACCGCAAAAACTGTAACTCGGTACAGTTATACGACGCCGAAACACTAACCAATGCGGGGTGACAACGCAAAACGCAACAAAAGCAGACAAACAAAAACGACCTGTTTGCCTTTAAGAAATAATGACAAAAAGCGCGAGCTGCTTCTCCACTCAGAGCAGTTTTACGAGTGTGTGCATTATTTGAATGACTGCAAACCAGCAGCGAATGTTTGCGGTTGTGCAATTTTGATTGTATGACCGCAAGCGAGTGTATTTGTTGGTGTTCATTTACTGCGATTTTTTTGCAATCGCAGAAAGCCGTTCTCTGATCTCGACTCGACCCTTTTTGCCCACCCCAGATTTATTCGTTTGTTTCTTTAAATTACTGTTTTCGTCTCCACCATCCATCAACTTGGTAAGTCCCAATTTACACTAGGGACATTTCTTGCCGGACAGACGAAGTTTGATGACGAGGGGTCGAAAAGGAAGAGTGTAGTACATGCCTATCTGTACTGGACATTTTTTCATTTCTCTTTCTTACTTTTCGTAGTTTACATACAAGTATTAATTTCTGTCTGACTTCTAATGTTTCATATGTAAACGCTTCAGGTAAGGTTAAAAGAGAATTCAAAAAATGTCCGGCAAGAAATGTCCCTAGTGTAAATTGGGACTAAGAACAGCATGTCGCACATGAATTCTACTCGTGTAGACTGTTCATGTTCCGTCCATGTGCTGCCATCGTTGCCTAAACATTCGTCTTAGCATCCATGTGCGCCATGATGTTGGCCATACAATGTATTTTCTGTATACAACCAAACGCACAACAACAAAAATTGTGGTAATCAGAACATGAACATCAACACGTATTCGCCACATACAAGAACATGAACAAATTAATACCGTTGCTCTGCCGGCGTTATCATCATGGCATGTTCAAATCGAAAGCGCATGGAGACGTGGGGTTACATTTCTTTTTCAAAAGTATTTGCATTTAACGAATTTTTTTCTCAGTATATAAAACATAATAATTCTTCTATGGTGATTGCCATTTATTTAAAAAGAAGAGTAAAATAAAGTTAACAAAAAACTAATAAATGTAACCAAACCAAAGTATAAATATATTTTGAATGAAACCAACTTCTTTAAATTCGATTTCAAAAAGTTGTTGCAAATTGATTGTGATTCTATAAAAGCGGAAGCACTAGTACTTAAGAATATGTTTAAAAACATATCCAGCGAAAAACAATTACCATTACAATTACATGCTGAAATCCGAAATTGAAAAGAATATTTATCCAAAATTTTACAAGTGGCAATAAGCCTTCCTAATAGTTCTATTAGTTGCGAAAGAACTTTCTCAGCTATGCGTAGACTAAAAACATGGTTACGCAGTTTAATAGTCAAATACAAAATTACTTCAGAAGAAGTATTAAAAATATATTTTATAAAAAAAGAATAGAAAAATAACGTTAGAATTATCATTTATATATTTAAAACTTGAAAACACGAATTACTTTTAAGTTTCTAAATATTTTGTTTTTTGTTACATTTATTACAGACTGGATTTTTGTGATAAAATTTTTAATTGTGTTTTAATAAGAAACTATTTTTTTTTTTTTGTTTTGTTTTTTTATTTTTTTTTTTGGAGAAGGGCACTTGCTCACCCCAGAATAACAGTCCAGCTACGCTTATGACAACTCGACAGCCGAAAAATCACCATATGTTGACTTGACTCCACCTAGGAATTCGCCTTGGTATAAGTTATACCGTATAACCAAGGCGAATTGATGTAAACGGTGGTGTCGATACTACAACAATTAACAACACCAAAAACACAACAATGTATTTTGTTGCTGCTTTCGTTGGCCTATAAGTCAAAAACACAAGTAACTTTTGACATTCCTCTCTCTAATTAAAAAAAAAAGTAGCAAAGCTGTGTTTTCAACGCCACCTGAAAGTCAATTCGCCTTGCGTATAACCATGAAATAAAACATTACCCATGTTCTTAAACTCCCGCGTCAAAAAACTTTTCGACTGAAATGTGAAATATGAAACAAAAATACCATAAACTAAAACAAACAACTGGTTTTCTCAGTTAACTGTGCCTGTAAAATTTTTGGCGAGTAATAGCTGTCACGTAAGGATATTACTCGCCAATTTATAGAATAAATCCCTACAAGAAATAAATGAGCGATTAGTCACATTTTTCATTTTGGTGTTAAGAAAATGATAGAAATAAATGACCGAAATAAAGTTATCGGTCACATTCGGTCATTTCTTTCTATCCTTTTTTTAACACCAAAATGAAAAATGTGACTATTCGCTCATTCATTTCTTGTAGGGATGTGTCTGAAAATCTTTTGTGAGAAAGTTACCGCTTTGAACCAGTGTTCGAAAATAAACTGTTCATTATTTAACGATCGGCTCACACACCCAGGAACGATATCTATTTTTTTAGTGATTGTGTAGACATACACAACCCTAAGTCGCAATTTACACTATGGACATTTCTTGCCGGACAGAAAAAGTTTGTTGGTAAGGGGGCGACGCTGTATGCTTGACACTCTTTACTTCTTGCCTCTCTCGCCAACAAACTTTTTCTGTCCGGCAAGAAATGTCCATAGTGTAAATTGCGACTTAATACCGTTCGTAACTATTTTCGTTAAAAAACAGAACAATTGAATTGATACTGTAGACAAACATTATATTTTAATGTTCTATAATGTTTTTTTCGTGGTTGTATTTTGTTTTTGTAAAAAATGTTTGGTTTTTTTTACCAGCCAAAAGGGACGAACATTAACGAGCCGAACCGAACACATTGAAGTTTGTGGATTTTCAAAAAAAAACCGAACGGAATGAAATGTTCATATCTTTTGTTAAGTTTGATAAAAAAACAGTAATATTTTTGTGTTCGAAAGATGACTAACAGGGACACGTTATTTTTTTAATGATTTTCTACACAAACACTATTAGTGTTTGTGTTTTCCACAAATCTACCGAACCGAACATTAAGAAACGATATTTATTGTTAATTTTCGAACACTGCTTTCAACGAATTAAAACAGGGTGAGACAAAATTTTAACACTGAAAAATAAATTAAAAATGAAATGAATAATAACATTTAAGAGGTAAGTATTTTGTTCTTGGCAGATTTCTTTATTGTTGAATTATTTTGCTTTTAAAATTTTTGAAGAATATACGAATGTTTTCAAAGCTATTTTGTAAACAACAAACATTAAAGTCGCACTTTACATTATTTGGTAAAGCCGACGGTTGTATTTTCGCCGCCGTTATTGAAAAATTTTCAGCTTTAGTAAATTTTGGTCGCCGTCAACGATATGCGTGACTGGCATTCTCTTTTGTTCACATTTGGCTTCTTAAGTGCTGGTTCACACAGGTCAAGTTTGACTCTTCAAGTCTCGAGCTTTTAGGAGAGAGGGGTAAAGAGAATGGAAAGGGGTACATACTTGACCGTACCAGTCAGTTTTGTATTTTTCTTTTCTTTTTTCATCCGTAATATAATAAAAAGCTACAAAGTTGAAGGAAAAGAAAACAAAAATTAATTTTGTGCATAAACGTGAACGCAAGTTCAAAAGAAAATTTAAATAAGACTGTTCAAGTAAACTTGACCTGTGTGAACCAGCACTAACACAGAGCATACAGAGACGTCACGACACAGAAAATATTGCGTTTTTTCTGTCTTTTTCTTCGAAAGCTGCCCTTTTTGCATGTTTTGTTTTGATTACGCAATTCGTGTTGATAGTAGCGGCCTGTTTTTACACATTGCAACTTTACAATAAAAAAACATTTGATTTGGGCATTTTTCATACGTCACTTTTTTCATCTCTGTATGCTTTGTGCTTCTTAAACGCGTTTAAGCAAAAAGGTTGATTTAGCTAATCAAAGCCGTTCTCATTAGTCTGTGTTCATACGGCTCTTGTCTTATTGACATGATTGCTGCTTTATAGGCGAGAGGGACGAGGGGAAAAAACAAGTACACAGATGCATGTACTGCCTTTAAGTTTTGCTTTTTCATTCGTTGTTTAATTTTGTTATTGTTTTCAATATCAAAAAAGCACACATGCATACGCACGACTAAACAAAATAAAAAACATGTCGTCAACATGACATGAATCATTTGAACGCAAATTCATGTTCAAAGAAGAAAAAGGAAGAATCTTGTCAATAAGACATGAGCTGTATTAACTCAGACTTAAGGTGCTATCAGACGGGATGTATTTTACATATGTACTGTCAAATTTTCCATCTGTAAAAGTTGTACACATCGTGTGATACATATGAAACTTTGCATGTGTAAAATACATGTGGAAATACATATGTAACTTTTTCGATTAGAACACGCTCTATTTTCCTGTGGCAAACATAAACAAAACAGCTGGTTTGTTCTGAAAAGTAAACAAAAGTCAGCTTTTGTTTACATTTATAGGTTATGTCATAAGGAAAAACATAAGCAGGTGTGATAGCAAAAATTATGAATCGTATGTAAACTGGAAATTTTGACATACATACGGAATTACATATGGCTAAGAAAAGTGACAGTACATATGTAAAATACATTCCGTCTGACCTTTACATTTGAGATGATTAAGATTTTGGTTCTTTCATGTAGGGAAAACGTTACATGCAGTCTAGAACTGACATGAAATGCTTAACATTAACATGCAGTCTACAACTGACATGAAATGCTTAACTTTAACACTAATATGATGTTAGTGTTAAGTATAGACTCATCATGTTAGAAGTTTTCTCATGTTATAACACGGTTGTTAATGCAAATGTTTTAACAACGCTTTTATAACTTCAAGTTATAACAGCAAATCATGTCAGTTGTAGACGGGCAGTAACACTAATATGATGTCTACAACTGACATGATTTGCTGTTATAACATGGTGTTATAAAAGCGTTGTTAAAACATTTGCATTAACAGACTGTAGACTGTGTGTAACATACAGTCTACAACTGACATGAAATGCTTTACATTAACACTAAAATTATGTAAGTGTTAAGTATAGACTCATCATGTTAGAGGTTTTCTCATGGTATAACACGGTTGTTAATGCAAATGTTTAAACAACGCTTTTATAACATCATGTTATAACAGCAAATCATGTCAGTTGTAGACGGGGAGTTAAGACTAATCATGTTAGAGGTTTTCTCATGTTATAATCATGTCAGTTGTAGACGTGGAGTAACAATAGCAATCAAGCTCAGGGTTGTCAGATGTGGCGATTTCTCGCCAAACGTGGCGATTTTCAAACTTGTTTGGCGACCTAATTTTTGATTTGGCGACATGGCGATTTTGTTGGTTATTTTGATGAGCTATGAATTTGTTTTGGAATTCGTTAAATTCAATACTAAGAAATTATATTATTTTTATTCTAGTTTTTTTAAAATTCGCATTTTATAAACACCATAAAAAACACTATTTTGCGTTCATAATAAATTCTTTCTTATTCGACTTTATTATTTAAATGTATATTAATTTGTTTAAGCCTAAGGTCTTTTTTATACAGGTATAAAAATGTTAATTTTATTAAATATATATTTTTTTTGTTAATAACATTTATTATATAAATTTTCATATTAAATCGAATGCGTATTCTAAGTCAAATTATAATTTTAAAAGCTTTTATAATTTAATATTTTTATTCCTTCAATATTTTCCAGTATAAAGTATAAAAGTTTTAAAATTTTTCTATATGTATAAAAAATAACTCAAGCTCAAACAAATTTATATAAATTTAAATAATAAAGACCAAATAAGAAAAAATTTAAATTAAGGAATAGGACTATTACAAAAAAGCTTTATAAAATACATAACTGAAATTTAGCTCATAGAATAAATCCGAAAAATAAAAAATGTTGAATATAATATAGGGTAACATTCGAAAGGAAATAATTCCCAGTTTCTATTTAATCAGCTATTATGTGCTTTGGTATAAAATATTATGCTTGGAACACAATTCAGTCGTACGTCGTATGAACGTAGGACGTAACGCCGTAAATTTTTAGAAACACGCTTCACTTACCCACAATGCCGTCGTAAACGTACATATTTTGTTTAATTATTAACAGTATGTATTGTTGACCTTTTTTGTTGTTGTGGTTTATATTAGGTTTGGCTTGAGGTTATTTATTATAAATTAAAAAACTATTTAAATTTTTATTTTCAATATTTTTACTTATGTACCCAATATTTCGAGGCAACTCCGTTGCTCATCTTCAGGGGATCAAAAATATATATAAACAAAAAACATAATAAACAGGTTTTCAAGACAAAGTCTTGACAGAAAGAATACGAAAAAACAGAGGAAAAAGGAGGCAACATGTAATTTGAACCACCAGTACTAGTGGTTAAAGATTGATGTTTGACTGTTGGCTAACGGGCACCGCAGTGGTGTAGTGGGTAGAACACAAAGATCTTCTGACGATAGAAAGTGGTGTTTCTTGAAACATGTAAAGATCAACCCGGGTTCAAATCCCAGCTCAGCCAAGAAAAATTAGCAATAAATTTTAATACAAATTCCAAGTTGTAAAATTCCTTCCCTCAGTGAAAATAATTTAATGAAAATTAAATTTAATGAACTCAAGCCTAATTAAAGAATATATATATAAAAAAAAAAAAAAAAATTAACAGTTCAACTAAAAATCAAAATAAAAATTGTTTAAGAACAATACAAGTTTTATTTTATAGAAAAAACACAAAAAACATTTAATTACAAATAACAATAAAAACATACTTATATAAAAAAGAAACTAATTTAAAAGTTTTTTGTCACTGTACTGTAAGTTTTGGAATGCAACTGTCGTTTTGATTGTCAATTTTGTTTATATATGTTTATGGTGTGTTTAAAAATCTGAGCTACGTTCTCAGTGTCTCTTTTGTAGTTTAATTTCTTCTCTTCTGGTAAGTTTATAATGTGTTTAATTTTGATAATAATATTCGAAAAATTCCAACTTTATTCAAATTATGTTTTTTTTTATCCTTTTGTTTTGTTATCAAATATTCAATTTAAAAACACAAAAATATTTTCATTTTATATTTTTAATTTTTTTTTTCTATGACAATACGGTCGTAACCGGCGTATGAAATAGAATTAGATCTATGTCGACGCACGACGTACATTCGCTTTTACGTCCACGCCAGCTATTGTGTGCCTTTGTATAAAATGTTACACGTTTTAATATGACAACGTATCTACGTCAAACGCTACTACGTTTATACGGTGCAATTGTGTTCCTACCGTAAATTGTTTGCGGCGTAATTTTTGATAGATCGGATAAACTTTCGTATTTTTCCAATTTCAATAATCTATTACAATTTTTACCGCCGTTAAAATAAAACTCTCAACTTTGAATAAAAAATTCCAATGTTTGTGTGTTAGTTTATGGTTTGTGTGATTGCAATGAAAAAGTGCGGGTCGCATCGAAGTCCTAAGCAATTTTTTAATAAAAAACACGTATATTTACGAAATATTTAAAGAAAATCATATGAAAAATAATCTTAAAGTATTATATTTTCAATATCAAATAAAATGTCTACGGAAAAAATTATGAAAAGTCCAAATATATTGAATTGAAAAATTACACCTTCACGGACGGTGTGTTTGCGAAATACGTGAAAAAAAATATATACGGATAAGAGAAGTATTAATCTTTTTGTGTGTATGAAGAAATTATAGAAAATTATACAGTGCCACAAAGTGAGTGTGTAAAGTGAAATTTATTCATTAAATCCATTATCCCGCTTTGAAGTCCTATTAAGGTTTCAAGCAACAGCGGCGATTGTTTTACTAAATATTAAAATAAAATGAGATTACAAATCCTCAACAAACGGAATAAAATACAAAAGGTGAATAATGCGTGTGGATAATGTACCCTAGGTTCATATTGGCCAAGTATTACAGAATATTTACTCTTATTAAGTAAGGAAACTGATTGATTGTTAACATACATGGAAATGCACATTGATGAATAAATAGTTTGGGTGTCCAAAAGTATATTAAATAAATTATTTGTGGTTGTGTCCAAGTAAATTGCGGCTCTTACGAGACCATCCATCGGTTACTTTTTTCCGTCGGTCGTTTTTACCATCATGTTTTTTTCGTCTTCATTCGCTATCCGTAAAATCAATTGTATGTGTTCCGTTTCAGCCGAATCAGCAATGTATGTGAAGCTCTATTATCATCTACGTCTGCCCGTTCAACCAGTCTCGTTCTCGTTTTTCATTTATTTTTCTCTATTTTGTCTTCCTTCTTTATCTCCTCGTCTACTTTTTGTCATCCAAATTTGTTTGTTCGTTTATGGCTTTTTGTCTAGTAATTTTGTTGCGTTTCTGTACCTAATTTTGTTCGTGGTTGTTGTTTTTGTTGGCAATTTGGCCTTCCTACGTTTTTTCGGCGCAGAGAATGTAATAATATTGTTAAAGCAAGTGTCAAAAGTTGTGTTGCCGGACGTTTTGTGAAATATAAGGGAAAACTTCAACTGTTTCTTTTTAGCGGCAGTGATGACTGACATTCATATACTGTATTCCAAAAACCGGCACGAATTCATATAAGTTTTGCTTTAAAAATCAAGTTATTGTAATTATTTGTCTTATTTTATTCACTCAGAAAATAAAAAATATCATTTTTGGGTTGTATTTTTTTATTTAGAAAATAATAGCTATGTATTGATTTTTATTTGACCCAGGTAATAAAAATTATTTTTTAATATTGTTTTATATAAAAAAAGTTAAATTTTGCCTTATAATTCACTCAAAAAATATTTTCGTCATTTAGTTTGTAACTCGTTGAATAATCTTCGAAGTGATTAAAAAAATAAATGAATTTTTTGTGTGAAAACAAAAATCAAAAGTTAACTTTTATTATCTCATCAAAAAATATCACTATATGAGATACCTAAACAAGAGCGGCAAACATTGTTTTAAACATCATAGTTTTACTACCAATACATTTTCAATAAAGCAAACCGACAGTGATCTGTCAAATATGATTATCCAGCTCGATGGTGTTAAATTCGGGATCTAAATTTTTGTTTTGCATAAACTGTGAAAATTAGAAGTTTTTTTCTGCTATTACGATTTATAGAACATAAAAAATAAAAATGTTTACGGCAATAAGCTGTTAGTTTTCTACAGAGCTTTAAAATTTGCATAATAAATTATAATATTTGAACAAAATATATAGATAAATTCTTTTATTTAGGAAAAGCACGAAAGTATATTAATAATTAACACAAAGATTTTATTAAAAAAGAAATAAAATTTTTCCAGATTTTAATCGACCTAACAGTGTCAAAAGTAGTATACTATCAAATAGAGCTCCTTTAAAGCTTACTATCGCTATTTTATTTAACAACACTCTTAATAATTTTTTATGTATGAAATTTTATGCAAAATATATATATTTTAATATACTTTTTATCATTAGCGTGGACAATTTTAAAATTCTATGGTATCTTAGAACCAAGCTTCGTAATGCTGGGTACACACATTGCAACCTACATGCTATCTGTTTCAATGCAACCTCAAAATATCAAAGTGTTTGGATGTTGATGCAATCTAGAATGAATGAAAATGAATTTTATTCACTAGATTGCGTAAATGCGTTGCATATTGTGTACCCAGCATAAAAATATAATTTTTGATTAAATAATTAACATTTAATAGTACCAATACATCGATACATTTTTAATGTAATAAATATTTTTATAATATGAATAATATATTTTTATAAATACTATAGTATTTATGTAAAAATATTCAAGACTAAAAACCATTTTCACGCTTTTCCCATAGTCCGTAAAATAACTATTGCCACAAGTAATTTCGTAGGTATTTTGAAGAACTTTCAAACAATAGATATTGGTTTTCATATTATTTGGGTCAGAAATTAAAAATTAATTAAATTAAAATTTAAATCAAAGCTTAATGGATACCGAACTCAGCTTTTTGCTCAACATTTTTTTAATTAGGAATTACATATACAATTTCAAATTATATTCTATCTTAATTAACCGAACAATTGAAACTAAGACCTGTTGTAGAGAAACTGAGCAAAGTCTCCTACTGGAGTCGAACCAGCAAACCTCGCACTTATTGACTGGAACACTGCAAACTAGCCTACCGGTGCTGCCTTTCTCAAAAAAATATATATATATCACATATTTTGGAATTAAAAACTTGCTAAATACCATAGGAAAGTTTAGATGGATAAGTAACAAATATATTATATTTAAACATTTTAGAAAAAATTAAATATATATTCATTCGCATAGCTAATTAGGTTTTTTTTGCAAATGCAGTTTTACAGAAGTATTTGTAAGAACACAATAACCAATAACAAGATGGATAAATTCCAATAACCAATAACAAGATGGATAAATTCTGGCACAGATCTAATTACTAAATATTTATAATGTAATGCTGTCTGCAAAAATATGAAGTGTGATTTTTCAATAAACAAAATTGTGGTCTAAGATGTACTAAAATTTCTTTAAAGATACCTAGCAAATTTTTAAAAAAATCTCGTTGGATAAAGAATTTAAGAAAAATTTGTTTTTCTATATTGCGGCATTAAAGTTAGCTACTTTAATTAAAATTATTTGATTTGTTTCGAAATTTTTTATAAAATTTCCAGCATACGTAATATTTTGAAAACAAAGTGATTTTCTTTGTTGGTCAGCTTAAATAATTTATTTTGGAATTTTTTTTAAATATTTCATTTGAAATAAAATAAAAGAACTATAGAAAATTTATGTCAGGTCTTTTTAAAGTTAAGTTAACATAGGCATATACTGTTTTGACAAATATGTTTTCAATCCGTAGGTATTTTGCTATCTAAATCTACATAAATTATACTGTGTTCTAATTTTTAACTTTTTTCGGGCAAAGCTTCTGATAGCTGATCTTACACTATTACTAGCAGTTTAGTACCTACGCTACTCGGGATTTTCTAAATAAAAATAAAACTTAATTACTGGAGTATTTTGTTAACAACTTAACCCCTGCGCTATCTACCGGGTCAAAATTTTATAAGGAAACTTGGTTTTGTTTTTGTTTCGTATCATAAATACAAAAATTTAAATACTACGACTACAGTGCCTCATATCAGGACCAAACTTAACAGATACCTGGCTGCCGGCTAAAATAATTTGTTGTCCAGGTTTGTTGTCAATCGGTCCAGAGGTTCTTAAATTTTAGGAGCACATATACGGCACAAACGTATTTACCAGTATTTCAAAAACTCGAGCCAATCTGACAAGAACGCCATTCGGTTACTTATATCAAAATTATATATACCAACTGTCAGAATCTGCCCGAATTTGGAAAACCATAGTGTTATTAAGTACAAGAAATAATTAAAATATTTTTAAAATATGCAAAAGAAACAAAACTATGAAAAGACAAATTACACATTTATAGATTTTTTAAATCCGTTATTTCAGTAAATTTTTGGATATAATTTTTTTTGGAATGTGGAATTTAATATATTTTAAAATCTGGCAATATTTATGAATATACATGAAATTGTTTATAGAACTAGGTGGCGCTTTGATTTAGCTTTTTGCATGTGTCGGAATAGCAGATAAAGATGTATGCATAAAAAAAGGAATAAAAGCAATGTCAAAAAAAAAATGAAATTGCTTTTAAAACACAGTTTTACAATTTTTAACGCAATCAATATTAAAAATAACCAATTAAAATATTAAATATATCTAGTTTATGGTAAATTTATACTTTAAAATTAATGCAAAAAATCTTGTACAAGTTTTGCACATAATCTTGTTTACCTTCACTGAGTAAGCAATAATTTATTGTATAACAATCCGGCAACGCTGTTGGTACTTCCAGTAAAAAAAGAGTTGCATTTGCGAAAAACCCTTTAATCTATTACAATTGTTATCATCACATTTCTTTTGATATGTCGTTCGAGAAAATGGCGGCGTCGTCTTCTGCCAAATTTTTTGTACATCAAAATCAAAATAAAGCAGCAAATTTAAATTCTTCCAGTGCTGCTTCTGCATTCGCCGTTGATGATAGTGACGTTGTTGAGTTCATTGAATTTCCATTGTCAACCATAATTTGTCTAAATAATAGCAGTAACTCAATGTCGATTACAAATATTTTCGCTCAAATCAAAAGATATTGCCAATAATATTATGAAAATCAAACAAAAATTACGAGCATTAATAAAAAGAATACACGGCAAATGAAAGAAAATTGGAACAAAAGTAATTAAGTGTGTAAATACATGTGTGGTACAACAGAAATAAAGTGAAAATTTTATAGCAATAGAGACACAACTTATCAAGCCGTGTTGGAAAAAATATCACCATCAAACTCCTCATCTCTGTCATATTGTACAGAAAGTTAGACAGCAACAACAAATGCAATACCAGCTGTGGTGACGGCAAGGATTTTGTTAGACATTTAGCCAGCCAGCCCCTTTCCGCAAGCAATTCCAACAACATTTGCAAATATTCCACTTTAATTTATCTGCTTTTTGTTTTCGATACTTTTATTTAAATATTTTATGCTGACATTGATCAAATGAGAAAGGGGTGAAGTGAAGGTATTTTTTGTATTCGGAGAATAATTTATGTGTTATAATAAACAGGTACGCTCCAACCAACCATTAATCTTTTATAAAAGAAATGTACCTAAACGAAGTTTTTATATATGCTTTTAGCAAACATGTTATTAGTAAAACAATACAATTACAATAGGACTTTAATAAAACAACAATATAAAAAAGTCATCTTAATTAAAGCAACAGCTTCTCTCGTTTTCCAAAATGGGAATAGGTACCTATGTTATTAGACAAATTTAATCAACAATGCAAACACTAGAATAAAATGCAACAACATATTTTTGCCAATGACAGCTTTAACTAACAACAACAAACAACATAAGTTAACAATATAACGATATTTCATTAACAACATGCGTTTTTTATCTCATTAAGTCCAAAGTACCTACTTCTAATACCTACTTCTTTTCTTTTTATTATTTTATTTCTATTTGGTTTGACAATTTCGACAGTTTTCGATAATTATATAGGTATAAATAAGCAACACCGTTTATAAGAAAGTGTTACAAAAATCCCGTTACTTTAAATCAAAGATGTATCATTTATCAACACTAATATGAGATTTTCGTAATTAAGCGGTTTTGGTGCGAGGATTTAAATGGACCTATCGCCAGTTTTATACCTACCAGTACTAAATTTCACAATGCCATAATAGGTTAGGTTAGGTTAAAAAGGCTGGTTCGAAGTAATCTTCACACCCTCACCAAGAGCCCGCTGCTCGCGGAGGAATCTGCTACCTAGCCACCTCAGCCTGCTGATCCCCAACCATAGCAGCCAAAATTTTATATCAATAGGTACTAACATTTATAAGGAAGTTAAGTTTTTTAAAGCTATTTCCGGAATTTGTGATTGTATGGAAGCTATGGTAGGTATAATGTGAGCCGTTTTCATTAAAATTTTTTAGAACGATATAGTTTATATATTTAGGCCAAATAAAGTCTTGATTTTCAATATAATAAGATGGCTTATGGGCACAAAGACTGAAATTATGGACCGATTACGATAATTTCCAATAGGCTTGGTTCTTGGTTGCGCACAAGTTTTACGTAGACTACCAGACATCGGTATACTAAAAGGTGTTCTAAGGCCAATATTTTTGGGTGCGACAAACATCAACACAAACGCATAAAACCCTCTCAACTATGGTGGTGCGGGTATAAAAAAATAACCGCTTAACCGATTTTAAAAAAACAATAACTGGAGAAAAATTCAAGAAATCATGTCTCCATTACAAAAAATTTCTAAAATATCTTTATCAGTTCAAAAGTTACATATCGAGGGCCTATATTCAAAATCCTCTATCTTAAAACACAACTTTTCAGGAGAGCCAAAAAAATGTTTTTTTTTTTCGCGTATTACTTGAGTTATTAAAATTCGGTATTCTACAATATTTTTTAAATCTACTACTGAATCTCCCAGATAATTGGTTCATAAAATTTTGCATTATTGGGGACTTTATGCGATATAGAGGGTTTTGCTTCTCAAAAATATTCAATATGTATGTATGAAAATGAAAAGATAGAGAGTTTTGCATTTTAATAAAAATAAATTATTTTGAATTTATTTATGCTATATGCCAGTGCTTAACGTGACTTATTTAAGATAGTGGCTAATAATACAACATAAGATAAAAAACTTAACAAATAACAATGCTAAACATAAAGTTATAGCAAAAATTTTTTTTTTTTGTTTTTGCTTTCTTAAGTTTGTTTCGAGTTTGATTGGTGTAAATGATCGTAAAAATAATGGTATTCGGGTGGTGAAACGCTCTTAAAATCTCGCAAATTCTTCCACTTATTTGGTTGAATTGAAAGTGGAGCAGAATATAGAGGTTTTGGTTAAATATTTTCTGTATAAGGTTTAATACGAACAGGAAGATCAATGTGATCTGTATCAAAATTTATTTTATATGTTACGCTGCCATCTGGAAGATATAAAAGAGATCTTAAATTAGACACTGTAGGATCGTTTTTTGCTCGTCCTGGTCTAATTGAAAAAAAAGCAAAAGTTTGTCATCGCTGTTATTATTAAAGAAATCATTATTTAAATATTCTGCATCAAACGGCTTTTTCACGATCTCATTGTTAATTTTAACAGTCTTTCTGGCTTTTCTAGTAATTCTAACGGAATCGATTGGCAAGTGTTTAGATTGATTTTTCAACTTAATCTCTATCTTACCTGAAGGCGTTGCTTAAAGTAAATTGCTGATGCATTAATATTGGGACACAGTTTTACTGCTTAAGCGTCCATTGTAAAAACGTGACGTACACCATTCTCAGCTGCGATTTTATCAATACTTTTTGCATACTGTGCACGATTTTTTTTAAATGTGTTGATTATATTCATCAGCTGATACTATTATGTAAGTTTATCAGACGATAATAACATTTTTATTATATACGATTTTAAACATCATATAAATTACTAATTTTTTGACAATTATATGATAGATGACACTTTTAAAGAAGACACTTTTTAAGCAAATTGGCAGATGAAAATTATTTTGAGCTGTGCGTCGGCCCACTGGTAAGGAATTTCATCTCGTTTTACAAAAACGATCGTCAAGAAATTATGATATGAGGATGTTTCTGTTAGTATTGTGTTGGTACTTTTTGTCGTATTACCAATACTATGGCACGGTTTGAGTAAAAAACATATTTGAGCATAAAAATTTGACAAACGCCAAAGAAAACATGTCACTTAAATGAATTTTCCAGCAGAATAAAGACCCAAAACACATCCTGCTGTGCAAAAGATTGGTTTCTTAATTAATTTGAAAACTTTTGGGGAAACTCAAAACAAAGTATTAGTAAGCAAACATTTAATAATAAAGATAAGCATTTTGTTCAATAAATGTGGAAAGAAATTCTTTTAAATACCTGCCGTTAACTATTTAGCATTTTGCCAAGGGGATCACAGTATATAAATTTAAAAATCAACTGTAAAAAAATTAGCTTGACCCTAAAAAATAGACAATTTTGTTACAAAAACTAGAAAACTAGTGGCGGAATGCACATATGGGCATTTCCTGATATAACAATATAGAACACAAAACTTTTACTAGCTCTATGTTAAATGCAAAAGAAGGATTTCATCTAGTTTAAGTTTTCATAATGATAGTTATAAACATGCGGTCACGAACGTACGCAAAACAGTAGTGCAATGTAAAAATCTGCGTAATGGAACGGAATTTACAAAACTGATTAATTTAGTTTAAAAGTGTATTAATGACCTACATCCATCCAGTATTTACAAAATCCAATATCTCTATTGGTTTTTGTTTAATTGGCTTATGTACCGGTCGAGTACGTACGGGTCGCGAACGTACGATTTCTCCATACATACATATGTTTTTTCATTATTATCACCATGCATTTTCCAATAAATATCTTCAAATTTCCTTAACAAAAAACTCAACACTCAATTTACAATTTACAATTGATTGTAATGGAGAGATTATGAAGAAAGAGTACAAATATAACATATTTTTTGCATGTAAAATAATTATAAAAAAATGTCTTTAAAAGTAGCTTAAAAAGAAATATTTTCCAGTTTCCAGTCCAATTTCCTCAAGTTAAACAGCAGAGATATGCTATGGAGCCATTCTATTATAAAAACATAGAATTTTTTTTATAATAATAATCTTTCACCCTTATCGAGGTATTTAAGATTTTGCACAAATTCGTTCTATATGGCTAGAAATCATACCAAAAAATTTCGTGAAGATTGGTCCATAAGTTACCATAGGCCCCATATAAAGTCCACTCTCAAAAACCATTTAGTACGCATAAAACCACAACAAATATTGTTTTTGTAATAAATTTTGGCCTGTTTCTGTTTTATACGACAAGAAATGACACTGTCAACTTTCTTGCAGATCAGTCCATAATTTACCATAGGTCCCATATAAAGCTCACTCGGGAAATATTCTAACTGTAGGTGGAGGGTATCAAAGATTAAACCAAGTATAGCACTCTAAGGACGGGTTTTTGAGATGGGGATTAAGTTTAAACTAAGTTTAACGTTCTCTGCAACTCGGATTTTCCGGTGACATTTGATTTTTTGTTCTATTATTTCATTAAAGACCCACATTTTAAGCAAGACTGCGCTGTTCCGGCAACATTTTGTTTTAAAACTTTGTATTGGCGGCACAAATCAATTTTCAGATTAACTAAACCTAGTTTAACTGAGATCTCAAAAACCCAGCCTAAGGCTGTGTTTTTAAAATGTGGTTTAAGTTTAAACTTAGTTTAACGTAGTCTGAAACTCGGATTTTTCCAGCGAAATGTGATTTTTTTTTTTTATTATATCATAAGGGACCACCACTTTAAGCAAAACTAAGCTGTTGCGTCAAAATTTTGTATACAAACTTGGTAATGGCGGCACAAGTCTGTTTTCAGATTAACTAAACCTAGTTTAACTGAGATCTCAAAAACCCAGCCTAACTTGTTAACTAAAAATACAGCCATTTTTAGTTGTAAAGAGTTGGCATCATTCGTATAAACATTTGAATGCCATTAAAGTTATTTAATAATTACTTTATCTAAACTAATAAAATAGCTTAACTTTTATTAAATTAACTTTTTAAATAACGTGTACCTGTGATAATAAGACACACATATACTGCTAATTAGAGGCATAGCCAGATGTACATACATATCTTTGAGTTTGAATTATAAACTTATTTTGACCAAATAAACAGAATATTATGATCTCAATTCTATCGGTTTTTTTTTTAAATTATTTATAAATACATAACATTTTTTTTGGCATTAATATGTTTTTAAATATGATTCTGTTTGCGAGTTGCAAGTACATGGCGCAACATGAGGTTCAAATTCAACAGGCGCTTGCAGTAAATCAGGCTGCCTTCCAAGTGCTATATCGTTTCTGGTTTATGTGTATAGACCTGGGACTTTACATATTTGCAAGAGTAAATTAGCCAAATGTTTTTTTTTTTAAGTAAATTTATTGTATCACGCGCTCTGTGACATGGCGGCACCATCCTTCTGAAACCACATGAGTGCAGTACTAATGCCTTCAAATTGAGGCAGGAAAAAAATTAGAAAGCTTGTCCCTTTACCGCTCACCGTTAACTGCAACGTTCAGATCTCTATTACATATTTGTGAATACATATTAGACTGGTCGCATCTTGTATGGGATTTTTTTTTTTTTTTAAATTTAATTGTTTGCGCTGCTTAAAATATGAGGTTTGGTGTAAGAAATCATGATCTAATTTTTCCGGTGCCTAGCCGTGCCGGGTGGGGCCCAAAGTTCCCCATATTATAAAAAAAACATCTTTTCTATCAGATCTTTATAGTTATACAAGTTGAAAAGCCGAAAATAAAAAATTAGCTTCGTTACGATCTTCCGCAGAGAAAGTACTTCAAGTGTGCCAAATTTCAGCTTCCTATGTAATCAGATGGCTTCAGAAAGTTGCGGAAAGAATAGGACATACATGCAAACATCCTGACATACTTAGAAATAATATATCGTATAGATAGATTAAAGTATTTGCTGTTTAATATTTTAGTATGATACGAACGAAAGATTTTTAACCTAATTCTGTGTGTGTTATTTCGAAAATTAAGGATGTTGCACAACATATGTTCGCGCAACTCAAAAACGCTTTAGCTTATTGAAAAACTAAAAAAACCGAAATTCCGCAATAAAATTTACTTTAAGAAAGTTGAAACTTTTTTCTTTATGTTGGCTTTGGTTTTCGATATATACCGTTATTTCGAAAATTAAGGAGGTTGCACAACATATATTCGCGTAACTCAAAAACTCTAGCTTATTGAAAAACTATAAAAAACCGAAATTCCGCAATAAAGTTTACTTTAAGAAAGTTGAACTTTTTTTCTTTATGTTGGCTTTGGTTTTCGAGATATACCGTTATTTCGAAAATTAAGGAGGTTTCACAACATATATTCGCGTAACTCAAAAACGCTTTAGCCTTTTGAAAAACTAAAAAAAACGAAATTCCGCAATAAAATTAACTTTAAGAAAGGTAAAACGTTTTTCTTATATGCGCAGTCGTTTTAGAAACAATAATTTTTTTATTAAAATTTCGGAATTTTTGTTTTTAAAAATTCATAAAAAATTGAAAAATGCAGATTTGCTTCTAATTTTATACAGTCATATAAAAAACAACATTGCAAACAATACAAGCTATAAATGATTAAAATCTGTTAACAACTTTTGATTTTATGTATTCCCAAAAGACGAAAAATTTATATGGCGGTTTAATAAAATTCTTAAATTAATTAAAATTTTTCGTCTTTTGTGAATACATAAAATCAAAAGTTGTTAATTTATAGCTTGAATTTGTTTGGATGTAATTGTGTGCCGACAAAGTCTTAAGGATTTTATCATCGTTCCAAATGCGGTCATTCTGTTTAATAACATAGCCGAAGGCTTCACAATTGAATACAATTTCCAAATTAACTATGATTTTAAACAAATATTAGCAATTCGCAAAGGTTGCTTTGCCAAGACAAACCGAACTCAGAACTACCAAATCAGCTTGCAGAGAAGACAGTGCTGCAAATTTTAAGTTCCCGGCCTATAAAAAACACATCCGTTACTTCACCAGTACAGTTGACTATAAATCTTCTTATTACCACAATGGAAAAAGTAAATTGATAAATCCGCTCAGCTCTTCGTATCTACTAGGGTATTCATTTAATTGACCTTTTTCTTTAATTGGTTAATCGCTCGATTAATTAACCGAGGTTTTGGGTTAATCGGTTTATAATCGGTTAATTTTGTTTTTGATCGGTTAACCGATTAATAAAGTTTTTTTTATAAATTAAGTAATTTCAATATATAAAATGCATTAATTGTTTATAATTTGGAGTTTATCATTAAAAAAACAATGACATACCAAACATTACAATTCTTGAACTAATGACAATTCATAAATATGTAATATGCATTTTTCAATTAATACACAAGGTGTGCTATCAAGTCATATCGTCATAATATCCTAAATAATATTTTACAATTGTTTAAAATAAATTTGTTTGTGTTTCAAACAAAATTAAAATTTTAATGCTGTGTTCACTGATTCGTCATAACTGTACAGTAGAAATCTAAATTATAATCGGTAGCCCACAACAGTCATATCGTCGGCTTAATTTGCAAAACCGCTAACTCACTTTTAGCACTCTTTACAGGAGAGTCAAAAAACTTTTTATTTTTGGTATTTGCAGCTTGATAGAGAACTAAAAATACAGTTAGTTTTACACACTTGAAGACTTAAATAGAACAAAAACCGCATGCAGGTAGAATACCTTTCTCTACCACACGGCATCAAAATCTCAATTTACATAAAAAGTGAATTTAGCCGGTTTGCATATTAAGCCGACGACATTTCTTGTAATTATTTTATGACATAAGACTTCATGACTACCTTGTGAATACCCCAAATATTTATTTATAAAAAAATAAACTTCGGAAATTTCATTAGTTATTTGAATAGTTAAAGAAGATCTTATTCTTTTCTTTAGTTTTGACAAAACTTGACTTAGAAAAATTCTTTCACTTATTTTCCAGGATTTCTCTAAACATATAAAATACTCCATTATGCCATTAGAGTTTTTTTTAAATTTTTAACACTTCTAATTGTTTCGGTTAATTCTGTTAAAAGACTGATATGAGAAGATATAAGAAGAAACAAATAACTAAACACATACATATAAAAAGTACGTGAAACAAAAAAATGTGTTGGCAATCAAAAATTTAACCCATTTTTCGCCACACTCCTGTTGATCGATGATGAAGATAAAAAAAAACATTGAAAAATATTGTAATTTAAGTCACCGGTCGGCGGAAAATGTGTTTAAATGAAGATCACTGAACACCTTCTTTGTTTGTATGAAAACATATTTTCTAAACACTTACATTTTGTATATGAACGGAAACAAATAATTAAAAACACAAAAAAATATGTTATAATACAAGAAAATATTGAAAATTTTGTTGCATCGGTTAATCGACTGAAATGAAGCGGTTTAATCGTTAATCGAAAAAAGCCAATTTGAAATTAACCGATCATTTAATCGGGTAGTAATTAATCGGTTAACCGATTGACGGTTAACCGAATGAATACCCTAGTATCTACCAAGTTGTTGCTAAGCTTTTCTTTTCATCTGTGTACCATCATACATAGGTTTCTCAACCCTTTTCTTAACGTTCATAGCTTCTAGTTATGTCGCATTCACAGAAGCCATTGTTTTGCCCTAAACACTATGAAATTACACATTAAAGAATTTGAATAAGGGATGGCTATTTGTTAGTACTGATGAGAATCCACATTGATTACATTTTTTTCTTAATAAAATTTAAATTGTTCCAAAAAAAAGCTTAAGCGCCATCATTTTAAATTTTCGTTTTTTTAATAAATGCCTCTATTGGCAACACTTGCATCATCTCCTAAAATATCATGGTCACCTTACCTTACCGTTACGATTTTATAGCAAAAATAATTTTATCTTAAGCGACAACCTTCATACAACATTTTTTTGAAATAAAATAAAAATAAATTTTGCTTTTGTCGCTTAAGCGTTAAAGACTCGATATATTCAATTTATTTAATAAAAAATATTTTATCTGTAAATAGCATTTAACCTGCTACTTCGTTAGGTTTAAACAAAAAAAGAACCAAAATTTTTCATCTTAGAGGTTTTCATTCACTCAGGATCCTATAATTATACCCACACCACAATAGTGGAGAGGGTATTATGCATTTGTGCTGATGTGTGTAACGCCTTAAAATATTGGTCCTAGACCCACCTTAAAGTATACCGATCGACTTAGAATCACTTTCAGAGTCGAACTAACGATGTCCGTCCGGCTGGCTGGCAGACTGGCTGGCTGGCTGTCCATGTAACCTTGTACGCAAAGTACAGGTCGCAATTTTGAAGATAATTTGATAAAATTTGGGTCATAGGTTCTTATTGGCACAAGGACCAAGCCTATTGGGCAGAATCGTAGGACCACGAGAGAAGAGAGGGAGAAATTTCTTCCTCTCAGAAACCATCAAACCGATTTTAATAAAATTTAAAACATAGATAAATCCATATTTGTACGGACACATAAGCTATGCATTTTTAAGAAAATAGGACCACGAGGGGAGATAGGGGCAATTTCTGTCTCTCAAACCGATTTTAATGAAACTTAAAACATATATAGATCCATATCTATATGGACACATAAGCTATACAGTTTTTCAAAAATAGGACCACAAGGGGAGGTAGGGGGAAATTTCTGCCTCTCACAAATTTTCAAACCGATTTGAATGAAGTTTATAAACATAGATAAATCCATATTAATATGGACACATAGCATGATGTGTTATTAAATTCTGTGGTGTAGGGTATCATATGATCGGGCTTGACCGACTATACTTTCTTACTTGTTATTATTCAATATTAAAGAAAATTCAAAAGTACCACACGTAGAATGGAGCAGTAATGCTAGAAACATAACTGGGACGAACGAAGAATTATTGGCAACGAATATTCGTCGTCAGAAATGGAACACATTGGTATGTATGAAAAAATCACACACAGCAGGGGTGTTCTGGAAATCGAAAACGCAACACGCAAGAATTTGGAAGTTATTTTTAATATACTTACAATCTAATTTTCATAGTTTTTATACCCACAGTTTTTATACCGATCTACTCAGAATCACTTTCTGAGTCGATCTAACGATGTCCGTCCGGCTGGCTGGCAGGCTGGCTGTCCATGTAACCTTGTGCGCAAATTACAGGTCGCAATTTTGGAGATAATTTGATAAAATTTGGGTCATAGGTTCTTATTGGCACAAGGACCAAGTCTATTGAAAATGGTCCGAATCGTAGGACCACGAGGGAAGATAGGGGGAAATTTCTTCCTCTCAGAAACTATCAAACCGATTTTAATGAAATTTAAAACATAGATAGAACCATATCTATACGGACACAAAATGTATAAATTTTTAAAAAAAATCGGACCACCAAATGCAATTACACATTATATATGGTACATTTATTGTTTATATATTGCATATAGTTAAATATGGGCATTTCCGTCAAAAGGTGACCGAAAATTTAAAAGTTATTAAGATTATTTTACGATATTGTTATAGAGAAATATTTAGAATTTACTAATTTTATAAATTTACCCATAAATTTGTTCACTTAGCTGAACAATCAGACTGCAAAGTTGTGCAAAGTTGTGCAATGTTGTGTGAATGTTTTATTGTATGTTTTCTTAAATATTTATCTTTCTTAAAAGTGGTGATATTTGATAAAAATTATTCCAAAAAAATTTTCTTACATGGTCTGTAATCTAAGGAAGAGTTCAAAGAGAAATATGTTATTCGGATTAACGGTAAATTTTTATTTTATTTTAATCACTATTCAGTTTAATTATTACGGAAAAAATTTCACGTTCGAAATGCCACGTATCGATCCAGATTTTGGCTTAAAAAAAAGAAAATGCAGAAGATTTTGGAATCAAACCAAGTCATTTTAATGTTACATTGCTACGTAAATTCTGAAAGTAGTTGACTAAAAAATTGTGCCAGGTTTCGCTGAATTACGCCTTTTTATACATTGCCACAAAAACTACTTTGTTTTTTTCACGATCGAACCGCTACTTCTTTTGCCATTATCTTTGACCTAGAATCGCTCCCGCCATAAACTTTAGCATATGTAACAGTGCTTTCTTAGTGCTATAATTTAAGGGGTAAGAGAACGTAAAAATATATTTGTTTAAAATGTTATTGCATTTTTAATGCGTACGACTGTCACGTTCAACACTTTGGAATTACCCATATATAAAATAAGTAACTGTATAACAAAAATGTTAAGCTATTTTTTGAGTTTAATGAAATAAATTTTAAGTTTAAAGTGCGAGTTGATTTACATAATGGAAAAATATCTTGTGTAACTTTAATAGTTCGTTCCGCGCATATTTTACTACGCTGTTGAAAATGATCACTGTTTCATATAATAACAGCCAAACAACTCATCTATCACAACATATATAATTTGCCATTTAAATTTAGTTTATTAAAAAAACCGCGAAATAGGGTCATAAATCTACTTAAATCTACTTAATTTAAAAAGGACCGTTTTCTATTTGGAGTCGTACGTATAATTATATGTGCTGTCAGATTAATTTTTAAGTGTAAACGTATAATAATCGGAAAGTAACCCGAACTTTTTGTAGTTTGATTTTGACAGTGTGTCGAGGGTTATTCTTAAACTCCAATTTTAGACGGAGTACGTATGACTGTAGATGCGGTGACAAAAAGTTAAAAAAAAAAGTTTTTATCCGTTTACTCCCCAAAATTACAAAATTACAAAAAAGTACCAGTCACCTGTCCACTAATTTGTATAGCCTCCACCGAAGGAAAAAGGGTATTCCGTTTGTAATTTCCCATACAATGTACATATTGATCTTAGACCCTATATTTATTCTGGGTCCTAATAAGAAGCGAAGTTTATTTGACGATGTCCGTGTGACCGTTGAACTGGGCTTTCCGATTTTGTTGATCACAAATGGCTGAGATATGAACAAAAAAACCACGACTGCCTCTAATTTTACCCATAAATCCCTTGTCGTTGTTTTTTTTATTTTTTTAGAGAACGGCAAGAGCCAAAGTTTCGAAATTAGGTACAAGCATCTTGGTTATCAACACAAAACATCCGACAAAATGTGAAAAAAGGATTTATTTATATTTATATAAATTTCTGTTCTTATCGCACCATGGTGAATGGTGAATTTCCAAAAATCCCGTTTTAGTGAATCGATTTGTCGAAAGACCAAACTTCAACTCTTTATTATCAAGATTTTTGTATGACGTGCTAAATTCCCAATTTTTCATATTTGATAAATACACTGAAATTTATTGTTGAGGGAAAGCTAGCTTCTATGCGCATTTAACTGGTTGCTTAGGCCAGATCATCAGGAAACATTTTCCAAAGATTTTAGAAAAGCTAAAAATCTTATACAAATAAAACCCTAAAGCGAATAAGAATTTTAAACACTCAAAGTTTTGCTTGTAACAATATCAATGCTTAAACAAAACACCAACAATAAACAGTGAGTCTGGGATCACACTATGAAAGTTTTCTTTCAGAAAGTCTGAGCTTATGGGTGAGAGAGGAAGAGACCATGCTGCTATTCTCTCCCCTCTCACCAATAAGCTTACACTTTCTGAAAGAAAACTTTCATAGTGTGAACCCAGACTGAGTTTATCTTTTCTTACATCCCCCTACAATTGGTTGGGTTCTTTCCGACTCGAATTGTAGTTGTGGGTGGGTAAAAAGAAAAACAAAATTAAAAAACAAATTGTTTCATTCTATTGCCTTCGCAAGAAAACAACAAAAACAACCAATTTGGCAATTCAGTTTTCTGCACGGGCACATGCAAGTATATTGTCAAAGTTATTTACGGGAATACAGCTTCAGGCGATTAGACTGTGCGATGATGAAACAGTCAGTAACGTTACACTTTTAAATATATATGTAGATGTAATGTATAAGAATTGAACTAAGAAACGATTCTAAAACTTGTTATTTTATTTGTGAGTTTTGTTTAGATACTATCTTCGAGAAATCTCGAGAGCAAACGACAAGTTTAAGACTTCTGGGTCTTTTCACGTAGCTCATTTAACACAGTACTACTGCTTTGGTAAAGTCTTTGGCAAAAATGAGAAAGTGCTTAAGTTGACTTGAGCTAAATTTGAGTACATTGGCATAGAGTCTATTATTTTTTTAAGATATTGTAGCAAAACGACTTTTAGCGTATCTTTTTTCAATGTGCAATAACATTTGTAATAACAACTTAAGTTTATTCTCGATCTGCAATATTAATAATATTTAGGTATAAAAACTTAAAAAAACTGTAACCGCAAAGTAGTGGAGATTATATTAGAATATAAGTTAATTTTAAAAATCAACTTTAAAGTTTAAAATTGTTTAAAGGGCGTTATTCCGTTTGTAATTTCAATTGAAAAGATGCGAGTCTTTATTTTGAAACTGGGTTTCTGAAGAATTTATATTTTCAGCTATTTTAATATTTTTGTGATTAAAATAAATGTGGAACAAAAAAGCTGTCAAAATTTAACACGTTTAAGTTATTAAATCAACAACTTTGGAGTTGTTGCGTTTGGATCCAAGACTGTGGTGTATTTATTTAAATTTTTTTTTTATTTATTAAGTTTATTTTCAATTTAATTCATTACAATAGGTGGCCTCAGCGCCTAGTCGCATTTTTGAGGCAAGTTTTCAACATATCTTTAAATTACCGCTTTTTGCCAAAATAAATTTATTTGTACAAGTTACATATAATAATCACAAAACTATCTAATTTTATGAACGATAACTATTACCACTGCTATGGAAGGAAATTCGAAGCATAGGTATAGGCCGGAAATGCACCACAGTTTACAATGAGGATATTGAGGTGGACACCCTAAATAGTAAATTTGTTAATATAGATATTCAACCTCCCTCCGGAAACGTCTATAATAACCTCTGTTATGTACCAGTAGAAACTTGTTTTTATTTCCGTTGCGTAGACCAGTTCGAGGTTTTAGAAAGTATGTTGGCTGTTAAATCAAATGCCACTGGTATGGACAATATACATCCCATCTTTCTGAAAGCTATTATTCCCAAAATTCTACCTTTTTTGACACATGTATTCAATACGGCTCTTGCAAAATCAGTATTTCCTCAAGGATGGAAACTTTCTAAAAATTATTCCCATTCCCAAATCCAACAACGATTTTCGAACTATCGCTATCCTTCCTTTTCTATCAAAGGTAATGGAAAACTTATGTCTAAGCAAATAAATGATTACTTGAACATCAATAACATTTTATCGGAAAAATAATCTGGCTTTAGGAAAGGAAAAAGTTGTATAACAGCATTGGCAGATGTAGTTGAATCTCTGCGGATGAAACTTGATAGTAATAATGTATCATTTTTAATTTTATTGGATCACAGTAAGGCTTTTGTCACTGTCGATCACGGTATTCTTGCGAAAAAACTTGAAAAACTATTCAACTTTTCTAGTTCTGCTTGCAAACTTATATCATCATATCTCGATAACAGATCCCAAATTGTACACTATAATGGTCACTTTCGAATCCTTTCACAGTCGTCAGAGGTGTTCCACAGGGATCAATCCTTGGACCTCTTCTGTTTTGTTTGTACATTAATGATCTACCAGACGTTCTTAAAAGTAGCGAGATTTTGGTTTGGCACATATGCCAAAAAGTCGGAGTGGAGAAAAACGACAAAGAAGATTTACATGAAGATTACTCAAATTGTACCCGATAGAATTTTTTTATATCTTTACCACTGCTTCCGGTATATGTTTTGAAGAAAAATGCAAATTTTTGCGCACTTTCATGAATAAACTTAGAATTTAATAGTATTTTTTTGAAAATGAAAAATACGACACTTTTCTAAAAAAAAATTAAAAAAGTGGCTTTTTGTGCTGCATACGTATACTTATTGCTTTGTATTGAGTAACTTGTTGTTGAGATGAATTTTTTTTTATAGTTTTTTTATTTGATTTTACTTTACAAAAACAGAAAAAACAGTTCTACTGTTATGAAAAGTTACATAAAAAGCCACAAATTAAACAACTTAAATAATGCAAAAGTAAAAAGAAAATTTAAAACTTAATATTGAGTAATTTTTTATAATAAGCTTTATCAACACGTGGAAGAAATATAAGCAAGTCTTTTATGTCTTTTTTTTATCCCTGGAAATAAATGATGGTTTCGATATTTTCAAAACATTCGTCAACAAATTCTCAGGAGTTTTCAAACAATTTTTTGATGCAGACTTAACCAAAATTGCATTTTTATATTTTTCCTCTCTCGTCGAAGTTTCATATATATTATTTCTAAAGCACTTTTTTTTTGCCGGTTGCAAATATCTCCCATACCACCTCATCAAATTTAATGAATGATATCTCATTTTAAAGCTTATTTCTAACACTAATGACGAAAAATAATTTGAAATATATTTTTGTTTGTATTAAGGATTCATACGGGCAAAAAGTTAACGATGATCATGTCATTACCTCTAACATTGTATTCAAAGAAGTATTATAAAAGCATTTAAACATATGTTTGTATGTATGTAAGTATGTATGATAAATATTATGATTTCTAATATTTTTATACTTTTAATAAAATGTATTGAAGCTACCAAAATTTCTATTAATTATTTTCATTTTATGTTACAAAAATGACAACTAACGGTGCGAAATATTCGCACGGGTCATCTAGCTATAATATATACATAAATCATTATTTTAACTGTATAGAAGTACTTTAATTTTAGCAAAAGGGACTTCGAAAGTCCATTTTATTTGCTTCCAACGAGTATGTGCGAAAATTTTCCGGAAGCATTTCCATAACTTTAAGTTTTGTTTTATTATTTGGCATTGTTTTAAGCAAATTTAGTAAATGAAGAGGACTATGCATTTCAGTATTCTTTAAGTACCGGTCAATAACACCATGGACACAGTCCACTTCTTGAATTAAAGAATGTCCTGGTTCTGAAGACTTTTGTATTACGGCATCAATATTATTTTGTTTAAAGAACATTTTGATTGCGGTTGCGTTAATTTGATTTTTATTTTGAGGTACGCAAGAATCGCTCCATAATGTCAAAGTTTTAATAAGTGGATAATCTTATTAATTCATTTAAAATTTTAATTTAAGCACTAGCAATATTGTTACCACTCCGACCACTATGAGCTTCCGTCAAAAAAGCACAATAAGTAAAAGTTGGTATATATTACATAATAATGGTTGCTGTAAGATTAAACATATTTAATTTTCGTTTGTAGTAAAATGTTGAAGCATTTCCCTTAGGTAGTCTAAAAACACAAATAATAGCAAACCGTACACTTGGTTGGGTCCATTATAAAACTATTTTTCACAAATTTATTTTCTTGTTGTCATTTTACTTTGCTTTTGCTTTAACTACTTTTTTTCTTACGGCAATGCTGCAAAGCAACAGTAAAATATATTTTGTACGTTTTTGTATGAAGAATTTGCTGCAATCGCCAAACAATGGCTTGTAGAGCAAAACAGTACTTAACAAATTTTGAAACAGTTGATATGCAGCAAAATTAATGCTTTATATCTCAGAAACCATAAAAATTTTCGCGAAACAGGTTTTTGATTTAGAAAGAGGGTATTAAAAAAATATATTCCTCATACCTAACTCATTTTTTTTTAAAAATGGTCGGTGGGTCAAACCAGTAATGAGCTGACGATATGTATGCTGATGATGTTCAGCTTTATAGTAGTGCTAGTTTATGTGATGTGCAATCGTGTATTTGCAATATAAATGATGATTTAAATAGAATTTATAATTGGGCCATGGAAAATGGATTAGTCCTTAACCCCCTTAAGTCGAAATGTATTTTTCTGTCTAAATCTTCAAAAAATTCTAGAGTTCTTCACGATAATATTGAAATAAAAATTAATAACAATGCTATAGCCCTAGATAGCACATCAAAAAATCTCGGCGTTACCTTTAACAGTCAACTAACTTGGTCAAATCATATAAACTCGGTCGTTGGAAAAGTGTACGGAATGCTGAGAAATTTATGGGTTGTAAAAAGTTCAACACCTTTTAAAATAAGAATGCTGTTAGCCAAAACGTATTTGATTCCAGTTCTGCTATACGGATGTGAAATTTTTGCAAATTGTGACAGTGTCGACTTTCAAAAATTAAATGTTACCTACAATAATATTGCAAGATATGTATTCAACAAAAATAGCCGTAAAAGCATATCAATGTTTTCATATCAAATTTATGGAATGAATTTTAAAAATCTTTTGCAATTTAGATGCCTTTTATTTTTACATAAAATTATTACATCCAAAGAACCAAGCTATCTTTATAATTAACTGCAATTTGCCAGATCAAATCGTGGAAACAAATTAATTCAGCACAGGTTTGTTAGCCTTATGTCGGAACGACAGTATTTTGTTTTTACAATCCGTCTTTGGAACGCCCTTCCAACCCACTTTCAACTCTTAAGCAACGCAAACACATTTAAAAAGAAGCTATTAGAAATACTTGGTTAATACCTTATACCTTAATTTTTGTAATAATCTTTACTTTTTTGTATTGGTTATAAAAGTTTTTATCTATGTACTTTAATATTTTACATTTTTAATAATGCACTTTCTTTGCAATGAATCTTTTAAAAATATGGGTATGAAAATAATATTATATTCTATTTTAAAACATTAAGCAAGAAAACTTTAATGTCGGTTTTATAATCGCACAAATATTATATACATAGGTACAATAGATATTAATACCACAAATATTAATTTTATTCCATTATGATGGACCCTTATGATACCTTATCATATATATTATTTCTAAAGCACTTTTTTTTGTCGGTTGCAAATATCTTCCATACCACCGCATCAAATTTAATGAATGATATCTCATTTTAAAGCTTATTTCTAACACTAATGACGAAAAATAATTAGAAATTGAAAAATAAATATTTTCATTGATAAAAATTATATTTTAAAATGTATTGAAGTTACTAAAATTTCTATTAATTATTTTCATTTTATGTTACAAAAATAACAACTAACGGTGCGAAATATTCGCACGGGTCATCTAGTCCACCAATGTTAATATTATGATCAATTTAGACAGAAACATGTATTTCAAGTCATAGCATAAAATCACCGCTTTGTGTAAGGTTAGGTTCCATGGGCAGCTATCAACAGACAGCTCACTTGGGTCCTTTATTGGTCCCCTTGTGATACCCAGCGCCAATGACCATCATACAGAGCAGTTATTCAAATGGCATCACTGCAGAATCCAGCCACTTTGTCCTCCTAATGAAGAGATCTCAGTTCTGTCTCAGATAGATCCTAAAGGCAGGCAAACACCGGTTTCCCCAGGCATTCTTCCCTTATACCCCGCAACCCAGGGCATTGACAGAGAAAGTGAAGCACAGTCTCCTCCTGCTCATCCTGACAACTTCTGCAGTAGTCGTTGAATTCTAGAGCCATTCTTTCAGCATGAGTCCCCACCGGCCAGTGCCCATTCAGAACCGATACGACTGTCCTAATCTGGTCCCTTTTGAACCTAAGTAGAGAGCTAGTTCTCCGTTCATCATAACCAGGCCATAATAGCCTGGATATCGAGCAGGTGGACTCACTAGTCCACCGCATCTGCGCAACTCTATAAGACCCGCGCCTGATAAGTAATTTACAGTGAGCCATTGGAAGTCCAACAAATTAATCAATGAATACGTCATCCATGCGGCCACCTTGTTTGGCCAGCCCATCTGCCACTGGATTACCCGGGCACTCCGAGTGACCTGGTATCCATATTAGCGTTACCCTTGAATGTTTCGCAATCTCATTCAAAGACATCAGACATTCTAAAGTTAATCTAGATGTCGTATGGACACCCGCTAGGGAAGCAAGGGTAGCCTTGCTGTCAGTTAATATACGTATATCTCCCGATATGCGACGATACCTCAGCCAATTTGCCGCCCGCCTTATAGCCGAGATCTCCGCCTGCAGGACACTACATCTATCCGTCAGACGAAAGGAAACTCTCACATCCAGTTCCTCTATGTCGAAACCTCCGCCAGCTCTTTCACCCCTCCTCGAACCATCAGTATAAACCCGTAGGGTCAGTTCGTGGTGAGTACCCGACAGCGCATTGCCATGCGCCATCCGTGTCACGAACCCCGCGTCAGTGCAAGGCATCGGGGTGCCATAGTCCACACCATTAGGAAAAGTCGAACTTTTGATTATCCCGGCGTGTCCATATCACGGGGCGACCAACCGAGCGCCGCGTTCAGCCGTGTCGCTGAGCAGTTCAGTATCGTAAACAGCGCCCTCGTGGGGGTAGATCGCATTGATCCCGTGATCATCAACGCGACAAGTCTATGTACCTTCTCAAGCATTTCCCTGTGCCTGCTCTTATCCAACGCAGGCCATCATACAACGACCCCGTAATACAGAGTCAGCTTTACTACAGCCTCAAAGATCCAATTAACACACCACGGGCCCATGTCCCAGTTTCTGCCGATTGCACGCATATATGGCAACTATTGCCCTTTCCACTCTCATCCGGCCTTTTTGTCCCCATGACAGCTTACTATCCCTAACCACGCTCTGATACTTGGCACTGTGATAGATCTGAACCTCGGAAGCCTGAAGTCCTCGGTCCTGTACTTCCTCGTAAAGAGTACCAGTTCCGTCTTGGACGGATTGACACCCAGCCCGCATGACGCGCTTCAGGTGCTGAGTACCTTCAGAGCAGCCTGCATACACTGAGACATTATGTTCAGATATCTCCCCGTGATGGCTACCGCAACATCATCAGCATACACCACTGTTTTGATCCTCATGTTGTCCATCTTCGTCAACATGGTATTCATAGTCAGGTTCCACAATAGTGGGGATAGAACCCCCCTTGGAGAGTACCCCTGTTCACCAGTCTTTGAACACTGGTCTCACCTATCGTAGAGCAAATGACCTTATTCCTGAGTAGATTGTCCACAAATCTACATATGCCAACGTCGATCCCCAGGCTCCTCATGGATGTCACAATAGAGTCCGGGTTGACATTGTTGAAGGTCCCCTCAATATCGAGAAAGGCCACGAGTGCGTACTCCTTAAATTCGAGCGATCTCTTAATAGTTCCCACCATAGAGTGAAGAGCCGTCTCAACAGATCTTCCCTTTGTGCAGGCATGTTGGGAGGGATGGTCATCCTAAAATGTATATCAATAACTCTTTCAAGAGTCTTAAGAAGAAAGGATGCAAGACTAATCGGTCTGTAGTCCTTTGGTTCAGTGTGAGAAGCCTTACCTCCTTTGGGTATAAAGACCACTATACACAAGCTCCAACTTACCGTGAGATACGAAAATCTAGTGCACCCCCTGTATATACCCATCAGCCAGGGTATGACCAGGGTCGAATTCCTCTGCAGGTCCGCAGGTATTATACCATCCATACCCGGAGATTTATATGGGCTGAAGCTATCGACAGCCCACTTGATCCTATCATAGTCCAAAGGAATGGACATAGGAGTGGGTGTCGACTACCACACCTGATCCCGCAAGCTCCCTTGGGAATTTCCAGGAAAGTGAGTGACAATCAACACCTCAAGTGTTTACCGACTATTCGTAGTCCAACAACCACCCAATTTCGGACATAGGTTGGGACAACCGGGTTCGAAGCCATTACTTTACGTAAACGGTTCGTCTCAGAGGATCCCTCCACGCCGCTACAGAAGTTCCTCCAAGCGTTCCTTTTCGCCGATCTAACCAAGTTTCTGAACCTATTCAATGATGTCTTGTAGTCCACCCAATTACCAAGGCGCTTAGCCACATTGAACAACCTACGACAGTCACTTCTTGCCTGCGCAATTTCAGGATCCCACCACGGTGGGCGATCCCTACCCCTTCACACACAATATCTTATGTTACCTGTACCTTTGGCATATAATAGCTTTTAGCCTTTAAGTTTTATTCCGCAAACCCGATTCTTGTGAATCCATGGTTCTTGGACCAATACGAGCTCCTCCCTTCTTTCCGCCAGTTGGAGGAGCAGTGCAGCGGATGCTGCTTTAGAGTGGTGGAGGTGGATTTGTGTCACCCTTACCATGATCCATATTGGCGATTACTGTGACGTCGATGTCCTCATGGTCGGATTCCAGGAATACGTCCTCGTCAACCATTTCACCCAAGTGATCAAAGATGTCACCCACCAATCCGCAGACCGACTGAGTGTCATCTTTGTCGCTTGAGCTAACGGCGTCACCACAAGCCATACTGGCATCAGTATGTGCAGCCTCATTTACCGAAGGATCTGGATTGCCCTTGTTATCACTTCGGTAGACTCGGAGCAAGATCGTACTAAAACCATAATAGATCTTACCCTGTTTCTCCCTCAGTGCTTCCAAGGATTGCTGGTTTATTACCACAATCGCCGTCCTTGAGGACCCTTCAGTAGCTGAAACATTCATTACCTTCCAGTTCTGTGTGGGAAGTTGGGGGTTGCAGCACTGAATGATCTTCAAGATCTCCTCAGGTTTCGATGGTTCGGCGGGAATGGTTGCAATCGACCTAGGCCAACGCGGTATCTCGCTCACCAACACCACATCGAGCCTTGCACCTTCCCAAACCTCTCCTATTAATTGGATGGCAAGCTTCAGTAACGACGCTGGGCGCTCGTCTACGCAAGCCATCAACTTCACATGGCCCTGGTACCACCCAGCATCATCACATTGAGGGGGAGGACCTGGATTCTTCTTAAGGATCGTCCAGAATACGCCCATCAATTTCTGTTTAACCAGATCCCACTTAGTATGGGAAATGACACCGTTTTCAGCACCTCTGTCAATGACACCCCTCCCTAGGTGACCTTTGGCCAACTCACTGAAGGACTTGTTCATCGGCTTCGGTGCTAAATTCGGTGTTAGTTTAGGCATTGTCACCTTTCCAGTGACAGGAGGTAAAACACTTTGCAGCCCAGCTATGTGGGCCTTAGCCCATGCCAATGTAGCTTTCTGCTCATTGGAAAGCTCTTCAACTTTTTTGGAGCCAAGTAGCTCAATGAAGGCAAAGCGGCGCGCCTTGTATTTGTTGCCCTCTTGGTAGGGTTTTTATGCCTTGGGGACTTTTTACGGTCGCCGTATTTAGCGGGGGGAGGTGCAGATTTGGGATATGATGTTCTCATCACCATCCCTCCTTGCACAATGGGCACATGGGAAGCTGAATTGTTGGACGACTTTGTCGTTCCCAACTTGGCAGCACCCGAAGCAGGGGCTTTATCCGTTCCACCGACGGAAAGGGCTAGTGCGGCTTTGGAGGTACTTGGAGCGAAGTTCAGGGGTACCTCGCCGCCGTTTTTAGAGCAGCTGCCTTTTGGTCGAGCTGCCTTACCACTTCCGATCAGCCTAGGCTGATCTTCTATGGTGGCCTGGACTGTTACTGTCCCTGGGACAGTCCTTATTCTTGCCTGTTCGTCATCAGTTCTGGTTATTTGTTTTCGTTTTTGTTGTTTGTTTTTTGGAGTGTCGTTCATTTTGCTTGTTGGTCCCACGAGTGTAGGGGAATTGAAAGGTCCGCCACGTCATAGTCCTCATTAACGTGGTAAGGTCGTGGTCTATTTGCTGAGGTTTACAGGTATCAGCAAAGCTCCGTGATAATACAGTCGAACACCCCTGACTGCAAACCAACCGATAGGCACGGGTCGCATGACACATCGGTTTAGGGGATTGATAACCTTTAGTTGCCAAGGCCTTTAAGTTCACTGCCTTCACCTCGGGAGTCACCAGTTGCTGGCAAAATACCCGGGCCAAGACACGAACCACAGCCAAGGCTTGAACCACCACATCGCTTCAAGATTGTTATCCATAATAGTGGTTGCTCAAACTTTCTAGTTAAGTAAAAATCTTACATTTGGCTTCAATGTGTGTCTAAAAATTATATATGTATGTATATTATCATAAGTGATGTAGGTTATTTGACTAGCTTCCACTGACTTTTTACTAATACATAACTTCATTTTTTTTGTGTTGAAAAACATTACTCTTATTGACCTTCGGTATGTTTTGTTTCAAGGTTTACATTTTAGTATCTAGAATTAAATTCCATTAAAAAAAAAAAAAAAAAACTTAAAATTTGGATTCGTTTTTTACGAAACTTCGGTTTTAAGTTAATATTTTTTAGAGTTTTAAACAGCTTTTCCCAAAAAAATGCTGTATTTATTTATTTATTAAAGTCTTTAGAAAAATATGTTTCTTACAGACTAATTAAACTCTAAAAAAAGTAAATGTTGATTTATTTACAAATTATAAATGTTACTTCAATTTATGAAAAATTCACTGCCACTTTTGAGTCACTACAAACAGACAGTAAATTTTTATATTGATTTCTTTAAGCACTAAATTCCAAATGTAGTTTTTTTTAAGGTATTTATGTAAATAACTAGATCTTTCTGTGGACAATTTCTTTATGCAATGTGATACAAAACAAATTCCTATTGTCATTTATCTAATCAAAAATAAACAGCGTTAACTGACTGTATTTTTCGTCTTTGTTGAATGAAATCAAGGCTAAAGAATAAATGGCGATATTCATATGATTTTAATGGATGGATCGAATTTAAATGAGGAGTGAGATGAGAGAGTACCGAATACATCGTTTCTGAATTATTTTTAATACTAGCAATATTAATGCTACAATAGAGGGACTCCAAAATAATAACAATAGAGATTTTACAAATGATGTTTGTACATTAGGGAGCGCCTTATTTTTCATATTTGCGAAATTATAACCCCTAAACATGTTCTTCCCAACAAAAAACTGTTTCAAAAAAAAAAAAAAAAAAAAAAAAAAAAATAAAATTAGGTTGATAGCATATCGGGAAGACGTGGCTTATCCTGTTAATTTTAAAGGTGCATTTACAAGGAGAAGAAGGAATTTTTTTTGTTTTTGTAAAAATGTTGCCATTAAATAATTACTTTTGCAATTAAATGTAAAATAATCGATATATGTGCGCTATATAAAAGACGAAATTTAGTTAAAAATGTTAAAGTTAAAAAAATTTCCCCAAGTCTCATGCCACTTGAACAAGAAATGTAGGAATAAAATTAACATATTTTGAGAAATAAATCTTATATTCTGTTTAATTCGACCTTTAAAATGTATAAATAAAAGAACTTTTTTTCTTTGAGCTCGAGGTCCTGGTTTTTATTATTAATTATTTTAATTTATTTGAAAAACAGCTAATTTTTACTTACTATATATCTGTATTTACTTGTATATAAGTTTTTGTCTTCGTAGGATACCGTTAACCTATTAGAAGGTAGAACCAAAAACTAATACATTTTTAAAAAATTTGTTAAACAAAATTCCTTATTTTTTTGTTCATCTCATACGGATTTATTAACGATAGTTATAAAAATGTGAAAAAATTTGTCGATACCTCCCATAGTTTTTCCGTACTTTCGTTTTAAATTTTGCGATTTTTGGAGAAAAACTAATTTTTTTGGGAATATTTTGGCGAATGTGCCCAATTTTTTTACTGTTATAAATTTCAAGTAAAACCTAATATCGTCCAGATCATTTTAAATATACTCTGAAGGTTTTACTAAAATCGGAAAACATTAACCCTAAAATCTTGAAGGTCAAAGGTAAAATTTTGACATATTTTGACAAATTGAAAATTGAACTTAATTTTTTTTAGTTTTGCCAACTGTGCTACGCGCCTATGCGAATTACTGTGTCAATAACGAGAAAGTATGTACTTGTAAATTGGTGTAATATAATGTTTCAAGTAGCAATTACGTGTGAGAGATAATCAACCCAACAATATATAAAAATTTCCTTGTAGTTTTCTCCGTCTTCAATTTTTCCTTTTAAAATTCAATTGTTAAAATGTGAAAAGGGAATAACTGCCGGGCATTTTTTATCCATAATTCGGTTGAATGTGTTCGGGAAGATGATACAAAGGCATATAGTAGTTCTTAAAATGTAAGTTCAGTTTTTGCTAGGTGTGAAAACATTTATTTAGGTAAAATTTCAAGGGATTATTGAGACATTGCAAATTTAAGTTTCCAAGATCTGATTGTAATTTTATTTATTTAACAAATAAGCGTAGGCAGAATTTTTTGTTGAAAAATCACAAATACAACAACAATTTATATCTTTAAATTATTTAAACGCTTTCCCAAAACTTTACTCTAATACTTCCCGTTTCTTTTTATAATGTGTTTCTTGTCATTTATGTACGTATTTCAATTACACATAATGTACATTTCAAACTTTCTGTAAAAATCCTATTTTTTTCCATATATTATAAAAAATTTATTAATTTTTTTTTTTTATATTTAAGGGCTGCAGTGACAACTAAATTAGCAACAAATTTTTTTAATTTACAAGAATAACAACAACTTAACAACAAGAATTTAAGAATCGGATAACCACAGACCACCAAAATCTCAAAATTCAATATTAAATTTAGAAGAAGTGAACAAGTAACAAAACAGCTTATAAAAAATCTTCAATCATGAAAAGTCTAATAATATAAATAATTAATATAAAAATAGCAACTACAACAATAAGAGTAATACAAAACAAGAACACACACAAACAAATAAACAAAAAGTTGAACCAAAATTACGCTGAACAAGTGTCTAAGTTCTGATTTGTTTACTGTAACTTTGTTAAACGTTCTTTGGAGCTTTCGTTTGTTCAGCCTAAAGATCTCAGTAAAGTGTTTCTTTTTTTACTCCATTATCCACTCATCGTTGTTTAAACAAAAAAAAAAAAAAAAAAAAAAAAACTTAAGGAATACAATAACAAAAATATACAAAAAAGGCAAATCAAAAACTGTCAATACAATTGTTAGAATCACCAAATAATCAACACAACACTCAACATTCTAAACATCTTTAACGCAATGAATTCAAGTCAACCTACACAAGCTGCACCCGGCAATCGTATTACGTTTACAAGTCAGGCATTGCCCAATGGTACCATTAATATTGGCGGCGCACATGGCGGTTCGATTATATCGACGTCACAATTGCCGAATACTACAACAATTAAGACAATAACATCAAGTGCTGCTGGTCAGCAGCAGCATCACACGTTGCCCCAACAGGTACAAGTTCAGCATCATCAGGTTTTACAAACAGCTAGCCAACAGCAGGGCAATCCTTCAAATGTCCAAAACCAGCAACAATCAGTAGGTGCCACACAGACCCAAACATTAGTTATAAAATCTAATCATGCTGTCTCATTGCCGGCGGGTATTGTCTCAAGTGCACCCGGAATTGTAACTATGACCAAAACCATACAACAGGTATGGGTCCCATTGACACAAGGTTTCAGCAAATGAAACAAACGCAAAAAATAAAATTCGAAATAATACTTTAATTACATAAATAAAAATATCAATACAAGTAGTCTGTGTATTCTGTTTTTCAAATCTGATCAAATAAATAGTATCTTCTATGTAAACTGATCGTTCAGAATTCAAATCAATTCAAATCTATTAAATTTCGCATTATTGGAACGTTTTATTTTGGCAATTCTTTTAAAAATTTTGGTAGAAAAACTTTCTTAATGTTTCTTAATTAAACTGAAACAGTATTATAAATTTCAATTGTTTTTATCTTCTTGATTTGTAGAACTGCTTGTTTTATTACAATGCAAACACATCCAACCCTTACCTAAAAAACGTGCGATACAAATCAAGTATTTCCTTTAGTTGTTTCATTTACTATTTTTTAGACTTGATTTCCTTATTTCTATTTTATTTTATTTTTTGGCAAAATGGGTGCATTAGAATTTTTGATCAAACACCGCTGGTCTGTTGCTTGTTTCAATATTACCTTTTTATTTAATGTACTAGATTTAAGTACGTAGTTTTAGCATGCTTTATAAATTTGCTTTTTTAGTTTGTTTTTAAAAATGTATTGCTTTGGCTTTTAAGGTTAATTGCTTTTATTATAAATTTTTGTATTATTGTCTCCAAAGATCTTATTCAAAATGTATGTTTTTAAAAAGAATTTTTTTTTCTTTTTAATTGCGTACTTTTTTGTAAAAGTACTATCTCATTCAAAAACGTTTCTTAAATTATCAACTCTTGTAATTCCTGAATTTTCTTTCACTATACGAGAATTTAAATTTTGTTTAGTTTCTTTTGGAATTACTATATAAATCACTATTAAAAACAAAACAGCCGAAACTGTTCAGAAATCGTTTATTTTAGAAAAACAATGACACAACCGCAACATTGGAATTACCCATTTGCTTCTTTGTTAGTTTGTTTATATCAAGAGCATGAATATACGTAATTCAAAAATAAAGTCGTTTTTATTTGGATTAAAAAAAGGGTTTCTTTCGAGATAAAATACACAATGTCCCCCTAGAACTATTTTTTTTAGCTGATTTGTATAAAATTACATATGTATAAGATTTTTTTTTATTACCCAGCCAGCAAAATAATCCGATGTCGTTCAGATATCTGAGAGAAACGTTGGCAAAAAAGTCGGAACCGTATACGAATTCTGTCAGATTTCTGACCAGTGTTGCCAGTGAAATTTCGAGAAAGATACATTTTTGTATCAAAAAAGATACACTTTTTCCCAAAAAGATACATTTTGAAAAAAATTGTAAGTCCATTTATTAACATTACATTTTCATTTCATATTAAATGAATATTGTAAAGAAAATGATATCATATAAATTCATTTTTATATATATTTAAGTCATATATATTAGGTATGTAATTTTTAAAAATACAATAAGCAAACATTAAAATCAATTATATGTAACAATCTTTCGATGTTATCGAAACAAATTAATTTTTGTAAAAATAAATACACGAGATAAGGCGTTTATACCAAGGCGATTATATCAAAAATTCATATAAATTTCCTGAAAATAAAAGAAAGTTCAGATTTCCTCCCAACAACTTCGCACTACTTGTAATCCTCGATTTAGGTGAATCGTATGTTGAAACTTCCTTAATGTTTTTTTTTTCACCATTATGAAAGCTGCTATTGTATAAGTATTGAGTCGGTTACGATGATCAGTCTTATTACGTTTTAGTACATTTTGCATACAGATTCAAAAGATACGAAAAATGTCAGGATTATACATGGTACGTGAAGCCATCAAAATATACGAAAAATGTATCTTTCGTATCCAAATGGCAACACTGTTTCTGACCCAAAAATGTATGAAGTGGTTGACACGAATTCTGACAGACATGTCGTGGGAAATTCTGTTTTTTTTTTTGTCAGCATTTCTGATAAATATCTAACAGAAATCTAATGAAAAAGGCATGGGAAGTTCTGATGTGTTAGCCGATATTCTTTTTGCTTTCTAACTGATAGCTGAAAGAAATAATTTTATTGCAAAATATGCAAAAGTATATAAGTACATAATTATAAATTTTACACGTACCTACCTTTTTTTGCTTTTTATCTTGAACAAATAAAATAAAATTAAAATTATTTTCAACTGAATGACAATTGTAATTATTTAAAAAAAATAATAAGTCTCGTAAGACAAATCTGAATGAATGCCGTCGAAATTCTATTGGACATATCTCTACATAAATTCCCCCCGATATATCCATGCGAAATCAATCAGAAATCGACCAGACAGTAAGTATATATTGAATGTCTGACAGAAATCTGAACGAAGTCTCTAAGATTGAAGTCAGACATTTCGTTTCAGACAATGTCGGAGTATATTGCTGGCTGGGTTACTTAAATAAACGTTAACGTGTAATTATATCCACTTATGCAAAAAATTATTTTATAGATATTTCCCAAAATCTTTTTTAATGCTTTTTAGTAATTAACAATTATAATTTAAAATGTTTTATTTTAAATTAACATCAACATTATAAATCCATGTAAATGTTAATCCTTTAAGTAAATTTTTATTTTAGCAAAAACAGATTTTAAATTAAAACAAAAAGAATGTGTGCACTTTTCACTATTTACAAACAAGAATTTTCAAAACAAAAACTTAGTTAGGAATGAACGAATCTCTTAAATATTCAAGATTCAAAACCAAAGCAAATGCATGCAGTAGTCTATGGTATTTAATAATTTAATTGAAGATGGATTTAAATTAAATATTAAAATAATAATCATAAAATTAACGTTTACTAATTTATATAATTGAAAACAGGGTAATCAACCATTACTTAATTCCATGATACCAGCTGGTGTAGTAGTAGGCATGCGTCCTCCAACTGCCCAACAACAACCAAAGAATATCCAAGGAAATACAGTGGGAAGAGTGGTTATTGGCGGATCACATATGGTGGGAACAAGGCCACAGAGTCCAGCGGTAAGTTTCAACTTTTCAATTCAAATTATATTTAAATAAGAGAAGTATTGGTTAAGAAGACATTTACCTGCATTTACAGAATGTACACCACTTAAGGAATGAATGATGGTGGTAAACCTTTAACCATAACCAACCTTTTTTTTATAACATACAAATCTAATACAAAACTAAAACTTTCTAAAGTTAATATTGAAATTCAAATTTTTTTTCAATTAATCTTTTAACAAATCTAATAATATTTCTCTTGTTATCCTGTGTGCGTGTCTATGTACAAAATATTTCCCAAAATTTCCCTCCTTTGATTTTGTTCTTTTTTCGTTTTTTCGATTATTCGTAGATAACATTAAGTACACTAACCCCAGGACAGACGCCTGCACTCATTTTGAAAACTGAAAATGGATTTCAATTATTGCGCGTAGGGACGGCTACGTCGGGTCCGGTGACACAAACAATTGGCACTAATTCCACAAACCCACCACAAATACGCTTGCAAACTGTTCCAGCTGCTGTAAGTAGATTCACAGGGCCACCTTTAGCACTACGTAAAACGATTGTAAGATCATCCACTTCCACCTCCACTACCACCACAACCACCCATCACCACCACCACCAATCGCAACAACAGCAACCGCAACAACAGCTACCGCAACAACAAGTAAAAAAACAACATCAGCAACAGGCAACAACTACATTGAAACAGATTAAACAAAATGTAATTGTTACTCGACTCTCTCTAATCTAACTTTCTTGTCCTACATCTTATTTTGTTATATTTTCTCGGCATAAAATGCTCGATCGCTTCATTCTTTAGGAAGAATGATGCTTTGTTTCCTTTTCATTACATTTTAAACATATTTTGAATATTTTTTTTGGGTTTGTGTTTCAAATAATACGAGTATAACTCTTTTAACATATTTTTTATGCATAGATTTCTCGTTTTCTTACGTTTAATAGATTCCTTTCAAACAAAATATGTTGCCTTTGATTTTGTTTTAGTTTTCTCTAAATTATTTCAGAAAATGTTTGCATTTTTCCGACATTTTTACGCTTTCTTTATTTATTAAAAAAAAGTCGTACAAATTATCTGAGTGAATGCAATTCAAATAAATATGAAGATTGATAAGATGATGTAAAGGTTTTTTTAATTGTTGTGCATTTAAGTGAAAAATCTTATTTTTACTAAAAAGATTTTTTTATGTTTTTTTATTTTATATCGCTGTAAATTATTTTGTTTTCGTTTAGCAATATTTTTCTTTAGAGAATATTTATAATAGTTTGTATACTTTGAACTCTATTGATCATTATTTATACAATATAAACATATATATAGAATAAGTTATTGTTTATTTTTTGCCATTTATTATTTTCTATACATATTTTATTTGAAAATATCCACATTTCAAATAAATTGGAATTTTCAATGCTCGAAAATAAAATTAAAATGTGCTTATTAAAGTTCATTTTAAGAAAAAATCTAGTTTTATTCACTAATTTCCAATACGATTATTTGTTCACATACATATTTCGAAGGAATTTTAAAATTTTAAGTCAGTTTCGAACATTTTTGTAAAAATCATTCTACTATTTTTAAAACTAATAAAATCAATGTTTGTCAACTGGAAACAGCACATTAGTTTAATTTTAATGAACAAATAGAGATCATATATAAAAATTTCGAGTACATGTTTCAAAATGCTGAAACTAAAAAATTTTATTAGAAAAGTTGTAACAGATTATATAGTGAAACAAAATTCAGGCCATTGCCGCCAGCCTCAATACTTGCAATGCGAAATGAAACTTGATAATTGTTAGAGCAAATCGGCCAAAAGGTTTTGAAAAGTAAGCTCGGGTTTCCGAAATTTTGCCACCTAAAGTTTTTGAACCACATAGTTTTTAATATTTTTTTGCGGAAAAAATTCATTCGTTTGTTTTGCTTTTTTTTGTACAATTGAAAATATTTTTTTTAAAACCGGACAAATAAAACTCCATGAAATGAAAAAATATGGTAAAATTTTGTGAAAAAATGCCATTAGATTGTTTTTTGTATAAATCCTAATATGTATACAATTTAGCTTAGAAATAAATACTTTACACTGTTTTGACTTTTACCACTACTTTTGTGAAAAATAATTATTTAAGCTTCTTTACAATTTTCCTTTATTAGGGTCTTACATACATTGCACGAACTGTTGGTCTTTTAAGACACCTAGTGAAATTTAATTCAGAAAATATACGTAGAACGTTTCAGTATACGTTTTTTTATGTGGAAGTTGAAAAAAATGAACAAAAATGACCCCTGTAAATAAAAGAATCGCTATACAAAATTATTTTTTAGCTAAGAAGTACATTTAATACATTTTTTTTCTTATTCCAAACGCCTTTTCAAAAAATTCAAGGGCCGAAATTTCGAAAACTCGAACTTACTTTTCAAAACCCTTTGGCAGATTTTCTTAACTAGTAGTCTAGTTTCATTTCGAATTGTAACTTTTGAGACTGGGTTTTTTTTTTTGTTGCACAGTGTTATTAGATATAAAACTTTGGTTAATTATATTTTGAATATTTGAGTTCGAAAACGAGCATATATTCGGATTATAAGAACTAGGGTAGTTTTTTGCGTGTTTTTTTTTATTAAGTTTATAAATTAAAAAATCTTTTATTGTTTATTATTATAAAAAATGTCTATGTTCTTATAAAAGAATGGTTTCCTAGCATATCTGAGCTGTTTTACTTGAGGAAATCGGGCTGGAAACTGGAAAATTTTATAATTTCCTGTACTTTCTATTTCTAAAGACATTTTTATATACTTATTTTACATGCAAAAAATGTGTTATGTTGACACTCTTTCTTCATAACCTCTCCATTACAATCAATTGTAAAAGGAGTATTAAGTTTTTTTGTTAAGGAAATTTGAAGACATTTATGGTAAAATGCATGGTGATAATAATAAAAAACATATGGAAAAATCGTACGTTCGAGATCCGTACGTTCGCGACCGGTACATAAGCCAATTAAATAAAAACCAAGAGAGATATTTAATTTTTTAAATACTGGATGGAGACCTACATTAATACACTTTTGAAATAAATTAATCACTTTTGAAAATTCCGTTTCATTACGCAGATTTTTACATTTAACTACTGTCAGCCTGTTTTGCGTAGGTTCGTGACCACACGTTTATAACTTTTATAATTAAAACTTAAACTCGATGAAATCCATCTTTTGTACTAAACATAGAGCTACCCAAATGCTATCGAATCGCAAAAAAAAAATGCTAGGAAAAGTTTTGTTTTCTATATTATTTGTAGATCAAAAGTTTACGAACGTACGTTCGTGACCCCAGGAATTGCCCATTTTCCATATTTTCTATATGAAAGTTTATGTTTGAAGTTATCGAACAGACATTCAGCTTTATTGTGGTTGTCGTTGTCTACACAACTGTGTCGTTTTTTGTAAAAGATTAAAGTAACATACAACGCGTGTTCTTTAATCTACTGCAAATAACGACACAGTCATTTTTGACTACGACAATCACAAAAAGCCTAATTACGTATGTATATTGAAAACTACCTTTCGAATTATTAAATATTTATTCCATTTCGATCGAAGACTTCGTTCGCTTTACTTGCATATTAAACAAAAACAATATTTTATAATTTGTTTTAGTTTTACATGTTAGTTAAGCGAACGGAGTCTTCGTTCGTTAAAGATGAACAGGTAGTTTTTTTTAGTCAATTTTTCAATATGGTATCATAATTATAAATCTAAGCAGTTTTCAAAGATCGACATTTTTTTCTCAAGGAGTTTTCTTTAAAATATATAATAAATTTTCCACAAATAATGATCAATATAGTTAAACAGTATAGTATAGTCGTTTTCAAAATTGATTTTATTTTTTTTTATTTAAATTACATTTTGTTTTAACTGTTTCTTTTTTTATAAAAAAATATATATTTTTAACTTAAAATATATACATATAAAAATGGTTGCTTAGCACAAATATTGCACTTTTGAAATTATATTTATAAATATTTTTTTAATTTGCCTGTAGTACTGAATGTTGGTTGCTTCATTAATGTAAATATAAATATATATATTCATATATAAATATCTTACTTTGGTTAATTTTTTAAAAAGCAAAATGCATTTCTTTTTTATGTAATCATTAAATCATTGATTTTTTTGTAATATACATATATTTTTTTTTTTTTGCATTTTTAAATTATTCAAATCATTTAATTTTTTTCTGGTGTATTAATTTATAGTTGTTTTACTTGTGCTTCAATTTTTTTTAATATCTTACATTTGTTTAGTATGTATGTACATATATGAATTGTTTTATGTTTTTTATTAACAATTTAATTTGTTTATACAAAATTCTATAGTCGATATCAAATACCTCAACGGCCAATAATATAGTGGTAAATTCGGTGGCTACTTCGAATTCTCAACCGACACATGTGTATACGTCGCAATCGAACATATCAATGCAGCCACATCATACAACAACGAATGTTGTCACCTCCCTTCAACATCATCAGCAGCCTCAACAGCATCATCAACAACAAACGCAACATCAACAATTCCATCAGCAGACTCAACACTTACAATCACAACCCCAAATAACACAGATTCAGACAATACCAGCCCAACAAACAAATCAGTTACAACAAAACCAACAGCAACATTTAACAAATAATAACAACAATAATACTTTGAATAATAATGCTAATAGTACGAATAATATAAGCGGCAGTAGCACGGTAACAACCACCACAACGACGACTCAAAGCGCTACCGCCCAGGGTAATACCAAAGAGAAATGTCGTAAATTTTTGGCAAACCTAATAGATCTGTCGACACGTGAACCTAAACCTGTAGAAAAGAATGTACGAAATTTGATACAAGAACTGGTGAATGCAAATGTTGAACCCGAAGAATTTTGTGATCGTTTGGAAAGATTACTGAATGCCAGCCCTCAACCATGTCTGATAGGATTTTTAAAGGTATGAAAAACATTATTTTTAACTTTTTAAGATTATCACCCTTAAAGATAACGTGAACTTATTTCCCCTAATCTACTACCAAACAGTCGCAGGCTGATTTTAAATTCGCCAACCACGATAAGGGTGAATAAGGGGTGTCTTGGAACCTCTCGAAATTAAGTAATGCGATATGAAATATCAATTATAAAGGGTTTCTTATTAAGAACGGCGCATTTTTTTTTCAATTTGAAGACTTTTGAGTTAGTTATAAATATAATTTTTGTTTCAAATGAAAGTAAAATCGATGATATTTTTTAAGATGGAGGCACGAGTGAATGCACTGGAACCAATTTTCCATGACTCTAGTGAAAATACCAGGTATTATGCACTTGAAGTTTCCCTGCAGATCTTCTAACCTTGTTGGCTCGTTGGCAGACCAATGTAAACCTTTAAAATTAGTCGCTCGTCCAACTTGGTCTTCATTTTTTTGATTGTGTCGTAGGCTGTATGTAGGCTTGCCAGATTCAAATTTGCAAAATTCTTGACATTCACTAAAATAAATCTTGATTTTGAAAAGAATTCTTAACAATTAAAATTCGACAAATATCTTCTATAAAAATATCATAATACGTTAAAATCAGGTAAAAGCAAAAAATACACAATTTGCATAAAACAATGGTAGAGACGTAAACTTTTTTTTTGTAACAACCGGGTCATACGACGGGTAAAACTAATTGGGGTACGCCTTATCCAATGATGCTAATCGTTTTTTTTTTAGGTTAGCTCTCGTTTTGAAAATGAATGAGACGGAAAATTTTGGTTAAAAGTACCTCAAAACGTAATTCTCTCAGTTTTCTACCAATTTTTAATTGTTATACCATTTATAAATTTTTGAACTAGCAGTGTAATATGTTGAGTATGGAGGGAAATATAAACAAGTGTTGATACGTGTTTCCGTTGAACAACATCTCAGTGCTGTCAATTGTGTTGAATAAAGAACACGTAGTTTTGAAAGATTTTTAAACAAATACACTAAAACAAAACCATGAAATGTTGATTTGCTTTTTACACTGCTTTGTTTATGGTAAACTGCAAACAAATTTAAAAATTAATACATAATCATTTTCTTGATTCTTAAAGAGCACTGAAAATTCTTGAAAATCAAGACCGTCTGGCAACTCGTATCTACACAATTTAAACTGTGGGACAGGCACCACAATATCGAAAAGAAAATTTCTTTCGTATACATATTTACATTAAAAACAAAAAAAAAAAATCTTAAGAAACGGCAACAAATATTTTCAAATTAAAAATGCGGTAAAAATGTTAAGCTATATTTTAAGAATTAACTTCGAATGTGGAAAATGTGCAATTCATTTTATTATATTTTAATATACAGAAAATTTCAAATTTGCAAACATCTATTAAAACTCCAGGTTTTCTTTTTTACTATTTTAAAACATTTAAGATATTTAAGAATTAAAAATGGGACAAATACTTATAGGCCGAACTGTTTCAGCATGAGTTTCCAATCCATAAAATTTTAACAAAAGTGTTAAATAGAGTATTTAAATGCTTGTCAGAATATGTTTTATTTGCTTACAACCAATTCCAATTGCAGAAAAGTTTACCATTGCTGCGGCAAGCTTTGTTTTCTAAAGAATTGGTTATAGAAGGCATCAAACCACCTCCACAACATGTTGTGGGAGGCATTACCATACAGCAACATTTACCGGTAAGTCATCTATTCAATTTTTAACCATAATTATGAAAAATGTTCATATTTTTCAATATTTTATTTGGCGTTATAGAAAATTCAAGCACATATCCGTCCCATTAGTCAAAATCAAACCACAACCATTGGACAGACTCAAGTGCGTATGATATCACCTGCCTCGGCTACTAGACCAATTGGACATACAACAATAACAAAACAGCCAGCGGGAATACGCATACAGGGACCTGCAAATGGACCACGTCTGTTAAATACTCAAATAAGAGGACCAGTGCCGCTACAATCGAATGCACTGCCGCATCTGCAAACAGCGCCAACACATGCGGTAAGTTAAATTATTGTTTTTAACGTAAACTGTTCTCCTTTTTTAATTTTCTATTACAATTTGTTCTAGAATATTGTGCAAATACGTGCTCCAACTGCAACCCAACTTAGTCGCCCCGCCACTGTTCAAATACGAACGGCAAAGGGTAAAACCACAACGACATCTATGGCTAGTCCTGGTATTACGCATGTCAAAGTGGGCCAAACTCAAATTAAAGCGATATCATCATCGCCCTCACCCGCAATTTCATCGCAACCTCCCTCGTTGGCTGCCATTTCGAATAGTATACCCACGGCGACATCAAATCTTTCCTCATCCGCCTCCATTATTTCGACGATAAATTCCGTAGCTAGCAATTCGATGGGTAGCGGGACTAGTTTACCGGTGCCATCATTACCCACCGTGCAATTACCACCCGCAGTGTTGGCCCAACAACAACAGCAGCAACAGCAACTAATCAACTCAGCAAACTCTTTAATAAGCACAAATACGGCACTACTGGAATCAATTAAAGCTGAAATTAAAACCGAAATTAAACCAATCCCATCTATAGTAACCTCCACCTCCTCTACCACCGCCAGGATGCCCGATATATTGACTTATCCTCCAACAACTGTTTTCACTCCACAAACACCTACGACGGCTAACAAAGCACCTGCCAAATCTTCTGCCGCCTCTTCAAGTAAAGCGGCAGCGAAAAAGAAAAAAGATCTGGTCGACAAAGAGCGGGATGAACAGAAATTGGCTACATCGACATCGGCTTCAAGTGCCGCTTCGTTTTTTCAACAACCTTCCATATCAATGTCATCGTATGGTGATGATGACATTAATGATGTCGCTGCCATGGGTGGCGTTAATTTGGCCGAGGAAACGCAACGTATTTTAGGTTGTACGGAAAACATTGGCACCCAAATACGTTCATGCAAAGACGAGGTTTTCTTACATTTACCGGCACTGCAGGCGCGCATACGTTCTATGGTGATGGAACGCGGTCTGGAGGAACCATCACAAGATGTAGCTGTGCTAATATCTCATGCATGCCAAGAACGATTAAAAAATATTGTTGAAAAATTGGCTGTGATAGCGGAACATCGCATAGATGTTATAAAGGTAAACGAAATGGTAGTTTTTAACGTTAATCATCTATAACAATGGAGTGTTGGATTTTATTTGTATTTCAGTTGGATCCTCGTTATGAAGTAACAAAAGATGTGCGTGGGCAAATAAAATTTTTGGAAGAATTAGACAAGGCTGAACAAAAACGTCATGAAGAATTAGAACGTGAAATGTTGTTGCGAGCAGCAAAATCACGTTCAAAAATTGAAGATCCAGAGCAGGCGAAGATGAAAGCAAGGGTAAGTAATACTGTTTTATTGAGATTATAATTTCAGCTGAATTATTATTGTTTAAAAACTTCAAAAATTTACTAATAAAGAATTTTTATTCGCTTCGAATTCGGATTGTATTGTGTGATTATTAAAAATGTTCACCAAATAATTTTAATAAAAAACGTACCCGTTTTTGTTCTTTCAAATTAAATACTTTTGTATACGCATGCATTTTAAATTTAAAATACGCATGCAACTGTTTGGTAATAGATTAAAGGAAATAATTTCACGTTCTCTTTAATCTATTATCAAACAGTCGCAGGCGTATTTTATTTCGCCAACCACGATAAAGGTGAATAAAGTAACACAATTTTCATATTTAAAGTTCTATGATTGCTTTTTACTAAAAAATTTTTTATTTTACCCATTTTGATATTTTTTCTATAGTAACTCTTACATAAACAGTACAATTAGTTGTGTTTTGAACTTACCCATATTACCCCATATTGGGGTAATTTTGTAACTTTTGTCGTTAAGTAATAAATTTTAAGTATTTTTAAGTAAAAATTTTCTACTTAACGACAAAAATTTGTTACAGAATTACCCCTGTTAAATGTTAATATTATAAAACGTTACATCATTTTGATCTTGAATGTAAACCATTATTTAAGTTTCTTAATAAATGTGGATAATCATGGGTGTGTTGAAAATCGAAAACGTAAAACTCAAGAATTTAGAAGTTGTTTCAAATACACTCTTAAGCATTGTTCACAATCAGAGCAACAATTTCGTTTTTAAAACCTTTTCTTTAGCTTCACTTCGGAAAATCAAATCTTGTCTAATTTTGCAAAATTTTGTTTAAATGTTCTTTTTTAAGAAAAGTGTTTCTTAAAAAAATTTTTTTTTAAATGTTCTTATTTCTTCTATCTTTTTTCTTCCCAAATTATTTCATATATTTTCCTTTCATTTTTAGAACAAAAATGTAACTACATTTTTTTAAAAATGTAACTTAAGTTGAGTCTACTTTAACTTCAGCAACAATTTGTATGAAATTGTTTCTGACGTTTAAAATAATTTTATTTAGTTTTTAATGAAAATTTTAACATAATGTTGTAAAAAGTAATAATAAATGCATAATATTGTTGTGTCTAAAATTTGCAAACGTTTCTTAATGCAAAATGTGTGTGGTTGCAAAAGAAATTGTTGCTCTATTATGAACACCAAGTGAAAATGTTTTTTGATTGTGAACGAAGCTTTAATCTAATTTTTTTAATTTTTGTTATAAAATTCTGTTTAAAAGAGAAATATTTGTATAATATTTGTCATAAAATTCTTTTATTACATAAATCGAATTAAAAAACGACTTTTAAAATTCTTGCGTTTTATGTTTTTGATTTCCAGCTCACCTCTGTATATTTTATGTTTCCGTAAAATTATTTTGAAAAAAATTTCATTTTGACAAAAAGTTTCAAGAGTACAAAACTATCCGTTTTGTCCCTCCCAGTAAAACTGCTAATGATATGTCCTAGTAAACATGTACTAAATTTTCAAATTTCAAATCTCTAAATTATTTACATTAAAGAGATAGTAGTGCCTTCTAGGGAGAGCTGGTCAGGTAGGAACAGATTATTTGGTGGATTTGCTATATTCACTGATGGCTCGAAGATGAGGGGCACAGGTGCGGGGGTCTACATTGAAGATCTGGACATCAGAATGTCATATAGGCTTCCTGACGACTGCAGTGTTTTTTAGGCGGAGGTTCTGGGGGTCTTGAGGGCCGTGGGACTGATGAGGGACAACATCGATAGGGGCTCGGAGGTCACTGTATATGTGGACAGCCAGGCAGCTCTTATGGCTGTAAGGGGCTGTTATGTGAACTCCAAGCTGGATGATGATTGTAGGAGGGCTCTGGAGGGAGTCTTAGTGGAAAATGTGTTAAGGTTGTGCTGGGTGCCGGGTCATTCCAACATAATCGGCAGTTGAGCACATTCTGTGTCACTGTCCCAGGCTCCAGGGCAGCAGGTTGAGGTGGCTGGGCAGTAGATTCCTGGGCGAATTATGGGATGTCTCGGGGTGTGGACTCGAGGGTCTGATAGAATTCGTAATGGGAATGACCTGGCTGCGCGAGAGGAGACGGGGTGCTGGCCGCACGTAGGACGAATTTTGGTTTGATCTGTTACTATCTTTTACTATCTATCTTTCGAATCTCATGCTGTCGTTCTTTATTTCACCTACTTTCCTTTTTTCACTTGTCTATTCCTAAATAAGGCGTCACAATGGACCATATTGGTCTCTGGGTGAAGGTGTGAAGGCCTTTCTACCAGCCTTTCTACCTACCTACCTACTTTTTTTATTTTTTATTTATTTTATTTTTATTATATAATCAAGCCCCATGGGCCATATACGATTAATATAGTTATTTACAACTTTGTAATGACATATGATAATATACAAGATTTCTTAAACTAACTTATATACTATTAATCTTATAAGGGAATCAATGTAAAAATGTGAATTAAAATGTATTAGTTATCAAAATGGCTCATTAATAATTGTTAAAAAGTGTATTTCGTAAAATTAAATCTTCTTAAATGTACAGGTAAAGAGTTCCACAGTCTACACGCTCTTATTGAAAATGACCTTTCAAATGTCGAATTTGTTATTCTTGGAAAAATTAATGTGGGGTTCCTAGTAGATCTAGAAAAATGAAATAGGCAAACCAACCATGAAGGTGTTTGAGTAGTTATTATTTGAAAAAATGTGATAATAACCCTAATCTTAACAAAATCTTGAAAAGAACAATTTAAGAAATTCTTAGAATATTGAGAAACATGATCAGAGATCCTAAGTCCATAAATATACCTTATAATTCGGTTAAAAATTAGTTTTATCCTTCTTAAATTAAACGCTGTGGTACCACTGTAAACTTCAAAACAGTAACGCACATGAGACATCAACAGAGCATGCGATATTTTCCTTTTAACACTTACAGGAAGGTAAAAGTTCAGCGTATATAAAGATCTAAGCAATAGATTTACTCTAGCCCCAACTTTCATGATATGTCCCTCAAAAGTCAAACCCTTATCAATTGTTAATCCCAGACAGACAATTGAGTCTACACAAGGTATACTTGCTGCACCAAGTTTTATATTCATTAATATATTTGAACGATTGTGTGTTCCAAAAGGCATTAATTTTGATTTTTGTGGATTAAACATAAGTTTATTATGTTCCGCCCATTGGATTGCTCTAGACAATGTATAATTAATAACAGTCTCGTGACAGTCCTGGAATTGACTATCACCCACGAATACCAAGTTTATGTCATCAGCAAATAAATAACTTTTGCAATGAGAAGTGCCAATAAATTCTTCAAAATCATTTATATATATTAGGAAAAGTAAAGGTCCAATGATCGAACCCTGGGGCACTCCACTATAACATTCAGTTATAGACGATCTTTTATCATGAACTCCAACAAACTGTTTCCGACCCTTAACGTAAGAATATAAAAGTCTACACGAGGACGAAGAACACCTAAACTTCACAGCCAGTTTCTCAATTAAAGTGTTATAATTAACAGTATCAAAAGCTTTACTTATATCCAGGGATACCATCGTAGCAATTTTATTACAATTTAAATGTTTTCTAATATTTTCAGTCATACTCAATAACAGAGAAGTTGTACTCCTTCCAGTTCTAAACCCAAAGTGAGAATCACTTAATAATTTACTCGTGGTAATATGGTTCATCATTTGACCTTTTAAAATAAATTCAAAACTTTTAGATAGGCTACTCAAAATATTAATCGGTCTAAAATTATCTAAAGAAACATTCCTATCTTTTTTTTTACCGGTACTATTCTTGAAATTTTCCATGTACTAGGGTAAGTAGAGGTTGTTATTATAGAGTTAAATACGTGAAGAAGGAAATCTTCAATAAACGGATAAACAATTTTTATAAACTTATGCGGTATCATATCGAATCCAACCGCATTTGACCTAACTTTATAGATTGCATGGAAAAGCTCATTCTTATCTATAGTTTTAAAACCTAATCCTAATTGCGAAATTTCACCGAAATTAGGTACTGAAGTGCTAGAGTTAACCTGAGAAGAAATAAAATAATCATTAAAAACTTCAGGATCATGCTGATCAAATGTATTTGAAATATTATCTTCACCACTCTTAATAATTTTCCACATTTCCCTGTTATTGATATTCTCAAATTTTGCCTTCCAGTATTCTACCTTATGTTTTCTTATCAAACTCTTCACTCTGTTCCGATATTTACAATAAATAGCCCAATTATTATGCGTCATATCTTCCCTGTAGGCCCTAAACTCTAAGTCCCTTATATTTCTAGCCCTTATTACATTCGGCACATTACAAAAATTTTTATTCCTATGCAAACTTATTTTCTTAACCGGAACTGCATCATGTAATGAATCAAGAAGTGCATATATAATGTCAATTTGTCTTTCCACGTTATTAGCAATAAATAATTCATTCCATGTTTGAAGTGATAAAACATCATTAACTTTATTCATATCAATATTATTATAATCTTTAAATTCTCTAACTATAGCTTCCCTTCTTATTGAAACGTCAATACATAGATAAATAAATGCATGATGAGACAATGACGGTACTAAGAATTGACCTGATTTTTTTTACCAAATCTAATCTACTTACGAATGAAAAATCCAACAAAGAAGTAGAGCCCTGCCGAATATCAAAATGTGTAGGCATAGAATTATGGGCATACGAGAGATTATTAGCATAACATCTCTCGTATGCCCATAATTCTATGCCTACACATTTTGATGTTAAATTAAAGTTTTAAAAATGGAACACTTTTTATAAGGTTGGTTAAAGTCTACTTTTAGCTATCGGTAAGTTGTGCAAACGGGCCTAAGTCTGATTAATTAACTTTAGTGATAAAGCGCATTTTTGATTTAACGGTCTCGTCAAGCAAAATAATGGCTCCTTAATTGATTGCATTCGACAAACGATTTTCGTTGCCATCGAACATCGCATACGATGTTAAATTTATTGATAGCTCGTTTTTCTTATGAAACAAAGAAACTACAATTCCAGCTGTAAAACAGTGGGATGAAATCTCCCAAGAACTAAGTTGCTTCATTTCCAAGGCTAAGTTAATGCGATCCCTTCCCTGAAAACAAAACCGTTTCAAATTTAGAAATGCGTGAGATTTACTTACGTAGTGGTGACCTTTTCCAATATGTTGGAGGCATCCCTCCTCCAAATACCAAATGTTGAGTTCATAATAGGCACCAATATCGTAACTGGGGAGTTATTATGTAGATCGATTCAAATCCAAAAGACATTTGAAAATGATTTGCGATTCGGAAAACAAATCTGAATTTTAAAATTTCGAGGGGAAATTTTTTTAATGCCTATTTTTAATTATTTTGCAGCACAACCTTATTTTATGACAGCAACTTGTGAAAGCCGTTAAAAACTTAAATTAACTACAAATTGTTAAAAAAAATGGATTTTGTTGTAGAAAGTTGATGAAGAAGATGGTGTTGCATATCTAGACGTATTACTCATCCCTTTAAAGCAGTTAATCTTAGTCAGTAGATCAGCAACTCTTTCCTGTAATGACGTTAAAGAAAAATATTTACTTGGCCCTCCACCAGTTTCAAGAAATGCTATTTTTGTTTTGGCGAGATTTTCCATAAATGTGCTGCTTATAGTCTGCCTACACCTTTAAACGTATTCATTTGTAAAAAGTAATTATTTGTGAGTTAAAACAAACATAAAACATATTTCAGTTTTGTACCTCATGTGAAGGTGGACCTGCAGCATTGAAATCTTGCGATAATCTCTTCCAAAATTCTCTTGATTTACTTTGGAATTTGCCAAATCCGGATGCAAAATCGATCATTATCTCATATTATCTTGGCTTTGTGTACCTATTTTTTTGTTTTCCTTTTCAAAATTTTTATAAATTTAATAAGCTTCTTCCCAGCTTACATTTGGGTGATAATTTTTAGTAAAAATCACGTATTAAAAACTGATTTATCACTTGAACGATTGAAAAAAGATTAATATATGATTCATTGATATGTTCAAATAAGTATTAATATTTCTAAATATTATTGTATTTAAAACAATTCAGAGAATTGTATTACAAATGATTTTTTTCTAATAACGCAAGCATCAAACTTAGGACAAAGGGGACCCCACAGGAGGGAGTTCTCTTTCCATTATTATGGCTCTTGGCTGTCAATATCGTTCTAGGACAGGATAGGTTTTTATTTATATTGGTATCGGACAATTCTGCCCTTCTGCGCTGGAAGAATTGTACGCATGGGCGATTGATAAGGAGGACAGTTGGTTCATTTTACTAGGAGGTGCAAGGTGGATATTTTTAAGCCGCCGCACAGTGGCTGAAAATCGTTTTTCATCGGCCAAAAATCTGTAACTTTTGAACCGATAGAGATAAGTTTGAATTTTTTTTTGCAGGAGAGAAGACTTCTTGAACTTTTTTACAGTTTTAATTTTGTTAAAATCCGATCAGTAGTTGTTGAGAAATTTAAGGTCAAAGTTGAACTTTTGATGTTTTTTTAGCATTTAGTATGAAAATGCTAATGATTGAGAATTATGGTATTTTTTATTCAAAAAGTGGGATGTTTTTCAGCCCACTGTTTTAATAACTTTTTAATCTACATAACTGCCAAATTTCATTAATATATCGCACCTGTTCATCAAAAGTAACACAACTCAAAAAATTATATTTTCCACTTTTTTGAAGGAAACAGTGTATGATTACCATATCTAACGACTGTAAAATTTTTGGTATTCTATTTGTAATATTTCATTAGAGAAATGCCTTTATGTCTTTCTTTGCGTACTCATATTGTTTGTTTTGATTCAATTAAAGAGTTGTAATTTTAGTTGCGTTGAAGTGTTCAAGGGTTATGGTGCTCAAATGAATCAGCGAAACTGTAGTAATTCGAGTTGTGATTGTTTTCATGTTAAAAATCTGTTTATCAATAGCTGTTGATTTTGGGTTGTGATAAGCATAACTTGAAATAATATTGACATGTAGATCAAAAAATTTCATGAAAACTGTATTAAATCAAAAATCCGTAATAATTTCGGAAAAAGGAAGAAGAGAAATAAATTTTGTGATTTTATTGAAATATTAGTGAGTTTCCTTTATAACATTATATTTGTTTATAACAATAATTCCATCATATTGGCGGAATTAGTTTTTTGCCTCTACTGAAAACTTGTAAATTTTGAGTTGTGTTACTTTTGATGAACAGGTGCGATATCTTTGTTCATGTCAGATTTATAGAATGTCAAACCTTAAAATTATTATTTTTTACTCATATTGAAAGCCCTTTTATTCATTAACACTATATAAAAAATAATTTTATTGTTTGACATTCTATAAATCTAACATGAATAAAGGTATCATAATGAATTTTGGCAGTTATGTAGATTAAAAAGTTCTTAAAACAGTGGACTGAAAAACAACCCCATTTTTGATTAAGAAATACCCAAATTCCCAATCCCGGAAAATGGCTTAAAATTTTTTTTTGTTAAAAAAAGGCAATACAATTTACCACTCGATATTGATCAGAATTTTCTAGAAAATAATGGACATATTAGAAATCATTACTGTTCATATTGTATAAAAATCGGTATGTGGAATTATTAGAATTTTTTATTAAAATAATTTTTTTTTTGTTTGAAAAATTTGATTTTGAATAGGACATATGGGAGTATAAATGTCAAACTGACTAAAAATTGCTTCTACAAGCATACTCATAATGTTTTCTTTCGAAAAATATAAACATTTTTATATATTTCTGGAGAAAATATATTTTTATCAGCGTAAGAACAAATGAGTATTCGTATTACCTTTATATGCATATACATTCGCCTCGTATATACCACTATACCTTTAAAAAAAATGCAGAGGCATGTAATAATACCTATGATCATTTTGTGAATAGGTTTCTACATTATCAACTCTACAACAGGTTCAACTGGAACCTGGGGGCAAATCATGGCAGTCGTGATCGAATACTGTTTCGATTCGAAAGCAATTTTATTTCAGTCAATACTGAACGAATCGGTATTATTTTTTCAGTGTTTGAAAACTCAAATAAATGCTGTACAACACCAAAAAAATAATTTCGTTCCGTTCAGTATGGACAGAAAGAATTCGATATTGAATTGCTTTCGAATCGAAAAAGTATTCGATCACGACTGCCATAATTTGGCCCCTGTTGTAGAGTTTAAATTAAAAAAGTAAATAGGTGTAAATTTTTAAATGTTTATTTTCGTTTTTACTTAAATAACAATAACGACAAAAAACAAATTTTTTGCTTAAATAACAATAAAAGGTAATTATATCTACTATTCATTCGAATTGCCTCCAAATATTCCACACTTGGTTTTGTATTACCTCTGTCCTGTAGCAGACCTTTTGCTTCTTCATCTAAGTCCCGATGTTCTACATTCCATTGAGTTCGAATGCTAGAGATGAGCGGATCTGTCGTTGCCAACAGTATATTAAACAGATCTTCATTTGTAAAATCTCGTGACATTTTTCTGGTATTGTGCTCCCTATAAAATCTGTAATCTTTATTCCTTTTTTCCTGGGCTTCCTCTGACAGATCTCCTAGTGGTACTAAATGATCCCTAATGACATCCTCTCCATGATAAAGGATTTTATGAATGGTTGCAGACATATTTCTCCATGAATAATTGGTAGTATATATTCGTGCTGTTTCTTTGGCATAATCCCCAAATTTTTTATAATCAATTTGTTCATTGCATGCAAGTACATCAATGATTGTTTTAAATCTTATATAAGACTTATATCAACACCTATTATTTCAGATGCTTTTTTGGGATCAGAAAAGAGCTTTCTTGCTGTATTCCCATCATTCGTATTGCCTGATCCTTGTTTTGGTTGGTCTATAATCAACCCACATTTGCAAAATTCATCCTGAACATGCTTCTTAAATCCTTGTTGGTGTCATTGTTTCTTATTGATCCTGTAGGAACAAAAACCCAAATCATAACTAATTTTTAGTATGTGCTCCATAATTCGTATTCTTGTATGTAGCGGCGATAATCCAAATTCATATGCATTAGTATTATCTAATGATTTTTCCGGGACTTGGTTTAATTTGCTTAATTTTGCAGTTCCGATCATATTTCAGTGCTGCAGGAACATAAATTGAGTTTTCCTTCAATGAAACTTAAAACATCTTCCTCCTTTTTATTTTTAGAATACTCTTCGGATAATTCTTTATAGCCGAAGCTCTCCATTTTTATAAATATTTACAAATTAGATTGCTATTGCTTAGATGTATTTTAACAACTAAGATTTTATCCGAGTACCACTGGCTTTTATACATAGCTTGCGTTATACTGTGTTCCTAGGTAGCAAAATAAGCTAAAATAAAAAACTAAAATGGGCTAAAGTAGGATACGCTTAAAATCCCACAGGTATTGGTAATTATATAATATAAAATACCTAGCACCACTTGGCTTGGTACACTTATATTCCAGTCATATGAATAGGTAAAATAAAAAGAGCAAAAGAAATGTTGCGAATAATTTTACACAAACTAAAAAAGTGTTCTATAGGCTGGTCCAAACAGGTACAAAAGTGCATTTGGGTTTAAAGTGGATACTCTTACCTTCCTACAGCTAGTAAAATCTGTTTAAACCCCTTTTGACCCTCATAAATTCTATTCTTCTGAACTTCAATTTGACTAAAGTTAGAACCTGAAAAAATATTTAATAACACAGCAGGTATAATCGGTACAGTAATACAACATAACATTGTTTAAAGACTGCTTTACTACCAATATAAAAAGTGTTGAACCCACTATTGATAACAGTTTGACATAAAACACCCGATTTAAAAACTAGAAAAAACGTTATAAAATCAAGCCAAAAAATCCGTTTTATCTGAATATCTCCAAAGGCAAAGGAGATAACCTAAACATTTAAGCATATTTTTTGTAATTCAGCTTAAGCTTAATTTTTTTTTGCAATCCATAAATATATTTTTGGTGAATTTTTTTAAAGTTTGAATTTCCGAGGTTACCAATTTTAGAGGTCCACAAGTCACACTCCCGACCCTCCATGGACCCGTGTTCTTTCAATTCAACTCAAAAGCTACCCGGCCATGACAGTTTAAAATTTCATTGAAATATGTTCAGCCGTTCATCAGAAGCAAAATCATTTTTCAAAACAAAACGTTCGTAAACCACTGTGTTTTATTTCAGTCATATGAGCAGCTTAAATAATTTAAAATTGCTTATTTTCGATTAACGAATAATTCGAATAATTTATGTCGATTGATCGAAAATTTGTTTTTTCACAGTATTGTTTTTTTTTTTAGTTTCTTTACTCAGGAACATTTCCTTCGAGTATAAATTTTTCAGACTTTTACCACAATGATTCAGATGAAGAAGATGATTTTTTGAAACGAATCAAAACTAATAAATTAAACTAATTCTTAACTAAAGTTACTTTCGTAGCAATATATTAAAATTTAATTTTTTTATATATAAAATAAATACTTGTTCCAACAAACACATTTACCTTACATTTGTACAACTTTTTTAATTTTGTTTTATAAACAGAACTTTTTTAATACATTTTATCGAAACTTGTTTTTTATTAATTTAATATTTGCAAATTTTTTGAAATAAAAATAAACCGAATCATGTTCAGTTATAATTAACTATCACTATCAAAAAACCTAATGTTAACTGGCAGTTATAGTAATATAGCTGAAATTGGTGAAATGGGCCGTAATTAAATGAAAAATTGTTTGGAATCAGAAAATTAATTTAAGAAACAAATCTGTTCTGAAATTCTATACGATAGTTGATAGTGTGCAACAGTTTGTTACAATTGAAGTTATAATTTTCAAGTGTATTTCTTTATATTATTGTTGTTCAAGAGTTGAAAATATTTAATATGTAATTGTGCTTTCGTTTATAACAAATGTACTGTTATTTCTTGATTGTACTGTTTTTTTGTGATCAATGTACTGTTTTTCCGAATTTAAACTCTGGCTTACCTATGTAGAACGGAAAAGTAGAAGAAAGAGATTTATTTAATTTCCCGTATTTCAGCCATTTCTATATTTTTTTCTCCCTATTGAAGTATCAGAAGTCATAATTGTGGTGGGAGCTCATGGTTGAGTACGTATATGTCAAATAATGAAGAAACATTGTTTGTTAAGAAAGTACCAATAATAGGTACAATTTTCACCTCTTAACCGGAATTGTACCAGAATTTTTTGGAAAGAATTTTATTTCGGTTGATATAAATAATGTAAAAGGTTCAGATTGTTGTAGAAAAAGCTTTTTCGGAACAGTCTGATATGAAAATTGGAGGAAACGGGTACAAACATGGATGTTTTTTTTATAAAAAATTTGTATCAAAATAATTATTTATTTTGCGTTTAAATATATTGTAAGGTATTTTTCAAGATTTTTTAAAAATAAATCGTTATATAACATATATATGAATCATTAAAATAAAAAAGTGTTCAACAGACAGTTCCAAACAGTTGCACAAGTATATATGGGGTTAAAGAGGACACTTTCAGCTTTCTGATGGTACTAAAATCTCTTTAACCCATTTTGACCCTAACAAGTTCTACTCCTCTAAAATTCGGATTTAACTAAAATATAGAACCTGGCGAAACATTTAATAACACATCAGGTATAAATGATAGAGGGATGTAATGAACCACTTTTTAAAGACTACTATCCCACTAATATAACAAAAAAAATTTCGACCAATTATTGATAACGGTTTGCGAGAAATCATAATTTATTTCTGATCAAATTTACAAAAATTAATTTTTTTCTTAAACACCATAAAATATTTGTTTTCAGCAGCATGCCACAGACACAATTATCAATATTTTAATCTAGTTTTTTGGATACCTTAGTTCTAATATGTTTGCTATCGAATTAATTAAAATTTTTGAAATCGGCGATGACAAAAAATTGGACTTTTGGCCGATGAAATTCAATTTTCAGCCACAGTGCGCCGGTACTAGGGGGAGTAAAGCTTAGGCTATATGGTAGTGCCAAGTATCTAGAAGTTTTTCTTGACAGTAATCTGTCCTGGAGCTGCCTTTTATGCTTGCAGATCATCGATAGGTAGGAACTAGGGACTTCGGCCGTCAGTGGTGGGATGGCTGTACACTTCGGTGGTTATAGATACTGGTTTGGTGGGAGGCATTGGGACTGGCTAGTCGAAGGAACTTTCTATCTTATCTGAGTCGCATATGATATGCTTCGATCGGCATGAAAGGGACCATGAGAAGTACTGCTTTGGCTGCCTTGGATGTTATTCTACATATTCTGCCTATTGAGCAGCATGTGATGGGAATGGCAGCTAGGAACATTCTTAGACTGATGGAGTTAGGACTGTTAGGAAATTGAAAGCAGGGTCACTCGCTTTTCTTGGGTGAGATTGGAGCGGATGGTTAATGCCAAGGCTCGCCCAGCTGTGTTGTGAGTTATTACAATGATTAAAAATACGAAAAAAGGAAAATAAAACGGGAAAGTGAAGAAAGTTTGTTGAACGATAAAATAAAAGGGAGTCAAGTCGTTTGTCTTTCCAAGAATTAGAGGACGGAAAGACCATTTTTTCATCTTTTAACTATGGTGCTGAATGTTTATCTCACTGTTTATTTAAATAATTAATAAATTTAAATTAAAAAAAAACAAAATATTTTTTTTTATATTCCACATTGTATTATAATCCACATTTGAAAAACATTTGAGAATTACGTTTGAAAGCAAGTTGAAAATAAAGGCATTTCTTAATTTGAAAATAATTTCCCCTTTTTGTTGAGAACGCTATGATTTTCAAATGATTTTCAATTCATTATCAAACGTTTGTCGTTTGAGAAAACGTTTGATTTCTAATCATTTTCAATTTGAAATCAAACCTCCGTGTTTGTTGGGTTATACCAAAATAACCTGTTTATTCGATATTCGAAAAATGGACATTTTAAAATTAATATCATATTTCTTAACAGGAAAAAATTATACAAAAGCAAAAATTGAAATGAACACAATATTCCGAAATTGTTGGTCCCGAAATTTTCCGATTAAATTGTACTAACTTTAATTTTTGTATGTCAAAAGAAATGTTTTCAGACCGGTAAAACTTTCAAAACGTTTTTAGACGAACCTGTTTTATTTCACTGATCATTATAATATCCAACAAAAGTATTACAAAATATCTAATATAATCTTCTATGGGGCTTTGCCGCTGGCCTTTTCTTGACAGTTATTGTATTTACCGTTTTTTGCAAGAAAATTTTCGAAAGTAAATATGTAATAGGATCGAAATTGTGAAAAGAAATGTTGTAAAATAATTGGTGTCATCAGTATTAAGCAAGAAAATTGTTACCAGAAAATTTTTACAATGTACTAACAACATTTTTTGAAATTTCTAAAAAACATCGTGGGGCTTTCCCCTAGTAATAGGGCCTGGCTAATTTAACACCCTTAAGATGCTTTATGGATACAATTGTGCCTTCACATCAGTGTTCGAAAATAAACACTAAATATCGTTCTTTAATGTTCGGTTCGGTAGATTTGTGGAAAACACAAACGCTAATAGTGTTTGTGTAGAAATTCATTAAAAAAAATAACGTTTCCCTGTTTGTCATCTTTCGAACACAAAAATAATGCTGTTTTCATCATACTCAACAAATGATGAGAACATTAAATTCCGTTCGGTTTTTTTTGAAAATCCACGAACTTCAATGTGTTCGGTTCGGCTCGTTAATGTTCATCGCTTTTTGCTGATAAAAAAAAACCAAACATTTTTTACAAAAACAAAATACACACACGAAAAAAACATTATAGAACATTAAAATATAATGTTTTTCTACAGTATCACTACAATTGTTCTGTTTTTTAGCGAAGAACCGAACATTATATACTGTTCGGTTCTTTCTTGAAAATAGTTACGAACGGTATTAAGGTTTGTGTATGTTTACACAAACACTAAAAAAATAGATATCGTTCTTCGGTGTGTGAGCCGAACGCTAAATAATGTACAGTTTATTTTCGAACACTGCTTCACATATTTAATGTGAAAAGAAGCAAGAAAACAAAATAAAACGATTTGACAATGAAGATGTTTTAATTTAAGAAGTAGAAAAAAATTTGCAAATATATATGAACAAAAATAATTAAAAATATGGTTACTGAGATTATTTGCATGAAACACATTTTGTATCTTTTAGTGAGTGACGGGATTAGTACATGACTTTCTGGTTTTGCGTTGTATTCGCGGTTACATTGGCAAATAAAACACCTTCCGCCGATGGCTGAGGCTCCACGACTGCCATATTGTGCTTTCGGTTAATTTTCTGGGGCCTGATTCTGATTCTGGCAGTCGTGATCGAGTACTTTCTCGATTCGAAAGCAATTTAATATCTAATTATTTCAGTCATTTCTGAACGAATCGGTTTTTTTTCAGTGCTGTAAAACATTAATTTGAGTTTCTTAACACTGAAAAATAATTTCGATTCGTTCAGTATCGACTGAAAGAATAAGAAATAAAATTGCTTTCGAATCCAGAAAAAACTCGATCACGGCTGCCAGAATTAGGCCCCTGGTTCTGCTGTTACATTACTGCGTCTTCCGAAAACCATTTCTACTGAACTTCGAAGGAATTATTTTCCCATAACTAATTTATTTATGCTACTTTTTTAAACTGTGTCTTTTTGATGATTCTCCGTTTTGCATATTTAAGAGTAGATTAATAAGTATTGAGTATTACATTTCTTTTATTAGGTTAGGTTAGGTTAAGAAGGGTTGTGTGCCCACATGCACACCTCCACTCGGAGACCGAATACGATCCATTGTGATTCCCTTCAATGAAAATATGAAGTAAGAGATAGAGATAAGAGGAAGTGAAAAATAGAGAAAAGGAAGTAAGATATAGACAGAAAATTAGAAAGTAGGACCAATACCCCCCTTACAGTCCCCTCAACAGAAACAGCCGCGTTATTTCCCTGACAAACCCCAGTTCGTCGTGAAACCTATCTCCTAGCCACTTCAGTCTGAGACCCTGCATCCTAGGACAATGGCACAGTACATGCTCGATCGTCTCTAGCTCTTCCGAATCCTCGCATAGCCTGCAGAAGTCCGGTATGGCGTTGTCCCATCTGCCCGCAAAAGCCCTGACAGGACAATGACCCGTCAAGAACCCTATAAGTGTTCTGAGACTACCCCTATCCAATCCCAGTAGAACCCTGGTTGCCCCCGCGTCCAAATTGGGCCATAGTGCCCTAGACACCCTGCAATCCATTCTGCCCCTCCAGGATCGGTTAACGTCATCACGGAATTTCTCCCGTATCACCCCATAGTAGTAGCATAGGGGGGGTTTACCCCCTGTCCCCCACCACTAAGTCGAGACCCGAACCCCCCCTCGCGAGTTCGTCCGCCACCTCATTCCCATCAACCATGCAGTGTCCTGGTACCCAACATAGCCTCACGTTGAATGCCCCCATGAGTTCCCTAAGAGCGCTCCTACACCGCGCAACCAGGCATGATCGAACCGTATGGCTCTTCAATGCCCGAAGCGCCGCCTTACTATCGACGTAAATTGTCACCTCAGATCCACCCACGATGTGATCCAGTATCACCTCCGTCGCCCTCCAGATCGCTAGGATCTCAGCCTGGAAGACACTGCACTCATCAGGGAGTCTGAATGACCTTTTAACCTCGGTGTCCGCGATATAAACACCGGCACCAGTGCCGGTTTCCATCTTGGATCCATCCGTAAATACTGCCCACCCCTCAAACAGTCCATTGGATCCACTCCAATTTTCCCTATCCGGGAACTCCACTGGTGGTGTTGCACCGAAGTCCAGGGTCATAGTCTTGTGATCCGAAATTCCCTCGAGAATAATACCCTGATCAAGCAGACCCATCTCGTACAAAATTCTCGTGTGATCATCCCGCCTAGGTCTAACTAAAGAAGACTCGTAAAGTCTAAGTAGGTTCCTAGCTGCCACACTCCTCACTGAATGCTTGATAGGGAATAGATATAGTAGGATGTCCAGCGCTGCCTGCGGAGTGCTTCTCCTTGCGCCTGTGATTCCAAGAGATGCACTTCTTTGAACCTTGCTGAGCATCTTCCTATAGCTATCCACTCCCAACGCGCCCCACCAAACAGTGCATCCATAGGTAAGTATAGGCCTAACAACCGATGTGTAAATCCAGTTTACCATATCAGGCCTAAGACCCCAGTTCTTACCAATGGAGTTCCTGCATGTGTAGTATGCATTGAGTCCCCTTCTCATCCTCTCCTGAGTATTCCTCTTCCAAGACAGTTTGCAGTCCAGAAAGTTACCCAAGTACTTTGCTCCGTCCGATAGAGGCAACTCGACGCCATCTAGCACTGGCCCCCTAAATCCCTCTATCCTATACCTTCTGGTGAATAGCACCAGCTCAGTCTTCGCAGGGTTAACACCCAGTCCCCTATCCTTTGCCCATGCCGAGAGTTCACCTAGCATCACCTGCATAATTTCCCCGATCGTGGACAGAAATTTTCCCCTGACCAGCAGAACTATGTCGTCCGCATAGGCAACAACTTTCCTGCCCATGGAATCAAATGACCTAAGAATCCCGTTAACCGCAAGCAACCACAGTAGAGGCGATAATACCCCCCTTGTGGTGTCCCCCTGGTAACCCTCCTCCTTATCACATGATCCCCCAGGCTCGAGTTTATAATCCTACTGCCAAGCATGCAGATTATCCACTCCACCAGAAAGTCCTCAACTCCCAACTCCAACAAAGAATCCCTAATCGCCTCTATCCTAATGTTATTAAAGGCTCTCTCTATATCCAGAAACGCGGCGAGAGTATACTCCTTATGCCTCAGACCGTGCTCAATACAACCCACCACCTCATGTAACGCGCTCTCAACAGATTTACCCTTCAGGTAAGCATGTTGAGCGTTGCTAATAAGGCGGGTCTCAATATTACTCCTGAGATAGAAATCTATTAGCCTCTCAAGAGTCTTCAACAAAAATGAAGACAAACTAATAGGTCTAAAATCCCCCGGTTTCGAGTGGCCTGCTTTACCGGCCTTGGGTATGAAAATCACCCTGACCTCTCTCCACCCCCTAGGCAGATACCTCCTACTGAGGCATTTCCTAAATATATCCACCAGCAGAAATGATGCATCGTCCGGGATGTTGCAAAGCATAGCAGGAAAAATACCATCCGGACCCGGTGATTTATATGGGTCGAAAGTATTGACCGCCCACGCCAGCTTCTCCCTTGTAACCATTTCATCGACGCAAGCGGAAGTATGATCCGATGTCACGGACATGACGTCCCACTGACCGTCCTCCATACCACCGGTTTCCCTGCACCCGGGAAAGTACGTCTCCATAAGTAAGGTTAGGGTCTCAGAGCTTGACTCAGTCCATGAGCCGTCATTCCTTTGGATGTAACCCAGGGCCTTAGGGTCCTTAGATAAAATCCGTCGGAATCTTGACAGCTCGTTGACATTATCGATAGACGCACAAAATTGCCTCCACGATAGTCGCTTTGCTCACTTCAGATCCGCCTTATACCTGTTGAACTGCACCCTGTGATTGTTCCAATCATCTGGTGCTCTCGTAAGATTGGCCCTATTAAACAGTCTCCTCACCGTAGACCTTGAACATGAAGTTTCCTGGTCCACCATTTATGCTGTTTTCGCCTACCCGGAAACGTAACCGGGCAGGACTGCTCATAGCTTTCCCTTAGAAGATGAGTGAACCTATTCACCACCCCCTCCAGGTCCGTCGGCAGCAAGTCGCCCAAGGCCTGATGCGCCAACCCAGTTCGGACCCCTTCCTTGAAGGAGTCCCATTTTGTCCCCCTCGGGTTCCTGAATGGAGCAGCCCTAGGTAGGTCACAATTCAGTGTGAAGGTAATACGACTATGGTCTGAAAAAGTACAGTCCGTTGCCCTCCAATCAACAAAAATTTGCTCGTCACGGTTTACTAATGTCAGATCTATCACTGCCTATCTTTATTTCTGAACGTCGGGGTGTTACCCATATTACAGATAATAAGATTGTTAGTAGTTATAAAATCAAACATTAACTCACCTCTTTTATTAATATCGGCACTCCCCCATTGGCTGTGATGAGCATTGGCATCGCAACCCAACACAAGGATTGCACCTCTCCTCCTTGCATATGCCGTGAGTTGCCGCACCTCTGTACCCGGTGGGTCCAACCCCTCATATGGCATATACACCGAGGCCAGTGTAAGCGTACGCTTCCCTTTGGCCTCTCCATTTATAACGGTCAAGTCACCGCACCTGAAAGAATGTGATATGAGAAAATTCAATTCACTTCTCGCTTGTATACACGTTCTTACCTTGTCCTCTGTGGACGGGACAAACAGAGTGTATCCCGCAACCCTTAAACCGCAAAACTTATTTTTATTTATCCAAGGTTCTTGGATAAGGGCTACGTCCGTCCGAGTACTGGAGAGGAAGGTTACAAGTTCGGCCGAGGCTGATTCACAATGGTGCAGGTTTATCTGCACCACTACCAGCCTCTTTGGTCCTGTCATGCTTCGGATACCGAAACCTAACGTTACCTAAACCGAATGTCGCCGTATTTTCCAATTGTGGTTCTTAAGAATTCCAATGAATTCTTGTTACCACAGTTGACAACCTTGACTCCCTTAACCCAGTCCGCACCATTGAAGGGTACGTCCTCCTCCTTGCCTTTGAAAACTGCCAGCTCGTCGATAAGCCTAGCCTCTACTAGCTGCCATAGCTCGGCACTGATCCTCCCATCCGGATCATTCCGATCTATGACAGCCACCTGCAGATGACCCTCCAGGCTCGTCGACTTCTTCATTCTTTTATTCGATGAAGAAGGCTGATCATCCCCAGATCTGACCCTCTTAATGGTCTCCTTATTGGAGCCATTAGGAGCATCAGCCGGAGATGTACCAGCCGTCTTCACTATGCTCGGTGATTTCTTTTATTAGTTCAGTATCCATAAAAAAATCAAATTATTCGTTCATTACTTTCTACATTTGAATTTAAATTGTTAAAATAGGAATGCAATAGATGTATGTACTATAAAACAAAAAATAAATTATAAATTCGTTCAAATTTTTGCTGCTGCTGCTGCAGCATTTAAAAATTTAGGCATAAAATTGAGTAAAAAGTTTTTAAAGAAATTGTATATATACACAGGTAATTGTATTTGTATATGCAGGTACAATTGTACCCATACCGCCTGTTAAATTTGTAAATTTGTAAAATTATACCGCTTGACGAGGGTTAAATAAATATATATAAATATTTTTTTTTTTAATTTCTAGGCAAAAGAAATGCAGCGAGCTGAAATGGAAGAACTGCGACAACGTGATGCAAATATGACAGCTTTACAAGCCATTGGTCCGCGGAAAAAGTTAAAACTCGATGGTGATGGTGCTAGTAGTGGTTTGGTAAGTACTTTAGTGTCATCTTTAATAACCAATAAGGTTTATTAAAAACGATTTATTCTAAACGTTTACACAAAAACATTTTAGGGATCTGGTGTAAGTAGTGTGTTAGGACCATCGGCGGCACCCGCTCCTTTAAGGCCACGTATTAAACGAGTTAATTTACGTGATATGCTCTTCTTTATGGAACAGGAACGTGAAACGTGTCGAAGCCAAACGTTATTTAGGGCATATCTTAAGTGATGCATTATTTTAAGGAAAAATACCCAAACAACAAACTACAACCAACATTTTGTAAAAATCGCAATTTTCTTCAAGTCTTCTTCCACTTTCTAATGTACTATTCCCACTACAACAACTGTTATTTTCTTCTACTTCATCCTTCTCTTCTACTCCTAATTTAACTGAATATTATATCTAATAACTGTAACTATTCTAAAAACAACTCAAGCTCCTCCAACTCCTTTGTTATTTATATTTTTAAAAATGATTTAGATTAAACAACTTATTTTAATTCCGTATTATTTTCGGTCATTAAGAAAATCAACGCTCTTTTTTATTAACAAATTGATTAACAACAATATCTTGTTAGATTTTAAAAATTTTTTTTTTTTACATTATAACAACTTGTTTTAGTTATAAATTTATTTAACAAATACTGCTTCCACTTAAAACAACAGAAAAACAGAATCATTAAAAGTAAATATTTATATGTAAAGTTTTGTATTAAAAAAAATAATTTTAATTCATAAAAACAAAAACAAACAAAAAATATATATATATAAAAAAAATAATGTTTTTTATTTTTTATAAAAAAATGGCAATATTTTTCTTCTTCTTTTCTTAAACTTCTCTAAAAGATTTTAGTTTTTATAATTGGATAATATATTATTATTATAATTTTTTTTTAATTTTCTAGCAAAAGTTTAACTTTTATTTTCACCTTTACAAAGTTAAGTAGCGTTGATTTTTTATTTTTTGTATTTGTTAAATCGGTTTAATTGCAAAACTATTCTTTTCATAAAAATCACAAACAAAATTAAATTAAAATGTTAATTCTGTAAAATATGGCCTTATAATGTTAGATTTGTAAAATTTATAAATATTTGTAAATTAAAAAAGATACACACACGTTTTTTTTTAAGAAATTTTATTTTTATATCTATTTTTTTATATAAACCATTTAAATATTGCGTAAAACAAGATTTTGTAATTTCTATTTTGCAGATATTGTGGTGAATTCATTTATAAGAAGTTTTGGAATTGTTGAATATTTAAATCCCCAGCAAATATTCTCCAAAATGTTAAACATATAATATAGGCACAAATAATTGTCTATGTGGTTGTTGTTATGTTTTTGCAATATTGCTCTTTCGCAAGAGCGCAACTTTTGACGTGAATACCTTTAATGTTTTTCAATCGAATGTTTTGGAAGAATTTTGTAAATTAAATGAAAGTATTTAAAATCGTTTGGTGGGGAGGGGGGAAAACTGCCTTAATTCGATAATCTTTAAGGTCCTGGCTTTACAAAGCGTAGAAAAAAAATTTGAAATAAAATTAAAAATTCCCAATTTTTGTTGCTGTTTTCCTTTTTTTTTTTATCGAAATGAGAGTATAAAAATAGAACTATTTAATAATTTTGTTAATATTCTAAAATCAAATTTGTTTTTCTTAATACGAAGGATTTAAAAGTATTAAATCATTGGCTTACGACTTTTTGTGTAAAATTTTTTTTCTTATTTTAGTTCTTTCAAACCCGAATGAAAAATCAATTCATTGGATTAAATTTTTAATTTATTTAAACTGCGTTATTGTTGTTCAAATTTAAAATTCAACACAAAAATTATTATGAAAGAAAATCACTAAATTAAAATGTTCTCTGAATGAAATGCACTCGGTGTTTTCATATACATACATAAATTCTATGCTAAACCAACAAAAAAATTCATTAAATTTTTTACCTATTGGATATCATTATTCAAATAACAAATTACTGTAGACGCTTACAAATTAGAACTCTCGATACAAATTAGAACTTTCGATACACTAAACGCTCTAAAATAAGAAAATAAAATTTGAATTTGCGATTTTTTCTTCTATCTCTGTTAAAAATTCAAAAGATGGTAAGATGTATTTGAGGTTAGTCTTGTCAAATGTTTATATTTCAATAGCTTTTGAAGCGTAAGTGAAGTGGTGCAAAAACAGTGAACTATTTACCACCAAGTACATTGCAAGTGCCTAAACGCTTTGCAACAAACCGTTTTATTAGGTGGGCCACTCTCTATTGCAATTAGAAAAAAAATTTAACAAATCTAGTGATTGGTACTCTTTAATGCGTTTGTGCATTTCAAATCATCACTTTTTATTTTAATTAAATTTTCAAATTTGAAATTTATTAACATAGTTTGATATTTCATTACTGCCAATCTGCGCCATCTTTAATTTTTATTACCAGTGATGCTTCATTTTCAAAAGAGATTAGCCACCCAGGATTACGGTTACCTGAAAATCAAATAAATATGACAGGTAACATAAAACAAAGATTAGCTGCCTTTTTTTGAAAGTAACATACAAATTTTGGTTTGGGAATTTATATTGAAAACAAAAAAAAATTTCGAGATTCTTTTATTGTTGTATTATGTGCGGTTTTCGCAATACAAGTGATAGAACTTGTAGTGAAATTTATATGAAAACTACTCAAAAAACTGAGTTCTTTTCAAATAAATTTTACTAAACGTTTTATCACTTGTATTGTGAAAACCGCACATTAATGTTAAGGTACTGTTTTCACAACACAAGTGTTTATATGAAAAACCCTCAAAGCTTATGTGTTGTTTTCAGGTGACAAGCAATTGATTGTGTAGTAAAATTTATATGAAAAGCGCTCAAAAAGCTGAGTGATTTTCATATAAATTTTTACTACACGTTTAATCACTTGTGTTGCGAAAACAGCACATAGTTCCCAAAAGAAAGTTTTTATTTCAAAAGCAGTAAGTGTGGAATTCACATAAATTTTAAATAATGTGCTTGAATTTTAAAATTTTTTAACATTAATTTTTTCTTAGTTTGACAAATTTTCATGCAGCATTTGGAGTGCTCAGAGCTGAAGTGAACCAAGTCAAAAAAAAAAAAATTCGAATTTTGAGTTTGAGTAAGGGAACTTCTACCATTAACTTCTGGAGTCAATAGACTTGGGGTTATTACCGTTACCTTGGGAACGAAAGATTTAAAAGATATAAAGATAATCGGGCTTGTTCTGAAAACAGTGTGATTTGTGGTGTTCTGAAAGTCATACCGTTTTTGTGTTTCTCGGTGTGCTTTTGGCAATTTTAAATCACACCGAAAAACATAAAAACGGAACACCAAAATATCACACGTGTAATTTTAAAAGGCACATGTGATTCTAAATCACGTAATTTTAGTTAAAATGGTTTTCAGAACAGTTCTGAATAATCAAATCAAATTCAGAAACTATGGCAGATCGCAACCAATCGCACGAGTTTCAGAATACCATACAATATATCTGGCTTTTTTCGATTTCAAATCGGGCGATTGTCAGAACATGGCCGTACATTTCAACTTTTTCTTTTAAAAAAATAAAAAATTTCCTCTCGTGAAAGGAACAACTTTTTTGGATTAATTATTTTGATAATGATACAATGATGATAAGAAAATGTAAAAATGTTTTAATAATATTTTTACACTTTTTAAAAACATTTTTGTATATATATTAATTTTCTTATTATTGTAAATAACTTTTCGGTTTATTGATTTCTATTTATTTTTAAAATAGCAAAATTTTCTTGGATATCGAGCCCTAATAACAAAAATGATGTAACCAACAACATTTAAGATTTTTGTTTTTTGATGAAAATCGATCATTTTTGATAATTTGCATCATCTCTAAAAATCTCATATCTCTGGGAAGTACCGTTACGAAATAAGAGCAAAAGCAATTTCAAACGAAACCCTAGACTTGAAGCAAAAATATTTAAAAAAAAACCTTCTGTAAAATTTTAAAATTGAAAAGTTTTTGAGAACTTTAAAGTTCATTAACAAATAAGAGTCCAATTTACGCCATAAAAAAAGTGATAAAAGTTTTCGAGTTTCGATTTATATCCAACATGGTTCATATTCATAATTAAATTCAGTATAATAAGTGTCGTTGTCGCAGTCGAAAGCCAGTGATATCGAAAAAATTTTAAAAGGATTAAACTGCGTACACGACTATGGAAATATGACTTAATAAAAATTTGCCATAATTGAATGTTTTTTACGGTTTCGAATAGAAGTAAATAAAATAAATTTCTATTGACTTTTAGTTTTTGTCAAGGCCCATCTATCAGGTCTGCTTACTTGTACAAAAACAAAAAACTTTTTTCTTTAAGCTGTCAAAAACTTACTGCCACATATACAAAGCAAAAGGAAAAAACGTGTATGTAAACAACTTTTGAAAGCTCAAAAGAATGAAAACAATGATCATCAGGCTTCTTGCGCAGACCTTTTCAATGGGCATTGGTTTTTGTCATACGATTTGAAGTCATTTTTTTGTCTATAATTTTTTCAGTAAGAAGAGTATTCTATAATATTTTAATACGATTAAATTTATAAGGAAAAACAACAATAAAAAATTGGTTTTTTTAATTTATTTTTTATCTAAAATTGAGAAACTTATTTTTCCTATACATATTTTGTAAAAACAGGATCTTTTGTATTTAAAATTACATATGTATATTTAAAAACATCGTATTAATTTTAAAACTCACATAAAAATACTCTAATTGAAATCTCTTCATTTAATTGGGTCGCTATGCAATTTGTTTTAAAAGAAACTGGGGGTCTACTCTCTATTGCGATGCGAAAACAATTTCGATGCGAAAGCTAAATGCCAACTTGGTACTCTCTATCACTTTCGCAAAATTTTCTAAAAAATGAAGCGATAGTGGTTATAAAAATTAAAGATGGCGCAGATTTACTGTAATGAAATGCCAAAGTCTGTAAAAATATTTGAAATTGGAAAATTTAAATAAAATAAAGTGACGATTTACGAAAAGAAAAAAAAAATAAAAGATGCGAAAGACACATGCGCAAACGTATTGAAGAGTACCAATCGCTAGATTTGCTACAATTTTCTTTCGCATCGCAATAGAGAGTAGCCCCCCTGGTTTTGAATAACTACACAATTTAGAAAGCGTTTTCTTTTTCAAATTACTGCTCTGTACTGAAAACTACAATTCGATCTCAAATTTTATAAATCAATCATCGTAAGATTATGGCAGCAGATAACAAAGTATTTGATAGTAGATATGTAATAAAAAACGTTTTTTCAAATAAAAAACTAAATCGAAAAATGTTCTGACGCACTTTTGATTTTTAGCATTTGTAAAGAATTAAGGCAGAATTAGTCTTTACTTTCTGTTCTGTTACGAATAAGCTGATTTGTTTTTGTTATAAAAAAACCTGTGAAATTGATTATTTTTTCTATTGTGTTGCGGTCCAATTTGTAAAAATTAAAAACTTGTTAAGTAATTGTAAGTGACAGCAAAATAAATAATAATAATAAAAAAAAAAAAAAAAAATAGTTATATTGAAATAAATTGTTTTTTGATTTTAAGAATTCATAAAGTTTAATTTCTTCAAATTAATATGCATTAAAGTTATTGAAAGAAAACAATGAACGTTGCAAAACTAATAAATTTGTCATAAATGGCTGATAAGTTACTACAGAAAAAGTAACTATTACAATTTCGTAAAAGAACGGCACGGAACAGAACAGAAACATAAAGTAAAGACTAATTCTGTCTTTTTATGTACATATACATACATTATGGCATTCCTCATATATTCTTATATGGATTCTTCTCACTCTCTCTATATCACTCTTTCTGTTTGAAAACAAATCAAAAAAAGTTTTTTGAAATGTATAGTTCTTAAGTAATGCAAATTTATAAATTACAATTGTCGAAATAAAAGTATTTAGTCTTGACCATCATGAAGTTTTAGAATTTACACGACAATATTTTTTCTAATAAAAACTCAAAACAGTTCTTATTAGTAAAAATTTAATAATTAAAATTTCTGTGAAAACAAATCCAAACACAAAAAAAAAGTTTAACTGCTTGTATTTTCCCATTTAATGCGATTTTAAAACATATACAGCTCAATTATGAATAAAAAATTCCCCGGGAGTTTTCTCCCTTCTCCCATTTTTCCTATGTAGATTCAATTGTAAAAATGGAAAAAGGGAAAAAACTCCCGGGGAATTTTTATTCAGAATTGGGCTGATAATTATACCTAATTGACAGTAGGCAAGTTTTTATCGTTTCTTTTTTTTTCAAGTTGCATTTTGGTTTCAATTATGCAATTTTAATTGACCGAACCCAAATAAAAGTGTTTAAAATTAGGAAAGAATGCGAGAATGAATGAGGGAAGAAAACAAGGTAACAACTAGTGCTGGGATACTATCGATATTTTCTACTATCGATATTTATCGATAGTTCAGATTTCACTATCGATATATCGATATTACAATCGACTGAATGTTTATACTTGTGGAGGAAAACTTTAATTATTTTTTTATTTTTACAGTTCGTTGTTTTTATCACTTTATTGAATGTATGAGACGTGTGTATATACGCAAGTTATTTTAGATGGCAGTTTTTTAAAATTTATAAGTACCTTTCTGAAGGAACCGCAGTAACAGGGACTATAAGATATTCCATTGCAACTTTAAAAAATTTTCTAAATTCTAAACCCAAAAAGGTAATCAATCTAGCGGACTTATCCTCAAATGGTCGTTCATTGTTTTGTCCTATGCTTGCAATTGCATTTTTTTTTACAACATTACAAAAATATTTGACATTTCAGTCCCTATATAAACATGTACAAATTTCGACTTAAAGGCCTTTAATTAGCAGTAAAAAGCACTGCTAAGCAATCCATACCACCTGCCATTCTTGTTGTTTGTATTTATTGCTGTAATTCTGCGCGAATTAATAATAGCAAGTAATAATTTGAGGCAAAATATTGTGCGTGTATAGCTGCTGTTAGATGTCCTCATAGCTGTATTTTAAATAATAAAAATATCGATATTTATATTTTTCCTATCGATATTTTCGATATTTTGAGACTATCGATAGTTTCCCAGCACTAGTAACAACTGGAGCGACAAAAATCGCACAATGTAAGCGGGCACGAATCGTTTAAATATAATTGCCTGTAGAAACATGAAACATGCTCTTGAAGTCTAAAAACATTACCAAAAGAAAACTTGGTTAGTGTAAGCTGGGATTTGATTTAATACAATTTCTGCTTTTAAAAAAAAAAAATCTTTCAACTTCAACACAAAACTTTAAAAAGTGTAAATATTTTCTTTTAAATCTAGAGCTAAACGAAATTTTATATAAATTTTAGCTGTTTAATATGATTATTTAAAGTAATGATTAGTAATTAGATTCTTTTTTTCAATTTCAAAAAAGTTATTGATTAAATACGATTACTTATTGTCTGGGTTTACACTATGAAAGTGAGAGTGGGAAAGAACTTGATATTCTTTTCAGACTTTCTGAAATGTACATGATATTCTTCTCTCCTCTCTCAACTCAGACTTTTTGAAAGAAAATTTTAATAGTGTAAACCCACCCTTACTATTATATGTATGTATATATAAACTTTAATTATTTAATATATCTTAAAATACGAAAAAATAATTTAAAATATGGAAATAGAATCCGATTATTTCAATGAATATTATTGATTTTTTATCATTGTATGACAACCCAATTAGTTTTCTTTTATTTAGAATATGATTTGAGTGATAACAAGACTTGTTAAGATGTTTAATATGTGCGTGAATCGCCAGTAGTCCAAGTCTAAAGTCACTGTTAGTTTGATTTTTTCTTGAAATAAAATTTTATTTAAGAAGTTTTATATACGATTTTTCTAAAATTCTTTAAATAATTTCAAAGAATCTAAAGTCTTTTTTGAAAAAGTTGGATTATTTTTTGATTACTTTAAATTATTTAAGGTTATCTCAACTCAATCTAAATATAATTTTAGGTTAATCAATTAGTAATCTATACTTTTTTTGAATATTTAAAATGATTACTAATCGCAATCGTAATTAAACAGCTATAATTTAAATTTAAACAAATTTTTTCATTTTTTTAAAAGAAATTAAAAAATCAACAAAATTAAACTTGTGTGTTATATAATTTTATACTTTTTCTACCCATTTTTTTAAATAATTTGTTATAGTCTTGTAAAAAAAAATAAACAAAACCCCTAAAAATATATTTAAATAATTAATGAATGTAGAAAACATTAAAATGTTTTCTATTAAAACAAATTAAGAGATAAATTACTAAGAGAAAACCAACCAGCATAACGAAATAAATTTAAAATTAAGTAAGAAATTAAGAAATAATTTAAAATTAACAAAAACAAAAAACGTATTTGAAATTAAGTAAAATTAAATATTTTGCTAGATTTTATAAGTAAATCAAACAACAACAAATTAAGTTAGTTATAAAAGTCGTATAACGTAGTAAAAATAAAATAGTAGCTAAAAAATTTATTAAATATTTCATACTTTAAAATAAAAATAAAATAAAAAAATAATAGAAACTTAATAAACAATATTTGTTTAAATAAAAATATTAAAATTTAATGTCTAAAGAAAGAAATGAAAGAAATATTAAACAACTGGCCCAACATAAATGTGAACATTTTTCTCATCCTCTCCCCCCTCTTCTAAATTTCCTTAAAATAAAAAAAAAGAAATGAAAAGAAAACTATTAAAAAAAGAATTCAGTGTTAAATAAAAAATAGCAGAAATGACTAAAAACTAATCATAAATAAATTCCAAAAAATAAGAAAACTAACTCCACTTGTAAAGTTAAAAAATTTTCTAGTAAAATTTAACAAATTAACGACATTTAAGCAAAACTAAGATAAACAAATGTTTTCATAAATTAATTAAAATAACAAGCAATAGATTATGTATTTTTTAACAGACAAAAATTAAATAAAAATAAAAAAATGGAAAACAAATTTAAACAAAAGTAATTGTAATTAAAAATCAAGATGTAATTAAAAGAAAAACAACAAAGAAGCTAAAATGAAAGTTAAAAACAAAAACATTACCTTAATTTATATATTAAAAACAAAAACAAACAAAAAAAATTTATTTCATTTTATCCCTTTGTATTGTTTTTTTAACACTATTTTTTATTTTATAATTTATATAAAATAATTTTTTTTTTAAATTTAACTGTTAAAACAAAATACATTGAGTCATTGTAAGAAAAATAAAAATGAGAATTTAATAAAAAAGAGAAAAGGAAAATAAAATTGATAAAAAAAATGAAAAAATTTATGAAAATTGCAAGCGGAATTATTTTAAACAAAGTTAATTTTTAGGGGAGGAGGAATTTGGCAGACGGGTTTTCCCGGAAGTTTTTTCCTATTAAAATTCAGTTGTAAAAATTAAAATGGGAAAAGCTCCTGGGGAATTTTTTCATAATTGTGTACCTTTTTTTCCATTTCGAATGTTCAATGTCTATTATATTTTGCTATTATTTTTTGTCTATATACATACTTTTAAATTATATATGTATATATATATAGATCAGGGTTGATAAAGTTGGTACAGTTGTACTTTTTTTTGGTACAATTCAAAACTAAAAAGTACGCTGGTACCCCCGTGACTCATTTGGTACTATTTCCAAATTTTTCAAACCTACATATGGGCATTTCCCCAGAATGGTCTACCAGGAAAATAAAATGTTGATTATTATCGTCTTTTATTGTTTATTGTTAGAAAAAAAGTCTATGTTCTTATTAAAGAATGGTTTCCTAGCATATCTGAGCAGAGACCTGCGCCGTGGGACTTCATCGGCGGTGGCGGCTGACGCAAAAAAATGATCGGCGGCGGCTCGCTCCGGCTGTTAGCCGATGTGGCTGTCAGCCGATGGGATATGTAAATTAAAATTATATGTATGTACATTTGTGTAAACATATTTGCACAATTTAAGCCATTTTTCATACTATAATTCACTACTCATGGCATAAAAATATGTTTTTGTTCAAACAATAATCACATGTTTTCAATGACACAGGAAATCAAACATTAATTGAATAATTAGCTATTCCAGAGGTACAAAATTTAAAATTTTTACATATAAAACACTCCATCTTTTTTTAGAACTACTATTTATCTTTGTTCGGCTTGAAAACGGTCTCTTAAAAAAGGACAAGGGTAGTTGAAGGTGTTCACCGCGTACACGAATACCTCAGTGACGCAAACAAACATATTTGCGTTTTACTCTTAAATTCATTTTTCTTGCTAAGGATATTTTCGTAATGCACGAAATCTGAATTGAACTCGCTGATCTCGGCAACCGTATCGCTGGAATCAGTTTCATATGTAAATTTTTGTTATTCTCACACATATATATTTAATGTTGAATTTCAGCCATATACACAATAAACACTTAAGGCTGTTTAACAAAAGTGATTTGGTCAAATTTTTACAGAGTTAAAACTTTTCGGCGGGAAAATACACAGAATAGTTATCACAAAAAATAATCAACGATTGTACCAGTGTTCACTCATTTTCCTATATGTCGTTATTTTAAAAATGTTGATGAAAAAATAAATTGGCAAGGTGTTAAAAAAGAGAATAAAAATTATTTATTTCAGCGGCGGTGGCTACAAATATTTTCATCGGCGGCTGGCTAACAGCCGGCTAAGCCGCTTCGGCGCAGGTCTCTGTATCTGAGCTGTTTTACTTGAGGAAATTGGGCTGGAAACTGGAAAATTTTATAATTTTCTGTATTTTCTACTTCTAAATACGTTTTTATATACTTATTTTACATGCAAAAAATATGCTATGTTTACACTCTTTCTTCATAATCTCTCCATTACAATCCATTGTAAAAGGAGTATTAAGTTTTTTTGTTAAGGAAATTTTAAGACATTTATGGTAAAGTGCATGGTTATAATAAAAAAAAAACATATGGAAAAATCGTACGTTCGCGACCGGTGCATAAGCCAATTAAACAAAATCCAAGAGAGATATTTTATTTTGTAAATACTGGATGGAGACCTACACTAAAACACTTTTAAAATATATTAATCACTTTTGAATATTCCGTTCCATTTTCCAGATTTTTAGATTTCACTACTGTCAGCCAAAGTTGACTTCTATTTCGCGTACGTTCGTGACCACATGTTTATAGCTATTATTATGAAAACTTAAACTCGATGAAATCCATCTTTTGTAATAAAAATAGAGCTACCCAAATGCTATCGAATCGCAAAAAAAAAATGCTAGGAAAAGTTTTGTTTTAAATATTATTTGTACATTAAAAGCGTACGATCGTACGTTCGTGACCCCAGGAACACAGCCGCGAATAGCATTGTAAACGCCACATTTTGCAAAAACTGTTTTTTTTTTGCAGATAACCGTTGGCCTTACTCTCTTACACAGTTTAAACATCAAATCAACCAAAATTATGCACCTTAACGCCTTCAAAATGGCATAAAAAGTGTCAGCCAGTGGAAGAACATTGCAAGTTACTAACAAAATGATGAGACCGAAATGGTTTTGCAGTGCGGCATAATGCTTTAAAAGCATTTTGCATAAAAGTTTGTATTATCATTATTTTTAATAATAGATAAAAAAATTTTTAAAACAAATAATGCTGCCTGTCAAAATACGTTTTTTTGCTCTCCTGAAAAATTATTATTTTGTAACTTAAAACTTTATTCGCGGCTGTGCTTCAATTCTTATTTTTCTTTTTTAAAAATATATGTTATATATATAAAAGTGCTATTTATTTAAAAAAGATCCCGAAATCCCGGGAAATCCCGGGATTTTCTAAAATCAATCAAGATTGGCATCCCTAATACACACATATCGCATTTGATCACATAGAGGGTATTAACTAGGGTGTTCAGTCGATTAACTCTTGCTCGATTAATCGAACAATTTTAGACGATTAATTGTTCGAATAATTTAAAATTGCTAATTTCGATTAAAGGATTAATCTAAGAATTGATACCGATTAATCGAATAATAATAATATATAGTATTTCAGTTAAATGTATAATTTTTTTAAAATTTAAAATCTAATAAACAAATCATGTCATGTTAAGTGAGTAATTTAGCTTATATTTTTGTTACATTTTTTCAACATAATTTAATAATTCATTTCACAAAAGAAAAAATGATAAAGGTATGTTAACTCAAAGATTTATATTAATTTATCGGGTATGTTCTAGAAATCGAAATGAAGTGAAATTGAAATCGAACGTTAATTTAAATTTAATTATTTACAAAATGAACGTAGTTTTTCGTAGTGTTGTCGTTGCAAAAATAATAGAAACAAACTTAAAGAATGAAGTCGATAAAATGGAATATTTTTATGAACTTTCATTATAGGGTAATTTTTAAAATTTTCTCCAATTTAAATCCCCTTCATTTCGATTTCTAGAACACGCCCGTATTTTTTAACAAAATAGTTCATGCGTTTCTCTCTTTAGAATGAGTTTGGGTAACAAATATTGTACGAAGAATAAATTTAATAATGCTAAATATAACAGGTGTCCAAATGTATTAACGTAAATGTTCTTCAGCAACTTCACCAATTTACAAGTGAATGCTACAATGAATAAATATTTTAAACAAGATACTTCGAACGATTCTATAGAGGAAATTATTTGCAGAAGCATAGCAGAGGATGGAGTTTAAAAAAATCCAATGATATATTAACTCTTTAAAAATCTAAGTGCCCAAAAGTGAACCAACAATTTGGAGCTACATTGACAAGTTTTATTTAAAAAAGAATCTTTATTTACTTAAGTTCTAATTTTTTCTAAAATTAGCGAAACAAATTTCGTAATTTATAAAATTTCTGGATTTAGAATTATTCGATTAATCGATTAATTTTAAAAATGCAAAATTTCGATTAATGGTTTAATCGAACAAAAATAAAACCATATGAATTAAAAATAAAACCATATGAATTAATTCAAAATTTTGTCCGATTTTGGTCTATTATGGCTTTAAATGTTTGTGATGAAATGGATTATACAGTTATAGGCTTTTTACACTAATAAACATCTAACTTCTACCATCGAGCAAAAATGTCACTATTCTTGAAAAAAAAAATTTTTTAAATTTAAAATGTTTTTTTCTCACAAAAGTGCCAAAATTTAAAAAGAAAACTCAATAATGTATTTGAAGTTCAATTTGTTTAAAAATATAAAAAATACTTAACAAAAAAACGTTGCAATAAAAGATAAAACTTGACAAATGGTAACGCTGCTTTCAAAACAAACTTCTTTTTGTCAGTTATGCCACAAGAATAATATGACTTATGGCCACTTATCTAGTGATGACACTAAAATAATCGAAAAATGTAGAATGGAATAAAATGAGATAGGAACATCTTTCAACGATGTTGGCTTTTAGCCCTATGTATTTCTTATGGAAAGATGTTAACATCTTCGCAAATGGTGGCAAATTGATGGTAGATGTTCGATGTTGATCAGTGTAAAAAGGCTATTAAGTTATAAAATTATAGATTTGTTATAAATTATGGTAAAAAACAACTTCCGAAATGACAATAATTGGTGAAAATCGTTAACATTTTCGTAAAATCTTTGCTTTTGATCCACTATATCTCAGGCATTTTTAATTCGAATAAAGCCACTATTCGACGCGTAAAGTAGTCTTTCCAGTATTATATAATTCAATTTAATTGAAGCAGACTTTGACTCTGGAAGCCGGCTGAAGATTGTTACATGATGGGAGCTCATATTCGGCTTAAGCATGCCATAAAACATCGAAAATAGGTGGATTGGTTAAAAATCTTTCAATGTCGAGCTGTGCTACTTTTCCCCCTCCCAAAATAATGGGATTTGCGCAATAGTGCCCATACTATATGAGCTAGGATGACCGAAAATTGCCGATGGCACTATACATCGATTTTTCGAAAACTTTTGGCTTAAAATGATGGCGATATAATTTTTTCACAAAAAGGTTTTTTTTTGGTGTTTAGACGAGTTTTGGTACAAAAACGTTTTTTCGATTTTTCACTCTTTTTTATTTTTAAGACTCCAAACCAATTTTTATGTATTTGCTCCCTTATCAAATAGCTCATTTCTAATGTAATTCACACGTTAAAGGTGATGTTGGTGTATAGTTAAAAAAAAAAAAAATTATTTTGAACAAGTTTTAGTCGAAAAATTTAGGCAAAAAATCGTACAATTTTACCTTGGATAGGATATATTTAAAAAATTTTAAATCGACGAATTTTTTTCAACATATTTACCAAAAAACCTTAAAGATTAACGCGTAAAAAAAGATTGATTTTTCGACAAAAACTCTTCCAAAACCTCAAGAAAAACATTTTTTTGAAAAAACTGCTATCGCCTTGGAAAGGAATTACTTAAAAAAAATAAATCAGCCGATTTTTTTTATTACCCACTAAAAAAACATTAAAAATAAAAGTTGAGAAAAAGTCGAAAAATTTAAGATATGTCGTAGTTTTTTTCCTCATGGCAAAAGCTTTCGAAAAATCGATACAATATCGATTGCTTAATCGACCCACCACAATAAATAATTTTTAAACAAAGCAAAATTAAACGTTTGATTTTAGTTTGTTTATTTGGTATGAGTAAAGGCAGAATTAGTCTTTACTTTCTGTTCTGTTACGAATCAGCTGATTTGTTTTTGTTGTTAAAAAACCTGTGAAATTGATTCGTTTTTCTGTTCTGTTACGGTCCAATCTGTAATATCAAAAACTTGTTATGTAATTGTAAGTGACAGCAACAGAAAGTTAAGACTAATTCTGCCTTAAAGTTTCATAAACAGGATGTAAATCTAAAACCAGGGGTTTAATCATCGATACTATCGTATCGAATAAACTATCGAATATTTTTGCATACGATAGACACTGACGTATCGAATGAAAACTCGATAAATGTAATGTCGAGTTACTTGATATCGAATGCTATTATTTCAAATTCAATATATTTCATTCTATATCGAGTTTCATGTTACCAAAATAAATAAATAATTGCGATCAATTTTTTTCGATATGGTATGCGGTGAATAGACTCCAGTATAACTTTGGAACGGTAAAAGCAAATTCAAAAATATTTATTTCTAAATTATTTAAAAAGAATTGATCTTTCCTTAGTTTTATTCATCTTCATAAAAATGTTAAAAGTTATAACGCTTCTTACGAAATTAATGGAAGAAATACGAAAAATTGTAATGTAGGGTATCTAAATGAGAAAATGCATTGCAAAAACTTATGGTGATTGCACACAAAAATAAAGCTTGGACCTTTTTCTTTAAAATTATTTCCTTAAAAATGAAGAGAATCGTGGTTTTTGACAAAGTTACGACTTGAGCTACCACTAAACCTAAAAACCCTATAAGCTTTTAAATTCTGCTTGAGCCGTAAATATTTTTTTCTTTTGGGACACACTAAGTTATACAGTCGGGCTTCGAATATCCGTGATGGTCGGGACCGGAAGCATTACGGATATTCGATTTTCACGGTTTTGTAGAAATTACAAACGAAATGACAAACTTATATATGTATACCCTTTTCCACCTGAGGTGAAGGGTATAAAGTGAGTAATTTTTGGGATTTCAGGATTTTGATTATAACTCAGCCATTTTTTATCCGATTTGACAGATTTATATACCGACGTGTTTACGAAGAAATTTTCCAGTTAGTTGGGTTATAAATCTTGGACTCGGGATGATCTATGGTTCCCGAAAGATGGAATTAATTTTGGAATTATTATTTTGGTCATAACTTTTTCGTATATGAACCGATTTTTCCAACTTTTTCAGAAAATATTTTTTACTAAAGATTTCCGATCTTTTGATATACAAGGGATAACCATAGGCCATATAACAGTCCAAAAAATCAGGTTTTTATACAATTTTCGATATTTTTGTACGCGAGGTACCACGCCCACTTCTCCGATCCCGCCCAAATTTTGTGGGATGCTGTGTATTGAAAACCTAAATGTGTGTACCTAATTTGAAAACTCTTGGCTTGCCGTTCTCAAGATATACAGAAAAAAGTAATTAAAATACAACAACAACAAGGGATTTTTGGAAAAAATTAGAGGTAGTCGTGGTTTTTTGCTCATATCTCAGCCATTTTTTGATCGATCTGGCTGAATTTCAATAGCAAGAAATGGTGGACCATATATGACATAAATGTTAAACAACCTAGCTGCTATCATGGAGTCTCCGGAAAACACATATTGGCAAATCCTGCGTGACGAACGCTACATTCGCACGCGTTTTCTGATTGAAATATAAACATTTCTTGGTCTTTCAAAAAAAAAAAAAAAAAAAAAAAAAATAGCTTCAACTTATATATAGTATTCACTAGCATTAATATGTACTTACGAATGGCATAAATCATAATTTCTTAGCAAGTATTTGTTGTGAAATAATTGATCACAAAGTTTTGTGACGCACGCTACAAAAAGTGGAAGTAACTTCAAAGGTTGAAGTGCGTTTTCCTAATTTTTAGCGAATTTGGCATGATAAGAGAATTCTAAACGCACTTATTCGCAGCCAAAAAATATTGTGATTTTTTGACAAAAGCTTTGAACCCTTTGTGACGCATGCTACGTAACGTACGCTACGTAACGCACGCTACAGTTTTTCCAGTAGTATTTTATTATTATATTTTATTTATTTTAACAAAACAAATTATATTTTTATAAATTGCATTTCTTAAACTGATTTCTTAACTAATGAATATCAACTTTTTTTTAACGAAATTTATATTTGATAAGTCTGCTGTAAGTGCTATTTTAAGCACAAAAATCACCTAAAATAATGCTAAATTCACGTATTACATTAAGAAATCAGCAGTTGGGTAGGATTTGGTAAAAATTATTGCATTAATGATCATTGAAATACATATTTTTTATTATAAAAATGAAATTAAACATCTAGTCTTATATTCCATTAAAAAAAATTCATTTGAAAAATTTTTGGTTGGTGGACTGTTTCTGGGATTTGCCCATATCAAACGTAAGACGGACAGACGGACAGATGGACATGGTTAAATCAAGTTCTCTCCTCATAATGACCCAAAATATATATTCTTTATAGGGTCTTAGATCAATATTGTAGAGAATTGCAAACGAAATGACAAACTTATAAAGGGTGATTTTTTAGCTATTATCTTTTTGGCAACACTGGTTTAAACAGCAGACGCACGTTTCGAATCAAAATAAAAATCATAAAATAACAGTTATTTTTTGTTCAAAAAAATAAAAATCAAAAAATAACTGTTAAGTTTGATCGAAAATATAAAAATTAAAATTTTAAAAATCAATATATTTTATCATTGACAAGTGCATAAGGAACAATATGGTATACTTGAATCAGTTTTTCGACATTTACTTCTATATGCTTTTTATACCCTCCACCACAATTAGTTGTGAAGAGGGTATATTAAGTTTGTCATTCCGTGTGAAACTTTTTTTATTAATCATCTCAGACCCCATAAAGTATATATATTCTGGGTTCTTGAGTAATTCTAAGTCGATTTAGCCATGTCCGTCTGTCCGTCTGTTGAAAACACGCTCACTTTCGAACAACTTAAAAGAAATAAACACACTTGGTGCCAAATTGCTTGTAGTTATCCTAAGCAGTTTGGGATTGAAATCGAGCAAAATCGGTTCAGTAGGACCAGAGCTATGAATCAAAATGTGGAACCACCACCTAAAAAAATTGATAATTTTGTTAAAAAAAATAACATAAATGCTGGAACAAGGCACGGAATGAGATAAGATTTTGGAAAAATTTTAATTTCAAAATATTTTGTTATTCGTGCTTAATTCCCAGTTTTTATTCTTGATAAAAACACTTGAAATTTATTGTTCATGGGATAAGCTATTCCTATGCGCATTTCACTGGTTGCTTAGGCCAGATCATCAGGAAACTTCATCCATAAAGATTTTAGACAAACTAAAGATATTAAACCAAATAAAACTGTTAAACGTATAAGACTTATAGCAACAGTTTTACTTGTAACAATATCAAAGCTTGAACAAAATACATCAACAATAAAAAAGTGGGTTTATCTCATCTTACACTCCCAACTGGAAAAATTTGTTCTATTTGACTGGAAATAACGCTGTTAAATTTCGTGAACATCCGTCCATAATTTACCCTAAGCCCCATATAAACACTACTCCCGGAAAACAGTTTAGTACGACCAAAAACCGTAAAAATAACGCTAGCGTAACAAAATTTGGTACGTCACAATTCTTTAGGACTAGAAATAGCACTGTGAAATTTCGTGACGGTCGGTCCATAATTTTCCTTAGGCCCCATATAAACCCTACTACCGGAAAACAGTTTAGTACGCCTAAAACCATTATTAATAACAATTCGTCACAGTTTAAGATAATAATAATAAATAGACATCATACAGATATTACTCCTTAAACATTCGAACTGTCGGTGGAGGGTATCAAAGATTCGGCACAGCCGAATATAGCACTCTAACTTGTTTTGTTTTAAAATTCCAATATAACTGTTATTTTCGGTCCCTGGCAGAAACCGATAAAACAACAGGCCCGCCGAAGGAGGTTGTACGAATAAAACCGTCTCTTAAGTCTTTGCAAAATAAAACACACTTCTTTAAAGACATTATTTTACTTTTTTTCAATATTTTATTCATTCAATACTTAACAAAATATGTGTGTGTTTTTGTATGGATATAACTAATTTTTTTTTAATAAATACTAAAAATAGATTGTTTTTTTTTAGTAATAGAGAACAGTTTTATAATAAGTTTGTAATTATTTATGTAAAAGTAAAAAATGAGGCAACTACTTAAAATTACTTTAACAAACATTTAATTTACAATTGAAAAATTAGAGCAATTTAATTTAAAAAAGAAATGCAATAAAATTATGTAGAGTTATACCACAGATCCAAAGAATATATGAAGGCCATAAGTTGAAACACTAAGCTTACGTTGACTATGGTAACACAAAATAAAACAGCTATTTCTTTGGAGTCTAAAAAGTTCGTGGTACACTCACAAAAATTACAAAAAATGTGTTTGTGTGTGTGTGCTTTTTTTTTTAAAATTAACAGTTTCTAGAGTTGAGCCACTTTAAAAAGTTTTAGCAGGCAAATGACGGCATTCAATTTCGATCAAAATTACAACACAGGTGCCTAATTCTGGCAGTCATGATCGAGTACTTTCTCGATTCGAAAAAAATTTTATTTCTAATTCTTTCAGTCGATACTAAACGAATCGAAATTCTTTTTTCAGTATTGTGAAACTCAAATTAATGCTTTACAACACTGAAAAAATAATCCAGTTTAAATGGAAATTTCGATAGATATCGGATGACGTAATTTGTCCCCAGATTCCAAATTTAGAGTCTCTCAAAGAACTCTGTATCTAATATTTTTACTAAAAAACGCTCATCTATTTAATTTTTATTTCAAGATTCGATTTCATTGTTTTGGTTTCGTTTCATCTTTTTTTTTTAAATTTTTTTTTGTAATTTATATGTACTAAAAACTATTATTTTTGTTTAGTAATTAGTACCAGTAGATTTGTCCGTCTGTTTTAGTCAAGATTTTTTAATATTATAATTTAAAGTAAAAAAGCGCTATGCGTGTGATATTTATAATAAACTTTACTTAATACTAGATTTCTACAAATGTTTCAATTATTGATTATTAAAATTATTGTACAAATTAGTTGTCTTTTTTTTACTTTTGTTGCTTCTTCTTCTTTTAGGTTAAGCATAAACTTTAATTCTTTCTATTCTCATTATTTTGCAATTTGCCTAAAACGCACTAAAATTCGTTAAGAAACGAATAAAAAACTACAACAAAATAATTACATTTTTTGAATTTTAATTTGTATGAAATATTTCATTCAATATGTACTATTTTTAGCTAAAACGTTTCGCGTGTTCCAACTCTGAATAAAAAAAAGTTAGTTGGGAACACTCTGTGCAATTTGTATTTACAAGCGCCGATTCAAACCGTTCAGGCCTTAATCGAAAAGTCTTGAGTTTTTAGGTGATAGAGTAAAAGAAGGCATTCTCTTCTCTCCGAAATACTCAAGACGACGGTTTAAACCTGTGGACTACAATCTATTTCGATGCGAAAAAAATGATACCAACTCTAGTGATTGGTACTCTTTAAAGCGTTTGCGCATTTGTTTTGCTTCATTTCAAAAAATTTTGCGAAGGTGATAGAGTGGACCAAGTTGGCATTAAGCTTTCGCATCGAAATTGTTTTCGTATCGGAAAAGAGAAAAGCCCCCCTGAAGCATACGAATCATCACTAAAGCCGTTTTACACTATTACACAAGTACTAAGTATTATAACAAATATGCTTCCTGAAAATTAAAAAAAAAAACAATAACAACTCATAATGACAGGGCTGTATTTTCCACAAAATACGTAAGACTTGTGTTATAGTGTAAAGTACCCTTAAGTATACATATTTGGATGTTTGTGTTTTAGTTAGCAAGAACTAAATAAAGATTACGACTTGCGCATTATTCCCGTTAGATGACGTATTCTGTGAACGGCAAGAGCTGCCAAGTTTAAAAGTTCCTTAGATTTTCGAATTTCTTATAAGATATGTATGCATTTTATAAGAGCTGATAACGCCGCAATTTAAAAACAACTGTGTCAGCTTAAAATAATTAGTCAATAGGAAGGCAGGTCGCGTGACGTCATGGATGGCGTAATCTTTATTTCAATCATTCTTGGTAGTAAGCAATTTTATTTGCTGCTGTTAGTGTAAAAAAGTAACTGGGACGTGTAGATTTGTTAAAAAGTTCCTAAATTTTGGTGTTATTTAAATTTTTTTAATGCAGCGTTTAAGTTATGTAAGCGTTTTTCCCAATAATGCAGCAGCTTCTTCAGGTATGTCTAATTCTTTAGCTTTGGCAATATTAAAATATGATGTTGCGCTATAGTTGAATAATTCAAAGTCATATCTGGAAAGAAACAAGTTTAAGAAATAATTAAAAATAAGTTATCAAGTATTATTCATTTACTTATTTTTCTTCACTAGTAAATATCGCGACAAGCTTTTATATCATATAAATTGTGTAATGACGTTATAAGTTGAAAGTAAAAGTTTTAAAGCAAAATTTTATTTTTTTTTTGTGATTCTTAGCATTCAAATAAAAGCTAGTTTTTTAAAAAGGTTTTTTACTTTTTAGCGCATTTAAATACAAGCTACTTTTTAAAAAATAATTTTCACTTTTAATTTTTTTAAAACTCGCATTCGTATTCTTCGCAAGCATTAAAAACTTAGTCAGCCATATTGTATCTAGAGCCCTTTCAGTTGATACACATATTGTAGAGGTGCATTAAAACTAACTAGTCCGTAATCTTGTATGTGCCGCCATATTAGATCACTACTTTATTTTTCGAGATATTCTTAGCAAGCCCTTTCATTTAATACCCATTTTGTAGAAGTGCATTAAAAATAACTAGTTCGCCATGTTGTGTGTGTCCAACAAATTTTATTAAGAGTGACCCTTTATTTTTCGAGTTTTTTTTTCTGTTAGGGATGACCACTACTTATGCATTGCATTGTGTTGGAACTAGGAAAATAGGTTGTGGGAAGGAGCATAGAGGGAGTAGTGTTTGTGAAGATTTGATTTGAACTTGATCATGTTGTAAGTGAGAGGGAAGACTTAGGCAGGAAGGTTATTCCACATACGAACAGTCCGGGAAAAAAACGAATTCTCTCTGTAATGCGTTGTACGATACACCTGCAAATCGACCCCATAAAGATGGGCTCTTGAGGAAAAATGTGTATTGCGAATAAACGTACGGGTTTCGGGAACCAGATCCCTAATTTCGTCAGAACACATCCCATTGCAGTAACGATAAAGCAGGCAAATACAACCCACATTGCGACGGTGCTTAAGGGAGTCAATAGAATTGGATACCCTACTGTCACCAATGAGAACCGTCGCCCTCTCCTGCACGCGGCCAAGAAACTCCAAAATAGACTTTGATGTACCGGCCCACACATGAGAGTTGTATTCCATACGCGGTCGGATATAGGTGGTATAAATAGTAACGAGATCAGATGGAGTGAGGTATATTTTACACCGTCTTAGAAAACCGAGGCACTTGAATGCTGTCCATCGGACATCACATTGTATCCTTATGCCCAGAGCATCAAGAGATTCTGATTCCTCAATAATTAAACCACCCATATATACAGATGAGGCACCTTGATTTGTCGCGCGTTTATGCGTCAGCACGCAACATTGGGCTTTTCGGGAATTAAAATCGACCCTATTTGCACGACCCCATGGGTACGAATGGCAAAGGTTGCTGTCATCTGCAAAAGAGTAGATAGGGTTGGAAGTTTGACAAAGGAGGTCATTTAGAAAGATAAGAAATAGAGTAGAAGAAAGAACGGAGCCTTGCGGCACCCCTGAATGAATCTTGAACTCGTTTGACGAAACCCCATCTATAACAACTCGTAAAGTGCGATCTCTGAGAAAACTCGATATAAATCGAGAGAAATTATCACCGACACCAAATGCAGCAAGTTTTGACAAGAGTGCACCATGCCAGACTCTGTCAAGCGCCTTGGAAATATCTAAAGCAATTACCTTACTTTCGCCAAAATGGTGAATGGAACGGCACCATTTTTCCAATAACAGAGCTAGTAAGTCTCCAGTAGAGCGACCTCTATGAAAACCATACTGGTGGTCGCTTAGTAGGTAGTTTGACTCTAAATATTTCACAAGATGATAATTTAACATACTTTCTATAACTTTGGAAAGTGCCGAATAAATTGCAATTGGGCGGTAATTTTCAGGGTTATTAGCCATACCTTTTTTAGGAATTGGCGTTTTGTTTGCAACTTTCCAGCAGACTGGAAATTCCGCGGCACGGTATAAAGTGCTGAAAAGATTTGCTAAGGGATAAGCTAGCGTCGAAGAGCACTTCTTCAAGACCAGTGCAGGTATACCATCCGGCCCAGGAGACTTGTTTATGTTATTCTTAGCAAGCCCTTTCATTTGATACCCATATTGTAAAAGTGCATTAAAAATAACTAGTCCGCCATCTTGTGTGTGCCGCCTCATTGGATTTGGAGTGAACACTCTATTTTTCGAGAAATTCTTAGCAAGGCCTTTCATTCAATACTAATTTTGTAGAAGTGCATTAAAATTACTAGTCCGCCATATTGTGTGTGACCGCCATATTGGATTTAGAGTAACCACTTTATTTTTCGAGTTATTCTTAGCATGCCCTTTAGTTTGATACCCATATTGTAAAAGTGCATTAAAAATAACTAGTCCGCCATCTTGTTTGTGCCGCCTTATTGGATTAAGAGTGACCACTATACTTTTCGAGATATTCTTATCAAGCCCTTTCATTTAATAGAAGTGCATTAAAAATAACAAGTCCGCCATGTTGTGTGTGCTCGCCAAATTGGATTTAGAATGACGTCACACAGTTTGCCATGCATTGTCATCCAAACTAAACGTATGTATATACAAAATTTCAGCTCAACAGGTTGAAGACAACTGCTTCAAAATTGAGTTGCAAGATTCTACCCGAACAAACATACATACATACATACATACATACATACATACATACATACATACATACATACATACATACATACATACATTGTAAGTTAAATAAAAGCTTAAAAAAACAATAATTTTCATCAGCGATGAGGGGACCGATTCTACATTTTATTTGTTTTATTTAGAATTTTTGAACAATACAAAAAATATAATATCGTCGGCTTAATATGCAAACCTGCCAAATTCTCATTTTTAAGTACATAAATTGATATTTTGATGCCGTGTAGTAGAGAAAGATCCCTGCAAATAAAATTGGACCACCTGATCCATTTTGATAAAATGGACTACTCCATCGGCTGGTCCGATGTAATGAGAGCATGGACCATGTCATTGTTAAAGGTGGGTTATATGGTCCTCCCCTAGGACATCGTAATGTTAAATGGACCATGTTTTTTTCATACGTTTGGGTTACTTTTGGACTAGTCCTGGTCCCTTGTGGGCTACTCTTTACACGTGTGTTTGGACTGGTCCTATTATTTGCAGGGATACGCATCACGCATCGTCGACCAGCATGTAGTTTTTCTTTAATTTTTGTAAAACAAACTATATTTTTGGTTTTCCTCTCAAGCTGCAAATATGAAATACATTTACAGGCCTGTTCTGAAAATCACTTTAACTCAAATCACGTGCCTTTTAAAATCACACGTCTGATATTTTGGTGTACCGTTTTTTGTGTGTTTCGGTGTGATTCGGATGTGTGACTCGATAAAAAGCTTTTGTTCTCTGTTTCTCTATCATTTCTTGACCAATCTTCACTAGCAATCCGTTGTTATATTATAAATTTTATTATCTTTCATTAAAAAAAAAGAAATGCATAATCCGTTTAATATTCTTGAATATATTTGTATTTAAGCGACATCATCTTTTTCAAAAACACAAATAACGGTTATCTTGGAATATCTCGAAAACTGTTCTACTTTCTGACTTCATATTCGTATTCAGCGGGCAATTTAACATAAAGATAAGATAAGAAATTAACTTTTCATTTACTTACTTATAATAGTCATACAATCCATCCAATTCATCTCTCGATAATTTCGAATAAAATTGTTGCAACAATTCCAATGTATTCTTTCCTTTACCCAAATTACGCCACTCGGGGGCAATAAAACGCTTTAAGCCAGTCTTTTCAATGAGATACAATTGATCCTCCTCCAGAGTCTCAAATTTTAAAATAATGTCGAAATTAATTAAACAAGGCGTACAAAATTGTGTCGAAGCCACAAAATGCATATCCAAATTGTTGCCATGTTTAATTTGATCCAACAGCCATCGCACAAATTCCGAAAATGTTGGATACTTAGGAGGTTTTAGTTGTTGGCTCTGGTATAAAAAAAATAAATAATTTTCTTATAATTATAACATAATGGGATACAACAAAGTAATTTACCTTTTTTCGATAAGTACGAACAATTTTTCGCCCCAGTTTATCGTGAAATGTATAGGGTATCGCATAAACGAATTTATCACGATAAGCACTTAACAGTCTTTCGAATGGATGGCGTGCTATTATAAATGTAATTGAGTTATTTTGAGCTGCATGAAGCTAAAAAGAGAGAAAGAAAAAAATAACACCAAGCAATAGGATTAAAATTAAATACCACATATAATTCCGCAATTGATATTAAAATAACGATTTAGTTCTTTTAAGTTTCAGTGTACATTTTTACTAACCTCCTCTAACGTAACACGAGGATAACGTTCGCGTGCTAAATGTAATAAAATTTCTTTTGTTTTGTGCAAAAAATCCGCTGAATAGCCAGCTAGAACATTAAAATTAAACATCCATGATGAAGAGGCAGCTTTAAATACATTGCACCTGTAAGACCATTAAATTATAAATTAAAAGTGATTTTTACGTTAACGAGTAATTTATAAAAGATTTTTAAAGGATAGGGTGAAATCAGAGTAAAAAAAATTAGATTAGCTTTTCAATAGTCTGTTAAATATACGTTCACTTCGAAAACAATAAGAGGACAAATTTAAAAATTTTTTTAAAAATCGGTTAGTCTTTCAGAAAGTCTGAGTTTACTTTTCTTCTCTCTTCTCTCACACATAAGCTCAGACTTTCTGAAAGAAAACTTTCATAGTGTGAACCCAGACTAAGAGCTTACGGACAGAAAAACAACAAACTCGACTAAGATTCCATGAATTTCCGGATATAATAAATTTTTTCCCGCAAGAAAAATGTACATTGCCTTTCTAGATTTTTTTTTAATCCTCTTTAAATAAATAAAAAGATTTCTCAGTATCCTTAAAATAGGCGTTTGTTTTAATGATAACCTCTTCATTTAATCTAAATCTCTGACCATACACTTATTTCATCGAATGGTCGCAAGGGACCAAATCTGGAAAGTATGATGGATGGGGTAGTAGTAGTTCATAGCCAACTTTCTGAATTTTTACCAAAGTGACTCACAAGTGAGCACCCGTGGATTGTTCTGATTGAACAACACTTTCAAGGTTTATAATCACCGGTAATCGTTTTACCCCCTTCAAGGTTATCGATATTAACGACACCGCGTGTATTCCTAAAAACTGTGGCTATAACCTTGTTGACCGACAGACCCCCCTTAGACTTCTTTGGTGCACAATCACTCAAAGAAATAAATTGCTCTTTGGTCTCTCGTGTCTTGTAATGGATCAATGTGTTGTCAACAGTTACAAAACTAGGCTAAGTCCGACCTACTTGGTTTAAGCCTGAGTATTGCCTTTGAAAAGATCACACGGACAGCCTTTCCGTATTAAAATATTCATGCAAAATATGACGTACTCGCTCGGTTGACATGCTAACATCCTCAGTCACCTCACACACTTTCATTCTTTACTTCTATTTCTAGCGTGACGACCTCTTTTGGGCGACCTGAGAGTTTGACGTCATTTCCTGGAGTATAAACACAACGAATTTCGTTTTCTCGCTAAGCACTTAATGGCAAAAGTCCATGAATTAGGATACGAATTTCGTTATTAATCGAGTGACTATTTTTTGTGTCCGAAATAGCCTCATTATTCGTTTCAGGTTTTTGGCATTTTATAGTGTTTTTCGAGAGGGGGCTTTATATGGGCCAGCCATATGGTACATTTAACGTGGATCATCCTAAAGTTCGGAAGTGTGATTTCTAGTTTCACAATATTTAAATAAACCAAATTTCACCACAGCAAAATCATAGTTTTAGACGTATGTATTTAAGTGTTTCCCGACAGTGGGACCTATTAAGCGATCCTTACAAAATTGCTTAATGTTTCTAGTAAATTGGACAAAATTATACGACAAAAGCAACTTTCGTTACAACTGTCGCCGTATTAAAGTGATTTTCGAGACTTTATATGGGGCCATGGTAAGTTATGCACCAATCTTAACGTAATTTTAAATTCAACATTTTTTATTTTTTCGAATTTATTCTATGAGCTAAATTTCAGTTATGTATTTTATAAAGCTGACGAAGGCCGTAGCGGGCCAGAAAATGCATTACATTCTGCTGGTGTTTAATAATTGTAAATTTTTCTGTACATAAAATATACCTCATTGCTTTTTAAAGGAAAGCTAAGGTAAAATGTAACAAGAAAATACAATATAATAGTCTGGTAGTGTATAAAGTCATTTCTGAAAAATTGAAAGAATAGAACTATTACAAAAAAGCTTTATAAAATACATATGTAACTGAAATTTAGCTCATAGAATAAATTCGAAAAAATAAAAAATATTGAATGTAATTTTAGACAGCAATTTATAAATAACTAAGACCAAATTTTATCATTTTGCTAATGCTTAAAGCGTATTAAAGTGAATTTCGGAAGTCGGGTTTTTGTATCATGAAAGTCGGTAATGTAGTTTTTAGTTATAAAACTGGAATTTTTGCCACTAACCCAAACTGCGTAGAAAAACTAGAAACAGTTTTTAAAACATTTTCATTTATTTTCATCGTCTTTGAATTACTCTAGATCCCAGAATATACCCGCAGGAGATTTTAGTTAATTGTTCTTAACCCCACGTCTCCATGCGCTTTCGATTAGAACATGACATGACCATAACGCCGGCAGAGCAACGGTATTAATTTGTTCATGTCATGTTCTGATTGACCACAATTTTTGTTGTTGTGCGTTTGGTTGTATATAGAAAATACATTGTATGGCCAACATCATGGCGCACATGGATGCTAAGGCGAATGTTTAGGCAACGATGGCAGCTCATGGACGAAACATGAACATGAACAGTCTACACGAGTAGAATTCATGTGCGACATGCTGTTCTTACCAAGTTGATGGATGGTGGAGACGGGTAGTAAAGCACTTATCCCATGACTAGTGATCACAATATTATAATAAAAAGGAACGAATTGTGATAGGTGAAAACAAGATATGGGCATTTCCTGGGGTCACGAACGTACGTTCGTACGCTTTTGATGTACAAATAATATAGAAAACTAAACTTTTCCTAGCATTTCTTTTTTCGATTCAATAGCATTTTGGTAGCTCTATGTTAAGTGCAAAAGATGGATTTCACCGAGTTTAAGTTTTCATAATAAGAGTTATAAACGTGTGGTCACGAACGTACGCAAAATATAAGTCAACTTTGGCTGACAGTAGTGAAATGTAAAAATCTGCGCAATGGAACGGAATATTCAAAAGTGATTAATATATTTTAAAAGTGTATTAATGTAGGTCTCCATCCAGTATTTACAAAATAAAATATCTCTCTTGGTTTTTGTTAAACTGGCTTATTTACCGGTCGCGAATGTACGGGTCGCGCACGTACGATTTTTCCATATATTTTTTTATTATTATCACCACGCATTTTCGCATAAATATCTTAAAATTTCCTAAACAAAAAACTAAATACTCCTTTTACAATTGATTGTAATGGAGAGATTATAAAGAAAGAGTGTAAACATAACATATTTCTTGCTTGTAAAATACATAGGTATATAAAAATGTCTTTAAAAGTAGAAAATACAGAAAAATATAAAATTTTCCAGTTTCCAGCCCAATTTCCTCAAATAAAACAGCTGAGATATGCTATGAAACCATTCTTTTATAAGAACAAAGACTTTTTTATAATAAAAAACAATAAAAGACGATGATAATCATCATTTTATTTTTTCATCCTGGTAGACCTTTCTGGGGAAATGCCCATATGTCACCTAACTGCTGATCATGTACTTAAAGTGTAGTTAATTGACACAAAACGAGTCAAGTGACTGAGTTTTGTGCGTGAAGTGGCAGATGCTACCTGATTCTTTTACTTTGTTTAAAGGGGATCAATAATAATCACAAGTTTCACTCGGGACAATATTTGCGACAGATATTATATTAACAGAAATTAAATGTGTTCATCAATATGCTTCCTCCTAGGACATTACCATGTTAAAGTGACAAGATACCTTAATATAAAATGTAAGAACTTGAACCGTACGCTACCCCTTTAGAACTGTCAAGTGACAAGATTGGTGTTAGTTCCCTTTCCCATAGAGAATATGCCCAATTAAAAATTAAGCTTCGAACGAAGCAGGTTTGTAAGGGAGAAACATAAAAGTTTCGCTTACCATTGCGCTTACGGAATTTATATGGCGAGTTCCCACTTTGAAGCAATACATTTTTTTGGATGTAACGATCAGCTTTGCACACTGAATTTTTTGATACAGTTATTTTTAAGTATTCTCCCTTACACACCTGCTTCGTAGTAAGGGTATGCCATACTACATATTCCCGATGACAATACACGAATACATGGGCGTAGCCAGGATAAAATCTAGGGGGGCAAATATTTTTTTAAATGTTTTTAAAAGAAAAGCGTTTCTTAAAAAAATTGTTTTTAAATGTTCTTGTTTTTATAAAAGTTGTTGAGAGTTCTTTCACTTACTTTACTGCATTTCTGTATGTCTTATTGCGTAGCGCATAATTGTGCGCTTATTTTTTTAAATGTAGCATTAGTGCTTCGTAAAACGATAAAATTTTTTATTGGGTGCTTAATGGAGCCTTATTTAAATATTTTAGATCTTTTACAACAAATTTCAAACTTATTCCGCAACACTCGTTTATGAATTGTTAAAAAATCTCTTTCAGGGATTTTAAATAACCATTTGAGCCATTTTCGTTCACTAAATACGGGCTTGACAGCAGTCACAGAGCCTTTTTTCTTTTGTTCGTATTTTATAATTGCAAATTTTTGAAAATTGTTTTGAAAGAAATCATTATATGAAGACAAAAATGCAAAAGAGTCAACTTGGGTTTTTTCAATTTGTTTATTCTAGGGAGATCAAATTACACTAAAATTTAAATGAAAAAGCAGTGTTTTCAAATCAATTCATAAAAAGGAGAGCTTCATTGTATAGCAGTTAACTATAGAGAAGTTTGACATCGATTTTCTGAAATTTCCAAAACCGGTACTATCAAACCCAGTATAGTTAATATTAATAAACAGTCATCGTAAAGAAAAATGATTTAGTTGTTGAAAAACTTGGTCCAAATGAAATGTGTAAGCACTTCAGTTTCAGCTTATTTGACATCTACAAAATATGCAAATATATCTGCATTAAAGGGGTAATCAACTTTTTCTACTATATCCACAAGAACAGCACCGTTTATCAATCATATTTTTCGTAATCGAGGCAAAATTTTAAAACTTTAAATCTTCATTTTCTTTTTATTTTTTTTTTAAAAGTCACCCCCTTAATTTGAATATTTACTTAAGCATGTTCAAGTAATTAAACTTACCATATGATATGATGTCTTTTATTGACTAAAAATTCCCAAGGATTTGGCTTGTGCCATGAATCAGTGCCTGAAAACAAATAGAAAAAAATTAAAGTTATTTCAATATTATTTTTCGATTTTATTTTCTTTTATGTTAAAAATTTCTCTTTATTTTTGCTGTCTTTTCGCATTATTACAATGGTTAAACAAAGTGGGTCATGTGTACATTCGATTGTTGTGGAGGTTGTAGGCACCGTGTAACATTCACTGTTGATTTAACGGGTTGGTATTTATTTTCTAAAGGATTCACTTGTTTGAGTTAAAAAGTGTGATTATGCTTGTAAGTGTTCGGGATTTATTTTGCGATTATAAAAAAGGATTATTGTTCGAGAAAAGAACAAGAAAAATATGGGAAAAGGATTGGCATTGGTTGGTATTAAATGTCGTTTTCTATTGTTCTCTTATTTCTGATTCATTGTACTGAAATAGTTAATTTTTTTTAATAAAATGTCTTTATTACTATTTGCATGATGGTATATGTAAATATGTATGCAAATTATTTGAACTGGAGATTTAAATGCAAATGATAACATATGCGAAACGACATATGTATAAAAAAATGCATATGTACTTGTATGTACTTTTTTTACCTAAAATATTTGAATTCCACCGTTACACTGGAGATATTCTTCAAACAAATTTTGAATGCCATTTTTCCTAGGATGCTGCAGTGCGCACTCCCTGGTTGAGGTTAATGTATAGACTCTGCATATCGCTCAATTACGTACCGGCGGTTTTTATACCCAACATCGGCAGGAACTGTCATGAGACTGCAGGGGACTTTCGTCCAATCAGTTTACCATCTTTTCTGCTCAAAACTCTGGAGCAGAAAAGATCGATTGGAGGGTACATCACGACTCTCATGTAGTCAACATGCCTACCTTAAGGGTCGTTCTACGGAGACGGCGCTACACGAGATAGTAGGGGCTATACTGGAATATAAACAACTCATCATCGCCGCCTTTCTGGATATTGAGGGCACCTTTAACAATGTCACGATCACTGCGATCGAACAGGCTCTAACTGATTTGGATGTTTAGTGAGCATGTTGAGTACAAGGACCGTTACATCATGTCTTGGTAACAGCGTGCGGTCAGAGAATGTTAGAAGGGGTACACCCCAAGGTTGGGTGATCTCTCCTATACTCTGGCTCATTGTTGTTAACCCGATTGTTACTGGCCTGAATAACAGGGGCATCAAGACGGTAGCCTACGCGGATGACGTGGTGTTATTAGTATCGGGGGCGTTTCTGGATGTGATGAGTGACATAATGTCCAGTGCTTTGGAGGCGCTCAACAACTGGGCCGCTGAGTGCGGACTGGGAGTGAAACAGAACAAAACGGAACTGGTACTGTTCACCAGAAGGACGAAAATTCCGCCTTTCAGGCTACCACGGCTGGGGGTAGCGAACTTTCTCTCTCGGATCACGCGAAATATCTGGGAATTATCCTGGACTTAAAATTATCATGGAAATTGAATACTCAACACAGGGTCAGGCCTGCCGTAGAATGTCTGGCGCCAGGTGGGGCCTTAATCCTAGACTGGTCAAATGGCTATACACGGCAATAGTACGGCCTATTCTTACATTTGGATCTCTGGTATGGTGGACCGCGACGGGCAAGAAATACGAAGTGGACCAGCAGGGCAGAGTACAAATTTCAGCCTGCATTAGAAAAACAGGCGCTCTGCGCACTAGTCCTTCAGAGGCTCTGAATAATATACTGCATCTTGTTCCAATATAAATACACCTTATGGCCATATCCGTCAACAGCGCGGTTAGGCTCTCTGCATCGGGATGTTGGAAGGCGAGGACATACGGTCATGTAGTGATCTTACAGAATCAACCCACATCTCTGAAATGACCAACGGACTATATGATACCCCGCACGGACTTAATAGGAAATTCAAGGTCATATTTCCTCCAAGGCGGGAATGGAGCAGGGGAATCCCGGTCGAGGAAAACCGCACGAGGGTTTACACGGATGGGTCAAAGATGACTTGTGGTGTCGGCTACGGTGTCTTTTCGGAGGAACTGCACGTGAATATCTCTTTTCGTCTGCCGGACTGGGCCTGCGTATTTCAGTCTGAAATACTGGCGATAAGAGGCATGTAGATCACTGTAAAGTAGGAAGATCAGCGGCAAAATTGGCATTTTCGTCGACAGACAGGCGGCTCTGATGTCACTGAAGTCACATAAAACAACGTCCATTCTCGTCAACCAGTGTAAGGAGGAACTATCCAGACTGGGCAGCCTATCTGCATTACCTTAACTTGGGTCCCTGCGGATAGGGACCATTACGACAATGAACAGGCGGATGGGCTGGCAAAGACTGGAGCCGGTTTTGATATTGACAGGGTGTGCCAGTCGCAACACCCCTGCAAACTATCAAAAGCGAAATCTTCAGACACTATCTGGATATGGCTGACGATAAATGCAGGAAACTAGATGGCTGCAGGGCTATCAAGGTAACGTGGCCCACATATAACATAGGTAGCTCTGAGCGACTTTTAAACTTCAATCGGAGAGACGTGCCGAGACTTATATACGTGCTTACTATTCACTGGACAATCGGTAAGCATGATATGAGACTCGGCCTCCCTTTTAATGAATGCTGCCGCAGCTGCAGGGAACCTGGAACTGAGGAGACAGTATTTGATCTTCTATGTGATTGCCCAGCGTTTAATTCAACACGACATGAACTATTTGGGAATTACCTTCTACAAGGAGTCTCGGAGATATCGCAGGTGAAACTCAGCAGCTTGCTGAAATATTTCAACGCCACGGGCTGGCTCTAGTCATCTCGGAATTGCCCTTGGGTCACGTTTAGTTGGGTGTTCCAATTCTTGACGAGTTGTGTGGTTTCAAAACGGACTCACTATCGACTCTACTTTCAGCATGCCTAGATCTGTGCGTGCTACCACGTTAACCAACCAACCAACTGAAACGAACGAACATTAATGAGCTGAACCGAACACAGCAAATTGTGTGTGGTAAAAAAAAAACAGAACGCAATTAACTGTTCTCATCTTTTTGTTGAGTTGGATAAGAACAGGATTATTTTCGTGTTCGAAGATCAAAAATAGAGAAACGTTATTTTTTTATGTCAAACCAATGTATCAAACGTATACAATAATACAATAATAATAATATACATATGTACATATTCACCCTTATTCTATTTGGCGTCGTCAAGAGTAAACAACGCCGTTTTTTATGTTTTGTTTCAATTTCGTATTCCCGATGGCAATATTGCCATATTTCGATGACTGTTAACATATGTTTGGTATTTTCTAAGAAAAATTGGCGTTGCTGTTGCCTTAAATTGCCCTTGATTTTGTCGTCGGCATTTTTAGTGTTGTCTTGTGATGTTTTGTGTCGTGTTTTAAAAATTTTACGTTATGGTTGGCTGCAATTTTGATTTCTACGGCGATTTTGATATTTTTCTTCATTTGTGTTGTGTTTTGATATATTTTTTGTGGATACATATATTTGAAAAAATTAAAATAACAACTAAGTGCCAGCTTGAGAAGCTAGTGGAAGACCTTGTTAAAAATCCATAGCCAGAGGATTATGCAGGGTCTCTTTTCCTAATAAATTAAATATCCCTTGCGATTCAATTAGAAATGGTGGTTTTTTTTTTTTTTTTTTTTTGGAGCTAAAATTTTTCTGTGGGTTCCGTCCACATAGCAAATAACACCTGGAAATGCTGCTTTTCAAAGAAATCCAACTTTAATTTATCCATTGTGGACAAAGTTCGCTCTTCATGACTTCCAGAGTCTCAGGCAATATTTTTAAACTTGTGGCTGGGACAGTCAAAAGTTGAAATAATTTCCAACGCTGAGCTGGTACGATCCCTGGGCCAAAAAACGAAATGTTGCTGCAAATATATTGTGTTTGGAACAAACGTTCCCTTTTTTAAATGAGGCTCTATTATTTCCAACACATGTTTAAAAGAAAGTTTATTCAGCCGAAAATAACTTTCAAATCTTAAAAAGGTTAAAAAATCCATTACGCACTTGGGAAAATTTAATATAATAAAAAAAAATTTCATTTAAACATTATTTTTTTTACAAACTAATTTTTATTTAACTTACAATTTTGCATAAACAGCACAGAATTTGTTTTCTAATAAAAAAACAGTAAACAAAATGAATCAGCTGATTTTAATATTAGAGATGTGTGCTGTATTATATTAACATTATCGATAAATAGTCAAAGGCGTCATAATACTCTTACAAAATACCAATTTAACATAGAATTGATGTTGTCTTTGATAAGAATTGCTGTTGCCTTAAAATAGCCGTTGTTATTGCCGACGCCAAATAGAATAAGGGTGATTATGTAATTGTGTTTTATTTTTTCAGGTTATAAGTGAATTCTTGGAAACAACGTGTTGCGATTAACTTTGTATTGTTTTCAACGATCAATTGATATGACGCTGCGAAAGTATCGTCAATATTTTAATAGAAGACCAGCTCTTAAAGCCTTCATGATTAGGAGTTTAGTCGGGAGTTTTGAGTAACGGTGTTCAGTGATCGTCCGTCTTGAAAGAGGTGGTCATTGAAGTATTTGCACTGAAGCTCTGTGGTAGAGTGTTTAAAATGATCCATCTGCCTTAACTAGTTGGCATTCCGGCTAATAAGACATTTTCAGAAAAACCTTGCAAAGAATTTTAAAGTTGGATTTTGAGATGCACCCATACAAAATTCAAACTGTGCAAGAACTGCTATCGCAAGACTACCAACAACGACTCTGTTAAGCTTTTTTGGGCCACTCTGTGTATAAAATTTTAATGAAATATTGGGAATATAAATAAGTTCTAACGGCCCTATGCTCCTTACAGGAGTAAAATGATTAAATATATATAAATAAATAAGTTCTCACTAATTTTCAAAGATTCTCCATAGTTTGTTAACACTTGTTATCGTCTCTAAATCCTTTAAAAGCATTTCTACTACCATCTTCTTTTTTCTTTTGCGCGATGTGGTATTATACTGTGAACTGGAACTAATCAGCCATGTCACAGAGTACGATTCCGTTCGGAAACGGAATTCATTCCGTATTTTGGTGCTTCAGAAAATGGCGAAAAAATGTTTCGGAATGAAACCATTTTTGTTTTCATGAACGGTATGGGAGTTTTCTGTATCTTAAAGGCCATAAAACTATCAAAATACACTTTCCATCAACAAACAAATACGTTTTCTTCAATTCCGAACGGAATCATTCCGAACGGAATTGTACTCTGTGACATGGCCCAATATTTAATTTTTCTCACCCAAAGCGGAAAACACACTACTGAACATGAATGACAGTTTTGCTGATAATTTTGCTTGCTCGATAGTGTGGCTGTTAATTTTCAAATTTCAAGATAATTTGCGGTTGCAATTTTTGACTATCGCTTAAGTTCGATAGTGTGTACAAGTGATGTTACGGATATCAATTTTTAATATTCTGCGCCAGTATTCATCGAATATGAATACCAGTATCCAATCTGGACTTTAGCGCCACTCGATATTTCATATTTAATTAAAACAATCTTCCGATGATAACAACATTTTGTAAACAAAACTGTCACACCACTAAATGTATTAAGCATTATTATGACATTTCTATTTTTTCCGAATTTTTTCAAGGTTTTTGCTACCAATTTGTTAACAGTATAAAATTTTATTCAAAACTACATACATTTTGGGAACTCATTTTGAACAATATTTAAAAAGTTGGTAATATTTAAACAAATTTATGCGGTCCGCAGTAGTTCTAATATAAGTCTGGGTTCACACTATGAAAGTTTTCTTTCAGAAAGTCTGAGCTTATTGATGAGAGGGGAAGAGAAAATGCTTATCTTATCTCCTCTCTCACCCATAAACTCTGACTTTCTGAAAGAAAACTTTCATAGTGTGAAGCCAGACTAAGCAAAATACAAGCGATTTTATTCCTATGCGCTGCTCTGATTTAAAAGATTCTACTTTAGACCAAAAAAAAATTTGTTTCAAATATTTCGTTGGATAAAAAAAGCTGAAAACATTTTGTAACATAACCTAAATAAAATGCGGAAATGTTTCAAGAAAGCTTTGCAGCTAGATCGAAATTATAAATACTAAATTCGACTGCAGAAAAAAAAAATGGTCACACTGTTACTTATACTTTTATGATTTGTTTTTATCAGTCTTTTTGCGCTTTTACTTATTAATTCACCGACCTATTTCGGTGGTTTTTCATATATTTAATTGAGGGGTTCTTCTTTATTTTTCCAATTTATTTTGCTTAACTTTGTTTCTTACAGTGCTCAGTAATAGATATCAAACTGTTTAGCTTCCCACTCCAAATTATTGTATAATGAGAAGAACGAAAAGATCTCTGCAAGTTTTTTTAAATGTTAAATGTCCATCCACCGCAGTGAAAGGATTTCTAACTTGTTTAATTAATCGACATTATCTTGATATTTCATTGTCGATAATTTTCGTACGATAACACTGTGCTAGTTGCAAAATTAGACAAGCCGGGCACATGGCGTCTTAACATAGTTCGGGTTCGCTGAATCTGATGGTGCTAACCGTTTTTTAGGTTCTTGTTTTCGAGATATACCGTTATTTCGAAAATGGAGGAGGCTGCACAACATATGTTCGCGTAACTCAAAACGGTTTGGTTTATTGAAATTACTAAAAAAACCGAAATTCCCTTTAAGGCGCTGCAGGGGCCAAATTTAAGAATTTCTTTAAACGGCCATATTTGTATGGTTGAAATTCTTAAATTTGGCTGCTGTATGACTAATCCCCCTTTTTTCATCTCAATCAATTATTTCTAACATACCTTCCCGCTTTCTCCATTCCTTAAGGGAGCTTCCATATAAAATGTGCAATGCAGACTTGAAATATATTGAAGAAAAAGTCCCATAAATGCCCCTAGTGGGATATAATGTATGATCGACCTCAATTAATTTTTTTTGTCCTTAACATTTTCTCGAGACATACTTGCCCCTTATCACCACTTCTTAGGCGGGCTCCCATTCAAATATTGCGTTTTATGAAATTCTTAAATTAATTAGAATTTTACGACTTTTGTGAATAAAATATAAAGCTGCTAACATATTTTAATTATTTATGGCTTGTTTTTTCCAAAAAAAAAAAAAAAATCATGTTTCTAAAACGACTGCTCATTAGACAATTGCTGCAAATGATAGTCTGGAAATGCTTAAAACCACCTTGAGTAGATTTCATAAATTCTTCTTCTAAAAAAGAAGATTTTATTTTGCTTAAAACACCAAAGGTTCTTTTTGAACAAAAATGATTAAAAATTAATATTTTTTGCTAATTAAATTTTTAAAAATTATTAATTATTAAAAATTAATATTTTTTGTTTCATCTTATGTATTTTTTACACTTTTGTTTTTTTTTTCTTTTGTAATGTATTAACAAAATATTCGTTAAGTTTTCGCTTGAATTTGGTGAACACGAATATCGTAAAATAGGCGAGTATTCGGCATTTCGAATACGAATATGCGTAACATCACTAGTGTGTACCACATTTAAAGTTTAGATATCCGGCCACAGTGTTGAGTTTTGTTTTAAGCAACGCCGCCGTTTGTACTATGTTTAACCCAAAACGATTGTAGAAATTTATTGAATTTACTTGTACAGGGACTAATAATGAAAAATTCGAAGTCGAAGACGAAGAAAGTTCAAAAAACAGAATTTTATAATGTATAATTAAAGCCATCATTGAATTCAGTTCCATGCCATATGTTATTATTTGAGTAACACAGCGAAACTTTTCCATTCATTTTAAAACATGAAATACTGATTTTGCAGGGCAAAATTAATGCTTAAGGGCTACTGAAAGATGGATTTTTTTCATAGGATTTTGACTAGGGATAAAAAGCAAATCTATTATGAGAATTCGAAGTTTTAAGGAACATTATTTAAACGGGACCAATAAACAAAACATCTATTGCTCTTAGCTAACCGAATTCTTATGGAAACGTTTGCATATTTTCGCGTAAGGAAAATCTAGAGTAACTGGAAAATAGGCTAACTAGAAATTTGTTTAAATATTTGTCTTGTCACGCAGTGCCATCACTTTAAGCCAAGGTTGGCAACCAATAGCATAAAAACATTCGGTCACCTTTCTGAAGGGCCAAATACACTTATCAAAATAATCATCAAGCTTGTGGTGGTATTAGTGTAATTGTGTTTCTATGTGTGACACCGACGATGCTGGATAGGAAATCTAAAAATTTTTGGTTTTGTTCATTTAATTGTAATAATATAAAAGTTGCTATACCAGTATACCGATACCGATATAATTAAAACACCAATATCGATACCGAAATAAAAAAAGTTTAGTACCGAAATTCGTTTCGGTATTAAACTTTCTGATTTCCAGTTAATTTAAAAAGTTTATAAATATTGTCCTGTCCCCCAAATTAATTGTCTTGTACATCTTATTTACTTATGCTCAAGAGTTCAATTTTACGACGGTCCAGAGAGTATATATATAGGTACATACATTTTGAATAACACCGAAAAGGCTTGATTGCAGCTAGTTAATTGTTATAAATAATGGATTAAAGTCATAGATCAAATTAAGCACCCTTATCGTGTTTGGCGTGTTTAAAATACGCCTACGACTGTTTGGCAATAGATTAAAGAGAACGTGAACTTATTTCCTTTTATCTATTACCAAACAGTCGTAGGCGTATTTTAAATACGCTAAACACGATAAGGGTTAATAAATTTCTTCATGGAGAAGATGTTCAGTTTCTGGACGACATTAAAAACAGAAATTAAATTTTTGGTTAAAGCTAAGATTGAAAACCCCATAAGATTATTATTGAATCATATTATGACTAAATATACTCGTACTATTACATCATAATATTTTTCTCTTAATCATATTATTATTCTGTTAATCATACTAAGTTAAGAAGTAATCAATTTATTGTCTTGTTAATCATAATAAGCTAAGAAATTAATCATATTATTGTCATGTTAATCATAATAAGCTAAGAAGTAATCATATTATCATCATGTTAATCATAATAAATTTAGAAGCAATCATATTATGATACAGCACCTTTCATAGCTGTCATAAAAATACAAAATAAATTAAAATATTTTTGCATCGATTTTTTATTTTGTGGCTTTTTACAATTTTTCTTAATGTTAATCAAATAGCGGAGTTCAATATAAGGCTTGCAAAAGAGCAAATGAAAAATCTGTGGTTTTCATGGGCAACCGCGTGTGTCCATTTTTTCGATTTTAAGATGTTGATGAAATATCGTAGCACTTTTATAAAATATAACGAAATCTCTGTGTGTTTTGTTGTTGGATTTTACAAAAAAACTATGATATTTTGCATTTGCACTATTACATCACTAATACTTGAATGAACTCCGCTAATATTTTAATTTTTTAATTTCTTTAAACTTATTTTTTTTATGGAATTTTATCTTTTAATTGTTTAACTGCTCACAAATAAAAAAACGACACAACTGCTTCAAAATTATTTTACAAATGGCGCTAGCATAATATGATTAGAGTAAAAATAGTTTGATTGCATCTTTAACATAATATGATTAATGTATAGAAAGTTATCATGTTATGGCTATTAAATATCATGATATGGTTGTGAGAAATATTATATGTTTAGAAAGTTATCATATTTAAGTTGTTAGAAAAATAATTATTTTTCGGTCAACAATACTCAAATTCATAATTGCGATAAACATTGATATGTTTACAGTTACTATGATATTGTTGATATTAAATAAAAATAACAATTATTTGTGTACGACAACAATATATTGTTACATTAAACATAGTGTTGTTGCCGTAACCATGCCCAACCATATTTTTTCTCTGCGTGTATGTACTTTGATTTGTATAACGATTGAACACAATTTTTATGATGATCAATTAAATATAATAAAAATTTCATCCTAAAAATCTCTTTAATACGGCTTAAACTGATTCGAATTATAATATTTTATTCAAATTAAGTTTTATAAGACTAGAAATAAAATCATAAAAAGTATGGGATGACAATTTATTATGGGTCTAAAACCGCAAAAAATCTTAATACTGTGTTTTTATAAAGATTATTTGATAGTTTATAGATCCGATATAAAACCTCCTCCTGAAATATGTTAACAGCCGGTGGAGGGTATCAATGATTTGGCACAGCTAAATATATATAATTTTTACTTGTTTGAATTAACGTTAAACAATGTTTAAAATAGGCGTGATCCCGTACTCAACGTTGGGAGCCCGCGGGATCCCAATATTACCGAAAACTGTTCCCGTACTCAAAGTTTGGTAAAGTGAGAGAGCTTCTAAGAGAAATATATATTTCTTCTTCTTGCACGAAGTAGCCCGTCCTTTTTCTTCGGGATGATTGAGAAAATTGTCTCACAATTTTTTAACATGTACTTGTAACATTTACTTGCAACAATTGTTACAAATTTGTAGCAATTTTTAGTAAATGAACCCAGCTATTATGTTAAAGTGTTTATTGTTGTCACTTTTTTCGAATTTATCAATTACCATTAATGGACAACCCAGACTTGTTTTCATTATTATAGAAGCAATGCAGTGCACTGCCAAGTTTCGGCATGTTTGAGGGCAAAACTAGTTTTTGTTTGAGTTTTTCGAACATGAAAAATGTATGGAAAAACCAACAGCAAGACAGGTTTTGTGGCCTAAAACAGTAACTAGAAACGTACTATTAAAAAACAATATTAATAATAAATATCCATTTGTGGGTGAGCTTTATATTTCTTATTGTATGCTATTTTAAATAGCTTCTCCGTATATTTGCAAGTCAATATTTATTTAATTTTAACGCGGGATTATGGTAGATTTAAAGCTTTAAAAATGGGTTTACTTCTGCAAGTCTTCTTTTCAAAATTATTTATGAAATAACTCACCAATCACATCTAAGCCCAATTCCGAACATTTCTCCGATAACAATTTGCGTCTTCTTTCCATACGTTTTTCTACTTTAAGCATGTCACTTTCTGACAAAGACTGTATGACATCATCAGGTATCAGAGGTAAATGAGTTTCATTGATGTACTATAGAAATTATAAAGAAAATAAGAAACATTTAGTTTAAAAACCTTATGTAAAATACTCTTATTTAGTATTTAGTGCGAACTTAATATCAGGGACTTAAAAGCGAATGTCTTAAACTGTTGGATATAAGTATGTACATGTGCAAATCTAAAGCTGCCCATACACTTGCAATATTATTGAATATGATATTCGCCATATTATATCCATTTTGTCCTATATTATGCAATAAGTAGCACAATGGTTTCATTCATTCAATAAAAAGGCTAACATAACCTATAGGAATAGCCAAAGTATTTTTATTACAAGTGCATGCAAGCTGATCAGCTGTTCAGTTGTTTTATTTTCGATAGTGTCAAAATTTGCTTACATTTTAGTGCGCCATGATTTTTTTTTTCTGTTTTCTTTATGTTTGGCTGTTTGACAGTATCAAATGTTTTTACACAGCTTTCCTTCAACAATAAATTTCAGTGTATTTATCAAATATGAAAAACTGGGTTCAGCACGTCATACGGAAATCGTATTAATAATAAACTTTGTATTCCCGAAATAACTTTGATAATATAATTGCATGTGCCCGTGCATAAAACTGAATTGGTAAATTGATTTTTTTTCGTTGTTTTCTTACGAAGACAATAGAATGAAGCAGTTTGTTTTTTAATTTTTTTTACAACTACAATTAGAGTCGGAAAGAACCCAACCAATTGTAGGGGGATGTAAGAAAAGATAAACTCACTGTTAATTGTTGGTGTTTTGTTTGAGCTGTGATATTGTTACAAGTAAGACTTATGGCCTGTTTGTCGATAGCGAATGAAGACTTCGTTCGCATAACTTACATGTAAAACAAAAACAATATTTTATAATTTGTTTTTGTTTTAAATGTAATTTATGCGAACGAAGTCTTCATTCGCTATCGACGAACAGGCCTTTAGAGTATTTATAATTCTTATTCGCTTTAGTGTTTTATTTGTTTAATATTTTTGGCTTTTCTAAAATCTTTGGAAAAGGTTTCCTGATGAGCTGGTCTAAGCAACCATTGAAATGCGCATAGAAGCTAGCTTTCCCTCAACAATAAATTTCAGTGTATTTATCAAATATGAAAAACTGGGAATTTAGCACGTCATACGGAAATCGTATTAATAACAAAATGAATGTTGTTTTTTTTATTGTTGATTTGTTGTAGACTTGCATGTACTTAGTATAAATATACTTTGGGAATAAAATAAACAGCATTCTACAATGTTGCCAACACATTTCACTTTCTTTTCGTTGCGCAATAAAAATCAAAAGTCTTTTGATTGTTGCCAATATATTGTGCCACCTTCGAATATCACATACACATTGGCGATATAATTGTTTAATACGTAAAATTGAACAATTTTATTGCAAGTGTATGAGCCGCTTAATAGATTTATAAAAATATTTTAACAAAATGGGCAACATCGTTTTACTAAAGTTATTTTTGTTCAACTTAAACAGAAGCAAACGAAAAAGTCACCTAATCATGTTTATTTAGTCAATTATTAAAAAACTTAGTAAAATTGTAAAATGTGTATTGGAGTAGGCATCTTTAATATCTAAAAAAAATTATAACTAAGATTTCATTGTAAAATACATACCTGCATACATATGTATATTAGAGCGACTCAAGTTGTATGGAAGCAAAATTCGTGCTCGATGTACCCTCCTAAAAATGAACCTTGGACTTTTTTAAGATGACATTTTAAATATTTCGGCTCCAGGGTTGACCTCTCGTGAGCTGGACCAGTTTGAAAAAGGGTATATTTTTGCATGTCTTGTTACTTTACGAATCTGTTTCCTTACCAACATATACAAGTTGGGTATCGTAAGAAAGTTTTTTTTAAGGCGCGTCCAACTGTATATAAAATTTGTCCAATGACGATCATACATGTCCTTTTTTTAAGAATTTTTTGTAAAAAAAAACGGTTTTTGAATTTTTTGTTCGGGGTTGTTTGTAATAAAAGTGTCAAATTAACATATTTTAAACTTTAGTCGATTTATTTAAATACGTGTCTCAGCTTTTTTTGAAATTCGTGCTAGTTCGCGTTTTGACAAAAATGCAATGGAGTGGTAACCCTTCGTTTTAAATAGGGCAATATGGGTATCAAATTTTATCTTTTGCCAAGTATATCATCTTTGTATGTAAATAATTTTGATTTGTGCAAATAAGATGCATTTTACACGGTGCTCTGGAATTTATATAAATTCAATTTTGTAGTAACTCTAATATGATAGCGGATTTAGTTTCTAGATCATGTATGGATGAAAATAGGACTAAAGAAAGAAAAAAAGATATGATCCACGACCTGAATTTGTTTTAATTTGCGAAAAAATATGCCGCCAAAAAGTCGTGGATCATTTCTTTTTTTCTTTCTTTAGTCCTATTTTCATCCATACATGATCTAGAAACTAAATCCCCTATCATATTAGAGTTACTACAAAATTGCATTTATATAAATTCCAGAGCACCGTGTTAAATGCATCTAATTTGTCCTTGGACAAATTTTATATACAGTTGGACGCGCCTTAAAAAAACCTTTCTTACGATACCCAGCTTGTATATGTTGGTAAGGAAACAGATTCGTAAAGTAACAAAACATGCAAAAATATACCCTTTTTCAAACTGGTCCAGCTCACGAGAGGTCAACCCTGGAGCCGAAATATTTAAAATGTCATCTTAAAAAAGTCCAAGGTTCATTTTTAGGAGGGTACATCGAGCACTTTTTTTGGTGAGTCGCTCTAATGTATATATACCTTTGTATGTATATTTGATAGTTTTTTTTTTGTATTTACCCATGGTGTGATTTGTCCCATATACATATCGATACCTTCCCGTAAGAATGTATTAAGCGACATTTCTAAAATTGTGTAGGAAACGAAAAAAAAACGTTTCATTTAGTTATTTATTTTTCGGATTTTATTGAAAGAAACATATTTGGAAAGCGATTTTCACAATACAAAACATATTTAAAAATGTGGCTTAGCATAGTTTCTTTGGCGGATAATACAAATTACAGGGTGCAACATTATTCCAGTGAGAAAACTTGACGGTTGATACAATTTTATTTTCACTCTAGTTTCCTTTGCATCCATGATAGGGCAGCGAAACCCAGGCCAAAATGTGGCGCTTAACTGCTAGTATAGTGTCCACATCAAAAAGTCATTTTCGAAAAAAGTGTCGCTTAATACATTCTGACGGGAAAGTATCGATATTAAAAATAAAGACACCCTTTCAAGTAAAATAACAAAAAAAAAAAAATTAAATTAATATCAAACTTTTTTAGAAAGAAAAGAAAAACTGCAAATTAAAAAAATTTTTTTTTCTCAATGTCTCATTTGCTTCTATTCTTTCGCAAAGCTAACCAGCCCTCATCTGCCAATTTTTTATTTGCACTTTATTTGCCGTACAGATACATAAATTCAATCGGCTGACTCGCAATGTCGACATGTATTTTGAGAAGTGTTGCCAATTAAAAATAATGTTTTTGTCGGTATATTGAGAAAACCAAACTCGTTAACGGACAGTTTATCAGTCTAACGGCCAATTCAGTTCAGTTAAAACTAACTATTACTTTAACTTCTAGTTAGCAATATTTTTTGACAGTAATAATATTACTGAGCTTGGTGAAATTGGCCGTAATAAATTTATGTCGAGATTTAGTAACAGGAAGTTTGGCGATACATTAAGAAAACGGCCGTCACACTACAAACTCTTAGCTAGCCCTTTCGTTTCCTTTATTTCATTACTTTTTCATATTGAGGTTTGTGTTCCTAGAAGACATAAAAGACTTTAAGTGCTTATTTATACGGTTGCTTAGGTAGATCATCAGGAAACCTTTTTCCAAAGATTTTTATTAAACATGTTTTATTGAGTGCCATTTTGCAAAGTGTTATTTTGATAAAGTTTTTCATTGAATTAAATAAAAAGTATTTTGACCAAAAATTTTACTTTACACAAACTGTGTTGTTAAATATTTTGATAAAGTTTTTCATTGAATTAAATAAAAAGAATTTTGACCAAAAATTTTACTTTTAACAAACTGTGTTGTTAAACATTTTCTTGAGATATTTTTTTCAGTTTACTACCGTAAGATTAGGCCGTCAAGGCAGGTGCTCACGTAAATTCAGAACACATTTGTCGAGCCCAGCACGAGTACAAAATGATCGTCGCGAAATTTTATATGGCAATGAAACGTATAACAAATAAAATTATTTCTAAGGGTTTAACAAGGAGTATTTTTCGCCTTCAAAAGTGTAATTATTTAACCGTATCTTAAACGCAGCCGTATTCATAACAAAAAGTTAGCCACAGTTTGTACCCTACGTACAACGAGCTGCTAACTAGAATGCCGATTAAGCTTAGCAGCTTGTTGGCACAAAGTTAATTCATAACGAACTTTTCTCCATCTGCCAACTTTTAATAAATCAACTCTGAATTTGTATGATGCCACATTGTATTACTCAAAAATGCAACACGTTTTGCATTAATCATCGCTGAATTTGTAATTTTATCTTTTTTTGTTTTTCGCTTCACATATAAAAATTTTAAAAAGTTTTTAAAATTAAAATAAATTAAGTAAAAGACAGTTAATTCAAAAAAAACAGTTGTTAAAAAAACCAACAAAATTGTTTGACATTAAACGGCTGTTTTTCACAAGTTGGCAAAAGTTTGGCAGCTCGTTAACAAGAGTTTAGTAAATCGTTAGCCAGAGTTTAGCAAGTGTGTTATGAATAAACTTTGTGCTAACTTCATGCCAAATTTTCATTATGAATACGGCTGTAGATATCTTCATATTTATGAGATTTGTTCGTCTTTAAGTGATTTTGACATAGAAATTGCTGACAATAGATTTAACGAGAGCTACTATGTCATCAGAAAATATTGTGCTGGCACGTCCAAAATTAACCATGGGTCCCAAATAAATCCCCCTCCAAAAATTATTTAAAGGTAAACAAATCTCATATATAAGTAGATGAAATATCTAAATAAAATTCGGCACAATGAACTTTTATAGGAATCTTTGTTGTTTTGTTCTGGCGGGTTCATGATTGCCCATGGTTTCCATCAAGGCAACACTTTCAAACATTTTTTTTTTTTAATACTGAGATGTAGGCAATCATGTGGTTGGGCTTGACCGACTATACTTTTAAACTTGTTGTGTTTTGTTGTGGAACTCCTCATATAGGTATCAACAACAGCTCTTAATCGTATATGGAAATAAAAATTGATTTTTCAGAGATGAAGCTTTGAATTAACTATTAATTTCACTTAAAGGTAATATGTATACAAATTTGCCCATATCTGTTTAAAACTGTTACCAAACATTTAAGACATTCTGTAAATATCCCTACTTACGGTAGATATATAAATACTTTGGTGTATATGTACATATGTAAAAATAACAAATATGCAATATAATTATTCAAAAAATAAAACATTTTAATAACAACATTCAGAATTTAAAGACAATTACGAATAAATAAAATTTGTTTATAATAAAATATTTAAATATTTTTTTTTTAGTTGTGGGTGCATTTGTTTTAAAAATTTGGTAAAATTGGTGTTTCGTTTAAAAATAATATTAAACATAATTTTAACGAAATAAAAAAATCAATTGGTTAGTTTTTTTTTTTTTTTGTGGAATATTTACTTTATCATATTTGGAAAATCTTTTTCTAGAATTTCCTGTTGCCGCTATGGTAAGATCCTTATTTTTGCCGAGCAACATGACCGGATAACGAAAAGTTTGATCGGCAAAATTATCCTTGACTTTAGTGGCCTAAAAATTTGTTTAGTAATTAAATTTATGTTTTTAATCTTAAAAGTTACTTAAGCTTAGGAGTTGGTGTTTTGTTTTTTTTTTTTTTTTTTTTTTTTGTTGAAATCAATAATTAAAAGATGCCAAAGAATGCCAGCAAGTTTCTAAACATTAAGTACAAAATGAAGCGCAGTTTTTCGAATTTAAAATGAAATCATAAGTTTCAAACTAATTTTACTTAAAAATGGGACTTAAAGTGTAGAAATATTGAAGTAGGCTTTAAAATTTAAAAAAAGGATTCAAGTAACTCCTAAAAAGGATTCTGATAAGCAAACAATTTCTTTGGAAAAAATGTTTTTAAAATCTAAAGAAAAGCACTCTAAATATTTAAAATTATTTTACTAGTACAAAACTTTTAATAAATTCTCGTTAAATTAAAACAACAATGAAAATATTATATTAAATATGTACTAAGATTTGCTAAGCATTTTTAAGGTTCGAGATTAAAAGGAATTTTAAATGACAAGATTTGAGTTTGAATGTTTTAAGAATATTAAAAATATAAAAAGCTTCTCTTAATACGACATGAATGTGATTAAGAGAAATGTTTTGCTAGAATCAAAAAAACATTTTATAAAAAATCTAAAGGAATAATGTATGTTTTTTTTAATTTTGAAATTTGTTTGAAATGGAATGTTGTGTTAAAGGTTGATGAGAAATGTTAAAGTTAGAATATTTAATTTGATAGATTTCATGGCAGAAAAAATGTTTCGTTATGTCGTAAAGTTGTTTTAGAATAAACAAAATTGACATTTACATTTTTATTTTGTCAGAACAAAAAGGGTCTTTGATGATTTTAAATAGCTCCGATACAATTGCTTACAGCGTTATCCACTCGCTGCGTTTTGCACCATTTTGGGTGCGTTTTAAAATTTTGTGTGCGAAAAATTCGTTTGTTGGTGCGTGGTGCGCTTTTTTTAAATTTCGGTGCGTTTTTTAATTTTTGTGGGCGCCAAAGCAAATTCAACACAACTTTTTGTTTAAGTACAATAAAATACACCTTTTTCAATACCAGCTCATTTAACAGTGCAACATGTTTACACACACAGAAAAAAATCAAGTTAAAAACGTCGAAAACAAGGTTGATTTAAATTTTTTCGGTGGTGATTTTGCTTCATACGGGTTTCATGTTAATTCAACCTGATTTTACAATAACTGCGAACAACATTTTTTTCTTTTGATATAACTATAATTCATGTTAATTTAACATTGCAGTAAAGTTAGAGCAAAATGTAATTTATATTGAAATAACAATCGGAATCACGTTGAATGAAAGTTATTTCCAGTTGAAACAACGTGAATTTCATGTAGAATCAAATGGGTTTGAGTGTATTTTAACAGTGTGAAGAAGCTTCAGACAACATTTGCATTTATGTAAGAATAATTGAAAACCCTGTAACACATGTTTCACTTATTTTGTATTCTCCTTTGTTAACAGAAGCATCAGCAGAATCGCCCGATATGGTCATCATTCTACTTTGAAAACTTGATGTACTATTTAAATAAACAATTTTAATTAAAAGAATACGGGAATTGTCTTCTTTTTATAACATATTTTAAAAGTGAAAATAAAAAATGTACATAACTAAGTAGGTATGCATGTTAATTTAACAAGATAAACTTTTGATTTTAATACAAAACAGGTTTTAATGGGTTCAATATTGAATCCAGATTTATTTATATTTTAATATTTTTTTTTTTTTATTTTTTTAACAGTGAATAATATTAAATAAACGTAATTTAAGGTTATTTTGATATTTTTTATTAAAAATTAATATGAAATAATGATAAATTTAAGTAAAGGGCATAATTTTTCTGAAATTTAACATGATTCTCAATCAACATTTTTCCATGTTAATTTTACATGGGTATTTTTTTCTGTGTGCAAACATGACCACTATAAGAACAACAAGTAATGACTTGTTGATGTTGTAGATAATTTTTATTATGTTTAGAAAAAGAATCATTTCGTTATATGCAATTTGCTGTGTTATTAATTTTTTAATCCATACTACTTATCGTTAATCTCTTTTTAAACATTGTTGTACAGAATTTATGAAATTAAAAAAAAAAAAAAATTTATCTTCACCATTTTTCATTGAAAATGAGAAAATTCCATCTGAGAAAACTTCAAATGAGTATGAATATAATAAAAATTATGAAATGAATTGTAATGTATTTAAAATGCAAAATAAAGAAAAAATTATTATTATAAATAAAAATTATATATGTATATATGTATATATATATATATATATATATTAGCGTGGCCGTTAGTTGTATGGAGAACTTTTTTTTTTTGATTTCTTATATTCTCCCCCCCCAAATCGGTTCAGTTTTATGTAAAAAAAAATACAAATAAATTTCGTAGCGATAAGTTGTGTTTTAGGGGGGGCGTCGGCCCATCAAAGTTTGCCATCAAGCCATTTATTCAAATGTAATTTGTTTGCATATGACTATCTCTTAAAAACAACATTTTACAAGAACATGGTATATGGCAATATTTTAGCTCTTCTAGTCAACAACATTAGCCTCGAAGAAAGTTTTTTGCTAAAATTAATATTTAAGAAAATAATTAAGAAAATAACAACAAAATTCCAAACATTTTATATACGTTTTATATATATAAAAGAGGGATTTAATGTCAAGTGAACTAATTTTGAAATCGAAATCTTTCGATTTGGATGAAATTTGCACCACCGTTAGTCCCATTGAATAGTAGTTCAGACACAAATTTTCAACAAGATCGGTCAAAAAGTTTCTGAGTTTGGGAGGGTCAAAGTTTGAAATTTTGGCCATACAGGTGTTCTTTCACATCCATGTAACTTATTACCAATTGGGGTTAGCAAAATTTGTCTCAAGCAGCTTAGATAGCTATTTAATCAATCTTTTTAAAAAAAATTTTTTGGTTTTTTTAAAAAATTTTTTAACATATTTTTTTTATATTTAAAACTTTTTTTTTTTTTTTTTTTGCCAAGTTGTAAATTTAAAAAAAAAATTTTAAAAAATTCAAAAAAAAACAAAAAAAATTTTTTTTTAAAGATTGATCAAATAGCTATCTAAGCTGCTTGGGACAAATTTTGCTAACCCCAATTGGTAATAAGTTACATGGATGTGAAAGAACACCTATATGGCCAAAATTTCAAACGTTGACCCCCCCAAACTCAGAAACTTTTTGACCGATCTTGTTGAAAATTTGTGTCTAAACTACTATTCAATAGGACTAACGTTGGTGCAAATTTCATCCAAATCGAAAGACATCGATTTTAAAATTAGTTCACTTGACATTAAATCCCTCTTTTATATATATAAAACGTATATAAAATGTTTGGAATTTTGTTGTTATTTTCTTAATTATTTTCTTAAATATTAATTTTAGCAAAAAACTTTCTTCGAGGCTAATGTTGTTGACTAGAAGAGCTAAAATATTGCCATATATCATGTTCTTGTAAAATGTTGTTTTTAAGAGATAGTCATATGCAAACAAATTACATTTGAATAAATGGCTTGATGGCAAACTTTGCGGGGCGGACGCCCCCCCTAAAACACAACTTATCGCTACGAAATTTTTTTGTATTTTTTTTTACATAAAACTGAACCGATTTGGGGGGGGAGAATATAAGAAATCAAAAAAAAGAAAATAACGGCCACCCTAATATATATATTAGGGTGGCAGCTAAATTTCAACTTTGGATTTTCAAAATCTCCCGGGTGGAATATTGTGCCACATGGTCTAAAACTGATGTGGAAAAAATTTCAGCCAAATCGGATAACTTTAACCCGTGCCCCTTTGAGGTCAAAGTTCAAATGATAAAAAAAAAATTTCCATACAAGCAAACATTTTTTTTAAATTTTTTTTTAATATTAGTTTGCTTTATTAGCTTATTTACGACAAAAAATCTCATTTCGATCGGACAAGATTTTCAGTTTCTAAAGTGACTCCGAAAAAAAATTTGAGGCTTGTTAGGGGCTTACTCTAAAAAATTTAAAAAAAATTTTTTTTTTAGTTTTGATAAGCACACATTAAAGATTTTTAGTTGCTCTTAATACCAGGTTTTTTAAATCTTCTTTTTTTTTGATGACATCGAAGTTTTGTTCTAAATTGGGGCCAAAAGCTGCAAAAATTTAGTTTTTGGCCCTATTAAAAAACAAAATTACGACGTCACAAAAATTTTTTAAAAAACCCTATTTTATAATGTCTGCTTGTCAAAACTAAAAAAAAAATTTTTGAACATTTTTTAGAGTAAGCCCCTAACAAGCCTGAAAATTTTTTTTCATAGTCACTTTTGAAACTGAAAATCTTGTCCGATCGAAATGAAATTTTTTGTTGTTAATAAGCTAATAAAGTTAACTAATATTAAAAAATAAAAAAAAAAAAAATCGAAAAAAAAAATTTTTTGCTTGCATGAACTTTGACCTCAAAGGGGCACGGGTTAAAGTTATCCGATTTGGCTGAAATTTTTCGACATAAATTTTAGACCATGTGGCACAATATTCCGCCCGGGAGACATCAATATTAATACAAAAAAATTGCTCCATACATTTCGCTGCCACCCTAATATATTTATATATACAGTGGTATCTCGGTTTAACGAATTATATGTTGTCAGGCCCTTTCGTTATATCGGAAAATTCGTTAAATCCCGAAGTTTTTTTTAATACATTTTTATTAATAAAACAACAATATTTTAATAAAACAAAGTAAAGTCGTTTATTTCCATACATAACACAAACAAAAAATAAATACTTCATATCATTTTCAATTGTATGAGTACATATGTAGATATAAACGGCTGCACTAACTCGTTGTTAGAAGAGAGTTTCTCCCCACTTTGCTTCATTAAACGAATTCCATAGCGTTTTTTGAATCTACAGAACCAGCCATGGCTGGCTAAAATTGTTCAACATACATTTTTTTGTGTAGACCTAGAGGGCTTTTGCTTTTAATATAGGACCAATAATAGGAATATTCCGAATTTAGTCTTTTCCATTTCGCTCAACAGTTTCCGTTTTGATTTTATAATTTTGCATAATGATGACTTAAGCAGCTGATATTTATTAGATAAAGGACTTAGTCGCAGGCCCTTTTCATAGTCGTTAAAAATTTTTAATTTTTCTTATAGAAATTAACGTTTTCTTTTGGGCATTTTGATGTCAACTTAACAAAAACTTCACAAAATTGAAGTAAAATTTGATACAGAAAACAAACATTTGTTTTGTAAGCAAAAGTAAAAAATTTGGCTGAGTTCCTAAACATCATAATACTTTGCAGTCAAAGTCAAAAAAGTATCATAGAGTTTAACTATATCTAGTTTGATTATTGTGTACACATCGGTATTGTTTTTAGTGAACTTTGGTACAGATAACATTGTAAAATTTTTACGGTTGCTTGGTAGGAAGCACTTAAAAAAGCGAGTTGCTTTGCAACTGATGTTTTGGAACTCACCCTTACTTTGTAACGTACAAAATTTTATTTTGGAGAGCAAGTATTTTCTTTGCTTTCTGTGTAAGAAAATAAAATACTTCTCTTAACTCGTTGTTTTCAGTTAAATCGCTTTAAAAATATGGTAAAAATGTATACAAAAACAAAAGAGAATGGATGCAAATATGTTTGCATTCAATCTATTTTGCTTTTACAAATTTTTTTGTAAAAATTCGTTAAATAGAGTACAAAAATTTGCTGTTTGTTCGTAATATAAGGTACTCAATGGAAAAAATATGACCGTACGTTAAATCGCGAATTCGTTAAACTGAGTATACGTTAAACCGGGATACCACTGTATATAATTTAATTTTATCAATTAAAAATTTTAATATCTCAATTTATCTGGAATTTACTTTATTTAAAGTTGAAATTTTCAATTTCGTTTCGATTTTTCTAGTTTCAAATTAAAATTCCCAAGTTCAACTGGAATTTTCTCAGTTTAAAATTTAAGTTCTCAATTCCATTTGGAATTTTCTCAATTTCGAATTTAAATTCCATTTTCATTTGAAATTTTCTCAATTTCAATGAAAAAATTTGTTTGTTTATTTTTTTATATTTATTAAGTTTATTCTTTATTTTCTCAAAATCCTGAACTGTGAAAGACTGTTTTATTGTTAAATGTATTTTCAATACAAAAATTATACTTATTATCAGCGTGACCACAACTAAAAAAAAATTGGATGCTAAATGGGGATTAAAACAATGCTAAAAATGCTAAAAATAAAATTTGAAAATGCTAAAAAAATGCTAAATTTTGTTAAATAATTGTATAATTTTAATGTATGATTTAAACATTAATTTACCTGAAAATATTTTATTTCTTTAAAATAGAATGAAGTTTATTTAAAAAAAATTATATATACATACATAGATTTATTTAATAAAAACAATTCAGTAGTTTGACAAAAGCTAGCGATTTTTTAACCAAAAAAACAAAAGCCCTATCTACAAAATATTAGATGATAAACGCTTAAAGCCCTAACCTACAACTGTCACAAAAAACTGTTAAGGCTCAACCAAAATGTGCTTTAGTTGGCTTAAGCAAATTTGCGAAAACATGTAAATAATATGAGGCAAACCATATTGAACTTAAAGAAATTTTTTTTTCAAGTTTTATGAAATTGTCATTTGCTTAAGCAAAGTGCGAAACTGATCGCACATTCCGTACGGAATCAAATGTTTTTTGAGTTTGTTTTTGTTTTTTTAAATACATTTGAGAGACTTTTTGTTAATTTTTGGCAGTAGGTTAAGCAAGGCTATGCATATTATGGTTGGGCCTTTAGGTTTTACAAGAAAAGTAGAAGAAAAATAAATTATAAACAGTTTAAAGCGGATAATAAATTTATCATTTTAAATAGTTTTTTGTAAAATTTTTAAAATGTTAGATAGGGTTTTTACCGTTTTAGGTAACGATATACATACATATCTGTGGCAATAAATCATAATGGCTTTAGTCGAAATTTCGTGTTTTGAGATATTAAGGGTTTTGTCTAAATTGAATTGTGAAAGTTAAAATATAAATGCGTATAGTTTTATTAATAATGACATTTTATACTTGAAATTTAGCTGCGTCATAGATCTTAAAGAAAGATAATAAGAATATGTATTAAAATTAAAAACCACTTAAGTCAATTTAAGCCATTATTATTTATTGCCACAGATATATATTATTCTCAACGTCCCCACTATCCAGGTTATACTGAAGGTAATCAATTGAGACAGAAGTCCCCACTATCCAGGAAGAAATTAAAAAATATTCAATTAGCTACATAGATAAACTAATGGCCCACCCTAACTACCACTATCGGGGTCTAAAAACAACCGATACTTTGAGCCTAACCAGAAGACATTTCTAAAATTTGAATACAGCAGTTAGTGGTTACATTGGTAACAAGTAGAATTAAGATTTGAACACATATTGTTAATGTCGATAAGAAAGATTCAATAATAAAAAAAAATTAAAAAAAAAAATATAATATTAAATACAAAATATAAGTAAAAACAGCATTTTCAGTAAATTTAATTACACATTAAACACACCATTAAATAGTGATCCTTAATTTCCAAAGTGTTGGTCAAAATAACATTAGAATATGCTCTGTTTTCATCATATTCTAAACACCTATCCAGAATTCAAAAGTTGAAGTTTGGTTCATCAATTCGTATGCATTCAGCTTTAGTCATTGCTGTCCCAAAACCGTTCTCTTCTTTAATTTATTTTTCTTTGTGTTAACAGCAGAGTATGAAAACAAACAAAACATTTCGCAAACGTTTGCAAAATGTACAAAACTATTCAAAATTTTTAAATTGTATTGTACATGAGCAAAACCAAAACAAAAACTTTTCAAGTGTCAAAGAGAGAAAACGAAACAATTGGCTTTCCACTCATCTGCATTATTTATTTTACCGTTACAATCGTACATCTGAGTACAAAACAGATAGAGAAACGTTTTGTTTTGAGTAATTGATTTAGTTCTTGTTTGGTTTTTGTAGTGGCATAACAAGAGTAAAATCCACAATGCCTCACAATTACTATGGTAGTCAAAATAAGCATTAATAAAAACAAAAAAACAAAAAAACCTAAAAACCTCTCTTTTTATTTCACTTACAGCCGTACCTAAACAAAAGCGGAAGGCGGAACGTTTTCTTCCGCTTAGCTTTTACGCTGATATGCCATACCTAAACAAGAACGTCAACGTTGTGCCACAAACAGTAGTGTTACCTTTCTTGTTTAATAAAGCCCACATAATAGAAATAAAAAGAAGAGAAAAGAGACAAAAAATAGCTAAATTGCCATTATTTATTAACAATAGCGGCCAACTTCACTATTAAACGCGCTGTCAAAATCGAATTTTCCAATTGTAAAGCGTTGACGCCGCGCTATTTAGGGATGCTTCATACAAACTGTATGGGCATGAGAATTTTTGGCAGCTAGAAAACGCTTTCCGCTCTTGTTTAGGTATGGCTGTTAGAAACAATAGTTGTGAGTAAATCAATTACCAAACGTTTGTCAAACGTTTTTTCTCTGAATGTTTCAATACTGTTCTTACTCTTTTCTTTTCCAGCTGTGTACGTTTATATTAATGTACAATTTGCGCTCACGAGCAATAATAATACAAAACAAAATGGCACAACCATTCTCATTGTTTTGGTTTTGTTTTACTCATGCCAAAGAACAAAACAAAACGAAAGCAAATGTTTCCTTTTGTTTGTTTTCGTACTCTGGTTAACAGGGTTGCTATTATTATACATTTGTTGCTATTATTATACATAAGTCATATTGTGAAATAGCAATATATACAATTTTTAAGATTAACAAATGCTAAATTATGGTTAAAAAAATATTTAAAAAATGCTGAAATTTAATAATATAAATAATGCTTAATTTAGCAGTGAAAATGCTAAAAGGGTCACACTGCTTATTATGCTAAATTAAGTCAATAAACATTTTAAATAAAAAAGTTGGTGCGTTTTTCACCATTTTGGTGCGTTTTGATATTTCAAAGTTGACAACGCTGATTGCTATCCCGAAATAAAAGTTAGACTCGTTAGCGGACTGCCATAAACCCCAACTGTCAAATTCTATGAGCCAAAATTTGTACATGTGTGAGTTCTATTTTTTTTTTTATGAAGACAATTTTGACAAGTCGGGTATATTTATAGAGCAGCATGTCTACACTCCCAAATGAGTCTACCTTGTGTTAATGTACATTGGTTTCGGCCATAAAAAGTCATTTATAGAGAGAAAAGAATAAAGTATGATGAACGTATTTTTCATATCAAATTCATTTATAAATTGATCCAAAGGGTGCCCGGCAGTGTTTAAAAAAATAAAACAGATGGCCGTTTTCTTATTATTCGATTATTATTTTTTCCCCAAAAAAAAACTTCAGATTAAAGAAATTAGGTTTTTCCAATGTCCCATTGGCTTCTATTTTGTCGCAAAAAATTATTTATTTGCCGTACAAATATATTCAGTCAGCTGACTGTATGTAATATGGTATCATGCAATTATTCGACTTTTGGTTTTGTTCGAGTAAGGAATTAATAGATTTTTGAATTTTAAATAAAAATTTTGGGTGTTAAACCGTTTACCGAAGGTGGACTTTTTATGGGGTCTATGGTAAATTATGGACCGATAATTCTTAAATTTTGGCGTGTGATTTCCAGTTCTATGAAATAAATAGAAAAAATTTTTATAAATTTTGTATTACAAAATAGTTAATATCGAACGTTTAAGACTTAATACGTGATTTTCGGGAGTAGACTTTATATTATAGGATCTATAGCAAATGCACATAAATACATACATTGCACGACAGGCGTGGACTCAGGAAATTTAACACCCCCCCTCCTAAATTATAAACATATGTTTTGTTTATGTTGATAATAAAAGAATTCCCAATAATAATATTTTTTTTTTAAATGAACAAAATTTTTGGAAATCCCAGCAAGGTTTTTTTGTTTTTTTTATACCCTCCACCACAATTAGTTGTGAAGAGGGTATATTAAGTTTGTCATTCCGTGTGAAACTTTTTTATTATTCATCTCAGTATATATATTCTGGGTCCTTGAGTAATTTTAAGTCGATTTAGCCATGTCCGTCTGTCTGTCCGTCTGTCCGTCTGTTGAAAACACGCTCACTTTCGAAAAACTAAAAAGAAACACACAAACTTGGTGTCAAATTGCTTGTATGTAGTTAACCTAAGCAGTTTGGGATTGAAATCCAGCAAAATCGGTTCAATAGGATCTGAGCTATGAATCAAAATGTGGAACCACCACCTAAAAAAAATTGATAATTTTGTTACAAAAACTAACATAAATGGTGGAAAAATGCACAGAATGATATAAGATTTCGCAACAGTTCGTTTTATTTAACTGGAAATCACGCTGTAAAATTTCTTGAAGATCGGTCCATAATTTACCATAGGCCCCATATAAACCTTACTCCCGGAAAACAGCTTAGTACGCCTAAAAACGTAAATAAGAATGCTATCATAACAAAATTTGGTACATCACAGTTTTATTGCACGAGAAATAAGACTTTAAAATTTTGTGAAGAACGGTCCATCATTTACCATAGGCCCCATATAAACCTTACTCCCGGAAAACAGCTTAGTAAACCTAAATACGTAAAAAATAATGCTATCATAACAAAATTTGGAACATATAAGTTTTACAGGACTAGAAATAAGACTGTGAAATTTCGTGAAGATCAGTTCATAATTTACCCTAGGCCCCATATAAAACTTACTCCCGGAAAACAGCTTAGTACGCCTAAAAACGTAAAAAATAACGCTATCATAACAAAATTTGATACATCACAGTTTTATAGAACTAGAAATGACACTGTGAAATTTGGTGAAGATCGGTGCATAACTTACCATAGGCCTCATATAAAGCCCACTCTGGTAAAATAATTAAATACGCGGTAAACTTTCTTCCAGTTTAGCTTCATATGACCAGAAAAAATGTTATGCAATTTTGTGATATACGGTCTATAATTTTCCTTAGATTCCATTTTAGCAGCCTTCTGAAATTTACTGCAAACGCTTAAACTAATTGCACCGCTGTATTGAAATTTATGTTTTTTAATACCAGAAATCGTTCTCAGAATTTGGGATGATTGGTTCATAGCTTACCATGGCTTTTATATAATTTATTCTCCTGAAAATCATTTAAGTTCAGCTTAAACTGATATTCTACTCAAGCTTTTTAAAATTGATTCTGATTGTCAGTCAATAATTTTATATAGGTCTAAACCGCAACAAATGTTAATGCAGATGTCTGTTTTTACAAAGATTATAATAATAAATAGACATCATACAGATATTACTCCTAAAACATTCGAAGTGTCGGTGGAGGGTATCAAAGATAATTTTATTCTAATTTCTTCGACCTTTTTTTAAATATTATTTTTCTTTATTAATACTTGAGTTTAAGGTCACTTTTATTTCAAATAGTTCGTTTATTTTTTATATCGATTTCCTTTGGAAATCTTCTTCATGATATTATATTTTTTTATGGAATCTCAAACGAAATTTTCAAATCTTAATTCTAATAGTTATTTAATAGATATTTCCAATGAAACATCTAGTTTACCGTATTCAAATACTTATCATTCTACATTCAATTCCAGCAGGTGCCATCTATATCCAAAGACTAAGCGTTTGACTTGATAATGCGTGCGGTTGAATAATTAATAAGCCTTAGTATATGCAATATTTTTGTATATATGTGTTACTGTTATTTTCGCTTAATTGAGTTTCTAAAAATGAACGACTTTTGGCGCAATTAAACGGGAACTCAATTAAACAGTACTCGGTTAATTAAATCGCCGACGCTATTAAAACGAAAATCGCTTAATTGAGCAAGATGTGCAATAAAGCGAAACACCCATGTGTAGATCGAAAATAAAACTCCTTACAATCTTTCTTGCCATAAATAATTTGTTTACGTTTGTGGAGGCAAAAACACATTCAGTAGAAGGAAACAATTAACCGAAATATTTGTTCTTGTTTTTCGCAATGCGGTCTTATTTTGCGAAATAATTAAGCAGGTGACGCAATTAAACGGAACTCAACTAAACGGGTATTTTTACATGGACAGTTATACTGAATGATTTCGTTCCATGATTTTTAGTGCAATAAAACGGTAAACTCAACTAAGCGGGGTTCAATTAACCGAAAACAACTGTATACGAATCAAAATTCTACACGCAGAGAAAAAATATGGTTGGGCATGTTTACGGCAACAACACTATGTTTAATGTAACAATATATTGTTGTCGTACACAAATAATTGTTATTTTAATTTAATATCAACAATATCATAGTTACTGTAAACATATCAATGTTTATCGCAATTATGAATTTGAGTATTGTTGACCGAAAAATAATTATTTTTCTAACAACTTAATTATGATAACTTTCTAAACATATAATATTTCTCACAACCATATCATGATATTTAATAGCCATAACATGATTACTTTCTATACATTAATCATATTATGTTAAAGATGCAATCAAACTATTTTTACTCTAATCATATTATGCTAGCGCCATTTGTAAAATAATTTTGAAGCAGTTGTGTCGTTTTTTTATTGTGAGCAGTTAAACAATTAAAAGATAAAATTCCATAAAAAAAATAAGTTTAAAGAAATTAAAAAATTAAAATATTAGCGGAGTTCATTCAAGTATTAGTGATGTAATAGTGCAAATGCAAAATATCATAGTTTTTTTGTAAAATCCAACAACAAAACACACAGAGATTTCGTTATATTTTATAAAACTGCTACGATATTTCATCAACATCTTAAAATCGAAAAAATGGACACACGCGGTTGCCCATGAAAACCACAGATTTTTCATTTGCTCTTTTGCAAGCCTTATATTGAACTCCGCTATTTGATTAACATTAAGAAAAATTGTAAAAAGCCACAAAATAAAAAATCGATGCAAAAATATTTTAATTTATTTTGTATTTTTATGGCAGCTATGAAAGGTGCTGTATCATAATATGATTGCTTCTAAATTTATTATGATTAACATTATGATAATATGATTACTTCTTAGCTTATTATGATTAACATGACAATCATATGATTAATTTCTTAGCTTATTATGATTAACAAGACAATAAATTGATTACTTCTTAACTTAGTATGATTAACAGAATAATAATATGATTAAGAGAAAAATATTATGATGTAATAGTACGAGTATATTTAGTCATAATATGATTCAATAATAATCTTAATATGGTGACTACAATCATAATTCTTATCATAATATGTTGCTCTTAGAATATGTTTACCACAACCATGTTTTTTCTTTGCGTGTGTTCGATAATTTTTGACGAAAGCACGGATTTGTCGGGGAAAAGCCAGATTTCAAACATACAACAAAAAGTTGTTAGGGAAGAATTTATGGGCTTTGTTGTAAACGCATTTGAAGAGGCTTTAAAAGATATTGAGGACGTTGCTGTGTCAATTAATGCGAAGGCACTATCATCAATAGTTCTTAAAGCTTTGATAGGTCTTGACCTAAAAAATTGTGTAGGATTTGGAACAGATGGGTGTCCTCTAATGTCAGCAGAAAAGGGAGCTGTTTAAAAATTCTGAAAACCGCGACAACTTAATTTCTAAAAGCAATGAAATGCCATTTATACAAAAAACTATATCATTTGTTTAAGAAACACCAAAAGTTTTTAAATATAATCATCCTAATCGAAACGCAGTTTTAGCAAACTCTCTACATTATGCGAGACAAGATGGCTGGACCGTCACGACTCAATTTTACACTTTGCAACAAATGTACATCATATAGTACAAGCTTTGGAAAAAATATCTGAGTGGAAAGGTAGTATCTCTACCTTTATATTAAGGAACTTACTTAGTACTTTTGAATTTATTTGCGGAATATAAGTGTGATACTTATTGCAACACAGCCGCTTAGTATTATTTTACAAAAGCACGTTCAAATCGAGGTTCCAATTGAAAAAACAGGATTTAAACGAAATAATCACATCCAAAATGTTGAAGATTACTGCCGAGTTGTAGGTTACATTCCTCTTATTGAATTTATTTTAAAAGATTCCAAAACACCTTTCCCAATAGACAGATATCCTAAATGTATAGAACAAACTTAAACTTCTACCTCAAAGTGTAATCAAGTCATATACAGATACAAAACTGGTAAAACCACAACTAGCTGAGCTGATTATGTATATTTGATAAAAGAGAGAAACACCTAATAACATCTAAACTTGAGCCTAATCTATCAGATAACGTTGTAGATGCTTTAATAAACTGTGATGAAGATATCTAAGAAAAATATTTCAAATTTTCGTTTCAATTCCTACCCTCGTCAAATTAAAACATGGCTCAGATCAACAATGACAGAAGATAGACTGTACTATCTAAATTTGCCTCACAAGGATCTCATAAATTGCTTATTTAAAAAGAGTAATTTATTTAATTTGAGTTTTTTTTTTAATATAATATGCAGTTATGTGGTGTTTATAGAACACGAGCGCCTTACTCGTCCGTTTAACTTACATTTAAAACAAAAACAAAATTTCGAAATTTGTTTTAAATGTAAGTTGAACGGACGAGTAAGGTGCTCGTGTTCTATAAACTACACATTATTGTTTTTAATAAACTTTTAAAAACTAGTTTTTTCCTTTTTTGTATCATACAAAATTCCCCCCCCCCCCCCCTATGGCTTAAGCTAAATCCGCGCTTGTTGCACGATTTTTGTGGGAAATTTTGTGGGCTAACCTGCGTTTACATAATATAAATATAAAATTTTAAAGGAGGTTGGTCCACATTTGAACCTATAGCCTTTTTCCTGCTGACCTAATTATGCTTTATTTCAATCCTATACTGCTAAATAAATAAAACTCAAAAAAGTTTAATACCAAAATAATTATTTCTGTAAAGTCTTTCGAAAGTGAGATTGCTTTTCACAAACACACACACATAGACGGACAGACGGATGAGCATAGCTAAATCGGCTTTGCATTGCTCGAGGATACAAATACTTGTATGGGGCTTTGGGTGAATATTTCTTGGTGTTATACACAGAATGACAAACTTAATACATACACCCTTTTTACCACCCGTAAGGGCGGAGGGTATAAAATAATATTAATATCGAAACATTGTTTTATAAAAGACTCAAAAATTAATATAATATAAAAGTTTGTAAATAATCATGATAACGTCTTTGTACAATAAATGTTAACCTTTTGTTATACCAATTTAAATTTATCATTTTCTGAGTCAGTTTAACAATATCCTTCCATCCTGTTGGACGACTTGCCTGCCATGTAAACTTTGTACACAAAATAAACTGATGAAATTTGGCAAATTTGCTTTTTTGGCCTGTCAATACCAAAATCTGAGCTATAACTATTAAAATTGTAGGGTATTCTCGGATTTTGTATCCTACATTCCCTTAAATCTTCCACAGGCGTTAATATGGGAATTTTCTACTCGTTTAAGTCCAGTTATTTAATTATTTATTTCATTCATTTTTGTTCTATTTTTTTCGAATGATTTAATATTTATAGGTAAATGACTGAAGACAATTATTTTTTAGTTCTTGTTATAGCTATTGCATTTAGTAGTCTCTATTATTTTGTAATTTAAAGTCGCTTGCCCCCGATAAATTCTGGTCAAGTTTAAGGTAAAAAAAAAATACATTTGACGTTTGTGTGATTGAAGCACTGTTTTATAATAAAATTTTAACATTTTCGATAAGACCACATGGCATGCATTGTGGGGTTGTGAAGAATAATAATATGTACTTTTTTTAACTCCCGAACTACACCGAAGTTATTAAAAGTTATACAAAAGGATTCCTTTAAACAAGAACTGTTGTTGTGGGAGAAAATTTGATTCTTTCCTTTAGCGAACTTATCCAAATTATTTCTTCGATCAAGTTTGGCTAAGATTTAATCGCAGTCTTTTGTAAACGTTAAAATTGTAAAGGAAGTAAAAAATTTAGGTTAGAATATTGCATTAACGGCTAACGGCTTGACAAACATCAACTTACCGTTTGGAAATAACCGACACAAACATAAATAAATATTTTTCAATAAATTCCATCTAAAAAAGGTTTGACGCCCTATGTTCACACTGAACTTTATTTAAGTATTTATGGTGTTCAGAAATGTAATTCTATTTATATTTAGATAAATAAAGGACATATATATATATATATATATATATATATATATATATATATATACATAAAAGGTTTACCCCTGTCTATTTTATCTGCTTCTTCTTCTTCATTATGTTGCCAAATATTTTCTTTAATATTGAGTTTGACAAAAATTGAACCTGTTTTCCAAACAAGCAAAAAACCCAATAAACAATGCAAAAAGTTTGTACAAACTTAAAACTTTGGCTTGTTTGTCAAGCCCCACCACAATAGTGGAGAGGGTATTATTGGTTTGTGCTGATGTGTGTTACACTTTTAAATATAGGGTTAAGACCAACCTTTAGGTATACCAACGGTACAACACTTTTGAGTCGATCTAACGATGTAATAAGTCCGACTGGTTGTCCATGTAAAATTTGTGCGCAAAGTACAGTTTGCAATTATGAAGATAATTTGTAGAAAATACGTGTTTTGTTAAAAGGACAAAGCATATTGATGATATTGATTAATGGTGAGAATTGATTTAGAATTTCACATGGCTCCCATACAAATTTCTTTTCGTACTAAAATTTAATTTGGTCCCAACATTTCTAGTTACGACCTAAATGATCTTTTTCATCAGGGCTGTGGATTCGGAGTTGGGGTTTTCGTACCGGAGTCGGAGACGAAGTACCCACAGGAACTAGCGACTCCGACTCCAAAATTTTTTGGCATAAAAAATTTTAAAAAATTTTCTGCTTTAAAAAATTCGAAGTCGGAAAATAAGGACCGGTAATTTAAATAATCATACATAAATAAATATCGATTTAAAAGTTTTGCAGAATCATTTTCGTGCTATATTTAACCATTTAAAAGGTACTGTATTAAAAAAAAGAGTTTAAAGTCAAGTAAGGACCAGTCTCATATACATTTAGCATTAAGGTTATAGAAGGAGTTGGGGTCAGACTTAAAAAATGTCTGCGGATTGTATTGGTAGGTCCAGAATTGACCATAAGTCCCATGAGAACCCCCTACCTAAAATCACTTAAAAACGAAAAAATCTCATATTTGTGGATGTATTTATCTAAATTAAACTTTTAGTCCCTTTCCATATTAAGTCAATGTCGAAGCAAGGGCAAGGGTAACTTCCATGCAATGTTAATATAATGGGTGATTTTTTAAGAGCTATAGAAAAGTTAAAAAAAAACACATAAAATTTAGAAAAATGCATGAAATTTTTATTTGAATCGATAATTTAATGTTTGAAGATGCGCCTCAAATGGTCCATCCGCTTAGTCCAATTTTGGCATACTCTTTCCAACATTTCGGCCGGTATCTCATGAATAAATGCTTCAATGTTGTCTTCCAATGCGTCAATTGAAGCGGGCATGTGTGTATAGACATGAGCTTTAACATAGCCCCACAAAAAATAGTCTAAAGCCGTTAAATCGCACGATCTAGGCGGCCAATTAACCGGCCCCAACGTGAAATAAAATGTTCACCGAACTCGCCTCTCAATAAGTCCATTGTTAAGCGTGCTGTGTGGCATGTAGCACCGTCTTGTTTAAACCACATGTCATGCAAGTCAAGCATTTTATGCAAAAAAAGTTGGATATCATCTCACGGTAGCGCTCACCATTCAAAGTTACGTTACGATTCGCAACGAATCGATAATTGATGGTCATCATTAACACTGGCCGATACAGCTGCGATATTTTCTTCACTTCGCACTCTACGTAAGCGTGTTGGTGGTTTAATGTCCAACAATGTAAATTTGGTGCGAAATCGCAACGAATCGATAATTGATGGTCATCATTAAAACTGGCCGATACAGCTGCGATATTTTCTTCACTTCGCACTCTACGTAAGCGTGTTGGTGGTTTAATGTCCAACAATGTAAATTTGGTACGAAATTTAGTCACAATAGCCCGTATAGCCGCTTCAGTGGGTCGATTTAACTGACCATAAAATGGAAGAAGAGCGCGATGAACTTTAACAGAGCACGCATTTTGATAATAAAATTCAATAATTTGCAAGCGTTGTTCGTTTGTAAGACGAGTCATGGTTAAATTATAGACCAAACTGAAGATGTTTGACAGTGAAACAAAACACGAAACGTGCGTCAGCTGTTTAAACCAGTGTTGCCACAAAGATAATAGCTAAAAAATCACCCGATATATAATTGTCATTTATTAAAGCAACTGTTAGAGCGAAGGTTACTTTTAATTATTTTGTTAATAGCACTAAACAACAAAATTTTTTTTTGTAAAATAAAAATTCTAACGTGAGAAATATTGAATTTTTTATTTCCTTGTTCAGATAAAAATTAAGAATTTGTTTTTTTATTTTTATTATAGACAAAAAAATTCCTTAATAAAGCATTTTCAATGCGTTTTAAATGAACACTTAAAAAATTAATTGCTTGAAAATTTAAATTGTTTTCCTTTATTTTTCTCATTTAGAATTCCTGTAATTATCTATAATTTAAAACATTAAACTCCTCCACCTTTAAGTAATGGCACAATGTGTTATTCTTTTTATTTTTTTTTGAATTTCCTTTTTTAAAACAGTTTTTTTGTTCCATTCCATGTTAGGCAAATGTATGTATGTAGTTGGTCTTGTTGGTTGTCATATGTGACGTATGATTAATTGTCTGTTGGGGTTTTCTTTAAAACTACTGAAGTCAATTTCATATAGTGTATACGCAGTGTGAGAATGAAATTACACATTCTTTTTTTTTCACAATGTGTCTATGAGTATGAAAAGTAAAATGTCTTTCGAATCAATTTTGTGGAAGTAAAAATTTTAAAACCAGCAAGCTAATTTTTTTTTTTCGAAATTATGGCAAATATAATTTTCACAACGTATATTCGCCGTCAGAAATAAGCAAGTGGGAAAGTATAGTCGTTCTAGCCCAACCATATGATATCCCACATCACAGTATTTAAAAACAAATTTTCGAGATTTTACCCTATTTGGGACCCATGGGCAATCGTCGACTCGCCAGAACAAAACTATGTTATGAGCTGAAGATTCTTATATATAATAGTTCTTTGTGCCAATTTGTTTGACTTTAAGGGATTTCAGGAAGATGGTATATAGTGAACCTCTGGTTAATTTTGGACTTACCAAACATTTTGTCGTGACAAAGTAACTATCGTAAAAGTTACTGTAGCCAATTTGTATATCTATACCAATATTAATAAGAAAGTTACGGCATTAAAAGTCATTTTCGGGAGTAGTATTCCAAATGTCAAATATTTACCGATTCCAATAAAACTTTGCAAGATGGTTTAGTTTACAATAAAACAAGTTTAATCTTATTATGTATCGATTTTCACTATTTTCAATAGGCTTCGTACTTATGCGTAACACTTGAAACGAAGTACCAAATTGTATCAACTTGTCTACAATAATAAGACCTGTACTCTGCGGACAAGATTACATGGACAGACAACTAGCCAGCCAACTGTACGGGCGGATATCTTAGATCGACTCAGAAAGTAATTCTGGGGAAATAGTTGCAATATTATGCCCAAACGGCTGATTATAGTCTAAGCGTATCGGATGTTGGTGCTATGAGGCAAAAAGAGAATAATACGCTTGGTCAACACTTTAATATAATCTCCTTATGCGGCTTTGCGAATAGGATCAATTTCAATGCCCGGATGACCCACTGTTGAACGCTAGCGCATAAAAGTGCGACAGGTCAAGGTGCCTCATCTGTATTTATGGGTTGTTTAATTATTGTAAATTTAGAATCTCTTAATGTTCCGGGCATGAAAATACCATGTGATATCCAATGGACAAAACATATATTCAATGTGTCGAAATTTTTTTAAACCAGTGTAAGAGATACTTCACTCCATCTAATCTTTTTACTTTTTGTGTATACCACATACATACATATAACCGACAGAGTGTGGAGTACAGCTTTCATGCATGGGTCGGTGCTTCAAAGTATATTTTGGAACTTCTCGACCGTGTAAAGGACAGGGCGAAGGTTCTCATTGGTGACAGTTTATTTGACTTCCTTGAGCACCGTCTCAACGTGGGTTGTATTTCCCTGGCTTATCGTTACCACACCGGAATGCGTTCTGATGACAAAAGGGATCTGTTTCCGAAACCCGTATGTTTGTTCGTAATACGAGTTTTTCCTCAAGAGTACATCTATTTTCCACAATGCAATGCATTAGAAGGGTCAACCCCTGAGTGCTGGCCCCAATAACAACAAAAAAAAAAAAAAAAAAAAAAAAACAGCGTAAAGGTTTGTTCTTTCGTCACTTTGTTCTTGTAAACACCTTTTTCAAAAAATTTTATGAAAACTAAAAACCTATGATCCTAAACAAAAAGGTAGCAAAAAAATAAAGTACATTTTAGTACAGCAGAACCGACCCGTATTTTATTATCTATCGCTATAAATATACTTAAGGCCTAAAGTGCTTAAAATAGATTTGTTTATTAGCTTAAAATATCAAGAAAAACATTAAAATGTTTTGAAAACATAAATTTAAATGGGAAAGCTGGAAAAATTGTATTTATGGCACGTTTTCTGAAACAAGCTGTTCTTTTAAATAATTTAATAGACACTCCAAACAGGATAATTGAAGAATAATGTGAACTAAAGGCATACATAGTTTAATTAATGTATATTAAGTGCATAACACAACGAAAAGGGTATTATTAAAAAAAAAAAACAAGTTAGAGTGCTATATTCGGCTGTGCCGAATCTTTGATACCCTCCACCGACAGTTCGAATGTTTAAGGAGTAATATCTGAATGATGTTATTATTATCTTAAACTGTGACGATTTGTTATTAATTATGGTTTTAGGCGACTAAACTGTTTTCCGGTAGTAGGGTTTATATGGGGCCTAGGGTAAATTATGGACCGATCATCACGAAATTTCATAGCGTCATTTCTACTCCTATAAAACTTTGTTATGATTGCATTATTTTTTACGGTTTTAGGCGTACTAAACTGTTTTCCGGTAGTAGGTTTTCTATGGGGCCTAGGGTAAATTATGTACCGATCTTCACGAAATTTCACAGTATCATTTAAAGTCCTATAAAACTGTGACGTGCCAACATTTGTTATGATTGCATTATTTTAAACCGTTTTAGGCGTACTAAACTGTTTTCCGGTAGTAGGGTTTATATGGGGCCTGTAAATTATGTAGCGATCTTCACGAAATTTCACAATATCATCTATAGTCCTATAAAACTGTGACGTACCAAATTTTGTTACGCTAGCGTTATTTTTTACGGTTTTAGGCGTACTAAACTGTTTTCCGGGAGTAGGGTTTATATGGGGCCTAAGGTAAATTATGAACCGATCGTCACGAAATTTCACAGTATCATTTATAGTCCTAAAAAACTGTGACGTACCAAATTTTGTTACGCTAGCATTATTTTTTACGGTTTTAGGTGTACTAAACTGTTTTCCGGGAGTACGGTTTATTTGGGGCTAAGGGTAAATTATGGACGGATCTTCACGAAATTTAACAGAGTGATTTCCATTCAAATAAAACAAATTTTTGCAAAATCTTATTTCATTCCGTGCCTTGTTCCAGCATTTATGTTATTTTTTTGTAACAAAATTATCAATTTTTTTAGGTGGTGGTTCCACATTTCGATTCATAGCTCTGGTCCTACTGAACCGATTTTGCTGGATTTCAATCCCAAACTGCTTAGGATAACTACAAGCAATTTGGCACCAAGTTTGTGCATTTGTTTTGAGTTGTTCGAAAGTGAGCGTTTTTTCAACAGACGGACAGACGGACATGGCTAAATCGACTTAGAATTACTCAAGGACCCAGAATATATATACTTTATGGGGTCTGAGATGAATAATAAAAAAGTTTCACACGGAATGACAAACTTAATATACCCTCTTCACAACTAATTGTGGTGGAGGGTATAATAAAAATTAATTTAAAAAAAAAAATTTGTGATATCGAGCACAATTTTATCGTAAGCGACAAATTTCATACAAAATTTATATGAAATAAACAAAAAAAACTCTCTCCTGTAAAATTTGATTTTTGGCGCTTACGTTATTTTCGCGTTAAGGGCTCGATATGTCCCGTCATATTACCCTTTTTTTAAGAGCTTATCTCTCTCTCTCTCTCTTATGGTCTAAGTTTTTAATACTTTGTACTATATTGGGTCTGTACTTTGTTGGGCTTGTATCTCATAGCATTTAAATTCAGATCGACTCCCATTGTGCAAAAAAAATTTGTGATGGCTTGCAAGTTGTTTGACATTTAAAAAGGAATGTTTTTCTATTTTCTTTTGACATCATTTTATCTAACGATTTCTAATTTGAATTATAAATGAAAACATTCACCTGCGTTTGTTCTTGTGTTAAATTTTATTTTGTAGCGATAGAAAGAACACTTAAAGTTTAAATTGAGCAATTTGTATGTTTTAGAAGACAATGATTAATTATTCTTTCCACAAAACTGTTATGACAGTGTGAGGCAAATGATTCCAAAGAAATATTAACAGATTGTTTGTAAGAATATATTTTCTATTATTTATTAATGTATGAACAGTAGGAATATAACTTAATTTTACTAAAAATTTGGCATACTACTGCATGGGGGCATATATTTTACAAGTAATGCAAATTACTTATTTAAGTGATTTGGGCTCAAAAATGTTCCGTACCAAACGTGATTAAAAAAAACAGACTTTTTTTTAAAATTTTTATTTTGAAACACAAATCGTCGTGCCGAAGTTATCTTGCCGTATATCACAAAATTATTTTTTTGGGAAATCGAATCTTAAGGTTCAAATTTTTATACACAAAAATGTACGTGAAAAAAGTCGTCCAATATTTTTGTCAGATATTGTGTTTGAAGTTCTTTATCGATGTATGTAAAAATATCCAAAGTCATGGAAACAAATTTTGAAGTTATAGCCATTGTCACGTCCGAAATAATTTCTCAATTTTGTCGTATACGCCACTTTTTGCGATATATTTTTTAGTTTGTGGGATATAAGTCAAAATAAGGTATTAAAAATCTACATTCACGTGTTTAACCAATATTGAAAATTAAGTTATAATAATTTTCGAAACGAAAATTTATGCAAGTGACAAATATATTTACGAATAGTTATAGTTTTTATATTATCGAATTTCCTTATGTATGAATAACTTTAAGGTTTATTATTACTTAAGGGTGGTCTAACCATAATGCACGATGTTAACTATGAGTCACACCGTTACGCCAAATTTTTGTCCAACTTAATTTGACATTTCTTGGTATCAGTGCCAAATTCAACCATGGAGAGGTGCAGCATTGGGCAGCGCGTTAAGATTGCTGAAGCCTTTTACGAAAATAGGCGTTCAAATCAAATATACATTCTGTGCACATCTTGATTTTTTTTGGTCAGCATAATCGATCAAATGTGTCCACAATCGGGATAATTGTGCGCAAATTTTAGCAAACCGGCTTTGTAGGAAATGTGAAAACGGCTGTCCATGCATGCTTGGTGCTGTTTATGGCCAGGCGGCATCATCGGGCCTTACTTCTTCGAAAATGAGGTATGCCAAGCAGTTACTGTAAATGGTATTCGCTATCGCGAGCTGATAACGGATTTATTTTTGCCAGAAATTGAGGATATGGACCTGGACGATAAGTAGTTCCAAAAGAATGTGTCACACGGCCAATGAAACAATGGCTCTTTTGCACGAGAAATTCAATGGCCATGGTAATTGGCCGTCACGATCACATGATTTGACACCGTTGGCCTTCTTTCTTTAGTAATATTTAAAATAAAAAGTGAACGTCAATAAGCCAAGAACAATTAAAGAGCTTAAGGATTAGATAATTTGACACATTAAGGACATTGAACCTTAATTATATCTCAGAGCCATTGAAAATATGGACCATAGGACAGAGGTATGCTACCGAAGCCGCGACGAGCATTTGACCGATATTTTGTCTCACACATAGTTGTCATAGATCTTTTTATAATAATAAAAAATATTCAGATAATTCTCTAAAAACTTTTTGTTTTATTTATATTTAACATTGTGCATTATTGTTGGACCACCCTGAATACTTAACCTTTAATTGCTTAGCAATAAAATGAATTTAGGCAATGTAGCAATAATTCCATCAATATAAATAGCCGTTGTGTACTACGTCCGAAAAATATATTTACATATAAAACGAAAAATATTAAAATACAGTAATATGAATAAGATAGTCTCTTCTTTGTAACATGCCTAATATATGTATTTTGTTCACATACAACAAGATAACGCAAGATTTTTTTAATTGAAAGTTTTCATACTTTTTTGTGGTTTTTCCACAATTATGTTACATACGACATTATAACGCATTAAATTTTTCGCAAAAGTGGATATACAACAAAATGGCTTCGTAATATCTCATTAACCATAAGAGATAGAGACGTGAGGATTGCGCAGATCGATAGATCTGGTAAATTTACCACAGGAAACGGTCTTATCTCATTTTTTTTCGATTTTGTGATATACGACAAGATAACTCCGGAACGACAAAATGTTTTCAATTGTTATATGAAATAAGTTTTAAGTTGAAAGTATGTGATGATTTACATAATAGCAAAATGTCTTGCACAATTTAAATAGCACGTTCTGCGTAGAAGTTGCTTCGCAGAACTTCCTGAATAGCTGATGGTTTTATGACCTAATGTCTAACATTAATTTGCTTTTGTAAAGCCGGACAATGATTTTTGAAAGAAGGTGAAAATATTTTTGTTGAAAGTACCCTGCAAATCAAATTGGACCACCTGATCCATTAGACCGATAAGCTTATTGTCAATCCTATCGAAGCTTTTCGAAAAAATATTCGTTTTAAGTATAACTCCTCATCTAAATGAACACGACATCATCCCGGATCACCAGTTCGGATTCAGAGCGAAACATGGTACAATAGAACAAGTGCATAGAATTGTCACCCTTATAAGATCGGCGTTTGAGAAAAAGCAATACTGTTCAGCCCTGTTTATAGACATTTCCCAAGCATTTGACAAAGTTTGGCATGATGGGCTACTCATCAAAATAACACGAATGCTTCCTCAAAACACTCACAAGCTTCTGGAGAGCTATCTAACAGGCAGAACATTCATAGTAAGGTCGCAAGATAAATACTCCCCCCTCAAGAAAATTACTGCTGGTGTCCCCCAAGGCAGCATATTAGGACCGCTTCTATATATAATATACACAGCGGATATGCCAACAAACCTGAGCACGCATACCTCTACATTTGCAGACGACACAGCATTTATTAGCGTTAACCATGACCCAAAAGTCGCATCGCAAAATCTGCAGTCCCACATCAATGAACTAGAGGCCTGGCTAGAAAATTGGAGAATAAAGGTTAACCCGGCTAAATGTGCTCACTTAACTTTCACGCTCAGAAGACAAACGTGCCCAGCTGTAAAAATAAATAGCATCACTGTTCCGATAGAAAACCATGTCAAGTACTTGGGAATTCATATAGATAGACGCTTGACCTGGTCTCGTCATATTGCAGCGAAAATAACGGCTTTGAAACTTAAAGCAGCTCAACTACATTGGCTTCTCGGTGGAAACTCAAACTTGTCTTTAGACAACAAAATTCTTTTATACAAGTCCATCATAAAACCAATATGGACATATGGCATCCAATTATGGGGTACTGCATGTGCATCTAACATCCAAAAGCTTCAAAGAAGACAGTCTAGAATATTACGACAAATTGTCTGCGCCCCATGGTATATACGTAATGATATTATCCACAGAGATCTCAACGTCCCCACTATCCAGGAGGAAATTAAAAAATATTCAATAAGTTACATCGATAAACTAATGGCCCACCCTTACTACCTCGCTCGGGGTCTGCCTCAGTTCGAAGGTCACCAGAGGCTAAAAAGAACCGATACTTTGAGCCTAACTAGAAGACATTTTTAAAATTTGAATACAGCAGTTAGTGGTTACACTGGTTACAACTAATAAACAACAAGTAGAATTAAGATTTGAATACATATTGTAAATAAGAAAGATTCAATAATAAAAATAAATTAAAAAAAAAAAAAATCTGATCCATTTTGATCAAATGGACTACTCCATGGACTGGTCCGATGTAATGCAAGCATGGACCATGTCATTGTTAAAAAGTGTTTGTAGTGAGACGACATGTCTTCGTTTTTTAACGACTTCAAAACTAATCCTCTTGAGTATACCATGGAGTAGTTTTAAAACTACTCCTAAGTTGTCCAAAGGTGGGTTATATGGTCCTCTCCTAGGACATCGTAATGTTAAATAGACCAGTTTTTTTCCATACGTTTGGGTTACTTTTGGACTAGTGCTGGTCCCTTATGGACTACTCTTTACACGCGTGATTGGACTGGTCCTATTATATGCAGGGTATGATGTGAAACCCGTTCTTCGCTCCAAGCATCTCATACAAGTTTACAAATAGAAAATAATTGCAATCGATGTTCCGAAATAAGTACAAAAGTCAAAAGTGTCAGAATAGCTCTAGAATTCCAACGAGCATTACTGAGTGCTGGCTCTAAATCTGATATAGGGAAATATGTATTTATTTTTGAAAAGTATTAAGGCTCAGTTAGTCTTTACTTTCTGTTTCTGTTCTGTTCCGTGCCGTTTTGTTACGAAATTGTAATAGTTACTTTTTCCGTAGTAACTTATCTGCCATTTATAACAAATTTATTAGCTTTGCAACGTCCATTATTTTATTTTAATAACTTTAATGCACATAAATTTGAAAAAATTAAATTTTATGAATTCTTAAAATTAAAAAAACAGAGTATTTTAATATAAATATGTATTTTTTATTATTTATTTTGCTTTCACTTACAATTACTTAACATGTTTTTGATTTTTACAAACTGAACCGCAACAGAACAGAAAAACTAATCAATTTCATAGGTTTTTTAATAACAAAAACAAGTCAGCTGATTCGTAACAGAACAGAAAGTAAAGACTAATTCTGCCTTTAAAAAAGCTAAGACCAATATAATATAAGTATATAAGTACTACATGTCACACTTTTTAACGCAGATAATTTTTATTCAAATTTTAAATTTAATGATAAAGCTAATGGCTGTATGATCTTATAAAAAAGTTATTGCGTTTGTTGCAGAAACTTGTATGCGATTTCGAAAAACATTTATATAAAGGGTCTTCAATGAATTTCCATTACATAATTTTTATGCTTTATTTGACTATGCTTTGCCACTTTTTCTATTTGCAAAAATTGTAAAAAGTCACATGTCTAATGTACAGCAGATAACGGATATAAGAACATCTCATATAAGAAAAACACGATTTTAAGAAATTTTTTCGAATGCACCGTGTCTTCTTCCATATGTGTCAACATAAAAGTATTCTGTACCAGAAAATTTTTGTAATAAAAAAACTGATAAAAGAACGTGACACAACGTAGACATTTCGGTGGAAATGCCCGTATAAAACTTACACAATTTAAGCAATTTGAGAAAATTAAGGGCAGACACAAAATTTGGAATGTTTATTTCCAGAATTTAAAAAAATCTGTCCGATTTAATAAGAAAACGCTTGTATTTTTTTTAGTAGAAACTTTTTTAAGAAGGATCCAGATGGTATTAAGGTACATACATATGAATATCACTTAAGGTCGATAGTTTCATTTTTGGTATAAATTAACTTTAAATTATTGTTTTTGAAAAAGGTATTCTAAAAATTTGCTTAAAATGTAAATACAAATTTTCTATTGGGCGGGTTTTATAATACATGTGATTGAATGTGTAGTCAAATTTATATGAAAAGCACTCAAGAACACTCAATTACTTGTATTGTAAAGGGGATATATGTATAAGTTTGTCCTTTCATTCAAAGTTCTGCAATAGTGATCTTACCCCCTATAAAGTATATATGTATATTCTTGGTCCTTATGAGTAGGGAAGTTGATTAACGGTGTCCGTATGACCGTCTTTCTGTTAAAATAGATTTTTCGAAGACCCCAGAAATTATGGCAACTAGTTTGTTATGCATAATTGTCACATAAGCTGCGTGAAATTTTGCTATTAAAATTTAGCCAGATTGGTCCATAAATTACTGAGATATGAGCAGAAAACCACGATATCCTCTCATTTTTGTCATTAAATCACCTGTTGTTGTTATTTTGTTTACACAAAACAAATTAATGCCTTATTCGCCGCTTAAATAGCGAAAGGTGTCTTAAAGGCTGTAGGAAAAATCGCCCAAAGAAAAATGGCCCAAGAAAAAAAATTAAAAATCGCCCAAAAGAACATGAAAAGTTACCCAAAAAGTTATATATGAAATTTTGCCAAAAAAAAAAAAAAAAAAAACGAAAAAGGGCAAAAAAAAAATTAAAAATGACCTAAAAACAAAAACGAATTTTTTCCCAAAAAAAAAAAATTACTAAATTTGCAAAAAAGTGTTTATTATTATTCATACAAATTTAGTTACAAAACAATGTAAGTTTTATGCAACAAATTGCATTGTATCTTCAACAGCTGCTCGGCAGTATGGACAGTAATATTTGTTTGAGCCTCCGCCAAACTTTGTGCACTCTTCAATAGTTAAATGTTAATTAATCACTGCATAGTTATAATCAATTACTCAAAACAGAATATAGCTTTTTGCAAGGTGGCATGTCATAACGTCCAGTGTCGTAGTGTCCATGGATTACGACACTTTGCAAATGGATATTATGTCATTTTTTAAAATGTCATAAGGTCCATAATTACTAAAGATGTTAAATACAAAAAATGATCTTCATACACGCAGAGAAAAACATGTTTTATTATGGTCACAACCAACAAAACTATTTTTAAAGAAATTTATTTTACCATAATATGGTTGTCGGTGACAATGATTTGGTTAAATTGTTTTTTCTTTGGGTGCATATTAGACTGGTCGCAATTTTTTTTTTTTTTAATTTAATTGTTTGCGCTGCTTAAAATATGAGGTTTGGTGTAAGAAATCGTGATCTAATTTTTCAGGTCAATCCGACGGTGCCTAGCCGTGCCGGGTGGGGCCCAAAGTTCCCCATATTATAAAAAAAAACATCTTTTCTATCAGATCTTTATAGTTATACTAGTTGAAAAGCCGAAAATCAAAAATATATCGTTACGATCTTCCGCAGAGAAAGTACTTCAAGTGTGCCAAATTTCAGCTTCCTATGTCATCAGATGGCTTCAGAAAGTTGCGGAAGGAATAGGACATACATGCAAACATCCTGACATACTAAGAAATTATATATTGTATAGATAGATTAACATATGTTCGCGCAACTCAAAAACGCTTTAGCTTATTGAAAAAACAAGATGCGACCAGTCTAGTGCATATATTAAACATATAACGCTTACTAAATCGTCTCGGTATAGCCGGCCTGCGGCCGGGCGCAAGGATTTTCTACTCTATGGTATAACAAAAACCGGCTTTGCTAACTAAAGCTTCTCTGCATAGCCGGCCTTCGGCCGCGTGCAACGATTTTCTCCTCTATGGTAGTGCTGGGATACTATCGATATTTTCTACTATCGATATTTATCGATAGTTCAGATTTCACTATCGATATTACTATCGACGGAACGTTTGTACTTGTGCAGGAAAACTTTAATTATTTTTTTATAAGGCTGCAGTTCGTTGTTTTTATCACTTTATTGAATGAATGAGACGTATGTATGTATATACGCACGTTATTTTAAAGGGCAGTTTTTTAATAATTTATAAGTACCTTTCTGAAAGAACCGAAGTAACAGGGACTATAAGATATTCCATTGCAACTATAAAAAATTTTCTAAATTCTAAACCCAAAAAGGTAATCAATCTAGCGGACTTATCCTCTAATGGTCGTTCATTGTTTTGTCTTATACGTCCAATTGGATTTCGATTAGCATATTTTTTACAACATTACAAAAATATTTGACATTTCAGTCGCTATATAAACATGTAAAATTTCGACTTAAAGGCCTTTAATTAGCAGTAAAAAGTACTGCTAAGCAATCCATACCACTTGCCATTCGTGTTGTTTGCACTCATTGCTGTAATTCAGCGCGAATTAATCATAGCAAGTAAAAATTTGCGGCAAAAAACTGTGTGTGTACAGCTGCTGTTAGTATCTTCATAGCTGTATTTCAAATAATAAAAAAATATCGATATTTATATTTTTCCTGTCGATATTTTCGATATCGATACTATCGATAGTCTATCGATACTATCGATAGTCTATCGATAGTTTCCCAGCACTACTCTATGGTATAACAAAGACCGACTTCGCTAACTAAAGCTTCACTGCGCAGACGGCCATTGGGCGGGCGCAAGGATTTTTTCCTTTGTGGTATAACAAGTACCGGTTTCGCTAAGTAAAGCTTCTAAAATCTGCCTTGTTTCCGAAAAAACTTCGCAGAGAAGCTTTTGTTAGCGAAGCAATTATTTGTTATACCATAGAGGAGAAAATCCTTGCGCCCGGCCGAAGGCCGGCTATGCAGAGAAGCTTTAATTAGCGAAGCCGGTTTTTGTTATACCAAAGAGGAGAAAATCCTTGCTCCCGGCCGAAGGTCGGCTGTGCAGAGAAGCTTTAGTTAGCGAAGCCAGTACTTGTTTTATCAAAGAGGAGAAAATCCTTGCGCCCGACCGAAGGCTGGCTATGCTTTGGAGTTTGTTACCATGTTGTGGACATTATGACACTCTTCAAAGTGACATAACGTCAACAGACTTTATGACACTGCCCTGATGGACATTATGAAATTTTAAAAAGTGTCACTTTTTGGACTGTTATAGTGTCCACGGACACTGGACGTAATGACATGCTACCTTTTTGCAATATGTCCCTTTATTTTCACAAAGAACATTTAGGAATTCAACGTTTAACGATTAAGAATGATTTAGACAAATAGTATGTAAGATTTGGACGAAATTTTAAAAATGAAAGATGGCCCGAAAAAATGGGCTATTTTTCATACAATATTTTTCATAATGAAAAATCACCAAATTTGAAAAACGAAAAATCACCCAATAATAAAAAAAATAGTCCAACAATTTTGGGTCACTTTTCATATGAATTCAGGCTCAATTTTACATGGAATTTTTTTGGGCGATTTTCATTTTTTTTTTGGCGATTTTTCCTACAGCCGTTTTAAACGAAAATATGTATGTACTTAACCCAATAAAAAATTTTATCATTTTGCGAAGCACTAAAGGTACATTTAAAAAATAAGCGCACAATTATGCGCTACGCAATAAGACATACAGAAATGCAGTAAAGTAAGTGAAAGAACTCTCAACAACTTTTATAAAAAAAAAATAACATTTCAAGTGCTACGGCATTCCCTTACTACGAAGCAGGTTTGTAAGGGAGAATACTAAAAAATAACTGTATCAAAACCTTCAGTGTGTTAGATGATCGTTACATCCGACAATATTTATGTGTGCTGAATAATGCGCTTTATGTGTCAAAAATGTATTGCTTCAAAGTGGGAACTCGCCATATAAAATTCATGTCTTCCGTAAGCGCAATGGTAAGCGAAACCCTTATGTTTCTCCCTTACAAACCTGCTTGGAAGCTCCATTTTTTATTGGGAAGGTACATGCACCAACGACGTGTTTTTTACATCTGACTTGTCAACTTTTCAAGTCACATGTAATTGTGCATGTCTGTCAAAATGGCTGTTTTACAGAAGGTTTATAATATTCGGTCACAAACGTACATGTAATTTGCTTCTGACATTGTCACTGGTTTTTTCGTATAGTTATTGCAAAATCCAAAATAAAAATGCCGCAACGAAAATTTTTATTTACGCCGTTAAATAGTTTAGCCATCTCCACATATTTTTCTTTTAATTCAAAGATACCAATTTAGGATATTATAATGAAACGGTTTTTATATATCGTCAGCTCAGAATTGGTTTGGCGCATATGCCAAAAAGTCGGAGTGGAGAAAAACGACAAAGAAGATTTACATGAAGATTTCTCAAAATGTACCCGATATAATTTTTTTATATTTTTACCACTGCTTCCGGTATATGTTTTGATGAATAAAGTTAGAACTTAATAATATTTTTTTGAAAATGAAAAATATTGTTTTTTGCCGCATACGCCACTTTTCTAAAAAAAAATTAAAAAAGTGGCTTTTTGTGCTGCATACGTATACTTATTGCTGTGTATTGAGTAACTTGTTGTTGAGATGAATTTTTTTATTTTTATTATATTTTTTTATTTGATTTTATTTTACAAAAACAGTTCTACTGTTAAGAAAATGTACATAAAAAGCCACAAATTAAACACTTAAGTAATGCAAAAGTAAAATAGAATCAAGAAAAAACACTTAAAATTTAAAACTTAATATTGAGTAAATTTTTATAACAAGCGGAAGAAATATAAGCAAGTCTTTTATGTCTCTATTTTTATCGCTGGAAATAAATGACGATTTCGATATTTTCAAAACATTCAAACAAATTCTCAGGAGTTTTCAAACAATTTTCTGATGCAGACTTAAACAAAATTGAATTTTTATATTTTTCCTCTCTGGTAGAAGTTTTATAATAAATACATAAATCATTATTTTAACTGTATAGAAGTACTTTAATTTTAGCAAAAGGGACTTTTCGAAAGTCCATTTTATTTGCTTCCAACGAGTATGTGCGAAAATCTTCCGGAAGCATTTCCATAACTTTTAATTTTGTTTTATTAATTGGTATTGTTTTAAGCAAATTTGGTAAATGAAGAGGACTATGAATTTCAATATCCTTTAAGTACCGGTCAATAACACCATGGGCACAGTCCACTTCTTTAATTGGAGATTGTCCTGGTTCTGAAGACTTTTGTATTACGGCATCAATATTATTTTGTTTAGTGAACATTTTGAATGCCGTTGCGTTAATTCGGTTTTTATGAGCTTCCGTCCAAAAGGCACAATAAGTAAAAGTTGGTATATTTGGCATAATAATGGTTGCTGTAAGATTATACATATTTAATTTTCGTTTGTAGGAAAATCTTGAAGCATTTTCCCTACGTAAGCTAAAAACACTTTGCAAATAATAGCAAACCGTACACTTGGTTGGGTCCATTATTTTATAAAACTATTTTTCACAAATTTATTTTCTTGTTGTCATTTTATTTTGCTTTTGCTTTAACTGCTTTTTTTTCTTACGGCAATGCAGCAAAGCAACAGTAAAATTTATATTATACGTTTTTGTATGAAGAATTTGCTGCAATCGCCAAACAGTGGCTTGTAGAGCAAAACAAAACGTAAAAAATTTTGAAACAGTTGATATGCAGCAAAATGAATGCTTTATTTCTCAGAAACCACAAACAATTTTGCGAAACAGATTTTGGATTCAAAAAGGGGGTATTCAAAATATATATACCCCATACCTAGCTTAATTTTTTAAAAAAATGGTCGGTAGTTCAAACCAATTCTGAGCTATGATATGTATATATTTACATAAATTCTATTCAATGGTGCGATGATCATACATATCTCGGTATTTTAAAATATTAACTGCAGCCGGCTAATGATTCCGTCAATAGTGGACGCCGCTGCCGGTTTCTTCTCGGCATAGATTTCTGATGTCAGATGGTTTGTCAGAAGAAAATAAGGCACGCTCTAATTGAAATTTTGTCAGATGACTTTGCATCTGACTTTTACAGAAGCAAAGTTAAAAAGGTAACACACGACATGTATGTATTTTGCAGTGGGAAATTTAACATGTCAGATGGCAAAAACATGTCGTGTACGGTCGCCTTTAACATATTTTTTTATTGTTTGATATTGTGTGTAAGTGGGTGAGTGGTCTAAGACTGCTGAATGAAGCACTAATACTGGTTTTTACATCAATTTTGATTTCTTTTGAAGACTTAATTAAATTGAATAATTGTATATACAAATTTTTGTACTTTTTATAAGTTTAAATAAAAATTTATAAAAAGTTTAAAAAATATTACCCAGCAAGCATTGAAAAAAAAAAACAAAAAAATAGGTGGGCGAGAGTGTTCGCTAAGTAGTTTTTAATGCGATGTATGTATGAAAATGTGTGTGTATATTATGAAAAATTTTTATGAATATAAAAAATGTATATAAATATGTGCATGTTTATTTATTTAAATTAATATTTTATGTTTATATTAATGCTAGATTAGATTAATTTTTACGCTTATTATGAAATTATGTGAATTAAAGTGTTGTTGATTTCAGAACAAAACAGCAGAATGTGTGAATTAAATACATGTATTATTTTCTTTAAAATAAAAAACAAATAAGAAAGTAAAGTCAGTCAAAGCCGACCATTTGATACCCTACACCACAGTATATAAAGAGACCTTTTTAAGATTGTACACTATTTGGGGCCCATTGTCAATCAGGCACACGGTAAAACAACATAAATATAAGAGTTCTATGTGATGAATATCATTTAAATATCAACATCTAAAGGGTGTTTTTATAGAGTGACACAAGTTTAAATGATAATAAAACAAGGAAATATTTTTTTAATACCAATGAAACGGGTTTTTTAGGGAAAAAATTTATTAAATTAATGTTTAAATATGATTTCTGACATGTATCCGCCACTGCTAGCGCGTAGAAGGCGTAATCTAGAACAACAATTTTCAAAAACTTCACATTCTGATCATCATCGTTTTTCAAGACATATGGGTCAATGACTCTGGTGTAAATCGATTCATAATGAAATTTCAAAGCGAACTAAACAAAAAGCATCTATCAGCTGTTAAATGGGTGCTCAAATAAAGCAGTGATGCCAACTCAAAGTTGTGATACTCTAAAAAACACCCTTTATATGAGATTTGTTCGTTTTGAAGCGATTTCGGAGAGTTCATGTGGTAAATTTTTTGTTATCGTTGCCAAATTTTAAATCAATAAAATCATTAATAAGGAAGTTATAGCTAGTATTGGGCAAAATCTTTCATTTATGTGAATCTTTCATTCTCTTTCAGAAAGGTTAAGTGAATTAATTCATTCTTTTCTTTCACCTTTCTAAATCACAAACAGATTTCAGAATGAAGTGTCAAGTTCGTTTGAGGAATGATTAAATTGATATTTTAAAAAAAAAAACCTTTTTTCGGTCAAGCCGTTTCGGAGGAGTTTAATTACAAACACCGTGACACGAGAATTTAATATATTTACAGCCTGTTCGTCGATTTCGAACGTTGACGTTCGCATAGAAAATTATATTTGAAACAAAAAAAAATTCGAAAATTTGTTTTTGTTTTAAATGTAATTTTCCAAGGCAACGTTAACGTTCGAAATCGACGAACAGGCTGTTAAATATTCTCCTCGATCCTAAGTATAAGGAGCAAATGGGCTCTGGTAAAATATTGACAGATTTAAAAAAAATTTGGAAATACAATTTATGCTACAGTAGGATATTTCTGCATCAAATTTAATCGTAATACCACATAAAAAAATAGTTTATAGGCACAATGTTAATTTTGGAAAGAAGTTTGTGTGGGGACCATCTGAAAAACTGGTTCAATTCCCACCAGTCTCAATAGATTAAATCCTTGCGACAATTGAAACGTATGTTTAAAATTTCGTCAATTTATCTTCAAAATTGCGACCTGTACTTTGCGCACAAGGTTACATGAAAAGACAACCAGTCAGCCGGATGGACGGACGGACATCGTTAGAGTGACTCAAAAAATTATTTTAAGTCGATTAGTATAATAAAAAGTGAGTCTAAGGTGTTACAAACATCAGTACAAACTGAAAATCAGCAGTATTGTGGTGTGGGTGTAAAAAAAAGTAAAAATGCTATATCAGGCTGTGCCGAATTTTTTAAACCCTCTACCCAAAATTCTTATTTTTAGAATTTTTTGGAAATGAATTTTATATGGGATTAATGACAAACTGTTAACCAAACTTTAATAAAACTGGCCCATATTTATAGTCAAAAATAAAGTCGACTTTAAGTTAAAACCGGTTTTAAATAATGTCAATAACATTGTTTTAAAGTCGACTTTAGAAAACGTTGACTTTATTTTTGACTATGAATATGGGCCTCTGACATTAATATTTCTAGTTCTTTAAATTAACGTATTTAAGCGTTTTTCTGGAGTGTAACCCCCACTAAACTAAATTATAAACCGATAATCTTAAAATTTGCAAAGGTGATTTAAAGTCATTAAAAACTTTACTTAAATAACGACAAGAACTTTCAATTGCATTAACAAGTATTAAATTGTAATTGATTTTTATTTGGATTTCAATTTAAAAAATGTTATTGTAATTAAAAAAAAAATTTTAGATATAAAGGGTGGTCCAACCAAAATGTACGATGTTAATTGTAAATAAAACAAAAAGTTCTCATAGAATTATCTTAATATTTTTTTATTATAAAAGGATTTATGACAATTATGTGTGAAACAAAATATCGGCCAAATGCTCTATGCGAGGTCCATATTTTCCATGACTCTAAGACATAATTGCGGTTCACTGTCGGTAATGTGCCAAATTATCTCATCCATTGCTCTTAAACTGTTCTTGACTTATTGACGAACACTTTTTCTTTTAAATATCCCCAAAGAAAGAAGTCCAAATCACATTATCGTGACGGCCAATTAACATCGCCACGATGTGAGATCAGAGTTAAAAAAACTGCAGTCGAAACCAAAAACTGTTGAACAAAAAACGAAAATTTGTGTACAACTTTTCGCTTTTTGAGTTGATTTTACAGTGACTGTTTACATTAAAGAAATCAGAAGAATCGCAAATAAAGAAGTCGATGAAATGGCAGTTTTTATACTTTGACTGCAGTTTTTTAAAAGCTGCGTGAGATAACATGGCCTTTGAATGAGATCAGGGTTTTAAAAACTGCAATCGAAACCAAAAACTGACGAACAAATAACGAAAATTTGTTTACAACTTTTCGCTTTTTGAGTTGGTTTTACAGCGACTGTTTACATTTAATGAATCAGAAGAATTACAAATGAAGAAGTGCAAAAATGGCAATTAACATCGTGCATTATGGTTGGAACTAGAGTTGTCAATTATTCGCCTTTCAACTTTGTTCGAATAATTCAAATAATTGTTTTTGTTCGTTCGATCAAACGATTTAATCTAAAAAATTATTCGATTAATCGATGAGAATAACGAATAAAAAATATTAGTATTATTATATTCCATTCCATTAATCTACAACTATCTTCTTTATTATAAATAGTTCAACAAAATTACCACAATACTAATTATTGTTAATGCTAAGGCACGAGCTCTATGTGTACATTTGTCCTTCAAGTTGTGCTGAAAAAGGTCAACAAGAAAAAGAAAGACAAACATGAAAAAACAAAAAAATGTACTTTGGACTTCAAGAAGAATTCTTGACAAAAAGTTCGAAAAAACAGAGGTAAAGGAAAAACATGTAAAATCAATTGAAAATGGATGATCATTCAAAAAAGCAAATTTCGATCTATCAAAAGTTAGAATACAATTTGGTTTAAGGATTGATGTCTGACTATTGACGTCAGCAGTCGTCGATGGCTGCGAGTGTAAGACGGCAAATCCCTCTGAGGAGATCGAATGGTAGCGATCGAAACATGTCAGGGTAACCAGCCGCCTGGGTTCTCAGGTCAGTCAAGAATGAATGATTATCCATAACAATTTTAATTAATTTTCATGTTGTAAAATTCCTTTCTTCATAAAAATAATTTAATGAAAATTAAATTTGATGAACTTAAGCCTGATTAAAAATATTGAAAATTTGGATTAAAAACCATAAATAGTTCAACAAAATTACCACAATACTAATTATCTTCTTTAGTTTTATAATTGCTTGTCAAATATTTGTTTAATAAGAACATAAAATACATTTTTGAAATACTATGAGTACTAAACACGGTTTTTGCATACTAAACATTGAGATTAATTACAATCAGGGCTATGGGTACAATATTTTTAAACTTTTCTACATTTTTTTAAAGGGTGGTCCAGCTATAATGCACGATGTTAATTGTGAGTCGCACTTTATTGTCAATTTTTTTGACATCCTTAATTTGCCATGTCTCTGTTTTAGTGTTTGACAAATTCAACCATGGAAAGGTACGCAATTGAGCAGCGCGTTATGATTGTTGAAGCCTTTTACGAAAATGGGCGTTCAAATCCAAATGCATTTCGACAACTTCGTGGTTTTATTGGTCAGCATAATCGACTAAATGTGTCCACAATCGGGAGAATTGTGCGTTAATTTCAGCAAACCGGATTTGTAGGAAATGTGAAAACAACTGTGCATGCTCGCGCAACTCGTTGATAGGCTGGTGACGTCATCGGGCCGCATGTCTTCGACAATGGTGTTCGTTATCACGACATGACAACGGACTTCTTTTAGCCAGAAATTGAGGATATGAGCATGGAGGATATGTGGTTCCAACTTTTTTGCGCTCTTTTGGCTCTTTTGCGGGACAAATTCAATAGTCGTGTTAAAAGAAAAATTGTACGTCAATAAGCCAAGAACAATTCAAGAGCTAAAGGATAAGATAATTCAGCACATTAACGATATAGAACCTTAATTTTGTCTCAGAATCATTAAAAATATGGGCCATCGAAAAGAGGTATGCCACTCTAGCCGTGGCTAGCATTTGGCCGATATTTTGTTTCAAACATAGTTGTCATAGATCTTTCTATAACAATAAAAAATATTCTCTGAAAACTTAATGTTTTATTTACAATTAACATCGTGAGTTTTGGTTAGACCGCCCTTTATAAAACCATTAAAACGTATCAGAATAAATCAAATTCTAAGCTTTTTTTTATTTTTTAATAAAAACAATTGACATTAATTAATCGATTTATTCGTTATTCGAAAATCGCCATTTTAAAATTAATCGAGTAAAAGTTTGGTTTTGTTTGATCGATTAATCGAATTATTCTTAATCGGCTGACAACTCTAGTTGGAACGCTCTTAAATAATATGCAGCTGTGTTATAATAGGTGTATGTAGTTGATTACAAAATGTAATTGCGAACTGGTTGGATATTTTCAAATAATACTTACCCGTAGTCTAGACGAGCAATTTGTTTGGCAATTATTGCCGTAGCAACTATCAATTCTATTGTCAACACTTGATATTAACGTGTGGACTGCATAAATATGTACATATTTGAACACATGTTCAGCAACAAATGCTATAATATATAGCTGAGCAATTACCTTTTAACACAAGCTGTCAAAATCAATTATCAGTTACAAAAAAGGAAAAATTTTATACTTAAAACGTATAAAATTTAAATTCAAAATTTACAAATTAATAATAAAAAAATAATTAAAAATAAATTGGTTGCCATAGAAAATGTATGTAATTATTTAAATACAAATTCATGTTCTGTGTTTAGACATACGTTTACTCCACTCTGAATAAAATATTAAACATAGAACATTTCTGTGACGTCATTCTGCCGACGTTATTGCTTATGTTAACAAATACAAATTGCGCGTATAGACGTAGGGTTAAACGTGAAAAAATCAAATTAATTTCAAAAGTTTTAATTTTTAAATATTAACAGATCAGGTAATTTTCAAAATAAGTCATTCAGTTAAATGGATTTTTATGGCAGCAATAATTTAAATTCGAAATTTGTTTTTTTTTTTTTGGTGTGTTGGCAATTATGTGGAAGAAACTAATAAATCAAAGTGTAGGGTGTTTTCTAAATATTTTTGAAAAAAATTTCTTTAAAAAAATAAATCATATTTAGATGCTATTAAAGAACTATTAAATATATCGTCATATTAAATGCAAACGGACGTAACTACATTTTGATATATTTTACAGAGGAAGCAAAAAACGTTAAAAATCTTAAATTTAATAAAATTTTCCTATCATTGTTTGCAAATTTTACGTGAACATGCAGTTCGAAAAACAAAGGTTAATCATTAAAAACACGTTTTAAAATGTTTGTGTAGTTATGTCTGTCTGTCCATTTGCTTTTGGGGTGACGATATACTCGATTGTATACAAAAAAGTTAGAAATAACAAAAAATAAAGGAATATTTGTTTATATTATTTACTAAAAATGGGAGTAAAATGAGAATATAATTAAATATTTGTTAAAAGTGTTAATTTGTTAAAAGCATAAATAAACAAAATTTATAATTTTTTTTTTAATTAAATGAAATTTCTAGATTTAAAAATGGCATTAGAGTACAACAAATTCTTAATTATATAATATTTTACAAATAATGATTTAAAATTTTACTACAAAATGTTATAGAGCGTTTTCCAATAAGAGTCTTTTGATATTTTAAAATGATATCAAACAAGTAGTAAGTAAGTTAAAGAAATTTATATATGGAATATAAAAGCCTTTAAAATTCTATTGTTTTACTGCAATTGGAACGTATCCGAGAGATTTAATTTTTGATTGAAATATTCATTTAAATCTTGATTTTCGAAACAATTTTACGATTACGTTGAATTTTATATATTAAAAATATATTTTGCCTAAAATACTGGGGCCTAATTACTGCATTCGATGTCGATCGAAATGACTATACAATTTAAATGGGAACTTCGATCGATATCGAATGCCGTAATTTGGCCCCTGTATTCCAACTTTAAAGTTAAACATATTTAAGCAACTTTAAAAAAAAAAAAAAAAAAAAAAAATCAACAAAAGTTCTAAGACTACAATTATCATGTTTTGATTTGAATTATTGAATTTTCGGGATATTATTTAGATTACAATATTAACGTTACAGTTAAATACATTGATAAGTTATTCAAACATGCATGTACTCTCTGTGCACTAAATTTAATTTAATTTATGACGTGCCGCCAGTTCAGTATAACACCAATATCAAAAAATCTGCAGAGCATACACAGAAGAAATTCTCCAAAATTGTTCACCAATTAAAGCATTAATTAAAAATGAAATCAGTTTTAATTAAAAATTTAATCAAGTGAATTAAACGTTTAATCAAGTAAATTAAACGTTTAATTAATACTATTAACTGGTTTAATTGATACTATTAATTTGTTTACTGGTGCAAATTTAATTAATTTTTTAATTAATATCACAATTTTTCTAATTGAAATCAATTTTTATTTTTTTCTGTGTACCACAAAACACATCCCGATCTCTGACTTTTGTTTTGAAAAGAGTTTTATTTTGAAGCACGTAAGAGTTTTCTAAGAGTTTTCATGACAATCCGATATAAGCACAAAAAAAAATTCAAAATTGGTCACCAATTAAAGCATTAATTAGAAATAAAATCAGTTTTAATTAAAAATTGAATCAAGTGAATTTAACGTTTAATTGATACTTTTAATTTGTTAACTCGTGCAAACTTTATTTTTTAAATTAATATCACAAATTTTTTTTATTAAAAACAATTCTTTATATTTTTTTCTGTGTGGGAAAAGATCTGAAAATTAACATGTTTGGCTCCTAAACACTTAAATTGGGCATAAACACGGTAGTGCTTATTGACACACTTCTGCGACTTTATTAATTCTAGCAAGGACAAGTCACAAGAATAGTGGCCTTCCCGAAAAAAATCAATATCAGGCCTGTGCGTCATCGCAAAGTGCGCACTGCCGAAAAAAATCGTTACTGTTAGTAAAAGTGTGACGGATAATTTCGTTTCTACAGCTCGTAGCGCTATGGCCTTATGATACCCGACTTTATTTGGCCTTTAAATACACTGAAAAAAAATTTTGCACCAGTAAATGCATAAATCAAAAATAAAATCAGTTTTAATTAAAAATTTAATCAAGTAAATTAAACGTTTAATCAAGTGAATTAACCGTTTAATCAAATGAGTTAAACGTTTAATTGATATTATTAATTTGTTTACTGGTGTAAATTAATATTTTCAATTAAACGTTTAATTCACTTGAATAAGTTTTTAATTAAAATTTACTCAACATTTTTTTCTGTGTAAAGACTTGAAACTGTACGATATGTGGTTTCAAATAGACAGCGCTACGAGCGACACAAGACGATAGAATATGGCTTTTGTAGGGCTTAATTTACACGTATAATTCCTAACGTTGGAGCATTAAATAAACATAAACAAGTTATCCCCCAGATACCACCCGAAATGTGCGAAAAAGTGATCGAAAACTGCCACAAAATGTCATTTAAATGACATTGTATTTCGTCATTACAGGGTCATTTTAAAAATTTTATCGATTTTAAATCAAAATGTATCCCAAAAGTCAAATTTTATGTCAATACTGACTGTATCAATATCATGAAAAAAAATTATTTGGAAAGAAAAATTGGGTCATACTGACCCAAGGTATGCAGAATTGTTAAAAATGTTTAATAGTGGCCTTCAGGGCGAAGTTGATAATTTGAAATTTAGTCATCGGAATCTCATAATAATAAGTGCCATTGAGAACTTTTACAATAAAATGCAGTAAATAAGTAAACTGAAAAATAAAGGCAACAGCTGATGGCAAATAATTGAAGTGTTGAAAACTGTTTACACTTTCGACTACTTAACTCCTTTTCTTATCGGTACTCGATTAAATACTTTGTTTAACACGAACATTTTATTTAATCTTTCATATTTGTTTGTTATTTATTTTATTTGATTTTACTAATTTGTAGCGGGTTAATTTATTCAAAGAACATGAATAATTTTTTTTGCTATTGATTACTGAAGTACCCAAATACTTCACAATTTTACTACTCTAAAAAATTAACATAACAAAAATGTTTTAAAAGTTGGTTTTTAGCCAAATAAATGCTCTTTAAAAACAAGTTAAATTATTTAATTTTTATTTCAACTTTTCTTTTATTTAACAATTTTTTCACAATTTGTAAGCTTTTTGTTTGTTTACCTTTTGAAACATATGTTTTTTGTTTTACAAAATTTTACTGCAAAAATTTCTGCAGTAAAAATTTGTAAATACTCAGACAAGAACGGTCACTTTACGCTCCCAATTTGTGTTCTCATTTACTGTATTTTGTGTACACGAACGCAAAATAGTAAAATGCAGTAAAGTTCAGTAAAAATTTAAAAAAATTTTTTAGTTTTCGAACGCAGCAAATTTTAAATAGATTTAGTAATTGTTATCGACGAAAACGGGAGATTTTGTTAATTAAATTTTAAATATCAAGTGGCGCTAAATTTATGGTTGGATTTTTGAATTCGTATTTGGCGAATGTTTGTGTAGATATTCGTGTTCGCGAATATTCAAATTTGGTAATCGTTACTTTACTAATACATATATACCTATATATTCGGTTTGGCTGCTTGTAATTAAGATACAGTTCGCAGTTCTTACGAAATTAGGCACATGCGTACACAGAAAAAAATTTTGCCCCAGTAAACGCATTAATCAAAAATAAAATCAGTTCTAATTAAAAATTTAATCAAGTGAATTAAACGTTTAATTAAGAGAATTAAACGTTTAATCAAGTGTATTAAACGTTTAATTGACAAGATTAATTTGCACAAGTATACAAATTAATAATATCAATTAAACTTTTAATTCACTTGATTAAACGTTTAATTCACTTGATTAAATTTTTAATTAAAACTGATTTTATTTTTGATTAATGCGTTTACTGGGGCAACATTTTTTCTGTGTAGTTTTAAATCAATGATTCTACCTAGACACTAGAGAAATGATCAATTCTTTTTTGTCCCAAGGACAAGGCCTTTAAAAATTTTTTCCTATAAAAATTATCTTCCGGCATTGACTCCCACAAATCATTTAAAAATGTTAAAATCATGGCAAAACGTAACTCGAGCAAGTTTATCTCAAATTTATCAGGTGAATCAAACGTTTAATTAATACTATAAATTTGTTTACTGGTGCAAATTTAATTAATTTTTTTTAATTAATATCAACAATTTTTTAACTGAAATCAATTCGTATTAAAAACTGGGAATATTATAATATTTGTAATCAAATAAATATAAAACTATGAATTTTGTTATTAATTGTGGTACAACACATCTTCAAAATTGAAAATAATTGGTGAAAAACGTTAAAATTTTCATAAATTCCTAGCTTTGATCCACTTGCAGGAATTCTTTTAAAAAATGTCGGTATCAAGGGACTATCAAGAGTTTAGAAAATCGTTAGCAAGAGTTTGGTTGGCGTATTATGAATAAACTTTTTGTAAACTTTATGCCAAATTTTTATTATGAATACGGCTGTGGTTGTACAAGTAAAGAATTAAGTACCAAAGTTGTAAAACACGGCATGTTTTTCATCAACATATTCACAAAAGAACTTGAAAGTGTTTGTATTTTTTGTACAAACGACAACAAAATTGTAGAACATGTAACATTAATGCAACATATTTCTCAGAAAAGAAATCGCCATAAATATTTCATTACTGTACTAATTAAATATCTCAAAAATATTTGTTGGTTGACGTATCCATTCATCTAGAAATAGAACTCATTGTATAAGATAATTTTTCGAAAATCACTTTAACCCATACATCAACCTGCTCTTATTGGAATCCTCTTTAAAAATTCGATGAAATTTTCATTGTACTCAAATGCTTTAACTACTAGAGTAATTATTAATAACTTATATTAAAAAAAAATAATCAACTAAAATGTTATTGTGAATAATTAATTGACAACTCACCTCGTAACCTTTGAGTTTGTAAAATTGTTCATTACGCACCAGAAAAACGAGGGCCAGCGGCAAAAATGCAATTGCAGTGAAAACTAAAAAATAACGCCGTATGGCGCGCCAATATGTCTTGTTCAAACGCATTTACAACATGAATTTCCCAACAATTTTCTTTTGTTTTGAATTGCCTCTCTTCCTTCTTCTCTGCTGTTTTGGTTTTTTAGAACAAAACTTTTCCCTCCTTTTTTTTGGACTTCCTTTACAACAAATTAATTTATTTTGTAATTTTATTTCGTTTTTTTTTCAATCATATAAAAGGCATTTTAAATAAAATATTTTTTGTTGATGTATTTATTTTTGTTGTTTTTAAGCTTTTGTTATTACGATGTATTGTTGTTATTGTAACAAATAATTAACGCCAAGTTTTATTTTCTAATTTTTTTTTTTGTTTCTTTTTATTTTTTGTTTTAATTTCTAAGCAGCTAAAATAGAAAAAACAATTTGTTCGAAAAACTGAGAGAACAAAAATTTAAACGCTGACATTTTAATAATTTACGAGTATCTTTTGTAGGTACAAATTTAGTTTGTCCACAAATAACACAAAAAACTCAGCCAACCAACAACAAATTGTGTCATCTTTATTTTACATGCGACTTTTATTAGAGCAGCGAATACAAAAACAAAAAAAAATAAAAAAGGAAAAACAAAAATGAGCTAAATAATATGAAATATAAATAATAACAAAGAAATAAATATGTTTATTTTTGATTTGAAATAAGACAATTTTGCATACTAAAGTAATTAAGTGCAGTGTTTAATTATAATTATTGCACAGGGTAAATAGCTCGCGGAATTGCAATAAACTTTCAGAGAAATTTTGGCTTTCAATAGCGAATTTTGATTTGAAAATAGAAGATTGAAAATTATTTGTTGTGGTGTTTTTTGTTCGAGTTTTGTAGGCATAATTTGAAAAAATAAAAGTCCCTAAACAAAAAAAAAGTCCCTCCCTAACGATGAATGTCACCAAATTTCGCAGAGTTCTTGCAGAAGCAAGAATTAAGTAACATTCAAGCCATAAACAACAATATGCGAAATGGACTTTAAAAGGCTTATATAAAAACCAAAAAGTACTGCATTTTGGGGGGTGACAAAAACTCTTTTTTACAATTCTAGATACTTCATTGATATAAAATTTTATTCTGATTGATGCAATTTCCTTGGTTTAATATATTTATGTTGCAAAATAAAAAATGGGGCGTACTTTTGGGTCGTGGCATAAAAGTGAGCAAATTATAATCTAGACTTATAAAGTATTAGAAGGGCTTTCTTGCTAAATGCCAAAAACTGGGGCCTGATTCTGGCAGTCGTGATCGAGTACTTTCTCGATGCGAAAGCAATTTAATATCTAATTATTTCAGTCAATACTGAACCAATCAGAATTATTTTTTCAGTGTTGTAAAGCATTAATTTGAGTTTCACAATACTGAAAAAATAATTTCGATTTGTTCAGTATCGACTGAAAGAATTAGAAATAAAATTGCTTTCAAACCGAGAAAGTACTCGATCACGACTGCCATAATTAGGCCCCTGGACTTTATGGGGGAAGAATCCGAGATGTTATAAGTGGAGGCCAGAATTCGATGTCGAATTAAAAAGTCACCAAACACAAAAATGAAGCCGTAGTGAGGCCATTAATAATGATATGCGATAAAATAAAATTGAAATTTAAACGTCGGCGCTATTTATAAAAAAACAAAAAGTGGGCCTAATTATGGGGCGTGGCATAAAAGTGAGTACATTAAAGGCTAAAAGTACAAAGTTTTAGAAAAATTGGACATAAGGGTGGTATGTTCCGAGATGGCATAAGTGGCGTCCAGAATTTGATGTCGGACTAAAATGTCTCCAAAGGTAAAAATGAAGCCATAGACAAGCCATGAATAACGATATGCAATATGTTATGATCCGACTTTAAATGGCGACGCAGTATACAAAATTCTAAAAGGGCGGTATTAAGAGGCGTGGAAAAAAATTTAAAAAAATGTATTGGAATTCTTTTCAACTAATCTTTAATCCTAGGGGCTGACTGGCTCAACTTTTTTTTCGAACCACCTTAATGTATATATTTTGGTCATAACTCTTCTTTTTTGAAATATTGTTTCCGACTTTTTCGGGAAACATGATCTGCTTAAAGTTTGTAGATCTCTTAATACACAAAACTTATCCATAGGTCATACTAGAACCTAATTTTTAGATTTTTTTGGTCATAACTCGGCCTTGGTTTTTTAAAATTTGAACTCGAGAAGATCTTTATTTTCTAAAAATGCATATTTTACTGACTGAACATTTTTGTAGTTCAAACGCGTTTAAGAAGCTAAATATTTTTAATAAAACTTAGAATCGTTTGCATAAGATCAGTTTTAACGTTATCTTTTCCTTGTTATACTAGAAAATAAGAGATTGCAGTTGCTCCATTATATCAGCTAAGAACATACAGCCATTAATTAATTTATCATTCTTTAATTTCGGATAGTGCTTTATTTTTTCTTTGGGAATATTGTTGATACGTTCCATTAAATCAACAACTCGGCTTAGAACAATTTAGGAGTAAAATGTTATATCTTCAACATTATCTTCAAGGTCTAATTCTTCAAGAATGTTCTTAAATTGAAGTTGGGTTTTTTAATTCGCCCGAATATATCTCATGATTTGTAGCACAGTTTTTATTACGTTTTCGTATTTTATCAGCCAATCCCACGATGTCACACGGTAACGTGCGCAAATAACATTCTAAATTCTAAAATTTGTTTCTGTTTTAAATGTAAATTGGCTGTATTTCTTTTCGAGAGTTGTACTCAATCTTTCAAAGCGCCGAAAGTGGTTCGCGAGCCGCAATTTAGCCATGTGTGGTATAGATGATGGATTGCCGTCTTCAATCATATATGATAGATTCATATCAGCAAAAACAATTTTCGAAAGCGCTGCTTTTAGGAGACCTACAACCATATACATATGGACCAGTATTAACAAAAAATCAGAAACATTAGCGAAATTCAGTGTTTGATGCTAATGGCCTTGCGAAAGAGCAATTACAAAATATCGTGAATATGTAAATTTTGTTGTTTGATTTTGCAAAAGAGATTTGATATTTTCCATTTGCTTTTTTGCAAGACCATTTGCTTTAATACTGAACAGCGCTATTATTTCTTTTTAATCAAAACCTGTTTCTGCAGAATTTAACAGTTTTGGTACAAACATATTGTTTTTCGGTAAAATAAATTCACAATACTTGCTCATATCGGGTGATTTTTTAGCTATTCTCTTTTTGGCAACACTGGTTTAAACAGCTGACGCACGTTTCGTGTTTTGTTTCACTGTCAAACATCTTCAGTTTGGTCTATAATTTAACCATGTATCGTCTTACAAACGAACAACGATTGCAAATTAATGAATTTTATTATCAAAATGCGTGCTCTGTTAAGAAAGTTCATTGTGTTCAGCGACGAAGCTCATTTTTGGCTCAATGGGTACGTTAATAAGCAGAATTGTCGATTTTGGAGTGAAGATCTGCCAGAAGCATTGCAAGAGCTACCAATGCATCCAGAAAAAGTCACAGTTCGGTGCGGTTTATTGGCTGGTGGCATCATTGGACCGTACTTCTTCAAAGATGATGCGAATCGTAACGTAACTGTGAATGGTGAGCGCTACCGTGAGATGAAATCCAACTTTTTTTTGCCCAAAATGCAAGAGCTTGACTTGCATGACATGTGGTTTCAACAAGACGGTGCCACATGCCACACAGCACGCTAAACAATGGACTTATTGAGAGGCGAGTTCGGTGAACATTTTATTTCACGTTCGGGACCGGTTAATTGGCCGCATAGATCGTGCGATTTAACGCCTTTAGACTATTTTTTGTGCGGCTTTGCTAAAACTCATGTCTATACACACATGCCCGCTTTAATTGACGCATTGGAAGACAACATTGAAGCATTTATTCATGAGATACCGGCCATAATGTTGGAAAGAGTATGCCAAAATTGGACTAAGCGGATGGACCATTCGAGGCGCAGTCACGGTCAACATTTGCATGAAAGAATCTTTAAACATTAAATTATATGGACCGTACTATCGATTCAAATAAAGATTTCATGCAGTTTTCTGAATTTTATGTGTTTTTTTTTACTTTCCTATAGCTCTTAAAAAATCACCCATTACAAACTTTTCCATGAATATCAGACGATTTTAGACCAATTCACTTACTTGTTCTGCTTTTAGAACAGTTGGTTCAAACAAGAGTTGTGTCGTTCCGGAACGACCTAGTTCGATTGAACGATTCCCTAAAAGGAATGTATTTCTTTCAGTAAATCAATAATTTGGAATATACTAATTCAGTATATTATATAATATTTTTACAAACACTTTAAAAAATACATATATATGTAATTCTTATTTAGGTAGGTAGGTAGGTAGAAAGGCCGGTGTGAAGTCTCCTTCACACCTTCACCCAGAGACCAATATGGTCCATTGTGACGCCTTAATTAGAGATAGCTATGAAGGTAGAAAGTAGGGGAAATAAACAGCGAAAGCACAAGACAGATCCGAAAGATAGGTAGAAAAGAAAGGAAAGAAATTAAGGTAAAACAATGTAAAGGACCAACCCCGAGAGAAATCCCACTCAAACCAAATTCGCCCTACGTGCGGTTAGCACCCAGTCTCCCCTCGCGCAGCCAGGCCATCCCCATTACGAATCCTATCAGATTCTCGAGTCCGCAACTCGAGACATCCCCTAATTCGCCCAGGAATCTACTGCCCAGCCACCTCAGCCTGCTACCCTGCAACCTGGGACGGTGGCACAGAAAGTGCTCAACTGTCTCCAACTCCTCAGGGTCCTCGCACAACCTGCATACATCCGACAAGTCGAATCCCATCCTCACCACCATCCTGCCTATCATACAGTGGCCCGTGATCATTCCTATCATGGTCCTAACGCAGACCCTGCTCCTGCCTAGCAGCGACACCGAATTGGACTTCCTAAGCAACGGCAACATTGTCCGCGATACCCGACAGTCCGTTCGGCCCCCCCCAGGCCCGATTGGTCACGCCCAGTATCCACTCCTTAATTCTACCAAAATAGAAGCCTAATGGAGGCCTAACCGCCTCCACACAATTCTTATTTATGTAGTGGTTACGCCACAACATGAAAACAAACAATAACAAATATTTGTTTGTTGACGTTTGAGAAGTTGATCAACGTAAAAAACAGGAATTATGAACGACCTTGTTCCTTTGTCTTTCGGATCGGTCGGAACGTTTCCACAAAAGAAACATTTTTGCCCCACTCTAGTACAAACACTGCTTTCTAAGAAGGGAAGTATGCAAAATGGCAACTTGTGCTTTACATACGAAGTTAACATTATTATTTTCGGCTATTATGCGTTTGTGCTGATGTTTGTAACACCTTAAAATATTGAACCTAAGCCACCTTTTAGTATACCGATCGACTCAGAACCACGTTTTAAATCGATATAACGATGTTCGTCCTTCCGTACGGCTTTTTATGTAAGCCTTGTGCGCAAAGAAGAAGTCGCTATTTTGAAGATAATTTGATAAAATTTGGTACACAGGTTTGTTTTTATTATCGCAAGGACCAAAAAGTGACAACAGTCCATAATTTTACACGGCCTTAACACAAGCTTTTTTCCGGAATAGAGTCTCTGTGACCATAAACCATCTTGTTATGTTGCTATTTAGATTAAATTTGGTCCAAACTTAAATAATTGCAATCTAAATCATCTTACTAAATTTTATTAGAATTGGTCCATATTCAACAATAGCTCCCATATAAAATCTACTTCCAAAAATAGCTTTTAATGTCATTTTCTTATAAATGCGACAATAACTTTTACAATGTCATGATAAGATATTGTGCTGGTAGATTTAAAATTAACCGCAGGTCCTATATAAACCCCCTTCCAAAAATCACCCAATGGCAAACAAATCTAATATAGATGAATATATCTAAGAAATATTTGGCACAAAGAGCTTTCACGTGAATCTTAATCGTATACCATACTTTTGTTCTGACGGGTTTATGATTGCCCATTGGTCCTAAATTAGTTTTTGAATATTGTGGTGTAGGTCATTGTATGGTCGTGCTAAACCGACAATACTTTCTTACTTATTATTTGTTTAAGAGAGTAGATCCAGAGCCAATGTTTCTTTATTATTTAAACGTCCGTTGGGTATTATTATAAGAATCTCTTACAATTCAATTATCGCGCTTTTTCTTCCCAAGGTGTGGGATGAAATTAGACCCTTAGAGAATTGTTTTTATAAATATTATTTTTTTTTTTTTAATACAATAAACGTTAAGTATTCGTTAGTAGTGCTGTTGTTGTGTCCTAGATAAACAAATTATTCAAAATCTCGATTTTCCTTCTTTTTGATGTAGAAACTAACAGGGACCGCGGAAACGAACGTTAAATAAATTGTGTAAATTTATAGAATTTTTTTTCAACAAAATGAATAAAACACGAAAAATCTAAAAAAAAAAAAACAAAAACTTCAGCTACAAATATTAAACAAACGAAATTTGATTGTAAATACAAAAAGGGTTGGTTGGTGTAGAATAAGTTCCATAAAAAAAATTTTATTGGGTGTCAGCTGTAAATTCATAATGTTTGCTGTTGTTGAACATTTTTCAAGATTTTCGTCGATTTTCGTGGCTGGAAGGATTATGAATATTATTTTATATTTTTACTTTCTGTTGCTTTTTTTAAATTCTATATGGCAAACAAACAATCATAAAACATTGTATAAAGTGTTACCAAAGTATTATTGATTTTTTTTTGTCATGTTTTTCTACTTTAATGATGATAAAAATAAAAATTGCACATTTTTGTGAGCAAAACCTTTAATTTCTCTATGCAGTTATTTAACAAAAAAAAAAAAAAAAAAACACACAAATTTTTCCCACAACTTTGTTTAATTTTCTTTTAAATTGTTTAAACAAAAAATTTGTTTACTTTGTTGTTATTTTTGTTGGAAAAAAAAAATTATATTTATCACATCTTTAAATAGTTTTAACAAAATTAAGATTTTTTGTTCACTAAATTTATGAAAAGTTAATTACTTTCATCACATTTAAATTTCCAACAACCTAAAATAATGCTAATTAAAAAATTAGCTTTTTTAAAAGGATTTTCTTTTTTTGTTGTTTATTTTTAAGCGTGTAAAAACGTTAATTTTTTTTAAATTACACATTTTAGCTTATTTTTCTAAAAAAAACTTATTCTTTTCATTTATTATTATAAATATTTATTATTTTTGTTGTATTAATTTTCTTTCGAAATCCAACCTGGCATTCCCTTACAAATGAGTCCGACTGACTAACAACGTTCGCGTTTTTCCTCACAATAAGATTTAAATCAATAGGTGATATTTTTTTTTGTTTTTTGTTTTTGCTTCTAGCTCGAGTACTCGATGAGATACATTTCTCATGTTGCTTTTTTATACTCTGTCTGTAAAAGTTTTTTGTTGTTATAGGGGATGATAAAGTTGGCACAATCTCTTTCAATCTGGTACTATTCATAATTTAAAAGTACTATAACATTTGGGGACCTATTTAGTATTTTTTTTTTTAAATTTAAGCAAGGTTGGCAATCGATACCGTTATTGAAACCGATACCGCTTAAATAACGTTTACAATTTAATATCGGTATTGATACAGATACCGAAATAACAATTACTTTAATACCAACACCGAAATCGTTTTTATTGCCAACAAACATATTTTCCATTAGCGCAAGTGTTAATAATGAATAAATAAAGAATGGATTCATTGATATGTGACAAATGCGTAAACTTATTTGTCATGCGGCTACTGCACCCAGAATTTACGGGTTACCAAAAATCCATAAACCAGACGTTCCTCTTAGGCCAATTGTGTCATCAGTACAAATGCCATGTTATAGCCTGTCCAAATATTTGGGAACAATTCTCAACAACATTACTTCTAGGGAATACAATATTAAAAATTCGATTGAATTAAAGAATCAATTGGTTAATATAAAACTTGTGACACAGGACATATTATTTTCTTTTGATGTTATCTCACTATTTACAAATATACCTGTACACACAGCTATCAAGAACATTATGGAGAAATGGCCGACAATCAAACAGTTCACTAATATCCCAAGACCAAAGTTTTTAGAAATTTTGAAATTCTGTTTGACAGACAATAATTACTTTGTTTATGGTAGAAAGGTAATAAATCAAATATTTGGAATGCCAATGGGCAACCCGCTATCGCCAACAATAGCTGATATTGTTCTTGACAATTTGCTGCACGATGCAATATTAGAATTAAAAAACAAAAATATTAATATTAAATACATAGCAAAATATGTAGACGACATTTTTGCTTTAATTAATAAAGACGATAAAGATGAAATTCTTAAAACTTTTAATTCACATCATGAAAAAATCAAATTCACCCTTGAAATTGAAGAAAACAATGAAAAAGCATATCTTGACGCAAAACTACGCAGAATTAAGGACAAAATTGTTTTCAATTGGTACTCAAAGGAAACAGCTACAGGTAGACTCATGAATTTCAACGCTACACAACCCAGGAGTCAAATCATAAATACAGCAAAAAACTTTATAGAGTGGGTATTGAAAATCAGCGACGAACTATTTCATCATAAAAACATAAACAAAATTTATGAAATATTAACACAAAACAGTTTCCCAAAAAGATTAATTAAATCTTTAATTGACGACGTAAATAGGCGGTTAATAAATATTAAAAAAAAATATTAATTTCAAAAGATTTTATTATTCGTGCTTAATTCCCAGTTTTTATTATTGATAAAAACACTTGAAATTTATTGTTGATGGGATAAGCTATTCCTATGCATTTCACTGGTTGCTTAGGCCAGATCATCAGGAAACTTCATCCATAAAGGTTTTAGACAAACTAAAGATATTAAACCAAATAAAACTGTTAAACGTATAAGAATTATACAACAGTTCTACTTGTAACAATATCAAAGTTTAAACAAAACACATCAACAATAAACAACAGTGGGTTCATCTCATCTTACATTTCCCCACTACAATTAGTTGAAATTCTCTCAACATTAATTGTAGTTGTAAGTAGGTTAAGAAAAACAAAATGAAAAAAAAACAACAACTTACAAAAGATGTTGTCAATTAAGTGTTTTTTAGGCCGTGCACTGCCTGTTTATTATCAAAAAGTAATTTCAATTTTTGGGAATACAAAATTTTTAATTTCAAAAGATTTTATTATTCGTGCTTAATTCCCAGTTTTTATTATTGATAAAAACACTTGAAATTTAGTAGTGGGGAAATGTAAGATGAGATGAACCCACTGTTGTTTATTGTTGATGTGTTTTGTTTAAACTTTGATATTGTTACAAGTAGAACTGTTGTATAATTCTTATACGTTTAACAGTTTTATTTGGTTTAATATCTTTAGTTTGTCTAAAACCTTTATGGATGAAGTTTCCTGATGATCTGGCCTAAGCAACCAGTGAAATGCATAGGAATAGCTATCCCATCAACAATAAATTTCAAGTGTTTTTATCAATAATAAAAACTGGGAATTAAGCACGAATAATAAAATCTTTTGAAATTAAAAATTTTGTATTCCCAAAAATTGAAATTACTTTTTGATAATAAACAGGCAGTGCACGGCCTAAAAAACACTTAATTGACAACATCTTTTGTAAGTTGTTGTTTTTTTTCATTTTGTTTTTCTTAACCTACTTACAACTACAATTAATGTTGAGAGAATTTCAACTAATTGTAGTGGGGAAATGTAAGATGAGATGAACCCACTGTTGTTTATTGTTGATGTGTTTTGTTTAAACTTTGATATTGTTACAAGTAGAACTGTTGTATAATTCTTATACGTTTAACAGTTTTATTTGGTTTAATATCTTTAGTTTGTCTAAAACCTTTATGGATGAAGTTTCCTGATGATCTGGCCTAAGCAACCAGTGAAATGCATAGGAATAGCTTATCCCATCAACAATAAATTTCAAGTGTTTTTATCAATAATAAAAACTGGGAATTAAGCACGAATAATAAAATCTTTTGAAATTAAAAATTTTGTATTCCCAAAAATTGAAATTACTTTTTGATAAAAAATATTAATATAACTGACAACACTGATGAAAAAGAAAACAGGAAATTTTACAGTGTACATCCCTGGCCTTACTGACAACAGAAACATGAGAGAAACACTAAAATAAAATAACATATGTTTTGCGTACAAACCAAACAAAACAACAAGTGCAATATTTACGAAAATAAAAGCGCCAGTGGAAAAACAACAACAAAGTAATGTTGTTTATGAAATCAGGTGTAAGGGAAATGACAAAGAACAATGTAATCAAATATACATTGGAACAACAAAGAGGGCGTTATCTACAAGGATCGGAGAACATAAAATGGACATTACAAAACAGAAGGAGACCACAGCATTAGCTATGCATATGATTGAATTTCAACATGTACCAGATTTCGAACAAATAAGGATATTAGACAAAGAAGACTCTATAAGAAAACGATTTACTAAAGAAAGCTTAAGGATCCAACAAAACATAAAAAATACAATGAATCTAAAAGAAGATACGAACAACATTTGTGCAAGTTATCGAGTCGCTATAAAATAAGTTGTGTTGTGGAAATATGTTGTTTAAAAATAACTTAATATTTTATGTTGTTACGTTATATATGTTAAATGTAAATTTTGTCATTTTGATGTAATAATATAAAAAATGTTAGTTTTCAATGTTATTTGTTTAAAATTTTGTTCATAAATGTTATGTTTTTATAAAATAGACGTATCCCCAGAAAAAGTCGACAAAAAATCGACGAAACGTCGGGAAAAAATGTATTAAAAATTGTGTTTTAATTACATTAAAGATTTTAGGCCGTATTAGCTTGACAATGAAATACAAATGAAATTAAAAATTGGCCAAATAGAAAACAACAAAAGTTAATAATTTAAATTTGTTTAAACTCTGAAATATTTGTATTTTTTAAAGATAATAAAGTTTTTACAATTCGATAAGACCCCTTCTATGATTTCTTTAACATTCTGGCTTAAACTATTAAATTGTAAAACCGATATACCTATACCGGTACAGTTCGTCGGTTGAATGTTAAATTGTCGTATGTGGATACAAATTACATACGGCATACGATAATTAAATAATCAACCGACGAGTTGTGGAAAAGATTTACATGTTGGATCTTATCCACATTGGTGACAAACAACCGCCCCCGAGTGCAAGAACAACCAACACACCTAAATAGGTAGCAATTTGAGTGCATAATCCGGTAAGGTTATACAGCCGTTCTTTGAGAGTGTTGAATAGCTACAGCACCTTGGAATATTTCTGTCTCAGGCCGAACTCTCCCACAGGTGGTGAAAAATCATCGCTTTATTGGGATTTTCTGCTTTCCCACGACTTTGTGTAGAAAATCACAATGACCACGGAAGGCAAAACTTCCGCAAAGACAATGTTACTGAATGACAGGAAGCATTTCCCACAAGACGCATACATACTAACGGAGGCCTCAACCAATAGTCAGTCCGTTGCTGTGCCATCAGGGGCTATTAATTCCCATGATACCAGATAGGATCTCTGGTCAGCCGCTTTCGCAAGAAATCGTGAAGTTCTCTTGAATTCTGTGAATTTTAGATTTTTCCAAATGTCAGATATTGACTCCAGAAGATAAGATAATATCTGATATAATATGTGAGAGAACGTCGGCATAATGAGAGAATACATTTCTTCATGTTAATCTTAATCTGAAACAATTGGAACACGTATCTTATAAGATTTCATAACAATTGGAACACGAATCTTATAAGATTTCATAACACTATATGCCCTAAAAAATTAAACAATTTATTGAATGCGTCTTTTAATTTTTTAAGATAGTTGTTAAACAATTAAACAATTTAATGAATGCGTCTTTTAATTGTTTAAGATAGTTGTTATAAGATTTCTCATAACAACTGTCTCATTACATTAATTACACTGGTTTACAGCCAAAAAATACCAAGAACGCCACATGCCTTGATAAGATAAGGACCTCCTGAAAACGAAAAACGCTGTATTTTTTTTTCTAAGTACCGTTTTTTAGATAACGGTACTTTTGTGTTTTTCGGTATGTGGTCCCACTCAAACCCTTGTGGAGCTCAACCGAAAAATCTGATCGAAACAAGTGGCACTTTGTTGGAAAGGTAATTGAATGCCTTTTCCGTCGATATGCTGAAAAATCAGATGAAAAATAAAGTTTTTATTAAGGATTTTGTGGAACGACAATATTTTCATCTCATATCAAATCTTAATCTAGTTATTCTTTGATTTGCGTCATGCCAATGCCATACCACAGTACCCCTAAAAACGGTTCACATTGGTGTTAAGCGCTCTTCTGATCGGATAAGTGCTGCGTGTCTCTTCTCCTTAAGCGAGTGTGGCCACCATCATTTAAAATATTTCGAGCTAATGGGCTTGGGTGCGATTCGAGCCTTTTTAAGTATTTAATTGAATATTTTGTGATCATCGATTTTACCGATGGTACATTGAGGTCTTTGTGAGCGGACGTAACGATTCGAAGAATTTTGTTTTGACGCCTTTGTATTTTCTCTATGTTGGAGGCCGAGGCAGTGCCCCATAATTGGATACCATAGCACCATATTGGCTTTAAGATAGAGTTGTAAAGTAGGAGTTTACAATCTAGACTAAGTGTCGAATTTACTCCAATGAGCCAATTTATTTTAATCAATGTTCGAAAATAAACACTAAATATCGTTTTTTAATGTTCGGTTCGGTAGATTTGTGGAAAACACAAACGCTAATAGTGTTTGTGTAGAAAATCATTAAAAAAATAACGTTTCCCTGTTAGTCATCTTTCGAACACAAAAATATTACTGTTTTTATCAAACACAACAAAAGATGTGAACATTTAATTCCGTTCGTTTTTTTTTTGAAAATCCACAAACTTCAATGTGTTCGGTTCGGCTCGTTAATGTTCGTCCCTTTTGGCTGGTAAAAAAAACATTTTTACAAAAACAAAATACATACACGAAAAAAACATTAAAGAACATTAAAATATACTGTTTGTCTACAGTATCACTACAATTGTTCTGTTTTTTAACGAAGAACCGATATATAATGTTCGGTTCTTTCTTGAAAATAGTTACGAACGGTATTAAGGGTTGTGTATGTCTACACAATCACTAAAAAAATAGATATGGTTCCTGGGTGTGTGAGCCGAACGTTAAATAATGTACTGTTTGTTTTCGAACACTGATTTGAATTGCTTTTTATTTCATTTGAGTTAACTTTGTCTCTATATGGCATTTCCACGTTAAACGTCGATCTTAATGTATACCGAGATATTTTACATTCGAATGTTGTGGTATTATTTGGTTATTGATGTTAATTTGACTCTCTACGCAACGTAAATGTTATGTGTACGCATTTTTGTACGTTCACATTTATTTTCCATTGTTTTGCAATTGATATATGTATATGGTCCTGTAGGTATCTAGATGCTTCGTAGCGGTTTTCGTGGATACTTAGAAATGCTGTGTCATCTGCAAAAGTTGATGTGTGGGTGTAGTTGTTGGTTGGCATGTCTGAATCAAATCAAATACAATATTGGCCCTAAATTACTTCCCTGTGGGACTCCAGCATTGATCGATTGGGTTGAACTTAAAAAATCTCCTTCTTTTATAACAACCTTTCGACCGACTAAGTAATTTTCTAACAGTTTATGCGTGTTTACGGGTAAATTTAGCTTTAATTTATGTATTAAGCCTTCATGCCAGACTTTGTCGAAAGCTTGAGAAACATCAATGAAGAGTGCAGAGCAATATTTTTTTCTTCAAAAGTTTTTTCTAATGACGTTTACTAGTCTGTGTGTTTGTTCGATTGTGCTATGTTTCTTTCTAAATCCAAATTGATGATTTGGTATACGTTCATTTTCGTCCAATATCAAAATTAATTTAAAAGCCAACAGTTTCTCAAACAAACTGTTTGAAGGTCAATGAAAGTTCAAAGAAGAAAAAGTAAGAATCATGTCAATAAGACATGACCAATATAAACTCAGACTAACACCAAAAAGTGAAATATCCTAAAGATGAGCCCTTGCCCCCGGGGGTATTTTGTAGAGAGGTTTGGTTTACTCTTAAGCTATTGGGCCAAAATTTGTCCCACTACACACAATTATAAACGATTTCTGACAGTTAAAATGTTTTTCAGGTGAAGATATTAAATAGAAGATATAACCAACGCCTAAACTTGTTAAACTTTTTTGTTCATAATTAAACATGAATATCAATACTACAAGTAAATAAGTAAATTAATAAGGATCTCACTATAATTATTTATGTTTTGCCAGAAGTCACGCAAAAAAAATTTTTACCTTCATAATTCCCTACAAATTTTGTTAAAAAAATTTGATTAAAAATACAAATTTTAATCAAGAAAATTTATCACAATGCAAATAATTGTTTATGCATTCAGGCGCAGACTTTAAATAAACGGGTTTTACTTTTGGAAAATGACAGTGACTTATGGCGATTTCTTTTCTGAGAAAAATTTGTTACAGTACATACGTGTAACATTTTCTAATGTTACCTAAAATCACTCGAAGTGTTACATGTTGTGCAATTTCAATAGAACACAATTAGTGCTTTTATTTACAACTAAGACACTTTCATCATTAATGTACTTAATAAGCGATTTTTAAAGCTATTTAAGCAGTTTCTGCATGCTATTACGGGTTGGAAACATTTATTAACATCACTAATGGCTTATAAAAATTAAAACGATTATAATATAAATAGACCTTTTTTGATTTTAATTTGTAAATATTTTTATATTTTGTTTTAAAATCAATTTTTAACAAAATTATGAGCGGTATGAATTATGACGAACAAAATAAAACATTTGTTGTACAAACAAAGTAGTAAACACCAAAGTTGTAGAACAGGGCAGTATGAACACCTTAAGTTAAAGTAAGGGTAAAACATGCCACATGTTTTGCATGTTTTTCATCAACATATTCACAAAAGAACTTGAAAATTTTTCCCACAGTTGTATTTTTTGTACAAACGAACACAAAAATGTTGAACATGTAACATTAATGCAACATTTTTCTCAGAAAAGAAATCGCCATTAAATAAAATTGCATTTTTATATCCGCACCACAATTAGGGATGAAACGATACCTCTAAGGTATCGATACTTTTACTCGATGTGGTATCGCTCGAAAAGTATCGATACCTACTTAGAATCGAAAAAAAAGTATCGATACTTAGTTACTTGTATGGGTACTTGTATCGGTTTGTATGATAAAAGAATAGAAAGCAGCATTTAAAAGCGTTCTTATTAGTGTTTTATTACTATACAATAAAAAAAAGAACTTCGACATATTAGAATTTTTGTGCGAAACGATAAGTGTAAAGATTGAGACCACTTTTAGTTACAACCTAGTACCAATTTTCTTTCGAAAAATCTTTTTTATCTTAGGAAACAAAATTTTAAAAAACGTTCAGGATAACAACCTTCATTCACCTTTTATTGCAGAAATCAACAATGTCACTATGAATTTATCTTAAATGTAAATATGTATTTTATTTCCTTTCAATAATGCTCAAGGTCCGTTTTATATAAAGAATATTTATTTAAAATTTATCCAATTTCGCTATCTCAATGTATAGCTTCCTCAGGGATTTTTTGGTTTTTTTTATATTTCAAACAAATTTAAAAAAAAAAAGGAAATAATATAAAGAAGGTCGAAGAAATTAAGCTAAATAATTTATGTATTTTATTTTTAAATTGATAAATATATAACAAAGGTTGGTAAATCCATGATATTAATTGTGAGTCACACCTTAACGTCAAGTTTTTTGCGCAACTTAAATTGGCCTATCTTTGTTTCAGTATTTTACAACTTCGATTATTGAGAGGTACACAATTGAGCAGCGCGTTAAGATTAATAAAGCCTTTTACGAAAATGGGCGTTCAATCAAAATGCATTTAATGCACATCGTGACTTTTTTGGTCAGTATAATCGACCAAATGTTTCCACAATCGGGAGAATTGCGCGTAAATTTCAGCAAACCGGGTCTGTAGGAAATGGGAAAATATATGTGCATGCTCCCCAGTTAGTTCTGCGGCTGGCGGCGTCTTCGAAAATGAGGTCGGCCAAACAATTATCGTTATCGGGATGATAACGGACTTCCTATAGCCAGAAATTGAGGAAATGGCCCTAGACAATATGTGGTTTATAGGTGTGGACTAGGGATGCCAAACGGGACCAGGTTTTTTGAAACCCGGTATTCGGGATTTTTAATTCAAAAAAAGGGATCCCGGGACGGATCGGGATTTCATATATAAAAGCCAATTTTAAAATTCATATAATTATAATTTAATGTTTATGTATAAGAATTAAAACAAATTAATTCATGAAGAAAATTAAGCTCATTACAAAATAAAACTGTTTAATGTATTCTTTTAAAGTAATATGGAAGTATTATGTATTAAAACTTTTATTTTAAAAAGGTTCTTAAACAAATTAATGACGTCAGATAATTTATACCTTATTTTATCGCAAACATATGCTGCCGACGAAACCAATATTCGCATTCAACACTTCTGGATGGTATCGTAAATAAATAACTACATATATGCTATATGACAATATTTTATTTATTTTATCTCAATTATATATATGCAAGTATTAATCTAATAAAATAAACTTATATGTGTCAAAAGACCTTTGGTAGAACTCCCTTAAGTTGTTAACACCTTTTTGCACAACTTGCATTTTGCGTGCGCAGTTCTATTATCATCCACTTAAAAATAAAAGACCCACCATCTGATTTTGTTTTCGTGGTACATAATGCATTGCATGTAACATTTATTCACTTGTGACTTTTTTGTAACCAGTTAAAAATTAAATTTATGGCCAGTATGATTAAATATTGAATTTTTACTAAGCCCAAAATCTCGGGATTTATATATCAAACCCCGGGATTCGAAACTTAAATTTTTAGAATAATCCCGGGTTTTCGGTATTCGGGATTGGTATCCCTAGTGTTTACAGGTCAAACGGTTTCTTGATACCGTTACTGCTGCTCCAGCTTTGGAAAATAATCAAAATTTAAGATTAATTTCAATACCAAAGTTAAACGATTACTTTTGACCGATACCGAGTATTTTTTTAACGATACAACTTGGTACTCGGTTGCTAAGTATCGATTACAAAAATACTTGGTACTTATATAAAAGTATCGAATATGTACTTGTATTTACTCGTATCGTTTCATCCCTAACCACAATAGTTAAGAGGATATTATGCGTTTATGCTGATGTTTGTAACACCTTAAAATATTAATCGATTTAACTATGTCTGTTCTTTTATCCGGCTTGCTGGCTGTCCATGTAAACTTTGTGCACAAAATACAGGTTGCAAGTTTGGAGATAATTTGATACGCAGGTTCTAATAGTTACAGAGTCTAATCATAATTAAAATGGTGATAATTGGTTTATAATACCACCATACACACACTTTACTATAAGACCAGCTGCCAAAAATCCTAAAGGAAATGCATATATGTAAATATTTTTAACAACAAAAAAAATTTATTTTAAATTACTTTTTTACGCATTTTCTTTTTTTTTGTTGTTATCAAATCTATATACATTTTCTTTAGGATTTTTGGAAGCAGCTCTTATAGTGAGGTTATGGTCAAATATGGACTCTGAATCAAACTTTAAAGAGAGTTTTTGACTTACGCAAAAGCTATTAGTTTCAAATTAATTTTCATTACAAACATTTACAAAAGATTTATGGCATTAAAAGTGATTTTCGGAAGTTGGTCTTATTTTGAAGCTATGTATGTATATATATTTATATATATGTATATGTACATACATAGTTCGATTCTAACAACATTTTGGCAAAATTTGGATTTCTATTTGAGTCGTTCAGTGTATAAAGGGAATGAGTCCATTTTTGGCGTTTTTGAAATTTAGCGTGGATACACTTCCTTTTATGACTAACAATGTATGGTAAAGTCAACGCTTGCATTTATATTGCATTAATCACTTGTTAACTTTGCTTTCCATGAGTTTCAAAACAATGCTAGAGCCATGTTTGTTTGGCCAGAAACAGAGGGCTCAAGAGGCTCGCAAGATATCGCATCTTGTTTGGTCAAATACATAAAAATGTTTGCTGATACGCACGATCGGATTGTTTTGTTGTCAACATGCAAAATAAAGGAACAGTTTCGAGTGGTTAAAATTACCAGTTTTGATTTTTTCTCTACAAAATCTTTGGAAAATAACGTATGCAATCGCAAAACCAACACCGCGGTAAAACCGGTAAACTGGCTCCAAATGAGGTGGATCAAACTTGATAGATCGAAACCATGGGTAATACAATATAAAAATAATATCCATAAAAAATTTGGATTTGAAAATATAAACATAAGAAAGAAAGGTAAAGTAATGTTATTGAATAGCGTGAGTCAAAGTCTATTGTATCCTGAAACTAGATCTTTAACAAAAGAAAAGAAAAAGGATATAATTGATTTATTAAAATATATCCCTCCCGCGTACCATACTTTCTATAAAAACTTGAAAACAGTATCAAGTCAGGAAGATTATTCTGAAGAAGACATCTTATTTTGTTAAATTTGTTATACTTACGATTCATTTAAAAAGAAGTAATTTTTTAGTTAATTTTTGTTTTAAAAAGAAGAAATGTTTTATGTTATTTTTTTAACTTCATTAAAAATAAAACTGTGCGAATGCACTGAAAAATTAGCTGAAGCCTTTTTTTTTGCCAAATTATAAAAAATATACTCTTTCCAAAATATACTAATTCAATTTAAACACTACGCGAGGTAAGCCAATATTTAGATGGGTATTTTTTCTTTTTATTTTCGAACGAATGCTCAAAGTCAAAGCATAATTAATTCGAATTTTTACGCTATCGATTTTAACCACAAAAAATTTGGTGGACTTATTCCCTTTTTCCACTGAAACTCTATTTAATAAAAATGTATTTGTATCATATTAGCAGGTTTTGTGAACACATACACTAACATACTAACATTATATATTTACAAATTGTAAAAGAAGCCCTAACAATTAATTTTGGAATTTTAGTTTTGAGTTTTGTTGCAACAACTAGTTTTAAAGTCAACGTCAGCTGTTCTGTCGTTTTTCTCCATTTAAAATTTTTGGACTCATTCCCTTTATCCACTGAACGACTCATTTGTAAAAAAATTTTGTTTTAACGGAATTTCACATAAATATAAAAATTTTTAAAGCATTTATTGGAACACAATCTTCATTCCGCAAGGTTTTTTTGTATGTGGACTAAGAAAAATTGCATAGTCCCTACAATTGTTACCTGTGCTTTGCGTAATAATATACAAAATTTTAAATTTGTACTTCAGGTTTTTTGGCACTTACGCAAAAAAAAATCTATAAGCATTAGTTTTGTAGGTGTTGGTCCATAATTCCAAAATTAGACTCAATACAGATAAGCAATTTGCACACATAAGTCCCTTTATTTAAGATTTACAATTGTACAATTCAACACTTAAAGGGCTTCCATAAAGGACTTTTAACCCGCTTAGGTAAATACAAAAAGTTAAGTTTAGTTAGATTAAGCTATTTTTAAAAAATTTCAGACGAAAACAAAGGTATAATTTTAAGAACCCATTGATACGAAATCGATTTTGTACTTTATCATCACTGATTGTTATTGTTGTGCACTTTTTTGTTGCTCTCTGTCTCTTAGCTACCCCCCAAAAACAAATTTGTTTGTGTGGTTCTCCACCACCGTTGTGCACGATTCGGCTCCCCATTTTATCATTGAAGTTGTTGGTTGGTATTGTTCTCTCTTGGCATTCTCTTGTTATTGTTAACACAATAGAAAGCAATGTTTTATTATTGTTGTACACTTTTCTAAATACTTGCAGTGCAGTAGCAGCGGAGAAAAAAAATCTAACAACAATTCAATTCAGTGACATTGTGTACATTGAGGGATAGGATTGCCAAAATATTTGGGGTTGCCATAACATGCGTAGAAGAAAAAGCGCGCCAACTTATATTTATATGTGGCAAGAGTAGTTTTGACATTGACAGTTTTTTTTATGTCAAATTTTTTTCCTAAAATGTTAGTTGTTGGCATTGTTATTTAACATTTCGAAATGTTGAACAAATGCGTATATCTTAATATTTCTTTAAAAAGGTTTGTTCCGGGTACGTGTTACTAAAACTCAAGATCCACTGCATTTCAAAAAGTGAACTTGACATATCGACCCCTTTGCGCGAAATTATCGTATATGGCAATTTTTTTGAAATTGAGTTTTGGATGCAATCTTGTTCTACATTCAAAATGAAGTCACCTGACAAAATATTGCAGGCGAATTCCACTTCGTTGCTCCAAAAAGCACATGTATATTTTCATTTTGATATTGCAAGCAAAAGCAGAAATAAGAACATTTAAAAAATTTTTTTTTAAGAAACGCTTTTCTTAAAAAAGAGCATTAAACATTTTGCCCGCCCCCCCCTAGACTTTATCCTGGCTACGCCCATGTATCCGTGTACTGTCATTGGGAATATGTATGCCTGCAAAGTTTCATCCATTTGCATTGAGTGAAAGGCGGTCAAAAAGCATTTTACCAAAAAAAAATGTTTGCCCCCCCTAGATTTTATCCTGGCTACGCCCATGTATTCGTGTATTGTCATCGGGAATATGTATGCCTGCAAAGTTTCATCCATTTGCATTGAGTATAAGGCGGTTAAATTAACGTTACAAGATTTGATTTTCCGAAGTGAAGCTAAAGAAAAGGTTTTAATAAAAAGTAGGAAAATGGCTGTCCTGTAAAATTTGGTTTTTGTAACATACGATAATTTCGCGCAAAGGGGTCGATATGATGCTCTACAACTCTTAGCGCCTTTTACACCAATTCTATTTAAATATCTGTGCCATTTTGACAAAACACCTAAAGTCAAATTTACGAACATACGAACTTTCATTCAAAAAACATTTTTGTTTACGTTTTTAATTAAAATATTGTTTTATAAACGAAAGTTTTCATTAATTTTGGTTTATTTTATTATTTGATAAAATTATATTTTCACCATTTTTTTTTACTGTTTTGTTATCTTATCTCGACTTAAGATGTTTTGTCAAAATTTTCATATAATTTTATTTTTATTTGACATGAAATGAATTTTAAACATAAATTGATATTTGATTAGAATTGGTGAAATAGGCCCTTTACTAAGCTACCTAAATAAGAGCGGAAGCGTTTTTTGTATGTCAAAACTTCTCATTTGCATACAATTTATACGAAACAAACCATTAGAATGCGAATTAGAAACCACCCGGCTGATAAATCTTATTTGACAGATCGGTATGTCGGTTTGTTTTATTGAAATTGTATTTAAATAAAATTTTCATGTTTAAAAAAACGCTTGCCGCTTTTGTTTAGGTTGTTCAGTTAGGGGGCTAAACACGATCATAATATGCATCGAACATAATAGTAGTATTGGTAAAAATGTATTTGTGTATGTCATCCGGATAAACGCTTAATCAAAATTATTAAATTTTTAATCCAGCATTTAGATCGTTGGTCCCTTTACGAATTTTTGATTAAGATAATCCCTTTAATAGAATTATTCTTCCTCTTTATTACTAATCCATTACTGGGGTTAAGTGATCACATACATACAAATTTATAATTGATTTTTTGTTTAAATATTTTTGTTTATGTTAAACTACATATTAGATATAATACAAAATGCTTACTTCTTCCGTTGTGTATAAGCTTGCCTATGGTTCTTGCCCCGTCCAATTTCTAATATTGCGCAACAACGACATCTGATTCCTACCCAAGCCTCTTCGTCCTTCAATACGGCCTTCCATTATTAATTGTAGGAGTTTATTATATTTCTCTCTGGGCACAATGTGTCTAAGACAAGATTTTTAATACTCCTTAATTTTCCAACGTTGGAAATTCGATTTACCACAGATATTTTTAGAATTCTACGGTAACACCACATCTCAAAAGCTTCGGGTCTGTTCATTTTATTAATTTTTGGCATCCACATTTCCAAGCCATATTCACGCAGAGAAAAAACATGTTTAAATAGGGTCACCTCAAAAAAAATATTTTTAAAGAAAATTTTAAACATATTTATTATGTTTAATATAACCATATTATTTTCACCTACAAGCATATTAAACGATATTATGTTTAAATAAGTCCTCCATTGAGAAGCTACAACCATACTATGGTTGCCTTTAAACATGTTATGGTTGAATATGACCCCTATTTGTTTTAATGCTATGGTTAAGAACAACCATGCTATTAAAAAAGTTATTTTTGAGCCTAACATGTTCGGAGGCAACCATAATATGGATGTGGATTCTTGGTGGAGCACTAATTTAACCCTTACATAGTTGTCGGTGACAATAATATGGTTAAATTAAACATAAAATGTTTAAAATTCCCTTTAAAATCAGTTTTGCTAAAGGTGACCATATTAAAACATGTTTTTTTTTCTCTGCGTGTAAGATCACCGACCCACTATGGCTGAAAATTGAATTTCATCGGCCAAAAGTCCAATTTTTTGTCATCGCCGATTTCAAAAATTTTAATGCCATTCGATAGCAAACATATTAGAACTAAGGTATCCAAAAAACTAGATTAAAATCTTGGTAATTGTGGATGTGGCATGCTGCTGGAAACAAATATTTTATGCTGTTTTAGAAAAAAAATAATTTTTTTAAATTTGAAAAGAACTAAATTATGATTACTCGCAAACCGTTATCAATAATTGTTTTTGTTATATTTGTGGCATAGTAGTCTTTAAGAAATGGTTCATTACATCACTGTATCATTTTTACTTGATGTGTTATTAAATGTTTCCCCAGGTTCTATATTTCAGTTAAATCCGAATTTTAGAGGAGTAGAACTTGTTAGGGTCAAAAGGGGTTAAAGAGATTTTAGTACCATCAGAAAGCTGAAAGTGTCCTCTTTAACCCCATATATACTTGTGCAACTGTTTGGAACTGTCTGTTGAACACTTTTTTCATTTTAATGAAATTACTCGCAACATTTTTTTTTTGCTCTTTTTATTTAAGCTTACGAACGTTTTGTTTCGAAAAATTATTTTGTTTCTTATGAACGGCTGAACGTATTTGAATGAAATTTTAAACTGCCATGGCCGAGAAGCTTTTGAGTTGAATTGAAAGAACACGGGTCCATGGAGGGTCGGGAGAGTGACTTGCGGACCTCTAAAATTGGTAACCTCGGAAATTCAAACTTTTAAAAAATTCACCAAAAATATATTTATGGATTGCAAAAAAAAAAAAATTTTACTTAAGCTGAGTTACAAAAAATATGCTTAAATTTTTAGGATATCTCCTTTGCCTTTGGAGGTATTTGGATAAAACGGATTTATTGGCTTGATTTTATAACGATTTTTCTAGTTTTTTAATCGGGTGGATTATGTTTTATGTCACACTGTTATCAGTAGTGGGTTCAACATTTTTTATATTGGTAGTAAAGCAGTCTTTAAACAATGTTATGTTGTATTACTGTACCGATTATACCTGCTGTGTTATTAAATATTTTTTCGGGTTCTATATTCTAGTGAAATTGAAGTTCAGAAGAATAGAATTTATGAGGGTCAAAAGGTGTTAAAGAGATTTTACTAGCTGAAGGAAGACGAAAGTATCCACTTTAAACCCAAATACACTTTTGTACCTGTTTGGACCAGCCTATAGAACACTTTTTAACCTTGTGTAAAATTATTCGCAACATTTCTTTTGCTCTTGTTATTTTACCTATTCATATGACTGAAATATAAGTGTACCAAGCCAAGCTGTGCTAGGTATGCAATGAACAAATTGATTATAGAACATTTGGGAGATCTTACCAAATATCCATGGAAAAATATGTCTGCAAGTACCACTAAGGGATCTGTCAAAGGAAGCCCAGGAAAAAAGAAATAAAGATTACAGATTTTATAGGGAGCACAATACCAGAAAAATGTCAAGAGATTTTACAAACGAAGATCTGTTGAATATATTGTTGGCAACGTCAGATCCGCTCATCTCTAGCATTCGAAGTCAATGGAAAGTAGAACATCGGGACTTAGATGAAGTAGCAAAAGGGCTGCTACAGGACAGAGGTTATACAAAACCAAATATGGAATATTTGGAGGCAATTTTCCAACCGTAGATATAATAAACTTTTTTTGTTATTTAAGCAAAAAATATGTTTTTTGTCCTTATTGTTATTTAAATAAAAAACATATAAAAATTTACACTTATTTATTTTTTTATTCTAAAAAGTATTCTAGTGGAACTGGTTCCAGTTGAACCTGTTGTAGAGTTGATAATGTGGAAACCTATTCACAAAATGATCATAGGTATTATTACGTGCCTATGCATTTTTTTTAAGGTATAGTGGTATATACAAGGCGAATGTATATGCATATAAAGGTAATACGCATTTGTTCTTTCGCTGATAAAAAAAAAAATTCTCCAGATATATATAAAAATTTTTTTGTTATTCGTGCTTAATTCCCAGTTTTTATTATTGATAAAAAACACTTGAAATTTATTGGGAATGTAAGATGCGATAAGCCCACTGTTTATTGTTGATGTGTTTTGTTTAAACTTTGATATTATTACAAGTAGAACTGTTGCTATAAGTCTTATACGTTTAACAGTTTTATTTGGTTAGTTTTTCTAAAATCTTTATGGATGAAGTTTCCTGATGATCTGGCCTAAGCAACCAGTGAAATGCGCATAGGAATAGCTTGTCCCATCAACAATAAATTTCAAGTGTTTTTATCAATAACAAAAACTGGGAATTAAGCACGAATAACAAAATCTTTTGAAATTAAAATTTTGTATTCCCAAAAATTGAAATTAATTTTTGATATATAAAAATGTTTATATTTTTCGAAAGAAAACATTATGAGTATGCTGGTAGAAGCAATTTTTAGTCAGTTTGACATTTTTACTCCAATATGTCCTATTTCAAATCAAATTTTTTAAACAAAAAAAAAAAAAATTAATTTGAGTAAAAAATTCTAATAATTCAACAACAGTTATGTTTTCTTATATGCCCATTATTTTCTAGAAAATTGCCTTTTGCCTATTTTGAACAAAAAAAAAAAAAATAAATAAATAAAAATTAAAGCCGTTTTCCGGGATTGGGAATTTGGGTATTTTTTAATCAAAAATGGGGATGTTTTTCAGTCCACTGTTTTAAGAACTTTTTAATCTACATAACTGCCAAAATTCATTATGATACCTTTATTCATGTTAGATTTATAGAATGTCAAACATTAAAATTATTATTTATATAGTGTAAGTGAATAAAAGGGCTTTCAATATGAGTAAAAAATAATAATTTTAAGGTTTGTAATTCTATAAATCTGACATGAACAAAGATATATTAATGAAATTTGGCAGTTATGTAGATTTAAGATTTTTAAAACAGTGGGCTGAAAAACATCCCACTTTTTGAATAAAAAATACCATAATTCACATTGTCAATCATTAGCATTTTCATACTAAATGCTAAAAAACAACTTTGACCATTAATTTCTCAACAACTACTGAACCAAAATTAAAACTGTAAAAAGTTCAAGAAGTCTTCTCTACTGCAAAAACCCAGGTATAGAAATCTAGAAACTCATACTATTTATTTATATTTATTACACTGTGCTCGAAATTGACACTTTTTTTAGACAAGCCGACCACATGGCGATTTATCATAATTCGGGTACGCTGAATCCAATGGTTCCCACCGTTTTTTTAGGTTAGCTCTTGTTTTCGAGATATACCGTTATTTTGAAAATGGAGGAGTTTGCACAACATATGTTCGCGTAACTCAAAAACGGTTGAGTTTATTAAGAAAACAAAAAAAAATGAAATTCCGCAATAAAACTTAGTAAAACTTTTGTTTAATATGAGCGAGCAGTCGTTTCAGAAATATAATTTTTTTTTTGGAAAAAAAAATTATTTTTATATCAAAATGTCGAAATTGTTGTTTTTTTTAAATTCATTAAAAATTGGAAAATGCAGCTAGGCTTCTAATTTTTTTCAAACATATAAAAAACGAAGCTATTAACAAAACAAGCCATTTATGATTAAAATCTGTTAGCAACTTTTGATTTTATTCACAAAAGTCGAAAAAATTTTATTAATTTAAGAAATTCATAAAACGCAATATTTGTATGGGAGCCCCCCTAAAAAGTGGTGATAAGGGGCAAATATGTATCCAGAAAATTTTAGGTTTGTTAGAAATAAATGATTGAGATAAAAAAATAAAGTGGGGTTGGTCATACATTTTACCCATCTAGGGGCATCCTAGGCGCTGCAGCAGCCAAATTTAAAAATGTCAACCAAACATATATGGCGGTTTAATAAAATTCTTAAATTGGGCTGCTGCAGCGCGTAGGATGCCCCTAGATGGATAAAATGTATGGCCAACCCCACTTTATTTTTTTATCTCAATCATTTATTTCTAACAAACCTAAACCGCGCTATATCCATTCCTTAAGGTCGCTCCCATACAAAATGTTCAATGCAGACTCGAGATATATTGAAGAAAAAGTCCCATAAATGCCCAGGAGTTGCCCCTAGTGGAATAAAATATATGACCGCCCTCAATTAGTTTTTTTTCCTTAACATTTTCTGGATACATACTTGTCCCTTAACTTCACTTTTTAGGGGGGCTCCCATACAAATATTGCGTTTTATGAAGTTCTTAAATTAATTAAAATTTTTCGACTTTTGTGAATAAAATCAAATGTTGCTAACATTTATGGCTCGTTTTGTTTGCAGCTTAGTTTTTAATATGTCTGCAAAGAATTAGAAGCCTAGCTGTATTATCCAAGTTTTAATGAATTTTTAAAAAACAAAAATTTCCAAAAAAAAAAAAAAATATATTTCTAAAACGACTGCTCATATTAAAAAAAAAGTTTTACTTAGTTTTAAAGGAAATTTTATTGCGGAATTTCAGTTTTTTTTTAATAAACTGAACCGTTTTTGAGTTACGCGAATATATGTTGTGCAACCTCCTCCATTTTCAAAATAAAAAAAATTCTAAAAAAATTTTCCGAAGAAACCGTGTTCTCAAATAAAAATGGAGCTTACGACTTTTCATGACAAAGTCTCCTTAATCAAAATCTTTTTTTATAAGAAACGAATAACACATGTTTACAAATTTCGATAAAATTTTACGTTTGTTAGTAATGAAAATTGTTTTTTTTTTTAGTTATTTGGAATCCTAAACGCGAATCTGCACTCCGTTTTTTTTCAGATATAGCGTTATGTAAAAAATTAAGAAACTATCGCCACTTACAGTAGCATAACTTTAGAATGGGTTTCCATATTCAATAAAAAAAAAAATCGAAAATTAGAAAACCAAATTATCTTAAGGTCGTGCGTGCAAGCCTGGTTTCTAAATTTGCTCAGTAGTTTTAAAGATATCACTAAATTTGAAATTTTGATATTTAGTTTGGCTTGAGTTAATCAAATTTACTGCCGGTTTAACGATGTCGAACGTCATCGTTCGCATAGAAAATTATATTTAAAACAATAACAAAATTCGAAAATTTGTTTTTGTTTTAAATGTAATATTCTATGCGAACGTTAACGTTCGAAATCGTTGAACAGGCTGTTAATTTTCATTAAATTATTTTTACTGAAGGAAGAAATTTTACAACATGAAATTAATTAAAATGTATTGATAATTTTTATTCTTGGCTGAGGTGGGGCTCGAACTCGGGTTGATTTTACGTTTTGAGAACATTCTCATTATCAGAATTCTTTGCAGTTCTACCCTCTGCACCAGTGCGGTGCCCGCCCGCCAACAGTCAAACATCAATCTTAAACCAATGGTATTGGTGGTTCGAAATTTTCTGTAATTAATTATCATTTTACAATTTATTTACATGTTTCTTCCTTTCCTTCTGTTTTCTCGTACTCTTACTGTCAAGACTTTGTCTTGAATAGCTGAGTACATTTGTTTATTATGTTTTTTTTGTCCACTTTCGTCGACATTTTATTTGTTCAACTTGAAGTACATATGTAAACATATAGAGCTTGTGCCAAAGCTATTTTTAGAACAATTGTGATTTTTTAGTTGAACTGTCGATTTTTGATATTTAGTTTTGCTTGAGCTCATCAATTTTAATTTTCATCAAATTATTTTTACTGAAAGAAAGAATTTTACAACATGAAATTAATTAAAATCTATGGATAATTTTTATTCTTGGCTGAGTTCGAGCTCCAGCTGAGACAAGAATAGAAAATTTAGAAAATTTTAGAAAAATCTATATTCCAAAAGAATTTTCTATCGGTTTTCTATTTTCTATCGGTGTTAAAACTTGAGTATAACGACATTAGGAGAACAAAAGGACCATCATGATTTATTAACTTAGAAATTTTGAGTAGAACAGAGAATTCTGAAGTGAAATTGAATTCGAACGAGATTTTAAGTTTAATTATTTACAAAATAGCCGTAGTTTTTCCTGTTTTTAAGAGTATTTCTTGTAAACAAAAAATAAAATTTATAAAATGTAATATTTTTATGAACTTTCAGTACTGGGTCGTTTTTAACATTTGATCGATTTCAAATCCACTTCATTTCAATTTCTAGAACATGTTCGAATATCTTCCTTGATACAATTCGAATTGTGCCGGTTTGAGGCAAATAAGTCTACATTTCTGTATACCAACGCGTTTACGAAGAGTAAACGAAAATAATTAGTTTGAGACTACCAACTAAACGTAATGTAATTTAAAGAAAAACTATTAATTTTCAATAAGTATATATTTTTATACCCTCCACCACAATTAGTTGTGAAGAAGGAATATTAAGTTTGTCATTCCGTGTGAAACTTTTTTATTATTCATCTCAGACCCCATAAAGTATATATATTCTGGGTCCTTGAGTAATTCTAAGTCGATTTAGCCATGTCCGTCTGTCTGTCCGTCTGTTGAAAACACGCTCACTTTCGAACAACTCAAAAGAAATGCACTTGGTGCCAAATTGCTTATAGTTATCCTAAGCAGTTTGGGATTGAAATCCAGCAAAATCGGTTCAGTAGGACCAGAGCTATGAATCAAAATGTGGAACCACCACCTAAAAATATTTATAATTTTGTTACACAAAAATAACATAAATGCTGGAACAAGGAACGGAATAAGATAAAATTTTGCAAAAATATGTTTTATTTGACTGGAAATCGCGCTGTAAAATTTCGTGAAGATCCGTCCATAATTTACCCTAAGCCCCATATAAACACTACTCCCGGAAAACAGTTTAGTACGCCTAAAACCGTAAATAATAACGCTAGCGTAACAAAATTTGGTATGTCACAGTTTTTTAGGACTAGAAATAACACTGTGAAATTTCGTGACGATCGGTCCATAATTTACCTTAGGCCCCGGAAAACAGTTTAGTACGCCTAAAACCGTAAAAAATAATGCAATCATAACAAATTTTGGCTCGTCACAGTTTTATAGGACTAGAAATGACGCTGTGAAATTTCGTGATGATCGGTCCATAATTTACCCTAGGCCCCATATAAACCCTACTACCGGAAAACAGTTTAGTCGCCTAAAACCATAATTAATAACAAATCGTCACAGCTTAAGATAATAATAACATCATACAGACATTACTCCTTAAACATTCGAACTGCCGGTGGAGGGTATCAAAGATTCGGCACAGCCGAATACAGCACTCTAACTTGTTGAATTTTGAACCGTTTTTAACGTTATGAATAGGGATGCGATTTCCATGCAAATGCATGTTTTTTGTCGATAATCTAAAATCGATGTCGACCAATTATCTTTCCGAATCATTAAATTTGCATTTAAATGGCATCGATTTGTTTTTGCATATTTTGGTAAAAATGCATATGTTTGCATATTTTGGATTTAAATGCATATTTTTGCATATTTTAACATTTTTGAATAATATATTTTTACAAATTTTCATATTATAAAAAATAATTCTTCAAAAAATTTCCAAATCTCAAAAAAAAAAAAATTTTTTAAATCAATTAATAAATTTGTTTGAGCTCTGCTTTAAATACAAGATTTCGACAAAAGATCCTTCGATTTTTAACCGATGCAGCCTTAACCATGTCCTAAAAAATTTATCCAAAGCTGTTACATGTGACTTGCTTGGCACATGGGTGACACCCAATTTGCAGAAAAAATTGGAAGCCAATTCGATAATATTGATTTATTGGTTTCATGCGGGAAAAAATATTTTAAAGGCTCCTTCACGAGTTGCAATTTTTAATGAAATGTATCTCTTGGTACTTTGAGCAATTTAAGAATGTTATTGAAGAACTTGTTGCTACCATGGTGGAATAAGCAGGTGGCATCGCTACGGCAACAAATACAACATTACAACAAAAATGGAAGTTATATCACCGTTTAAGTCAAAAAATAAGTTTAACAAAAATCAAAGCGTGGCGCTGAACGTGATGAAATAAATAATTTTTTAGCCAATTTTTATTTAATTATGGTCAATATCTTATTTATTTTAATTTAAAATTATCAAAAACCTTTAATAAAATACAATAATCACAGCACAAAACGTGGACTTTTTGTAAATATAAACAAAACTTTGACATAAACCTAGACAAACAATGCAAGAGCAAAAAATCGTCATCTGGCGTAGTGCTGCCACCTGTTTATTTCACCATGGTTGCTACCGATGCTTATGCAATAAAAACAGTAAAAGAAATATTAAATTTAAATAACATCAAAAGTCAATTAGAATTTGTATTTTCCAACTTTGGATATATTGGTGAAATAATAACTAAATTGGAAGGATTTTTTAGTTCACTTAATAGCCAACTCAAATTATTAAATCAACATGTGAATTAGAAAATTAATATTCTCCAAATAAATTGGCATCCTTCAAGTATGCCTCAACTTCGGTTGACGTTAATTTTCCATGCACAAAAGCTTTTATGAAGTTATTTAAATTAAGTTTTAAAAAATATTATACCTTTGAATAACAATAGAATAAAAACAACAATAGAATTTTTTATTTTGTTTTGTTTTAAATAAAATAAAAAAAACGATTTTTTATTGAAAATGGTCAAGTTTTTAGTGCATATTTTTCCTAAAATAGATGTCTTTATACGAATAATCTTAGAATAAACTTGCTTTTTCTTAACGAGAAGTTTATACAATTTTTAAAACATAAATTTGAAGAAGTTCAAATTGCAAGAAATGTTCATTTTGTTAGTTCTATTTGTTATCTTAGAACATTACAAAATTGTGTAAAAAGGACAGTTTTCATCAGTATGTATTCGAAAAATCAAGAAATATTGTACTTTAGTGTTCGGTACGGTAGAAATATGGAAAACACAAACGCTTATAGTATTTGTATAGTAAATACTTTAAAAAAACTTTTTGTTTTGCTTGTGATCTTAGTACACTAAAAAAATACTGTACTAATCCAACTCAACATAAAGATGAAAATATTGCAATTGTTGAATATTGAAAATATTTCTTCGTTGTGTTCGGTTAAGACATTATTGTTCGTTTGTTTCAGTTGAGTTCAGCGCCTTTTTGGCACACAACGCCATTTTTACTCATACAATTTTTACACACGATGTTCTAGCCAGCCCAGACCTTCTGGGTTTTCTTCTTCAGAAGGCCTGATTAGAGGCCTTCTTCAGCAAGAAACTTATTTTTTCATTTCACTTTTTGCATTTTTAATTAATGATTTTGTATTTGTGTTGTTGATAGCGTAACGAAAAAAGTGGGAACTGAAGTTAAACAAATTACCCATCAATGTTCTTTTTTGGAGGCTTTAACAACTGTGTATAGATATTTAAACAGACGTTTTTTTTAAATGCGTCCCAAAACAAACCTAAGCGAGCAATTGGTTCAAGCAAATACCATGTGTGTAGGAGATGACACCAAACGGTTTGGTTTTAATTCTTAGATATAATTGATGTTTTGAATACTTTTAAAAGAATTTCGAAATTCATCGAATCTTTGATACCCTCCACCTAGAATTATAATTTTTTGTCATTGGTAAATTACAACCCGGTCATCACAAAATTCGGTAGTGTCACATAAAGTTTAATTTGTAAAATTTTACCTCAATATCTATACATATAAATTTGCTTGAATATTTCTTTTGATGTTCTGTAAACGTTTGAACTTTTTTTTACGTTTGATTAAATTTATTATATGTAATTCTAAGTATCGTTAACATCATCAGTCTATTGGTTTTTAATTAACTTATGAAAGTGCCGGTTTATAATTATCTGTGGTGTCCGACCGAACGCACTTTATCAGACCGAACCCGTATCCGATTTCAACTTTGCAAAGTTCGGCCGAAACCGAACTTTTGGTCATTAAATCCGAACAATTTTACTTTTCTTAATTTATTTATAATTATATTAATTATTGTTAAAGCTAAGGCACGAGCTCTAAGTGTATATTTGTCCTGCAAGATGTGCTAAAATAGGTCAACAGAAAAAAGAAAGACAATAATGAAAAAAACAAAAAATGTACTTTCGACTTCAAGAAGAATTCTTGACAAAAGTACGAGAAAACAGAAGTAAGGAGAAAACATGTAAAATCAATTAAAATGGGTAATCATTCAGGAAAGTAAATTTCGATCTACCAAAGGTTAAAATACAATTTGGTTTAAGGATTGATGTTTGACTATTGACGCCAGCAGTCGTCGATGGCTGCGAGTGTAAGACGGCAAATCCATCTGAGGAGATCGAGTGGTTGCGATCGAAACATGTCATGGTAACCTGCCGGCCAGGATTCGAGCCCCGGCCACGGGCAAGAATGAAAGATTATCAATAAAAAATTTAATTAATTTTCATGTTGTAAAATTCCTTTATTCATAAAAATAATTTAATGAAAATTAAATTTGATGAACTTAAGCCTAATTAAAATTATTAAAAATTTGGGTTAATTTATTTATTTAAAACAAAATAAAATTTCAGGAATTCATAACATTTGTCCTTTCGTAATGATGAAAAATAAAAAAATATATTCCACTTTAAAGTAGTAAAACTATTTTTTAGTTAAAAAATCATAAGTATGTAATTGGTTTTGTTTAAAAAGTCAGAAAATGAAAAATATATGTATGTATGTATAAAAAAAGTTCAATATAGTAAAGGAGTCCAATATAGTATAGATCCCTCCTAGCATTTGGAAGATTGTTTTATCAAAACTCACCTAACAAAGTCTTCCTCGAGTACTTTGGACGATTAAAAACTGATTAATCACTTGCGCGCTTGAAAAACGACTCGAAAATGATTCGTGCTTGAAAAGTAATTTATTGAAAATACAATAACAAAACATACAGCAATCGAAAATGGATCATACTGGTGTTTGAAATATGACTGCTTTGAAGTCATTTATGAATAATATTTTGCTCATCCATATGATTCATTATTTAATTCAAGAATGGAAAGGCTTCGTTTCAATTGCGATTTGTTTTTCAATATAAACTTTAAGCGTGTCTTTTACTTGCACTGTATATCTTAAATAAAAGTTAATAAGTGTTGTATAAATTGCAAGAAATAAAACAGTGCCTATGGCTAATGCCAGTGCCATGATCCTCAAAATTCTGAAAAAAGTAGAATGGCAAACTATTTCACACTCAAGAAAACGTCAAATTTCGCCACTGTTGTATGAAAATAAACGTAAAAAAATTATCAATAATGAAGAATCTCCAAAAAGATTAATTGACCTTTCTAATGAAAATAACGATGGTATCAACATTTTGAAGCCCACCGAACCAAAACCACCACCACTGTATATGCCTAATGTTACAAATATAAAGGACATGATCAGATATTTCCAAACTGTTATTGCTGCAGATCAGTATTCATATAAGTCCAGGTTGGAGTTATTTTAAAAACGATTAACGCATATCGAACATTTGTCTCAAGGACTGAAAAATGAGTCGAAAAAGACTCTTAGAGCGGGTTTTTTACTTAGAGTTTAAACCAGGATCAATAGTAAGATTTGTTAATCTTATAATAAAATTAATCTAGCCTTAATCCTCTGTGGCGTTTTTGAGTGAAAGATTAAAGCTTTTAGCATTGCCATATGAATTGACAATAATTTTATGTATAAGTATGGCAGTTTAAAACAAATACCAAAAATTGTCATCGAATTACTGTTCTTAGCGTGAAAAAGAAGAAGAAAAGGCGAGAATTTTCTATTGTGTTATATAATTTTATATATTTATAAATAGATATTTATTCTTATTTGACCTTTGTTTTATAATTACTTTTAATTATTTAAGCTTGAGGGTGGAATATTTAATAAAACTTTAAATAAAAAATAAAAAATATTTCCTTTTATAAGCTGTTCGTACTTTTGAAAGTTCTGTCGCAAGTTTAAACCGCCAACTTTGGGCGTTTAAACTTGGAAACAAAATGAAATAATCGACTACCCAAAAACGAATTTCAAAGATTAGTTCTAATTTAATCGCTGATCTTTATGTCAAAAACTGGCTCTTAGACGATCAAAAATACGACTAAGACTCGCAAACATTCAGAAATACGAATAACAAATGATTCGAATAAGGCTCGCAAATAATTAGTGTCATTAATGATTCGAAACAGATCAGAAAAACGGGTAATAAAAGATTCCTCAAGTAGAAACAATCATTTATGATCAGAAAATTAGCTCATATATGCCTATTTTAATCGCGCAGAGAGAGGAGTCATAAATGACTCGAATATGATCAATTTTTTCATAAAATGCTTGCAGGGATATCAGTATTAAAAATTAAATATTTATACCCACACCACAATAATGGAGAGAATATTATGCATTTGTGCTTGTAACACATTAAAATATTGGTCCTAGACCCACCTTTAAGTATACCCATCGACTCAGAATTGTTTTCTGAGCAAACCTTGTGCGCAAAGTACAAGTCGAAATGTTGGAGATAATTTGATGAAATTTGCCTAATAGGTTCTAACTGGCCAATCCTATTGAAAATGGCGCTTATCGGTCCATAGTTTCACATAGCCCCTATACAAGGTTCTTTCCGAAATAGGGTCTTTGTGCCCATAAACTAACTTATTATGTTGGTATTAAGATTAAACTTGATAATTTTTGACCTACCATTTATAAGGAAATTATAGCATTAAAAGCTATTTCCGGAAGTAGTATTTGTATCGGAGCTATGGTAAAATATGGACCGATTTCAATAAAAGTTGTTAAGATGATTTTGATTGCAATAAAATAAATTTGTACCAAATTTAATCTAAATACCACCATTTTTTATTACCGTTCTTTAAATTCTTAAAATATATTTTGGGCTACGCCCACTTCTTAAATCCCGCCCACATTTTGTGTGAAGTTGATAACCGAGTTATTTGTTTGAAAACTCTTTCTGTTCCTCACATATACAGAAATTTATGATGTCTTTGTATGGGAAGTGCCACGCCCACTTCGACAATCTTGCCTATTTTTTTTAGAAGGGTTGTGCGTTGATAACTAAGATGCTTGTTCCTAACTTGGCAACTTTGGCACTTGCCGTTTTCCAGATGCATACTAGGTTCGCCTAGTGGCCAAAATTTGACCACTTGACATTTACTTTCGAAAGAACCAGTTGTACAACAAAACGTACTCATTTTAAGAGTACAACAAAATGCACTCTTTTCACCCATATCTGTGCGTGTGATGTTGTTGGTTACATCATTTTTGCTATTAGCTCGATATGTTTCATTAAAAATCAACTTCAAAAAAATTTTTCCTGTATTTACATATGTATAAGATATAAGATACAGGAATAAGAACAAAAAAAAAACAACAAGGGATTTATGGGTAAAATTAGAGGCAGTTGTGGTTTTTTGCTCATGTCTGAGTCCGATTGTGGTTTTTTGCTCATGTCTGAGTCATTTCTGGACCCCTCAGGCTGAATTTGAATAGCAAACCTTAACGGAGTATATGTGACATAAATTTATAACAATGTAGTCCAAGTTATTTCTGGGGTCTTCGGAAACCCCATTACAACATACACACGGACAGACGGGCATTGTTTAGCCAACTTCGTTTCTCATAAGGACCCAGAATATATGTATATACTCTATATGGTATAAGATCAATATTGTAGATTTTACAAACGGAATGAAAAACTTATGTGTGAACTTATGTATACCCTTGTACCTTTGGTGAATAGTATAAATATTGGAAATGGGCCACACATAAATGGAAGTAGAAAGTGTTCATTCTAACATGGAACGAGCTATGCGGCAAAAAATGTTCCTGCACAATTAATTGTCATTAGGATCTTATTTGGATTATTCGTTTTTGAAAAATATTAATGAGATTCACTATTACAAAAGTATTCAATGCCAAAGTTACTGATATTTGTGGTTTTGAAGAAATTTTAAATTTTCTGAAGAATGGAGCAATTTGACGCAAAGAATGAATAGAAATGTAATGGTTATGGTTATTTCGAATTTGGAGCCTCTTTATAAAGGAAGAAAAATAAAACAGACAGAAAGTACGAGTACCTGCATTTTTTTTTAAATCAAAATTCTATGATGATTTACCGCATGAATAATTTTTTCTATTTATTTTAACCCAAAACGCACGGACGTTTGGTTTAAAATTTAAAATAATTTTAAATATTTTTTAACTGTAAATGTTAAGTGGTCGAAAACTAGTGATAAACAATATATAATTCAATAAAAAAATCGGTTTGATATAGTTTGGTAAAAATTTCGCCGAACGCCGTATTTTGACTGAACATAGTTTTTTGCCAAACGCAGCAACCGAATCCGTACATTCGGCCGGACACTTATTATCTGTCTAAATGTTTACAGATATGATCGGATAAGTATTCGTACGTCTAATGATTCATTAGTATACTGGCACCAATTGACTTTAACTAGAGGTTATCTGTTCTAATAATAGACAGTCAATTAAATGTGTTAAAATGGGATACACATTCAAATTATTTACTTAGCACTTACAGCAAGCGGACACTTAGTTACAGTAAATTCTAGTATAAACTATTAATTTCAAATTGTTAGGATTTGAATTTGGGTGTGTAATTGTGAAACATTGAATAAACTTAATTTAATTTTACAAATAATGCTTATATGTTATAATTTAACTGATATGTTTTTATATGATTACAATAACAAACAAGACAGAAAGTATGGTCGGTCAAGCTCGACCATACAATACCCTACACCACAATATTTAAAACCACATTTTCGAGAGTGTACCCTATGGGCAATCATGGATTCGTAAGAACAAAGTTATGTTATGAGGTTAAGAATCCTGTAAAAGCTTTTTGTGCTTTTGGCGGGAATCGCACTGAAAGACTAACTCACTGCCAACTAGCCTACTGGGGCACCCCGGTTTTTAAGAGATTTAAGGAAGGAGGTGTTTACTTTTGGGCCTACCGGCACGACATTGTAGCTACACACAGAGAAATTAACATTGCGCAATGTTTATTACAAAATCATAGCAAATTTCTGCAAAAGTATGGACATTATTTAAAATTATCAGAAAAAGAAAGACAAAAAAATGAAAAAACAAAACAAAATATGTACTTTGAACTTCAAGAAGAATTCTTGACAAAAGTACGAAAAAACAGAAGTAAAGGAAGAACATGTAAAATAAATTAAAATAGATAATCATTCAAAGCAAATTTCGATCTACCAAAGGTTAAATACAATTTGGTTTAAGGATTGATGTTTGACTAATGACGTCAGCAGTCGTCGATGGCTGCGAGTGTTAAACGGCAAGCCCTCTGAGGAGATTGAGTGGTTGCAATCGAAACATGTCAGGGTAACCTGTCCGTAAAAACGCCTGGGTTCGAGCCCAGATTGAGTCAAGAATGAAAAATTATCAGTAAATTTTAATTAATTTTCATGTTGTAAAATTCCTTTTTTCATAAAAATAATTTAATGAAAATTAAATTTGATGAACTTAAGCCTAATTAAAAATATTAAAAATTTGGATTAAAAACCATAAATAGTTCAACAAAATAACCACAATACTAATTATTATCATTTTTTCATATTAATTTTAAACGAAAAATGTTAAAAAAAAATCCTGTTGTATTTGATTTGTATAGAAACAATAACAACATTATAAAAAGAAAAACAAAAATTTTTATTTCCGTGCTTAAAATTATTTATAAAAAGAAAAAATTCCCGTTTTCTTTTTGTTAAAATTATTAAGTTAAATAGTACATCAAATTTTCAAAGTAGAACGATGACGAAAACCATATCGGGCCATTCTGCTGGTGTCTTTTAATTGTGAGTGCTTCTGTAATCAAAGGGGAAAACAAAAAGGTGAAACATGTGTTGTAGGAAAATAAATAATTATATAATCTCTCTCTCTCTCTCTCTGGTTCCGCGGGAAAGTGCTTAGAATGTTTCTTAAATAACCGCATATGTTGCCTCTGAAGCTTCTTCTCACTGTTATTTCAAACTCAAAACCGATTCTATTCTACAAATAATTCACGTTGTTTCAACTTGAAATAACTTTCATTCAACGTGATTCGAAGTGTTATTTCAATATGAATGTCATTTTGCTCTAACTTTACGGAAATGTTAAATTAACATGAAGTAGCTATGAAGTAATATAACTACCGAAAAATGTAAAATCAACCTTGTTTTCCAGGATTTTACATTGACTTTATGTCCATATCAGCATTTATAAGGAAGCTATTGCAGTAAAAGCTGTTTTTAGGCCTAGTATTTATATGGCGGATTATGACCCGATTCGCACTATTTTCAACAGGCTAGGAGCAATATTTTAATGTGTTATAAACATCAGCACCCTCTCTACTATTGTGGTCTGGGTATAATAACTTTTTTTTTTGAAAACTATTAAGCTTGTTGTAAATTCTAAAGGCTCAACTATAATACACTTAAGTTGGCTTAAGCAATTGTGCGAATACATTTGATTCAAAAGTGTCGAAGCATATTGAACTTGAGACAACTTTTTACGTGTGTGAAGATAAATATGAAAAGTTAAATTCGTTTTTAAATTTATCGCATGCGATAAAAAATATTTAAAAAAAATATCGCATGCGTATTATAAAGAAAATACGACTATTTATACGAAATTTTACAGTTTTTATGAAAAATTAATCATTTTTATTTAATATTTAAAACTAATTAGATATTTAGTTAGTCTTTTTATATTAAAATTTATGATTTTTGAAAAAATACGACTTAGAGTGAAATTCTCATGAAAGTGCTGTGTGAGGGATATGCCACTGTGTCCAAACCCTTCCATCTCAGGGAATTAAACCTAATACAAAATATGGACAAGGCTATATAGTCTATACAAATTATATCCTTTGTGTCCAAATCCTTTCATCTCAGGAAATCAAACATAGTCTTTATTTTGTATAAGTTTTAATTCCCTGATATGGAAGGACTTGGGCACAACGCCCATATCCCTCACGGAACTTATTGGTAAGAATTTCAGTCTTATTATCAAATATCAAATTAGTTTTTAATATTGAATTAAAATGATTTTATTATTATTATTTAATTCTCGTAGTTCCTAGTTGAAATATTGGGCCTCAATTAAATTGATTGATATTTCAAAAAAACCTTTAAAATTTCGTGTAAATAGTCGTATTTTCTTTATAATATTTTATTTATCGCATGCTCAGTTTTAGAAATATTTTCCATATAAAATTCTAAACGGACGTTTACGTTCGAAATCGTTAAACAGGCTGTACAAAGCAAGAAAACGTAACATTTTAAATTCAGTCTTATATCGTATTACAAAATTATTGTCAAGGCGAATTTACTACAATTGGCAGCTAAAAACATGCTGACTTTGAAAGTCCGAACCAATTTGAGTTGGTTTCATAATGTTTTATTTAAAAATAGTTGACATTTCGAGCCGTAAACCCTAATAATACAATGCAAAAAAACATCTGTTGTTTCTGTGCTTGAATAAAAAAAAGCAAATAAATAGCCATGTTATGGAAATCGAGTGAAATTGAAATCAATGGAGATTGTCAGTTAAATTTTTGTTTAAATTACCGTCGTTTTTTTATTTTAAGATAACTTCTAATAAAGATAAGCTGTACTCATAGTAAAATTATATAATGAGCTTTAAGCACCGGATCGTTTTCTTGGTTTGTTTGATTACACTATGCGACAAAATTTCAACAAAGTCGTGACCAAATGAATCTGACAGCTAATCTTTATGTAAAATTTTCCGCAGAATCCGAATATGAAGTCAGAATTGTCAAAAGTAGAACAGTTAACCGTTATTTGTGTTTTTAAAAAAGATGATGTGACTGAAATGCAAATATCTTCAAAAATTTTAAACGGATTATGTAATTTCTTCTTTCTAGTGAAAGGTTATAAAATTTATAAAATAACCATGGATTGCTAGTGATGATTACTCAAGAAATGACAGAGTTACGTGGGACAAAAGTCCAAGCTTCATTGAACATTTTATGATTTTGTTCAATTTTGCTCTTTTCAAGTTATTTTTTTTAAACCAATGATTTAAAAATCCAAATGTTTTATTGCATGCGACATTAGATTATTTTAATATGAACATTTTAAGCCCAACAAGGCATAGATTGGTACAAACATGACAAAGCTACAGAAGATTTAGTAAATTAGCCCACATATAAATTCAATACTTTTAAGCAATTTTTAATATTTATTGTTACTAACAATTTAGCTTTGTATATTAATTTGTTCTCGGTTAGTTCAATTAATCTTCTGTAACTTTGTCATTTTTGCACCGATCCGTATCGTATTGGGCACAAAATGTTCGTATTAGTGTTATGATTTCACTCGAATTTGATTTCTAGAACATGGCTGATAACTATTTGTTTAGCCACATACATATAATTTTATGTATTGTTATTTGAAGAATTTAATAACTCTATTACTTTAGTTGTAAGCAAAAATGCTTGAAACATTTTGCAACTTTCATCAACATTTAGTCTGATTAAAATTGTAGATTTTATTCGATCGTAGGAATGGATTCTTGTGAGTAAAGATTATTAGAAATACCTTAAGTCCTTGCACAAAAAGTATTGCTAGTTGGCATGACTAACAAACGAGATCAATCTATACAAATTTTGTACGTTATTTTTATCGCATTTTTGAAAAACTGGACCGTATCTTATTAATTGGAATGTCTGTCGGCAAATTAGAAATGTTTTCCTAACAATTTTTTCTTAATATCGGATTTTGTTCTATGCAATATAATTTTCTAATTATAACAAGTAAGTAAGTTTATATGATACCCTACACTACAGTATTTAAAAACACATTATGCTTATGTGTCCATGTAAATATGGATTTATCTATGTTTATACTTCATGAAAATCGGTTTGAAAGTTTGTGAGAGGCAGAAATTACCTCCTGCCTCCCCTTGTGGTCCTATTTTTTAAAAACTGTATAGCTAATGTGTCCCAATAGATATGGATCAATATATGTTTTAAATTTCATTAAAATCGGTTTGAGAGGCAGAAACTGCACCTATCTCCCCTCGTGGTCCGATTTTTTTTAAAAATTTATACATTTTGTGTCCATATAGATATGGTTCTATCTATGTTTTAAATTTCATTAAAATCGGTTTGATAGTTTCTGAGAGGAAGAAATTTCCCCCTATCTTCCCTGGTGGTCCTACGATTCGGCCCATTTTCAATAGTGCCAATAAGAACCTATGACCCAAATTTTATCAAGTTATCTCCAAAATTGCGACCTGTACTTTGCGCGCAAGGTTACATGGACAGGCAGCCAGCCAGCCGAACGGACCTCGTCAGTTCGACTCAGAAAGTGATTCTGAGTAGATCGGTATGCTTTAAGTTGGGTCTATGACCACTATTTTAAGGCGTTACACACATCAGCACAAATGCATAATACCCTCTCCACTATTGTGGTGTGGGTATAAAAAATATAATTAAAAAAAGTGATTTTTCAAAAATAAATAAAGTTTTTTTAACTGGATAAAATTAATTTTAGCTGGGGGGTTATTATGTAATTCGATTCGAAACGAAAATACTTTCGAAAGAAATTTCCGTATCGAAAATGAAATGGTTTTTTTCTAATCCGTTCGAAAGCACAGATTTGTATTTGTTAAAAAAAGGGAAAAACAAAGTGCTGCCAAATCTATACACAATAAATTTGACAGTACCTGTCAATATTGAAAGAACTTTTTTTGAAAAACAAGCGTTTGAAAAAAAAAACGTTAAATTTTCGGCAAAACGTAAATATTCAGCCATGTCACAGAGTAAAATTCCGTTCGGAAACGGAATTCATTCCGTATTTTGGTGCTTCAGAAAATGACGAAAAAAAAATTCGGAATTAAACCATTTTTGTTTTCATGCACGGAATGGGAGTTTTCTGTATCTTAAAGGCCAAAAAACTATCAAAATACACTTTCTATCAATAAACAAATATGTTTTCTTCAATTCCGAACGGAATTGTACTCTGTGACACGGCTGATAATTGAAAACTTCCAAACAAAATAAAATAACATTGTGGTTGGAAGATAGCGATAAAGAAAGTGATGCAATTGCAGAAAGAGTTCAACAGAAAATAATAAGAGATACATCCGAGATTATGAGCCTTGCTAATAGTACGTAAAAAAGATTTTTTTAATTATGAAATTTAATCATAAAAATACTACTTTTAGTTTCCTGAAAAACTTTCGGCTTAATAAAAATTCATTTATGTATATCTACAATTGAATAAAAGGCGATTTAGAGCCACCTGAAAGATCGACAGTCATTGCACCTTTGAAAAAATTAGCTGCCACATTAAAATGGTTGGCACTAGTTGGATACCAACATTAGATTAGCCAAGATCGCCTTGTGGGACTTTCACACCCATCAATTTCGATATGCTTATCTGAGGTATGCGAAATAATCGAACCAAATCTTTGCCCGAAGCATATTATCTTTGAAATGACTAAAGAAAAAAAGAAGGCAAATAGGTTTTTTTTTTTAAATTAATGTGAAATACTTGGAGTAATTGGAACGGTAGACGGCACTCACATTCAAGTAATAAGGCCAAGTAACGATGAGCATTTATACTTCAACCGAAAACAGACATTAACCTTTAACGTGTTGTTTATAGTCTTCCCATACCTAGTAACAAAGCACATTTGTAAAAATAGTTAACAAAAAATCGATTAAATGAAAACTCACTTTTTTCCAATTCACTATACGGTGGACCAACCGCATCTTAATCCTTTGACAGTCTTTGTCACAAATCCTTCGACTTGCTTTTAGCATTTCGTCATCTTAAAGACCTAATAACCTATCTGCAAAAATTTCAAAAATTGAGTTTTTTATGGATTTTTATTCCCTATATCATAACGCATATGTGTGCAAAATTTTTAACATGTAATATTACAAAAGACAAAGTTTTTGTACCTAGAGGACCGTTACGCACAAAAAAAGAGAAAAATAAATAATCAAAAATCACGATAAAAGTTTAATTTTGTTGCATAGTGTAATTTAAACAAACATTAAGTACTTGTTTTTGCTTAAACCAGTAAAAGAAATTACTACTGTAATTATTTAATGTGTATAATATTCATGTGTATAGAGAAATTTTTATTTATTCATACTAATTAGTACTGCAGATAGGTTATTTGGTTTCAGATTTTTACAATTCTCAGTGTCAAAACTTAAGCTGTGATTAGAAAAACAAAATTTTCTCAACCGATATATATTACTGGTCTCATTTTAATCAAAATGTGTAATTTTCGTTTCAATATCGTTAGTAGTTCCAATTTTATATAACGTTTTTTCCCTCTCCTGTAAACTTTTGAAAACTGCAGATAGGTTATTTCGTCCTTTAGGTGACGATTTGGAACATTTAGGTGGCCCTTTGCTAAATCTGCATGTGCAACCATAAAATCAACCATCACCTCACACTGTCTTGGTTTTGTAAACATTGCTTTGTTTGAGCTTTCCCTAAAGCATTTAAAAAAATTGCTATGTATAAAAATTTTCAGACTAAAAACAAAAAGAGTTGTGATAACAAACACATGGTATAAATTGTGATTTCAAGTCACTCACCGTTCTAAATATAGAGGATATCTTATTTTTTTAATTGTATTTTACACTTTTTGTAAAAAGTTTTATTTACTTACTTACATTTTTAAACTTTTTATCGTTTTCGCAAGCACAGCCACTTTCGAATAATTTACGAACAATTTAAATGAACTGACATTTGCTTTCGTATTACATAGTTGCAATTGTAAAAGGGTAATTTTCAATTTACGAAAAGGGGTAAAAAAAATCCCGCAAAAATAAAATATTTCCGAACGTTCGAAAATAAATTTTCAAAAAACGTACTACATAATACAATTTGTACGAATTCGTAAATCTTTTCTTTCGAATCGTACTACATAATAACCCCCCTGGAACCTGGACAACACCAAAAAAACTGGACAATCCAGGCCATACCAGGCCGTCTGGCAACCCTACTTTCGTAACTTACATATCTAAAAAATGCAAACACAAATTTTATACTTTTTCGAAAATTCGAACGTTTAAGGGATAGAATATCGTACATATTTTTTAAACTTTTGTTTACAACACATTTGTCTCCATTCATTAACATATACGTATTAAATTACGGGTATCCACTACAATGGGGAGAAAAAAAAGGAGAAATACGGGAAAATTAGTTTTTTTCTTTTACTTTTCCGTTTTATATGTGGTCATTTTTGCATTTTCTAGAAACATAAAATTATGGGTACAGAATCCCTAGCGAACGAAAACCTGTACGATATAAATGTTTTGTTAAAATCCAGACCTACTTATAAATAAATCCACAAAAGAAAGGGGACGCTAACGAAGCAGCGGGTTAATTGCTAGTTAATAATAAAATTTAAACAATTAATAAAAAAATACACATATTTATTAAATAAACTTTACACAAAAATATACATATTTTGTTTTACTAATTTTAAGTAAATGCATTGTTTCAGGTATTTGCATTAAATTGCTATTGCTTTTTTAAATAGTTAAGTGTACAGTTTTTAGTATTTTAATAGGGAATGTACTTCAGCATCAATTTTTTTCCGTCCTTCTAAAAATTCTAATTCCATAACAACTAAACATTTTACAACTTCTCCTCCTGCCTTGCGTACTAGTTTCACAGCTGCCTCCAAAGAACCACCAGTAGCCAATAGATCATCAATAATTAGAACTTTTTGTCCCGGTTTTATAGCGCTTGTTTGAATCTCAAAAATATCCTAAAAGGAAAGAAGACATCTAGATTAAAACAAGTATTATAAAAATCATTTAAAGAAAGGAAAGTTCGCACGTAACTTAAGCTTAAGAATACAAGCAAACCTCGATAAGTTATTAGATTTTCATTACTTCTTATACCCATACCACAATAGTAGAGAGGGTATTATGCGTTTGTCCTGATCTTTGTAGCACCGCAAAAAATTGGTCCTAAGCGCACATTTAAGTAAACCGATCGACTCTGAATCACTTTCTGAGTCTGAATCACATTGTCTGTCCCTGGAACCCTTGTGCGCAAAGTACAGGTCGCAATTTCGGAGATAATTTGATGAAATTTGTTACATAGGTTCTAATTAACACAGGGTTCAAGCCTTTTAAAAATGCGCAGATTAGTCCTGATTTCACATAGCCCCCATACAAGCTTCTTTCCGGAATAGGGTTTTTGTGCCCATAAACTATCTTTTTATTTTGGTACATATTTAGATTAAATTTGGTCCAAACTTTTTTTATTGCAAACAAAATCATCTTACCCTTTATTGGAATCGGTTCATATTTGACCACAGCTCCCATTCAAATATTTCTCCCGAAAAAAGCTTTTAATGCCATAACTTCCTTATAAATGTTGGTATTAATATAAACATTGACGGTAAAAACTTTTACGATAGCTACTATGTCATAACAAAATGTTGTTCATATAAACCCCCATCCAAAAATCACTTAAACACAAACAGATCTCATGTAGATAAGGATAGGGCAAACTCTAGAAAAATATTTTTAAATACTGTGGTGTAGGGTATCATATGGACAATTCTTTCTTACTTGTTTTTAATTAACATAGATGCGTTAAAGTATTGTTGAGTGTGTTTCCATTGAAGCTAATTATTATTTTTTATAGAACTAGTACTTAAGAACTATATTTAAAGTTCTATTTGGGGGCAAAAATCCCGGAAAATTTGTGCGGGAACTCCTGGGATTTTTTTTTTATTTAATTGTGGCCACATTGCAGCTTATATAATTGTAAATACAGTACTTTTCGTTTATAGTCACAACGCTTATAGTCCCATTAGCAATATAGTCCATTTTATCTGTTTATTTTGCCGCTATAAGTAAATTTAATATAAAGTATTAACGTTATAGTCCATTAAGGCCCGTTTTCACAACTTACCGATAGCTAAAAGTAGACTTTAACCGGCCTTATAAAAAGTGTTCCATTATTAAAACTTCACTTTAACCTAAACTGAGCGATTAGGTACATTAAGGTTCATCCAACCTGGTAGGTTAAAGTAAAGTTGTTATAATGGAACACTTTTTATATGGCCGATAAAATCCTACCTTTAGCTATCGGTAAGTTGTGAAAACAGGCCTAAGCGATATAAGCACATTTGCCATATATGCCATTTATCAACAGTAGTCAAAAGGAAGAGTAAAGCAAATTAATGGCGTTATTGTCACATTAGCAAAATTTACTAAGTTCTTTTTAGTTCTCGAATCAAAAATCCATCCAAAGAAAGAATGAATTAAATCATTTAATTTTTGTCATCAACTCTCTACTCGTAAAAAATTAGTTTTTGCCGTTGGTATCATTTATGAAATATCTTGTTATTATTTTAACTATTTTTTAAAGAGTATGCAACTCTGTTGCAAAACCATAAGCCTGATGTCGGTGTAATTTATATGCATTTTTAATTTCCTTCATTCACATAACTTGATTATATTCGAATTCAGTTATATGCGTCACATTGGCATATATGTGAATTAGTCTTATAGTCACATTAGCGATATAGTCCACGTTATGGTTGCAGCAAAAGGATGTGACTATAAGCGAAAAGTACTGTAAATTGCATCCAGAAATAGATGACAATTCATATCCGATAAATAATGCAATATTTCATGTTTGATGCTCTAAAATTTCGAACTAGTAAAATAAGAAGAGTAAGACTGCATACAATTTTTAATTTTTTTTTAAGACACAGATTTATTTTATTAAAAAGAAAAAAATTTGTTGTTGTTACTTCAAAAAAATTAATGATTTTATATGCAGAGCAGCTGCATAAAAGATTTTTTAAATTAAAAAAAGTAAAAAAAACCTAATTCGATTCAAAGAAAATATTTTTTTTTTTTTTAAAGGAATTAAAAGTTTTTGAAGTAAGTTCTGAGAAAACTAAAAGCCTCTAGGGATTATATAATGTTCTTTTAACTATAAAGGCAATCATCCGTAGAAAGAGAACTTGTTTAATCATTAAATTGACATATTCTTGATTTTGGTTTTGTTGTTGGCTTTGCATAAAGTACTTAAATGTTTTTTTTTTTAGTTTTGTAGAAGAGCAATTTTAAACTTTAAAGTTCATTTTGAAAAATTTACTTAAATTCTAATATGAGAGGGGCTTAAGGCACAAGGCGTAAAAGTGCCTTTTTCTAAAATTGAGTTTACATATGGAATTATAGGTGAAGTTCGGAGAAGTTGTTCAGAGCACAAGAGGTGAATGTAGGATTCTCTTCCGGACGCTAGATATGGTAAACAATTCAAGCACTTGACATTAAAATACCTGCTTCGCTTGGAGCACAAGCGAAACAACCGATTTTGTCTCATTATTTAACATAAGTCACTTGAACCCCTTGTGCTTTTAGCCCCTCATATGTAATATGTAATTATCACTTCTCTACTGTTATAGTTTTTTAAGTTTTTTGTTATTGCATATTGAAAAAAGAAAAAGTAATTTTACTACACCTTCCTCAAAAATCTTACAAAACAATTGGAACTTTGCCCACGTGTACTTTTGAACGTGAAGATCTCAATGTGCCATAAGCACATTTTACCTTTTTGCCACAGAACGAGAAAAGTTTAATGCATTTGTAAACTTATTAAATAGATATTAGGAATTGTGATTTGTTTTTTTGTTTAAATAAATTAAATATTTTGCATAGATTTGTATTGAGCGGGAATTCCAAAGAATTTTTAAAATAAATACCACTTTACCCGTAAATGTAAAATTCCGGGAAAAGAAAAACTCTAGTTCTCATAAATAGATCTGCCTTAAGTGTAGGAACTGATATCAAATTCTGCGAAAATAAATTTTTATAATCTTAAATCAAATGAAACCAATATTTTTGTGATTAGTTTTTAACTGAACAAAGCTTTAATATAAGTATAGAAATAAAACAACCAAATTTCGTTAGGATAAGTTTATATTCTATTGATAAGCACCAAATGGTGGGTTCATTTTTATACCCTTCAGCACAGATGGAAGGGGTATATTTCGTAAGTCCGTTTGTGAGTTCTTCTTTTGGGTCCTTATGAGTAGCGATGTCCTTTTAACGATGTCTGTTTGTGGACTAGGTTGTTTTATATTTATATAACCGTTAAACAATTAAAATTCAGCTTGATCGGTCCACAAATGGCTGCGATAAGAGAAAAAAAACAACGACTGCCTCTTACTTACCCATAAATCCCTTGTTGTTGAGTATTTGTTTCTTTGTATATCTGATATCATATAATGTAAAAGCATATTGTTTATCAACGTGGGCGGGATTGGAGAATGTGAACATGTATATATTTATGTATATCTTTATAACCTTCTGCTCTTATTACAGCGTGTTGAAGGGTTTATTAGATTCTGTATAGCCGATTGGAGTTCATATTTGTAAATAATTGCCTGGTTATCGGTGTCAAACGGAAATTTATTTATTAAAGAAAAATGTTTGGACCGGCGAATAGGAATTATAACGTCTATTAGCGTAATTTTTGGATTTATGTTCCAAGAATGGATTTAGTTTTAAAGTAAATTATCGTAAACTGCTTAATTTGACCAAAAACCGTAACTGTTGACTTTTTTCCAAAAAGTCAAAAAATAACTAAAATTATAAATATGTAAAATAACAGTTATTTTTGACTTTTTTGAAGAAGTAAAAAAATAAAAGTATTTTTAGGATTTTATTCCTTAGCTAATAACCATCACAACGCTATTCTCAAAAAACTTTTAGACAAATTCTTTCTGTCTGACTTTTTGAAATGAAATTTTGATAATAACTGTTATTGTCGATACCTGAATTTGACACAAACAAACATAATTATTAATTCAACTTACCGATCCATATTCTAATGTATATTCAACGGATATACATTCTCCCGGAAGTTTTCCCTTCTTCCTTACAGGAGCACAACCAATACCCAATTCTGATGCCAGCATCAGATTGAATAAAAAACCACGAGATTCTAAACCGACGATAACTTCAATATCATGGTGTTCTGTGCGTACATGTTCCAACAAAACTTCCTTTAAATACTTGCAAGCTTGGCCATCAGTTAAGGCTCCAAAAATGTCACTAAAATTAGAAATATATATGTACATACATATGTTTGTATTACAGATACTTTCGTATGTATGTTTGTATATTTCCATTTTACAACTTACCGAAAAATTATACCCTTTTTAGGAAAATCTGGATGAACTCCAACATGTCGATTAATATATTCCAGTTTTTCTTTAGTGTTCATTTTTTTTAATCACACGCGTTGATGGGTATTGTAAAATGATTAAAAACGGTTTGTTCTAATTATTGTATTTCACTACTTTATAAATTAAGAGTAAAATTTAAAGTGATGAAGAGATAATAGAGGAAGTATTTATTATTTACATATGCGTACATATATCAAATTTATTAATTTAATTTCTTATTTACAAAACACAGGCTATATACACAAATATATACAAAAACTGATAACAGTTTTTGACATTTACCACCCAGTCTACAACAGGCATGAAATGCTTAACACTATAACACTAATATGATGTTATGCTATGTTCATACGATGATATAAACCACTGGTTTCGCTCTCTGATACTAGATTGCCAAACATGCTGTTCATACGATTCATTCTTATTTCATTTTATTTTTTTTTTGTGTTGTTAGTGTGATTTTTTTTTAGAGATAAAAAAGTTAATAAAACTTAAAAATATATTATTTAATACTTTTATTAATTATATAATGTTAATTTTATCACTTTATTTTATTAAACATCAATTTGTATTTTGTTTTTTCTTTGTTTTGACTTTTTTGAGAGCTATTTCAGATAAAATAACGATAAATGTTATCGAAATTGGAGATGATAGTACATTTTTCCTGCTTCGCAGCCTGTTTCAAAATGAAACGACCTGTTTCGCTCTCAAAATTTTGTATGGGGAAACAAGTCGTTTCAATCATGTTTGGGGTGGATAACAGGAATAAGAGAGCGAAACACGAATATTGCTGTCCGTGTGAACATGGTATAAAGCTTCGTACAGACGATGGTCAGATCTTACAATATTGTAAGCAGGCGTTGCCAACAGCAATATTTTTCTGACAATGGTCCATTGTCAGATGCATTAATTTTGCACTTCTGCAAATACAAATGAGCTTACAATGTTCACACAGTTGTAAGACATTTTAGCCAAATTTAATGAAATTTAAGCAACGCTGCTTACCAATATTGTAAGATCTGACCATCGTCTGTACGAAGCTTTAGTGTTAAGAAGAGACTCATCACATGGGGTCTTCACCTGACAATTTTCTGTTATACCAAACATCAATGTCTATATAAAAAACTCTAATATTTTTGTCAGCGTTTTTTTATATGAAGTTTGACGTTTATTATGACAAAAATTGTCATGTTAAGACCCGATGTCATGTGTTGATGGATCCACATAGCAGAATAGCCTAATCTTATGTGATCCATCAATCCATTAAAGTTGATTGCGGTAAAATATCACCATGTAAATTGGGGGCGTAGCAGTGCCCTATAGAGCACAAGACCAGGGAACATTAGTTGAAACATGTATTACCACCCATGTTGAAACTTAAATAGAAACATAAGTACTGCGTGTATTTCTTATGGGAAAATTCCAACATCTTCGCAAATTGATGTTAAATGTTGACAAGTGTGAAAATGCTATTATAAATGATGAAACATTGTGTTTGGAAACATTAAATATGTCCGCTTTTACAATGTTGAAATTGAAAGGCAGACATTTTTCTTTTTCTTTTTGAACATACCTAACATAGCGTTTACATTTGCCAGTACTGGCAAGACAGTAGCAATTCATTCAAACTTTTTCACTAATACATAAACACTTTTACAGCTATTTTGTTTTTGCATTGTTTTGCCAACTAATATGTATATGCTTACTGTCTTGCCAGTACTGGCAAATGTAAACGCTGTGTGAAACCTTTCACAATCGTGAAATTAATAGACAGACAAACAAATTTTTCTTTTCCTTTTTCCAGGCATTGATACTAAAATTACATTGGTGTGAGAAAAATTATATGCAGCAACAACATGAAGACAGTTGGAAAAGAACAGTGGAAAAGAAACACGAAAATGTCTAGTGCAGATAATTATTACTACACACTTTACCTCTTCAACCCCTTGCCATCAAACTTCGTCTGTCTGCCTTTCAATTCCCACTTAAAAGGACAATATCAAAAAATTTTGAGGTTTGAGCAACCAAAAAGTTAACACGAATTTCAACCAGAAACATAACTACACACGTATTAAATCGTGAAACATGCTAATGTTTCAACTAATGTTGCCTCGTCTGTGAGCAGCATTATTGAAAACTGTTCCCGTCAGGGCTGCCAGGTTTGTTACTATTGTACTTTTTGGATACTATTAAGCGGCCAAAACACTTGCAATATTATTGTATATGCTATTCGTCATATTTTTTCCATTTTGTCCTATATTATGCAATAAGTCGCACAATGGTTTCATTCATTCAATAAAAAGGTGAACATAACCTAAAGGAATAACATACACAGCATTTTACAATTTTGCCCACACATCTTACTTTCTTTTTGCTCTCAAATAAAAATCAAAAGTCTTTTGATTGTTTCCAATATATTATGCCACCTTCGTAAAATATATACGTAAAATTTAGAAATTTTATTGCAAGTGTATGAGCCACTTTAAAGAGAGTAGATATTGCCCTCAACCCCAGTATTTACTCTCGGTAGTTAGTAGTAACCGTAGTTAGTCGTACTTAGCCAACTACCATTTGGAAGCCGACTGAATGCAAACCAGTATTTAACCAGTAGTTAGCCGTGTTCAGCCGACTGCCGGTGCCTCCGAATTCCATTCGGTAGCCGACTGAATACAAACCAGTATTTAACCAGTAGTTCGTCGTATTAAGTCGACTGCCGGTGCCTCCGAATTCCATTCGGTAGCCAACTAAATACAAGCCCGTATTTTTACCAGTAATTAGTCATGTTCAGCCGACTGCCGGTGCCTCCGATTTCCATTCGGTAGCCGACTGAATACAAACCAGTAGTGAATACGAACCACCACTCAACCCGTAGTTAGTCGTATTCAGCCGACTGCCGGTGCCTTCGAATTACATTCGGTAGCCGACTGAATACAAACCAGTAGTGAATACGAACCACCACCCAACCCGTAGTTAGTCGTATTCAGCCGACTGCCGGTGCCTCCGAATTACATTCGGTAGCCGACTGAAGACAAACCGTTTTTATCCGAACCTGATCCCGAATCCCGGGATTTTTCGGGATTGACAAATACGGAGGATTTTTAATATATCAACTTTTGTGTACAAAAATGTTTGTTTTTATTGAATTTTTATAGTCTATGCAAAAAAAAAATTATTAAAAATTATATTTCAGTTGTATTTTTTATTTTTATAATTCTTATTTTTCTTTTTTAAAAATATATGTTAAATATATACCTTTTGAAAATTCATAAATAAATAAAATGTGTTGTTTATTTAAAAAAAAAATCTCGAAACCCCGGGATTTTCTGAAATCAATCCCGATTGGCATCACTAGTTACGACATAATGTAGAAGAAAAAAATTATATCATGTAACAGCAAAATGTATTACGTAAAACGACCCATACACTTGCAATATATTGTTGTACATGATATTCGCCATATTATTTCCATTTTGTCCTATATTATGCAATAAGTCGCAAAATGGTTTCAATTATTCAATAAAAAGGTGATCATAACCTATAGGAATAACATAAACAGCATTGGCCGACACATTTCACTTTCTTTTCGTTGTGCAATAAGAAGCAAAAGCCATTTGTTTCTTGCGGGAATTTTATGGTATGCCACACATACACATTTTTTCCTCTTGCTTTGTATGCAAAAATTTGTCTTATTCGACTGGAAATCACGCTGTAAAATTTCGTGAAGATCCGTCCATAATTTACTCTAGCCCCCATATAAGCCCCACTCCCGGAAAACAGCTTAGTACGGCTTAAACCATAATTAAAAATGCTATCATAACAATTTTGGTTCGTCACAGTTTCATAGGACTGGAAATGACACTGTGAAATTTCGCGAAGATCGGTCCATGATTTACCCTAGGCCCCATATAAACCCTACTCCCGGAAAACAGTTTAGTACCCCTAAAAGAGTAAAAAAATAATGTTATTATAACAAAATTTGGTACATCACAGTTTTATAGGCTTAGAAATAAGACTATCAATTTTCGTAAAGATCGGTCCATAATTAACTATAGGCCCCATATAAACCCTACTCCCGGAAAACAGTTTAGTACGAATAAAACCGTAAAAATAATGCTATCAAAATAGAAATTGGTTCATCAGAGATGTATAGGACTAGCAAGGACCCTGTTATATTTCGTGAAGATCGGTCAATAATTCACCATAGGCCCCATTTAAGCCCCTCTTCCAAAAAACAGTTTATTACGCCTAAAACCATAATTAAAAATGCTATCACAACAAATTTTGGCTCGTCAAAGTTTTATAGGACTAGAAATGACAGTGTGATATTTCGTGAAGATCGATTCATTATTAACGCTAAGCCCCATATAAACCCTACTCCCGGAAAACACGTCTACGTCTAAAACCGTAATTACACGGCTGTCATAATAGAAATTTGTGCGTCACAGTTTTATAGGACAAGCAATGACACTGTGAAATTTCATGAAGATCGGTCCATAATTTACCTTTGGCACCATATAAACCCTACTCCTTGAAAACAGTTTTGTACGCCTTAAGCCGTAACAAATAATGCTATCATTATAGAAATTGGTACGTCACAGTTTTATAGGACTAGAAATGACGCAGTCAAATTTCGTGAAGATCGGTCCATAATTTACCTTAGGCCCTATATAAACCCTACTCCCTGAAAACAATTTAGTATGCCTAAAACCGTACAAGATAATGCTATTAGAATAAAATTTAATACTTCACAGTTTTATATAACTAGAATTCACACTAATAAATTACGTGATGATTGGTTGATAATTTATTATAGGCCTCATATAAAGCCCACTCTTGTAAAATATTTAAATACGCCTAAAACCGTAGCAGATATAGATATTGCGGTTAACTTTCTTCCAACTTAGCTTCACATGGCCAGAAAAAATGTTATGCAATTTTGTGATATACGGTCCATAATAAGCCTTGGATCCATTTTAAGTAGCCTTCTAAAATTCACTGCAAACGCATAAACTAATTTATCCGCTGTATTAAAATTTATGTTTTTTAATACCAGAAATCACTGCAGAATTTTGGGATGATTGGTTCATAGCTTACCATGGCTCCAATATAAATTCCCCTCCTAAAAATCATTTAAGTTCGGCTTAAACTATGACGAATCATGATATTTTACTCAAGCTAGTAAAAATTGCTAAAAAAAAATTCATAAAACTTTCTGATTGTCGCTCAATAATTTAGTACATGTCTAAACCGCAACCAATTTTAATGCAGATGTCTGTTTTTATACAGATAAATTAATAATAAATAGTCATCATATAGATATTACGCCTAAAACATTTGAACTGTCGGTGGAAGGTATCAAAGATTCGGCACAGCTGAATATAGCACTCTTACTTGTTTTGGTATACAATTTATATTAGACTTGAGTTTTTTTTTTGTTCAAAGTTTAAAAAATAAGTTGTATCGAATTTTCTAATTTGAGCAGGTTTTCCAATAATTTTTTTGAAAGGCGAAAATCATCTCCCATGTAGGGTTGAAACAATACCTCTAAGGTATCGATACTTTTACTCGATGTGGTATCGCTCGTAAAGTATCGATACCTACTTAGTATCGAAAAAATAGTATCGATACTTATTTGTATCGGTACTTGTATCGTTTGTATGATAAAAGAATAGAAAGCAGCATTTCAAAACTTTCTTAATAGTGTTTTAGTACTATACAATGAAATAAGAACTACGATATATTAGAATTTTTGTGCTAAATGAAAAGTGTAAAGATTGAGACCACTTTTAGTTACTACCTAGTACCAATTTCCTTTCGAAAAATCATTTTTATCTTAGGAAACAAAATTTCATAGAACGTTCAGGATAACAACCTTCATTCACCTTTTATTCCAGAAATCAACAATGTCACTATGTATTTATTTTAAATGTTAATATGTATTTTATTTTTAAAATGCCAAATATGGGCATTTTCGTCAAAAGGTCCACCGCGATCGAAAATTTAAACGTTATTAAAAGCTGATTATTTTACGATATTGTTATAGAGAAATATTTAGATTTTACTAATTTTTAACATTTACCCATGAATTTGTTCACTTAGATGAACAATCAGACTGCAAAGTTGTGCAAACGTAATTTTTATTTGTGAGAATGTTTTATAGTATGTTTTTTTAAATATTGTATTCCTTAAAAGAGGTGATATTTGATAAAAATTATTCCAAAAAAATTTTCTTTCATAGTCTGTAATCTAAGGAAGAGTTCAAAGAGAAATATGCTATTCGGATTAACGGTAAATTTTTTTTTGTTTTAATCATTATTCAGTTTAATTATTATGGAAAAAATTTCACGTTCGAAATGTCTCGTATCGACCCATATTTTTGCTTAAACAAATAATATACAGAAGATTCTGGAATCAAACCAAAGACATTTTAATGTTACATTGCTACGTAAAATTCTGAAAGTAGTTTGACTAAAAAATTGTGCCAGGTTTCGCTGAATTGCGCCTTTTTATACATGGCCATAAAAACTACTTCTATTTTTTTCACGTTCGAACCGCTACTTCTTTTGCCATTATCTTTGACCTAGAATCGCGCCCTCCATAAACTTAAGCATGGATAACAGTGCTTTCTTAGTGCTTTAATTTAAGGGTTAAAAGAACGTAAAAATATTTGTTGTTTAAGATGTTATTGCATTTTTGATGCGTACGACCGTTACGTTCAACACTTTAGATTTACCCATACATATATAATAAAGGGTAGTAAAACAATAATCCACGATGTTAATTGTGAGTCACTCCTTAACGACAAGTTTTTTGCGCAACTTAAATTGATCTTTCTTTGTTTCAGTATTTGACTACTTCTTACATTGAGAGGTACACAATTGTGCAGCGCGTTAAGATTGTTAAAGCCTTTTACGAAAATGGGCGTTCAATCAAAATGCATTTCGTGCACATCGTGATTTTATTGGTCAGCATAATCGGCCAAATGTTTCCACAATCTGGAGAATTGTCAAATTTCAGAAAACCGGGTCTGTAGGAAATGGGAAAACATATGCACATGCTGCCCCGTTAGTTCTGCGGCTGGCGGCGTTATCGGGCCTTACTTCTTCGAAAATGAGGTCGGCCAAGCAATTACTGGGAATGGTGTTCGCTATCGCAAGATGATAACGGACTTTCTATAGCCAGAATTTGAGGAAATGGACCTAGACGATATGTAGTTTATAGGTGTTTAAAAGGGATGCCAAACGGGACCAGGTTTTTTGAAACCCGGGATTCGGGATTTTTAATTCAAAAAAACAGGATCCCGGGACGAATCGGGGTTTTTCGGGATTTCATATATAAAAGCCAATTTGTAAAAATCATATACATAATTATAATTGATTGTTTATGTGTAAGTATTAAAACAAATTAATTCATGAAGAAAATTAAACTTATAACAAAATAAAACAGTTCAATTTATTCTTTTAAAGTAATATGGAAGTCTTATGTATTAAAACTTATATTGTAAAAAGCTTCTAAAGCAACTTAATGACGTCTGATAATACTATGCTAGTTGAAAAAACAGACAAGCCAGGCACATGGCGTTTTAACATAATTCGGGTGGTGCCCGCCGTTTTTTTTTTAGGTTGGCTCTGGATTTCGAGATATACCGTTATTTCGAAAATGGAGGAGGTTACACAGCATATGTTCGCGTAACTCAAAAACGCTATAAAATAACTTCTTTCTAATTGAGGTCGGTAGTACATCATATACCAGAAGGGGCGGCTCCTGGGCATTTATGAGTCTTTTTCTTCAATATATTTCTAGTCTGAATTGAACATTTTGTATGGGAGCCCCCTTAAGAAATAGAGATAGCGGGCAGGTATGTTAGAAATAAAAGGTTGGGTTGAAAAATAAAGTGGGGTCGGTCATACATTTGACCCATCTAGGGTCACAATTAGGTTAAAACGCCAGGTGCCCAGCTTGTCTCAAAAAAAGTGTAAATTTTTTGGACAGTGTAATTGATACCTTATTTTATTACGAACATATGCTGCCGACTAAACCAATGTTCGCATTCAACACTTCTGGGTATCGTAAATAAATAGCTACATGTATGCTATATGACAATATTTAATTTTTTTTATTTCAAATATAAATGCAAGTATTAATTTAATAAAATAAACTTAAACAAATATGTGTCCAAAGACCTTCGGTAGAACCCCCTACAGTTTTTAACACCTTTTTGCACAACTTGCATTTTGCGTGCGCAGTTCTATTATCATTAACTTAGAAAAAAGACCACACCTCTTGATTTTGTTTTCGTGGTACAAAATGCATTGCATGTAACATTTATTCACTTGTGACTTTTTTACAACCAGTTAAAAATTCGGTTCATGGTCAGTATGATTTATATTAAATTTTTGAATTTTTACTAAGCCCAAAATCTCGGGATTCGGGACTTTAATTTTTAGAATAGTCCCGGGATTTCGGAATCGGCATTCCTAGTGTTTGCTGGTCAAACGGTTTCTTGATACCGTTACTGCTGCTCCAGCTTTGGTAAATAATCAAAATTTAAGATTAATTTCAATACCAAAGTGAAAAGATTACTTTTGACCGATACCAAGTATTTTTTCACCGATACTACTTGGTACTCGGTTGCTAAGTATCGATTACAAAAATACTTGGTACTTATATAAAAGTATCGAATATGTACTTGTATTTACTCGTATCGTTTCATCCCTACTCCCATGTTGAAAAAAAGAACATGAGTGTGCAGTGATGCCAACTTAGTGCTTTTGGCACATGGTGCTTTTTGATGCCTCAAAACGCCAAAATTTTATCTTACTTGTTGGCCACACGATCAAGTTTTGCCTTTCAATTCCATTCAATTTGCAATACACTCTCACTTTTTTACTAAAGGTAGAACTACATAACACGCGTAAAGGAGCATATAGACGACATGTATTTGTCATCTGACATGTCAAATTTCCCACTGCAAAACACATACATGTCGTGTGTTACCTTTTTAACTTTGCTTCTGTAAAAGTCAGACGCAAAGTCATCTGACAAAATTTCAATTAGAGCGTGCTCTATTTTCTTCTTACAAACCATCTGACATCAGAAATCTATGCCGGGAAGAAACTGGCAGCGGCGTCAATGTATGATCATCTCACCATAAATTACAATAAATACATAAAAACCGTTTAATTATAAAATTCTAAATTATTATCTTTAAAAAAAATAAAAAAATTTAAGATGGCTAAGTTATTTTACGGCGCAAATAAATATTTTCGTGGCGGCAGCAAGCTATTTTGAAACCGAGAACTACTTTGGTTTCTGCAATAACAATGCGAAAAAAACAGAGACAATGTCAGAAGCAAATTACATGTACGTTTGTGACCGAATATTATAAACCTTATGTAAAACAGCAATTTTGACAGACATGAACAATTACATGTGACTTGAAAATTTGACATGTCAGATGACAAATACATGTCGTGTACGGGCGCCTTTAGTGCGCGCGCGCTCTGTCGTCTTCTGTCAAAAAAAGTTAAACTAGTGTATTTTCATAGAAAAAGCTACATGCAAAATATTTTGACGCGTTTGCGCCAGAAAGTTGGTTAACTTTGAACTTTTTGACGCGTTGTGTATTTTTTACAAGTAATCAGCTGACAATAAAAAGAATAATTTAACAAATTTGTGAATCATGGAAGAAAAACTTATTGAAGAGCTTAAAAAACATTCAATATTTATATAAAAAGAATAAATTCAATAAAATAACAAAATCTTAAAATACTCTCGAACACGTTTTTAATGCACAAATAAGTAAACAAATAAAAAACAGCTGACAGGAATGGCTTTTGTAACGCGTGTTGTGTAACTTGCAATTTTGTACGCGCTAAAGTTTTTAAACGCCTTAACACACTCACACTTTTTAAATTGATCACGAGATTGCTTTCAATTTCACCTTTCCATCTGTTTGGCAATTTAACTTTCAATTTAACAGCTGATTACATGTTTGTCTTTATAAATTGTTTTCCTAATGACATCTTGAAAGTAAATTGCTTACAAATTGAGTGCAGTCTACGTCACAGCTTTAAATTTTTGTAAATTTTGACAACCAGTATATGTAAAAGACTATCAAGAACAAATTGATCGTGTGGCAGCAGGGTTAGTGCCAAACTAAGAAAAAGCACTTACTTGGTGCTTTTTAAATTTTTTGTTAGTGCCTTTAGTGCTTTTTTAATTTTTATTTTTTTTCTTCAAATTTTAAAACTTCGATTATACAGAGGATGATTAAGATGAGATTTGCTATTTGGGGTATAATTTTAGGAAGGCCTGTAAAGATTTTAAGATTTCAAATGATTAAAGAAAGTTGTATCCGTTTTACCAATAACCTTATTTACGAAGTTGGAGCTAGCAAATTACAAAACGTTGCACTATTTAGGGTTGACAACATATTAAGTAATCGTATTAAAAACGATGTATTTGTTTTAGGTAAACTTTTTTTTAAGAAGATGACACTGTTTCAAAAATAGAAAATGGCTTGGAAAATATTAGGAATTGTGAATGGAAAAATAAATAACGAAGATATCTTTTTTTGGATAGAAGTCAGCGATTTTAATAGTCCAATTTAGCATTAAGAATTTTAAGTTTTCCATACTCTAATGCGGGCATTGAAAGAATATTTAGTTCGATGAACTACAGTAAATCCAAAATCGGAAACTGATTATCCTTAAACTCTGTTAACTCAATTCTTCACGTTATATGTGGACTTCGTCGACATAATTCATGATGTAATGATAACACTCAACCATCAAATGTCTGCAGAGATCTTTTTTCCAATGAAACATAGTTAAAATCAAATCAAAATCAAATGTATATATACAAATGTAAATACATATATTTATTATTTAATTTTAAATGAAATGGGACCATCAATCAAGCCTTTTTTAAAATATTGGAGGTATATAATATTCGGCACAGCCGAATGCAACTTATTTTGTGTTTAATTAAATTTTAAAAATGGCTTAGTGCTTTTTACGCTTTTTTTTTCCTCGAAATGGTGCTTTTTAGTGCTTTTTCAAATTTTAAAGTGTTTTTTGCTCTCAAAAAGTTGGCATCACTGTGAGTGTGTGCATGGTTTGAGCCCCATACACGGTTCAATTCAGTTGTCAACTAAGTCCTTTAACTCAGTTGATAGCTTCATCAACTGAATTGAAAGATTTTAAATTTATTTTAAAATTTAATGAATAAAAGACAATTTTTAAAATACTTAACTACAAAAATTAATTTTGACAGCTGATCAAGAGACTTGAGCATACACAATACAATCGAATTAAAAGACTTAGCCCCCTTTCACACTCGGCAAGCTACTTGCCGACAACAACAAAGTCTGTAAGAAAAAAAAATTGTACAGACTTTGTTGTTGTCGGCAAGTAACTTGCGCAAGTATCTTGCCGAGTGTGAAAGGGGGCTTAGTAGTCAACGTGAAAAATTAAAATTTTTTGATTTTTCTTCAACCAACTCGACAACCGTCAAACTAATCAATTGATTAAGCCATACACGCTTTGATTTGGACAACAACCGACTCAGTTGACTATTGGATTGAATCGTGTATGGGCTGATTTAGTTCTCTCATATTCGGGTATATGATGTTGCCATAAGTTTACATGCACTAAGTTTCAGGGATGGAAAGTAGTTTTATTTTTATATATTATCCAAGTCGTTAAAACAAGTTTTATATTAAGACCTCAGAAAATAAGGTTGATAAATAGTTAGAACGTATAAACGCGCTATTTTTAGCGCACTTAATTGAATTCAAATTTAAGTCGATGCATATCTTAGAATAAATCTAATATTGAATTGAAAAAGAATTGGTTTGGCGCATATGCCAAAAAGTCGGAGTGGAGAAAAACGACAGAGAAAATTGCCATGAAGATTTCTCAAAATGTACCCGATAGATTTTTTTTATTTTTTTACCACTGCTTCCGGTATATGTTTTTAAGAAAAGTTAAAATTTTTGCGCACTTTCATGAATTAAGTTAGAATTTAATAGTATTTTTTTGAAAATGAAAAATATTGTTTTGTGCCGCATACGCATAAAAAAGTGGCTTTTTGTGCTGCATACGTATACTTAATGCGTGAGTGACTGACTCATTCATTATCGTACTGCCTAAACGCCTGAGGCTAAAGATTTGAAATTTTGGACCGGAGGTGGATCTCTCCCCAAATCGATCCACTAAGACGGGATTTTTAAAAAATCTAATGTTTAGGGGGTAAAAGAGGGTAATTTCGGAAACCTTTTATCTCCAAAACTAAAAAAGATACAAAAAAACTGTAATACATATCGTTGTTCTTTTGAAAAATAAGTCGACAGGTGTGTGGTACTTTTTTGAAATTCGGCTCTTTTAGGGTAAAACCTGAATTTTGGTACGTTTTTGTCAGCCCATCTATCTTTTGATCCAATAAACCTAGAAATAAAGTTTATACCACATTCGAAACTTATCAAAAAAATACGAATACAAGATTGGTACTTTTTCGAAATTCGAACGTTTAAGGGGTGAAAATCGTAACTATTTATGGTACTTTTTTACAAAACATTTTGGATTTTGCAATTTTTGATACTAAAATGGGGGAAAAATAGTACCAAATTGGGAAATTTAATATTTTTCTTCAGCTTTTTGGTTCTACAACTGGTATTTTTTAATTATCGTTAATATTTGACCTCAAAACATAAAATTCAACATGCAATGTCCTGAATGAATGAATGCTTTATGTCTCAGAAACCACAAACAATTTCGCGAAACAGATTTTGGATGCAAAAAGGGGTTATTCAAAATATATATACCCCATACCTAACTCAATTTTTTTGAAAATGGTCGGTAGGTCAAACCAATTCTGAGCTGACGATATGTTTTTAAATTTCATTCAGGTTCAAAAAGTAGAAACTTACAACTATTAAAAAGATGATAAATTGTATTAAACTGTTTGAACATTTTTTTTCTATTTTTCTTATTTGTGTTGAGTGACATATAATTTATCATTTTTGTTTTAAAATAAACTATCACACTGAAAGATCTCTCAACTTATGCATTTAGTGATTTATATTTTTATTGACTTTAAAATAACAAAAATTCATTAAATTTTACAAGTAAAAATGTAATATTTGGCTTTGCCGAATCTTATTTTCCTTCACTATAATTGGTTAAGAACGGAAGCTTATATATGTTAACTGTTTAAACCCATCTCTGCCCGGGGTCATACCATTATGGACTTTTATATTTTTCGTCCCATTATATACAAAATATTCTTATTAGTTTTGCCGCCTTATTTACTTTAGAATTATATCAGTAGGGCCCAGACTTTAATGCAGTTAAAATCTCGTTTGATGCGCATAAAATATGCACTACAATTAGAAAAATATGCGTTAAAAAATTTAAAAATATGCACTTGAATTTTTTTTCAACATATGTATTTATAAAAAAAAAATAAAGTATCATAAACGTGAAGCACAATATCCAGTGTCTTCGTAAATTTATTTTTAAGTCTAATATTACAAATTTATGGTGCACCTGCGGTGATGCCAACTTTTTGAGAGCAAAAAGCACTTAACAAATTTAAAAAAAACACTAAAAAGCACTATTACGAGCAAAAAAAAACGTAAAAAAGCACTAATCCATTTTTACAATTTAATTAAACACAAAACAAGTTGCATTCGGCTGTGCCGAATATTATATACCTCCAAAATTAAAATTAAATTTGTATATAAACATTTTTTAATGTATTATTATAAATAATATCATCCAAATCATTTGGAGTTTAAATTGGCAATAAAACCGTTTTAAAGTAATACAGTGCGAGCTCGATTTTGGTAATTCGAAAAAAACTGGCCTGTTGCAATCACCGAAAATTTGCAATGACCACCCATTGCTTATAAAACTTAATGACAGCATATATTTTAACAAACATCCTTATATTATATCGTTTAAATCTAAACGAAAATCTAAAATCTAAATTAAAATCGTGCAATGTTTAATAAAACAATTGGCTTATGATATTATCCAATTATTTTAACATGTGTACGCTTCTGAATAAAGAACACACACAAGGTGTAAAATAGAAAAACATGTATGTTTGCATTCTGATATTTAGTCAAACTGTTTTTCAATAGCACTAGAGGTAGAAGTGCACAACACGTGGAAAACTAAAGCGCATGAAAAATGGCTCGTTATAAAATTAATTTCTGTCAGCTATTTTTAATTTGTTTGTTGCACGATGATGAATCAGTCACTTAACTTAGTCATACATTTTATTCAATATTTGCGTCCTATGGGGGTACTGCTCCCCTGCCCCTATCGACGAAATAAGTAGTCTATTTATTGTTGTAGTTGTTTCTTTGGCCAGAGTGATGAATTTATGAATATTATTTTTGTCAAGCTAATAGGGCCTAAATTTCTTCAATGTAAATAAACGTCGGGAACAAAATATTGTAATTAAAAATTGAATTTTATTTACATTGAAGAAATTTAGGCCCTATTAGCTTGACAAAAATAATATTCAGTAGTCTATTTAATTTTTGGGGCTCACAGGAAGCTTTTGTAAAAATGTATTTCTCCCCCTGCAACTACCACCTATATTTTTATTTTGAAAGGTGTACTTTACCACGGGTCCTTCAAAGCTTGAAGGATTCTGTCTTCAGATATGCGGTATTAAGGGTTTTCGTTCTATGGGAGGCACATCTCCTCCTCCGTCTTTTCCACCCATTTTTAATTTGAAATTTATTGTTAACCATAATAGTGGTCTTCACCACGTTTGAGGACACCCGCTATAATAGTTCTTCAGTTACGCGATATTTTATGTATTCATCCAATGGGGGGTATTGCTCCAACTGCGCTTACTCCCTTTATTTTTATTTCTAAAGGTGTAGTTTACCATAAGGGTGACTCCTATCAAGTTTGAACATCCTCACTACAACAGATTTTGATATATGCGATATTTAACATTGGCGTCCTATTGGGGTACCACTTCCCCTGCTATTATCCTCTGCCAAATTCGGTTCTCAGAAGATGCTACAGCAAAAAAATCAAGAAAATGTTTGCAGCGGCCTTTAATAAATGCAATTAGGCTTGCCAACCGTACTTTACCTAGCATTTACACATGCCACTGCCAGTTCGAAAAACTCAATACACTCACACTTTATTACTAATACACTCACATTTTTCGCAATGGCAGCTCCAGTGGCAGCAAAAATTGCATGCGAGTGGAAATTTGGCACTTGCATGCCACTAAATGTCAAAACGATAAGCAATGTTACCCTGTTAAAAATTTAATTCACATTTACTGGATTGTTGTCAAATTGTTATTGAAGTTTTAACTTAATAAAGAATTATTATGATTAATTTTTTAAAAACGCGCATAAATAAAAGCAAGTTTGTTAATAATAGAGCATTAATATCGTTAAAATAATGCTAATATAAATAAATGAAAAAATTTCCCAAAAAATGTGCCACTATGATTAACTCGGTAACTCTTCTTCGTTTTCTGGTACTTTTTTTTTAATTTGAGAAGTAAACAAATTTGCTCAATTTGACGCTTCTCCGACATTTTGAAAATGAACTCGCAGTGGCATGTGTAATCACAAAAGTTAATGGCATGAGATTCGACTATTTCGAACAAATTTTCTTTGATAATTGGGGTATTCACAAGGTGTGCTATCATGTTAAATTGTCATAATGTTCTAACATTTTACAATGGTTTAAAAATATTGTTGTTGCTTTGTAAACAAAAAGTGTCTTAAATTAATAGTACATTGCATGCTATGTTTATTGTGCTGTCGTAATTAATCCGAAGAGACCTGCGCTAAACGGCTGAGCCGATCCGCATTAGTTTTTGTAGCCGTCGCCGTTGATGGTATAGTTTTATCCGGCTAATATCCGAATATAACCTGCGGCTAGCAATTTTTGCAACAAAACACTTGCGGCGTCAAATTATATCGGCTTAGGACTCTGATGTTTGGTAAACAAACGAAATAAAATTTATTTGTGATTTGCGTCTAAACAATGGAAAATAGTCAGGTAAGATCTAATTTAATTTATTAATTCATGGATTAGAACTAAAAAATATTTTGATGGTAGGTAAACATTTATTTTTTATATCTGTTTTAAATCAGCTGATTTAAATTAAAAATAGCACACTAAATTATGAGGGGTTGTTCACAACAGTCATATTTCTTCATGTTATTATTTTAAGACTTATGACTTTATGACACCTTGTGAATCCCCCAAATATGTATACAACAGTGGCATGCCACTACTTGCATGTGTAAAGGCAGGGTTATAATAAAGTATTGCACGTTATTTCGAGTAATTGTACTCTATACTTTATGAGAAAAATAAAGTGCGCGGAAATACTTTATTTCACATGATTAGATTATCTAGAATTCAAAATAGATTCAGGTTATATTAGTCAGGGTTTTATTAGTCATAAAATTATAATACTTATTGTACAAGTTTTTTTTTTCAGAAAAACTAAAGAACAACTAATTGATATTAGTCAGGTCCATTTTTTGATGTTTTTTTTATATTGGCAGGACGATTTTTCGAAAAAAAAAAAAAAAATTATCAGACAGCACTATTCACTTGTTTGTTTTGTTTGAGTACAATAACTGCCTGTTTTTAAAAAACGAGTGCAAAACTCTTTCAAATTACTGCCTGGTTTTACATCGCGAGCACAAAAGTGACTCGTTTAACTAACATTTTAAACAAAATTTCAAGATTTCCATTCCTTAAGGTGGGCTCCCATACAAAAAGATTAATACAGGCTAGAAATATATTGAAGAAAACGTACCATAACAGCCAAGGAGCCGCACAGTGCTTTGGCCCATAGACATAAATCAAAAAAAAAAAACAAGTCTTATATTGTACTTAAAAATGTACAGATCGATAGATAACAAAATAATTAAAACGAATTTTGAAGAATTTTTAAGATTTAACTCTTTTTGGCGGCGCTAGAGGGCGCCAAAGTTTGAGAATTTATAGTAAAAATAGCCAAACAACTACTTGAATTTTACATGCTTTAGGAAAACTGTTGTAAAACTGTTGTTTTTTTAAGCACGAGATTGAAATTTTTTTCTGTAGTAGTTTACTATATTTAGAACTAACTGTAAAAAAATTTTATTGAATTATTTTCTCATAAGTGGTTTTTTATTGGTTTGAAAAATGCTTATTATTTACTTAAGCTCTAAAAATTTTCTAAATTTGATGGAATATTAAAAAAAAAAGAAAAATACCGTCTATGGGTTTTTTTCTGATTTCGAATACTTAAACTGTTTTCTAATAACTCCAAGAAAAACAATTGAAAAAATTTTACCACAACTTGAAAAAAAAAATGTTTTTTTAAATGGCTATTTTCATGATTTTTGCTCAAATTTTGATAGTTTTTAGGAGTTTAAAAGACAATTAACTACAAATAGCGTGAAATATTAATTCAAACTTATACCGTTCAATAAAAAACTACAAAAATCAAAATATGTATAAAAAATTTTTTGTGTTTGCCTGCATTTTACGGCATAAGAGGGTGCTGAAATCACAAATGCCCTTGGTTTTTTATTGTTTCAAGAAAATAATTGTAAAAAATTCATTTTCTGGATTACGAGATTAAAATTTTTTTCTGTAACACTTAACTATATTCTAAACCAACTATAAAATTATTATTTGCTTAAGCTCTAAAAATTTCCTAACTTTGATGGAATATTAAAAAAAAAAGAAAAATACCGTCTATGGGGTTTTTTCTGATTTCGAATATTTAGACTGTTTTCTAATAACTACAAGAAAAAAAAATTTTACCACAACTTGAAAAAAAATCTATTTAAAAAAAAATGCTATTTTCGTGATTTTCGCTCAAACTTTCATAGATTGAATTAGTTAAAAAAAAATAAACTAGGAACATAATAAGAAATATTAAGGTATAAAAGTGGCTTTATGTAATTATAATGAAACGTAACCAATAACTAAAATAAATTTCAGGGTGCTTGTCCGAAGAAGCATTGGAAGCCAACCACAAAATCGTGAGAAAACCCAGACTTTCCCATACGAGAAAAACGTCACGACGACACTCATAAAGATTTAATGACTCATTTAATACATTCCTCAGATCCGTTGTTATCTTCAAACAGGAATCCAAAGACTAAAAAAAATATATTTTTTTAAGAAGTTGAGAAAAATATACTGAGAGAAAATGTACCAGTTAAAGATGGCGAAACAAATGTTTCGTTGAGCGGCAATATTTTTTTGGAAGAATTCAGTACTGAAGATGATTTATTGTAATTAAAAAATATGAACATACATATGTAAATAATAAATAAATTAGGTTAAAGAAAATAAATTAGGAATATAATAAGAAATAATTCCAAATAATTCATTAGATCGGCTCAGAATCACTTTCTGAGTCGATCTAACGATGTCCGTCCGGCCGGCTGGCGGTCCATGCAACCTTGTGCATACAGATCGCAAATTCGGAGACAATTTGATGAAATTTGTCCCAGAGGCTCTGACTGGTACAAGGACCAAGCCTATTAAAAATGGAACGAATCGGTCCATAATTTTACAAAAGAGTTAAAACACGTCAAACCATCACGAAAATATGGCATTTTCGGCATCAGCACCTCCGATTTGAATGAAATTCAACACAAATGTTGAATGTTATTGGACTTTAACAAAACATAAATTTTCAGACCCCAGATTCTTTCGGCTTCCGAAATATGACGTCATAAAAGATGAGAAAAATGTGAAAAAAACTCAAAAGTCTCCTTACAAAAGGGGATAGAACTCTTGAACTACGCAAGATAATTTAGTTTTATTGGTATCGTTTTAAAGGTGAAAGTGCACCCTTTAAAATCATATGCATATTGTGTTTTTCTAAGAAAAGGTCAAAGCTCAATTATTGGGGTCTTGAGTTCAAAGCTCTATATCTAGAAAAGTATATTTTTTAAAATTCTTAAAAAAATATATGTTAAGTATTATACCCTCTTCAACATTTGCAGAAAATTTAAAGGTGGAGACTCGATTGGTGTCAGAGTTATATACGAGAACGGGATTCTAAGTATGTTTTGTGTTCAAAAACCCCTTGTTGTTGTTGTATTTTAATTATTTTTTTCAGTATATCTGGAGATCGGCAAGAGCCAAAGTTTCCAAATTTAGTACACAAATTTTAGTTATCAATACACACCATCCCACAAAATGTGGGTGGGACTGGAGAAGTGGGCGTGGTACCTCCCGTACAAAAAATATCAAAAAATTTTTGTATCTGAACCGATTTTTCCGAGTTTTTTAGAGAATATTTCCTACTAAAGATTTCCGATCTTTTGATATATACGGCGTAACCATGGATCATATGACAGTCCAAAGATTCAGGTTTTTATACAATTTTTGATATTTCTTGTACGGGCGGTACCACGCCCACTTCCCCAATCCCGACCACATTTTGTGGGATGGTGTGTATTGATACCTAAAAACATATATATCTAACAAATATCAATTTCCATACCAAATTTTATTACGATTGGATAATTTTTGAAAGTGTTATAGCATTTTTAAGAAAAAGTATATATGGCAGGACCTTGAGTCCTTGTTCAGATTTAAATGAAAATTTGCACACACGTTGCTAGTTGTGTGTGTATTAGCCTGACCATTTTTTGTAGTTTTGTGGGCATTATTGAAGCTAAAATTACATTTTTCCATTTCAGGCCACATTTGAGGTAGGCGTGTCCTTGAACCGATTTCTCCAAAAATTCATATTTTTCTTAACTAAGCTATTTTATGCTAGTGTACGAAATTTCAAAAATTTCTGACAACTCCTTCTATTTATGTCCCTTCGTTATATGTGGACAAAGCACTGTGAGCCGCCTTAACAATTTCTCGAGACATACTTGTCCCTTATCACCACTTGTTAAGGCGGCTCCCATGCAAATATTGCGTTTTTTGAAATTTTGAAATTAATTAAAATTTTTCGACTTTTGTGAATAAAATCAAAAGTTGCTAACAGATTTTATTCATTTATAGATTTTTATACCCACACCACAATAGTGGAGAGGGTATTATGCATTTGTGCTGATGTGTGTAACGCCTTAAAATAGTGCTTATAGACCCACCTTAAAGTATACCGATCTACTCAGAATCACTTTCTGAGTCGAACTAACGATGTCCGTCCGGCTGGCTGGCTGGCTGGCTGTCCATGTAACATTGTGCGCGAAGTACAGGAGGCTTATTCTGAATTGCGATGCGAAAATCAATGCGATGCGCAAATGAAATGCGATGCGAAAGAAAATTGGTATTCTGTAAGACTTTCGCAATCGCATTCGCAATTTATTTCAAATTGTGGCAACGCTGCTCAAATATACGTCAGTGTCAATAAACATCAATTTAAAAATAAATAAATTGTGTTTCGCTGTGAAAATTGTTTAAATAATTTATTTAGGACATTCTGTAATAAAAAAAATAATGAAAATGGATTTTGTGGCACTGTGGTTCGACGACGAAGAAAATGAAAATGTTTTGTGTGTACTTTAAAATCGGCCCAATCCTATTAAAATTTAAGTTAAAGTCAAATATTTTTGAACTGGTTTATATATTTCATACTTTTTCCATCCTGCAGCTTCTCTAATAGGTGGTCCATTGATATTTAGTTCTTCAGTTAACGTTTGCCACAAAGTATTTGCCGACTGATGTGCTTTTGGCTGTGCTTATTCATATACAGCCCAATTATGAATAAAAATTCCCGGAGAGTTTTCTCCATTTTCCCATTTTCCTATGTTAATTCAATTGTAAAAATGGGAAAAGGGAAAAAACTCCCGGGGAATTTTTATTCATAATTGGGCTGATATTCTATCATTATTTCAAATTGACGCGGTTTTGTGGTTTTATTGCTTGCTTCCCTGAATTAAATAATAAATATATGATGAATAAATAAATAAAATATTATCTTTCACTAACATGTTTGTACTTTGCGAATGCTATTTTGTTGTCGAATAAATTTTGCGAATTTGACATTTGTTTTCGCAATGTAGAATACCGACTTGTCACCTTTTCGCATTTGAAATGCGATTAAAAAAAAAACTTTGCGAATCGCAATACAGAATAGCAATTGTTCGCATGTATACATTTTCGCATCGCATTGATTTTCGCATCGCAATTCAGAATAAGCCTCCAGGTCGCAATTTTGGAGATAATTTGATAAAATTTGGGTCATAGGTTCTTATTGGCACAAGGACCAAGCCTATTGAAAATGGGCCAAATCGTAGGGCCACGAGGGAAGATAGGGGAAATTTCTTCCTCTCAGAAACTATCAAACCGATTTTAATGAAATTTAAAACATAGATAGAACCATATCTATATGGACACAAAATGTATAAATTTAAAAAAAAAATCGGACTACGAGGGGAGATGGGGGCAATTTCTGCCTCTCAAACCGATTGTAATGAAAGTTAAATCATAGAAAGATCCATATCTATAGGGACACATTAGCTATACAGTGTTTAAAAAATATGACCACAAGGGGAGGCAGGGGGCAATTTCTGCCTCTCACAAACTTTCAAACCGATTTTCATGAAGTTTATAAACATAGATACATCCATATTTACATGGACACATAAGCATGATGTGTTTTTAAAAACTGTGGGGTAGGGTATCATATGGGTGGGCTTGACCGACTATACTTTCTTACTTGTTTTGTTTGTTTTTTATATGTCTGGAAAAAAATTAGAAGCATAGCTGTAATTATACCCTTCACCTCAGGTGGAAAGTTTGTCATTCCGTTTGGAATTTCTACAATATTGATCTAAGACCCTATAAAGTATATATATTCTGGGTCCTTATGAGGAGAGAACTTGATTTAACCATGTCCGTCCGTCTGTTCGTCTGTCCGTCCGTCCGTCTGTCCGTCTTACGTTTGATATGTGTTTTCCGGAGACTCCAGACATGATAGCTGTTAGGTTGTTTTACGTTTATGTCACATATAGTCCACCATTTCGTGCTATTGAAATTCAGCAAGTTCGGTTCACAAATGGCTGAGATATGACAAAAAAAACACGACTGCCTCTAATTTTTTCCAAAAATCCCTTGTTGTTGTATTTTTATTGCTTTTTTCTGTATATCTGGAGAACGGCAAGAGCCAAAGTTTCCAAATTAGATGCAAACATTCAAGTTATAAATACACACTAACCCACAAAATGTGGGCGGGGTTGGAGAAGTGGGCGTGGTACCTCCCATACAAAAAATTTCAAAAATTGTATAATAACCAGAATTTTTTGACTGTAATATGATCTATGGTTACGCCTTATATATCAAAAGATCGGAAATTTTTAGTAGAAAATATTTTCTAAAAAACTCGAGAAAATCGGTTCAGATGCGAAAAAGTTATGAGCAAAATATTAATTTTTTTTTTAAAAATACCCATTTTCGGGAACCATAGATCTTGCCGAGTCCAAATTTTATAACCCAACTAACTGGCAAATTTCTTCTTAAACACGTCGGTATATAAATCTGTCCAATCGGTTAAAAAATGGCTGAGTTATAAAAGAAAACAAACAAACACACATACATACATGGCACAAACTATTTTGGTGAATATATTTCAACATTTTTCATTTTTCGAATTTATTCTATGAGCTAAATTTCAGTTTTTACATTTTACCTTAGCCTTCCGTTGGAAAGCAATGAGGTATATTGATTGTACAGAAAAATTTACAATTATTAGACACCAGCAGAATGTAATGCATTTTCTGGCCCGCTACGGCCGTCGTCAGCATTCTTTGTGTCTCACTGGATAGTGTTACTTTATAAATTGAATGTATTTAACTCAACTATTTTAACAAATAGAAACTGGGAATTATTTCCTTCAGAAGGTAACTTTATATTATATTCAACATTTTTAATTTTTCGAATTTATTCTATGAGCTAAATTTCAGTTATGTATTTTATAAAGCATTTTTGTAATAGTTCTATTCCTACAATTTTTCAGAAATGACTTTATACACTAAGAGACTATTATATTGTATTTTCTTTTTACATTTTACCTTAGCCTTCCGTTGGAAAGCAATGAGGTATATTGAATGTACAGAAAAATTTACAATTATTAGACATTCAATTTATAAAGTAACACTATCCAGTGAGACACAAAGAATGCTGACGACGGCCGTAGCGGGCCAGAAAATGCATTACATTCTGCTGGTGTCTAATAATTGTAAATTTTTCTGTACATTCAATATACCTCATTGCTTTCCAACGGAAGGCTAAGGTAAAATGTTAAAAGAAAATACAATATAATAGTCTGGTAGTGTATAAAGTCATTTCTGAAAAATTGTAGGAATAGAACTATTACAAAAAAGCTTTATAAAATACATAACTGAAATTTAGCTCATAGAATAAATTCGAAAAATGAAAAATTTTGAATATAATATAAAGGTACCTTCGGAAGGATATAATTCCCAGTTTCTATTTGTGAATATATTTCCCAACTTTGCTATTGCGGTGAACAAAAACATCAAAAGGAATTACAACTCAACTTTGTTGAATTTTGTGAACAGTAAACGTGCCATATTTAATTTTAATGATATTCGATTAAGGTTCCTTCATGGTTCAGTTGTCTAGAGGGTGTGTTAAGTTAGAAACTGAGAGTTCCCTGGTTCGAATCTTGGTTTTTTAAAAAGAAAAATTCTTTTTTTTAATATGTTTATTTTTTTTTATGTTCTAAATACGATTTCAAAAAAATATTTACCAGTTTTCGCTTTTTAAATTTTATTTATAATGAAGTTTTAAGTATTGTAAATATGTATGTATATGTTAAAATTATTTAGTTTTTGTCTAGTTGCTCTGTATTCTGCTCGCACAATGGCACAGCCGAATATAGCACTCTTACTTGTTTTATATAGATTTTAAGCAAACAAAAATTTCGAAATGTTGCTAAAAAATTATTTTTGTTGCCGAAAAAAATTATGTTTCTAAAACGACTGCGCATGTTAGAATAAAATTTAACGTTTAAAGGAAATTTTATTGCGGATTTTCGTTTTTTTTAGTAATTTCAATAAACTGAACCGGTTTTTAACCGGTATTGGATTCAGCGTACCCGAATTAGGTTAAAGCGCCAGTTGTCCGTCTTGTGTAACAAAAAGTGTCAAATTCTAGCACAGTGTAATTGTTTGATAAAACTTGCGAAAAGCAATAAAAAAAACTTTTTAAATATAACAATAAAAAGAAATTAATTGTACTTTATATTTATACTGTGTACTTTTTATACCCTCCACCACAATTAGTTGTGAAGAGGGTATATTAAGTTTGTCATTCCGTGTGAAACTTTTTTATTATTCATCTCAGACCCCATAAAGTATATATATTCTGGGTCCTTGAGTAATTCTAAGTTGATTAAGCCATGTCCGCCTGTCTGTCCGTCTGTTGAAAACACGCTCACTTTCGAACAACTCAAAAGAAATAAACAAACTTGGTGCCACATTGCTTGTAGTTATCCTAAGCAATTTTGGATTAAAATCCAGCAAAATCGGTTCAGTAGGACCAGAGCTATGAATCAAAATGTGGAACCACCACCTAAAAAAATTGATAATTTTGTTACAAAAAATAACATAAATGCTGGAACAAGGCACGGAATGAGATACGATTTTGCAAAAATTTGTTTTATTTGACTGGAAATCACGCTGTTAAATTTCGTGAAGATCCGTCCATAGTTTACCCTAAGCCCCATATAATCACTACTCCCGGAAAACAGTTTAGTACGCCTAAGACCGTAAAAAATAACGCTAGCGTAACAAAATTTGGAACGTCACAGTTTTTTAGGACTAGAAATAACACTGTGAAATTTCGTGACGATCGGTTCATAATTTACCTTAGGCCCCATATAAATCCTACTACCGGATAACAGTTTAGTACACCTCAAACCATAATTAATAATGCTATCATTACAGAAATTGGTACGTCACAGTTTTAGAGGACTAGAAATGACGCTGTGAAATTTTGTGATGATCGGTCCAGAACTTACCCTACTACTGGAAAACAGTTTAGTCGCCTTATTATTAGTTTAAGATAATATTAACATCATCATGTCAGTGGAGGGTATCAAAGATTCGGCAGAGCCGAATATATCACTCTAACTTGTTTTTCTTAACCTTGAATAATCAATGTATTTTAATTGCAACAAAAAAAGTTGGGAACCCTAAATGCAATACTTAATATTGGCATCCTAAGGAGGGTACCACGTGATGTGTTAAAATTTCAGGAATATCGGTTCAGTAGCTTATCAGTATATAACCCAACAAAAAAAGATACAAAAATTTTTCATTTTTATATATAAAGATTTATTGCTCCCTCTGCACCTACCACCCCTTTATTTTTATTTTGAAAGGTGCAGTTTATCTTAAGAGGTTTGTCTTTAAATATTAGGGCTCTCCTCCTTGGCTTTAACAACGTTTGAAAAGTCTCGCTATAATAGTTCTTCATTTACGCGATATTTAATATATTCATCCCATGGGGGCTATTGCTCCTCCTGAGCCTACCCTCTCTTTTATTTTTAAAGGTGTAGTTTACCATAAGGGTGGCTCCTACCTAGTTTGAGCATTCTTACTATAACAGTTCTTAAGATATGCGATATTTAACATTGGCGTCCTATGGGGGGTACCACTTCCCCTGTTGCTATCTTATTCCAATTTCGGGGCTCTTAAGATATACGATACTTAATATTAGCATCCTATGGAGGGTACCAATTCCCCTGCCCCCATCGAAAAAATAATTAGCCTATTTTATTTTCGGGGCTCACATGATGTTACTCTTAAATCAGGAAAATCGGTTCAGTAGTTAAGAGTCTATAAGCCAACAAGCAAACAGACAAACAGACAAACATATTTAATTTTTATATGCGCACTAGACTGGCCCACGCTTGTATTGAAAAGTTAAAGTATAGTCCAATATATTCTCCCCAAGCTTGATTTTGTTTCTTTTACTAAAATAGAGGTCGCGATGAATGGCGACTTTTATGTTTCACATCTTATACCTACATATTACATGCATTTACTTTTGGCTTATCATTATCGTACTTGTGTATGTATTGGAGATACTTTTTCACACTTTTCTTTGATCTTTACTAGATTTACATTTGTTAAAATTCAAATATATTCATCCCTCTACATAATTATTTAACTTATTTTCAATGCAGAATTACATGAAACGAGTTTAAAAGGATTATGTTGAAATTTCTGACAGTGAGTCAGATTCATCGCACGAAGAAGTTAAGTTTCGCAAAAAACAAAATACAACTAAGCCAATCAAAATGAAATCTGTTTTTTAAAACGACTTTATTGGATCTATTGACCGTGAAAGTCTATCTAACCCCGAAAAATCATTTAACTATCGCAACCTCTAAATATTGACCGATTGTGCTCAAATTTGAACTGAACATTTTTAAGGACTATTCGAATAGGAACAGCGTTGTGGAGCGCGAATATTCGATACTATTGTATTTTGAGCCACCCTAATGCATACCTATTACATTAAAAAAAAAATCTCGGTTCAAGAAATCGTACTATTTTACAAGGCTATTAGGGTTTTAAATAAATAAAGAACAAATAATTTTGAAAAGCAGTCTTTAGTATAATTGTTTTGCAATTGAATAAATGGTATTGAAAAGTTTTTTTTTTTTTAATTGGCTCTCCTGTCCATTGTCCAGCGAGCGTGTAGAGTAAACTAGTGTTTGCTTAATAGTCGAAATTTTACAATGAATTTTTATGAAAATATGAAGAAAGCACAGTACATCTAAGTATTCATACATATAAATTTACATGAAGGATGTGATGGATTTGCAGAACAAAAATTTTTTTTATTATCTTAAAAATTTATTTATTTAAAAAAGCTTAGTTTAAAAAAATTAAGAGTTTACATGCTACGTAAGTATGTCTGTATAAGGGGTCCGTGGAAGTCAGTTTTTCAAGCCGTCCGTGCAGCAAAACCTTTTTGCCCTAAGCAATAAGACTTCTAAGCTGCTAGAATATTCGTATCACCAAATATTCCCCTATTTGACGACAATCGTATTCGTATTCACCCAATTCAAGCATAATTTTCGCCAATATTTTGTTAATAAATAAAAAATAAAATACAAAAATTTAAAAAACACATAAAATTAAGCAAACAATAGTAATAAAAAAAAAAACCATTGTCTTTAACGCAAAGTAAAATCTTCTTATACATAGTACAGTAAAAACAAACAAACAAGCAAACATTCACAGAAAAAATATTTTTTTTCATCAATTAAAAAAATTGTTTAAAAAGTATTTCAATTAATTTATTGTGATAAGTGCCGGTTCACACACGTCAAGTTTGACTCGTCAAGTCTTGAGCTTTCAGGTGAGAAGGGAAAAGAGAATGCCGTTTCTTTTCCCCTCTCTCCTAAAAACTCAAGACTTGACGAGCCAAACTTGACGTGTGTGAACCGGCAGTAATTGAATCAATTACTTTTTTATTGAAAGAAAATTAAAAATATAATTTTGATTTAATTAGCATTTTAATTGTTTTGAAATAAATTTTTAATTAAATAACAAAAAATTTTAATTGATTTTTTCGTTTGAAATAAAATAATTTTAACATGTAGAATTGTTGTTGGGAATTGTCAAAATCTGAACTATATTTAATTAAGTCAATTAACACATTGTTTGAAACGGCAAAGTTTTTTGATAATTTTTTTAATTAAAATTTATAATAACCAAATTTTTAATATTTTTAATTAGGCTTAAGTTCATCAAATTTAATTTTCATTAAATTATTTTTATGAAGAAAGGAATTTTACAACATGAAAATTAATTAAAATTTACTGGCAATTTTTCATTCCTGACTCAATCTGGGCTCGAACCCAGGCGTTTTTACGGACAGGTTACCCTGACATGTTTCGATTGCAACCACTCAATCTCCTCAGAGGGCTTGCCGTTTAACACTCGCAGCCATCGACGACTGCTGACGTCATTAGTCAAACATCAATCCTTAAACCAAATTGTATTTAACCTTTGGTAGATCGAAATTTGCTTTGAATGATTATCTATTTTAATTCATTTTACATGTTCTTCCTTTACTTCTGTTTTTTCCGTACTTTTGGCAAGAATTCTTCTTGAAGTTCAAAGTACATATTTTGTTTTGTTTTTTCATTTTTTTTTTGTCTTTCTTTTTCTTGCTGACCTTTTTAGCACAACTTGAAGGACAAATGCAAACATAGAGCTCGTGCCTTAGCTTTAACAATAATTAGTATTGTGGTTATTTTGTTGAACTATTTATGGTTTTTAATCCAAATTTTTAATATATTTAATTAGGCTTAAGTTCATCAAATTTAATTTTCATTAAATTATTTTTATGAAGAAAGGAAAGCCCAGATTGAGTCAGGAATGAAAAATTGTCAGTAAATTTTAATTAATTTTCATGTTGTAAAATTCCTTTCTTCATAAAAATAATTTAATGAAAATTAAATTTGATGAGCTTAAGCCTAATTAAAAATATTAAAAATTTGGATTAAAAACCCTAAATAGTTCAGCAAAATAACCACAATACTAATTATTTATAAGAACATTCATTGAAAAAAAATATTCACAATTTAAAATTTTTAAAATTTTTAGTAATCTACATAAATCAGCAAATTGCTTGCCTGGTTCTATGAATTTGGTATGAATTTGGTATGAATTTGGTGGTTAGAGACAGTTTGACCCCTTTCACACTCGGCAAGTTACTTGCGCAAGTCTCTTGCGCATCTCTTGGTTTTAAGACGTCAGCCGTCAGGTTGGAATTAGGAAAAAAAATTTGTACAGACTTTGTTGTACGCGGCAATTAACTTGCGCAACACTAATTTGCCGAGTCTGAAAGGGGTCTTTTTAATTTTTTTCTGTGGTAGCAGTATTGTGCCTCCAAAAAAAGAATTTTTGATGTTACTCAAGTTGATGTTTAGCATTCTTAGATATACATATGACCATTTGAAGCAATTGTATAGTTGTCGTAATATAATTATCGACAACTGGATAAATGACATGTCAAGATATTTCCAATCCCATTACACAAATTGGAAATGCGTTAGCTGCGGAGGATTGAACAAAGTATGTATTATACCTTCTGTAGGGAATAATTTGGAAAATGAACTTTTTTTTTTTTTTTAATTTATTTTTATTATTGAATCTTTCTTATCGAAATTTACAATATGTATTCAAATCTTAATTCTACTTGTTGTTTATTAGTTGTTACCAGTGTAACCACTAACTGCTGTATTCAAATTTTAAAAATGTCTTCTAGTTAGGCTCAAAGTATCGGTTCTTTTTAGCCTCTGGTGACCTTCGAACTGAAGCAGACCCCGAGCGAGGTAGTTAGGGTGGGCCATTAGTTTATCGATGTAACTTATTGAATATTTTTTAATTTCCTCCTGGATAGTGGGGACGTTGAGATCTCTGTGGATAATATCATTACGTATATACCATGGGGCGCAGGCAATTTGTCGTAATATTCTAGACTGTCTTCTTTGAAGCTTTTGGATGTTAGATGCGCATGCAGTACCCCATAATTGGATGCCATATGTCCATATTGGTTTTATGATGGACTTGTATAAGAGAATTTTGTTGTCTAAGGACAAGTTTGAGTTTCGACCGAGAAGCCAATGTAGTTGAGCTGCTTTAAGTTTCATAGCCGTTATTTTCGCTTCAATATGACGCGACCAGGTCAAGCGTCTATCTATATGAATTCCCAAGTACTTAACATGGTTTTCTACCGGAACAGTGATGTTATTTATTTTTACAGCTGGGCACGTTTGTCTTCTGAGCGTGAAAGTTAAGTGAGCACATTTAGCCGGGTTAACCTATATTCTCCATTTTTCTAGCCAGGCCTCTAGTTCATTGATGTGGGACTGCATATTTTGCGATGCGACTTTTGGGTCATGGTTAACGCTTATAAATGCTGTGTCGTCTGCAAATGTAGAGGTATGCGTGCTCAGGTTTGTTGGCATATCCGCTGTGTATATTATATATAGAAGCGGTCCTAATATGCTGCCTTGGGGGACACCAGCAGTATTTTCTTGAGGGGGGAGTATTTATCTTGCGACCTTACTATGAATGTTCTGCCTGTTAGATAGCTCTCCAGAAGCTTGTGAGTGTTTTGAGGAAGCATTCGTGTTATTTTGATGAGTAGCCCATCATGCCAAACTTTGTCAAAAGCTTGGGAAATGTCTATAAACAGTGCTGAGCAGTATTGCTTTTTCTCAAACGCAGATCTAATAAGGGTGACAATTCTATGCACTTGTTCTATTGTACCATGTTTCGCTCTGAATCCGAACTGGTGATCCGGGATGATGTCGTGTTCATTTAGATGAGGAGTTATACTTAAAACGAATATTTTTTCGAAAAGCTTCGATAGGATTGACAATAAGCTTATCGGTCTGTACGACGCAACCTGGCTAGCATCTTTTCCTGGCTTGGGAATCATAACAATTATAGACCTCTTCCATGAGGATGGGAAGTATCCGACTCTTAATATAGCATTAAAAATGAGCAGCAAGATTCTGGAAGCAGACGATGGTAGGTTTCTTATCATTGACCCTGTGATGCGGTCAGGTCCGGGAGATTTTCTAATATTCACTTTTTCTATTGCAGATTTTACTTGAGTTATGTTAAATTTTAATGGATGGTTTACCTTATCAGGAATGATTGGACGACAGGAACAAGTATGTGCATCATGTGGCGTGAAAACTTTCTCAAGGTGGCCCGCGAAAGCGTTTAATTTTTCATGTGTGTTTTTGGCCCAAGTGCGGTTTTCCAGTCTTAATGGAGATTCTTGGGTTATAGGGCATTTCATATGCCGTACAGCCTTCCATAAGCTATAATTGGAGTTTTTTGTGGCGTCTAGGCTGTTTAGATAGCCTTCTATTGCGGACTCGTGGTTCTGTCTCAATTTGTTGCGAAGTGTGGTCAGGCATAATTGTAGTTGGGCCTTAGTGGTTGGGGAACGACTGTTTTGCCATTGTCTTCTTAACTTCCTTTTTTCTCTGATAAGGGTCTCTATATCCGTCGATGTATTGTTAGGAGCACGTTTAATTGTCCGCTTGATTGGGGTTGCATTTCTTGCTGCAGTATCCAAGACTTCTGTAAATCGGTCGACAGCTATTTGGATGTCAGATGAATTTTTTAGGGGAATGCACTGTGATAGGTGAGAGCTCACATACAAATTAACAAATTTGTGTTTCTGTTTGGATAGGAAATAAAGTTTGCAGCTGCAGCGTCATAGTTACCTTTTAAAATGAGAATTGAAGGCGAATGATCAGACGAAAGATCATAGGAGGAACTAACTAGTACCTGATCGCGCTTGATGTTTTTAATTACAGCAAAGTCAATAAGGTCTGGTAGCTTATTGAAGTCGGTTGGCCAATAGGTAGGCTCACCACTCGATACCACATAAAAATTATTTGCAGTTACGGTATTGTATAGCTGATTACCTCTAGGACTAATAAGTCTGGAGCCCCAATATGTATGTTTAGCGTTGTAGTCGCCAGCAGCAATGAATTTCTGGCCCAATGTGGAGAAGAAGTTGGGAAATTTATCGTTTACAATTTTGTGCCTCGGGGGACAATAAACGGATGTTAACGTTAGATTGAAATCAGTAAGATTTATAGATGTGGCCTGGATACAATCTTCTTCGTACTCTGGCAATGGTAAGTGTCTGATGTGTTTGTGCACAATTATGGCTGTACCACCACAAGCTCGTCCGCTGGGATGTTTTGTGTTGTGAAAATGAACTGAAATAAACATTTAACACAAAAAAATGCAAACTCCTTCAAGTGTGAAATTTTCGAAGCAATAATCAAAACTAACAAAACACCATTTGTGTTTTGCTAGTTCAGCTTCTGTTCGGATTTCATGGTCTCATGTATATTTTGGGTAAAACTTGAGTTTTCCGGTAACCAATTTTGCTTTCCTGTTTCGGCTCAATAGTAGGAGTAAAAAGTGTAAAACAACCTTATCTAAAAAAAAACACTACATAGTGCTTCAAAACGGAAAAACGCATTTTACAGAATTTTTGATGATATTGGTGCAAATTTTGGTATTCGCGGATATTAAAAATTAATATTCACAACATCACTTATCCACACGACATCAAGAAGGCATAGGTTATCTGATCTGATTTTTATATTTCCAAAAAAAAAAAAAAAATAATTTAAAATTTCGTTAAAATATTACTCGCTTAAAGAACACATATTATTAACGTAATAGTGAAATTTTAGATTGTAAAAAAAATAATCTACTAACTCTCGTTATGTGCTTCGATTAAGTTATCTCAAACTCCGGCTATTGTTATGTAAAATAAAAACATTCAACATTTTATGTATGTCTTCTTAAATTCGGATAGCAAAAAAGCAAAAATTAAAATAATTGAATTAAATCTTAAATAAAAACATGAATTTTTAATCCAAAAATTTAATATTTTCAACAAAATAACCACAATACTAATTAAAAACATGAATAATTTTAAAAATTATCAAACAAAACGAAAAGCAAAAACAAAAATTAACACGTTCATATAGGAACTGCATACATACATACTGTAGGTATATAGAACAACAAATACACCAAATACATACAATTCATTTAGACAGGTGCTAAACGAATTTTTTAATGATCACTCAGATCAAAAAAGAAAAAAATATAATAAAAGATCTTTGAAAGAATGTTATGAAAATGCTATCATAAAAAAAAGAAGAAAAATAGGCGCAAAATAGATATAAAGTAGTAAAGAGAAAAATGTGTAAAAACGTATAAGAGAAGCAGTTTTTTTTTACATTATAAATAGATATAAGAGTACAATTACAGTTGTAATGTGAGCGTAAAGCGAATAAATTGACTTTGATAAAATTTTCTCAAAGCCAACAAGGAATCGATCAAAACGTATTAAGAAAGTGACCTCAGGGGCCTGATTCTGGCAGCCGTAATCGAGTACTTTCTGGATTCGAAAGCAATTTAATATCTAACAAGTAAGAAAGTATAGTCGGTCAAGCCCGACAATATGATACCCTACACCACAGTATTAAAAAACACATCATGCTTATATGTCCATATAAATATGTATTTATCATCTTTATAAACTTCATTAAAATCGGTTTGAAAGTTTGTGAGAGGCAGAAATCGCCCCCTACCTGCCTTTATGGTCCTATTTTTGAAAAACTGTATATCTTATGTGTCCATATAGATATAGATCTATCTATGTTTTAAATTTCATTAAAATCGGTTTGATAGTTTCTGAGAGGAAGAAATTTGCCCCTATCTTCCCTTGTGGTCCTACATTTTCAATAGGCTTGGTCCTTGTGCCAATAAGAACCTACGTCCCAAATTTTTTCAAGTTATCTCCAAAATTGCGACCTGTACTTTGCGCAAAAGGTTACATGGACAGCCAGCCGGACGGACATCGTTAGTTCGACTCAGAAAGTGATTCTGAGTCGATCGGTATACTTTAAGGTGGTTCTAGGAACAAAAGGCGTTACACACATTAGCACAAATGCATAATACCCTCTTGTGTGCGTATAATAATTTCGGTCAATACTGAACGAATCGGAATTATTTTTTCAGTGTTGTAAAGCATTTATTTGAGTTTTACAATACTGAAAAAATAATTTTGATTCGTTTAGTATCGACTGAAAGAATTAGAAATAGAATTGCTTTCGAATCAAGATCGATCACGTCTGCCAGAATTAGGCCCCAGTACTACAAAAATGCAACAATAAAAAAAAACAGACATTTTGTTGCTAAAATTGAGACGGCAAGTGTCAAAATGCTTTTGTAAAAAAGTAAATAAACAAAAAAATACACCAAGCGTTTGTGTGCGCTTGTGAGGTCACTATAAGTATAAGTTTATTCTACAGCCGTATTCCGTTATTAGCTAAATCTCTATCGCCAGTTTTGATTTCAAGTTTTTTGGTTACGAATGCAATTCTGTAACGTGCATTGCAAAATTTGACAATGCCACAAAAATTTAATTCGCAGCAATTTTAGCTTTTAATTTGCTCTGTTTCTTTACTCTACTTTGGGAACTCGGGTTTGAGAGTATAAAATTCTTCTTCTTGCACGAAACAGCCCAGACTTACCAAGCTACATACCTAATCATGAGCGGCAAGAGTTTTTTTTAACATGAAAATTATATTGCCAATACATTTTCAATAAAAAAACGACCAAGCGATCTATCAAATAAGATTTTCCAGCCGGGTGGTGTTAAATTCGCATTCTAAAGGTTTGTTTCGTATAAACTGTATGAAAATTAAACATTTTGACATAAAACAGACGCTTGCCGCTCTTATTTAGGATGCTCAGTTAAGGCCCAACCATAATATGCATAGTCTTGCTTATCCTACTGTCAAAAATAAACAAAAAGTCTCTCAAATGTATTTAAAAAAAAAATTAAAAAAACATTTGATTCCGTACGGAATGTGTGATCAGTTTCGCACTTTGCCTAAGCAAATGACAGTTTCTTAAAATTAAACAAAAAGTTTCCTTAAGTTCAATATGGTGTGTCTGATATAATTAACATGTACTCTCACATTTGCTTAAGCCAACTTAAACACATAATGGCTGGGCCTTATTCTTCGTGCAAATTGATTATTTTCTCACTTTGAAAGGGAATCAATATCAATTCTTTGCAGAAAGTTTTACCCCCGTTTTCATAAACGACTATTAAATTTAGCAAACATTTATTAAGAAAATTTGTTTTGTAGACCTTTATTAAATTAAAAATATTTTTGTGAATACAGGCATAACTCAAATTTTCAAAAATGTATACAAATTTTCACAAATACAATTTGAGTGCCCCGGTAGGCTAGCTGGTAGTGAGTTAGTCTCACAGCGCCGGGGTTGCGGCTTCGATTCACGCCAGGGACTCTGGTTTTTTTCCTGCAGACAAGCGTAGAGCTTCGCAGGGATTAGCTTAGGGAATTAAAAAAAGAAAAGAAAGAAAAACTTAGAAAAGGATATCATTTTTATAGACTATATATCCCTCACAGAGCACCTTCATGAGAATTTCACTCTAAGTCAAATTTTGAAAAATTTATAAAAATTTTCACAAATGCAATTTTGAAAGAGTGTTTATAGATTATGGTAACCTTGTCCATAGTCTTCATTATACCCACACCACAATAGTGGAGAGGGTATAATGTATTTGTGCTGATGTGTGTAACACCTTAAAATATTGGTCCTAGACCCACCTTAAAGTATACTGATCGACTCAGAATCATTTTCTGTCCATGTAACTTTGTGCGCAAAGTACAGGTCGTAATTTTGGAGATAATTTAATAAAATTTGGGACATAGGTTCTTCTTGGCACAAGGACCAAGCCTATTGAAAATAGGTCGAATCGTAGGACCAAGAGGGAAGATAGGGGGAAATTTTTTCCTCTCAGAAACAATCAAACCAATTTGAATGAAATTTAAAACATAGATAGATCCATATCCATATGAACACATAAGCTTTACAGTTTTTCAAAAATAGGACCACAAGGGGAGGTAGGGGGCAATTTCTGCGTCTTACAAACTTTCAAACCGATTTTAATGAAGTTTATAAACATAGATAAATCCATATTTATAAGGACACATATGCATGATGTGTTTTTAAATACTGTGGTGTAGGGTATCATATGGTCGGGCGTGACCGACTATAATTTCTTACTTGTTTTGTATTAGGTTTGATTCCCTGAGACGGAAGGATTTGGACGCAGTGGACCTCGCGGAACTCATTCATAAGTATTTCAGTCTAAGTCATGTTTTTTCCTCATCAAATTAGTTTTTAATATTAAATTAAAATGATTGATATTTCAAAAAACCTTTAAAATTTCTGTATAATATTTTTTTTTTGCATGCGATATTTTCTTATCATATTTTATGTCGCATGCACTATTTTTATGAGTTTAACTTTTCGTATTAATCTTCACACACGTCATTAAATCAGTTCATATTTGCTGTTGTGAATGATTTTAGGTTGTGCCAGATAAAATCAGAAAGGATCGCAGGAAAGCAAAATTTATAAGTAGGGATGTGATTTCCATGCAAATGGATGTTTTTTGTTGATAGTCTAAGAACTATGTCGACCAATTATCTTTTCGAATCATTAAATTTGCGTTAAAATTGCATCGATTTGTTTTTTCATATTGTCGCAAGTCCACTAGCTCTAAATATTTTAAATCATGGCGGCCACACTCGCTTAAGAAGAAGAGACACTGCAGCCCTTACCTAATTAGATGAGCGATAAGCACATATATAAATGTGAACAGAACCCGTGATGAAGAAAATTGTTGTCTGGCACTGGCAGGACATAAATAATGTATGTATTAGGATAAGATTTGATTAATGATTATTAGTTCATATTTGATATATGAAAATTCAATAAAAAATAATGAGAAAAAAAATATTGTTGCATATTTTGGTGAAAATGCATATTTTTGCATATTTAAGTTTTAAATGCATATTTTTGCATATTTTGAAATTTTTGAGCGATTTTTTTCCTTCCAAATAAATTTTAAAAAAATATTTTAGAGCTTTTCTTTAAACATAATTATGAGTTGATATAAAAACTGTAAAGTGGCTCTGGAACTACAATTGGGCGTTACAAACATCGTGAAAATACCTTTGACATCTGTGCAGGTGTAAGGTTATACAAATCGTTGGTTCATTGAGGTTTAAGAGTTTATGAAATTTAACATAAATGGCTCTGCAACAAAATAAATAATTATAATATATCGAGGGTTATTTTTCAAATAGTGCTATCTGCAATTTTTAAAAAATGTATTTAAAAAAAAAAAAAAAAAAAAAAATTCCCAAAACCTTTTTTCATAAATATTGTATTCTACTATCTAAGACCGCATTTACATCTATGCAATTAACGCCGAGTTTTTTTTCTATTTTCTTTTAAAGCAGTTTCTACGAAACTCTTTTCACATTTACATTTTTTTGAAGCATTTTTTCAACTTTTTCAACCCCATTTTCTTCCCTACACCTCATGCTAACAAACAAAAAGTTACATGCGAAAGTTGCGGCAAGTTGCGGCGTTAATTGCATAATGTAAATATGGTCTAACACACACGTTTTTTTTTTTTTTTTGTTAAAAAGTGCTATCAACATAAAAAATATTACTTCATATAATAAAATGATAAAAATTGTTATTACAAAGTAGACATATTATATATCAAAGGGTTGGGAATTGTGTCTTGATTTCATAAACTAATATAATTTTAAAATTCGTTGTAAAAATTTAGCAAAAAACTGCAAAAATTGTTTAATGAGTTTTTGTAAACAATTTTAATTGATTTTCATGTTGTAAAATTCCATTCTTCATAAAAATAATTTAATAAAAATAAAATTTCATGAACTTAAGCCTAATTAAAAATATTAAAAATTTGGATTAAAAACCATAAATAGTTCAACAAAATAACCACAATACTAATTATTGTTAAAGCTAAGGCACGAGCTCTATGTGTACATTTGTCCTTCAAGTTGTGCTGAAAAAAAAGGTCAACAGAAAAGAGAAAGACAAAGTGAAAAAAAAAAAAAAAAAAAATGTACTTGGACTTCAAGAAAAATTCTTGACGAAAGTACGAAAAACAGAAGTAAGGAGAAAACATGTAAAATCAATTAAAATGGGTAATCATTCAGGAAAGTAAATTTCGATCTACCAAAGGTTAAAATACAATTTGGTTTAAGGATTGATGTTTGACTATTGACGCCAGCAGTCGTCGATGGCTGCGAGTGTAAGACGGCAAATCCATCTGAGGAGATCGAGTGGTTGCGATCGAAACATGTCATGGTAACCTGCCGGCCAGGGTTCGAGCCCGAGCCACGTCAAGAATGAAAGATTATTCATAACAATTTTAATTGATTTTCATGTTGTAAAATTCCTTTCTTCATAAAAATAATTTAATAAAAATAAAATTTCATGAACTTAAGCCTAATTAAAAATATTAAAAATTTGGATTAAAAACCATAAATAGTTCAACAAAATAACCACAATACTAAATATAAATTTTAATTTATGCAATAAAATCTTTGTTAGCTAATTATTTAATGAAATTTTACAAGTACATAAATACATTTTTTAATGCTAACTACAAACCAGCTCAAAATTTTATTAAACTAGCAAAACGAATCCCACAATTCCCAAAAAACAGCCGAAAATTCCCAAAAACTAGTGTTTTTTAGAAATATAATGGCTACCAAGCACGGGTCTTAGTATTCATATTTCACAATTATTATAAACATATCGGGTCATACAAGCTCGAATGAGTCGCCCAAAATTGGACCGTCCGAACGGACCACCTCAGACGAAGTCATGGCCAACATTTACATGATATTATACAGATAAAACTGTTAAGCGAATTTATTTGTATAATATCTTCAGTTTTTTTTAAATCGTTGGATGAAGTTTCCTGATGATCTGCCCTAGGCAACCACTGAACTGCGTATATAGACATAGCTTATCCCATCAACAATAAATTTCAGTGTTTTTATCAAAAATAAAAATTGAAAATTAAGCACGACAAACAAAATCTTGTTAATAATTCACAAAAAAATATTTCAAACAAATTATGATAAATTTAAGTCTTATATTTCCAAAATAGTTGACCAATTATAAATTATGAAGAACTCGGCAAGCGCATTTCCCTAAAAATTATTATAAGCATCCAGCTAAAATTAAGAATTTAGGATCGTTACACCTGAGATGTCCTTATTTAAGAACCTATAGCACCTCTTTTGCTAATTCTATAGACCTCAAATCCAAGACTTAAGCTCGACTACAACTTTTTAATTGTCACCTCAAACTACGTTCCAATCGAACCAACCGTTTATAAAATATAGAAATTTTTCCATTTTTTTTCCAAATTTCCTACACTGTGCAGCGATCATATACATAAATAGAAGCGAAACTCTTTCAATCTGACCCACGTTATTTTCAACTAAGCAAACGGATGCATTTCCAAAGCATTGAAGTCTACTATTTCGCAAGAACATCATTATTTTAATGATTATTTAAAATATGTGGATAAAGTTTAATTATTTATTGCTTTTCAATAACCGTTAGTGAAAAATTTTAACTTAATTTCGAGTTCTGTTAACATGATTACGCGTTTCTTTAAATTTTACTAATTGTTTTAGTTAAAATTCGTGTAACTTAAACTAAAGTCTCAAATAGTTTTCATTACAGCTCATTTTTATTTTTGTTCAAATAGTGCTATCGGCTTATTTCAATATTCAAATCGATAAAATTTTAATTTGTAAATAGTGCTATCAGACGTATAAGCGCGAATATCTGGAATTAAGAAAAAAATTAACATATGTATGATTTAGACATTGTAAAATAAAGTTTAAAGAGTTATCGAAAAAAACAGGGTTTTCGCTCTCCTGTAAAATTGTGATTTTGCTGATAGCACTATTTGAAAAATAACCCTCGATATGTATTTTTGAGCTAATTGCCTACAGTTTTACGCCTGTCGCTTACATTCTAATTATACACCTGTTAAAAACACACACAGCTTAATACAAGGCAAACTCAAATGAATGAGTACCATAAAATGTTTGAGTTTCAGTTTAGTTTTAAAAACGACTACCTGTGAAAAAGACGTGTTTTCTTTAACGATATTGAATACAAAATTAACCGTGGCATAGTAGAACCAAAAAATAACAATAAGCCTAAAATTTTTTTTAAATATTTTTTAATTAAAGAATTGTTAGTAAAAATAAACAAACTAGTTTTTCTTTTTGGATTCATTAAATTTAAAATTTTGGCACTTAGCAAATTTTAATAAAAACGTTTGTAAAACATTTTTTCAACAAAATTATTAAGATTTTAAAAAGGTTCAAAATAAAAACCCGTCTGTTTTTTTTGCATTAAAAGGTCACTTGTTTAAGTGTTTCAGTTTAAGTTCATTACGGTTATTGAATGTTGTGGTAAAAACAAAAAAAATTAATTGACAGAAAATTTTTAATATTTCGTTTTATCTGTGTGTGCTAAAAGTAGAAATCTATAAAATTGTGTTTTTTTTATTTTAAGTTTTTCGATCGAACAAAAAAAAGCAACAAAAAAAGAAAACCTGTATTGCATCTTAAAAATACAAAAAACTAAAGAAAACAGATACAAGAAGAGGCCCTGTGTAACATCAACAGCAGCAGCATTAAAACAACAACAAGGTTCCAAAACAAAACCCATCAACCTTCGCAGAATCTAAAATTTTAAACCACTTCTTATTTTCGATCGTTAGTTGAGGTTGCTGTCATCGTTGTTGTTTTTGTGAATATTTTGCGAGTCTAGTATTTTATGGATACGTACGTACTGTTTAATAGTAAAACTTCAGCTACACACAACGACCGAAACTGAGACTGAGACCAATACAACGTTGCTTTCATCAGACATATAAACATAGATACTATTTCAAGAAAAAAAAGTATTTCGAGTGTGCGAATGTGTATCCGTATCTGATGCATCGGTGTCTTTAACTATTTCATTTTTAAATGTTTGCAAACATGACAATCGTGATCTAATAAATATGAATTTAATACTTGAATCTGAATGAATTCTCTATAAATATCAATTATTTAAAATATTTATTTAAACAAAAATAATTTTTTTTATAATTTTATAAAAAAAAGTAAAAAATTCAATTCCAAAAAAGAGAAAATTTGGTAAAAATAAAAAGAATTTACAACTACAGGAAGTCATTTAAAATACTACACAACAAAATATTGTACATACCTACCAAAAAAAGAAAGTTCGGTGCATAATTTTTTTTGGTGCAAAAAAAAAAAAAGGTAAAACATCATCCTATGAAACCATATTTATAAAAAAACGAAAATAACCTCAACTCTACGTACATATTTAAACGCTACAAACCAGAAGTTTATTAAAACGCAGCCACTGCCCGACTTGTTTCTTTCCTTTTTTCTGCTGTTGGTGTGTGTTTTTTTTGCACAAAAAAAAAGAAAACAATATTTCGAATATTCGTTCTTTTTCCGCTCATCCGTATTTTTGTTTATCTTCTTTTTCTTTTTCTACAACAGCAAACCTTAAGGTAAGTTTACCAAATGGTTACATGATTTAACCCTTAAACGTACTGCCAGAAATTTGTAACGAAATTGTCCAGCAATAAATAAATATTTAGCATACTTTTTTTAAAACCGTAGGAATGCAACATTTTAAATATTTTGAATAAAAAGTTTGAATCGAACATGATTTCTTTTCAAAACCATTATTATACCAACACCACAATATTGCAGAGAGTATTATGCGTTTGTGCTGATGTATGTGTTTAAGACCTTAATTTATTGGTCCTAGACCCACCTTTTGGTATACCAATCGACTAAAAACCACTTTTTGAGTCGATCTAACAATGTCCGTCCATCCAACAGGCAGTCCATGTGAACCCTGTGAGCAAAGTAGCGGTCGCAATTTTGGAGATAATTTGATAAAGTTTGATAAATAGCTTTCAATTGTTACAGTTGTGACCAAGCTTATTGAAAAAGGTGAGAGTCGGCCCATAATTTCACATAGCCCCAATACAAAAATCTTTCTGGTGTAGATAAACCATCGTATTATGTTGGTATCAAGATTAAATTTAGACCCAACTTGTTTTATTGCAATATTAATCATCAGGGAAACCAAAAATATGCTCTAAAAAACACGTTTTATGCGCATTAAATATGCAGTAAAAACTGGAAAATATGCCCTAAAAATCAAAATTGCTCATTTGAAGACACAATATTCAACAATTTAATAACAAAATCTAAAAAAAATTAAAAAGGTTAAAATTCATATAAGAGATGTTTGCGCCGAATATTATCTAGATATTAACATCCATATGGGTTTTTGTATTAAAGGGATTTTAGGTACGGTCGCTAAATTGTTAAAAAATGTTAACATTTAAAAGGAATTTAAAGCTAGTTAAGGACGGGAGCTTTGAGCAAATGTGAACCGATTCGAAAATAGTTTAATTTGAAGTAAAATATTTTTGGCACGAATTTAATTTAAATACCATCCTAATTAGATAGCTTGCGGACACAAAGACTCTAATTTGGATGTGAAATTATAGACCGATTCTCACCATTTGCATAGACTTCGTCCATATTTGATCAAATTATCTACAAAATTGGAACTTGTACTCTGCGCACAAGGCTAACATGGACAGACAACCAGCCAGGCGGATGGATGGACATCGTTAGATCACTTTAAAAAGTGATTCTGAGTCAATCGGAATACTAAAAGATTGGTCTAGATACATTTATTCTTAATGACAACCTGCTTTGTCTTACAATTTAAGAGTAAAAATTAAATGCAGATGTCGAAATTCAAGTAACAGATTTTCGAAAAAAAAAATTTATTTGCTGCGAAAGCTATTGTAGGCATCTAAAAAAATTGAATATGTATCAAAATATGCATTAAAAAGGCAAAATATGCGATATAAACCTAAAAAATGCTGCAAAAAGGATCTTTTAACTAAAATATGCTGCAAATGATAAAATATGCAAAAATATGCACTAACAAATCAATGCCAAAATTCATTAAAAGCTCTAAAACGGATAAATATATTGTTTCTGTCTTGATTAGTCGCACAAGGAAAAACATGCAATTGCATATTTCTGGTTTCCCTGTTATTCATCTAACAAAATGGGTAGAATTGATCTCAGGTTTTATATATAATTTCATGTAGATAAAAATATCTTAATAATACAGCACAAAGAACTTTTATGTGAAACTTAACCCCATAACGTAATTTTATTCTGGGTCCACGATTGCTAATGCGTCCCAAGTTGGGTACACTCTCGAAGATTTCTCTCTAAATACTGTGGTGTAAGGTATGACATGGTCGGGCTATACCGACTATACTTGTTATATATGGTATTTATTTTTTAAAAGAAAACTTTGTGACGCATTTAAAAAGAATGAAGAGAGACACTTGTGCTCATATATTCCAGTATTTGGTTGAAATAAAGAAATATTGCTTGATGTTTTTTAAGGAAACTAAATTCAGAATATTTTGAATAGTGCATATGTGACGCGAAAAATAGAAAGGGGCCTAAGAATTTTGCCATTTTAATGATTTTAATTTAAATTTTGTATGTAGACTCCCCTCCCAATGTGTAAAATAAAAATAATTGTAGTTACTTTAAAAAATACCATTATTGAATCGAAAATTGAATTGTCATGTGTTTGGTACTTTTTTAAAATTTGCACATTTTGAGTATAAAAAAGGACACAAATATAATTTCGGTACTTTTTTGGTAAACAATAATTCATCTTCTTAAGTAATAAAGATAAAAATAAAATTTAAATTGTGTTCTCTTCTCTTTAAAAGCTCTCATACAAATTTTGGTACCTTTTGGAATTTCGAATTTAACAATAAAATCATAAAATTTGTGTATTTCATACAAAAATAAAATTCACCAAATAAATCAATAATATATGTTAATTTAATAATACAGTAGAATCCCGATAATTCGTAATCGCAAAGGACCTGCCATTTCTTACGAATTACAGGGGTTTTCGATTTAACGGGGTTAAAATAAAATAAATACGAATTAACGGGGGTTTTAAATTTATTTACCAAAACGATAAAAAAAAACACAAAAAACAATTCTTAAAAATAAAATATATAAAAATTATTCATGTAACAAACTGATCTTAAGAAAATAAACACACACACAAGCAAAGACCTACGCAAAAAAAAAATCAAATCGGTAAACAAAAAATCATTATTTCCATGTTTCTGTTGTTTTTATTACAATTATAAGTGGTAGTTAACAAAAAATTACGATTTATAAGAGGTACAGAAGATTTTATTTGAAAAAAATTACGAATTAGCGATGGGACCAAAATGTATGGACATTTTACGAATTAACGAGATTTTTTCAAGGGACCGATAGTTTATTACGAATTTATCGGGAATTAAGATTTATCGGCGTACGCATTATCGGGATTTGACTGTAATTTTATATAATGCCATGCAAGACAGATATTTGTTATATATATATAGTTATGCAGTCGCGAGTACAGGGGAAGAAAAATGAATTGGTAATCATTCCAACCCACCTCAACCCCCACCCACCTTAAACGGAAAAATATATACCATTTCTATGGTCTTTCCAAAAGAAATATTCCAAAACGGTATGTTTTAGTTGAAGGTTTCTAAACAATTCCCCCCTCACCCATCCCACAGGAGCTCAAGTCGGATTCACGTCTGAGTTATGTAAAGATATATGTATATAATCACATAAGTTTACATATTATATTACATTATTATTATATATGATCATATCTTCTTCTATATGCTCAGGTAGCCAAAAAGATGGGGACAGGAGATGAGATGTATAGATCTTCCACAAACTATTAATAAATTCGCTACAAATGATCATATTTTAGTACACCTCCAAAGCCCTTTTAAAATTTTGCTCGATACTTTTGGGTCGTCAATGATTACCTGGCCAACCCCTATATGTACGTGTCAAAAATTTTACTTAGGGATCAAACATGCTATTCTTAAGTTGCGTACCAAATTTCAGCCATTTACGTAAATAAACAAAGAAGTTATGGATTTTTGGCCGGAATTTCCCAGTGTGCATTGGCTCTACCAAATAATGAAAAGTGCGACTTTAATGTTTGTTGTTAACAAACGAGCTTTGAAAACGTTCGAATATATTGTAAAAATTTTAAAAGCAAAATAATTAAACAATGAAAAATATGCCAAGAGCAGATACATATTATTAGTTTTCTTTGCATTTTTAATATGTTTTTTAGTGTTAACATTTTTTCTCGCCCCATTTTTATTCGTGAGTTTATTTGACAGTTCAAAGCGGAAACTTTCTCGCAGAAATTTTACAGACACACTTTTCCTGTAAATTGGCGAGTCATTTCCTAACGTGATAGCTAAACTCGCCAAAAATGTTATACAGACGCAGTTAAGTGCGAAAATCAGTTGTTTGTTTAAATTTATGGGATTTTTGTTTCATTCCTCACATTTCAATCGAAAAGTTTCTCGACGCGAGAGTTATTGAACATTGACACTGGCTATTTTTTTGAACAAATTTTACGTCCTTGATAAAAAATTTTTGATTATATGTCGAAGGCAAACCAAATCAAACGCATGAATTTCATTAAAAAAAAATAAGAACCAGCCTTAAACATTTTAGGAAAATATTCTTTTGATGGACGAGAGTAAATTTTAAATATTCGGTGTCAAAAACCTCCTTAGATATGGCGAAGTTTGAAGTGCCTTCGCACCAGGCTTTTTACGTGGTACGCTACCATGTAAGTCAATTTTAAGAAGGGGTCTTCTAATAGTGCTAGCTAGCACTTACCGATTTTCCAGAAGTTTAAAATATTTTTTAAGAAGGGGTCTTCTAATAGTGCTAGCTAGCACTTACCGATTTTCCAGAAGTTTAAAATATTTTTATCAGCTATTTTTACTGCACTAGAAGCCGTTTTTATTTTACTTGCCTTACTTTAGAAGTTACTTCCTTATCTGTTAGACACTTTGGCCGTCGTTAACGCCGCAAATTCTCCACTCTTTTGTAGTTGGCCTATTTGTCTAAAATTTTTTGATAGTAAAATGGTTCATTCGAACAATTTCTCCTATTTCGAGCAGCGATTTTCCCATTTTGTGTAAACCTATAATTGTAGTAGGGAAAGTAAGAAAAGATAAACTCACTATTTATTGTTGGAGTTTTGTCTAAGCTTTGAGTTCATTGCAAATTAGACTTGAGTGTTTTTAATTCTCATTCGCTTTACAGTTTTATTTCTATAATATCTTTAGCTTTTTCAAAGAAAGTTTATGCGGACAGTAATACTGCTAAAAGTTGCCCTAATAAAAAGTTTGTTAAGAGATTTATACGGAGATATGATCCATTCGGAATCGTTCCAAATGAAATTTGCCAAATTTAAGCTTCTTCAAGCTGTTTCCTCGAATGGATTAAAGCGATATTCGGGAATGGATCATGAACTTAACGAAATCTGTCAAAGAAGCTAACGAACTCTGTTAAACTCGTTTATATTTGGATGTGAGTCACTCAACTTTTTCAAAACTAGTATTTTAACAGATTAATTTGTGCTAAATTAAATACATGCCATATTCACAAAAATATTCCTCTATTTATAGAGGGTGTGTTGAGTGTACATTTAACTCTGAAGAATTCGTCACTTTTTAACGCAATATCTTAAATTGCAATTACGAATTTAAAATTGAGCGATTGAGTTCAATTACGCTCAAGGAAATACGTGCATTTGTATGAATTTCCACGCCCAAAAAACAACGTTATATATAAGGGATATGTAATAAGGGGCTTAGTTTCCATATGAGTAGGTGAGTTGCAAAAAATCGGTTTTGGCAGATCTTTTAGCACTTTACGAGAATAAAACTATAGATTGTACTGAATCATGTCCTTTTCTACGTTTTTATGTGATATAAAATTGCAGTTGGTAGCAAAACTGGTTTGTTCCACTCAACAGACATTTTCAAAACTATCTCTTTGCATTTTGTGTAACAAAACTCGCTGGTAAATAAAAACTTGCAATTTTATATTCTTGGAGAAACTTTACAGCAGACCGCAAAAATTTCAAATTTAAAAATTAGCTTTTGTCCGAATATTTTATAGGACTCTAATATGTTTTTTATGTCGATGATATCCTTAATAAAATAACGTCATATAAGTTAACATACGTTTACTTATTAAATTGGACTTGGTGTTCTTTATCTCCCATGTTGGTATTGATACTGTTCAATCCCTTGAGACAACAGCACCAAGTCCAACAACAAAAGGTCTGCTATTTCCGAAAAAATACAAGGCTTACACAAATTTTTTTACCTTAATTTTATTTTAAAAATGTGTTAAAAAAAATTTTACAAGTAAAAATTAAAGGCGCATTTGTATGTTTAAATAAAAACATATTTTTTATTTTCTTGAGAATGGTTGACAAAGTTGGTCAAAATATTTGATAATATAAATAAAATTAAATTAAAACGACAGTGTTTTAGTTTATCTATATTAAAAACAAAAGACCTCACTTCTCAATTTACTAAAAAGGACTCTTGATGTTATTTGCCTCTAAGCAAATTCTCCTTATTGTCTACAAATTCAGTGATAAACAAAACTTAGAACACTTTATTCCCTTTGCATCTAAGCAAGTTGGACTTCGTGTTGTTTTTAACTTTTCTATTTCGAAAACTACATTAACAGCCTGTTCATCGATTTCGAACGTTAACGTTCGCATAGAAAAATTATATTTAAAACAAAAACAAAATTCGAAAATTTGTTTTTGTTTTAAATGTAATTTTCTATGCGAACGTTGACGTTCGAAATCGTTAAACAGGCAGTTAGTAGGACTTATAAGAATTCATATATCGATAGAGGAAAAATTCCGATTCCAATTGTATAAAAACGTACTTTTTTAAAAATGTGAGTTGTGGTAGTTTATCCCCCACCAACAGAACTGTTTTACAATTTTTAATAAATTTATTAAACTTTCAAAATGTACTAAATTTCAATGATTAATTTTCCTGGTGGGCTAAAGTGCGTTGCAAAACTAGTTCGACCCCATATGGTTTGTAGCAAAACTATTTTCTTTCGGAAATTCGTAGCAAAACTCGTTCGTTACAAAATTAAATCAGCTATTTTTTTATATTTAAGTTGGTTTAAATTTTTATACTGTTGAGTTATTAATCAAGAATAGCATAAGACTTCAAAATCAAAAAAGTTCACTTAATTTGGTCCATTTAATCCTGCGCTATATGTTTTTTGCATTTTCCCAAAATTCGAAAAAAGTGTAACGAACGAGTTTTGCATCTCACATACTAGTAGTATGTTAATATGATAAATATAACTAAAACATCCATAAAACTGCAATTAATTTATGTTCAAAACTTAAATTCTTTTCTCAATTTTTTTTTTTTTTTTTTTTAAGAAATAAGCAATTTATGTGATTTTAAGTAAAATGATAATTTGAAAAAGTTAAATACTTCTTTTCCTTAGGAACGTGCTTAATTTTTTTCATAAAACAAAAGTGCGTTAGATACAAGATTTCTTTCGTTTTTTTAGGGTTAAATCTTTTAAGGAAACAATTTTTTTAACAAAAAGAAAACCATAACAAACAGAAACGTGTTTAATTTGCAAAATGCTTGTTTTATTATTATAATTATTTATCACTGTTGTTGATTTTATTTATTTAAATTAGTATAACTTTTATCTTTGTTGAATTCTTTTCTTTAAAATAAGAAATGTATATATTTAACTCGAACATCCACACACTCACAAGAAAAATCAATCTATCCGTACACAGAAAACATGAAAAACAAACTTTAATTAACGTATTTGTTAGAAATTTGTACTATTAATTAAATTCTGTACTGATTTTCCGCCAGCAAACAAATTGATCATATCAATTAACACGTTTGTAAGTTTGAGCTTTTCTTGCTGTTCAGTTTCAATCAATAGGTTTAATTGAAATGTGACCACCAGCAAAAGAGGCTAAATAAAACGTAAACACAAATTAAAATATTTTTTTCAATCAACACAGTTAATTGAAACAATTAAAAATTTTTTTGAAAATTTTAAATATTTTAAAGTTTGTGTGTATGTTTTCATATTTGCAAATATACACACAATCATTACAATTTTTATTTTCAATCAAGGGAAATTAATTGGAACAATTAAAAAATTGTTTGAAACAGCATTATTGAATTAATTGAAAAAATTTTGGTGAACATTTTTTCTGTGTACTCAAATCAATCCGAAGCGGTATTAATAGTACGATGAGTACGGACTTTCTTGAATCAAGTACAGAAAGATTGATTTAAGTACAGGTTATTCAAGTGCGAAAAACTTAAATTATCCATATTTAATACCGAATTCGTACTTGAAATAACCTGTAAATGAGATTGATTAAAGTAAAACTAAGATTTAACGAATCTTTAAGTATTATAAAGTTGATTCTTTACTTACCCGTTTAACACTTTACAGAATTTCAATTATAAAACACCAGCATCATTCCCGATATGGTTTTTACTTTAAAAACTTAATGTGCATATATAACTGAATATATTAACTAAATGAGAAGCAAGAGTTATAAATTTTACAACATTCGTTTTTTAACTACTTGTGTGGAGTTGTTGTAGTGTCTGCAACAATCTTTGATGAGATTGAATGAGATTAAAACGTTCACTTTGTAATTTTATTCTCAGAGTGGCACTAACCACCAGTGATGCCATTAGGATACGAAAGATACATTTTACGTATCTTTCGATGACTTCAGGTACCATGTATAATCCAGACATTTTTCGTATCTTTTGAATCTGTGCGCAAAATGTTCAGAAATATGATATTAAACTTTCGGGCCTGTTCTGAAAATCACGTGATTTCAAATCACGTATTTTTGAAAACACACGTGCGATTTTCTGGTGTTCTGAAAGTCATACCGTTTTTGTGTTTCTCTGTGTGCTTTCGGCAATTGAAGATCACACCAAAGCACACAAAAACGGGACACTAAAATATCACACGTGTGATTTTAGTAGACACATGTGATTTGAAATCACGTGATTTGAGTAAAAGTGATTTGCAGAACCGGCCTGTTTGGTTTAACAGTGACATGGCCGCTAATGAGTATTGGGAAAAAGTGTTTTATATAAAAAATGTTGTTAATGAGCCGATGTTTAAAAATTTGAAAAAAGAAGTTTGTTTAAAACAAGGCGAATTTAACAAGGTAAGTACAACTCTACAACTACAAAAAGCCCCATGTATTTTTTTGCAATTTAATAGGCGGATGTCAAAAATGCTGATAAGGCAAAAATTGATTGAAAAGCAAAATACAAATTTAGTTTGGGTTATAAAAGACATTTTTAAATTCACTTTAATTATTCGCAGTTTTTCTAAGAAATTTTTTCGGTTATTTTGGCGCAAAACATTAAAAAAATTATATTTTGACGTTTCCGTATCTTTTATTAATTCGCCGTGGAAACAGCTGATAAACGGCTGAAGAGTTGAGTTTACCTTCTTAAATTCGCCTTGGTTTAACATTTGAGAACTTTAAGCCAACCTTAACTTATTGTTCAATGATTAATAGCAGTGCGAAGTTGTTCTGACGAAATATGAACATCTTTTTTATTTTCAGGAAATTAAGATATACTTTTTGATATAATCGCCTTAGTATAAACGCCTTAGTTCGTGTATTGATTTTTACAAAAATGAATTTGTTTTGATAGCATCCAAAGATAGTTTGCGATTATATCGTAAGCGACATCAATAAAACTATCGTAAGCGGCAGATACAATGATCAATTGCATCTCAGCATGTTCTTGAAAACTATCGAATGCACCATATTAAGTTTAAATGCTCTAAAAATTTTTAAAAATTACATACCTATGCCTGTATTCATAAAATTTTTTTTGAATTTAATTAAGGTTTAAAGGACAAATTTACTATGAACATTATCCTTAATAAACGTTTGTAAAGTCTAATAATCGTTTATGAATACGGGGACTAATATTTATTACTTAAATAAATATAAAAATGAATTACAATGATATCATTTTCTTTACAATATTCATTAAATATTAACTGCCTGGCCCAAGATGTCGACAAGAACACATCTTTCGTATATTTATATTGAAAACAAAAAATAAATTTTAGTTTTTTATTATTGTTTTCAATATAAATATGCGAAAGAAATCTTCTTGTCGACATCGTGGGCCTGGCAGTAAATAAAAATGTTATGTAAATAAATGTTAAACGTTAAAAATTGATTTTAAAATTTTTTTCAAAATGTATGTTTTTGGGAAGAAGTGTATATTTTTCAGTGTTACCACCAGCAAAATTCAAAATTACACTTGAGATGAAGCAAAATTACTCGATTTAAATGAAATTAACCTGATATAAAATTTAAGTTTTATTTAATAAAAGACATTTACAAAGAGCCAAAAACACAACAAACTTTACTTTGAAAATTTAAACGCAATTTTTCACAAATGAAGGCGATGTGTTAAATTAGAGAAAATAATCTGTCAGTTAGACTTCAAGGCCGTACGATGTGACACCTATTGATGGTTTTCCGAAGGCCTGTGAAGTCACTGGCTTATGCTGATAAGCCAGCAACAATTGACATATTCGAAGCCAACATTGTTAATTTATTCGTGACATGCAGCCAGCAATGCTCGAAAAAGAGGAACAAAATTGAATGTCTGCGATGCGTTTCGTCAAGGACAGGCGTGGTGATGCCTATTTGTTTAAATCAGTTTCAAATGGTAGCGCCGTGTATAAATTTGCAATTAAAATTCATTTGTAATCCAAATTTTTAATATTTTTAATTAGGCTTAAGTTCATGAAATTTAATTTTCATTAAATTATTTTTTTATGAAGAAAGGAATTTTACAACGTGAAAATTAATTAAAATTGTTATTGATAATCTTTCATTCTTGACGTGGTTCGGGCTCGAACCCTGGCCGGCAGGTTACCATGACATGTTTCGATCGCAACCACTCGATCTCCTCAGATGGATTTGCCGTCTTACACTCGCAGCCATCGACGACTGCTGACGTCAATAGTCAAACATCAATCCTTAAACCAAATTGTATTTTAACATTTGGTAGATCGAAATTTGCTTTCCTGAATGATTATCCATTTTAATTGATTTTACATGTTTTTTCCTTACTTCTGTTTTTTCATACTTTTGTCAAGAATTTTTCTTGAAGTCCAAGTACATTTTTTTGTTTTTTCATTTTGTCTTTCTCTTTTCTGTTGACCTTTTTCAGCACAACTTGAAGGACAAATGTACACATAGAGCTCGTGCCCTAGCTTTAACAATAATTAGTATTGTGGTTATTTTGTTGAACTATTTATGGTTTTTAATCCAAATTTTTAATTTGTGTTTTCTATAATTTTAAGTTGCATGGTCTTAAAAAATACCCTTTATACCATATTTAGTAAACTAAATGCCTGCAGGGTTATGTACAACTATCCCTTTCGTAATTCAGTTTAACAACTGTTTAGGACGTTAAATATTCTTCAAACTAAAGCATTTGAAAGTTTCCAGACACAAATAAAATTAATTATATATTGGTATATTAGAAAGATTTCTACCCCCAGGCTAGTTTGTAGTTTGAATAACTTTTTTGAATAAACTCCAAGCTCTAAATCACTACGATGGACATTTATTACCAAACTTTTGAAATTATATATTTAATGATTGAAGTCTTTTCCTTAAAAGAACCCGAGACTTTGGTTCAGAAGGCTGTGCATTTTTTATCAACAATATTTAAAAAGAAATAAATGTCATCACTGAAATCGAATCTTGATTTGATTTGGGTATCTGAAGTAAGAATTTCAAATAACACCTGAATTACACCTAAGAGAAATTACCCACGCTCTACCCACGACAGTAAAAATTATACCAAATTCGGGTAATTACCCACAAAGTGGCAACACTGATATTTTACAAACTAAAATGTATCTTTCTCGAAAGTTCACTGGCAACTCTGCTACCAACGTAAAGTTTACTCATTTTTTACTTGACTTAAGAATTTTGTACTTATTTTAAGAAATTCCGGGATTGATTTACGAAAGTAGTCCCATTTAGGATTGTTTTAAGTATGTACGTTTTAGTGTTATTTGTGCTTGAATTTTTGGAAAAATCTAAAAAAATCCTATTTTAAGATTTTGTTTGTCCGAGTGCTGCAATTTTTTTTTATTGTTTCCTTAATCCTTTAAAAAAAACCAATTTGATTATTCCCTAGAAAGAAGCCAACTGACACCAAAGTAGTCCCGTGATAGGGGTTTGGTGGTAGAAACCGGTTCTAGTTTTAACACTTTCTATGAATAAGACCTATCACTTTAACATGGGGTTGTCATTGAAGGGGGTCAATTGACACCATTTGACCAGCCACACATCTATTCTCAATGGACGTGTTTAGTGACAGTTACTACAATGTAGTGTTATTTCAATAAAACAAGTCCTGTAATTAAATTCAAAGAACCAAATTTTAGAAAGTCCCAAAAAAAGTGTCACATCACCGGTGAAGACTGTACTGTAATTCATTACATTTTTCTACCTTTTTGTTCTTCATAAACGAACTACATGATTGGTTCTCGTTTCACTGGTCATGAGTTCTTTCTTTTTGTACGTTCTATTTTCACAACTCCCAGAGCCAGACTGTTGGACCAATTGACACAAACTTCCCGCAGGGTTATTATAGATAACTTAATATTTGATCATAAAAAGAAAACTAGCTGCCTGTCTAACCATTTTGAACGTTAATGTTTGCATAAAAAATTTCTATAAATATCTATAATTTTAATAATATTTCTTACGAAAAAAAAAAAATTTCTTACGAACGTTACCGTTCGAAATTGTTTAGCAGACAGTAAAATTATTTCGAAGTTTAACCGACTTGGAAAATCTAAAGGCAAGAACTTCAGAGTTTATATAAATTTAAAAAATTGGAAGATCCACAAAAAATAGCAAACATTTAGGTGTCCTATTTTCAAATGAGATTTTTAAGTCCATTGTCTTAAGTTTAGCCCGAATACACGTCTACGAGTTAAATTTAATTTGTATGAATGAAAGATTTTTGCCTTAATTTTCACAATTAATGCTCCTTGTTTTGACATAAAACTTAAGATTTCTATCACCCATACATAAAGAAGAGCGGAAGGCGGAATGTTTTCTTCCGCCTAGCTCTTACACTGAAATGCCATACCTAAATAAAAGCGTCAACGTTGAGTCACGAACAGTAGTGTTCACTTTCTTGTTTAATAAGCCCACATAATAGAAAAAGAAATGGAGATATAACCGATAGATTCACCTAAAAACTGGATTACCTTATTTATAAGCAAAAGCGGCCAATTGCAAAGCGTTGCCGCCGCGCTCTTTCGGTATGCTACATACAAATTGTATGGACATGAGAACTTTTGAAAGCTAGAAAACGCTATTCGCTCTTATTTAGATATGGCTTTAAGTTATATCATTTAAATTGTTATAGTTATTGCAAATAAAAACATGAAATCATAAAACGTGCGATTAATTGATTATCGTTACTAACGAAACATTTTTTTAATCATGCTCGTGGTTATAAACTGTTGCGATTAAGTGCAAACGGGGTTTTCTAATTCTTTTTTTTTTTATTAAAAAGATATGAATTTTACTTTTTTAAAAGTAAAAAAAACTTTTTTAAAACCGTTTGGGAAGTGGCTGCGTTATGGTCGTTTAAGATAATAAATACGAATTTTTTCATCAAGCTTTTATATTCGTTTAGCTCTTATTTAAACGTAAGACAATGAAATAAAGTATTTCTCTTACTTCAGAAAACACCTAAGTACACAAAAATCGGTTTAAAACTTGATGACTAATAAAAACTTTTGTAATGAAATATTTTTTTAATATTACTTTATTTAAAGTACTTGTACTGAGTTTTATACAAATTCTTCTCTCAAAGCTTTCTGTTATCACAAAATCCCGTTGTTAATAAATTTTTAAATAGGTACTTAAGTGTTTTGAAAAAGTCAACTTTTTAACGATCAAACACCGCCATTTTTCAATTGGTTTTAAAAAATGTTTATATATGTCTGGGTTCACATTATGAAAGTTTTCTTTCAGAAAGTCTGAGCTTATGGGTGAGAGAGGAAGAGACACGCTGCTATTCTCTCCCCTCTCACCAATAAACGTACACTTTCTGAAACAAAACTTTCAAAGGGTGGTCCAATTAAAACGCACGATGTTAATTGCGAATAAAACAAAAAGTTTTCAGAGAATTATCTTAATCTCTTTTATTATTAGAGAAGGATATATTAAAATTATGTGTGAAATAAAATATCGGCCTAACGCTCGCCACGGCTTCGGTGGTAACCTTTATCCGATAGTCCATAATGTCGTTAATGAACCGAATTATCTCATCCTTTAGCTCTTGGACTGTTCTCGGTTTATTGACGTACATTTTTCGTTTAAGAAAAATGTCCAACGGTATCAAATCACATGATGCTGACGGCCAATTAACATGGCCACAATGTGAGATAACACGGCCATTGACTTTATCGAGCAAAATATCCATTGTTTCGTTAGCTGTGTGACAAGTGGCACAATTCTGTTGGAACCACATATCGTCCAGGTCCAAAACCTCAATTTCTGGCCACAAGAAGTCCGTAATCATTTCTCGATAGCGAACAGCATTCACGGTAACTGCTTGGCCGACCTCATTTTCGAAGAAGTACAGCCCGATGACGCCGCCAGAGCATAAACTGCACCAAACAGTCATTTTTTTCAACAATCACTCTTGGATTTTCATTAACACGATTACGGCAATTCTGCTTGTTAATGAATCCACTGAGGTGAAAAAGTGTCTCGTCGCTGAAGATGATTTTCTTTGTTAAGTCACTAATCACTTCTGTCTGTTGAGCCAACCATTCGGCGCTGCTCAATTTTATACCTCTCCATGGTTGAATTTGTTCAAACACTGAAACGAAAAATGTCAAATTCAGTGGGGCAAATCGTGCATTATGGTTGCACCATCCTTAATGAAAACCTCTGAATATCGTTTTCCTTTATTTTTTCACCATTTTCGATGGGCTTCGTCGTAATAACAATTGAAACGTATGTACCAAATTTCATTAAATTAAATTTAAAACTGACTTTAAAAATAACGCTACGTTTTAAACTTTGCATACTCGCGATCTTTGCAAGCTAGTTTTCATGATTTCCGAAATAGTCGCTTCATACTAGAGGTCTGCACAATTCCATTTGTACACACATTCAAATCATTGAAAATTTTTCAAACTCTATACTGTAGTGTCTCTATCGCAAACAAATACTGCAGAGAAGTGTGCACGACGAATTAACGTAAGTGTGTAAACGTGTAGAAGCAAAAAATAATTGCTTTTCTATAGTGAAAGTGCGTTTAAAAAATATGAAAGATATTCTTATTACAATAATGAACTTGAACACCATTTTTATACAAGTTGTTTGTTTTAGATCACCCTTAATATTACTTTGGCGTTACGCACGGAGATCTTAACTAAATATTTTCACTTTTGGTGGTGGAAATGTTTTTTATTTTTGGTTTTTGCTACATTTAGGCCCGTTTTCACAGCATACCGATAACTTAAGACAGGATTTTATCAGCCGTATAAAAAGTGTTGCATTATTACAACTTCTAGTTCACTTAAAGTTAAAGTAAAGTTGTAACAATTGAACACTTATTATACAATCGATAAAATCCTATTTTTACTTATCGCGGTAAGTTGTGAAAACGGGCCATAATGAGTTAAATTTCACTATCTTTCACTGATGTTAATAATGTTTATTCTTAAATGTACATTTTTCTATTGTTATTTTCTACTTCCAACTAATTATCTTAGATGCAGCATTCTATTCATTCAACTACTTTTTTAAATATCTACCTACACTTTTTTTTAAACACTCTATTGTTTAACGGAAGTTTGAAGTTTAAAGTTTTTTGCTAGAAAAATTTTAACAGTTTATTCATTTCACACGCTTCATTCATAGTTTTTTTTCAAAGTATTTTTTATTTCATTCAACAAAATAGAGGTTAAATTGTTTCTTAACAAAACTTTAAGTTTTGCCTTAAAAAAAATGTTTGGCTTAAATACACGTATTTTGAAGTAAAAAACAACGAAAAATAAGTAAAATAAAAACATAAACGTTATCAAAAACCCAACGAAGTGTTTCATTTATGTAATTAAAAATTTCATACACATTTTTAAGAAAATTAAACCAAACATTTCCGGTATTCTCCACTGTTAAAACACACGCTCACTACCATTCATGCATATTTCATTGTTTAAAAAGAAATGGTTTTAAAGAACAAATTCTCAAAAAATTAATACGAAATTGTAACACAATTTTATTTTCCCGAATATTTTTAAATTTCTGATAACCAACCAACTTAAAAAACAGCGAAAAAGTAACATTTTTTTAAGCCAGGGATGGAAAATTTGGTTCATAAATAAAATTTTTTTTTTAAACATCTACTTATGGCCAATTTTCAGGATTGATATTAAAACACATTTATTTTTAAAATCGTTTTAAATAGAAAATTCTCTTCTTCATTAAAAACTTAAGTGAAACTTAAGTCACCGAGTTGGTACACTTAATTTCAACTTAAGTTTCCTTTGTAATATTTTAGCAAGGTGGCCTCAATATCACAACAATACAACAACAACAGGCAAAGCATTAACAGTCAGCTGTTTTTTCAGACCACCTTGTAAAACAATACACTTTTTTATATATTTTTTTTTATTTAGTAGTGCTACCATATTTTTATCTTAATTAAATAAGACTTTTCATATAAAACTCCAAAAACCAATCTGTTTTAAATACGATTTAAGTTTGTTATGAAAATTAACTTAATATTGATTTAAATACTATCCTGAAAATTGGGCATTAGTCCATAAAATATAAGATTTCTTTCTACACTCCAACAAATTTTGTTTTATATAAATAACTTAACGATTTTGCTCAATATTTAGTGAATTAAAAAAAAAAACCTATTTTAATGGAAGCAACCACACACTTGGGTTTTCTTTTGCCTGATTCTTACCGAAGGTATCCCATATAAATTATTTTCATTCTTTGTATAAAAATGTCAACAATACTTCTACAAAAGCAACAATTTGTATAAAATTGAAAAAGACGTGTATGAAAATTTTTATAAATTTCGAATGATAACTTTAACAAAATATTTTAAAAGTAATAGTTTATACTAGTGCTGGAATACTATCGATATTTTCTACAATCGACATTTATCGATAGTTTAGATTTCACTATCGATACTATCGATATTACTATGGACTAAATGTTTGTACTTGTGTAGGAAAAATTTAGTTTTTTGTAAAAACACAAGCATGTCCATCTTATTTGGTTAAAGGCAGCCGAAGTAGCAGGAAATATAAGATATTTTATTGCAACTTTGGATAACGTTCTTAATTGGTTTTTATTCTCCACCCAAAAGGAAATCGGTTTAGAGGACTTTTTCTCTAATGGCCGTTCATTGCATTATGCTCGCAATTACATTTGCATTTTTTTTTTGCAACATTACAAAAAAAAAAAAATTTCAGTCCGAATGTAAACATATACTAATTTCCACAAAAGGATCCCTAATTAGCAGAACAAAGAAGCACAGCTGGGCTATCAATACCACCTGCTTGCTTTTCTTCTTGTTTGTATGCATAACCGATATTTTTTCTATCGATATTTAAAGGCTATCGATAGTACTATCGATAGTTTCTCAGCACTAGTTTATACATAATACTGTTTAAGGGAATAGTTTTTAAGTATTTGTTTTCTTTAACGCGTTAGTCAACAAACTTGTTACTTACATTATGAATACCCCATTAAAAAATTGCTTCCATTTTACACCTGTGTCTGTTTACACAGGTGTCTGTTTACAAATTTCGAAAAACTTATTGGTTTGCTGGAAATTAAAGTTGTTTCTTGAGTTATTTGCAATGCTGAGCGCGAATCTGAACTTCATTTTTCATCAGCTCTAGTTTTCGCGATTTAGCGTTATGTTAAATCTTAAGGCACTACCACCACATATAGTAGCATAAATTTAAAAGGGTTTTCACTATTCTGGAAAAAAAATCGACAACAATATTATCTTTAGGTCATGTAAACATTCAGCCGTATTCATAATAAAAAGTAAACCACAGTTCGCACACTACTTACAACGAATGCTAACTAGAATGCCGATTAAGCTTAGCAGCTTGTTAGCACAGAGTTAATTCAAAACAAACTTTTGTCCATCTGCTAACTTTTAATAAATTAACTATGAATTTTAATGATGCCGCATTATATTGCTCAAAAACGCAATACGTTTTTCATTTATAATCGCTAATTTTGTCACTTAATTTTTTGTTTTTTTTTTCTCCTAGTGCATATAAACATTTTAAGAAGTTTTTGAAATCAAACTAAATAAAAAAAGAATGCAGTAAATTAAAAAAAAAAAAAACAACAAATTGGGAGACATTAAACGGCTGTTGGCAAACGTTTGGCAGCTCGTTAATAAGAGTTTAGCGAATCGTTAGCCAGAGTTTGGTAGTGTATTATGAAAAAACGTTCTGCTAACTTCATGCCAAATTTTCATTGTGAATACGGCTTTTTGTTTCTATGTAAGTTTGCAAAAAAATAAAATAGTTAATAAAAAAGTCTAACGTCGTCGAGGTAAACTGTTGTTAAAACATAAAAGTATGCTTTTCAGAAACTTCTCATGCAAAAAAGCCAAAATTGGTTGTGTTGTGTTGCTCGTGGCACCATCTTGCTGAAAACTTGCTTCAATTGCAGGCAAAAAAGTTGGTTATCATAGGTCAGTTTGCAGGGCGCACAATGTTATGATGCACAGGCCTGACCACATCTGTAACGCTTCCAGTCTCTTCATATTTCTTTTTAATCTTGACAATTCCTTGCACAGTAGGTCGGTTATGACAAACATACTCATCCTGTTGTGCTTGAAAAGTGGCCACGTTTGAATCACCACTTTTGTAGTAAGTTTTAACTATTGTAACGCATTCTTTGATTATTAAACGATCAATATTCGTAAATGGCAAACCTTTCTTTTTATAAATGACATTTCAGATGCCAGATATCTAGCAACCGACAGCCTTTCCAGATCGGCGGCTTTGAAACCACTAATAGGATAACCCCATATACGACCTTTATTTGTTTAATTTAACGCTTTATCGCGAAAACTACAGCTAATAAAAACTCTAATTATACAGTGAAAATTTTTATATCATAAAATATCAGCCACGGGTTAATTTTTTCCGAAAATAACGTACCGATTGCGATCGTTTTCAGTATTTAATACTTCTTATATTAAAGAAACATTAAACCCAATTTAGGTCCTCTAAGCTAATATGTTATGGGCGCTATTGACCCGAAACCATTATTTTGGGGGTAAAAGTAGTTTATAGATTATAGGGAGACTTTAAAAAGTAAAGGTTAGTTAGGAAAAACGGACATCGTTAAATCAACTACGCTACTCATATATGAGTACCAAAACTTATACACAAATCGATGACCCTAGATATTTTTAAATCTTTTGCAGGTATTTAATACATATTCGTTGAAATCCTTATCAGTCATACGATTTTTTAAAAGATCGTGTGTACTTATTAAGTGAAAATGAAATTGACTGACAGATTTTTATGAAAAATTTCATAAAATGATTAATTCTATGCGATCAGAGTTGTATTTTCTAGTAAAGTAGCTGAGCCATAAGATTTTGCATCTTTTTTGTTTGATTGTATATCATTGACAACAATTTTTTTGTGTCTGATAGAATTATGTCAGATTTTCGTGTGAAAAAATCGTACAATTGTGAGTGATAGTGAATCCTGACCCTAAGCAATTATTTTGATCCAGCGTAAAAGAAGAACTTTAAAAAAACAGTTTCATATTTCTATTTCCAAACAGTGCATATACTATTATAATTTTAAAATAATTTAAACATTCTTAACAGTGCATTTTGTCTTTAATGTGGATTTTAAAAGAAAAATTGTTGTTTTCCATCTCTGCTTTGAACAGTGTCAAAACAGTCAAAATTTTTTATCTTAAAGGTTGTTGACTTTGGTTTTGTACGAAAATTTTTTACTTCTGGGGTTGATTTCGGCTAAACACGTACTAATTTGTTACACATTCATTATTTTTAGGTTTATTTATATAAACTAAAAATTTAGTGAATTATTTGTTTTCATAGATTTTCTATTCATTTACATCCTCTGTGAAATGCTTTCCGCTTGAAAATTATGGGTTTCGGCGGTATTCATTAAGTAAATGTTTTCAGAAAAAGGTAGACAAATAAAAGGAATGTAAATAAGTAATTTAAGAAACTCTTTCTTATCTTATGAAGCTCTAGATTAGAAAGAAAAGGTCTTACAAAACTGACTACAAAATTTCGTGATGTGGATACGCGTTAATCCATTATTTGAGAATTTTTTAATAACAGCTCAGTCATCCAGATTAACTTTTATTTGGACTTTTTCCTCCCAGCAAGAAAATTCGCAAGCGTTGCCGCTATAAACGCATTCTTAATATATTTTACTCATTTCAAAATGCATTCTTTGAAAAGGGGTTGTCGACTATGTCTAAAGTAATAAAACACGCGGCATACTTCACTTCAAGTTTTTACCAATAATATAATAATAAAATGTCTGAGGAGAATTTTGAAAATATTTTGGCCAAATGTGATATCCAAGCTCGACCCATGGACAGTCACAAAACAAGCTCCTCTGCGCACCGAAATACTAAGACGTTAGTGGAACTGGCTAGGTCACACACTGCGTAAACCAGCAGATGACCTAACACGGGCAGCCATTGACTTGAATCCACAGGGTACTAGAAGAAGAGGAAACCCGCCCTAGGGTTGCCATACGTACTGTTTCAAGCAGTAAATGTACTGATTTTTTGCAGTTGTACTGTTTTATGCACAACTTCTAAAACAGTATGCAAATGTACTGTTTTTTACACTTTGTACTGTTTTTTGTACTGTTTTTTTTTGCTCAGTCTATATTTAACAGAACTGGCTTACAAAAAATTATGTTGTGTTAAAAAAAAGTTCTAAAATAATAAGAGTTTTTACGCTGTGGTCATTGTTTTCTCATAAATACACAGTAGAAATCTAAATTATAATGGGTGGCTCGTAGCAGTGGTATATTTTCGTGTTGTTATGATTTTATGGCTACCTCTTCCAATAGTCTTTCCCTTTCCACACCTGAGAAAGACAAAAAAAAAAAATTCAAAATTTTTTTAAGTACTAAAAAATACTTATTCGAAAACAGTTATCGTTAATTTTTAGAACTTTTTTAATTTTCGGGCATGTTCTAGAAATCGAAATCACGTAAAATTGAAAACAAACAAATTTGGAAAATTATCTGTGTTCAAAATTTATAAAAATAGCTAATACCTTTGAGGACCACTTCTTTACCTGAACTACTGAAATAAGAAAAAGATAAGTAAATTTTTTTGAAAATATTCATCGTTTTCAATTGCACTTGATTTTAAATATTTTCAGATTTTGTGAAATAAAAATAAACCAAACTATTTTTTTTGGATTTTATAGATTAATGGCCAATTTCACCAAATTCAGGTTTAATTAACTTTCATTATAAAAGTCAAAAAACCTATTGTTTAAGTAATAGTTAATTATAGCTGAACTTGGTAAAATTAGATGTAAATAATTTAAAAATTATTTAAAATTGGAAAATTAATTTAGGAAACAAACATTTTCTCAAATTCTATATGATTTGTGCAACTATGTGTGTAGTGCAAATTGCTTTAAATACGAATATGTTTAAAGAAAATCGTACTTACAAAATCAATGAGTTGATTGTCTTGAGCTAAGTAAGGCTTTTCTCCTTTCTTATATGGCTTACAGCAATGTTATGGTTTTCCTGGCCAAATGCTTCGTTTGTAGTGTTTGCTTTTAAAATGCAAATGGAGTAATTTCATATGTATATTTATGAAATGCCATAAACTGGAAATAATTCCTTTGACGTTACACATTTTAAGTGTATTTCTTTCTTTATATAATTGTTGTTGCATATTCAATCAAAAGTTTAAAATATTTACCCCAATTTTACCAAGTTCAGTTAAAACTAACTATTACTTAAACTTCCAGCTTATGTTTTGACAGCTTGAACTGATAGTTAATTATAGCTGAACTTGGTGAAATTGGGGGTTACTTATTAAAACAAATGGTAATGTTGTCGTCAAAAAAATGTACTGTTTTTTTCTTGATTGTACTGTTTTTATGTATTCAATGTACTGTTTTCCGAATTTAAAATCTGGCTACCCTAACCCGCCCACACGTGAAAAAGACAGTTGGATTCTGAGGTAGCAACTACAAGAAAATCCTGGACCGAAATAAAACTAATAGCTTGTAACAGATCCCAATTGAATGCATTCGTAATGGCCCTATGCTCCAATTTGGAACGACGGGAATATATATATATATAAAGTAATAAAACAGGAATAACAAATCATGTGATTTTACGAAATTCTTGAAAAGTTTCAACTCAATTGTTTTTTTTTTTTTAATAAATTCTTCATTTTTTTTAATGCGATTTGTTTGGGATAAGGATATTTTAATACGGTACGAAAGGTGATTTAGTAGTTGGGATTTAAACATACTACTTGATTTCTGTTGGATTCTGATGCCTAAAACAAAACCCAAATAATTAAGTTTTTTCTCATTAAGAACATCATGTTCTATTCCATGACAGTGGATTGTCAGGAATCTTCATCTTATATAATTTGTATATTATTCATCATATAAAATTTCCGGAAATGAAAGAAAAATTTTATGCACTCCCAAGAATAGAAAACGTCTGGGAAATTAGAAAGCCTAGTTGCAGGATGGTCTTGCCCAACTGAATTTCTTACTTGTTTTGTTAACTTCCTCTTTTATGCCCTCCACCTCTAGCTGTGAAGTTTCATTCCATGTGAAACTTTTTTAATATCAATCTAACTATATTTAGCCATGCCCGTCTGTCTGTTTGTTGAATTCACGATCACTTTGGAAAAATAAAAAAAAAAAAAACACTTATTTGGGATTGAAGAAGGATAAGAGTTATTATCCCAAGTGTGGAACAACCACTCTTAAAAATTGATATCTTTGTTACAAAAACTTGCATAAATTGGTGGCGGAATGTACTGTTTGTTATTGAATTTTACATTAACTTGTTTTATATGAATATAAATTATAAAGGTAGAAAATACATAACACGCGTTAGGGCGCGCGCGCTCTGTAGACTTCTGTCAAAAAAAGTTAAACTAATGTAATTTCATAGAACAAGCTACATGCAAAATAGAAAGTTGGTTAACTTTGAACTTTTTAACACGTTGTGTATTTTTGACAAGTAATCAGCTGACTTAACAAATTTGTGAATCATGAAAGAAAAACTTATTGAAGAGCTTAAAAAACATACAATATTTATATAAAAAGAATAAATTCAATAAAATAATAAAATTTTGATATACTTTCAATGCACAAATAAGTAAACAAATAAAAAACAGCTGACAGGAATGGCTTTTGTAACGCGTGTTGTGTAACTTGCTATTTTTTACGCGCTAAAGTTTTTAAACGCACGATACTCGTCGACGAACTAACGCGTGTTATGTACTTCCACCTTTAGAATCGGTTCATAATTTGCCATAGGCTCGGTTCATAGGATTCATCACCGCACAGCCTAAGCCCCTGAAACTTGAAAAATTTTAACTTTAGACCGGAGGTTGGCCCCTAGAAAAATCGATCAATTAAGACGGAATTTTTGGAAAAAAAACCATAACAAATTTAGTACAAACTTACGTTGTTCATTAAAAAAAACTAAGCGGTACTTTTTTGATATTAGGTCTTTTTGGGAGGTACGCGGGTAAAACCTCTATTTTGGAACTTTGTTTTCACCCCATCTATCTTTTAAATCAATTCACAACGAAACAAAAATTATATCACATTCTTAAGTTCTCTAAAAAATACAAATATTAATTTGGTACTTTTTCGAAATTCGAACGTGAAAATCGTACCTATTTGTGGTCCCACATAAAACGTACTTTTGAAATAAGCTGAAGTATACCTTAAGCCGCAACGAATTAAACTGAGAGGTCAGTTCTTATTAAGATTGCTTTATAATTTATAGCTCCCATATAAAGCCTACTCCTGAAATATGCTTACTATCCGAAGCACACAAGGCCGAATATAGCACCTTTACTTGTAGCTTCAAAAGTCCTCCATGCGAGTATATAATTTTGATGATATATTGTCATAGTTGTCATCGTTGTCTGGAGGGCTTATGAAACAAGTTTGATTGTTTTATTTCAGCTTTTTTATGCTCATTTTAAATTGATTGTTCAAGGAGGTTATAACTTCGTACGTACGTACATGTGTATATAATTTACAGTTAAAGTCTTAACAACGTCACACTTTCATTTTAGCCATAATTACATTTCAGTACAACTCTGTCGCATGAGTACAGGCTGAGTGACTGACTGGCACCTAATCTAACCTGGCAGACACTTCAGTAAAATAAATTTTCCATAATATAAAAAATATTAAAAGCTTGTACTGGCCATTAAGAGTTATACAACTTTTTAGACCTTTTTTGTTGCCCAAAAAAAAAAAAAAAAAAAAATATTTATGAAATCAATGAATTTTTTTGATTTAATAAACAAAAAAGTAACAAAAATTTATATTCATACAAGTTGTTTGAATAGTTTCATACTTTCTTGTACAATGAATGGCTTTGGATGAATGATGTTGTAAAAAATATTATTGCAATTAAAGTGTAAATTGATGGAATGTCTGAGTGAACGAATATGATGAGTATTGTCTGTACAACTGGCTGAGTGACTAACTGCCCGTCTCTCTGTCTGTCTGTCTGTCCATCAAGCGGTGGTTTTTATTTCTTCTGCTTGATCGGCCGGTCGTCTGTTTACGGAAAGTGGAGTTTTTGTTTTGTTTCTTTCATTTGTCTGCCTTTTTTTGCGATTGTTGTGGTTTTCTTTGTTGCTCTTGGGAGAAATTACGTTTTCTACCAAATGGTCAGCTTGTCTGTATGTCTGTCTGTCAGTTTGTCAAGTAAAACTCATGTATATTTGGATGCTTTATCTGTTCCATTACTTACATATGTATGTATCTGACTGGTAATTTCGTATTTTACACAGTTTATTTGAGCAAAGTCATGCAAACAATAATTCTTGGAGTTTATTTGTCTGTACAATGAAGCACTTATGAATTATACTACTCATATGAATGTCTATTAGTCAGTGTGTTTATTTGTCTAATTGTCTGGCTATTGGTTTAGTTCACTTTCTACTTCTGAAGTACTTTTATGTATTCGTACGTTTAAGATCATATTTCCTGGTGGTTTCTTAGATGCTGTTTAGAGGTGTCACGTTAGGCACAGAAAAAGAAAACAAAATGAACAAACTTATGTCGGTCAAGTCCACCTTTTTAATGCCCTACAGCCAGGAGAGCTGCAATATGTATCATCATTAAGCTTATTCACAATAAAAAGATTTTGCTAAAAAAGTTTAAGACATCTTTTAGTAACTTAAACGTACACCACCATAAATGGGTGATTCGATTTAATAAAATAAAATTTAAAATTTAACAAAACCATTTTTTTTTTGTTATTAGAACAAAATCTATGAAAATTGGTCACAATCGGCACATAAGTTTGACCAACACTTATATAAATTTCTTTCTAGACGGGATATTTTATTTATCACCAATTAAAGCATTAATCAAAAATAAAATCAGTTTTAATTAAAAATTTAATCAAGTGAATTGATACTATTAATTTGTTTACTCGTGCAAATTTAATTAATTTATGAATAATTATCACAAATATTTTAATTGAAATCAATTTTTGTTTTTTTTTTGTTGAAGATTTCTTTTTGCAATACTTAATGGCGTTCTTTTCATAAACATATGTTTAAATAATGTCGTAAGTTTTAATCTGGAAACAATTCAGAATCGATCAATATTTATCTACATAAGAGATAATAAACGCTCTCTAAAAGTACAAAAATACTGTATATTCCTTTTTTAATCGTTTCCCATAGTTCTCTTTTACATCATTAAGCCCGAAAATCCTTAATTTATCTGTATCTTTTATCTTGAAATAAAAGAAAATTTAATTTTTCTCTCAAAAAATAGAAGTTTTGTGTTTAAAAAAATTAACAAATTCAGCCGGACAAACAGGCAGACAGATCTTTGTTGATACATTTTTGAATGAGTAAAAAAAAAAAAAAAAAAAATTAAATAAAAGAGTTGAAGATGAATGTGATGAAAATGAAGTGAAATTATTTTTCTAAGCATGCAATCTTTTCATTACCGGCTTTTTCTCTATATTTGCTGCCAACTAACTGATAGCACATGTCGTTAAGGTAGTAAAACCAGACTAGTGATCTGCACTCCTTGTATCTTTAATGCGTTTGATGTCTGATTAAAAACATATAGACTGCCTTTTTGGGTCTCAAGAAAACACTCACAAGAAAAGGTTAGTAAAAGAATTTTGTTATAATTTTGTTGTTCTACCAATAAAATTTTTTAAATATAAATATATTGTTAAAAAAAAAAAACGATTTGTGCTTTATATCTGCATAAGATTAAAGTTATTGTAATATATTTTTTTAACACTTCAGTAGTTTACTATTAATTTCTTGGTTTATTTCCATGTTGCGGGGTAGCTTGTCCACTTTTCATTTACCGTAATCGATCACTTTGTGTGTCACAAAAACATACTCATTGAAGCAGAGAATGTGGCACAATTGCAAATTGAAAAGAAAACCCATAGATAGACTTTAAAGACTCTATCTACTCTTGTTGGCTTGGGCAAAATCATTTGTCTGCACTTACAATTTACAACACAAAATACAAGTAGGTATATAAATATTTATGAAAAATGTAAGTTAAGAAGTAGTTGTGAGCGTAAAAAGAGCACTTTTTTTTAATATTTTTAAAAACTAAATCCTGTCTTTGCAAATGAAAACAAGTAAGAAAGTATAGTCGGTCAAGCCCGACCATATGATACCCTACACCACATTATTTAAAAACACATCATGCTTATATGTCCATATAAATATGGATTTAACTATGTTTATAAACTTCATTAAAATCGGTTTAAAGTTTGTGAGAGGCAGAAATTGGCCCTTACCTCCACTTGTGGTCCTATTTTTGAAAAACTGTATAGCTTATGTGTCCATATAGATATGGTTCTATCTATGTTTTAAATTTCATTAAAATCGGTTTGATAAGCAAAAATTGCCCCTATCTCCCCTCGTGGTCTTATTTTTTTAAAAATGCATCTCTTTTGGGTCCATAAAGATATGGTTCTATCTATGTTTTAAATTTCATTAAAATCGGTTTGATAGTTTCTGAGAGGAAGAAATTTCCCCCCATCTTCCCTTGTGGTCCTACGATTTGGCGCATTTTCAATAGGCTTGGTCCTTGTGCCCATAGTTACCTATGTCCCGAAGTTGATCAAATTGGCGGCATGAAATAACCCCCCACGAAATAAGACCCCAAAACGGAAATGAAATAGCACCCCAAAATAATATATGAGAGGCAACAACAACGTTTTTTGAGGATTTATTTCATTGTTTTGGGGACTTGTTTCATTTTCATATTGGGGAGTTATTTTATATGAAATAAGTCCCCAAAAATCTGAAATAAAATAAGTCCCTAAAAATATTTTGGGGACTTATTTCATTTTCAAATATATTCCAAAATCGTCAAAAACGCAAATTATGTCTCGTTATAATATGTAAACAAAACTTGTTTTAATGAGTGGTCAAGACCATTCATTACAAATAATACTTACTTGGCACTAGGAATGAAATAAAGCCATTATGGTGTTATTGCTCATTTTTTTTTTTGCTGGATGCCCTACATCCAGGTATTACCTCATATTCGTATATTTGGTCCTCTTCCATTTTATTATTTCATTTAATTTGATGATGATGTTTGCTTGTAACACGCAGATAGTATAATATACTAATTGATAATGTCATGTAATAATAAAAAACGTGCTGATATAAACTAACATTTCTTCATACATAGTCAGTACCGTTACATTCTCTTTTGATAAGTTCTAAGTACAGTATCACTTGAAATGTTGGTTATAGCAACAGACCAAAATTAATTTGCACCAAACACTGAACTCCGCTAATATATTAAAGAACGGCGGTTGAAATGCAATATAGAGCGCACCTGCCGCGTATGACGCGGGCCCACCACGCGCGCCGGACACGCCCCCCCGCCTTCCACCACCTGTACCATATTTTTTCAACACTTGACAATGGCAACTCATTCTTTTGGCAATATGTAAACATAACAATAACACTATTATGGCATTATTTCCACTTTGGTTACTAAACGATTATGGTGATATTGCACTTAGGTGTAGGCCATAAAGCCATATGACTTCATTTCTCATTCCATTGAGAAATAAGGCCACATGGCTTTATTGCCTATGGCTTTATAACACTGCATTCAAATAAATCTTTATTTTGTATTGATTGGATGTTGGATACTTTTTGGGGATTTATTTCAAGTGAAATAACTCCCCAATTTTTGGGGATGTATTTCATTTTGATTTGGGGAGATATTTCATTTCATTGGGGCTTTATTTCATTTTAAAATTGGGGATTTGTTTCATATGAAATAAGACCCCAAAAATTGGGGAATTATTTCATAATTTTTTTGGGGACTTATTTCGTGGAGGGTTATTTCATGCCGCCGATCAAATTATTTCCAAAATTGCGACCTGGACTTTGCGCACAAGGTTACATGGACAGCCAGTCAGCCAGCCTGCCAGCCGGACGGACATCGTTAGTTCGAATCAGAAAGTGATTCTGAGTCGATCGGTATACTTTAAGGTGGGTCTAGGACCAACATTTTAAGGCGTTACACACATCAGCACAAATGCATAATACCCTCTCCACTATTGTGGTGTGGGTATAAAAAGCTAAGCTAATTTGGTAAAACATTTAACATTAAATACACAGAAAAATTAAAAATTGCCTCTAATCACCAAATTCATAGAATCAAGCAAACAATTTGTTGATTTTGCGCCTATTACCAAAATGATTATAAATATTATTAAAAAATATCAAGGTAATTTTTGGGATTACAAAATTTTTAATTTACAAGATTTTGTTTGTCGTGCTTAATTCCCAATTTTTTTCTGGTAAAAACACTGAAATTTATTGTTGATGGGATAAGCTATTCCTATGCGCATTTCACTGATTGCTTATCCAAAGAAAAACTTAAGATATTTAACCAAATAAAACTGTTAAGCGTATAAGAATTATAAGCAACAGTTCCACACGTAACAATATCAAAGTTTCAACAAAAACATCAACAATAAACAGTGAGTTTATCATTTCTTACATTATCTACAAAAATTGTAAAATTTTAAATTTTATTCACAATTCAATAACACTGTGTGTAATTTTTTAAGTCATGGAAAAATAACCATATACGGAAACCACTATATGATAACAGACAAAAAAAAAAAAAAAAAGACCCGTGTCTCCCAGTTTAGGCCAAAGTCATGCACTTTTTTATGGGATAATTTTCTCAGTCTCATATCTTGCCAGCCGTTCGGAATTTTGATTTACCATTTGAAGTTGTAGTTCTTGCCACAAAGAACCAAAATTGTCAATATATAAAATCAAAAAACTTCACTTCAAGATCAAAATCGATTTTTCCCCTGTTCAGTTCCATAGGTAGGAAACCGTTCAAAATTCAAGGAAACGATTAACTACAGAAATGTACATAAGATCTCAATAAACAGCTTTCTAGAACATATGAACTTTTTAGGAATGATGCTTAGCACCGTTAGGTAGCCGCAAAAGTGAAAAATTTCCCGAAAACTCGATTTGAGAAAAAAAACATATGAAATTAAAAAATTTCGGGAAATTTTTCACTTTTGTGGCTACCTAAGCGCTACCAAAACAGTGTTAAGAATCATTCCTAGAAAGTTTATATGCTCAAGAAAGTTGTGAATTGAGATTTTAGGTAGATTTTCGTAGTTAATCTATGTTTTTTTGCCATTTTGATCTTGAAGATGAAGTTTGTTTGATTTAATATGTTCACAATTTTGGTTACTTATGGCAAGAGCTACAACTTTGTCTCAGAGGGTAAACCTAAATTCCAAACGGTTTGCATGATATTTTTGCCCAAAATGCAAGAGCTTGACTTGCATGACTAGATCGTGCGATTTAACGCCTTTAGGCTATTTTTTGTGGGGCTATGTTAAAGCTCATGTCTATACACACATGCCCGCTTTAATAAACGCTTTGGAAGACAACATTGAAGCATTTATTCATGAGATACCGGCCGAAATGTTGGAAAGAGGCGCAGTCACGGTCAACATTTGCATAAAATAATCTTCAAACATTAAATTATATGGACCGTACTTTCGATTCAAATAAAGATTTCATGAATTTTTCTGAATTTTATTTGTTTTTTTTTTAACTTTCCTATAGCTCTTGAAATCACACATTAAACTGCATTCATTTTTTATAACTGCATTAGTTTTTTATCCTTTACATTCTCTCAAAACATACTTGTCCCTTATCGCCATTCATACAATTATGGATGTTTAATGATATTCTTAAATTTGGTCCCTGCATCGCCTAGTATGCTCCAAGACAATTTTATTTTTCATCCCCATCATTTGCTTTTAACATGCCTACCAGAGAACTGCAAAATCACTATTTTTCTTGATTTATTCATACGCTCAAATTTACATTCACTCTTTGCCTGCAAAACAAAAGTAATTTTTACATCGTTTCGTACACATTTGATTTTTGCATGTGTTCGTTTTTTATTGAAAGTGCGCACGCAATATAACATAATTGTGTAAATTCAAAAGGCACACATTCTTATACTTTTGCATTCAAGTAGTCATTGTCCACTCGATGAGACGCTTTGTTAACATTAACAACAATAACAACAATAAACCACTCGATGAAACGCTTTGTTAAAATTAACAACAATAAAAACAACAATAACAAGAATACATTGAACATACAGAACTACTGTACTTTTTAAGATGATAAAAAAAAGTCTTCTGTTTCTATGGAAATTGTTTGTACCTACATATGTGCGTTTAGTTTCATTTCAATTTTTTTTTCTTGTACTACATAGTAACTGCTGAATGTCTATATGAGTAATAATTGCTGGATTTCTGGCTTTTTTGTTTGTATTTTTTTTCTTTGCCAAAACAATCATTGTCGGACCAAACACACAAACATCTTAATTGACAAACGAAGCTAAACGATGGAATATATAACAAAGCACGATGTGCATTATTTGAATGACTGCAAACCAGCAGCGAATGTTTGCGGTTGCGCAAGTTTGATTGTATGACAGCACGCGAGTGTATTTGTTGGTGTTCATTTAATGCGATTTTTTTTGCAATTGCACAAATCCGTTTTCTGATACCTACCCGCTATCTCGATTTCTTAAGGGGGATCCCATACAAGATGTTCAATACAGGCTAGAAATATACTGAAGAAAAAGCCCCATAACTGCGTAGGTTTCGGCCCTAGGGGGATAAAATATATGATCGACCTCCATTAGTTTTTCGTCCTAAACATTTACTTAAAATAAACTTGCCCTTTATCTTCACCCCTTAGGTAGGCTCCCATACAAATATGGCGTTTTATAAAATTTTAAAATTAATTAAAACTTTTTCATCTTTTGTGAATAAAATGAATCAGTTGTACAACGATTTTAATTATTTATGGCTTGTTTTGTTTGGAACTTTGTTTCCTACACGTGTAGAAAAAATTAGAATCATAGCTGCATTTTCAAATTTTTTATGCCGTTTAAAGAACAACAATTTTGAGATTTTGCTAAAAATCTATCTTTTTTGCCGAAAAAAAATTATGTTATTAAAACGATGACGCAGATTATAAAAAAAAGGTTTAGACTTGCTTTAAGGTACTTATTGCGGAATTTCGTTTTATTTAGTTTATTCAATAAACTAAACCGTTTTTGAACTACGCGAATATATGTTGTGCACCCTCTTCCATTTTCGAAATAAAGTTATATCTTGAAAACAAGAGTTAGCACCACTAGATTCAGCTTAGTCTGTGTTCATACGGCTCTTGTCTTATTGACATGATTGCTACTTTATAGGCGACAGGGACGAGGGGAAAAGAAACGAGTACACAGATGCATGTACTGCCTTTACGTTTTGCTTTTTCATTCGTTGTTTAATTTTGTTATTGTTTTCAATATCAAAAAAGCACATGTCGTCAACATGGCATGAATCATTTGAACGCCAATTCATGTTCAAAAAAGAAAAAGGAAGAATCTTGTCAATAAGACATGAGCCGTATGAACTCAGAATTACTCGAATTAGGTCATCTTTATCGTTTCGAAAAATCGTCAAAAAATCGGATTATTTAAAATTTAGTGTTTTTAAACAATCTTTGTTTGATTTTTATAAAAAAACTACATTTTAACAAAAACATAATGACTTCATACCCAGCTAGCATCTTCAATCGTGTGAGAGCTACTGGGAGTCTCATGAAGAGCGTCTTTGATCGTCGATGAACGCATTTTTTAATCGAAGAAGATTCCTCACACGGGAAAAACTGTAACACGAGTAAGATTCTTCCCTAGCACAGTTAAAGACGCTTATTCAATCGTTGTGGGAATCATTTAAGACGTGTGTAAAGATAATCTAACGAGACTTTCATGTCAAGAATCTTATGAGACTCATGTTGATATTCTCTTACAACTCGTGAAATGTTCGCCGTATAATTGTTGAAAATATGATTTATACAGGAAGCTCTAAAATGTTCATTAGATGATGGTTTGTCGAAAGATAAACAAAGTGTAACATTGTTGTTTTTGTACTCTGAAAATAATCCAAAGACTTGCATATTACAGCCGTACCTGAAAAAAGTAAGACGCATTTCCTAGTTTTTGAATAAAGCGGCCTGAACGCTTTGCAATTGGCAAAACCGATTTTGACAGATCGTTTAAAAGTGAAGTTTTCTGCTATTGTTAATTAGTAATGGCAATTTAACTATTTTTTTGGTCAATCTAGCGTTTTTATCTCTATTTTTATATAGATTTTTTGTGGGTTGTATTAAACAAGAAAGCTTTCACTACTACATTTATATCAGCGTAAAAGCTAACCCTGTAGGAAGTCAAACCCATTTTTAAATAACTTCAAACTGGTTTTTTTATAACCACAACTAGTTGATTAAGTGACTTTTTTCCTTGTCGGCGACTCATTATTTTAACATGGGCATGTCATAGGCAGTAGGCAATTGGCCATCTTTGCATGACTTTTTAATTGACTACTAATTACTTATTTTTAAACCTATTTGTAGTTAATTAATAAAATAGTCAGTTTATAATAAATTATTTAAATTTTATATAATTCTTGTTAAAAAAAATATATGTACATATGTACATACATACCAACATACATATACATATGTATATGTATATCTATAAGTATTTTGATATATAAATAATTATTTCAAAACATTTTGCATTAAATTGCCCTAAATGATGATGTATAATAGTGCTGAAATAAATACGCTACATAATTGCTAGTACATTAACAGATTTGTATTGAATTAATTTTTAGTTATTTTAATATGTTTGTATACATTTTTTTCATTTGACTTCATGGCATGCTTGTTTTACTTATTTTGCTTTTATTTGTATTTTACGTGTGCCTCTATGCAAAATGTTTGGTTGATATCTGCATGAGAATTAAACCAATTTGTAGTCATTTGAAAAATAGTTAATTTATAGTTGGTGTTTTTTGCAACTGACTATTTTATTTACTACAGGGAAGCGAAAGAAAACGTTCTGCCTCCCGCTCATGTTAAGGTAGGACTGTTAAACATTCCAAGATTAAAAAACATAATTATCAGAAAATGCAAACATTTTATTCAGACTTTGGAGACTGAAAAAATCCTTAATTTTCTTAAAAAAATCAGCAAATCGGCACTTTGCTAATTTCCGAACAAAAAAAATCATCAAAATGACGATAAATCGTCAAATCTGGCAGACCTGAGCAGATAATTTATCATTTTCCTAAAAATATTATAGTTCTGGGCAGTGTTGCCACTTTGGGGGTAATTACCCGAATTTGGTATAATTTTTACGGTCGTGGGTAGAGCGTGGGTAATTTCTCTTAAGTGTAATTTAGGTATAATTTGAAATTTTTACTTCAGATGCCCAAATAAAATCAAGATTCGATTTCAATGATGACATTTGAACCAAAGTCTCGGTTTCTTTTTAAGAAACTACTTCAACTATTAAACAAACATATATTTTCAAATGTTTGGTAATGAATGTCGCAAGATGGACCCTTAGATTTGGATAAAGATGCCTATTACAGTGATTTAGAACCTGAAGTTTATTGAAAAAAGTTATTCAAACTAAAAACTTGCCTGGGGAAAGATATGTTTCCAATATTGCAACATACAATAAATTTTACTAATTTAAAGGGTATTTTATAAGGCAATGAAACTTAAAATGGTAGACAACACAAAAAAAAAATTGTTTTAAACGCAGATTCATGTATCAATAACATATTGAAACTGATTTAAAACAAATACCGCGCCTGTCCTTGACGAAACGCATTGCAGACGTCCAAGTTTGTTTCTCTTTTTCGAATAAAATGAACAATGTTGACCTCCAAGACACCGATTGTTGCTGGTTTATCAGCATTAACCACTGACTTCACAACCCTACGGAAAACAATCAATAAGTGTCACATCGCACGGCCTTGAAGTCTGATTGACAGTTTATTTTCTCTAAATCAACACATCGCCTTCATTTGTGAAAAAAAGTTTCGTCATTTAAGTCATGAAGTAACCTTTAAGTTGCGAAAATCGATGGCTGATTTTCAAAGTATATTTGGATCACGCAAAGAAAAAACATGGTTGTGGTAAACATATTCTAAGAACAACATATTATGATAAGATTCATGATTGTAGTCACCATATTAGGATTATTATTGAATCATATTATGACTAAATATACTCGTAATATTGCAAAATAATATTTTTCCCTTAATCATTTTATTATTCTGTTAATCATAATAAGTTAAGAAGTAATCAAATTATTGTTATGCTAATCATAATAAGTTAAGAACTAATCATATTATTGTCATGTTAATCATAATAAGCTAAGAAGTTATCATATTATCATCATGTTAATCATAATAAATTTAGAAGCAGTCATATTATGATACAGCCCCTTTCATAACTGTCATAAAAATACAAAATAAATTTAAATTTGTTTGCATAGATTTTTTATTTTGTGGCTTTTTACAATTTTTCTTAATGTAAATCAAATAGCGGAGTTTAATATAAGGCTTGCAAAAGAGCAAATGCAAGATCTGTGGTTTTCATGGACAACCGCGTATGTCCATTTTGCCGATTTTGAGATGTTGATGCCATATTGCCACTCTTTACATGTTTCATAAAATTTTTAAAAAAAGATGGATCAATTCCGATTTTTTAACGTAATGACAAAGTTTAAAATGTACAATTCGGCTTTCCTAAGACATACGTCGCACAGTGGCGCCATTTGAGTTTTTTCGTTGCAAAAATCATATCTTTTGAACCGAATAAGATAATTGAACAGTTTAAACAGCATATGATAGATAACTGTTCAGCCTATGAAATGAGCGTTTGGAAAGGGTGCTACGCTCTGTAGGGGCCTAATTATGGGTTATCAAAGTTAAAATTAGTAGAAAAATCAATTTTATGGTAACTAAAAAAAATTATTTTTACATTTTTAGATTGTTTTTATTTTTTTTCTTTAGGTTTTTATGTTTTAAATTATTACCCAACAAATTAAAAAAAAAATTATTTTTTTTTAAATTTATTTTTTCAATTTTCTGTAAAATATTCATCACAGTTCGTAAGAGAAGGTATATCTAAAAGACTAACCATTTCTAAACTATAATTATTTTCTAACTCTATTCGTGACTTCACATGCCGCAGGGAAGATATAAGTGGATCGGAAGATGCTGCCAACATGTTGAAGAGGTCCTCATTTTGCCTTACCCTTGATGCTTTGAATGTGTTCTGCAATCTATATTTTTTATAAAATTTGTTAAGAGACTCCTGTGCTTCTTCAGAAAGCTCTCCAATTGGCAAAGACTGGTACTCAATTATATCTTTGCCATGCGCCAATATTTTATGGACGGTCGGGGTCAACTTCTTCTGTGGATACATTTCTGCTAAAAGAGATGCAGTTTTCGACGCATATTCTCCATATTTTGTAGAATTGACATTTTCTTTGCAGTTTAAAACATCCAAGATCGTTCCCAATCTTTTCACGATTTGATTGTCAATTCCAGTGATTCTAGTTACTGCCTCATCATTTTCAAAAAATCTCCTAGAAGTGTTTCCATCGTTTGAGTTACCGTATCCGTGCTTGGGACAGTCTACTTTTAGTCCAACTTGTTTAAAAAAAGCATCCTGTATTTGCTTCTTTCTGATCTTTTCCTTATCCTTTATTGATGTATTTTCATCGAAGTTTTCCTCCTCTTGTGGTAGGGTATACGCCAGTTTTAGCAAGAATTCCATACACCTTATCCTTGCGTGCAATGGTGACATTCCATATTCGTAATTCTCCTCATTTGTAGAATCGTTTAAATTACCAAAGTTCTTCTGACTCTTTTTGCAAATCGGGCATGACATTGTTGAGGTTGTTCCTGTCAGTTCGTTTACGACTTTTCCGTCAACCATGGTCAGATGGAACTCGTAATTGCATTCAATATATTTTCCTTCTCCAATTTGCAGCTTTGTAGGCTTAATCTTGCTTATTTGTTCTTCAATGTCCTTCACCGTGGTCCTTATGAGTTCTGCCGATTCCCTTGCAAACTGAAACATTATTGGTCGGCAATAATGCACTGATGACGGACGTGGATTTTTCCAGTGAAGGGAAACATCCGATTTAAGCCGCAAAGGAACAGATGCCATAAACATATTTCCGTCCGATATTGTAGCGTCATCGGAAGATATCCTTTGCTTATAAACGCTTTGTCCGGATGATCCATCGCAGCCCCATTTGCTGATCAATGTCAACTTCTCAGGAAGAATTTTCACCTCATTTTCAGGAAGACTCTCCAACAACCGTTTTGCTGTATGGCCCATGAGATCCTGCAGATTGGCTTTCGCAGAGACTTCCGTAAATTCCGTATGCAGTGGTCGTGAATTTATTTTGGCTTGCGTAATATGCTTGTATCCGGGTAAAACGTCAGCGCCGTGTCGCGTTAAAGATGCCCGTAGTTTCTCATATTTCTCTTTGGAAAGTTCTAAGTCCATAAACAAGGCCAAGGCTTCTTCGGAACCATACTTTTTAATGTGTGCGTTTGTGGGCGTGGGAATGCTTTCCTTAATCCTTTTTAGTCGCAGTGGGCTTGCATCAGCAACAGATTTGGTTATGTGCGACCTAACTCTTTCACTATCCTTTGTAAATTTAATAGACAGCGCTTCCGATAATTGCTTCGTGGTCAAGTCATTGGTGGCATCGGCAAGTTTCCTCTTTCTTGTGAAAATTGAACACTCCTCAATACTTTTTTTTGGCCTTCCTTTTGCTCCTCTGGTTGATGTGGTGGGTTTATCTACTGCCAATATATCCAGGATGGTATCTTCATTAAGCCAGTCCTCGTATTTGGAGTTGAAGTTCTGAATGGTTCGATTAGATTTCACCCATTTTGCCTTAATATTTGCATATATCAGATAAAAATTATTTTTTATAATTTCGCTTCTCTCAATATTTCCGTATAAGCTATCAAGTTCTTCTAAAGCAGCTTCCGTGAAAAAATTTGGTGTGGTTGACTTTCTAAACAGTTCAAATAATTTAAAATTGTTCAACGCCATGTTTTCAGTACTTAAATTGTTTAATGGTTTCAGTAATTGTTGCGCCAACTTTCAGTCGTAGACTAATCCAGGCATTATGCTTATTTTGCAATATATAGGCTTATGCTACCATGCCGAAAAATGTACCTGTTCCCTACATACATATGGATTTAGGCTGAATAATGCATTTTTATATTATGCACGTGTCCAAATAAGATTTGTGCCTACCTGTAGTCAATATTGTTCTTGACCATTTGCAATATATAGGCTTATGCTACCATGCCGAAAAATTTACCTGTTCCCTGCATACAAATGGAATTAGGCTGAATAATGCAATTTTGATATTATGCACGTGTCCAAATAAGATTTGTGCCTACCTGTAGTCAATATTGTTCTTGACCATTTGTACGCCAAAGTATTGTTTAAGTGAGGTACGTACCTGCTAATTTCAATGAGTAGTTTTTTTAGATTTTAGATCAAACTACTGTCATACAATTTCTGCAACCATGTCTTTTTAACCTTTTTTACCTCTAGAAGCCAAACGGGCACGTACGGGCAGATAAAATTTTTGAATTATGTAAAGAAATAATCAAAGAACAGATTTTGCAAATATGGCAAATATAGAAAAATATAGATTTTTGTTATTTTCCGTCAAAGTTGAAAAATAGTGAAAAAACGGATAGTTTTTAAATAGTGATTTACCAGGAGAAACACAAAGCAAACAGTTCATTTTTTTTTTATCATTACACATTTAATAAATGCATCAATCAATACAAACAAAAAATAAGGCGATTCGTTACCTATTTTTCGTGATATTACACCTGAAATCGCAACAAATTTACTAAAAATTGTGTGTTTTTTTGAAAACCGAAAGTCGGTCAACTTTGAACGGCTATATCTTCTAAACTAAAAATGTGATATTATTAAGAGTGGCAGATTTGAAATCGTTGAAAAGTTTCCTATAACATGAGTTTATTCAAAACTTCGTCGGTGCTCATGAAAATTTTGATTTTTGCAACCTCGTTTGCTCTACGGGCGCTACTGTGCGTCGTTGCCCATGAAAACCACAGAAATATCGTAACATTTTACAAAAAAACAACGATATTTTGCATTTGCACTATTACATCACTTAAACCGAATGAACTCCGCTAATATTTTAATTTTTTAATTTCTTTAAACTTATTTTTTTCTACGGGAATTTATCTTTAAATAGTTTAACCGCTCACATATAAAACAAACGACACAACTGATTCAAAATTATTTTACAAATGGCGCTAACATAATATTATTAGAGTAAAAATAGTGGTTGCATCTTAAACATAATATGATTAATGTATAGAAAGTTATCATGTTATGGCAATTAAATATCATGATATGGTTGTGAGTAATATAATATGTTTAGAAAGTTATCATAATGAAGTTGTTAGAAAAATAATTATTTTTCGGTCAACAATACTCAAATTTATAATTACGATAAACATTGATATGTTTACAGTAACTATAATATTGTTGATATTAAATAAAAATAACAACTATTTGTGTACGACAACAATATATTGTTACATTAAACATAGTGTTGTTGCCGTAACAATGCCCAACCATATTTTTTCTCTACGTGATAATTTGGTGGCGTTGTTCAAGCATGAATCTATTCATGATGATATGCCTGATCAAAAAGTGAAAACAGTATGACAGTTCGTTTGACAGCTAACCTTTCGTAAGCTCTATGGGGCTAAAAAGCATCCATGATAAAGCGATGACAAGGAACATTTTAAACCTTCCCAAGATATATCAACCAAATGTGGAAGTTAAACTCATTATTTTAGCAGTTTTATTTTATGTTTTATTAATTTTTTTAAGTCTTTAATGTTATTTTTTGTTTATTTAAATAAAATTAACAGTTTGACTAATATTGATCTAATTTTAATGAGTTTGTTGTGTTTTTGCTTCTTTGTAAATTTTTTTTTATTAAATAAAACTTTAATTTTATATCAGGTGTAATTTCATTTAAATCGGGTAATTTTGCTTCATCTCAGGTGTAATTTTGAATCTTGCTGGTGGTAACACTGGTTCTGGGTATCATTTGGTTGGGCTTGACCCACTATGCTATCTTAATGGTTTTTAAACAGGTTAATGGCTTATACGAGTATTGGGTCAGGCTTATACTAAGTCAAAATGTTGCTGTTCCAATTTTTTCTTAATATATAACATTGCTACTTTTCCGCCCACGATTGTCATTAAATACAATTTTTCTTAAAATCTTTTAGATGGTGTTTACGATATTTAATCTCCAGACAAAGACGGATTTTCAATTATGGATTATATCCCCAGTTTAAAGCCGCACAAATAAGACTACATTATAATTTTTCTTTTTTTTCGCAATAAATCCAAACAAACATTTTCCCAAACAAACGTGACTCATTCGGCATTTTTTATGCAGCAACAACAAAATGTACGAATAAAAAAATAAGTGCGAGTACAGAAAAATCTGCGAGTAATTTAGCAATCGAGTGTGTGTATTCGTAAGTAAGTAATTGTATCTTGTATCTGGGAGATTGTTATTGCTGTAGTTTATGTTTGTTGTTTAACTTTATTATGTTTTTTGATATTTCATTTAATAAACCTGTTGTTTAGTAATTCTATATTTAGAAACGGAAAGGAACAAATAACTAAACATTATTGTAATTGTAGAGAATTGAATGGAATTCAATTCAATTTAATTTGTTTTGTTTTTATATGAAAAATCCCACTCCTTACGGGCATTGTATTCAAACAGATTCATTGGTGGTAGTTGGAGAGGTGTGGTGGTTATTTAAAGACGAATGTTAAAAATTTCCCAGGCATATTTTACTAATAGGAAAATATATTTATTACAAAAAAAATTAAATAATAATAAAATCAAAAGTATGACCTATTCGATGTTAAAAACTGAATTTATTATTGTTTTAATAACGAAAAGAGAAATTGGATTTAAATGCAAATCAATTTGGTATATTGTTTGTAAAAATCAAAATTAGTTAATTAGTTTTTTATGGTAAATTTTAGGATTATAGGTATTAGCATTTTTAAATATTAATTAGCCTTATGCCGTTAACATATAGAGTAAGTTTTTTACATTGTTTTTTTTTTGATTGTTAAGAAACTTGTCGTTGTTTTTTCGTTGGTCTACTAAAAAACTTGTTTAACTTTTTAGTTTTTATAACATTTCCGTAAAAAATCCAAATTCGTTTGCTTTTAACGGCCCTTAAAGATGATTTAAATGACGTAATTGTTAAAAAATTCAACAGTAGTCATTTATAAAAAACAAATACTTAAAGCTAGGTTAGATTACAATGAAATCTAGTAGATTTAATTTGAAATCTCCCTCAAAATCCAGTACTTTTTTGATATTTTGAGATTTTGTTTTCCTCACAAAAACAGCTGACTGAAATTTTTTTCTGTAATACATACACAAATTGAAAGGCTAGTCGAGCACGCAGAAAATATTAATACTTGCTGGCATAAAAGGTATTTTTGACAAATTTTATCCAGAATGTACTAATAAAGTGACCTCACAAGCGCAGCTGTTTGCAGTGATTTTCTTCGTGTGTGCCGTTTGTCGTCATTTTTTTTGTTTATTTACTTTTTTTTATAAGGCATTTTGACACTTGCCGTCTCAATTCCAGCAACAAAATGCCTGTTGTTTTTTTTATTGTTTCATTGTTGTAGTACTGAGGTCACTTTGTTAATACATTTTGATTTTATCCCAATTTTAAAATTTTTTTCAATTTAAAAAATGTAGCTTTATGTACACAGAAAAAAAAGGATTTTCATATACACAGAAAAAATTAAAAAGTTTCTCTAATCACCAATTTTGTACCAAATTCATAGAATCAAGCAACCCATTTGTTGATTTTGCACCTATTACCAAAATTATTATATTGATTACTAAAAATTGTAAAAATTTAATATTTTGAATATTTTTTTTTCAATAAATGATATTTTTAATTTTAATTAAAAAAATTATCAAAAAACTTTGCCGTTTCAAACAATGTGTTGATTGATTTTGACAATTTCCAACAACAATTTCACAAGTTTAAATTATTTTATTTTAAACGAAATAATTTTTTGTTATTTGATTATTATTTTGATTCAAAATTTATTTCAGAACAACCAAAATGTTAATTAAATCAAAATTACATTTTTAATTTTCGTTCAACAAAAAAAATAATTGATTCAATTATCACATTAATTAAGTTTTAATACTTTTACAATAATTTTTTTAATTGATAAAAACTACTAATAATTTTGTCTGTGTATAAATACGAAAATCGCATTTTTGATAAAAAAAAAAAAATATTTTGAATTTGATTTTTGCGTTATTGATAAAAAAAGTATGTAGGTATTCAATAACTGAATTTTTAGTCAACAACCAAATTTATTAAAACAATAAGAAAAGTTGTTGCCCAAAATAATTTTTTTCAAAAAAATGTTTACGTGGTTTGTTAAAATAAATTGTTGGAAATGTTTAAATGTTTATCGAATCTTTTTTTATTTATTTATTAATTATGATGTGCTAAATTCTCAACTTTTTTTTTTTTTTTTTTTTGATAAATACATTAAAATTTATTTTAGGGGGATAAGCTAGTTCCTATTCGCATTTCGCTGGTTGCTTAGGCCAGATCATTAGAAAACCTTTTTCCAACGACTTTGGCAAAACTAAATATATTACACAAATATAACTGTAAAGCGAATGAGAATTATGAGCTATAACAAATGGACAAGAGGTGTAAAAATACGGTCTTTACTTTGATTCAAATATTTTTTTTTTATTGAACATGAAGAAATATTTAATAATTTCATTATTAACAGTCTGTTCATGGATTTCGAACGTCATCGTTCGCATAGAAAATTACATTTAAAACAAAAACAAAAATCGAACATGACGTTCGATATCGTGAATATGTTTTATTGAGTGCTATTTTGCAAAGTGGAATTTTGATAAATTTTTTCATTGAATCAAATTAATAGTTTGTTGACCTAAAATTTTATTTTTAACAAACTGTGTCGTTAAAAATTTAAGTTTTAAAAAGTTATTATTATGAATAAATTAATTATTTTCAGATAAAATAAATACTATAAAGTACAAAAAAGCGATATAAAAGCTTAAATATTAATATTTTGGGTAACTTAGCAAAAAAATTAAAAAAAAATTTCCTAACAGGGTCGTACCGGGGGGGTTGGGATTGGAGGGATACCTACCCCTGCGCATAAAAGTCCAAACATTTAATTTTTTATGAAATGAAGGCTTAAGAAATTTATTTCTTTTAATATTTACATTATTTTTACAAAAAATTCCATTTTACCATCTCCTGGGCCCAAGTTTTCGTCTTGTAACTTTCGCTGAAGTTAAAAGTTGCATTTGCTTAGCAAAAGTATGGGAATACTTTAAAACTCTCATAATTCAGAGGAAGGATTAGTTCTTCTTATGGAACCTTTTCCTCCCTTGGTGCTTTTTTTCTTATTTTTAAGCTTTACTAGCGTATGGCCATAACATATCCCAACAAACAATTTTATAATTTTTCAAAGCACTAATGGTACATTAAAAAAAGCAAGTAAGAAAGTATAGTCGGTCAAGCCCGACGATATGATATACACCACAATATTTAAAAACAAATTTTCGAGAGTGTATGGCTAGATAGGGATCTATCCATGTTTTAAATTTCATTAAAATCGGATTGACAGTTTCGGAGAGGCCGAAATTGCCCCTATCTGCCCTCGTGGTCCTAAGGCCCATTTTCAATAGACATGGTTCTGGTGCCAAATTTTATTAAATTATCTCCAAAATTGCGACCTGTATTTTGCGCACAAGGTTACATGGACAGCCAGCCAGCCAGCCGGAGGGACATCGTTAGATCAACTCAGAAAAAGTCTGAGTCGATCGGTATACTTTAAGGTGGTGGTAGGACCAATATTTTAAGGTGTTACACACATCAGCACAAATGCATAATACCCTCTCCACTATTGTGGTGTGGGTATAATAATTGCAGAATTATGCGCTACGCAATAAGACATACTGAGATACAGTAAAGTAAGTGAACAAACCTTTAAAAAATAACTGTAACAATGCAGTCAGTGTGTAAAGCTAATATAGCTACACTCACCAGTTGAATAAAGAGCTTTTTGTGTCAAAAATGTTTTGCTTTAAAGTGGAAACTCACCATAATAGAGGTTAGCATACCATCTTACTTACGGAAGGCATGATTCTTACAGACTCCCTTACAAACCTGCTTCGTTTAAAACTCAATTTTTTATTGGGATATTTCTGACAATTTTCATCAATAACTTTTAAGGAGCAATATAAACTAAATAAAAGTAATGTCCGGCTAGATTGGCAAAATACCGCTTCGGGAAAATCGAGTCTATAGGGAACAAATAAAAGCATTTAAATATACATATATATAGAAGTAACTCTTTACGAAGCTTAGGTCAAGCGTAGGCTTTAAGGATTATAATTGTATTATTTATTGATAATTTGGAAAATTATTATTATACTTTAAAGGAGTCCATTGTAAAAGGTAATAAAACCTAGCCTAGGGTCAAACACAATCTTAAATTAAACTCAAAGAAAAAAAGGGCACGCATTACAAATAAATTAATAGATTTTTACATGGACTTCAATATATGTTGTTGTTTTTTGCTTTGTAGCAAATAAATACTAGAGAAAGGTGTGAAATCTTTGAAATACAAAATGTTTGAAAATAATTTGTTATACATAAATGCGAACCAAACAAAGTATCAGTGTGAATCCATTCAACTACGACTGCATTAAAGTAAATCGTAAAACGTTTACAAATGTTTAAAATAAATGTGAAAGTACTCAATGTCACTACTACTTGATCTATTTCAAATGACTTTCCATAATTGTTTTTTTTTCTTATTTTTATTTGCCATATAAAATGAGTTTAATATCCTGCAATTAATACAAATAATGTATCTTTAAGATGCTGGTTTCCTAATTTTGGGCTTGTTTTATTTTTTTTTAATTTTACTTTCATTTAAAAGTCAAGGCTAAGACGAATCGTGGTAGAGTGAGTGAGTGAATTCAGTTATTGGACGTAGTGTGAAATTTTGGCAAAGTCAAAAAAATGAAAATATTCAAAATGAATAAAAAAAACAAATTGAGAACAACATTAATGTGTATTTGTTATAACAAATTTCACTTTCAAATAAAAAAAAAATTTCAATTATTATTTTGTTACGTGCAATTTTCAAACAATTAAATTATGAACATGAGTTCACCGTGGATTAAGTGTTACATTTGTATAACGAATTTAAGTAAAAAATGCAATCTCACTTTAACACATTAAGAAAACACAATAGAGAAATGTTTTTACAAATTTATAAAATGTATAAATTAGGATTTGGCAAAACATGCTTTTATTATTTATATATTATTTTATGGTTGCCACAACCACTTTCATATATGTTTAATATGGTCACATCCACCAAAACTATTTTAATAATTATATTTTTTACATATCATGTTTAACTTAACCATATTATTGTCATCGAAAACCCTATTATTGTCAAATTAGCCCTCGATCAAGAAGCCACAACCATATTATGGTTGACTCTAGACATGTTATTAATTATGACAAAAATTTGTTCTTAAATCAATAATAGTATTTTCCTCTTTTCCTAGAGCAACATGCTACGGTTGAAAAACCAGTTAGTGATTATTAACCATAACATGCTCGGAGGCAACCATAATATAATTGTGGCTTCTTGATGGAGGACTAATTTGGCCATAATATGGTTGTCTGTGACAATAATATGGTTAAATGAAACATAATATGTTTAAACATTTCTTTAAAAATAGTTTTGTTGAAGGTAACCATATTAAAACAAGTTTTTTCTCTGGTTGTACATACATATTTTGAATTTTGTGTATGGGCTTCCTGTGCCACAGTTTCTATCTAATTTAAGATAAAGATCAAACTTCCTTAACCTAGCCTCTACTTTTGAGCTGACTCGGCGAAAACCTTTAATGTTAATAACTCATCGAAAAGAATATCCATATTAATACAAATGTAAAAGTTTTGGTTCCTTAGTTAGCAAACGAGATCAATGAAAGAGACAAAGTTATTTAAACACGTTTTAAAAACCAAGTTCGTTTGACATTCGCTACAATTATTTTATACGAAAGTGACGTTTGATCTTAGAATCTATAAAGTATAATATTCTATATCTTCGGCTTAATATGCAAACCTGCTAACTCCCTTTTTATTTTTCATATGTGTAGCTTGAGAGGAAAACCAAACATATAATTGATTAAACACACTTCAAGACTCAAATTGAAGATAAATTACATGCTGGTAAAAGAGGCGTATCTTTCTCTTCGGCACGGCATCAACATCTTAATTTACTTAAAAAGTGCATTTAGCAGGTTTGCACATTAAGCCGACGATATCCTTTTTAGAAGATAAGTTGAATTTGCGATATCCTTCTGCTATTTAAAAGAAAAAGTGTTCGTCAATAAGCCAAGAACAATTCAAGAGCTAAATTATGTGATAATTCGGCACACAAATGACATTGAACCCTAACTTTGTCTCACAGTCATAGAAAAGATGGACCATCGGATATAGGTTTGCCCCCGAAACCGTGGCGATCATTTGTCCGATATTTTTTAATTGCCCTTCCATTACAATCAATAATATTAAGATAATTTTCTGAAAATTGGTTTTGCCTTTAAGGGCCATTATTACAACTTGAAGTTAGCTAAAGTTAAGATTAAATTGACAGATAATAATGTGTTATCTGTCAAAAAGCGTCTGTTAACTGTCGGATAACAGCTAACGCCAAGTTATAATAATAAGAGTATTCACAGAAAAAAAATAAAAATTGATTTCAGTTAAAAAAATTGTGATATTAATTAAATTTGCACCAGTAATCAAAGTAATAGTATCAATTAATCGTTTAATTCATTTGATTTAACATTTAATTCACTTGATTAAACGTTTAATTCAATTGATTAAATCTTTAATTAAAACTGATTTTATTTTTTAACAATGCGTTAAAAGTAATAAAAATACAACAAACACAAGGGATTTTTGTAAAAAATTAGAGGTAGTCGTGGTTTTTTGCTCATTTCTCAGCCATTTGTGGACCGATCTGGCTGAATTTCAATAGCAAACAATTCCGGACCATATGTGACATAAATGTATAATAACCTGACCCCCATCATATATGGGGTCTTTGGAAAACCCATTTCAACGGACAGACGGACAGACGGACAGATGGACAGACGGACATGGTTAAATCAACTTCGCTCCTCATAAGGACCCAGAATATATATACTTTATAGGGTCTTAGATCAATATTGTAGAAATTACAAACGGAATGGAAAACTTACCCTTCGGTGAAGGGTATAAAAAAGAAAAATTATACAAAAAAAAATTTTTTTACTTCATTGAAAGTATTCATCCAATGAATAATATTCATAGATCTAATGTTATGTTTCATTAAATACATTTGAATGAAACAGGTTTCATTGATCCAACGGAGCGCAGCATAGGTTTCTTTTCAAAGCAATTTTTCATGGGATTAATGTCAAAATTCATTGGTATTGCGAAGAAAACTCTTTCAGTGTAGCTCCAACTCCTAAACAAATGGCTATTGTAAAATCTTACTGGATTATGCACTCAAATTGCTACCTGTATATGTTGGTTGCGCTCATACTAGGGGCGGTTGGCAAAGTTTTTCAATTAGCGGTAAAGATCTACCATGGGGAAGGCTCTAGGGCACACATCCATGTGAACCCTTTCCACAGCTGCCCCTGTTGAGATTCAAGGTTGACTCTTTGTTTTTTGTCGATGTTTTTATCGATTTGCGCTCTAGTTTAAGTTACGAGAAAGTACTTTTTACATTGGTGCAATGAAATGCTGCCAGCAGCAATTTTGTACTGACTAAATATTGAAAGTATTAATTCATTTGCCCTAGGCGATGATTCTTTTAAAGCGATACTCTTTAATGTTTAGTTACATATCTATTGGTATGGTTTTAAATTTGTTAAATACTGTAATATTTAGTCTTATTAAGTCTTTCAATCGATTTAAAATTATATTTCAAAGCCACCTGTCATCATTAACATCTAACAATACCACAAAAACACTTGTTCGTTAACCAAAAATATTTTATTTGTTTAAAAAAAACAATGAAATTAATTTAAAAAAATTATAAAATGTCATTTATTTCAAACTAGTTTTATTACTTTTCAAATAAAATTTATATATTTTTAAAACAAAAGCAGCAATTTAAAATTTTTGTACAAAATATGAATCATTAACTATTATTTAAATTAAAAGAATCAGTAGAAATATATGGAAATACAATGAACTACTAAAAAATGATTGACAGTAATAAAATATTAACATAAAAAAGTGAACAGGTTTCGTTTTGCTAAAAATAGATAAATTAAAATTTTTACACATCAAGGGAAAGCCTTAAATGCTAAAGGTTCACTTCACTAACTTGTCTTAATAAGAAATAGAATTAAAGAAAACCGTTTAATTAAACATTTTCTATGTTTTGTTTTCTCTTATTTTAAATCCTATTTTCTTTTTTACTTTTTTTTAGATCACCAGATCATCGATCAACGTTCTTGGAAGTAGAAAATAGAAGAAGCGTATTGGAAATAGAAACGTCATTATCGTAAAATGGGTACAAAAATCGAATATGTCGATACAACACATCTCTATGCCACCAAATACATACGGAACTCAAAAGCCATTGCGGTACTGTGGGCCATATTTACAATTTGTTATGCCATCATTGGAATTGTGGCATTTGTGACACCAGGTAAATAAATGCTCTGATTTGTTTCTTAAATATTTATTTATATCTTTATTTGAATTACAAAAAATGTATTAAGAATTATTTCAATTGATAAAAAATATATTTTTAGATTTTAATTTTGTTATTAGAATTAAAAATATGTCACGTTTTTAATTGAGGTAAAATTTTTTCACGAATTAATTTTATTATTTAAGATTTAGTTTTTATCAAAAAAATACTTAAATTTTAATGAGATGATATCATTTTTATTTAACTCAGTAAATACAGTTGCCACAAAATATTTTAAATTAATAAATAAATAAATTAATTTTAAAAGCGATGTAATAAATTATTGAGTCTTACGTACTGAATGTTAAATAATTTGGTAGAAAACCCTGCACTTTGTCAAAAATGCTATGGCCTAGATAACATGCTACTTATATTTGGTAGGGACAAAATTAGATCAGTGACATCATACATTACGGGCCACAGGCCTACATTGCACTGAAAGAATTTTCTTCACAATAACAATGAATTTTGACATTAATCCCATGAAAAATTGCTTTAAAAAGAAACCTATGCAGCGCCTTGTTGGATCAATGAAACCTGTTTCATTAAAATGAATTTAATGAAACATTACTTTTGATTTATGAATATTATTCATTGGATGAATACTAAAATACTAAAAAAATTTTTTTTAATTTTTTTTATTTTGTTTTTCTGTCTCTGGCGGGAATCGATCCCTCAGTCTTGGCGCCGATAGACAAGCTCACTACCAGCTTGCCTAACGGGGCAGTGTAGTTCCTGAATAAAAAAACAATGTTTTTCGCCATTACTCAATTAAGATCGCAAATATGAGATTAAAAAATTTTTGATTTTATAAATTTAATGGCATATTACATTAGGTGTATGAAATAAATAAATCTTACATTTATTAATTAACAATTAAACATTTTTTTAAGGAAACTATAATTTTGTTATAATTTATGAATATAGTTATGTTTGTATATTGTTTTTTTATGTTCCCAATTAAATTTTTTTGTTTAACTTGGACCAACTTAAGTTTTCATATATCCAATGAAAATGTTTAACGTAATTACGAAAGCCAATGAAGCGATTTTAACGAAAATATTTCATTATTACTATGAAATTCCATTTAGACAATGAAAATTTTCATTTAACCAATGAAAATTTTTTTATGAAAATGATTCATTAAATATATGAAGCATTTTTCTTTCAGTGTAGGTAGACTACTGTATGAAAAAGAAACGATACTTTATTTTCTTTGCCTGATATTGCGATCTGATATTTGGATATGGCAATTTGGGAGACCAAATTTGCCCTGTTCTATCTGAGTTAAGACTAAAGTAAATTTTTGTTTTCAGCCGGGAATCTTGAATTTGGCCCTGCAGCGCTTAGGATGCTCCTAGATGGGTCAAATGTATGACCAACCCCACTTTGTTTTTTATCTTCATCATTTGTTTTTAGCATACCTACCCGCTATCTCCATTCCTTAAGGGGGCTCCCATACACAATTTTTGCAAAAAAAAAAAAATTATGTTCTAAAAGGGGTTTTCGGTTTTTTTAATTTATTTAATACACTGAACCGTATTTGAGTTACGCGAATATATGTTAGGCAACCTCCTCTATTGTCGAAATAACGGTATATATTTTTGTATAAATTATTTTAAAAATGTTTCTTCTGGAATTATCAAATAATTTTCTTTGTGAAAGTTAAATAATTTCTTGCGTGCTTTAATTTTTGACTTTAGGGTTATACATTAGGGTGGTATGAACTGGGATCTGATTGATAAATACTAGAACAAGATACTTGAGGTCAATGGTTCCTTAGGGAAAAACATTTGCCTTTTCGAGACAAAAACATTGATATCATAAAAAAAGTACGAAAATTGGGTACTACAGCACTTATAGATACCGAACATCGATTTTGCTTAATTCATCAAAAATTCTGTTTCAGTTTTACAGTTTACACGGGACAATAACTGTCAAGCAAATAAACGAAATGACCCAAGAAGTTAATCAAAAATACGAAATAATATTTAAAACTTGTCAAATTTGGGGTATAAACCGTTAAATTTTTGGACCCCAAAATCGCCATAATGACGATATATCGTCAAATCGGCACATGGCAATTTTGTTCCTTTATTCTGTAACTTTAGTGAGAACTTCTCGCATCGAAAAGATATGAAACTAAATATTCCATCGTTTCTCGAAAAGTGAGAGAAAAGTGTGTCTGTTACTCATGTCGAAAACTATCGACAACTATCAAAAGAGATTTAAAAGAGTTTATTTGACAGTTCAAAGCGGGAACTTTCTCACATAAATTTTACAGACAAACTTTTTCTGTTAATTGGCGATTAATTTCCCTTTGTGACGGCTAAACTCGCCAAATATGTTACAGACGCAGTTAAGTGAAAAAAACAGTTGTTAGTTTCAATTTATGGCATTTTTGTTTCATTTCTTCCATTTCAATCGAAAAGTTTCTCTGCGCGAGAATTACAGCACAGCAGATCAATGTCATCCATAGTTTCAAACAAGAAGTAAATGAGTTTATTACCAAAACCATTAAGCCAAAAATTAGTCTCATGTCTGAACAAAATTTTGCATTTATAAACTGTGCAAATCGATTACTGATTTTCAAAAGAGCCCAAATTAATTCCAAGTATAATTTAAAAATGTTTGACATTTGAGAAAGAGTTGAGTATAAAATAATAAAGCCAGCAATATGTACTTTCTTATAGACGAGAATTATTCATAAGAATTTTAATTCAAATCTTTAATTTTTTTATTACAGAATGGGTTGGTGATCCTGATAATGAAAGTGCCGGTCGTTTGGGTCTCTGGCAAGTCTGTCAAAAAGATGAAATTTTCGACAATTGTAAGAGGAGATGGGAAACCATATTAACAGTGCCAACATTTTCATTTCAAGTAAGTATGTGATGGTCAACAAAATACCATAAACATTTAAAAATATATTCTCGTTTTTACTTGCCTTCAAAACTAAAATTTAAATTTTATTTATTTCTACTCAAATTTCAGTTGGCTACATTGTTTATGGCGGCGTCCGTTGTATTGGCCTTATTGACAATATGTTTCCTAATATTTGTAATATTCATGAAATCAACACGAGTCTTTCACATTTGTGGTTGGTTGCAAATAATATCTGGTATGTTGCAAATATTTACATAGAAAATTTACTTTATTTACTTACATATTAAATGACTTGCTTATTATGAGTGAAGTATGCAGAGATGTTTAAGTGAATGTAATTGGTTGTAGTGTGTTTGCGAAGATGTATAATTATTTAAGGTCTCAGATGATTGATTTACAAAATTACTGTCATCATTTTTTTTAGTTGGTCTATTTTTGTATTTCTTTGGAAAAGTTAAAATTACGGAAGTTTTGGTTTAGAAAATATTGTTGTCGAATGAAAATTTAGTGACATAGATTTTTATTATACCCTACACTTAAGTTATTAGAAATGGTATTATGCATTTGTGATGATGTTGGTAAAACATAGAAATGTTGCTTATAAATAGAACTGATACATATAGAATACCGATCAATTTAGAATCTCCTTCTGAATCTTATTTTGATTCTGGCTGGTCGGCTAGCTATTCAACTGGCGAATGGTTGGTTAGTTGTGTGCGTGATTAGGCTGGCTAATCGGCTGCTAAGCTGCTTAGTTGATTGGCTTGTCGGCTATTTAGCTAATGCTCCAGGTGTACGAAGTTGTCGCTATTGCAAAAAAGGTTTAATCAAATTGGGTACAGCTTAAGGAAAATAGTGAAATCGTTTAATTCTTTTTTTTTTATGTAGCGCCAATAAAATGTTTTCGCAAAATGCGATTTCATCTCAGTTATTTTTTTTAACATTAGTCCATTCTTATTACCGCTGCGTCTCCACGAAGAAATTTTTATTGCTAAGCATAAGCCAAAACGTCGGCAGAACAATGGCTTAATAACTGCTGATTATATTGCTGGAGAACACGTGAAATCGCTTTGCCATAAACAAACGTACAGAGAAAAAAAGTGTAAGATAAATGACAATTGATTTGACAGCACACTGCTAAGCAGTGTTGCCAAAACTTGGTGACCAAAAATGGCTAAATTTACGGCAAAAAATGGATAAAAAATTGCTAAAAATGGGCTAAAAAATGGCTAAAAGCTTTTTTAAATAAAAACATTAAAATTCAATAACAAAACAGAAATAATTCATTTAAAGTTGTTTACGATGAATTGTGAATTAAGATCAATTTGTTTAATAAGAATAAACGTAAATTAATATTAAAATAAATTAATATTAAAAAATTAAATCATCGAAAAAGTCGGTTGACGTTATGTATTGTTTATCTCATAGGAATCACTCATTAGTTTCAAATAATCATAAGTTTTAAATAATTTGAAGGTGAATCATAATCACGACAACATTTACCCAACTTTTGAGTCCAGATCTACAATAAAAAACAAGTAAGAAAGTATAGCCGGTTAAATCCGACTTTATGATACTCTACACCACATTAGAACCTTTGTACCAAATTTTATCAAATAATCTCTAAATTGCGACCTGTACTTTGCGCACAAGGTTTAAATGGACAGCCAGCCGGACAGACATTGTTAATTCGACTCAGAAAGTGATTCTGAGTTAATCGGTATACGTAAAAATGGGCTAAGGACTAATATTTTAAGGTGTTACAGACATCAGCACAAATGCATAGTACCCTCTCCACTATTGTGGTGGTGGTATAAATATTGTGTTGTTATGGTAAAAATATTTACCTAATTGATAAAATCGAATTAACGGTTGCTTAATGTAACCTATTTCTCAAATTACTTTTAACGATGTTTACTTGGCTAAACTTCCTCTCTACTTCAGCATTACACCATGAAAGTGAGAGCAACTTTATAGTCTATTCTGAAATTTCTAAAACAATTGTTACCGCCTGCATCCCTTTATGGAAATACTTGCAACCAGAAAGAAACAGCGATGTTTGTGTTGATCCATTTTATAAATTTTATAGTGGAATACTGTTTCTTTATTTTGAAAGATGTTTCAGCGTCAAAGTTTATAGCGATTTTCATCATTTGTGAAAGTTGTGATTTTAATTCAAGGCGTTTTAATTGTTCAAAATGTTTATTTTACTTTTATACATTTTTATAATAAAATAAAAATTATTTTTTTAAAAGAAAAACGGCAAAAAAATTGTATGGCTAAACAAGTTGAAAAATGGCTATAAAAATGGCTAATGGCTAAACTCATTTTTTAATGGCTAAACAGGGTGAAAAATGGCTAAATCTAGCCACTAAATGGCTAAATTGGCAACACTGCTGCTAAGCAATAATTGCTCAAGCAATCAGTAAACTTAGTTCTTATAAGACAAATACAACAAGTAAAAGTACTACATTAGGCTGTTCCTCCACCGCGAAATATAATATTTTAGGAGTTTTCTCTATATGCGATCTATAAATTATTAGCAAATCTTTATAAAGGGTGGCCCAACCATAATGCACGATGTTAATTGTGAGTCCCACCTTAACGTCAAGTTTTTTGCCTAACTTAATTTAACATTTCTTTGATCCAATGTTTGACAAATTCAACCATGGAGAGTAACACAATTAAGCAGCGTGTCAAGATTGTTGAAGCTTTCAAATCAAAATGGATTACGTGCACTTTGTGATTTTTTTTTGGTCAGCATAATCGACAAAATTTGTCCACAATCGGGAGAATTGTGCGCAAATTTCAGCAATCCTGGCATTTAGAAAAAGTGAAAACGCCTGTGCATGCTCGTTCTGCGGAGAACATTGCTGTTGTTCGTATTTCTTCGAAAATAAGGTCGGCCAAGCAGTTACTGCAAATGGCGATCGCTAGATGATAACCAGAAATTGATTGATGAGAAATTGAATTGGCCAGAAATTGAGGATATGGCCCAGGACGATTTGGGGCTCCAACAGGATGGTACCACTTGCCACACAGCCAGCGAAACAATGGCTCTTTTAATGGCTGTGTTTTCTCACGTCGTGGCGATGTTAATTGGGCGTCAGCGTCATATGATTTGACAACGTTCGACTACTTTCTTTGGAGATATTTAAAAGAAAAAGTGTACATCAATACGGCAAAACAATTCAAGAGCTAAAGGATGAGATAATTTGGCACATTAACGACCTTAAACCTCATTTATGTCTAAAGCTTAGTCTACACGATATGTTGAATCAGCAAATTTGTGTTGAAAAATTTGCTTACAGCGCCAACATATCGTGTAGACACCAAATTTTTTCAACAAACGTATGCTTACCAACATATGACAGGCATTTGTTAACGAAGTCAGCAAACGTTTGTTCACAATTTTAGCATATCGTCTAGACACAATATTTTTACTTTTAAACAAATTTTCTACGTATGTTGACAAATATGTTATTTGTTGAAAGTCGTATGCAAGCTTTTCAGCATACGGAAAATTTGGTAGCATATAAAATAGATAAAAATTGGTATTCTTTCAATTACTTGTTTAATTTTGTATATAACCCCGGAACTTTCTAGATTTTTAGCTCATCGGCAAACAAAAAATTGCATTTAGAAGTGCTTTGAAAATAAAAATGTTATTCAACGAACTTTGTTTTAGAGATATAGATCATAAAAGTTGAAAATTCTTAACCAATATCTCTTGAAGTATAAATTTGATCTCAGCAATATGGGCAGCGCTGAAGCGTGTTTCCAAATACCTTTCACGTGGTATATAAAACATGCCGAATTATTATCCCATTAAGAACCAATTTCAAAAATATTTTTAGTTACTAATGTAATTTGTCAAAATGGCTCTTATTTAAAAATTTTGTCGATATTAAGGTATTTTTATTTACATATAATATTTTCTAGAGAAATCGTCAAGCTTTCATATAATATAATGTATGGTTCAGTAGCGTATAAAATTCTGAAGCTATAAAAGTTAACCATTTATATTCTAATAAATCTTTTTGTTTAATATAATAGGTTTGAGTACACATGTGGTAATATTTAATATACTTTATGGAATTGCTTCAATATAGGTAATAACTATATGGTGTGATAAACATCAGCTTCGCTTAATAAATTTTTTCCTTATTGCCGGTCTTCGACTGGACATAAGGGTTCTTAATTTAATGGTTTATCAAGCAACGACTTCGTTCAGCTGAGTAAATTTTCTTCTTTTAAACCAGAACCCCAACACCCTTAAAAATTTATATTTCTGTTAAAGAAACTAACAAAAATTCGCGACAGAATGAACCGATTGCTATTTAATTTTGCAAGAACTTTCTATGACTAGATATTACACTAAGATGATCGCTCCATAATTTACCATAGGCCCCATGTTAAACCCATTCTTCGAAATACTTAAATATGCCTAAGATGTACCGAATAACGCCATTATAGTAAAATTTAGTCGGTCATATTTTCATAAAACTAGAAATCACACAACTAAATTTGGAGAAGATCGGCCAACTCTGGGAAATCATTTAAATGTGGAAAAATATAGTCCAATTTAGCTTTAAGTGGCTAGTAATAACATGATGCAATTTTGTGATAATCGGCAAACTCAGTATAGCTCCCGTAGAAAGCGGGACTTTAAAACGGTTGAAACATACAAGTGTTCTGTATTGAAATTTGGTCTTATTTATGTTTTTAATACTAAAAATTACTCAATCGATCAACATTTTTAAGGACGTTATGGTATTGGTAATATTTTTGGGAGTGGTATTTGTATGGGATTGTTTCCATTTACAATAAAACTTTTTGACCAAGATTTAGTCTTAATACCAACATAGAACATGGTTTATGAGCGCAAAGACTCTTATTCGGAAGGAAGTTTTTATGGGATCTTTGAGATATTATGGACTGTTCCTCATCGTTTAATTACGATAAATAAATAAACCAATCAAATTATTGCGACAAGTACTTTGCGCACTACAAAGTGGACAGCCAGCCGGCCGAACGGACATCCTTATATCCACTTAGATAGCGATTGAGTCGATCGGTATACTAAACGATAGTTATAGGACCAATATTTTTAGGTGTTACAGACACTAAAGTGGTGTGGGTATCAAATAAATCCATAAAACATTCTGCTGGTCGGCACATAATTTACCATAGGGGTAGAACTGAAATAAATTAAGTAACTGTGAGACTTTACTAATAATTTTAAGATCAATCCAGTCCTTAAATATTTTAATTTTTTGCGGATTTGACCAAGCCCAATAAAGCACTCTTACTTTTTTGTTAATTACACTAAACCTATATATTTTTGCAATAAAGGCGATAATTGATAACAAATTTTAAATAAAATAATAAAAAAAAGAGAATTGTCAAATGAATTTTTAATTTTTAAACAAATGTTCTCTTTACTCAACATACATAACAACATACGAAATTCAACATATCGTGTAGACACAAAAATTGTATGCTAACTTATTTGTTGAAATATCATTTGCTAGCATATGATGAATTTGAAAAATTTAGTATTTTTAGCATATCGTCTAGACACCTAGCATATTGCATATGCTGATAGAGACATTTGTTATTATTTTTAAGCATATGAGTATAAGCATACATTTGCTGATTCAACATATCGTCTAGACTAAGCTTAAGAGTCATTGCAAATATGGACCATCGGATAGAGGTATGCCACCGAAACCGTGGCGAGCATTTGGCCGATATTTTGCTTCACACATAACTGTCAAATGTCCTTCTATAATAATAAAAATATTAAGATAATTCTCGAAAACATTTTTTTTTTTTTTAATTAACATCGTGCGTTTTGGTTGGGCCTTTATAACTGACGTTTTTTTAACTCGTTGCGTTTAAAAGCATATTAATTTCTATTCAAAAGTAGCTTTGCGTTGGGTTTAAGGTAAATTATGAACCGATCTTCACAAAATTTGGCAGTGTGATTTTCACAACTAATAGTAGAGGATTTAAAAAAAAACTTGCCACACAAAGTTTCTAAAATCGGTCCATATTTAGCCATATGCCTTAACCAAAAAGGATTCAGAGCTGAACCAGATGAAATATAACATATATATATATATATATATATAGGTCATATTACAGTCAAAAAATTCAGGTTTTTATACAATTTTTAATACTTTTTGTATGAGAGGTGCCACGCCCACATTTTGTAGGATGGTGTATATTTATAACCTTAATGTTTGTACCTAATTTAAAGCTTTGGCTCTTGCCGTTCTCCAGATATACAGAAAAAAGTAATAAAAATACAACCACAAGGGATTTTTTGGAAAAATTAGAGGCAGTCGTGGTTTTTTGGTCATATCTCAGCCATTGTTGGACCGATCTGGCTGAATTTCAATAGCAAGAAATGGTGGACTATATGTGACATAAATGTGAAACAACGTAGCCGTTATCATGTCTGGAGTCTCCGGAAAACACATATCAAACGTAAGACGGACAGAAGGACGGACGGATATCGTTAAATCAACTTCTCTCCTCATAAGGACCCAGAATATATATATACTTTATAGGGTCTAAGATCAATATTGTAGAAATTACAAACGGAATGACAAACTTATATATACCTTTTTCCACCTGTGGTGAAGGGTATAAAAATGTGGCATCGAATTAATGTCACTGTAGTCATAGGATAGATGACGCGTAAAATATGACACAATTTTGTGATGACTTTCGTCATTGGATTCATGTTACTTTTTGTTATCATTGATGCCATTTGTAATAACATTGATGTGACAATTCTGAAGTTAGGGCATCATCAATAGAAGATGTATTTTTCTATTAGTGTATAAGTGATTTTAGGGAGCGGCTTTATATGGGACTTATGGTTAATTTTGGACCCACCAGCACAATTTTTTTGTCAGTGACAACATTTGTAAAGAAATTATGGCGTTACAAGTTATTTTCGGGAGTAGTATTTGGAGGGTTCAAATCTGAACCGAATTAAGTCATAAAATAAAATGCATATATGTATTTCAAAACTGGTGTGAAATTCTTCGCAAAGTTTAACTCTATCGAGTTCTGTAACGGACTAAATCATAAAGTTTTTCGTTCCTGAGGTAACGGTAATAAAGCCATGTCAATGGCTCCAGAAATTAATGGAAATTCACTTACTCAAACTCAAAATATTATCGAATTGTCATATTTGACTTGGTTCGGTTCAGCTCTGAGCCCTCCATTTGTATGGGAGCTTTGGTCAAATATGGACCAATTCAATAAAATTTTCTATTCCGGAAATAAGCTTGTTTAGGGACAAAGTGAATTTATGGACCGTTTCTCACAGTAGTTTTGGTCCTTGTGACAATTATGTACCAAATTTTCTTAAATGATCTCCAATATTACGACCTGTACTTTGCGCACAAGGTACACAGGGACAGCCAGCCAGAAGGACGGGCATCGTTAGATCAATTCAAATCCATCGGTCCACCGGTATCCCAAAAGGTGGGCTTAGGACCATTGTTTTAAAGTGTTACAAACATCATCACAAACACCCTCTCCATTATTGTGGTGTGGGTATAAAATTGTTGAATTATATCGCTTAAAAGGCGTTATAATTGATAATACTGGTCGGCAAAATAAAAAAATTAGGGAACAAGGACATTATTATGTGATTTTAATTGACTTTAGCTTTCAAAATTTAAACCTGTTCACATATTCATTTTATCACATCTAGTATTTACCTCCACCAATTTCTGAATGACTCCGAAAAATTTTAAAATATAAAAAACATTATTTGGATGATTCAAAGAAAATTTTATTTGTCGATATATGACTTAAATTCGGACAAATCGTTCCCAAGTTATGATGAAATGTATTAGCATAACCTCCTTATTTCGGGCGAAATATTCCGGCGTGTTCTGGGAATCAAAATCGAGTGAAACTGCAATCGATGGAGATTTGAAGTTAATTTCTTATAAATTACCGCAGTTTTTCCTGATTTTGAAGAAAGTTGCGGTTTTGATAAGTGCGGCGTAAAGTATGAAATATTTAAAAATTAATTGTTTTTATACTTTATTCGATTTTAATTTTACTCGAACTCAATTTCCAGAACATGATTGTTTGGTCAAGCCTATAAAAAAAACTAGACGTGATAGAAAAAAACAACTGAAAACTGATTTAAGGCCTTAACATCTTTTTTTCCATATTATATTATTTAAAACGATTTTAGCTGCAAACCAGTGAATTCACAAAAAATTTCCAAGTGTAAGGTGTCATTAGGTTGGTCTTACCAACTATACTATTTTAATTGTTTGTTGGTCATTCTTTCTTTCTTTTAAACTTTCATTATTAAGCAGTTTTTTTAAATTGTAAATAACAAAAGGTTTTTAATTATACAGTTTTCTTGGTAGAAATTGAGGAAATGATGACAAATTTAATTGAGGTTAATGTATTTTGTTAAAAAAAGGTTATTATTATTTTCAACAAATCTTATTTTTAGCGCTTTGTATGATTATTGCTTGTGGTGCTTTTCCCTTTGGCTGGAATTCAGATGATTTTCGTAAAATCTGTGGACCAGATGCCAATCGTTTCGAATTGGGCCTATGTGCCATTAGATGGGCTTATCCTTTAGCAATAATAGGCTGTGTAGATGGTGTGGTTCTGGCAACGCTGGCCTTTATATTAGCAACAAGACATGTGCGCTTGCAACCCGATCCTCTCTATCAAAATTCTTTATACAAAGGTAAGATAAATTAAAGAAATTCTTTAAATAAAATACAAAAACTAATTAAACTTCTGAAACGTTTTTACTTGTTAAGGGGAAATCAACAATAGTTACATCACCGATGCTGTCAGTTTAGCTGGCTCTCGTAAAAATCTTAACTTGCAACCCATTCTTTTGGTGGCACCACCCGGTGACGATACAATTTCTCAGTTCTCAAGTCGAACACCCAATCACCGGTACAGTAGACCCGACTATCACAATTCAATGCATCAGTTCTAGTAGTTTTAATTCCAAATTATTTATAGTTTTAAAAAGAATGTATTTTCTATTGAAACAAAACTGCCTTTTCTTGCAATCTACTTGTAATTTAATTTGAACACATTGTTACTGACTTGAAATTTATTTATTTAAGTGTTGTAATATTTTGGACTGTTATTTAACTTTAACAACGTTTTATGTATGTATTTAAGTATATGTATGTATGTATTTATGTATTTTTTTTCTGTGTAAATTGTAAAATTTTTTCTCGTATTTTTAATGTAAATCAGTTTTATAATCAAATTAGAATAAGTTGTTTAAGTGCGAGTTAATATACATATAATGATATAACCGATAAATTATTAAGTTAATAAAACAAATTATTTAATTTTAATTATGAATTAGTTTTTAATATTATTTTTGTTATTATTGCACCACATTCTGTGCCACTGTCCCAGGCTGCAGGGCAGCAGGTTGAAGTGGCTGGGCAGTAGATTCTTGGGCGAATTAGGGGATGTCTCGGGTTGTGGCCGCGAGAATCTGGTAGAATTCTTAATGGGGATGGCCTGGCTGCGCGAGTGGAGACTGGGTGCTGGCCGCACGTAGGGCGAATGTTGGTTGAGTAGGATTTCTCGGGTTTAGTCCGAAACTTTATTTTCTATCTATCCTTCAAATCTGTCTTATGCTTTTTCTTTTTATTTCACCTACTTTACATCTCTATATGGCTATCTCTAAATAAGGCGTCACAATGGACCATATTGGTCTCTGGGTGAAGGTGTGAAGGAGACTTCACACCAGCCATTCTACCTACCTACCTACCTTTGTTATTATTGTATCCTAAGACACAGCACAAGCTTTTTCCATTCAGAAAGCTTAATTTTCTCCAACTTTGATCACTTTGCGTTATCTCGCATTCCAGTTGGCCCCTCCATATGTGCAATGGACGGCCTTTTATGCGAGTACTGCCCTGGGGGTATCCAGTCGAAGACGGCTCCTGTTGCAACGTGTGGCCCATCCTATGCCATTTGGGATTGATCATTTTAATCTGGATTGTCCGTTGATTTGTTCTGCTTAATAGAAGTGCGGTTGATATTGTGGCAGGCCTTTGTTGTCCGCCCATGTTTATTTTGTGACCGTATTTTAAGATGAATGTTAAGCCCAATTTTAAAAAGTAAAAACTGGCGATAATGGAAACGAGATTAGACATAAATAATTTGTATGTTGGACAAATCTCAAGTAGCGTTTTTCAAGCGTAAATATATAGTCATGCTGATTTGCCAGAGTATACTGATCGTAAATGTCAGAAAGTGAGCGCAATATAACAGTTCGTTCAAGGCGAATTCATTTAAACGGTGGTGTCGATACTACAACAAGTAACAACACCAAAAACACAACAATGTATTTTGTTGCTGCTTTCGTTGGCCGATATGTCAAAAAAACAAGTTCCTTTTGACATTCCTCTCTCTAATTTAAAAAAAAAAGTAGCACAGCTGTGCTTTCAACGCCACCTGAAAAACGAATTCGCCTTGAGTTCGTTTGTAAGCTAAAGGGTACTTGACACTATCACATACGATTTACGAACCAAGCAAACTTAGTTAACCCTTTCGGGCTTAAAAAGAGACTTAAATGCTTCTAAAAGCAAAAAAATTATACGAAATTACGTAGTACCCTAAATGTTTTGCCAGTTTTTCCACGGAAGCTTGGACACATGTGTTGTTCATTGCAATACGTCAACCAATTTCCCCACAAAAATTTGATTGTTTAGTTTAGGTAATAAATAACGATGAAACTAATACGTATGTTTACTGCAGAAGATTTTTAAGTAACGGTGGTAAGTCTGTGTTCATACGGCTCATGTCTTATTGACATGATTGCTACTTTATAGGCGAGAGGGACGAAAAGAAACGAGTACACAGATGCATATACTGTCTTTACGTTTTGCTTTTTCATTCGTTGTTTAATTTTGTTATTGTTTTCAATATCAAAAAAGCACACATGCATACGCACGACCAAGGCGGATTTAACAAGGTAAACTCGTCGCTACAACAATTAAAACTCTAACAAAAATAACAGGCATTTTATTACTGTAACATATCCGAGTTGTCAAAATTGTTGTTTACAAAAAGTGTGAATAAAAAGTAAACAATAAATTTTTTTTATTGATTTTTTTATATTTAAAATTTAATGCATTCTGTGTTTTTGAAGATTTATTGTTAAGGGTTCATTCTGCCATGCATTTATATTAGTTTTTTTTAATCAAAGTGTGTATACATTTTTAAGGTACGATGTTTCACAATGGGTTTTTTGACTCGTTTCCAACTAAACCAATTGTGTTGGAGTTCAATTCAGAAATGCTTTGGAGAAGTGGAAAGAATTTTACACCAATATTGTTCTTTTATTTTGAGTTTTTTCGAAAGTGAGAGTGTATTGAACAGTCGGACATGGCTAAATAGACTAAAAATTGCTCAAGGACCCAGCATATGCATAAAAATTAGAAACAAATGTAGCTTACCAACGCAGCTCCAACAAAAAAGGACATAGAGGAATAGAAAATTGAAAAATAAGAACAACAAATTTCATGGTAAAATTCTACAAAACGCATAGTTTCAGAGTAATGGACTTCTGAAGTTTTCATATGAATTTGCGATTTTCCACTACATTTGTAAACGTATGTGGCCATTATTAGTGTCTTTTGAAAGCTTTTTAACAGATCTTTCTGAAAATTTAAAATTTATTGTAAACTTTTTAACTCTTTGCCTCCTAATACAGTTTTTACAAAAATGTATATCAAAACGTCACGGAAGTGCAAATAAACCCCAGCTTCGCTTAATAAACCTTCTCCACATAGCCGGCCTTCGGTTGGGCGCAAGGATTTTCTCATCTATGGTATACCAAACACCGACTTTGCAAAATAAAGGTTCTTCGCATAGCAATTGATATGCTTACTATAATACATATTTTCGCAAACTCATCGCCGCTCCTTTATGGATTAAGAATTTTTAAATAAAAGCTCTTAAATTATACCAATATTAGCTACCCAACAAACACGAAGGTTTGATTTCAAATTGAAAATGATTTGAAATCAAACGTTTTCTCAAACGACAAACGTTTGATAATGATTTGAAAATCATTTGAAAATCATAGCGTTCTCAACAAAAAGGGGAAATTATTTTCAAATTGAAAAATGCCTTTATTTTCAACTTGCTTTCAAACGTAATTGTCAAATGTTTTTCAAATGTGGATTATAATACAATGTGGAATATAAATAAAAATATTTTATTTTTTTTAATATAAATTATTATTTATTTAAATAAACTGTGAGATAAACATTCGGCACCATAGCTTAAAGATTAAATAATGTCCTCTAATTCTTGGAAAGACAAACTACTTGGCTCCCTTTTATTTTGAGGATTGTAGCACCGCGATCGTTCAACAAACTTTCTTCACTTTCCCGTTTTATTTTCCTTTTTTTCGTATTTTTATCATTGAAATTACTCACAAATAATTTTTATTTTTCACAAGAAATAAGCTGTTCACTTTATATTAAAATTTATTTTTAATAGTAAAACACATGTAACCGCAAAGTAAAAAATTTAACTTTAATCGCCATTTTTAATGATTACATTTATTTTTCGCTTTAGTATTGCCAAGTTTATTTTTGATTTGATTTAACATTTGACAAACATTTGACATCAAATTGATAAAACATTTGATATCAAATGTTTATTTTCAAATCATTATCAATTTGAATTTAAATGTTAAATCAAACAATTGAAAAACGTTTGAGAATTGTGTTTGATGTCAAATGACAAAGTCATTTCATATCAAAGGTTTGACTTCGTGTTTGTTGGGCTTTCACGTTTCGAAAAATCGTCAAAAAAAATCGGACAACTTAAAATTAAGTTTTTTTTTTAACAACTGTTGTTTAATTTTGATAAAACAAAAAACATTCAAAGAAAAAACATAATTACTTCATACCCAGCTAGCATTTTCAATCATGTTAGAGATACTGGAAATCTTTGATCGTCGATGACCGCATTTTTAATGGTAGGGAAAACTGTAACACGACTTAGAGTCTTCCATAGCGCAGCGAAAGACGCTTTTTCAATCATTGTGGGAATTGTTTAAGACGAGGGTAAATATTATCTAACGAGTCTTCCATATATTATCTTACAACTTGTAAAATGTTCGCTGTATAATGGTTAAAAAATGAGTTATGCAGAGAGTCGTTAAAGGTATATTCGATGATGCTTTGACGAAAGATAAACAAAGTGTTACATTGTTGTTTTTGTACTCTGAAAATAAAAAACAAAAGCGGCACTCGTTTTTGAATAGAGCGGCCTCAACGCTTTGCAATTGGAAAACACGATTTTCACAGCTCGTTTAAAAGTGAAGTTTGCCGCTGTTGTTAATTAATAATGGCAATATAGCTGCGTTCAATAATGCGTTTTTATCTCTATTTTTATTTATAATTTGTGGCTTTTATTAAACAAAAAAGCTTTCACTACTGTTCGTGACACAACGTTAACGCTCATGCTAAGGTAACGGTACGGCTGCTAAACATTCCAAGATTAAAAAACGAACGTGTCAGAAAATTAAATGCTTCATTCAGACTTTGGAGACAGAAGAAAATCGTCACTTTTTAGAAAAAAATCAGCAAATCGGCACTTTAATAAATTCGGAACAAAAAATCTTCAAAATGACGATAAATCGTCAAATCTGGCAGCCCTGACTCAGACTAAAGATTGTACCCTTTTTAAATAGATGAATTTGCACGTTTATATCGACTTTTGGAAATCGTATTACCATGAAATGTTATTGTGAATTGTTTCATATGGTTTAAGTCTGCAATAACGCCTGGTGTATGTTTTAGGAGAGACTTTATTTAATAAAGTGGTCAGTTAAAAGAAGATAATCTTATTCGGCATATTATTTTTATTCGACTACATCCAACTAAAAAACCTTGAAGCAATCATATGTGTATGTATTTTCAAAGTTATTTTTGGGATTACAAAATTTATTATTAAAAGGATTTCTATATGACGTGCGAAATTTCCAATTGCACTGGTTGCTTAGGCCAGACCATCAGGAAACCTTTTTCCAAAGATTTTAGAGAAGCTAAAAATATTATACAAATAAAACTTTAAAGCGAATAAGAATTATAAACACTTCAAGTTTTACTTGTTACAATATCAAAGCTTTTAACGAAACACCAATAATAAACAGTGAGTTTTTCTTACATTCCCCTATAATATTTGTTTATTTTTTTTTTTGTAATTTTTTTTTTTTATTTTATTAAAAAAATTAAAAATAGTCGGTTCATCCAAAGATTTTAGAAAAACTAAATAACTTTGATAACTAATATGCATGTGGCAGTGTAAAAAAACTGAACTGGCATAATAAAATAAAGTTATTTAATTTAATTTTTGTTTTTTTCTTTATAGCCTTTTTACACTTGAGCACATCTTATGGTGTTTTCTTTTCTGACAATAGTGTTCCATATATGCTACCATTCGTGCGGGTTTTTGTTCTATTCTAAAAATATATGCAAAAATGTGAGAAGTTGTCGTTTTCCTTTCTAAACATGTTGCAACAATAAATGGCAAAATTGTTCCATTTCTTACCCGCAGTTATAACTGAGTGTGAGATAATACCCTTTTTTGCATCTGCGTAAAGTACTTTTTTATGCAAGCAAGTATTTTTTTATTAAGGCTTTTTTCTTTAGTTATATTGTGATGGATATAAAAACTTTTTGTTTTTCGTTTGTTTTACTTTTATTTAATTATTATATTTTTTTTGTCGCAAAATTTTTAACAACAGCTGACATTAATTATTGAAAATCAGTGCTGTTAACGCTTATTGGAATTGTAAGAAAATTTAATATGGAAAATTGTTACAAGCGTGGTGAATATCGCTTTTAGTACAAACTTTGCATTCAATATTAAACACGTTAAATACACATTAGTGTTGAGTGTAAAACGAAGCTATTATGTATTTTGTTCCATTGTAATTTAGAAAAATGTATCACTTTGTAAGGGTTCGTGTAACCTGATAAATACCCTACAAGAAATGGATGACCTAAACTAAAAAAAAAAAAAATTTACTAACACACTTGCAACAATTTTACATTAGTTGTACCACTCTAACATATATGTTAGAGTAGAACAACTGAAAACACCACAAAAATGCCAATTTTTTTTTAATTTTTGTTATACATACTGGCTAATATTTGTGAAAATTTATGAATTGTTTAAATTAAATACTGCAAAACATTTTAATAATTATTAAATTATTAAAATAAATAAAGAAAATCCAAAGTTAAAAAATGCGAAAAAGAAAAACGCGAAGCTGAAGATGCGGAAAAGCCTAAACAAAATTTGGATGAAGCCAAAAATACTCATATCCGAAGATCCCAGTTGGCCAGCTGCATATTTGAATGTGTCGAAAATTAACAGAAACGTTAAAATCTATGGATGGACACATCGTTTAAGACGTCAAGGCAAAGGTTTAATTTTTTATTTACATTACGGATTTTTACAATGTTTGGTACACTAAAACCTGTGCCAGAAGGCAAATCGGTAAGTTTCGTTTCGTGAACAATATTGTAGAAACTCATTTATTTGTTTTATGCACCAGGTGGACACGAATTGCATGTAGATTACTGGGAATTAATTGGTTTGGCTCCTGCTGGCGGTGCTGAAAGTATTCTCAATGAAGAGGCTCATCCCGATGTTCAGTTGGATAATCGTCATATTATGATTAGAGGCGAAAACATTTTTCCGTGTTAATTCTTCCACCTGCAGTGAATGGTGTAAACGCATACGTACAGCAGTCGACTTGATTTGGTTGCATTATAAGTAGCCAGAGTTGGTTATACGATATTCAGAGGTATGTTATCATGAAAATTTGTTTTTAAACAAAATTAAGTCGTCTTTTTTTTTTGTATTTTACAGTATTTTGCAAATTGTAGCGAAAAACACAAATCTAGCACTTCTTGATCGCACAGTAACCTCTTTAGTGTGTGCTCTTTACAATTGTGAGGAATCAGACACTCTTTATGGTTTAACAAATTGTCTAAGAAGTTTTTAGTAAAAACTAAACACGGCAAACGTTTCGAATGGATACAATATGTAGCAGAATTGTACAATGATATTTAAAAACAGTTAAATGGTGTTTGATCTAGCCAAACGTTTTGCAAAAACCAATAACTTTTTCATAAAACTATTGGTTACGAGCAACGTCTAATATTTAATAAAAAAAAAACTGTTATCATCTGACGTTTATGAAAGGAGGAATAACTGTATCGGTCCCTGTTTTATTAAGCCTTTTTGCAATATTCCCATTCTTTAAATATTTCACTTGGTTTTTGCTAAAGCCAACCTTTGGTTAACATTGATGCTATAGATGTAAACATATACTTAGGAATGATTCTAATGAAACTATGAGATATTCTGGTAGTGTATAGGATCATTCCTTAGTATATGTACTTATCTATAGCATCAATGCTAACCAAAGGTTGACTTAAGCAAAACCCAAGTGAAATATTGAAGTTGGGACCATTGCAAAAAAGCTTTATAAAATTTAAATTACCTCATAGGACAAAGAATAATTATTTATTTATTTAATTTATTTTGTAAAACGAACAAATATTGAATTTTATTTTAAATAAAAAATAAAAATATGTATGAGAATTTAATAAAATGAATCGTGTTTTATTTAAGCTAAAAAGTACGTCAACAGTGACGAATATATGCATCAGTACTGACTGGTCAGCTGTGACCGGTATATGCATCAGTACTGACTAGTCAGCTGTGTCCGGTTTATACATCAGTACTGATATGTAAAGAGTAAACATCTCAGATATATGTTTTATCTACCACAAAATTCATAGGTTAAAGAAGGATGCAAAATCACACGTACACAAAAGTTTAGGTCATTTTTTTCACGTTGGCCTTAAGAAAATGATAGAAACTTTGTTCTACGCGATGACCGACATCTGTATCAGCAATGTCGGTCATATGATAGGTCAAATGACCGTCACTATTCTTGTAGGGTATATTACACAACTATAATAAATCATTATTTTTTAGAAAAGAAAACACCATTAGAGGAATGCTTGGAAGATGTTAAAAATGAAAAAAACTTGTTTACATTTGTAACATATTTTATCATAAAAAATATTTATTTTCACGTGTAAGAGCGAACAAAAACAAAATAAATGATATTGCTGTCCTGCTCTTTTTTATTTTTTCTAGTGATGGTATATACTTTTTAACAAATTATTTCTTTTTTCTAGTGATGACACTAAAATAATCGAAAGATGTTGAATGAAACAACATGAGATAGGAACATCTTTTAAAGTTGAAGAAAAATGTTGAGCCCTCTAGAATTCTTATGGGAAGATGTTATCATCTTTGCGATAAGATGAAAGATGTAAGATGCGAGCAAGTGTAAAAAGCAAATTACCCACTTACAACTACATTTAGAGTTGACAAAAAATCAACCAACGGGACTGTAATAAAAGATAAACTCACAGTTTATTGTTGTTGTTTTTGTTTAAGCTTTCATATTGTTACAAGTAAAACTGGGGTAAAAAATTCTTATTCGTTAACAGCTTTTTTTTGGATATCTTTAGTTTTTCTGAAATCTTTGGAAGAAGTTTCCTGACGATCTGGCCTTAGCAGCGTTTAGGAATAGCTTATCACATCAACAATAAATTTCAGTTTATCAATACATAGTATGAAATGGGAATCTAGCACACTTAAACGAGACCTTGTTAATTAATTTTTGAATCCCAAGGAAAACTTTGAAAAAATACTTAATTTGCAGTAAATTATAGATTTTCTTATTATTTTGATCCAAAAAAACTCATCAGAACAACGTCATCAAAATTTACAAGCAATTCACAGATTATTGTTCCTTTGGCAATAATTTGATTGCTTTTTTGCAACCAATGTATTTAATTGAAATTTTTCGCAAAGTTTCAAAGAATAGTTTTAGCAAAAAAGCTTTTTAAAATAAAAAAAATTGTGGCATTGCAAAGCTCATTTTACAAAATTATTTTTCGCCGCCGAGTCAATGAAAGAAGAAGTTGTCGTGAAACATGGACAGGTAAATACAAGCATGTAAATATTTTGCTCTAACTTTAAAAATAAAATTGACGTTATTCTTAATTAAAAGATTTTGTTTGTTGTGCTTAATTCTCAATTTTCATGCGCATAGGAACTAGCTTAACCTCCAACAATAAATTTCAGTGTATTTATCAATAATGAAAATTGGGAATTAATCCTAACAAACAAAATCTTATTAATTAAAAATTATATTTTCCCAAAAAGGACTTTGATAATTTATTATATACTTAAAAATAAGTTTTCTTGTTAAAACGAAAAGAAAATCTGAAAATCGAAAAAGAAAGAAGCTAGAAATACGTGTTGAGGCAGAAGAGTCTGAGACGGATAGCGTTTACATCGCTGCGGGTCCTTCCAAGAAACGTAATATTTCGTGATACTATTCGAAAGACTGGGAACTAAAGTTTAAATGGCTTATCCAAGATATGGAGTCAAAACGGCCTTTTTGCGAATAGCTTTTAGTGAACTAAAACAATCATCTTCAGTGACATGGAAAAACAAAAAACACATTAATAATATAAAAATGGCATCTGAAAATGAAATATGCAACTCACTGTTTTGTTTCAAAAGTTTTTTTTGTTGTACCATGCTTTTTATTAATAAATAACGTTAAAAAAGATGTGCCACTTTTCTTTTTTTTATTTTTATAAAACGAACTTTTTTTTTGCGACTTTTCAAAAATTCCTTACGGTAGCCCTGGTTGGGAAATTGGTAAGATTTTTGTAATCCTGAATTCGGTCGTACATCACAAATACACCACACTTATTGGCTGTTGGCGTTGTTGATGTTGGATTAAAATAACTGTGGCCATTATATTGTTGTTCTTACCATGGTGTTTGTCCATGATTGGTAATGGTGTGGTGAGAATTCGACCGTTGAATTACTGAGACTGCCGAATAATAAATCTAAACATGATTTTTTATGGCCACCTTATTTTATATTAAAAGCTCTCTTAAAGTTCTTTTAAAAACATAACGTTTGAGTTTCTTTTTATTTTAAGCTTGAATAATTTTTGACTGTTTTATCGATCTTATGAAGCATTTAAACTGCACTATAAACCTGACCTAAATGTTAACTTAAATTTAATTTGAAATCTTTGGTTTTTATTTAGCAATGATTTTAACAATAGCATACTTTCTGTTTTACTATAGCATACTATATATATATATATATATATATATATATATATATATATATATATATATATATATATATAAATTTTAATTAATAAAAGAAGTAAAACTGAAGGACCACACCATGCGTTATTGATGCATTTGCTAATACATATTTGGGCTTTTTATACGTTTCAAAATTTAAGTTACTTGCAACTAGGATTGCCATCCGTCCTCTTTTCCCCGGACACCGTCCTCTTGTTTTGGGTATCCGGGGCAGTCCTACTTCTTTTTCATCAAGTGTCCGGGGTTGTCCGGCTTTTTACACCTTCATTGAAAATTTGTTCCTGCATTTAAACTTTAAATCACAGGTCACAAAGTTCATAAAAAAAAAGATTTAGGTGCTCTGGTTTTTTTTAAGATAGGTATGATTTAATTTTTGGGGACGTAACGTGACGAAGAGTACTTTTCTTTGAAAATGGAGCTCCCAAAAAAAAAAAATGCAACAAATAAGCAAAAGCAACCTAATCAATATCGTTACTTTGTTCAAATAAATACTTATGGCTCAAATGACCATATTAAAATTTTTTTTAAGATTATTTTTGGAAAGAAATAAAAAATCATATCTTAAAAAAAAGTATATCCTTCAAAGTTTCAGGATTTTGAAAGAACAGTTTGAAGTATTATATAAAAAAAAATCTTCAAAAAAATAGGGTTTTTTAAAATTTTATATTTTGCAAAGACATTTTTTTCAATATATTTATTGTAGCCTCAAGTATTCTCTTTAAATTGACAAAAATCATCTTCGTATGTAAAGTAGTTTTCGAGATATTAAAAAAATAAACTCAACACATTCAGCTTATTCGGCAAAATTATGACATTTTGAATATGACATAACTTTTGAAAAAAGTTAAAAAATTGTTTTTTGTTGATATATGTTCTTTATGGGATAAAATAAACCCTCTCGCCAAATTTCATTCAAATCGAAAGTGGTCAAGTCCCATTCTGGGTCGATTTGACATGGAATTACCCAAAATAAGTTTTTGTGTAAAAACAAATTTTGGTTGTTAATTTTTATGCCGTCGTTAATTTTATTAAAATTAGATTGTTTAGAAAGTGTCCTCTTTTTTCAAGCAAATGTCCTATTTACCCACAACTCCATCGCAAACGTATTTTCCTTTGAAAATAATATTAGAGAAATCAAAATTTATTAAAATTGCTTTTTATGGCTTCCTTCTATTTATTTGTTTCCAAATATTGAATACTAGAGGACACCCGGCGTGTGCTACTACACATCCCTCCCCTCGTAGTCCCATTTTCGAAAAAAATCCATAGCTTATGTGTCTGTCTAAATAGGATTCTAACTAAGTTTGAAATGTCATAAGAATCTGTTAAATAGCTTCGAAGAGGCACAATTCGCAAACTACCTTCCCTCGTGGTCCTATTTTTAAAAAATGTATAGGCAATGTGTCGATGTATGTTTTAAATTTCATTAAAGTCGACAGCTTCGAAGAGGCAGCCATTTCCCCGTACCTCCCCTCGTCGTCCTATATCTTAAAAATTGTATAGCTTATGTGTCCATATAAATAAGGATCTATCTATGTTTTAAATTTCATAAAAATCGGTTAGATATTTTCAAAGAGACGGAGATTGCCCCCAAACTCCCCTCGTTGCAATAGTGTTGAAAAAATTTATAGCCTAAAAATATCTTCACAAAATTGTTTTTTGTGAAGATACGGGTACATTTGTCCTTGAAGTTGTGCTGAAAAAGGTCAACAGAATAAAGAAAGACAAAACAGAAAAAACAAAAGAAATTTTATGTGGACTTCAAGAAGAATTCTTGAAGAAAGTACGAGAAAACAGAAGTAAGGAAAAAACATGTAAAATGAATTAAAAAGGATAATCATTCAGGAAAGCAAATTTCGATCTACCAAAGGTTTAAATACAATTTGGTTTAAGGATTCATGTTTGACTATTGACGTCAGCAGTCGTCGATGGCTGCGAGTGTATTGCGATCGAAACATGTTCTGGTAACCTGCCGGCCAGAGTACCAGCCCCGGCCACGGTCAATAATGAAAGATTATCAATAACAATTTTAATTAATTTTCATGTTGTAAAATTCCTTTCTTCATAAAAATAATTTAATGAAAATTCTTGTCACATAGAATTACACGGATTCTTCTTTTTGACAGATGCAAAAAAAGGAACACCTCATTGTATAGACCTCCAGCCTTAGAGGTGCAATATTCTAAAATTTGTATGTCAATATTTAAAAAAATTTAAATATTGATTTAACTTTATTGATATCGATTAAACATCTTTTTAACACAAAGCAGGAACTCTGTTCATAACAAAAATCAGCGTAAACTAAATTTTTATCTGCATTGTTCTGTATCAAATAACCAGGATAATTTAAGAGTGGACCAGAATACCAGGACAATTTGTTTATTACCAGGACAAATCCTGGAAAACCATGCAGTATGGCAGTATTGTGTTGTGTGCAAAATGTACTTACAATTAAAGAAAAAGCTGGTATTTTAAAGAAAATATTTTTCACTTGCATAGAACAGCAATAACAAGTATCCAGGAAAATAAATCATTAACAAACGTATAGAATAAAATTATCGAATAAAAAGTTCCGTTTTTTTATTTTTTTTTTTTTTTTTTAAATGAATGAAAATTTGTTCAATCATTAAAAAAATTACCAAATTAAATAGTATAAAAATTTAATAACAATTTTTATTTTATTTTAAAAATATTCAACATTTTTCATTTTTTCGAATTTATTCTATGAGCTAAATTTCAGTTATGTATTTTATAAAGCTTTTTTGTAATAGTTCTATTCCTACAATTTTTAACCCTCTACTGCATGCAATATGATCCAGCTACAAATTAATTTTTTTTTTTTTTAATTATGATTTTAAATGGCATAATTAAGATATGCTAACAAAATTTTTTCAGAAAATCATGTCAGTTTTCTGAAAAAAAAAAATTGCCATATATGGCTTCATATGCACTCCTGTCTGTATCACCCTAAAAATTTGTTGCCATATATGGCGTTTCATGCAACAAAGGTAATAGAAAATGAGTATTGCAAAATCTAAAACAGATTGATCTACTTATGCGTGGAATAAGGCAAAGCAATTTCTGTCTTTGTTCAAACAAAGATGGACCCCGCATTTAGTACAAGTTATATATGATCGAAATTTGCAATCATTTTGACATAGCTGAAGTCTTTTTTTCCATTCTGGAAGATGATCTGTAGAATCCAGTCTGACAGCACTTAGTGGAAAGTCTTGGCGGCGAGCTTTGTTTTTTGTGTATTTCTTTGGCACGTTACAGGAACTCGGGGTTGAACCACAGGAATTCTTTTCTATTTGCATGAGTAGTTCGCTTTCGAAACTTAACTGACCAATGGTTCATCATCCCCAGAATCAAATTCGCTACTTACATCCGTTTCAGGTATCACCAGTGAATCCTGCCAAGACTGATTTGCTACTGATTCATTGTCTGACTCAGGTAATTCGGCATCGCTTTCTAACCCATCACAAGGAATCGAATAAAAGCGTTTTGTTGTCATCGCTGATGCCATGGAAAGTGTTGCTATTATGAAAGAAATGAAAACACATATACCGTAAAGTTAATCAGTAAATGCATGAGAAGCCAAATATGGCACGACAAAGTTGGACGAATTTTTCTGTGAATGCATGAGAAGCCATATTTGGCTGTTCTAAAAAATGCGTGATTTTACAAGTTCTACAGGCACAATTGAAAAATACTGATATACACACTATTCACAAAGCTATATACTCTACAAAAAAAAATATATAAGCATACCAACTTACTTGTAATTAAATAAATATATGTTTTATTTTGTATATTTTCACTGTACGAAGTGACCACGTGTACTTATAAACAAGACTTAGGTTTTCTATGCACCTATGTAAAGAACAGAGAAAAAAACATTCGTCTCATAATCACAAAGGTCTACTTGTGTTTTTCAAACACTATTATTTTTCAAAACTGTTAATTTTTGATGAGAATGTGCATTTGAAATTAAAAAGCCATATATGGCTGCATATGCAGTAGAGGGTTAAGAAATTACTTTATACACTACCAGACTATTATATTGTATTTTCTATTTACATTTTACCTTAGCCTTCCGTTGGAAAGCAATGAGGTATATTGAATGTACAGAAAAATTTACAATTATTAGACACCAGCAGAATGTAATGCATTTTCTGGTTTCTATTTGTTAAAATAGTTGAGTTAAATACATTCAATTTATAAAGCAACACTATCCAGTGAGACACAAAGAATGCTGACGACGGCCGTAGCGGGCCAGAAAATGCATTACATTCTGCTGGTGTCTAATAACTGTAAATTTTTCTGTACATTCAATATACCTCATTGCTTTCCAACGGAAGGCTAAGGTAAAATGTAAATAGAAAATACAATATAATAGTCTGGTAGTGTATAAAGTCATTTCTTAAAAATTGTAGGAATAGAACTATTACAAAAAAGCTTTATAAAATGCATAACTGAAATTTAGCTCATAGAATAAATTCGAAAAAATGAAAAATGTTGAATATAATATAAAGTTACCTTCGGAAGGAAATAATTCCCAGTTTCTATTTGTTAAAATAGTTGAGTTAAATACATTCAATTTATAAAGCAACACTATCCAGTGAGACACAAAGAATGCTGACGACGGCCGTAGCGGGCCAGAAAATGCATTACATTCTGCTGGTGTCTAATAATTGTAAATTTTTCTGTACATTCAATATACCTCATTGCTTTCCAACGGAAGGCTAAGGTAAAATGTAAATAGAAAATACAATATAATAGTCTGGTAGTGTATAAAGTCATTTCTTAAAAATTGTAGGAATAGAACTATTACAAAAAAGCTTTATAAAATACATAACTGAAATTTAGCTCATAGAATAAATTCGAAAAAATGAAAAATGTTGAATGAAAAAGTAAATGTTCGGTACATCTCAACAACCTCAAACTTTGTTACCAGTTTTCATTGCGAGGAAAAATCGAGTTTCTACTGTTGTTTACATTATCAAAAACTACAGTTTGGCTCATGTTCATCAGAATCTCCACAAACATATCGAATTCTATGTTTAATTATAGATAATTTGCTAAATTTCAGTAAACATGAACTCGGGGCATGGTTTAGAACTGCCTAATTTAGCCAAAATTTTCATCATTAAAGTCTTAGACTTGGACTTGGTGTATGTTATAATAATTCCACTGCTTTTAACGAAATTCCAGGGCTTATTTTTGCACGATAGATTTTTTTGTTAAAAAAAACGTGGACACAAAATATAAAAAGTTATTAAGATGCAACTAAAATAATGCAAACCTGTTTTGTACCCCATATACCATTTATTAAACAAATATTTTAAATGCCTTTCGAGGAGGTAAAAGTATTCCTTAAAGCAAACACAAGAAAGAAACCAAATAGTGTATCGTCAGGTGGAAACAAAAATGGTAACAATTACAAACAAAAATATTTTTACTCTGACATTAAAAATGTCCTTCATAGCACAAAAAGTAACGCAGAAAGAAAAATAATGATAAGAGAACTGTTAAATTTAGGATATAAGGCAATGTTAGGGACCGATTTCTCTTAACATATTCGAGATATCAAAAAATCGATTACAAATTTAAAAAACTTGAATTGATTTTAAACTCAATTTTTGTAAAAAATGAGCTAAGCGGTATACCAGAAACCACCCGACGATATGAAAATAGACAAGTTTGAGTGCTATATTCGACTTTGATACCCTCTACCTACAGTTCAGTTATTTCAATAGTGATATCTACATGATATCAGCATTACAATTGGTTGCGGTTTCGACATACATATATTAAACTATTGACCGACAATCAGAAAGTTATATGTTATTTTTATTAGCAATTTTAACTAGCTTGAGTAAAATATCATGATTTGTAACAGTTTATGCTGAACTTAAATGATTTTCAGGAGGGGGATTGATATTAAAGACATAAATTTACAGTGAATTTCCGAAGGCTGCTAAATGTGGGATCTAAGGTAAATTATGGACTGTATGTCACAAAATTGCCATATGAAACTAAGTTGAAAGAAATTTCACCACAATAAATATATTTGCTACGGTTTAAGGAGTATTTAATTAATTTACCAGAGTGGGCTTTATATGGGGCCTATATACATTATGGATCAATCATCACGAAATTTATTAGTGCTATTTCTAGTCCTATAAAACTGTGAAGTATTCAATATTATTCTGATACCAATATTTATTACGGTTTTAGGCGTACTAAACTGTTTTCCGGGAAAAGGGTTTAGGGGCGTAGGGTAAATTATAGACCGATCTTCACGAAATTTTACAGTGTGATTTCCAGTCGAATAAAGAGAACTTTTGCAAAATCTTATATCATTCCGTGCATTGTTCCACCACTTATGTCAGTTTTTGTAACAAAATTATAAATTTTTTAAGGTGGTGGTTCCACATTTTGGTTCATAGCTCTGATCCTACTGAACCGATTTTGCTGGATTTCAATCCCAATTAGGATAACTACAAGCAATTTGACACCAAGTTTGTTAATTTCCTTTGAGTTTTTCGAAAGTGAGCGTGTTTTCAACAGACGGACATGGCTAAATCGACTTAGAATTACTCAAGGAGCCATAATATATGAGGGGCTTAAAGCACAAGGGGTTTAAGTGCCTTTTTCTAAATTTGAGTTTACGTATGGAATTATAGGTGAAGTTCGTAGAAGTTGTTCAGAGCACAAGAGGTGAATGTAGGATTCTCATCCGGACGCTGGATATGGTGAACAATTCAAGCACTTGACATTAAAATACCTGCTTCGCTTGGAGCACAAGCGAAACAACCGCTTTTGTCTCATTATATAACATAAGTCACTTGAACCCCTTGTGCTTTAAGCCCCTCATATATACTTTATTGGATCGAGATGAATAATTAGAAAGTTTCACGCGGAATGACAAACTTGGTATACCCACTTCACAACTAATTGTGTTGGAGGGTATAACAATTAAATCAAACTATTTATAAGAATATAAAATATTAGCGACTACTACTTATTTTTCAATAAAATATTTTATACTCGTTTTAGTAGACCATAATTAAAATACCCAAACAAATTTCAATATTCAAACTTAATTTTCCTATTAAACATACATACATATTTATTTGTTTTCGTCGTTCTATTTGGGAAAAGTTAAACTCAAATAAAAAGAAATCAAAACAGCAATTTTTACCAATTTCTATTCGGGCAATCTAATAGAGTGTTAGATTTTCTTCCACCATCTTTGCAAAATGGCTGGCTGTTTTTGTGTTTACAAGTGAGTGAGTTGTAGTGGAGTATGTTTTAAGGATTTGTGCATGTGTGTGTGTGTGTGTGTATGTCTGTTCGCTTTTTCTATTTCCGCAAGATAATTCAATATAAAAATTCCAATATTTGGCGTCAGCTTGTTGGCCACTTAGATTATGTTAACGCATTATAAATGCGTTGATAGAATAACTTATGAATTATATATTTCTACTAAACGATAAAAATATAGCCAAATACACATTTACACTTACAAATGTTTATGTATATTTTTACATACCTTTGAAGAGAATGTGGCAGAAAGTTTAAGTTGTAGAAAATCAACCACTTGCTACTTAAATGTGCACATAGTGCGTGAAATAATAATAAAAATATATTTTTTCTACCGTTTTTTTTTGGGATATTCTTTATTTTATTCTAAATTAAGATGTCTAAGCAGTATGTGCCATATGGTGCTAAAAACCTAATGGGAAATCTAACTCCCAGCTTTTCTTTTCTTTCCTTTTCATTTTGTTTTGAATTATTTTCTTTACTCTACACCACTACCAGTGATGTAAAAGTTCATACGTAACCTTATCGCACCGTATTTGTCTAACAATCAATAAAGTACATCGTTGGTCTTATGTAGAAAGGCCCTAACTCACATAAATGCAACTTTACAGGAGAAGGCAAAAACATAATAGAAACTGTATGTATCATAATGTAAAATGGCTTCTTCAATTGCTTGATACACTGATATTTTTGATGCTATTGTATTAAATTTTTGTGACGAGGTGTATTTGTGAGAAATGCATTGGAATCACTAAAAAACTCAATTTCGAAAAAAATCGAGTAAGGGCCTTTCTACATGAGACCGACGATATGTATATTGCCTGGATCCTTGAGATATGCTTTTAATCCATATGTCTGAATTTAACAAGTTCACTTTTGCAGGTCTTATAAAAATAAATTCTTTATAAAAAATTTGGGGTGCTTACGGAAGACTGGTTATCAGGTTATATGGTTATTTAGTTATATTCACAACAACATTAATTCTATTTTTTTTAAATATTATTTTTAAATTAAGGCCGGTTTTCACAAATTACCGATAGCTTAAGGCTTTAACATACCAGGTAGGATGAACCTTAATCTACTTTATCGCTCACTTTAGGTTAAAGTAAAGTTTTATGTGTAGTTTATAGAACACGAGCGCCTTACTCGTCTGTTCAATTTACATTTAAAACAAAAACAAATTTCGAAATTTTGTTTTTGTTTTAAATGTTAGTTGAACGGACGAGTAAGGCGCTCGTGTTCTATAAACACCACATTAATAATGGAACACTTTTTATGAGGCCGGTCTACTTTTAGCTATTGGTAAGTTGTGAACACGGGTCTAAATGTGTATTTCGGATAGGCTTGTATTACGGGGAGAGCGTTCTAAATCGATCAAAATGAATGATATTTATTAAGGGGAAAATTGTGGACCATTAAGCTGCTTATAAACGTTTTAAAATTGATGCTTTTGTGGTTCCTTATAAATTTTTCAATTAACCTCTTTTCAACTTTTTTTTGAGCTAACCTGACCAGTTTTTGTCTTCGGTGTAAAAATCCTTTCTTCTTAACCGCCCAAACCATCTCTCGCGCGTTGATATCAATGGATCAAATATATTTTAAGCTTCAATGATCAATCGATGTTTACCTTGTTTAAATTGAAGAAGAAAAGCAAAACTTGATGCAAATAATGTTTTGTTGGACTAAAATCGGAGCAAAATAAAAAATTACTTTAATCACATGTTTTTACTCTCTCAAATCCCATCTCCGATATTAAAGACACAAACCATTCCAGTAAAAAAATTTAAGGTTTCTGGAACCCAGTTTTATTTTATACCTAATCCCCAATTTACGAATTTTTGTCATCAGCCAATGCAATTTTGTTTTAAATGTTGTTTAAATATGTTAGCATTTGAGAGGATGGCATAAATTTTCATAGAAAACTGAATTATTTTTAAAGTGTGTATTTATTCTTAGGAGGGCTTCTAATAACTCATACTGCATTATGTTGCAAATTTTGGTTTTAATTATATTTATTATAGAAAGAAGCTCTTGAAAAGTTATCGAGCCGCCAGCATCTTGGTATGACAAAAAAAAAACTTCGCACCGAAAAAAAATTGATTTTTTTTTTCAATAATATATTATTCCCAAGAACCCCCAGCGAAAAAAGTGCTTTTTCCGTTAAAAATCCCCTGGGGATTTCCACGAAATTTGTATTCCCAAAACCGAGAACTCTGCTGGAAGCCAAGAAAGGTACATGAGCGCTGATATATGCGCTTGCTATTACAGAAGCAGAGAATAACTTCGCATTGTAACCAGTAACCAGGTTGTAAGTGAACAATTAAAATCATTTTTTTAAAGAAGAAATTCACGAACAGTATTCTGTTATTCTCTTACATGGAAGCAGGTTGTATTGCAACGATTTTAAAGTGTGCTAACGATCATTCCCAAAATATTACCAAACACAGAAATTTATTTTTTTTATAACGCAATCAGTCATCAAATAGAGGAAAAGAGTACTGCTTCTAAGTGGGAATTCGCCATATAAAAATCATGCCTCTTGGCAGCAGGTTTTTAAGGGAGTATTGTGTTTTTCTCTCTTACAAAACTGCTGACCAGTAAGCTTCGTTTTTTAAAATAAAGACCATTTTTTGAGTCATATACCCAATTATTAAAATTTATGATATTCAGCAATGTTCCCGAAATAGAATTCGAGTGAAATTAAAATCGAAACAGTTTTAAAAGCGATCCGGTTTTGAAAGTTCGTAAAAATATTTCAGTTTATAAACCTTTTACTTTGGGTACCTTAAAACCAGGAAAAGTACTTTAATTTTTAAAATTATAACCAAAAATCTCATTCGATTTGAATTCTATTTTATTTCGAATTCTGGCCGGTAACACAGGCCACGAAATTTGTAACCCATGGACCAGAGTATACTTTTCTAAAGGTTTGAGTTGCGCTGAATCCGAATCAGGTTTTCGCGATATCTTCTTTTCAAGTATATAAACCTTTGTTTCTTGGCTAATTCGAGACGTGATAATTGCGCGAATTAATCTTTATTTATAAAACCTGATATCACATGAAAGGGCTATTTTGCACTACCACACAAGTCTAAGTATTTTGACGAAAATTCTTTCCTAATTGTTTGAACATATTTAAAAAAACAATAACATTATAAGGTTGTATTTTCCTCAAAATACTTGTGTGATAGTTTAAAGTACCCTTAAGGAGCATAAAGATGTAATGAAGAATGTCACTATCGGCAATTAGCCATATTCCGGTTATCGTTGTCGTAATCGATCGAGTCGGTTTTTTGTAATAAAATGCCCCGGTAGGCTAGCTGGTAGAGAGCTAGTCTATAAGCGCCGTCGTTGCGGGTTCGATTCCCGCCAGAGACTCTGGTTTCTTTCCTGCAGACAAGCATAGAGCTTCGCGGGATTAGCTTAGGAAATTAAAAAAAAAAAAATTAAAGAACACTGGTTGTGTGTTACTTAAATCTCTTACAAAAAACGACTTATCGATTACGACAACGACAACCAGAATAAGGCTGATTATGAATTGAGTTTTCGAAGGATTGGCCCGTAAGGAGTTATATAGCTGTTATTTAAAAGCCGCTAATGAGAACCACTCTATTTTACATAAAATCCCGAAGAATCATTAATTAAATTTAACTTATACCAATAATGACTTATAAAGATCGGTCAGCCCATATCGAAAAATGAGTAAACGCCTATTAACTCATAACGAATGACAATATTGTAAAGAAATTTGTCTCAGATTATTTTCATTAGACTAATTTATATGCTAGCAAATGTTGTTCCGATATGTACATGCTTCGACGTAGCTCCCAAAATTAAAACATCTGATTTGACTACGCGTTTAATAGTAAAATTGTCCGCTTTTGTAAATAAATAATGGCAATCTAGCTATTTTGTTGGTCAATCTAGCGTTTTAATCTCCATTTTTTAGTTCTGTTATGTGCGTTTTATTTAACAAGAGAGTTAACACTACTGTTCGTGATACCTTATTGACGCTCTCGTTAATGTATGACACATCAGCGTAAAAGCTTAGCTGAAGAAAACGATCCGCATTCCATTATTGTTCAGGTACGGCTGTTAAAACGTTTATTTTCACTTTAATTTTGCTTATTAACTCAAATGAGTAACGTTACTCATATTTAAATGTTGAGGACACGTAAACGTTGAGGTCGTCTTCAGTGGTTGGTAGTTAATTTTAATACATAAACCACTTTGAAATGTGTTAAAAGGAAAGCAGAAAATTATCTAATTCAAAAATTTTAGCTTTTGTTTTTTGTGCGTTTTGACTTATAAAAAAAGCGTTGTGTATGCCGATGAAATGTTTGTGCCGGTTCACAAACGTTAAGTTTGACTAGTCAATTCTGGAGCTTTTAGGAGAGAAGGAAAAAGAGAATTCCATTTTCCCCTTTCTCCTAAAAACTAAAGACTTGATGAGTCAAAGTTGACGTGTGTGAACCGACACTTTCCTTTATTAATAAACTAAAACAAACCTAAAACTCTTTAGCAGTTTATAAAAAAAAACGGAGAAAAATTGAAATTATATCAAGTTCATCCGCAACGCAACGTCACGTTTACGGAAGAGTACCTATTTAAACATGAGGCTGGTAAGGATAACGCAACGTATACGTTTACGTAAAACTAACGAGGTCTTAACGTAGGCAAATTCAGTGCTTTCTTTCCGCAAAACTGGCAATTTCTCCCTTCAATTGCCAATTTCTGTGAATGGCTATAAGACGAAAAGAGAGCTGCGTTTTATTGATTCTAATATTCTAAATTGGGCGCTAAACAGCTTAAATGAGCTTTCTGTTCCTCAATATTATTGTCGATTTTGTTTTATTCGTATTTATTTCCCTTGAATATCCACTAACGGTTAAAAACCGCCATTACTTTTGTTGTTAACGCCATTATTTCGTCATGTGTTTGTATGTATGTATTTACATTTGACATTGATGGTTATCCGATTTGTGTTTGTGCGAAGGTCTGTGTAATGCCAATGAGCGATTAATATTTAATAATAAGAAACGAATAAAAGAGAGAACGTCAGAGCCGTAAAATGAACAATAGAAGAAAAGTTTATTTTATGATTATTTTATTCTTCTTAAATTGTTCTAATGACTTTTTATTGGTGTCGTAAATTCGTTGGATTATTGGAATATTTTTTTATTTATTTATTATTAGTTTTGTTATGAGATTTTTGATGTTTTTATACGAGCGTATAAAAATACTGAAAATTTTATTACATTTAAAAGATTTTTGTTAACAATTAGAGGATGCCAAAGTAAGTACATCTTAAATGGGACCGATTTACAATTATTGACCGATTCTCATATTGCTATTTCTTGTAACATACCTTATAACTCAAATAAAGGTTGTTTTTTTTTCGTAAATTTTTGGGTATAAACTAATTAATTGTAGTTGTTTGCTCGTAAATCTATTTTTTATAGTAGGGTGTCCCAATTTTTTTTTTTTTTGTCAGAGGCTCAAGCATAATTTGAAAGCTTATAGGGTCTAGTATTTTTTAATTTTTTTTTAGATTTTTAGGAAGAGGTTTAGAGGTCGCGCAAATCAAGTCTTTGTTAAAAATCTGGTTTTTCGGCCTTTTTTTTAAACTTGACTCATAACTTTGTCAATAACCACGTTCATTTAATTTTTTGACCGAATATTTCTAAAGAAAATTTCCCAAACTTTATTTCCATATGCAAAAACTTTAAGTTCCGGCAATATTTTTGTCCATTACGATTCCACATATTAAGTATTTTTGTAATTTTTTAACAAATTCTGTAAAAAACGGTTTATTACTTTTCAAATTTATATGAAAGGTATTAAAACTCGTGACGCGATTTTGAATACCGATAAGTTCTTAACAATTAAGAAAAACAAAAATGGAATTTTGTCCTACAGTTTCCGAGTTACACTATTTTTATAGTTTGTACCTTAAAAATGGTAATACTTTTTTCGTTATAATTATTGTATATTTCCATAAATTTTTAAAGTTAGGTTTTAACTGTCATTAACTTCTGACATTTATTGATCTAAATCGTTACACGCTGTCATTTTCACTTTCTATTTTATGTGTGCTCCAGGAGCTATCAATCGGGCACGCTGGATGATGAAAATTATCTATTCTTTGAAAATATACATTTTCCGAAACCAGTTGCATTCTTATATGTATATGTAGACAAATCGAAAGTTGATGCCTTGATTGAATTTAGTTCATTTATTTTAAGAATATATATCAAATATTGGTACCTCCGCCAGTGCCCTCGATACGCTCCTCTCAATGATCTGAGCCTATTAAAGGAATTGAATAGTTATAAAATTATTAATAAAGCAGTTGCAAAAGTCTCGCTTAAAACTTTTCTATGTTTTTTGACGAACGTATCGACACCAAACTTGCAGATACTCCATGCAGCGATTATGAAGTAGCAAATGTAACTTTAACAGAAGAAAACTTTAGAAATAAAGAAATTCAACAATTCATTTCAAAAGCCAGTCGAAATTTTTTGAAGCTTGCAATATTTCAATCGATTTTTTAAAAATAGATCCAGAGAATTGGAAAGCCAACAAGTGATTTCAAGAGGCAAAGAAAAAAGATCAACAATTACAAGTGATTACAATGATGTGGCAGAACGAGGTGTGGCTTTGGCTTATACTTACATTAATGTCACAACTTCTGAAACTGATTACCAGAATTTATTGCAAGGTATGGAACTACATCGCAAGAACCTCAATAAATAATTTTTTACAGAGCAAAAGAAAAGTTTTTTATTGATTGGGTAAGATTGATGAACTGGCAAACAGCTTATAATAACATATACTGGGTATAAAGATAAAAACGGGTATAACTCAGGAACGGTAAGAACAAATTTAAAAATTGTTTATGCATATTAATAAGAATTAATTTGTCTTTCAAACTGCATCATTAGTTTTTTTCGTTTCTATTTAAACTTAAAAACTTGTAAAGCGTTATTACAAAATTTTTGAAAAAATTACGAATAATTGTAATTAAGGGTATCTAAAACTTATAATTTTTTTCACACAGGAATGCTTTTCTTTAAAACTGTCTCCTCAGGAGTGAAGAAACTAGTGGTATTACCCAAGTTATAAGTAAAGTTAAAAAACGGCCGAAAACTCCGTTTTTTTTATGAAAATGCGCGACCTTTTCCGAAAATTCTTAAAAAAAAATCAAAAATACTTCACCCTATAAGCTTTTAAATTTGAATTGAGCACCTATGAAAATCAGAAAGAAAAAATTTTTTGGAACACCCTAATGTGTAGTGCTAAATTGAAATAGCGAATTCTTTAAGACTACTTGTTACATAAATAAGAGGTAAGGTTCCGTAGCTAGTAATTTGTTTCCGTTATTTTACCATGTGTTACAGCCGTACCTAAACAAGAGCGAAGAGCGGAACGTTTTCTTCCGCTTAGCTTTTACGCTGATATGCCATACCTAAACAGGAGCGTTAACGTTTTGCCACAAACACGAGTGTTAACTTTCTTGTTTAATAAAACCCACATAACAGAAATAAAAAGAAGAGAAAAAAACCGCTAGATTGACAAAAAATAGCTAAATTGCCATTATTTATTAACAATAGCGGCCAACTTCATTATTAAGCGCGCTGTCAAAATCGGGTTTTCCAATTATAAAGCGTTGACGCCGCGCTATTTAGGGATGCTTCATACAAATTTTATTGGCATGAGAATTTTTGACAGATAGAAAACGCTTTCCGCTCTTGTTTAGGTATGGCTGTTACTAAGTATGCCACAAAAGTCCAATAGTTTATGGCAGCCATCATTTTTACTCAGTCAATCGGTCGATTCAATTTAATCAGTAACAGAGAGACAGGTTTTGCCTCTAAGGGGTTCTCTGACCAAACAATTTGAGTCATTAGTTCTTGAATGCCAGACAATGACAGAGAATATATGTGACAGCACATAAAGAAAGGGACCAGTAAGGTAAAGGGAACAGTAAAAACCAACTACACAAAGCAAGAGGTAGGGACGACCTACGCTCGTTTTCAAGGTTGATCAACAAGGTTAAGATGTGTCGCTTTCAAATGAGACCAATACCAACACGCTCAGTGATGGTACACCAAAGATACACGTATTTAAATCTTTAAAATGGCAAAACCCTGAGGTCCCTTTCTATTTTTCGCGTCACATATTCTGTTAATTACACTGTGCTACAAATTGACACTTTTTTAGACAATCTGGGCACTTGTCGTTTTAACCTAATTCGGGTACGCTTGGTTAGCTCTGGTTTTCGAGATATACCGTTATTTTGAAAATGGAGGAGGTTGCACAACATATGTTCGCGTAACTAAAAAACGCTTTAGCTTATTGAAAAAACTAAAAAAACTGAAACTCCGCAATAAAATTTCCTTTAAGAAAAGTAAAACTTTTTTCTAATATCCGCAGTCGTTTTAGAAATATATTTTTTTTTATCAAAATTTCGAAATTTTTGTTTTTTAAAAATTCATTAAAAATTAGAAAATGCAGCTATTCTTCTTGAAGACATATAAAAAACAAAGCTGCAAACAAAACAAGCCATAAATGATTAAAATCTGTTAGCAACTTTTGATTTTTTTCACAAAAGTCGACAAATTTGAATTAATTTAAGAATTTCATAATGTGCAATATTTGTATGGGAGTCCCCCTAAGAAGTGGCAAGTAAGTATCAAGAAAATGTAAAGGAGACAAAATTAATAGAGATCGGTCATACATTATATCCCACTAGGGGCGACTCCTGGGCGTTTATGGGAATTTTTCTTCAATATATTTCTTGTCTGCATTGAACATTTTGTATGGGAGCCCCCTTAAAGAATGGAGGTACTGAGTAGGTATGTAAGTCTAAGTTCATACGGCTCATGTCCAGTGATGCCAACTTTTTGAGAGCAAAAAGCACTTTAAAATTTAAAAAAAGCACTAAAAAGCACTATTTCGAATAAAAAAAAGCGTTAAAAAGCACTAAGCCGTTTTTACAATTTAATTAAACACAAAACAAGTTTTACGCGGCTGTGCAAAATAATACATACCTCCAAAATTTAAAAAAAGGCGACGGCTTTGATGGGGGATTTTCATTTAAAATTTATTAAAAATATATTTACATTCGTATAAAAACATTTTTAATTGTATTATTATTATCTTCAATAAAAATATCATCCATATCACTTGTATCACTATCAGCAGAGTTTGAATTAGCCATAAAACAGAAAAAATCGTACCTGTTGCAATTTCCGAAAATTTGCAATGACCTACCATTCTTTTTTTTAATGCAAAACTTTATATTTTATCGTTTAAATAATTCTATATTAAAATCGTCCAAAGTTTAATAAAACAATTGGCGTATGATATTGTCCAATTATTTTAACCTATGTACGCTTCTGAATGAAGAACACACATAAGATGCAAAATAGAAAAACATGTATGTTTGTATTCAGATACTTAGTCAACCTTTTTGCAATAGCACTTGAGGTAGAAGTGTACAACACTCGTTTAATCGGAGACGAGTGTCGTGTGTTTGAAAACTAAAGCGCATGAAAAATGGCAGGTTACACAACGCTCGTTATAAAAGCATTTTCTGTCAGCTGTTGTAAATTTATTAAACACTTTGCTTATATCAAGTTACGGCTCTTTTTTTGTTTTTAAAGTCTTTGCGTCCTTTTTCTATGTTAGAAACAGTGTCTACAGCTTTAAAAAAATGTTTACTGAAAACAAATACATAATTTTTATTACGATTGCTTAATATGTTGTCAACGCTAAAAAGTGTGACGTTTTGTAAAATTTCCAAATTGCTAGGAAGCCTTGCTCTAACCTCGTAAATAACCTATCTTTTATCACTTTTTTATCATTTGAAATCTTAAAATCTTTGCAGGCCTTCTTAAAATTTTACCCCAAATAGCAAATCTCATCTAAGTCATCCTCTTTATAATCAAAGTTTTGAAAAATTATAGAAAAAAATAAAAATTGTAAAAAGCACTAAAGTCACTAACGAAAAATTGAAAAATCACCAAGTTAGTGCTTTTTCTTAGTTTGGCACTAAGGATAAAATTTTGGCGTTTTGAGGCACCAAAAAGCACCATAAATAGTGCCAAAAGCATTAAGTTGGCATTGCTGCTCATGTCTTATTGACAAGATTCTTCCTTTTTCTTCTTTGAACATGAATTGGCGTTCAAATAAATCATGTCATGTTAACGACATGTTTTTTATTTTGTTTTATTTGATATTGAAAACAAAAACAAAATTAAACAACTAATAAGAAAGCAAAACATGCATCTGTGTACTCGTTTCTTTTCCCCTCGCCAGTCTCGGCTATAAAGTAGCAATCTTGTCAATAAGACATCAGCCGTATGAACACTGACTTAGAAATTATTGATTGAGATCAGGGATGATAAAGTTAGTACAATTGTATTTTTTTGAGTGCTATTAGCATTGCAAAAGTACTGAAGCACTCACACGACTTGTTTAGTACAATTAAAAAATTGCATATGATTAAGTTTTTATCATTAAATTTTTTACAAAGTGTTTCTTTAATTTAACAACACTAATGTTCAGTCACATCAAACCAGTGCTGCCAATTTAGCCATTGCGTGGATTAATTTAGCCATGAAAAAATCAATCTAGCAATTAGTAATTTTTTACCATTTTTATTTATCCAAATTTTCTTGAAGGTTTTGAAATTTTTAATCAGAACATGTTATAAATTCAGCGTTAGTTGTGTTATAATGTTGAATTAAGTCAGTTAACGCGTATGACCTTTACAATAAAAAAAAATCAATTTTATCGATAATTTGAGCTTTTCATTATTCAAAGATTTTTGTTATGCTTAGTTTAAAAATGTCATTATCAGCCACGATTTGGCCATTTTTTACTTAACATTTTATCATTTTTAATAGTGAGGAGTTGGATTTACTGCATCAAACTAAAACTGTACTTTTTCAACAGTTGATATTTATTTTCACAGCAGTAGCGAAAGCAAGAGTTTACTTTGTCAACATAAAACTGAAACTTCAAAGCAACGGCATAAAAACTCAAACTTTTGCTTCCTAATTCCATATTATTTACTTTATTTTTCTTTTTGTTAATTGTTATATATATATTAACCCCTTATTCATAAAAAATATTTCAGCTTTATTAAAGACTAGCTGACCCGGTCTACGTTGCTGGCCCTAAGTAAACATTAGTTTTGTATTACCACACGATTTAAATTGAGCATTTAACGAAATTTACGGCCTTTAAAATAAAAATCCATGGAATACCTATCATAAATTTTTTTTAAAAAATAACTTACATATGGTGTGGATATGGGCTCAATCAAAAAAGAATAAGTTGGACCATGGCGATAATTTTAAAGAAAAAATCGTCCAAATCGGTCAAGCCGTTCTCAAATCATGCGCTTAATAGAAAAAGTGGGCGTAAAAGTAGGCGTGGTAAATTTTTCTATCGATGAAAACTTAAAATGGATTAATACGAACATTTGAAAGATAAATTAGTCAAATCAAAATCGTCCAAATCGGTCAAGTCGTTCTCCAGTTATGCGCTTAATAGAAAAAGTGGGCGTGAAAGTAGGCGTGGTAAATTTTTCTATCGATGAAAACTTAAAATGGATTTATACGAACATTTGAAAGATAAATTAGTCAAATCGATGGAGCAGTTTTTTGATTTTAGGTAAATCGAAAAAAGTGGGCGTAAAAGTGGGCGGGGCAAAATTTTCTTTCCGTAAAACCCTAAGGTGGACCATGGCGATAATTTTAAAGAAAAAATCGTCCAAATCGGTCAAGCCGTTCTCAATTTATGCGCTTAATAGAAAAAGTGGGCGTAAAAGTAGGCGTGGTAAATTTTTCTATCGATGAAAACTTAAAATGGATTAATACGAAGATTTGAAAGAAAAATTAGTCAACTCGATGGAGCCGTTTTCTGATTTTAGGTAAATCGAAAAAAGTGGGCGTAAAAGTGGGCGGGGCAAAAGTATCCTATGTCCGTCTCCTGGCTCTAAGCTACCTCCCTACCAATTTTCAGCCAAATCTGTTCTGCCGTTCTTGAGTTATAAGTGGTGTAACTAACACGACTTTCTTTTATATATATAGAAGATTAGTTAAATTAGACAAATTTTCATATAAAATTCGTCTTGAAAACCTGTTATAAGCATGGAATATTGTTTATAAATAAGGCCTTTAAAATATAGATGTAGAGTAAAAGTAAATTTTAATACATTTGTTGTTATTCTAAAAATTAAACTAGTAGAAATTTTTTTTGGGTTTTTAGTACAGTTAGGGTCAAAAAAAACAAGTTTTTACGGAATTAAGTACAATTTTGAAAATGTCATTTATCATCCCTGATTGAGATATACATTTGACCCATCTAGGTGCATCCGGCTAAATTAAAGAATTTCAACCATACTAATATGGCGGTTTAATAAAATTCTTAAATTTGGCCCCTGCAGCGCCTAGGATTTTTGAATAAAGTCAAAATTTGCCTTTTAATCATTTTTGGCTCGTTTTGAAATAAATATTAAAAGATATGAGGATCTTGAAATCCCGGGAATTTTGAGAAGGAAAACTTCAGGAATTTCCCCCCAAGAACTTTAAGGGTTTTGTGACACTTAATGGTTACTGGTTTATTGTAAATTTATCTTAAACTCTGACCAACGATTTTTGAACGCGGACACTCTATTGGACACTATTTTAAAGAAGTAAAAATGGTTTTTTTAGGTTCGAACTACACCCAGAGAAAAAACATGTTTAAATATTGTCACCTCCAACAAAACTATTAAATGAAAATTTTAAACATATTATGATTCATTTGACCATATTATTGTCACCGGAAACCATATTATGGTGGAATTAGACGTCCATCAAGAAGAAAAAACCATATTATGGTTGCCTCCGAACATGTTATGGTTAATAATAACTAAAATATGTTAAACACTTATATTAGAATGGTTGCTTTTCAACCATAGCATGTTGCTCTTGGAAAAGAGGAAAATACTATTATTAATTTTAAAACAAATTATTGTCATATTTAACCATAACATGCTTAGAGGCAACCATAATATGGTTGTGGCTTCTTGATGGAGGACTAATTCAACCATAATATGGTTGTATGGGACAACAATATGGTTATATTTACCATAATATGTTTAAAATTTTCTTTAAAAATTGTTTTGTTGGAGGTGACCATATTAAAACATGTTTTTTCTCTGCGTGTAGAAGCAATTGAAACATAAAAAATTAAGACAGGAAATCGTTTAATTTTTTTTTTTTAAATACAAATTTAAAAACAAATTTTCATCTGCAAAACCGAAAATGGCCAATTCAGTTAAAATTTTTTAAACTTGGATATCCTTAATTTTAAAATGAAATCTCCTGAGCTTTATAATTTAATTCAGTTTATGTAATTATATTTGAACGGGAGCCTTAGGGGGTGGAGATAAAGACAAGTATGTTTGAGTAAATGCTCAGGACAAAATTATAATGAAGGTCGGACGTACATTTTATCCCCATAGGGGGACTCCTAAGAAGTTATGGGATTTTTTTTTAGATATATTTCTAGTAACTGGCATCACTGTTTCCATGTCTTATCAAAATTAAGCAAATCGTTAAAAGAAACATCAGCACTAGAATTCGTTTAATTTTCGAACAAATTTGTATGCAGAGAAAAATTTTTCAAGGAGTTAAATTAAAACACTTTTCAAAATATCTGTGCACGACAGAAAAACTTAAAGACAGATATGGGTATTTCCATCAAAAGGTCCACCGTGACCGAAAATTTAAAAGTTATTAAAAGCTGATTATTTTACGATATTGTTATAGACTCTATAATATAGAGAAATATTTAGATTTTACTAATTTTATAAATTTACCCATAAATTTGTTCACTTAGATGAACAATCAGACTGCAAAGTTGCGCAAACGTAATTTCTTATATGTGAGAATGTTTTTTTGTATGTTTTCTTTAATATTTATCTTTCTTAAAAGAGGTGATATTTGATAAAAATTATTCCAAAAAATTACATGGTATGTAATCTAAGGAATAGTTCAAATAGAAATATGTTATTCGGATTAACGGTAAATTTTTATTTTATTTTGATTATTATTCAGTTAAATAATTACGGAAACATTTCACGTTCGAAATGTCACGTATCGACCCAGATTTTGGCTTAAAAAAAAAAGAAAATACAGAAGATTTTGGAATCAAACCAATACATTTTAATGTTACATTGCTACGTAAAACTCTGAGAGTAGTTTGACTAAAAAATTGGCTAAAAAAACTACTTCTGTTTTTTTCGCGTTCGAACCGCTACTTCTTTTGCCATTATCTTTGACCTAGAATCGCGCCCTCAATAAACTTTAGCATACACTGAAAAAATCTCTTCACAGATCCAATGAAATTTACATTAAAATTCAACCTATGTAACCTTTCATTGGATTAATGAAATGTTTCATAAAATCAATGATAATTTTGCATTAGTTTAATGACAAACGTTTATTTTATCCATTTTTTCAATGAGGATTCATAAAATCAATGAAAATTTTGTCATTGATTTTATTAATCCTTCATTAATCCAATGAAAGGTTACATAGGTTGAATTTTAATGTAAATTTCATTGGATCTGTGAAGAAAATTTTTTCAGTGTAGATAACAGTGCTTTCTTAGTGCTATAATTTAAGGGATAAGAAAACGTGAAAATATTTTTTGCTTAAAATGTTATTGCATTTCAACACTTTGGAATTACCCATATGTATTCTATTATTAAGGAGATAAACTTAAGACATTTCTTAAAAAAGAAGATTTTATTTTTATTACACAAGCGATTTTTTCGCAGACCAATTTTAAAAACAGTGATAAAGAAAGCTGTTAGGCGCCAAGTCGAAAAATTAAATACGGGTCAAAATTACACTATTGAAATTTCGGTCGATATTGAATACTTCGATTTGGCCTCAGATTGGCTTGCAACATAATTCTCTCTCTTGTGTACAAATTTTCGTTTTTTTAAACAAATTTAAGAGATGTAATATTTTTTATTATTTACTCAGAGTATTTTTTTTTTGTTAAATGACGTTATGACGTTTACTTAAACTTTTCTTTTATTTTGCCTTTTTACAATTTTTTGCACTGCTTTTTTTTCATCAGATTTTATTACAGAACGTTTTTCTTTGATTTACGAAGTCTTAAAAATGTCTTAAGCATAAAAGGACTATAAACAAGTTTTGATTTACTCATATGGACAAAGCTGAAAAGAAGAATAATATTTATGTACAGAACAACAACAACAACAATGGCTTAAAAAATTCCCACATGAAGATATGGATACAAATTTTTAACTTCTTTTAAAGTTTTCATTTGTATACTCCACCCTTCATTCTGCAGGGATGGTGGTGTTATGGGTTTGTACTAAAGTTTGTAAAGCGTAGAAATATTTTTGTAATATCCCGATATTTTTGCTTTATGAGTTGAGCTTAACATGTCCATCCGTCTAGGTGGTTATGTAACCTTAAGTACAAGTTTCAGGTCGCTTTTTTGCAAAAGATAATTAAGTGAAAATTGGCCCAAGAACAAATCCTATTGAAAAAGTGAGTTCCGCAACTGACCATTAGACCTATTGACCCACTCTCGAATATCCTTTATAAACAAATAAATCACATATACAAGGTGTCGCAAAATTCATCACCATATCGACAGATGCTTTAATTTTTAATGGCACACAGAAAAAAGTAAAAAAAGGTTTTGATCACCAAAATAATTGAAATAAGCAAAAAATTGTTTAATTTTCCACTTATCACCGAAATGATTGTACCAATTACTTAAATTTGCAAAACAAGGATTTTTTTCCAATTAAAAAGTTTTTACATTTTAATTACAAAAATAATTGAAAAAATTATTAATATGAAACAATAATTAGTATTGTGGTTATTTTGTTGAACTATTTATGGTTTCTTATCCAAATTTTTAATATTTTCAATTAGGCTTAAGTTCATGAAATTTAATTTTTCATTAAATTATTTTTATGAAGAAAGGAATTTTACAACATGAAACTCAATTAAAATTGTTATTGATAATCTTTCATTCTTGACGTGGCTCGGGCTCGAACCCTGGCCGGCAAGTTACCATGACATGTTTCGATCGCAACCACTCGATCTCCTCAGATGGATTTGCCGTCTTACACTCGCAGCCATCGACGACTGCTGACGTCACTAGTCAAACATCAATCCTTAAACCAAATTGTATTTTAACATTTGGTAGATCGAAATTTGCTTTCCTGAATGATTATCCATTTTAATCGATTTTACATGTTTTTTCCTTTACTTCTGTTTTTTCGTACTTTCGTCAAGAATTTTTCTTGAAGTCCAAGTACATTTTTTGTTTTTTTCACTTTGTCTTTCTCTTTTCTGTTGACCTTTTTCAGCACAACTTGAAGGACAAATGTACACATAGAGCTCGTGCCTTAGCTTTAACAATAATTAGTATTGTGGTTATTTTGTTGAACTATTTATGGTTTTTAATCCAAATTTTTAATATTTTCAATTAGGCTTAAGTTCATGAAATTTAATTTTTCATTAAATTATTTTTATGAAGAAAGGAATTTTACAACACGAAAATTAATTAAAATTGTTATTGATAATGTCGAACCCCGGCCGACAGATGGTAACCTGTTATTTTTTTGAACTATTTATGGTTTCTAATCCACGTCAAGAATGAAAGATTATCAATAACAATTTTAATTAATTTTCATGTTGTAAAATTCCTTTCTTCATAAAAATAATTTAATGAAAAATTAAATTTCATGAACTTAAGCCTAATTGAAAATATTAAAAATTTGGATTAGAAACCATAAATAGTTCAACAAAATAACCACAATACTAATTATTGTTAAAGCTAGGGCACGAGCTCTATGTGTACATTTGTCCTTCAAGTTGTGCTGAAAAAGGTCAACAGAAAGGAAAAAGACAAAATGAAAGAACAAAAAATGTACTTGGACTTCAAGAAAAATTCTTGACAAAAGTACGAAAAAACAGAAGTAAGGAAAAAAACATGTAAAATCAATTGAAATTGATAATCATTCAGGAAAGCAAATTTCGATCTACCAAATGTTAGAATACAATTTGGTTTAAGGATTGATGTTTGACTATTGACGTCAGCAGTCGTCGATGGCTGCGAGTGTAGGACGGCAAATCCATCTGAGGAGATTGAGTGGTTGCAATCGAAACATGTCATGGTAACCTGCCGGCCGGGGTTCGAGCCCCAGCCACATCAAGAATGAAAGATTATCAATAACAATTTTAATTAATTTTCATGTTGTAAAATTCCTTTCTTCATAAAAATATTAAACAATATTTTAATTGAATGAATTACTAACGTAATTTATTACAATACAGAAAATTAATTAGTGTTGTGGTTATTTTGTTGAACTATTTATGGTTTTTAATCGAAATTTTTAATATTTTGAATTAGATAATTAATAAAAAAATCTCACAGTTTATTTCTTAAAAAATACATAAAAATATTATGTAAGTGTTACAAAATTTGTTTTTTATATTTATGAATTACTTTTTTGTTTGCTCGTTTTAGTTCAAGAATTGTTTTGTTCGCTACGTTATTGTTTTTTTTACTAATAAACTCCAACACTAAATAATTTTTGCATTTTTATTTATTGAAATTACTTAATTTATAACATAACTTGATTAATCGGTTAACCGATCAAAAAAAAAATAACCGGTTATTAATCGATTAAACCAAAACCTCGGTTAATTAATCGAGCGATTAACCGATTAAAGCAAAAGCCCGATTAAATGAATATCCTAGTTAATACTATTAATACCAACTTAATAGTGGTGTTATATTATGGTGTATTGACCAACTGTACTTTTTTAGTGGCTTAAATTCAAACAAATATATCACATTTGCGAGGAATTGTTCACTTGTTTGTAAAAGATTAATGTAAGAGATCCTGTAACTAAATAAAAAAAAACTAACTTAAAAGAATATAAATCTAAAGAAAAAAGCATACAATTGTGAAACGTTTTGACTGACGCTTTTTATGCCTTTGATGAAAGAGAATATTTTTTTTTTAACTCATACAGGACAATAAATAATACTTTTTGAAATATGGATAAAAGTAAATATTTCTGGTTTCTTAATTTAAACTTATAGTTACAAATTAAATAAATAATTTAACATTTAACAGTTTTGTTAACATTTTTCAATTGAAATCGTTAAATATGTAGAACTTTTTCCTAAACATTTAAAAATTTCTGTTTCTGACACTTAATAAATGTGAAGCCTTAAAGGTTTTTTGGAAAAAAATATGCGCAGAAAAGGAATAAATATATGTTTTGTAACTTAAATTATTTGTTTAAATTGTATTCTGCTGTTATGTTTCTCTATAACTTCTTAAAGTTTAAAAATTTTCAGTAGAAGCAAAACAAGTTTTAGTTTCATGTAAAAGAGATATAAAAAAGAAGAGGAAAAAAAGCACTTTTTTGTGCACTTTTGAAAAGAAAAATTTCGAGTTAATGATCAAATGAGATTTATGTTTTTGTGATCAAATCAGTGTTTGAAAAAATCATTATAAGCTGTTCTTGAGTGTTCGGTACGGTGAAATATGAAAAACACAAACGCTTGTGGTATTTGTGTAGTAAATACCTTAAAAAACTTTTTTCTGTTTGTGATCTTCTTACACAATAAAAATACTGTAATAATTCAACTTAACATAAAGATGAGCCAATTTCTTTGCGTTCGGGTTTTTGTAAAGAACTAAAACTGCGTTGTGTTCGATTCAGTACATTTACATTCAACACATTCATCCGTTAACTTTTTTCTCCCTTTTTTTGATTTTGAAAAAGGATAGAAAAGATCGCATAGAACTTTATCAGGGGAAAAAAATTAAGCAAAATTTTGCATGAAAATTCTCTTTTTTCCCGAAAAATTCCCCTGCAAAACAGAAGGGAGTTTATAAAAAATTGTAGGGCTTTTTGAGAGATGCTGAAAACAATCTCCATTGGGCCTCTTAATAATTATGTTACTAAGTGGAGAAGTTTTTGTTGTGAATATTCCTAAAAGAAATTGATTAACGACACTAACATCTTTTGAATTACACAAAGTATCAAAAAAATTAAAAACAGCAAAACGCTGAATAAAACAAAAAATAATAAATCTATTTGTTTAATTTTGAATTAAATTAATTCAAATTGTTGCAAAGCCACAACAAACTCAATATTGTGAGGAAGTTATAATTATAGAATTTTTTTCTGAAGAAAACTATTTTCCTCAAGAAAAAAAATTCATTGGGAATGTTTGTGATTTGGCATTTTCAATTAAACTAAAACAAATTTAATCAAATTGTATTGCATTTTATTTTTTAGCGTTGACTTTCGAAAAGTGACTTATATTAAATAATGAGAAAAAAGCTGTTTAAAACGGGGATGCTTTTTAACCATGGGAGGTAAGGCCATGCTGGCTTTATTGCTCAATTGAATGGGAGATAAAGCTGTAATGTTCTTTTTGCCCAATCATTGAGAGGTAGGGTCATATGTTAAATTTTGCGAAGTGAGATTAATAGCCATATTTTTTTTTCTCAAACGAGAGGCAAAGCCATATTTTACCAGAATATTGTTACGCATGGTGTAAACATTCTGTAAAAGGGAAAATCCTTAGTTATCATTGAAAAAAAATTTTTATTCTTGTGACGCAAGCAAGGAGATAAAGCCATCATGGTCTTACCTCCCATGGTATAAAAGCACCCCCCCCCCACCCACCCGCTTAAAATAAATTGCAATAAAAGTTCAAGATGGTGACCATACGTACTCTTTTTTAGAGTACAATCATCTGGCTGTCATCTATAATTTATCTTTTTATTATCTTTTTTCATAATCTGTCATAGTTATTTTTACGGCGGTCACCGGTTTTTTCTGTCAAATCGTGCGGAAAATGTTGTGACACGCTTGTCCTGTTTATACTCCTTCTGAACTTTCATACACTTGCTGTATGAAACTTTGAATAAGTTAGAGCCCTCTATTATTATTTTTTAAATTTGGTTGCCTTACTATCTGAAATGCTAATTTTTAATTAGAGATCCTGAAATATATTTGTATCCCACATTCACCTATTGAGTTTTAGAAAAAAGGCACTTAAGCCCCTTGTGTTTTATGCCCCTCATATGTATGTACATATGTATGTATATAAAAGTACATTGTAATTGTGCGTGACAAATATAAAATAAATTCGCAGAAATATTTGATAGAAAATTACATCAAATTTTCTAAAGGTTAATTTTGTAGTGTAAAAAATTTACAGTAAAAACAGCAAATTTGCTTAAGCCAAAAATGTTTTCTAAACAAAATCAGTAGAAATAATTCGCACGCTGTAACAGTGTGTGACATGGTTTTCATAACATTTACATATACATATTTACATACACATGTATATTTAAATATTTACTCATTTTTATCTATTTAAATTTTAATAAATTTTGACTCACCTTAAAAAAAAATCATTTATTTTCTCTAATAACTGCATCAAACTTTCATTTTTGTATACATAGGCACAAACATAACTTTTTTTAAATTTCATTTTCACTTTCTTAAATTTTATTTAATTTTTATACATTTTCTAAAAAAATACAGGCCATATTTTGTGGTTATTTACCATCTTTAATTTCCTCTTATTTTTAATCAAAACTATAGATATTTTCAAATTTACTCTTTAAATCTCATGGTCTCTTTATTTACTAACAGAAAAAACTGAAACAAACACTTTTCTCTTTAAAAACAGAAATAAACCTTATTTAACTCTTTAAATTATCTAGACACTTTGCCTTTGCTTTTTAAATTTCCTTTTATTTCCCCAAATACATACTAAAGTGCGGTGTTTTGCAGATCTCTGCTTTAAACTAACAGAGACTGCGCTGTTGTTAGCTCTGCTTTGTATGAACAAATTTTCTATTACTCTCATTACAAAGAAATAATAAACTTTTCGCTTAGATTCTATAATTTTCTAATAGACTATTGTTTTAATTTTATTTTTCTATAAAAATCGCAAAGTTTTTAACACTTTTGACTGGGTTTTTAATGAATTTAAAGGAGCATTTCTTTAAGACGTTCACGCACTTTGAAAATTTCTAGAAACTAAAAAGAACTGGAAAGGGAAATAAAGCAAAAGGGATTTAATAAAACCTGCCGGTTAAACTTTAGTGTGAGAGTGAAAAAGACAGATAAAGCGAGCAAATGAAGAAAAAGCTTTTATTACAATAAGAACAGATAGAAGTGACCTCAGTCATATTCACTCTTTAAATCTCATGGTCTCTTTATTTACTAACAGAAAAAACTGAAACAAACACTTTTCTCTTTAAAAACAGAAATAAACCTTATTAACCTCTTTAAATTATCTAGACACTTTGCCTTTGCTTTTTAAATTTCCTTTTATTTCCCCAAATACATACTAAACAAACACACTCGCATTAATAAAAAATACAACACAAAACACCTCATTCTCTGCTTCCCACAATCGCGACGATTGCTAACAACTTAAAACTAACAGAGACTGCGCTGTTGTTAGCTCTGCTTTGTATGAACAAATTTTCTATTACTCTTATTACAAAGAAATAATAAACTTTTCGCTTAGATTTTATAATTTTCGAATAGACTATTGTTTTAATTTTATTTTTCTATAAAAATCACAAATTTTTTAACACTTTTGACTGGGTTTTTAATGAATTTAAAGGAGCATTTCTTTAAGACGTTCACGCACTTTGAAAATTTCTAGAAACTAAAAAGAACTGGAAAGGGAAATAAAGCAAAAGGGATTTAATAAAACCTGCCGGTTCAACTTTAGTGTGAGAGTGAAAAAGACAGATAAAGCGAGCAAATGAAGAAAAAGCTTTTATTACAATAAGAACAGAATAGAAGTGACCTCAGTCAAAAAACGACATGTATTTTATTTTGTTGGTGTAATTTGCCTTAAAAACATTTTCTTGTAAATTCGTAGCCGGTTTTTTTTAATACCTCTCATTTTATTTCGCCGTGAAGATTCTTAAGCTCACAAGCTGCTCTAAAACTGTAATCCAAGCAAATAACATTTTATGGTGAGTTTTTAATAAATATAGAACTCACTGAAAATGCAAATTTTCAAAAAACTTTTTTTTTGTTGAAAAATATTTCTTAAAACGTTTTTTTTAGAATTTTTTTCCATGCATGTATTTTTCAAAAATTAAATATGTATGTATGTATGTATTCTTACTGAACAACCTTAACAAAAGCGGCAAGCGTTTTTTTAAACATGAAAATTTTATTTAAATACAATTTCAATAAAACAAGCCGACATAGCGATCTGTCAAATAAGATTTATCAGCCGGGTGGTTTCTAATTCGCTTCTAATGGTTTGTTTCGTATAAATTGTATGCAAATGAGAAGTTTTGACATACAAAAAACGCTTCCGCTCTTATTTAGGTTGCTCAGTTAGAAACCTCTTCATAAATTTTATTTAAATTTGTTTTGAAGAATGAAATTTTCATGACAATGCTTAAATATAATTATTTTGTTTTTGTTTTTTTATGTTTTTAAGAAAACGTTTTCTTTTTAAAACTTTATTTTATTTATTTTTTTGGACGGCTTTTTTTTCAGAACTATTTTAGTAATTTTTTATTTTCTGTAAAATGTAGAATTTTTTAAACTTGCACAATAAATATTTTTTTAGAAACAAAATAAAAAAACATTTTCCGGTCCTTGTAATGGATAAGAATATTTTAAAAAAGTAATCAGAAGATTATTTTAAACATATTAATGATAAAATTGTGAAAATTAATGGATTATTTATAGGCGAAATAAAAAGATTGTAAAGAAATCGTGGTCATTTGTACACGTGAGAAGCACGTTTAGTGTGTCCGATTCTTCATTATACTCAGTTTGAGGTATGTTCAGAGTATTCCATGTGATTAATGAAATGAGTTAGTTGAATTCATGTCAATTGTATGTCAATGTATGGCTAGTCATACCGATTTTGCATAGCATTAGCTAATTTTAAAATAGAAGATTTTCATGTTTTGTAAATCATCAAATAGGTAGTTAAGTTTGGTCGGCATAATTGATATAATTATTTTAAATATTTTAAGTTCGTTTGATAAAAAGCGATGTTGAGATATTTTTAACGTATTATATAACTGTTTTAGTTTAAGCCTCATTTCTAAAATTACCTTACCGACATCATATGTAAAAGTGAACAAGAATCTACAATACTGTTTTTTTTTTTATTATAATGTACTAAAATATTATTGTTGCACTTCAGGAAATTTTGTGATAAAATTAAAGGCGTTGAAAATTTTAAAAAGCACTAAGAACAGTATGAAAAGCGCCAAGGTGGTATTGTATAATTTGACATTTTAATTAGAACGACGCACAGTGGCTGAAAATCGTTTTTCATTAGCCAAAAATCTGTAACTTTTAAACCGAAGGAGATATTTTTTTTAATCGACAGATAGATTCTTAAACTTTCTCCACTTTAAATTTCATTAAAATCGGTTGAGTAGTTATTGCGGAATTTAAGGGCAAAGTGGAACTTTAGATTTTTTTTTTTACTTTAGCGTGCAATATGTTTTTTTTATTTCTTTTAATTATTTAAAAATGTAATTTTGAGATTTAAATAATAATCAATAATCATTAACATTTTTTGTAATAATGGGACACTCAAAAAATTAAAAGTTTACACTTTAAAAAAAATTTTAACATAAAAAAAAAAACTGGAAATTTTGCTTTTATGGCTGGAAAATAAAAAAATTTTAGCTTTCGAATTTGTTTACACTTATTTATTTATTAAAACATTTCATACATTAGTGGATAAAAAAAAACATTTTGAAAATAATAGCTGCAATAGATTTTAATAGCTTTTGTAGCAATGTGAGTTTCTGTTTATTATTAGTTTTTACTAATACAATGTCTGTCTTAGATCTAATGAATTATAATTATTGTTCATTTAATTGAAAGATTGATTACAAATATTCCATTTTCTGTTCTGTGTTATTTCTGTTCTTGAGTAGTTTTTTGACTTCATCTAAATCCCGATGTTCCACTTTCCATTGATTTCGAATGCTGGAGATGAACGGATCTGACGTTGCCAATAATATATGAAATAGATCTTCATTAGTGGAATTTCGTGAAGTTTTTCTAGTATTGTGCTCTCTATAAAATCTGTAATCCTTATTCTTTTTTTCCTGAGCTTCCTCTGATAAATCTCCAAGTGGCACCAACTGATATTTAATGACATCTTCTCCATGATATTCATTAAAATTAAAAAAGTGTTTAACAGACGGATCCAAACGGGTGCAAGAGTATATACAGGGATAAAGAAAACACTTTCACCTTTCTATCAGTGGTTTTACTTTCTTTATCCCTTTTGATCTGCAAAAGTTCTATTCTACTTAAGTTGAAATTTGACAAAAATATAGTACATAGTTTAAAAATTTTTTTTTAAGTAATTTCATTAAAATTAAAAAAGTGTTGCACAGAAGGGTCCAAACGGGTACAAGAGTGTATATAGGGTTAAAGAAAATACTTTCACCTTTCTATCAGTGGTTTTACTTTCTTAATCCCTTTTGATCCGCAAAAGTTTTATTCTACTAAAATTTAAATTTGACAGAAATATTGTAGTTTAAAAAATATGTCCTAACATCTCAAATATAAATAACACAACAGTCGCAAATATTACCTTTTTAAAGATAACAAGACTACCAACCAAGCAGGTCATTATCGCTGATAGTTTTTGTGCAATGATTATTTCTTTCGGGTTAAATATTAAAAAAAAAACACTTTTTTCTGAATTAAAAAAAAAAGTTGTGTTTAACAACATGGCACAACCACAATTACCAATATTTTGATCTAATTGTTTGGCTACCTTAGTTTTAATATGTTTACTATTAAATAAAATTAAAATTTTTGAAATCGGCGACAAACAAAAATTGGACTTTTGGCCAATGAAATAAAATTTTCAGCCACTGTGCGACGGCGAAAAAATATGTTAACAGCAAAATATTTGAAAAGCTTACTTCTGACACGGCGAAAAACACTGCATAGGGTTGCCAGTCCCGAAATCCCGATTCCGAAACTCGCTGAATCCCGAAAATCTCGGGACTTAATTTTTTTAATCCTGGGATTTTCGGGACTTAGTCAATCCCGAAATTGTTTACTGATTTTTTTTGTTTTACTTGAGGATAGGGAACACAATATTGATCTTTAATATTTATTTGATTAACTCCCATTGAAAACGAAAGAAAAATGTTAAACTTTGTTATTCTTTTTAAGCGTGTTTATTTATTATAAAGAAATTTAAACGTGAGAAGTGCGGAAAATAAATAATGAAGAACATTAATTTAAGATAACAATGGAATTTGAAATGCACAAAACATTCCACTGCACACTAAGAAATTCCGGCCAGAAATGATTTTTTTTTTTTAATTTAAATAAAATTTTGATGACAGATTATAGCGAACACTTCAAAACATACAACTCATATCTTAACTTGGCTCTTAAAAAACTATTTTACTGTTAATACTGGAGCAAAGAAGAGCATTTTTTTCTTACAAATTTAAGGTTTTCAAAGTTGATTTTTGTACTTTCAAATAAAAGTAATATATGATTTTTCTTTTAAAGTATTCTTTGAAAATAAAGACGTTATATTTAACCCGTATTAGTAATTAATCATTCCATTTGATAATTGTGATTTTGTGCGCGTTATTTTTTTGGATACGTGAAGTGATTGTGAGTTACTTTAAAAATAAATAAAACTTAAAGTAAGCCAAATTTAAAGAGACCATAACAAAAAAGGTGGGTCTAGGGGATGTTAAGTTATAATTATATCTAGTACTCTTATGTATCAAAAGTCAGTACTATACATTTCAGCTGCCACATTTTGTCGGATGTTGTGTATTGGCAACCTAGATGCTTGTACCTAATTTGGTAGCTTTGGCTCTTGCCGATCTCCAGTTATACAAAAATCTATACTATCTTTGTATGGTAATTGCCACGCTCAGTCTCTGATGGATAGCATATATATAACAAAAATCATGTGCAAAAAATTGCCAGTTTTTTTTAGATAAGTAATGGAAACAAAAAATGACCAACTGTTAAAAAAATCGCTGAAATAATATAAATGATAAAAATAGCCAAGTTAATCGCCAGTTATATCAAAAATCGCCAAAAAAAAGTCACCAGTCGCCAAATGGAAAATGGAAAATCTCACCGCAAAACACGTTTCAAAATCGCCACGTTGAGCATAAGTCTGTGTTCATACGGCTCATATCTTATTGACAAGATTGCTATTTTATAGGCGAGAGGGACGAGGGGAAAAGAAACGAGTACACAGATGCATGTACTGTCTTTACGTTTTGCTTTTTCATTCGTTGTTTAATTTTGTTATTGTTTTCAATATCAAAAAAGCACATGTCGTCAACATGACATGAATCATTTGAACGCCAATTCATGTTCAAAGAAGAAAAAGAAAAAAACCTGGCCAATAAGACATGAGCCGTATGAACTCAGACTAACTTCCAACAATAAAATACATGTCGTTTTTTGTTTTTGTATAACCGAGGTCACTTCTATCAAGGTATATTTACACAAGGAAAACTCGTTTGCTCATATGTTTGTCAGCTGTTTACCCCAGTTGGAATCCAAACGTCAAATTTCGTGTATATGGGCCAAAATTTGTACATGTGTGCGTTAAATTGTTTTTGTTTTATATGAAGACAATTTTGACAACTCGGTTCAACGCGGTTATTTTAATAGAGCAGCATGTCTACACTCCCAAATGAGTCTACCTTGTGTTAATGTACCTCGACTTCTATTCTGTTCTTATTGTAAAAAAAGCTTTTTTCTTCATTTGCTCGCACTATCTGTCTCTTTCACTCTCACAATAATCTTTCACCGGCAGATTTGTTTAACTCCCTTTTGCTTAATTTCCCATTCCTATTCTTTTTAGTTTCTAGAAATTTTCAAAGTGCGTGAACGTCTTAAAGAAATACTCCTTTAAATTCATTAAAAACCCAGTCAAAAGTGTTAAAAAATTTGTGATTTTTATGGAAAAATAAAATTAAAACAATTATCTATAAGAAAATGATAAAATCTAAGCAAAAAGTTTAATACTTCCTTGTAAGAACAGTAATAGAAAATTTGTTCATACAAAGCAGAGCTAAAAACAGCGCAGTCTCTGTTAGTTTTAAGTTATTAGCAATCGTCGCGGTTGTGGAAAGCAGAGCATGAGGTCTTTTGTTTTTTATTAAAGTGAGTGTGTTTGTTTAGTATGTATTTGAGGAAATAAAAGGAAATTTAATAAGCAAAGGCAAAGTGTCTAGGCTAAATGCAGATAATTTAAAGAGAAAAGTGTTTGTTTCGCTTTTTTCTGTTGGTTAATAAAGAGACCATGAGATTTAAAGAGTGAATGTGAAAATAGCTATAGTTTTGATTAAAAATAAGAGTAAATTATTAAATATGGTAAATTACTACAAAATATGGCCTGTTTTTTTTTAGAAAATGTATAAAAATTAAAAAAAATTTAAAGAAAGTGAAAATAAAATTTTAAAAAAAATATGTGCCTAAGTATACTAAATAAAAGAAAGTTTTAATTAAAGTTCGATGCAGTTATTGGAGAAAATAAATGATTTTTTTTAAGGTGAGTCAAAGTTTATCAAAATTTAAAAACATAAAAATGAGTAAATAATTAAATATATACATACATACATATGTTATGAAATCCATGTCACACACTGTTACAGCGTGCAAATTATTTCTACTGAATTTGTTTAGAAACAATTTTTTGCTTTAGCAATTTTGCCGTTTTTATGGTCAAATTTTTTACACTTATCCATATTTGTACGCATGCGCTACAAAATATACCTTTTGAAACTTTGATGTCAGTTTCTATCAAATATTTCTGCGAATTTATTTTATTTGTTTTTATTTACAATTTTGTCTGTGGCTATCATATCCTTACAGACAGTTTACTTCAGATAGAATTTATATACATATGTACATTAGAGCGACTCACCAAAAAAAGTGCTTGATGTACCCTCCTAAAAATAAACCTTGGACTTTTTTAAGATGACATTTTAAATATTTTGGCTCCAGGGTTGACCTCTCGTGAGCTGGACCAGTTTGAAAAAGGGTCTATTTTTGCATGTTTTGTTACTTAAAGCATCTGTTTCCTTACCAACATATACAAGTTGGGTATCGTAAGAAAGGGTTTTTAAAGGCAAGTCCAACTGTATATAAGATTTGTCCAAGGACGATCATCCATGTCCTTTTTTTTAAGGATTTTCTATAAAAAAAAAACGGTTTTTGAATTTTTTGTTCAAGGTTGTTTGTAATAAAAGTGTCAAATTAACATATTTTAATCTTTAGTCGATTTAATTAAATACGTGTATCAGCTTTTTTTGAAATTCGTGCTAGTTCGCGTTTTGACAAAAATGCAATGGGGTGGTAACCCTTCGTTTGAAATAGGGCAATATGGGTATCAAATTTTATCTTTTGCCAAGTATATCATCTTTGTATGTAAATAATTTAGATTTGTGCAAATTAGATGCATTTTACACGGTGCTCTGGAATATATATAAATGCAATTTTGTAGTAACTCTAATATGGTAGCGGATTTAGTTTCTAGATCATGTATGGATGAAAATAGGACTAAAGAAAGAAAAAAAGAAATGATCCTCGACTTTTTGGCGGCATATTTTTTTCGCAAATTAAAAAAAATTCAGATCGTGTATCATTTCTTTTTTTCTTTCTTTAGTCCTATTTTCATCCATACATGATCTAGAAACTTAATCCGCTATCATATTAGAGTAACTACAAAATTGCATTTATATATATTCCAGAGCACCGTGTAAAATGCATCTAATTTGCACAAATCTAAATTATTTACATACAAAGATGATATACTTGGCAAAAGATAAAATTTGATACCCATATTGCCCTATTTAAAACGAAGAATTACCACCCCATTGCATTTTTGTCAAAACGCGAACTAGCACGAATTTTAAAAAAAGCTGAGACACGTATTTAATTAAATCGATTAAAGATTAAAATATGTTAATTTGGCACTTTTATTACCAACAACCCCGAACAAAAAATTCAAAAACCGTTTTTTTTTTACAAAAAATCCTTAAAAAAAGGACATGGATGATCGTCATTGGACAAATTTTATATACTTGGACGCGCCTTAAAAAAACCTTTCTTACGATAACCAACTTGTATATGTTGGTAAGGAAACAGATTCGTAAAGTAACAAAACATGCAAAAATATACCCTTTTTCAAACTGGTCCAGCTCACGAGAGGTCAACCCTGGAGCCGAAATATTTAAAATTTCATCTTAAAAAAGTCCAAGGTTCATTTTTAAGGAGGGTACATCGAGCACGAATTTTGCTTCCATACAACTTGAGTCGCTCTAATGTACATTAGGGTGGCCGTTATTTTCTTTTTTTTGATTTCTTATATTCTCCCCCACCAAATCGGTTCAGTTTTATGTAAAAAAAAATACAAAAAAATTTCGTAGCGATAAGTTGTGTTTTAGGGGGGGCGTCCGCCCCTCAAAGTTTGCCATCAAGCCATTTATTCAAATGTAATTTGTTTGCGTATGACTATCTATTAAAAACAAAATTTTACAAGAACATGATATATGGCAATATTTTAGCTCTTCTAGTCAACAACATTAGCCTCGAAGAAAGTTTTTTGCTAAAATTAATATTTAAGAAAATAATTAAGAAAATAACAACAAAATTCCAAACATTTTATATACGTTTTATATATATAAAAGAGGGATTTAATGTCAAGTGAACTAATTTTGAAATCGATTTCTTTCGATTTGGATGAAATTTGCACCAACGTTAGTCCTATTGAATAGTAGTTTAGACACAAATTTTCAACAACATCGGTCAAAAAGTTTTTGAGTTTGGGGGGGTCAGAGTTTGAAATTTTGCCCATATAGGTGTTCTTTCACATCCATGTAACTTATTACCAATTGGGGTTAGCAAAATTTGTCCCAAGCAGCTTAGATAGCTATTTGATCAATCTTTTTAAAAAACAAATTTTTTTGTTTTTTTTTAATATTTTAAAATTTTTTTTTTTTAAATTTAAAACTTGGCAAAAAAAAAAAATAAAAAAAAAAAGTTTTAAATATAAAAAAAATATGTAAAAAAAATTTAAAAAAAAACAAAAAAATTTTTTTAAAAGATTGATTAAATAACTATCTAAGCTGCTTGAGACAAATTTTGCTAACCCCAATTGGTAATAAGTTACATGGATGTGAAAGAACACCTGTATGGCCAAAATTTCAAACTTTGATCCCCCCAAACTCAGAAACTTTTTGACCGATCTTGTTGAAAACTTGTGTCTAAACTACTATTCAATAGGTCTAACGTTTGTGCAAATTTCATCCAAATCGAAAGATTTCGATTTCAAAATTAGTTCACTTGACATTAAATCCCTCTTTTTATATATATAAAACGTATATAAAATGTTTGGAATTTTGTTGTTATTTTCTTAATTATTTTCTTAAATATTAATTTTAGCAAAAAACTTTCTTCGAGGCTAATGTTATTGACTAGAAGAGCTAAAATATTGCCATATATTATGTTCTTGTAAAATGTTGTTTTTAAGAGATAGTCATATGCAAACAAATTACATTTGAATAAATGGCTTAATGCAAACTTTGAGGGGCCGACGCCCCCCCCTAAAACATTACTTATCGCTACGAAATTTTTTTGTATTTTTTTTTACATAAAACTGAACCGATTTGGGGGGGGATAATATGAGAAATCAAAAAAAAAAAGTTCTCCATACAACTAACGGCCACGCTAATGTACATATATTTAAGCTATCATAGATCTAATATCTAATAAATGTTTTTTTAATTTTAACACCGTCACGTACATGTTATGTGTATTTGTCACGCACAATTACACTTTATTTTAATATACAAACATATGAGGGGCATAAAGCACAAGGGGTTTAAGTGCCTTTTTTCTAAAATTAAGTTAACAAATGCAATTTTTAGGTGAAGCTTAGAGCTCAAGAGCTGAATGTGTGATAAAAATATATTTCAGGATCTCTCTTATTTAGTATAAGTCACTTGTACCCCTTGCGCTTTAAGCCCCTCATATGTACTTTTCGAAAGACAATGCTAAAACATAAAATGCAATAAAAAAAAGCCCAATTACAAAAATTCCCAATGAATTTTTTTTCTTGCGGAAAATATATTTCTTTAGAAAAAAATTCTATCATTATAAATTCCTCGCAATATTGAGTTTATTGTGGCTGTGCAACAAGATTAAGTAATTTAATCAAAAATTAAAAAAATAGATATATAATTTTTGTTTTATTCAGCGTTTTGCCGTACTTATTTTTTTTTATTTATCCAAACTTTTGTGTAATTTAAAAGAAGTTAGTGTCGTAATCAATTACTCTTAAGAATATAGAAAACAAAAACTTTTCCACTTAGTAACGTACAGGGGTGTGCTGGAAATAGAAAACGTAAAACGCAAGAATATGGAGGTTGTTTTTAATACATTTTTAATCTAGTTTTTGTAATTTTTGTAAAATTCTGTTTAATACAGAAATATTTGTAAATTATGGTATAAACACAACAGGGACGAACGACGAACTTCGCATAGTACGACGAATTCGTCGGCAAGAATTCGTTGCGTAAGTTCGTCATATGAGACACAATAAGTGCGTAATTAACAGGTATTAATGTGAATTTTTGCCATGCTTTATAGTTTTAGAGACTTTTAATAAATTTTATGGCGTGTTTAAAATATTAAAAATTTTCGCGAATTTTTGGCATTTTTGCAAATTTTTTTTTTTTGTTGTTATTTCCCGACATTTTGTTTTTTTTCACTCATTTAGCGATTTCTAATAAATTTTAGTGTTGGTTTAAAAGTTTGCCATTTTTTCGCGAATTTTAGCCAAGTTCGCAATAGAAGCGAATTGTCCCTGTAATTCTTTACAGATTTCATGATTTTTAATAAATATTGGACTTTGCTATCATGCTACATTGTCCCTTTCCCAATTTATTCGTCGTTCGTCTGCGTAAGAAATAGAAATAAACCTATCGCAGAGTTCGTTACGCACAACGAATTTCGGTCCACGCAATGATTGTGTGTACTTTCATATACACCAATATATTCTATTTCTAATGACGAATATTCGTTGCGAATAATTCGTCGTTCGTCCCAGTTGTGTTTCTAGCATTATTTGTCAAAAAATTATTTTATTACATAAAATTCTTTTTTTACGCGTTCAATTTCCAGGAAACCCCTGATAATTATTTGGTGGTCTAATTGAAATCGTCTTTAGCATCCATCAAAAAGCCCTACTTAGAGTTTTTTATAAACTGACTTCTTCTGTCTTTTCGGGAAAAACTGAGAATTTTCATGCAAAATGTAGCTTAATTTTTTCCTCCGATAAAGTTTCATGCGATTTTTTTTATCCTTTTTTGATTTTAAAAGCACATTGTTAAAAAAAATACAGTGCTCTTGCATATAAACTTTAACGTATTGAACAAAAAAGTGTAACATGCGCGAAACGCGTGAATTTTTAAATTAATTGAAGGGATATGTAATATTTAAAAATGTTTTTATGGTCTTTACCATCTCAAAGTCTTCACTTGAAACCATTTTACGGCAAAGAAATTTTAAAATTAGAGACTGCATTGACATTTGTATTTGTATGTATATCAATTTTTTAACGCACATGTTACATTATTTCTTGTTGATATGTATTATATATGAATATTAGCAATTACACTGTGCAAGAAATAGACACTTTTTGTGACGGGCCGGGCACATGGCGATTTAACATAATTCGGATACTCTGGTTTTCGAGATATACCGTTACTTCGGAAATGGAGGAGGTTGCACAACATATATTTGCGTAAATCAAAAACGGTTCAGTTTATTTAAATAACTAAAAAATAAAATTTCCTTTAAAAAAAGTAAAAATTTTTTCTAATATGAGCAGTAGGGTGTCCCAAAATTTTTTTTTTTGTGATTTTCATAGGTGCTCAACTAAAATTTAAAAGCTTAAATAGGGTGAAGTATTTTGAAAAAACAAAACAAAATATGTACTTTGAACTTCAAGAAGAATTCTTGACAAAAGTACGAAAAAACAGAAGTAAAGGAGGAACATGTAAAATAAATTAAAATAGATAATCATTCAAAGCAAATTTCGATCTACCAAAGGTTAAATACAATTTGGTTTAAGGATTGATGTTTGTCTAATGACGTCAGCAGTCGTCGATGGCTGCGAGTGTTAAACGACAAGCCCTCTGAGGAGATTGAGTGGTTTCAATTGAAACATGTCAGGGTAACCTGTCCGTAAAAACGCCTGGGTTCGAACCCAGATTGAGTCAAGAATGAAAAATTATCAGTAAATTTTAATTAATTTTCATGTTGTAAAATTCCTTTCTTCGTAAAAATAATTTAATGAAAATTAAATTTGATGAACTTAAGCCTAATTAAAAATATTAAAATTTGGATTAAAAACCATAAATAGTTCAACCACAACCACAATACTAATTATTAATTTGTCTTTCAAACTGCATCATTAGTTTTAATACCTTTCATATAAATTTGAAAAGTAATAAACCGTTATTTACAGAATTTGTTAAAAAATTACGAACAATTGTAATTAAGGGTATCTAAATGAGTACACTCATCACCAAAACTTATAATTTTTTCACACAGGAATAAAGCTTGGATACTTTTCTTTAAAACTGTTTCCTCAAAAGTGAAGAAACTCGTGGTATTAACCAAGTTCTGAGTAAAGTTAAATAAATGGCCGAAAACTCCGTTTTTTTTATGAAAACTCCATTTGCGCGACCTCTAAACCTATTCCGAAAATTCTAAAATAAAAATCAAAAATACTTTACCCTATAAGCTTTCAAATTATGCTTGAGCCTCTTACAAAAAAAAATTTTGGGACACCCTAATGAGCAGTCGTTTTTGAAACATAATTAAAAAAAAAAAAAATTAATTTTTTGGCCAAAATTTCGAAATTTTTGTTTTTCAAAAATTCATAAAAAATTAAAAAATGCAGCTAGGCTTCTAATTCGAGAAAATGTTAAGAACAAAAAACCAATTGAGGTCGGTCATACATGTTATCCTACTAGGGGCGACTCCTCGGCATTTCTGGGAGCCCCCTTAAGGAATGGAGATAGCGGGTAGGTATGTAAGAAATAAATGATTAAGATGCAAAATTAAGTGGGGTTGGTCATACATTTGACCCATCTAGGGGCACCCTAGGCGCTGCAGGGGCCAAATTCAAGAATTTTATTAAACCACCATACATGTATGATTGAAATTCTTAAATTTGGCTGCTGCAGCGCCTAGGATTCCCTTAGATGGGTTAAATGTATGACCAACCCCACAAAATTAGAAGCCTAGCTGCATTTTTTTTTTATGCATTTTTGAAAAACATAAACTTCGAAATTTTGACCAAAAAATTAATTTTTTTTTCAAAAAAAAAAAATTATGTTTCAAAAACTACATCTCATATTAGAAAAAATTTTTAGTTTTTTTAAGGGAAATTTTATTGCGGAATTTCGGGTTTTTAGCGATTCCAATAAACTAAACCATTTTTGAGTTACGCGAATATATGTTGTGCAACCTCCTCCATTTCCGAAATAACGGTATATCTCGAAAACCAAAGCCAATTTAAAAAAACCGAGAGCCACTGGATTCAGCGCACCCGAATTATGTTAAATCGCCATGTTTGTCCGGCCCATCTGTTTTTTCAACTTGCATAGTGTTATTAAAGAAATTTATACAAAAGGCCTACACCTTGAGCTGTCTTTGCTTTGAATGCTTTGCTGATGAATGTTTTGATTCTATGTAAGTTTGCTATAAATATTCCAAAATATTATAGGTACAGTATTAACTTTCTTAATTTGTTCTTCATGTTCATATACAATGAAATCATGAAAGCGATTTTTATAAAGCTTTATTCTCATCAACTTCAGTTTACTGTCAGTTAATAGCAGTCTAATAACTCAAGCAACTTTAAATCGCAGAGAAGCAGCACGTTCGATATATGCTTTAACTGCAATTTTATGTTTTCAAGGGTAAAATCATGAAATATCATCTGCATAAACAAAAACCTTTCCCGTAAGGCTACGGTTTTTAATATCATTTAAGTTAATAGAAAAAAATAAAGGTGTTATCATACACAGCCTTGAAGTACACCAAGTTAAATCGAACGGAACAAGCTCTTCCTTAAGTTTACTTGTATAAATTGTTACGATTTATGAGATAGCTTCTTAAAAGTGCGAGTTCTTTGACCAAAAACTTTTACAAAAATTTGTTTAATTTGTCTTACTTACATATTTCTTAGGAAAACTAGGGGAAAGTCCTTAAAAATTCCTAATCAAAACATTAAATTTTCTTTAAAAATAAAAAAATTTACATAATTATATTATATTGTTTAAAAATTGCAAATCAATTACACTACCTGCCTCTGGCACAAAAAAAAAAAAACAAGTAAGAAAGTAAAGTCGGTCAAGCCCGACCATATGATACCCTACAACACAGTATTAAAAAACACATCATGCTTATATGTCCATATAAATATGGATTTATCTATATTTATAAAAGTCATTAAAATGGGGTTTAAAGTTTGTGAGAGGCAGAAATTGCCCTCTACCTCTCCTTGTGGTCCTATTTTTGAAAAACTGTATAGCTTATGTGTCCATATAGATAGGGATCTATCTATGTTTTAAATTTCATTAAAATCGTTTGTGAGAGGCAGAAATTGCCCTCTACCTCCCCTTGTGGTCCTATTTTTGAAAAACTGTATAGCTTATGTGTCCATATAGATATGGTTCTATCTATGTTTTAAATTTCATTAAAATCGGTTTGATAGTTTCTGAGAGGAAGAAATTTCCCCCTATCTTCCCTCGTGGTCCTACGATTCGGCCCATTTTCAATAGGCTTGGTCCTTGTGCCAGTTAGAATCGATGATCCAAATTTTATCAAATTATCTCCAAAATTGCGACATGTATTTTGGGCACAAGGTTACATGGACAGCCAGCCAGCCGGACGGAAAAGTGATTCTGAGTAGATCGGTATACTTTAAGGTGGGTCTACGGCCACTATTTTAAGGCGTTACACACATCAGCACAAATGCATAATACCCTCTCCACTATTGTGGTGTGTGTACAAAAACAATAACAAAAGGGTTTGTTATGGTTTTTTGTTTGTAAATTAAAAAAAGTTAATACTTAAATTAGTATTGTGGTAATTTTGTTGAACTATTTATGGTTTTTAATCCAAATTTTTAAATTTTTTCAATCAGGGTTAAGTTCATCAAATTTAATTTTCATTAAATTATTTTTACGAAGAAAGGAATTTTACAACATGAAAATTAATTAAAATTTATTGATAATTTTTCATTCTTGACTCAATCTGGGCTCGAACCCAGGTGTTTACGGACAGGTTACCCTGACATGTTTCGATTGCAACCACTCAATCTCCTCAGAGGGCTTGCCGTTTAACACTCGCAGCCATCGACGACTGCTGACGTCATTAGTCAAACATCAATCCTTAAACCAAATTGTATTTTAACCTTTGGTAGATCGAAATTTGCTTGCTTTGGATGATTATCCATTTTTTAATTGATTTTACATGTTTTTCCTTTACCTCCGTTTTTTCGTACTTTTTGTCAAGAACTCTTCTTGAAGTCCAAAGTGCATTTTTTGTTTTTCTCATGTTTGTCTTTCTTTTTCTTGTTGACCTTTTTCAGCACAACTTGAAGGACAAATGTACACATAGAGCTCGTGCCTTAGCTTTAACAATAATTAGTATTGTGGTAATTTTGTTGGACTATTTATGGTGTTTAATCCAAATTTTTAATATTTTTAATCAGGCTTAAGTTCATCAAATTATTAATTTTACTTAAAGATATTTTTATTCAAAAATTAAAAAAAAGTTAAAATGACACATAAGAGAAAAAAAAAAAATTAATATAAGATTAAATTAATGTTTAAATAATTTTTAAGCAGTTTAAGGAAAAGCTATTGATTTTGTAAAGGTTAGTTTTTCAATATCTATAAAAATTTAAAAGAATTAAAATGCAAAAATAAAATTTTGTGAAATATTATTTTATTACTGAAAGGAAATATTGAACAAAACTGATGACGAGATTTAACTACCTATGTGACGTTTTCAGGCGATACTAAAGCTTCGCCGGTATATCGATATTTTACTGACGATAGTTTTAATTTTTTTTTTAAGCTTTTTTCAAGTATATTAAGGTCAGAACTTTTTTTTCTTAACTATATATATATATGCAATATTAGAGCTTACACTTCAAAACATGTAATTACAAATTTCGATCACATTGTACAGCCTACTTGACTGTGGGAGTGCCGGAAAGTAAGAGTATTTCGTTTTACTTCAATTATTTGGCTTTTTCAACCACGAAATCGGGTTTGCCCTAATTTTGATATTTCGTCAGCTCAGAATTGGCTTGGCGCATATGCCAAAAAGTCGGAGTGGAGAAAAACTACAAAAAAAATTTCTCAAAATGTACCCGATAGAATTTTTTTATATTTTTACCACTGCTTTCGGTATAGGTTTTGAAGAAAAATGTAAATTTTTGCGCAATTTCATGAATAAAGTCAGAATTAAATAGTATTTTTTTGAAAATGAAAAATATTGTTTTGTGCTGCATACGCAACTTTTCTAAAAAAAAATTAACAAATTGCTTTTTGTGCTGCATACGTATACTTATTCAGTGAGTGACTGTCTCATTCATCATCGTACAGGCTAAACGCCTGAAGCTAAAGACATGAAATTTGGACCGGAGGTGGATCTCTCCCCAAATCGATCCACTAAGACGGGATTTTTAAATATTCGAATGTTTAGGGGGTAAAAAAGGGTAAATTCGGAAACCTTTTATCTCCAAAACTAAAAGAGATACAAAAAACTGTAATACATATCGTTGTTCTTTTGAAAAATAAGGGGACAGGTGTGTGGTACTTTTTTGAAATTCGGAATTTTGGTACGTTTTTGTCAGCCCATCTATCTTTTGATTCAATAAACATAGAAATAAAGTTTATACCACATTCGAAACTTATCAAAAAAATACGAATACTAGTTTGGTACTTTTTCGAAATTCGAACGTTTAAGGGGTGAAAATCGTAACTATTTTAGTTACTTTTTTACAAAACATTTTGCATTTTGCAATTTTTGATACTATAATGGGGGGAAGAAATAGTACCAAAATGGGAAATACGGGAAATTTAATATCTTTCTTCAGCTTTTTGGTTCTACAACTGGTATTTTTTAATTATCGTTAATATTTGACCTCAAAACATAAAATTCAACATGCAATGTCCTCAATGAATGCTTTATATCTCAGAAACCATAAAAAATTTCGCGAAACAGATTTTGGATTCAAAATGGGGGTATTCAAAATATATGTACCCCATACCTCACTTAATTTTTTTTTTTAAATGGTCGGTAGGTCAAACCAATTCTGAGCTGACGATTTGTCATTTAAATACAAATTTTTTAAAAACTTCAAGTGGACCCAAAATATATGTATTACCTAATGTTTTTGAATTAAACAATTTGCAAATTTTATATAAAATTATTTATTTCTATTATAAAAAAATATACACCGAAAATTCATCTCGATAACTTAATATTTAATAAAGAAATTATTAACAATTGAAAAGAAATCTGTTAAAGGCCTAAATTTACTAAAATATCTCAAGAAAAGAAGGAGGCAGAGGTCGAGGATATGGGGAATGCCAGCAAATAAATAAAATTGTTTATAATAAAAATAAATTTATTAACTTAATACAATATAAATATTTTAATGGGAAACAAATTATTTACAAATTTCTAAACTAGTGGCTAAGAATAGGTTATTTTTCTTTATTTGACTGACAAACCTTAAAATTAAATAATAAAAAGAAGTTTTTTTTAGAGTTAAAAATTATAAAAATAAATCTACTCTCATTTTCATTTGTAAATAAAAAATGACTAGTGAATTATTATAATAATTAACTAAGTATAAAAATTAGAAAATAATTACTTAAATTATATAAAATAAAAAAAAATAATAGACCTAAAACTCCCAGTACTTAAAAAATATTTTAAAAAGATACGAGTAATACAAACATTTTTATATAAAACAAATTGATTTTAACTTAAAACTAAAGAGGTTGGTAGTGGAAATATAAAGAAGTTTCTTTGTTCAGTTTTAAAAATTGGAGAACTTTTGATTTTGAGATTAAAAAGAATTAAAGCGTTTGGCCAAAAATTTAAATTCATTTTGATTTAACCTTTCGACCCGGCCTTCGAATAACAATGGTAAAATAAAATTTTTGATTGGAACAGATCATTTAAGTAATATATAACTTATCGGTGAAAGAAAATCGAAAAAATAATAACAGGGTGGCTGGAGGGGTTGCGGTTATGTGGTACACCGGTGTACCATTCGGGATGTTAAGGTGCAATTAGACGTGACATAACCATACCAAAACGGTATTACCAAAACGACATAAACATACCATACAAACCAATTCAATTTTGGTTTCTAAGTTCGCCGTTACGGCTGTGACATTCAGTTTATGTCACGTCTAATTTGAGCTTTATGTAGTACAAAAAAGTACCAACCGTCCGGTAAAATAAACTAAACGCGCATAATATAATGCAAAAACCATTCTATGCACATGCGTTGCAACTTACAAAAAGCGGTGCCGTAAATGCAAACAACAACAAAACATAACGGAACGTATTAGAATGTTCTCAGGAGACCTTAAAGACTATAAAGTTCATTTCACAACCCAGAAACATTAAATTTGAAGCTGTTAGGGATATTTAAACTTACAGTGGTATACATTTTTTCTACAGTCTGGGTCGAAAGGGTTAAGTGGTCTCAGACCTTTACTGCCTGCTTTTCGACAACGAGCGCAAAACTCAATCGTTTAACTTTCATTTTAAGCAAAAACAAACTTTGAATTTAAATTCATCGCCAATTTTTAGATGCTTCCACATCAGGTCAACGGCTACATCACTTTGACGCTAATTTGGTATTTTATAAGAATGTTGTGTCGACGTCGACTAGTTACCGAAAATCTGTCAAAAGAAAAAAAAAAATTCCTCTAATTTTGTTTTCTTCTGACGTCTTGTGTATATTTTTTTTTAATAAATTTATATAAAAAAAATTAATTAACGGGCATGTTCTAGAAATCGAAATAAAGTGTATTTAAAATCGAACAAGAAACACTCTTAAATACAGGAAAAACTACAGTCATTTTGTAAATAGTTGAAGTCAAAATCTAGTTCGATTTCAATTCCACTTCACTTTCGATTTCAAGAACATGCCCGTAAGTGTGTTTTTGGAAAACTAAAAGTGATACAAAATAACTTAAGCTAAAATTTAAGAACTATAAAAACAATTTGTGTCCATGTCCATCCTTTTTAATTTACATTTCTTATTTTATATTTACATTGTTACTAAAATTTTGTTTAAGTTTCATTTAAGTCTTCGTAACACTTCCTGTCCACCTAAACCGAGTCAATTCTACTCGACGTCGACTTAAAAATGCCTTAGAAAATAGCATGTAACTGTCAATAGTAAGCGATTGTTGTTAATAATGATTTTGAAAATGCAACTATTTTTTATTACGTTCATAAAAGGGAGTGAATATTTGGAAAAAGATAGCAAAAGGTATAGGCAATTTTCAAAAGCTTGTCGACTGGCGCTTTAATTGTATATTTAATTGTATATAAGGAGTAGCTAAAGTTGCCAGATTATTTCATTTCTTAGAAATATACTATTGCAAATATTTACATAAATAAGCAAGAAAGTATAGTCGGTTTAGCCCGACCAGATGATACCCTACACCACAATATTGAAAACAAATTTTCGAATGTGTACCCTATTAGGCAGTTAAGTCATTTCCAATGACTTTGACTTAATGACAAAATGTCATTAAATTGATGCTAATGTTTCCTTTCTCCGATGTTACTGCGTCATCGCACTGAGGACATGTTCGTCATTTCTGTAATGCCGATGTTTCATCCCACATAATTTAATTTTGACCCTGATGACACTTTGGCCAAGTGATGTTAAGGTTTACATCACCATGATGAAAAGTGTCATGGGGTCAAACATGAAGACACTTGTCATAGTACTGATGTCAAAAGATATCAGCGTTTGAAGCCTTTTCTATCAGTATATTAGATTTGTTTGGCTTTAAGTAAATTAAGGAAAAGGGTTTATATGGGACCAATGGTTATTTTGGACCTACCAGCACAATATTTTGTTATGAAAAGTGGCTTTTGAAAAGTTGTTGTCGCCAATTTTTCTGCAGTGGTATTTTCATAAGAGCTGTGGATTAACAACATATATTTATAAAATTTTTTTTTTTAAATATTTTTTTTCTTTTTAGCTAAAACTAATTCCGCGAAGCTCTACGCACACCTGTAGGAGACCAAAGTGACTGGCGGGAATCGAACCCGCAACCCCAGCACTGATAGACTAGCTCACTACCAGCTAGCCTACCGCGGCACCCAAATAAGATGGCTTATGAGCACAAAGATTTTTTTCCTCACCATATTCCATAGGCTTGCTCCTTAAACCACTGTTCTAAGTTTTATTAAATATGTAATCTCTTAAATTGAAACCTGTACTTTTCGTACAAAGGTTTACATGGGCAGCCAGTCGGACACACGGACGGACATCGTTAGAGCGATTCAAAAAGTCGGACAGACGGACGGACATAGTTAGAGCGATTCAAAAAGTGATTCTGAAAAAGTGATACTAAAAGGTGGGTCTAGGATCAATATTTAAGGTGTTACAAACATCATTGCAAACGCATAATACCGTCTCCAATATTGTGGTGTGGGTATTATATAACGAGCCCTAACCGCGAAAATAACGAAAGTGCCAAAAATCAAATTTTATAGGAGAGAGTTTTTTATTCTATTTCATATAAATTTTGTATAAAATTTGTTTCTTACGATAAAGTTGTTCTTGCTATAAAATCATAACGGTACGTTATGAGAGCATGACATTTTAGGAGATTATGGAAGTGTTGCCAATAAAGTCATTTATTGAAAAAATAAAAACGAAAATTAAAAATGATATCGGTTACGTTATTTTCGAGGTAAGGGCTCGATATAAAGTCGTAATAAGTGTTGAAATAAATGGCATTTATATCTACATTTTGATTTGGTCTTGTTACGAATTTTTCTTTTAAAAGCTATTTCGAAAATATTTAACAGGAATTAACATTTTGTTTTCGTAATTATTCTTATTTTTTGGTATAAAAAAATTAAATGAAAAACATGTTTTTGCAGTCTTTCTTAAGAAAGACTACTTATAGTAAATTATAAAATGAGTAGAATACTTAAAAATTACAATAGTATTACAAAAATTAAAAAAAAGAAATCTATAAATAAATTCATATAAAAAAATTATACACTACAACATTCACTTGTTCATTCAAACATTAAACTAAAATTAAATCACAATTTGTTGTTGTCTCTTTTCTTCTACTTCGTCATTAACGATTTAAAAACATTTTTTTCTTACTACCTTTTCTGAAACTACGTTTTTGTCTGACAAAAATTGCACTTAAATTAAATTAAAAAAAAACTTAAATTATAGAAGTTCTATTTACAAATACTATGACAAATCGTTGCTTGTATTCATTATGGGCAGGGAATCTTCGTGGTCATCGATATAGGGCGTGGGCATGGCCCTGAGTAAAGTATAAGATTCACGATGCATTAATTTATGCTGATGATGGGCTATAAAGCTACTGCCACGCCGCAAAGAACGTCTGCCCATTTCGAGTATTTCCAAAGTGGGATCTCGGTCAAATACGTAATTTTGATAGGCACGCAGGAATATAAAGACTATGGCAAAAGCTCCTCCCACTATCATGAGATACGAGCCAATTGGTATAATGGTGGGGGCAAATACTGTGGCCACATAAATCCACCTTCTAATAGCAGGCGTTAGATCTGAAATACCTTCTTCCAGCCACATGACAGGAAACACAAAATTGCGAAAATTTTTAACCGGGTAAATATCACGTGCCTGGGTAACTTTCAGATTCAACTGAATGCGTACTTTACCCTCCAAAGGAACACCAAGTTTCTGTAGTAAAAAACAAAAAATAAAAAAATTTTCAAATTATTAAAAATAATAATCAAAATAAAACTTACCGGTTGTATTTTAAAATAGGTCTCATGCTGTGAGGCATTCGGTGTTAAACCCTCTACCGAGTCTAATAAACTGCTGTCTGCTTGATAGAAATGAGGATTGGACAAATACACTGGAGCTCCATACTGACAGGGACTTATGTTTTGTAAACCTTTGATGGCATTATAATCTCTTGTATCGAAACATTGATTTTCTGGATGGTTTTCGGCATCACCATAAGAAGTTTCCGGTAATCTATACAAATCCGCATCAATACCTTTAAACAAGACAAAACAAAAATCAATATAATGTTCAATAAATTTCACAAATAAACCCACCATCTTTTACTACACTCTTTTCATATTGCAAAGGTATGACCCTACACAAATCCTTATCATACACGTACAAAATATCGGACTTGGTTATCTCGCGGGGCGGAAAAAATGATCCCTCCGATCCTGTTATGCTAGTACAGGGTGGCTGCTGCCAGTGAGGCAAATAATCCAAACCATTTAAGCGATCTATATAACCAAATTCATCCATGCCATTGTAGCCTGTCTTTATGGTCGACCTTTCCGATAAGGTGCCATTACGCTGCAAAATTATTTAAATTTATTTAATATTTAAGTTGTGATTTGTTATATATCAATGTGTATATTACCGCTAACAATAAGCCCATTCGTTCCCCTGGCCTTAAGTGCTTTGGATAAAATCTATGCGCTAGCGAAACCAGCGGATCATCGTATCCAAACACCAGCTGATCCGCTGTAACATTGATGAAGGCTTTAAATTTTGCCGCCGTTAATATGACAGATATGGTTTTTGAGAGTACATAACCTAATTTTGGACTTAAGCTGGTGAGAGTCTGTGAAAAGAAATAAAAAAATTTATACATTTAATATCAATAATATCAATTTAATACACCAATTGCAAATGGATTTTAAGAGTAATCCTTATATAGAATATACGAGTATAGAGAATTATGGACCTGGTATAAAAAGTGAAATACAAGTTGAAAAAAATAATTATTTTGGAAAAATGTTATGACGATTTCGTTGCTCTTACGAAATTGTTCCGAGAAAAGCTTTTTTATGTATACCATATGAAATTATGGACCTTCGACTACAAAATGTTGTTTTAAGGCTTAGGAAGAGTTTCTTTTTTCGAACTATATCCAGTTATGGGTACACAAATGGCTTGGCGTGGGACAAAATTTGTTAAATGTTACAAATCATTTTACTAAATATGCTCACCACAGGTAGTGAGCACAAAATTTAATTTGTGGAGAATATTTTCAAAAAGTTTCGTTATAAATAAAAGTTTATTAGAACTCCTTTAAAATACTAGATGATATGGTGGACGGATGTTGGCTTATTTCGTCAAAAAATAAATTTTATTTGGCTGTGTCGACGACTGTCGTGGATATTTACAATGTAATGGCCTTGGATTTCCTCTCCCTGAGAACACGAACAGCCCTTTATGGCATTAAATACTATTTTCGGGTGTACTATTTGTATGGAAGCTATTGACAAACATAAACCGATTCCAAAAATTTTGGTAAGGCGATTCCAATAGAAATAAAATAAGTTTGGACCAAATATAATCTTTATACAAGCATAATAAGATTGGGTTTGGACACAAACACTTTATTCCTGACGGAAGTTTGTATTGGAGCTATTTGAAATCATAGACCAGTTTAAATAGCCTTGGTCCTTGTGCCAATTAGAACCTATGAGTAGATTTGTAACAAATTTCATTAAAACTATCTTTAAGGTGGGGACCTGTACTTTGCCCACAAAGTTTACACGGGCACACAGTGCGGCCGATTGCCAAAAAGCTGGCCAAAATTCGAAAATTCAAGTTATTCACTCTAAACTGGAATCTTGGGGGGTTTTTGGGGTCGCTGATTACAAATGTTATGTCAAATATGCCGAAATTAACCCCCCCACCACTAATCGACCACCCCCTGGGGTAAAATATCATGTATTATTTATCATAATCAAGTTAAATATCGTTTTTGAGGGTTTTGGGGTCGCTGATTACGAATTTTCTGTCAGAATTATAAAATTCGAAATGGAAAATACAAGATGGCGTCACACTTGTTTTGTATTAATATTTTTTGATTTTTTACTCAACCAATCTTAATTTTTCTTATAAATTTTTTTTCAGTCCTATTAATTGAATCCCATCTTGTTTTTATCTTATACACCAAATCTGATATTTGCCGTTTCTGGTTTTCTGGTAAATAATAAGTCGCATTATGGTTTTAAGACAAAAAATTTTCAATCCTTTCATAAATCACGTTAATATCATCCTTCAAAATATCTTTTATTACTTGGAATAATTGTAACCTTTCGGTAAATCACCAGTAGAGGACAAACTACAAGCTAAAAATAAGATTATTTTTATAGTTGAGAGAAAATTCTGAAAAAATTCATATGGGCTTTTTTAAAAAATTAACGAATTCGATTTGTCTAAGAAAGATAATAGCTTATCGCAAAAATGTTTGAATAATTTTTTGTTTAAACAATTTACTAATAACTTTTAGGCAACATTATTATTGATAATTGTTGTTTAAGGCATGCTAAATGCCGTACGGAAATTTCAATAAAATTAAATTTTTTACAGGCAGGTTTTGACAAAGCATCCTTAGAAAAAAACCCATAACAATTCAACGGGCAGTAGGGGGCAGCTGCATTTTGGCTTAATCGATAGTTAATACTTTTCCAAGCAACCTTCAGAAGGTTAGAAGACAGCATTTGACGGCGTTTTATTGTCATTTGATTTGAAAACTCAAATTTAATTGGGGAAAAAACGAAAAAAACGTACCCTTATGATTGTGCTGCTAAAAATGTTCTGTCAAAGAACTGACATTTACAACCTTTTTACTAACCTTCAAACGTACATTCCATTTGGTTCTATTAGATTTTCTTTGCTGCACGTGCTATCACACGTTTAAAGGTTATGCCGAATAACTACACAATATTACACTTGAAAAAGGCCAAACTCCAATTGAAGATAATGATAGATTTTTGGGGTATAGGACGTTACTCTTAACAATTTTTACTTCTTATAAGATCCCTCTAGCCAACTGCATGCTAAAAAAATCTTATCTAGACACTTTTATTTTTCGAGTTTTGGCCAGATTTTTGGCAATCGGCCGCACTGTGGGACAGCCTGCTAGTCAGACGGACGGAAATCATTATATCGGCTCCGAAAAGGGATTCTTATACCCCTGACAGACAAATAGTTTACATACCATGGTATGTATACTACGGTTTTATATTCTATATTATATTGGCAGACTTGTAGTACGTTTACTTTAAATAAGATACCACATTTATACTACGTACATTTTCGTAGTATATAAACCAGAAATATACCACTTTGTTGCATGGTTTAATTGTAGTTTAGGTTGACACACATGTAGTATACCATGCTAGTATAGTATAGAAATCCTATGTCTGTCAGGGGTATTAGTCAATCGGTATAGTAAAAGGCTGGTATAGGACCAATTTGTTTATGTGCTACACATATCACCACAATTGCATAATACCTTCTCTTCTATGTTATTGTGGGTATACTTGTTAAACTATATTTGACGTGGGGCTTAACTTGGCAGCCTCGTACATGAATCCTCTTTATACCTATAGGTTTCTAGTTGAAACTTTCATTGAAATCATATCATCCGCTTAGCAACCAAATATCTATTTCCCCCTTTTTATACCCTACACTATGATACATTGATTAGCTGGTTGTAAGAAACATTTATGTCCGACTTCACCTATTGTATTAAAATATCAATTTATCGGGTGTGTTCTAGAATCCGAATCCACTCGAAAGTGGATAACTTTAGCATTTTTGGTGTTCTGCATTTCACATCCACAAGTTTTTATTCGTTTTCAATTAGAGTAGTGCTGGGTTGGTGAAAGTAAAACGAATCGACTTTTATTCTAATATTTGATAACATTTTTAACGAAAACATAAATTTTGTTTTTAGCTTAAAATCCTCTTTATCCAATTTTATCAAAAATATATCGTTATCTAAAATACTAACTTACCCTAAATTTAAAATCGACTTTTTCATTATTTTGATGTAATTACAGCGAATTTTTTTTAACGATTTTACGATCTCAAATTAGTTTTTTTGTTTGTTTAAAATTTTGCGATTTATGGGGAATTTAGGCATGTTCGCGATAGAAGCGATTTGTTTTAGTAAGTTTTCTGCTTCTCTACAGCTTTAACGATTTATAATAAATAGTAGACTTTGCTATCATGCCGATGTTAGCAAATTTTTGCGAATTTCCGCGAATTTCCGCGAATTTCCGCGAATTTCCACCTAATTTTTGCCAATCCTTTTAGTTTTAGGGACTTTTAATCAATTATATGGAAATTTTGAAAATTTACGAGATTTTTCGCTATTTTTGGATTTTTTTTTGTTATTTTCCGACATTTTGTTTTGTTTTTTTTTTTATACCGATTTAGCGATTTCAAATAAATTTTAGTGTTTGTTTAATAGTTTGCAATTTTTGGCGAATTTTAGCCATGTTCGCGATAGAAGCTATTTGTTCCTGTGATTCTTTACAGCTTTCACGATTTTAAAAAAAATATTAAAAATTGCTATCATGCTGCGGTAGCAAATTAGCGATCTTTAGTCCAAAAAAAGATTTTTCGAACAAAAACTTCGTATACACAAAAACATGCGGATTTGAGAACACCAATTTATGAATTATGCGGATTTAAAAAATTTTTCGTTTTCAATTCGAGTCGAAACCTAGAACATACCTGTATATATTTAAATATACTTTGTTGTTTATTTTTATTTGACATGAAAAAAGAATTTTTAACATAAATTGAGATACAAATAAATTGGTGAAATCGGCAATTTCTGTCACAAAAGACTTTACAGAAAATTGCCGAGAGTTTCAAAAATATTTTTTCCCCGAATTCCAGAAAACATTTTTCCACGTGGTTACCTTAGGATTTATTTTATACATAATAATTTTACTTACCAATAGAGGTATATTAGGTGTTATTATTTGTGTATTCTTATCAATACTTAGTTCAGGAACAAATTCTAAGATTTTCTTATGTTGATATGACACCGTAAAATTGTCATGAAACTTGACATTCACCTTTTGCATGTCCTCCCTTGAAAAAAAAAATAATATATAAAAAAAAAGTTTAAATAAGAATTTGAAATGTTTTAAGAGTATATTCTATTATTGTCACGGCAAAAAAACCTCGAAAAAAGTGCTTTATATTTTTTTTGTATAAAATATTACGTACAAACGTAATAATAAACAAACAAATATTGAATTATGTATTTTTTATGTTTAAACTCATGTTTCAATTACAACAAGTGTAGATATGAACAAGTAAGATTGTTCATATAAGCTGTAACGAATCTCAGATACCCTCCACCAAGAATGAGAATAATTTTACTAATATTATCATCAGAAAGTAGAAAGATATCGCTGATAGTGCAGTAAAATTCTTTATGACTTAACGACATTTAATAGAGTTTAGGCCCGTTTAAAGGTCCGCAAAAATATTGTTTTATTATAGGTTAATAGTTCTTGGGCAATAAGGAAAAAGTGTTTCAGTCGATTTTTTGTGTTTTAGGAGAGCAATTTTAAACTATAAAGGCGATTTTTGCAAATATATTTCAATTCTAGTATAAGGATCACTTCTCTGTAAATATAGCTTTATTAAGTTTTTTTCCTTAATATTTTTTATGCCTGAGATCGAAAGTTGACTCCAGTTTTTATATGGAGTGATATTGCGAATTAAAAAGAAGTTAAGCAGAAAGACATTCTTGCTAGAACAACCTATAACACTGTGCAACAAAATTAGGGTCATCGCCACCAGCCTCAAAACTTGCAACGCGAAATGAAAGTAGATTACTAGTAGAGCAAATCTACCAAAGGGTTTTGAAAAGTTAGCTCGGGCTCCCGAAATATGGGCCCCTATAGTTTTTTAATTTTTTGAAAAGGCGTTTGGTATAAGTAAAAAAAAATAAACCAAATGTACTTCTGAGCTAAAAAATAATTTCAGGTGTCTGCAGTAGAATCGTATGGCGATTCTTTTCTTTGAATTTACTAACCCTTTTACTGTCATTTTAAGGGGGCATTTTTGTCCTTTTTCCCAACTCTTACACAAAAGTATACTAAAACGGCACTTTAAAGGGTTAAAATATTCTATGAATACGAAAAAACACATTTTCGAGATTTCGAGCATTGAAATTTTTGAATTTTTCAAAAAGGCATTTTGTACAAGTCAAAAAAATATACTTAATGTATATTTTTGTATGGAAGTTAAAAAATAACCCCTTAAAATTAGTGTTATAGGGTTAATATATTCTAAGAAAAGAATCGCCATACAACTCTACTGAAGACATATGAAATTATTTTTTAGCTCAGAAGTACATTTAGGGTCATTATTATAACTTGGCGTTAGCTGTTATCCGACAGTTAACAGACGCTTTTTGACAGATAACACATTATTATCTGTCAATTTAATCTTAACTTTAGCTAACTTCAAGTTGTAATAATGGCCCTTAGTATATTTTTTTGACTTATACCAAACGCCATTTCAAAAAATTCAAAAACTTTAGTGACCCATATTTCGGGAACCCGACCTAACTTTTCAAACCCCTTTAGCAGATTTGCTCTACCAGCTGTCTACTTTCATTTCGCGTTGCAAGTGTTGAGGCTGTTTTTTTGTTGCGCCGTGTAATTGAACTTTGTTTACGAGTACTTTTAAACGTGATGATCTCAAAGGTACCATTAACTGAACTTTAGCATTTTTTTCCATTTTTCATTTTAAGAATTTTCAACGACTTTGATACCATAATTTGTATTTACATAAAATTTATTCTCGTGAAATAGAATTATACGTTAGTCTGGGTTCACACTGTGAAAGTTTTCTTTTAGAGAGTCTGAGCTTAATGGTGATAGCGGAATAGAACATGCTTTAACTATCTCCCCTCTCGTCCATAAACTCAAAGTTTCTGAAAGAAAACTTTCAAAGTGTGAACCTAGACTTATGATTTTTTATGTGATTTTAAGGCTTTTTTTTATCGCGGACTCTTAATAAATTATGGCCCTTCAAACTTGCAATATTGAGTGGTATAATTTCTAATTCTATAAAACTAATTTTTAAAATAGTGCATTGGTTTAGAAAAACCAATTGGTGCGTGAACTTTTTTGAGAAAAATTACAAAAGATTATAATTTTCGTGGTTACTAGAACATGGTTGACTTCATGGTAGTATGCAAAAAAATTGGTTATACCCCTAATGTACAGGTCTTATTTTTGATAATTTGATTAAATTTGTTACATACAACTTAAGGACAATGGCTTTCCGGAATAGTCTTTGTACCCATAAACCATTTTATTATGTTGCTAAAGGCTACTTTACACTATTAGACAAATCTTATGGTGTTTGCTTTTCTACAAAAAAATGTGACATTTTATTTAAAAAAATGCAATTTGGTGTCTGTTTCTTAAAAATTTTGATCCCGAAAAGGGTGAGTTTATTACAATAAAACAAAATTTTTAAGAAACAAACACCAAATTGCATTTAAAAAAAAAAAAATTTTACATTTTTTTTGTAGAAAAGAAAACACCATTAGGTATTTTGAGGAAAATACAACCCTGTCATGATAATTTTTAATTGTTAAATATTTTATTGCAACAAAAATCATTAAACCAAATTTTTTTAAAATCGGTCCATATTTTAAATTAAGTCTGGTACTCTGTTCAACATTTAACGTGAAATGCTGTCAAAACGCATATGGAACAAAATTGTGCGGAATATCTATAAAATATTGTTGATAGAGTTGTACTCTGTTCATTTTGTTAAAAAGTTCCGAAATGTTTGTGGCAAAATTTTTTATAACTGCGAAATAATGAAAGCTTCACTTATTTTACGATGGTTTTCAAGCAAAAGAAAAGAAGTATGAACTGATTATTAAATAAGAATTAAAAAATTAAAATAACACAACCGTTAACAGGTTTTTATCCATATTTAGTTTCTTTTTTATACAATTTTTTATAAAAAAAAAATTATTTTTAATAAAATATATCGCATACTTTGCAGGAATAAAAACGTGTAATTGTACAAACTTGCATGATAGATCGCATTGATAAGTGTCAAAATTTTCGTGTGAAATAATTTTTCACAAATTTAAAGAGAGTACTAGGCTTTACATACAAATACCAATCCCGAAAATAACTTTTAATGCCAATACTTTCTTATAAATATTGGTATTGATATAAAATTTGGTGGCTAACTATAACTTTTATAATAACTACTTAGTCATGACAATGTACTGATAGGTTCAACATTGATTATAGGTACCATATAAGCCCCGTTTCCAAAATCGCTTTAAAGCTGAGATCACACGATTGCCGCAAATGCACCAATATGACACAATTTTTATTGTGCTTTATTGACGCACAATAATGAAATTGTACCAATCAAATATACTGAAATCACACGATTGCCCTGTTTTAAGCAAATTTAATTTCCGCTAGTTGGTACATTGCGAAATGGTTACAACAATTGCAGCAGCACAGTAACACGATTGTTCTTACTTGTGTTAACTGCGAAAACAGCTGTTGTGGTAGCTGTTTTATTTGTTTGAAAGTTCTTGTTGGTTGGTTCATTAAAAAAATATTATTTGTATTATATACTTAAGCAATTGTGTTGTTTAATTGCCGCACAAGAACACAATAAATATTGATGCAATTTTGTTGTTTTTATTAACGCGCGGTTGCATAGCAAACAGTCACACGATTGCCGCACCAGGCTTGAATTTGATTGGTTAAAGTAAGTACAATATTGTCCTCGATTGATACATGGGCCATTTGGTTGTACAGTCATACGATTGGGGTATTGAGAAGTGTAAAAATTGGTGCATTGCGCCAATCGTGTGATCCCAGCTTAAGACGAACAACACTCATATGGATGTTAATATTTAGATAATATTCGGCACAAAAAACTTTTAGATGAATCTCAACCTCATAACATTATTTTCTTTTGCCATGGCTCCCAAATAAGATACACTCTCGAAAATTTGTCTTTATATATTGGGGTTTGACCGACTACACTTTCTTATTTCTTTCTTTTTTAAGGATAATCCATAAATTGGCTTATATATTTTTTCAACTCGACCGATTTTGTTAGAATTTAATCCCAAACAGATTTAGAAATAATAGTTTTTTCTTTTGAGTTTTTCGAGAGTGCACGTGGTTTTTATAGACAGACAAACAGACGGATAAAGCTTATTCGACTTATGGCTAATAAATCAGTGAACATTTAGTCGCTAGTTTATTTGAACTAAACTAAAATTTATATGTTGTTTAAACCCAACAGCTGTTAATAAGTGCCCCATAGATTTTATGTAGTTTTTAAATAATATTGTGGCAACACTACGATAAATGTTATCAAATACATATGGCCTGTATTGGTAGTTTAAATGCCCACTTTTATATGTTTTTATAGCTTGTATTCGCTAGCGTTAAACTTGCACTAGTTTATTAGTCCTTAGAATTTTGAAGAATATGCAACTATTGCTTGGTGTTACACATGGAATAACAACTTTAATATACCCTTAATAACCACTTGTGGTAGTAGAGGTTGTAAAGCAATACAAAAAAATATTTAATAAATGACAGAAAAGTAAAACAAGATATCAAAGACAACTCAGCTCTCAACGTACGGCTTGCGTTCAGATGCGTTTGAATGTCAAGTTCAAATGAAATTAAATATATTACGTTTTTAGTTTTTTCTTTGCAGGCTTGTATTAAGTTAGTTTTTTTTTTTTTTGTTAAACTCCAGGTAAAATGTTGTTTAACAATTATGATATGAACAGTCATAAAAAAGAAACTTGCAGCTTATTGCCAGTATGTTCATTTAAAGTAAATAAGTGTGCCTCATCTTTATTTCATGTGTCATTTTTAACTGTATTATGTTGTTTAGTTTGGGTAATACAGTGAGCTAAATAAGTACATATTAATAGAAATGAGAAATAATAAATATTATTGAAATCTTTAGTAAAACTCAGGCCTTCTGTAGTACCAATTGCGGTTAAAATTCTTATTCCAGCAGAGAATATTGCAAAGAACCAAGTATTTTTTCCATGTTATCTTATTCCAAACTGTTTAACTAGTTCAATAAATAAACGATTCTACGTTCAATACGTTTTATTTGAAATTCGTGGAAAATATTGCGTCTTGCTTACAAATAACCAGCAGATATTGATTGTGGCGACTTAAACCCACTGTGGAAATGGATATTATACTAAAATACAGTACTTTTCGCTTATAGTCACATTCGTTAGTTGCTGCCAAATAGCGGACTATATTGTTAATGTGACTATTAGCCTAATTCACATATTGCCACTATGAGGCATATAACCGAATATTTTGAATATATTCAAATTATGTGAGTTTATAACACCGACAGCAGACTTATGGGTTTCAACAGAGTTTTTACTGGATAAAAAATAGCAAAAAAAATTTCCTACTATCTTCCCTCGTGGTCCTAAAATTCGGCCCATTTTTATAAGGCTTGGTCCTTGTGCCAATAAGAACCTTTGTCCCAAATTATATCAAATTATCTCCAAAATTGCGACCTGTACTTTGCGCACAACGTTACATGGACAGCCAGCCGGACGGACATCGTTAGTTTGACTCAGAAATTGATTCTAAGTCGATCGGTATACTTTAAGGTGGGTCTAGGACCCATATTTTAAGGCGTTACACACATCAGCACAAATGCATAATACCCTCTCCACTATTGCGGTGTAGGTGTAAAGCAGTGATAACCAAGCCCCGAACTAACCAAGCCCCGGACGCACGCAGGCAAAGATATTATTTGCTTGTGTGCGGTCGCAGAGACTGATGATAGTCTGATGTTTTGAAACGAAAGAAGTTGTTGTAGACATGTGAATTGCCGACCGTGTCTGTGTGAAAAATTCGATTATTGACTGCATCGCGAGGCTATGGAGTGGCTATCACTGGTGTTAAGATATTTCATCCCTGATACCGAAGACAAAAAACTAATTTTTCGGGTGGAGAGTGGATGACAAAAATTAAACGATTTAATTTTTAGTTCTTTTATTAGGTTTCTAGTTTCGAAAACTAAAAAGCCGCTAGCCGCTGGTAAATGTTGTATATTGCAAATGTGCTTATATCGCTAAATGGACTATAACGTAAATACTTTCTATTAAATTTAATATACCGACAGAAAATAATGTTAAAATGGAATGTTAAAACGGAAGTGCCTTAAAACGAAAAGTACTGTACTTTGATTTGAGAAATGAAGCAAAAATGCCATAAATTGAAACAAACAACTGTTTGTCTCACTTAACTGCGCCTGCAATATTTTTGACAGGTCACAGCTGTCACGTAAAAAGCAAAATGAACCACACAATTTGCTTGGCAAACACACACTTTGTTTCCGTTTTGTATTCGCCGATAAACAACACAAACATAATTCGTACAAACAAAAATTTTTCATTTTGGTTTTCAAAGAATGCAGACGATGATCGTGCTGCGGCAATTTTGCTCTATATTTGTTTAAAACGAAGGAGAAATATTAAATTAAAATAATAAAGTAAAGAATAGTTTAAACAAGGGGCTGTTTTGTGGCAAACAATACGGCTTAGAAAAAATTCGAATTTACGGCTGAAAACTATTTTAATGTTTTATTCTTCAAAGTCTTCGCTCCGCAAAGTTTTTTCTCTAATGATTACATTAAGCACTAGACACCACAAAAAGTTTGACAAATGCCCAACATGTCTGCTAACTTGAAATGTGTGTCCAAAAAACAAACACCCAATTTAACTATACAAAATATTTATACAAACGTAAAATTTCAAGCAATTTGTATGGTTTATTTTTCCCTTTAGGAAATTACTCGCCAATTTACAGAAAACGTGTGTTTGTTAAATGTTTTGAAGAAAGTTCCCGCTTTAAAACAGAGAACGGCTTTGTGCGCAAAAGAATAAATGCTGTTTGACTTTACGAAATTGTGTTATTGCGTGCGCAACAATAAATGCTAACAAAGCACTTTCAATAAAAAACTCACACATGCACAAATCAAATGGGTACAAAACGATGTCAAAATTACCAACGTTGAACTTGGTTTTGCAGGCATAGAGTTAATGTTAATTATAGCGTATGAGTAAATCAACAAAAATAGTGGATTTTGCAGTTCTCTGCTTTACAAACGTAAAATTTTAACATGTTTGTCAAGCAATTTGTGTGGTTTATTTTTCCCTTTAGAAAATTGCTCGCCAATTTACAGAAAAAGTGTGTTTGGTAATGTTTTGAACAAAGTTCCGTATGTGTGATTGACGTTCTCGACGTCTGCAATTTCACATCGACTTCGAGTGGACTGTTATGACATTTATTACGTAAAAACGTAATCTCATTTGATAGTTTTGACATGAGTTACAGACGCATTTTTTCTCACTTTTCCAGAAACGATGGAATATTTTGTTTCACATCTTTTCGATGCAAGAAATTCTCACTTAAGTTACCGAACATGGGTACAGGTCCCTGGTTCAAAATAAATGTAATTTTACTTATTTATTTACATTTTAACATTAATTTTTGTCATCGATTAGTTCCATTTTGCAAGTTTTTCAAGTAAACTTTGGTACAAAATTTTGTGTGTATGTAAATTTTTTAAACTCACTGTGTTTATGGTTCATAGTTTTTGGTTTTTTTGTTTATTTAACGATTTTATTTTATTTAGATCGTGTTTGTATTCAGCGTTAAAATTTGATGTATTCAGCGTTTTTTTTTGTTTAGTTTTTGGTTTGAAGTGTGGTTTTCGTATTTAAAGTTTAAACTCAAGACATTTAGTATTGTGTTTTTGTTGTTTTTGTTTCTAAATGAGTATTTAACACCTATTTAAATAAATAATGTTGATTTTTGTTATTGGTTAAAATGTCAAATTAATAGTTTTTTTAAATTTATTTATTTATTTGTATGTTTGAGTTAGTGGTGGTGGAATTAAGTTGTTTTACAAATTTAACTCATAAGTCTATGGCAATAAGGAAAAAGTGCTTAAGTCTCCTTTTTAGTTTTGTAGGAGAGCAGTTTTAATCTTTAGAAGTGATTTTTGAAAATTTACTCATATTCTAATATAACCTACGCTTCTCTTTATTCTCTGTTTTTTAAAGCTTTTATTCCTTAATATTTCTAATGTTAGAGATCGAAAGAAGACTTCAGATTTTATATTAAGTGATATTGTTAATTAAAAAAAGTTAATCAGAAAGTAATTTTTGCCATAACTTTTGAAAAAATTGTTTAAAATAATTGAACCCGGCTTAACTTAAATCAACTTAAGCACTTCCTACACCAAGTCAAAATATGACTCAACTCAAACAACTTTATATTTCAGAAATCGAAATAGAACTGTTTTTGACCTAAAAAAATAGTTAAAAACAAATCTTTGGACCATTAAGCAGAAAATCTATACAGATTATGATCTAAAAACTTTTATTTTTAAATATTTCTACACTATTGGGGTAATCACAAGGTGAGCTATCATGTTATATTGTCATAATGTTCTAACATTTTACAATGGTTTAAAAGTATTGTTGTTGCTTTGTAAACAAAAAGTGTCTTAAATTAATAGAACGTTGCTTGCTATGTTTATTGGGCTGTCGTAATTAATCAGAAGAGACCAAAGCTGAGCGGCTGAGCCGTACCGCGTTAGCTCTTGTAGCCGTCGCCGTTGATGGTATAATTTTATCCGGCTAACATCAAAATTTAACCTGCGGCTAGCAATTTTTGCAACAAATCACTTGCGGCGTCAAGTAAGATCGGCTTATGACTCTGCTGTTTGGTAAACAAACGAAATAAAATTTATTTCTGATTTGCGTCTGCAAAATGGAAAATAGTCAGGTAAAATCTAATTTAATTTATTAATTCATGGAAAAGAATTAAAAAATATTTTGATGTTAGGTAATTATTTATTTTTTATATTTGTTTTAAATCAGCTGATTTAAATTCAAAATAGCATACAAAATTATGAGGGGTTGTTCACAACAGTCGAATTTTTTCATGTTATTATTTTAAGACATATGACTTTATGACACCTTGTGAATTCCCCATATATAATGAAACATTTTTAGTTGTGTCATTGTTGATAATGTATTATTTGCACAAGTTATGTCACTTTAGCTGAATTCCTTTTTTGCCAAATTCTAAACTGACACAAGTCTAATAATAAGGGTATTCACGTCAAAAGTTGCACCCTTGCAAAAAAGCAAAAGTGCAAAAACATAACAACAACCACAAAGACAATTATTTACGCACAACTAATTGTCGTGATCACAACCGAATTAGGCGCCAATCGAATTTGGTCGGTTGCATGTACTTTCACACAATTCGGTTCCAATTACTGAAAATTTCGTTGCTTAGCATAACAGGTTTGATAGCAACATTTGAATTTTAGTACACTATCAGTCATAACAACAGCTATTGTTAGTTGTTAGTATGATTATTAGAAACAAAATTGTGCTTATACCCGAATAAATGATAGGTGCAACTGAATTAACACATAATTGGTGTTCATAACAAGAGATTTGATTGTCGTTATCAATTTATTTTTTTTAACCGGTCAAATGTAGCCCATAAGGGGCAAGGACTTGTCCAAAGGTAATCTCAATGTATGGAAAAATGGGTTATTTTACAGTACGATGTCCTAGGGCAGGACCATATAACCCAGCTTGCATTACAAAGGGGAAGTCTTAAAACTACTCCATGGTATACTCCAGAGAATTATAAGATAATAATGACATGGTCAATACTTGCACTACATTGGACCAGTCCAGGATCAAAATGGATCAAGAAATCCAATATAATTTGCAGGTTATAAAAAATAATACATACATTCATACATACATATGTATGTACGTGTATATGTTCATACCTATTAGAAAACGTAAATTACTTACCCCTATTTATTAAGTTTTTCACATTTTCCATTTTTGACCGCAAATATATTTTTTAAATATAATATTAAACATTAATTTAATCTATCAAATTTTTAACAGAAAATTTAGTCAGTAATTGGAGCTTTTAACTATTTTTTGGTTGTGAATTCCGAATAATTATATTTTAATTTGTTGTACTCGAATTGAATCTATTCCAAAAATTAATAATTAGTTGCAATAAATGAATAATCATTTATATTACAAAATTTATTGACGAAAGCAAATTATTGATTGCAATGACCAATATTCAGTATTGCCCTATATTAAATTCGGATGTGATTCTAACCATTTGTACTAATATTTAGAACTTAATTAAATTAGTTATCATAACTAATAAAAGAATTGAAGGAATAATATTTCAGTTGGAACATCATTTCTATAATCAAGAGAATTAAAAATCAGTTAGAACTATACATTTTTAATAGTTGTAATAATAAATCATGTAACTTGATCAATATTTTATTACTGCAACCGTTTCCCAACCAATTTGTTTTCTGTGTGTAACCGTAGGGATCTACTACCATTATATTTCTCTGACATAACTAAAAATCTGTTACTTTTATGAATTGCAACTTTATACCAATTGAAACATTAAGAAATGCATACCTGTTTTTTAGCAACAGTTAACAACAACAAAATACACTTATTATTTTTTTTATAGATAAACAAGTTTATTGTGCATAGTTTAAGCATAGAAACCCTAAAAATTAAAATGTCCAGTTGAGGACATATAATTTTCAATCCCTTATTTAATTTACAGTATGCCCGACTTTTGTGTGGAGGAATCCCTAAGGACGGAATTTACTATCCTACACAATCGTAAGATTTATTTACACGAAAATCTGATGGAATTCTATCCGACATAACAAATGTCTTCAAAATCTGTTGTTAATGCCACACTTTCCCACAAAATTGTTGCCAACTCAAATGACTCAGCTACTTTACAAGAAAATGCAACTCTGACCGCATAGAAACTATAATTTTGTGAAAATTTTCATAAACATTTGCATGTCGAACAGACCTGTCACTTAATTCATTTTTAAGCCAAACCATCCTACTTTACGAGCACACACGATTTTTTTGACAAATCGTACGACTGAATAGGATAGTGTATCGCCGGTAGACACATTTCCGAAATATTTATGTTTTTCTATGTGTGATTTTCCCACTTAGTTGACATATTTGTCTTCATTGATATTTATTTAATTATTTGAATAGCAAATCTGTCATGTTGTACGTTCCTTTAAAAAATATTGTTCGGTTTTAAATTCAATATTTGTATTTCAATTAAAAATATTAATTCTATATTTTAAGCAAAAAGTTATAAACATTTCTTCTTCAAAAGTGGGATCTTCTATACTAATATTATAAAGCCGAAAAGTTTGTATGTTTGTAAGAAGTAATCTTCGGAACGGCCGGTCCGATTTTAAAAATTTTTTCAACAAAATTAAGAATGGTACCTCCTTACAGAAATAGGCTATATAAGGTTCCACTTAAGTACTTAGGATACGGTACAGTTGCGCTAAACCTCCTATACTCAGAAATATTAATTATCATTTTAGAAGAGATCTATTAAAGCACTTGTTTCCGTACTTAAAAGAAAAACAAAGCCATTTTAATGTGAGTACGCTGTGCATTCTCCATTCCACCTCCAGTCCATCTGTTCGCTCGACCATTCCCTGACCGAATGCGAAAGAGACTTTTGCGTTTGCTACGCTTTATCGGCTTAATAGCTGAACCGATTTGTATGAAATTGGAAATATAGACTTTTTATATTTTTAAAACTACTTATTACAACAAACTGATGTCGTTGTAGTTGTGATATATATAACCCTGCAAATAATATTGAACTACCTGTTCCATTTTGATAAAATGGACTACTCCATGGACTGGTCCAATGTAATGCAAGCATAGACCATGCCATTGCTAAAAAGTGTTTGTAGTGAGACGACATGTCGACGTTTGTTCGTTTTTAAACGACTTCAAAACTTATCCTCTTGAGTATACCATGCAGTAGTTTTAAAACTACTCCTTTGTAATCCAAAGCTGGGTTATATGGTCCTGCCCTAGGACATCGTAATGTTTTATCCATACGTTTGAGTTACTTTTGGACTAGTCCTAGTCCCATGTGGGCTACATTTTACACGCGTGTTTGGACTGGTCCTATTATTTGCAGGGAATATACTCATACCTAAAAGAATAAGACAAACACTTGGACCGTTTTCTAAGTGACTGTATTTTTATGTTCATTCAACGGCCTACATTTTCAATTCAATGTAGAAAAATTTAGATTAAAAAAAAATAACTCGTTATTAATTTGTTTAATTATTTACAAACCTAAGTTTCTATTCATCTCACCTTAAAGTAAAATTCGAAATTTATTTTCATTTATTTGAGGAAACAATTAAGAAAATTTAAAGTCCACTAAGTGATAACTTCCGTTAATGGCGAAAAGACGGCAAACTAAGTAAATAATACTAACGCTAATTAAAATAATTTATTTATTTTATGATTACAGAAATTATTAATAACAATGTAAACTTAAATATGTTTAACAATTGACGTCTTAATTGAAAGTTTATTTAATGCCCTGTTCAACAATTTCGAACGTTCGCATAGAAAATTTCACACTCAGTTTTAAACATATTTTCCATATAAAATTCTATGCGAACGTTTACGTTCGAAATTGTTGAACAGGCATGGCAGTAAGTGTTAAATTTTGACTAGAAACAATAAAGACTTTTTAAATTTATTATTTTTTTTTATTAATATTTAAATTTCATTAAACAAAACAAAAACTAATATGCTTTTTCTTTAAATGTATTTGTTGATTATGATGAAATGCTGACAAATAATACAACATGAAGGTTAATCCTTCGTTAAACCATGTAATTAAAAAATTATTAATAAAACTCCAATATTAACAACACAATTATTTTACATATTTGTAGAATTTTTATTTAATAGACATTTCCAATTTTTATGAGCCACCTTGATCAAGACTACTTGTCTGTGATAAACGATCTTTTAACTATGGAATTAAGTTATAATTCATTATTTTTCCATTAAATTGCAAGTTCTACAAGTTAAGTTTACAACTCTTTTAATTATTATTATTACATATTTTCATTTGTTTATAGTTTATTGTTGTTTAAAACGTTTCATTTATTGAAAATTAATGTTGTAATTATTAATAATAATTTGAAGTATTGCAATTGTAGAACTAAACAAATGTTAGTACGATTTTTTTTTAGCGAAAATATGCTTTGTAAACGGAAGCCAGGTAATTTATGGACAATCTGACTGAGGTGGGTAAGTAAGCCTGAAGTACATATCAGGTTAACTTATGGAATTTGCAGTGAAGACCTTTCAAAGCGGTTGAATAAAAGTATTCAGCCAGAATTAGCTTTAGTGGAGTTTGGTGAACCCTTTAGACCCTATTAACATAAAGCTCGTACGACATTATTTTATTATATTATATCCTTTTACGATCCTATAAAGCGGCTCATACACTTGCAATAAAATTGTTAAATTTTACGTATGTATCTGGTGATTTTTTAGCTATTATCTTTTTGGCAACACTGGTTTAAACAGCTGACGCACGTTTCGTGTTTTGTTTCACTGTCAAACATCTTCAGTTTGGCTTATAATTTAACCATGAACCGTCTTATAAACGAACAACGCTTGCAAATTATTGAATTTTATTATCAAAATGCGTGGCCTGTCAAAAGTTCATCGCGCGCGTCTTCCATTTTATGGTAAGTTTAATCGACCCACTGAAGCGGCTATTCGGACTATTGTGACTAAATTTCGCACCAAATTTACATTGGGTTACTCAACAACGTGGAACATTTTGCGGAAGGATTGAAGGTGTGAAGCCTTTCAAAATACAGCTGGTTTCAACAAGACGGTGCCGCATGCCACACAGCACGCTTATAAATGGACTTATTGCGAGGCGAGTTCGGTGAACATTTTATTTCACGTTCGGGACCGGTCAATTGGCCGCCTAGATCGTGCGATTTAACGCCTTAAGACTATTTTTTGTGGGGCTATGTTAAAGTTCATGTCTATACACACATGCCCGCTTCAATTGACGCATTGGAAGAACAAAATAAAGCATTTATTCATGAGATACCGGCCGAAATGTTGGAAAGAGTATGCCAAAATTGGACTAAGCGGATGGACCATTTGAGGCGCAGTCACGGTCAACATTTGCATGAAATAATCTTCAAACATTAAATTATATGGACCGTACTATCGACTCAAGTAAAGATTTCATTCTTTTTTCTGAATTTTATGTGTTTTTTTTAACTTTCCTATAGCTCTTAAAAAATCACCCATTACAAGTATATCGCCAATGTTATATTCGAAGGTGCCACAATATATTGGCAACAATCAAAAGACTTTTGATTTTTATTGCACAACGAAAAGAAAGTGATGTGTGTTGGCAACATTGTACAATGCTGTTTATGTTATTCCTATGGGGAATGTTCCCCTTTTTATTGAATGAATGAAACTATTGTGTGTTTTATTGTATGGCGAATATCATATACAATAATATTGCAAGTATATGGTCCGCTTAAGGATCATAGGGCTATTAAAAGTTGTTTTCCGTTATATCTACATATATAATTTGATTTGTTTTATTATTTACTTGGCAGGATATCAAATTGGCTTTTACATCAATTGTGTTCCAATCAGGGTTACCGTTGCATATTTAAAAAAAAAGTTACACAAAAGGACGCTTTATGAAAATAAAGTCGCACAAAAGAGTCGTTTCAGAAAATAAGAGTCGCAAACTAAAGGGTGATCCAACAGTAATGCACGATGTTAATTGTGAATCACATAACTTAATTAAAACATAGAGAGGTTCACAATTGAGCAGCGCGTTTAGTTTGTTGAAACCTTAAACGAAAACGGGCGTTGAAATCCAATTAAACGAAGAATAATGCAAGGGGTGTAGAAACAAAGGTGGCTATCTCCTATTTTCTGATAATAGCAAAACGATTTTGACTTTAAATCGCTAAAGACGTAATTCTGTAAATTGTAATCGCAAGAACTTTGGCGGCTTCAAAAAGCAAATTAATGCTCAAGGAAACTTGAACACTTTAAAGAAATTATAACAGATCGCCATAGATGGGGGTAGTGCACTCATTTTGCAGTTTTAACTCACACTTTGTGATAGAGCTAAAATATTGCAATCATTTTGTTGATGTTGAAAATTTGCACCATCACTAAACATGAGTGATAGTGATGCTAAAAAATGTTGTACTCAAAAATTGATTTAAAATGATTCAAATAAAAGCAAATATCAGTTTATAGCAACTTTTTTTCTTCACTAATTTGAGTGCAACTAAAATTGTTGCCCTAAATTTAAAATCAAAAACTTGTTTTTCAGGATTAAAGCCAATAATTATACTGTTATTGACAAAATTTCATTTTGTTTAATGTTTTTTGCTTGTGCATATCCTCAAAAGAAATCAAGACCATGCACATACAAAGTTACATTTTTTAAAATTTAGTGAGACAATATTTGTATTAACTGATTTGATTCTTTTATTTGTTTGACATTTCTTTCCTAATTTGAGATTTAAGATATTTTACAAACACTTCGCTAAAGAATTGATAAAAAAGAACTTCAAGCGAAGATTAAGAAACCATACTAATGATTTTATACTTTTTATAAAATTTTGCATTTCGGTATGAGAGCAAAACAAAAGCAGCGATCTGTATGGAGATTGCTATTTTTGTTTCAAACGGCACTTTTTGATTATAAATTGAAGCTCGATGAACGCATTTTTTGGTATTGCCAAATTTACACATCACTAGAATTCAAGAAATGCAACTGTATGGCATTATTAGATTTCCAAAACATGCTAAGTTGAAAAAGTGAGTAGTGCAGGAAAAGCTCTTAAAGTTTACGGGAGGTACAACATTCTTTTGTATGCTCAGTTACTTTTTTGTGTAACTTTGGCTTGGATAAGCCGATCAACACTATAATTTGAGAGGATTTAAGAATACTCTAGTCAAAATCACAAAAAATTAAAAACATGCAAAGTCCACTTAGAATGTTTTGGAATTAAGCTGTCGATTTGTGGATTTCTTTTATTATTACGAGGACGATATCATAGTATTATTATATCCTCCACCACCACTAGTGGTGAATAGCGGATTGTCATTCTGTGTGAAACTTTTTATTACACACCTAAGTCCCCACAAAGTATACATATTCTGGCTTCTTGAGAAATTTTATGTCGATTTAGCCATATCCGTCTGTCTGTCCGTCTGTTCATCTATTGAAAATAGGCTCACTTTCGAAAAACTTAAAAGAAATGAAAAAACTTGGTGTCACATTGCTTGCAGTTATCCTAAGCAGATTGGGATTGAAATCTGTTCAGTAGGATAAGACCTATGAATCAAAATGTGGAACCACCTCTTAAAAATTGATAATTTTGTTACAAAAACTAACACTAGTGGTAAAATAATTCTTGGAACGATTTAAGATTTTGCACAAGTTCGTTTTATTCGACTGGAAACTTTGAATTTCGTGAAGATCGGTCCATAATTTACCCTAGGCCCCATATAAACCCTGCTCTTGGAAACAGTTTAGTACGCCTAAAACCCGAACAAATAATGCTATAAGAATAAAATTGTGTACGTCACAGTTTTTTAGGACTAGAAATGGCGCCGCGAAATTTCGTGTAGATCGGTACATAATTTACCCTAGGCCCCATATAAACTATAAACCCTGCTCTCGGAAAACAGTTAATTACACCTAAAACCCGAATAAATACTGCTATCAGAATAAAATTTTGTACGTCACAGTTTTTTAGGACTAGAAATGACGCCGTGAAATTTTGTACATATAAATATTTTGTAACGGATATGCATATTTATTATTTTTTTGATAAAATATGAAACAATCATCACAAATTTCCTTCTAAGATCTTATACAAGAGCTAAAACCAAATATGGACTGATCCTTACAAAATTTTATTATATGATTTCCATGTATGTACTTACAGTAATAGTGAAGTTAATTATTTTAAACTTTATTTACCTTGAATATTTACATACATTTTTAGTACAGTTTAAGTACAAAATCTCCATTTTAAAAACCAACAATTCCGTTTAAATTTTAAACACACATTCAAATCATTGAACATTTTGCCTACTCTATACTGTAGTTGATGGACCACAAATTTAACCATCATATAGTTGCCGGTGACAATAATATGATTAAAGTAACCAAAACATGCTTAAACAGTTTTCGGTACACAGAGAAAACAGATTCGTGATCACAACCGAATTTGGCGCCAATCGAATTTGTCGGTTGCATGTACTATCACACAATTCGGTTCCAATTACTGAAAATTTCGTTGCTTAGCATAATAGGTTTGATAGCAACATTTGAATTTTAGTACACTATCAGTCATAACAACAGATATTGTTTGTTGTTAGTATGATTATTAGAAACAAAATTGTGCTTATACTCGAATAAATGATAGGTGCAACTGAATTAAAACATAATTGGTGTTCATAAAAAGAGATTTGATTGTCGTTATCAATTTATTTTTTTTAACCGGTCAAATGTAGCCCATAAGGGGCAAGGACTTGTCCAAAGGTAATCTCAATGAATGGAAAAAATGGGTTATTTTACAGTACGATGTCCTAGGGCAGGACCATATAACCCAGCTTGCATTACAAAGGGGAATTCTTAAAACTACTCCATGGTATACTCCAGAGGATTAGTTTTGAAATCGTTTCAAAACGAAAACATGTCGTTAAAAAACGAAGACATGTCGTTTCACTGCAAACTCTTTTTAATAATGACATGGTTCATACTTGCACTACATTGGACCAGTCCAGGATCAAAATGGATCAAGAAGTCCAATATAATTTGCAGGCTATAAAAAATAATACATACATTCATACATACACATGTATGTCCGTGTATATGTTCATACCAATAAGAAAATGTAAATTACTTACCCCTATTTATTAACAGCCAATCCCACGATGTCACACGTTAACGTTCGCATAGAAAATTACATTTGAAACAAAAACCTTTTCTAAAATTTGTTTTTGTTTTAAATGTTATTTTCTATGCGAACGTTAACGTGTGACATCGTGGGACTGGCTGTAAGTTTTTCACATTTTCCATTTTTGGCCGCAAATATATTTTTTAAATATAATATTTAAAATTAATTTAATCTATCAAATGTTTTGACAGAAAATTTAGTAAGCAATTGGGGCTTTTAACTATTTATTGGTTGTGAATTCCGAATAATTATATTTTCATTTGTTGTACTCGAATTGAATCTGTTCCAACAATCAATAATTAGCTGCAATAAATGAATAATCATTTATATTACAAAATTTATTGACGAAAGCAAATTATTGATTGCAATGCCCTATATTAAATTCGGTTGTGATTCTAACCATTTGTACTAATTTTTAGAACTTAATTAAATTAGTTATCATAACTAATAAAAGAATTGAAGGAATCATATTTCAGTTGGAACATCATTTTTATAATCAAGAGAATTAAAAATCAGTTAGAACTATACATTTTTAATAGTTGCAATAATAAATCATGTTACTTGATCAATATTTTATTACTGCAACCGTTTCCCAACCAATTTGTTTTCTGTGTGTAAGAATAGTTTTGTTGGATATGACTGATTTGTGTGAACTATACTTTTGAGCCGGCTAGAAAGAATCAATGAGATTAATTTTTCCACTTAAGCTGGTTTTAGACGATTTGTATTAAGGAGTGTGCTAGTCCAATTTTGCACAGCATGCATGTCGTGTAAAAGCAAAAATCATCTGTATTTCTAAATGTGAACTCGAAGTTACAGTGTAAAAATCTTCAATTACAGCTAGGGTTTTTCCCCGGGATTTCCCGGGAATTTCAATAATTATATTTCCCGCTTTCCCGGGATTTTTCATGCGGGATCCCGGGAAATAAAAAATTCCTCATAGTTTAAGAAAACAGCTATTTATACTTTGAAATTTAGTTCTCTATTCTCTTAAAATAAGCATCTGTGGATGGGTTGTCGATTAGATCAATTACAAGAAGTGAGTACATACGTAAATCAATGTCTCCTGATGCAATAAATCTACTTAAAGCAGAATAGGCAGCGCAACAGTTGATAATTAATAAATTTAGTGAAGTGAAAAGTTAATAAAGAATAATAATTCAAAATAAGATGCAGGTAGTAAAGTTTAATTGTCCATGGACAAGTCTTATGCCCAATTTTCAGGATAGTATTTAAATCAATATTAAGTTCATTTTCATAACAAACTTAAATCGTATTTAAAACAGATTGGTTTTTTGAGTTTTGTTTGAAAAGTCTTATTTAATTAAGATAAAAGTATGGTAGCACTACTAAATATAAAAAAAATATATAAAAAAGTGTAATTATTTACAAGGTGGTCCGAAAAAAAGCAGCTGACTGTTAATGCTTTGCCTGTTGTTGTTGTATTGTTGTGATATTGAGGCCACCTTGCTAAAATATTACAATGGAAACTTAAGTTGAAATTAAGTGTACCACATCGGTGACTTAAGTTTAACTTAAGTTTTTAGTGAAGAAGAGAATTTTGTATTTAAAACGATTTTAAAAATAAATGTGCTTTAATATCAATCCTGAAAATTGGCCATTAAACATAGCAGATACCTTGACATATAGCTCCTTTATTGCAACATAGTCATATCTACAAAAACAAATGAACTTGGCAAAATGCGATTAAAGTTTTCAAAATGTACCGATTTAAAGATATATTTTGCTATAACTTCGGTTCAGTTTGAGATAAAATACGAGAAGGCATGAAGGAACACTTTGCTTAAATAACTTACAATTTTTGATTTTTTGAGATATGACTATGTTGCAATGAAGGAGCGATATGTTTATTAGGTGATAAACACATTTTTTTTTTAATTTGTGTTGGTTTATATACCCTAGAAGTGCGGGGAAAACGGAATTTAAAAAAAATTTGGAAACTCGTGTAAGATACTACAACATACAATTTGAAAAACACATTGTCCTAAAGATTACATAGACCTAATGAAATGAAAAGGTTTGTAAGAGTTTGATGCTATTTTTTGCATGAACATTGACATACATTTGACTGATATAGACATTGTTTATAAAAAAATGCTTCATATTGTGAATCAAAAGCCTTCTACAACGGTGCACTTTTAACTATTTATCCAACCTCGGTAAAAAAAATTAACGAAATTTTTGGGAAACATGGTAATTAGTAAATGAAATAATCAATATACTTTTTGACGACTAACTAAGCGCTTTGAGTGTGTCAGAAAGTTATTTCCTAAGCCGTTAAAAAATGTTAATACATTTATTTAAAATATTTTAACTATTTTATGAATTAACTTTTTGATCTCATATCTTGAGTACCTCAATTTGTGTTTGTTTTTATTATTGTTTTATGAATTAAATTGTTATGTTTATCTTAATTTTTTAATAATATTAATAAGGAATTTACATATAAAACCGTAAGGTAATAATAATTCAAGTTCCTCTTTTAATCTTCATTTAATTTTGTAGTATTTAAGGATTTCTTTTACTTACTTTGTAAACAAGTTACCTTACGTTTTTTTATAAAAGTTTTTTTTTCATTATTTAAAAACAAATTTACTGTGTATTATTTATATGGAGCGGGATCCCGGGATCCCGGGAAATTCAAAAAAATTTCCCGCTTTCCCGGGAATCGAAAAACTCCGGGAAAAAAAACTCTAATTACAGCGTGTTCCCTTTTTTACTGGCAAACTATTTGACATCAGCTGTTTTGCAAGTCATTTGTTTGTGGCGGCAGATATTCATAAGAAGTTATTTTGTTAAAAATAAACAACAGTTTTAATGAACTATATGAAATCGTATATAATATTTTGTTGTAAAAAATTTAAGGTTACGTCATATTAAATCAAAAAGCAACGTGTAAAAGCATAAACTATAAGCCTTCTGTATTTGTCGATTTTGACAGACATGCGCAGTTATATATGGATTAATTATATCGTCAGCTCATTGTTGGTTTGACCTACCGACCATTTTCAAAAAAATTGTGTTAGATATTTGGTATTTATACCTGTGGCATTTTGACAAAACATCTTAAGTAGAGAAATGAAAGCAAAAACGTTAAAAAAAAACTCGGTAAACATTTTATAAAAAAATAATAAAATAAAACAGAATTAAAGAAAAATTTCGTTTAAAATACAAAATTTTAAAAACGTAAACAAAAATGTTTTTTGAATGAAAATTCGTATTTTAACAAAATTTTTTTCAACTTTTTTAATTTGACTTAAGATGTTTTGTCAAAATGCCACATTTATTTTGAGCACCATCTTTCTGAATCCAAAACCGGTTTCACGAAATTTTGTATGGTTTCCACAGTATTAGCAATCATTTTGCTCCATATCAGCTTTTTAAAAGTTTATTAAGTATTGTGTTGCTCTTAACGCCACTGTTCGGCGAATGCTGAAAATTCCTCATACAAAAACGTACAAAATAAATTTCGCCCTTGCTTTGCTTCACTGCCGTAAGAAAAACAAGTAGTTGAAGCGAAATCAAAATTAAATGACAGCAAGAAAATAAAATGACAGCAAGAAAATAAATTCTACTCTTGCTTCGTATAAAAAGCAAAAGGAAAATAAAATTTCAACAACTTAATCCACAACAGTAAGTATGTACATATGTATATGTATGCAGCTAACAAAGCTATTTTTTAAAGAGTCTGTACACGGTCAATAAATGCTTGACTTCACGGCGAATTCACTCGTGCACAAGTGTGGGACGTAATATTCGCCGTCATATCTAAATTTTTTGATTTACCTTCCTGCATCGTCGGTGTCACGCATACCAACACATTTTCACTAATACAACCATAGTGTTTGATGAGAAATGCTTGGCACATCCCTTCAGAAATAAATTTATAAAAGTGGCGTATGCGCCACAAATCAATCATTTTCACTTTTAATAAAATAGTTAATAGTAAGTAAGTTCTTTCATGAACGTTCACAGAAATTAACATTTTCTCAAAACATATGCCAGAAATTACAGAAAAATTCTATCGGATATAATTTCAGAAAACTTCATGAAAACCTTCATTGTTGTTTTTCTCCACTACGACTTTTAAGCATAAGTGCCACACCAATAATGAGCTGACGATCTGACAAAGCCACTGGAAAATACATGTCGTCTTAAACCAGTCTTAAACATTTAAAAATAGAAGATATAAAAGGTAGCTGTGTTTGAAATCTGTTCTTTGTAGATCCATAGGTCCAGATTTTGGATATTCTTATGCCTAACTTTTAGAGACCTTAATTCATTTATGAACCCATCGACTTTAAATTATTTAGGAAGGTTTTAAATGACATAACATTTTTTGTATTAAATTCTTTACTAAAAATAGAGTGTGCCCTAATGAAATGTCGTGGCCATTTATGGACCTATCAACACAAACCAGTTTTCATCGCGTTTTAACTAAATTATGCCAAATTTAATCTCGTTGCCAATATTTCAAATAGATTTATTATAAAAAAATATACATTTTTAAGTGTTACACGCAAAGAAAAAACATGGTTGTGGTAAACATATTCTTAGAGCAACATATTATGATACGAATTATGATTGTAGTCACCATATTAAGATTAATATTGAATCATATTATGACTAAATATACTCGTAATATGTCATCATAATATTTTTCCCTTAATCACATTATTATTCTGTTAATCATACTAAGTTAAGAAGTAATCAAATTATTGTCATGTAAATCATAATAAGTTAAGAAATTAATTATATTATTATCAAGGTAGTCATAATAAGCTAAGAAGTAATCATATTATCATCATGTTAATCATAATAAATTTAGAAGCAATCATATTATGATACAGCACCGTTCATAGCTGTCATAAAAATACAAAATAAATTAAAATATTTTTGCATCGATTTTTTATTTTGTGGCTTTTTACAATTTTTCTTAATGTTAATCAAATAGCGGAGTTCAATATAAGGCTTGCAAAAGAGCAAATACAAAATCTGTGCTTTTCATGGGCAACCGCGTGTGTCCATTTTTTCGATTTTAAGATGTTGATGAAAAAAGTGCTACGATATCTTTTATAAAATATGTATAACGAAATCTCTGTGTATTTTGTTGTTGAATTTTACAAAAAAACTTTGATATTTTGCATTTGCACTATTACATCACTAATATTTCAATTTTTTAATTTCTTTAAACTTATTTTTTTATGGAATTTTATCTTTTAATTGTTTAACCGTTCACAAATAAAAAACAACGGCACAACTGCTTCAAAATTATTTTACAAATGGCGCTAACATAATATTATTAGAGTAAAAATAGTTTGATTGCATTTTTAACATAATATGATAAACGTATAGAAAGTTATCATGTTATGGCTATTAAATATCATGATATGGTTGTGAGAAATATAATATGTTTAGAAAGTTATCATAATTAAGTTGTTATTAAAATAATTATTTTTCGGTCAATAATACTAAAATTCATAATTGCGATAAACATTGATATGTTTACAGTAACTATAATATTGCTGATATTTAATAAAAATAACAATTATTTGTGTACGACAACAATATATTGTAACATTAAACATAGTGTTGTTGCCGTAACCATGTCCAAACATATTTTTTCTCTGTGTGTAATAATAATTTTTTTTAGTGTTAGTTTTTTTTTGCATTTGTTTTTTATGTGCCTTTTGTTGGACACCTGGGTATTAAAGTAATCGATTGCAGTCGAAAGAAACTCAACTCTTTGTTAAAGCTGTTAATTTATTGCGTTTGTGTAAGATCCCCAGTAATTGGCCTAATTTCAACGTTGGTTAAATTTCAGTTAATAAGGTGTTAAAATTAAACAAAAACGAAACATATTTAAACTTTTCATGTTTCACTTTGAGTAAGACTTGCGCTGTGGACAGACATATTGAAAATAAAAATGTATGAAATTTTTTTTACAAACAAAAATAACAGTTCAAATTGAAAAAGGCCAGGCCAGACTCATGTGTAAGACGGTGGGTTAAGGTATTATTTATTGATTATATTATATTATTGATTAGAGATTTGTGCGTGAAGTGAATTTTTCGTGTAACACATGATTAACGGGTGAATCTTTTTTGGGTGTGATAATTTGAAATATTAATCAAACGTGAGAGAGTGAGTGGAAGTGATGGCAATACATAATTAGTGTGGGTGATTAAAATTGAAAGCACAGCACGATTACTCATGCTCTTGCAAACACTTTCCAATAAAAAAAAAAAAAACAATTAATTATCAAAAATTTAAATTTTATTTTATTTTAAATTAAAAAATAGACCTTGTTTATGTTTGTCGTGTTTTATTAAAAAGGAACTTTCTTAAAAAAAATATTTTGAGAGATTTTTGAATTGATTCGTGAGTGAGCAAAATCTTTTTAAGTAGATGGGTACGATCTTGAGATTTTTAAAATTTCACGCGCATAAGCGAGCGTGTTTGTAATTATCTTTCTTGGAAGCGTGCGTGATCTTGACACAAAAATCGCTCACGAGCATAGCTCTTAATGCAATATATTACATAATGGGTGGTCCAACCATAATGCACAATGTTAATTGCGAGTCATACCTTAACGTCAAGTTTTTGCCCAACCTCATTTGATATTCTTTGTTTCAGTGTTTGACAAATTCAACCAGGGAGAGGTACACAATTGAGTATAGATTTAAGATTGTTAAAGCTTTTTACGAGAATGGGCGTTCAAATCAAAATGCATTTCGTGCACTTCGTGGGGCACACTTTCACCTCAGTGGATTCGTTGACAAGCAGAATTGCCGCATTTGGGCAAAGAGAATCTACGAGTGATTGTTATAAGGCCGATGCATCCACAAAAAGTTACTGTTTGGTGCGGTTTATGGACTGGCGGCGTAATCGGGCCGCACTTCTTCGAAAATGAGGTCGGCCGAGTAGTTACTGCGAATGGTGTTGACTATGGCGAGATGATAGCGGACTTATTTTGGCAAAAAATTTAGGATATAAACCTGGGCGATATGTGGTTCCAACGGAAGGTTCCACTTGCCACACACGAAACATTGGCTTTTTTGCGAGGGAAATTCAACGGCCGTGTTTTCTCACGATGTTGATGGGCCGACACGATCATGTGATTTGACACCTTTGGGGATCATCAACAATTTAAGAGCTAAAAGATGAGATAATTCGACACTTTAACGACACTGAACCTCAATTATGTCTCAGAGTCATTGAAAATATGGACCATCGCAAAGGGGTATGCCACTGAAGCCGTGATTAGCAGTTGGCCGATTTTTTGTTTTAAACATAATTGTCATAGATTTTTCTGTCGTAATAAAAAAATATTAAGATAATTCTGTGAAAACTTTTTGTTTTATTTACAATTAACATCGTGCCTTTTGGTCGGACCACTCTTTAGAATAATTTATCAAATATACATAATTTATTGCTGGAAAATTTACATTTATTTTAAACAATTATTTAACATTTAAGAAATAATTAGTGTTTCGATTAAATTTATGAAGAAATTAAATTTTTTTTTTTAAAAATTAATTTGTTTAATCGTTTTAATTTTCGGATTATTAAAGTGACTGAATACGCAAGTGACATCATGTAGACATTATAAAATTCTCGTACAATAAAAAAAGAACAAAAAGCTTCTCTAAATAAACAAAAATTGTAAACTCTTAATTTGTAAACTTATTAAGCGTAACAAAGTGTCCGTTAAAAATTATTTTGAAACTATTTTTTACTTGCACCATTTTTATCTGAAATTACCTGTAAACAAAAGGTCCCACCTCTTGTAATTTTGGTTTTTCACCCTGTAAAAAACCATCAGGATTTGTAACATTGTAGATATAGACCTTCGTTAAACGTATCACGCCGGGTCTTTGCCAATAGTGATAACTTAGTGTATCATTCCACAGCCTTAAGTTCTGAAAATATTAAGAAAATAAGTTAAAAGTCTTAAATAAAAGTTATTAAGGCCCTTCTGATTTGGAAATTATCTTAAAAACATTTCCCCAAATAGAAATAGAAATATTGGTGTACGAACTCACCTTTAATATAAAATAATCTAGCCATGGTATTGTGGTTAAAAGTATTCCTAAAATTAATGTAATTATACCAATAATTATCACAGCTAGTCTATCTGTAAAGAAAAAAGAAAATTAATCAATATTTATAACTTAAAAAAAAGGAAGGAAGTATAATCGGGTCAGCGCAACCACATGATATCCTACACCATAAGTCTGGTTTTACATTAAACGATTTTTGTCGTTGCGATTCTTACCTTATAGGCGAGAGGGAAGAGAGGAATTAAAAGGGGTACACAAGCGAGTGTACTCTTCGATTCATTTTGTTCGCACATTCGTACTCTCATTATGCTCTCATTTGACGAAAAATGGGCTCCGTGCAATAACTCCCAGGTGCAATAAGTTCCAAGAAAAAAATGAAATTATCCAAAAATTTTTCATACAAATGTGGGAGTAATTTCATTATGAAATAGCTCCCATCCCTCTCGGTTTTATTTAATTTTTTGCCTGGGAGTTATTTCATAATGAAATAAAATCCAAATGAATTAAGTCCTCGAAAAAATTAACCTGGAAGTTATTTCATTTTATTTTTATTTTTCGGTGTAATTTCATTTGCTGTGGGAGTTATTTCATTTTTTGTGGAAGTTTTTTCATTTTCAATTATTTGCAATTTCTTAAAATTGTTTACAAATTTAAACGGTATTTATAACGGGATATTTCAAACTATTTGAATACAATGACTTAAGTTTATCAAAAAAGAAAATTTTGCTAATTGCAATTGCAGTGTCTTATGGTTACCGGCTATGCAGTGAAGCTTTAGTTAGCGAAGCCGGTGTTTGTTATACCATAGAGGAGAAAATCTTTGCGCCCGGCCGAAGGCCGGCTATGCAGAGAAGCTTTAGTTAGCGAAGCCGGTGTTTGTTATACCATAGACTATAAAATCCTTGCGCCCGGCCAAAGGCCGGCTATGCAGAGAAGCTTTAGTTAGCGAAGCCGGTGTTTGTTATACCATAGAGTATAAAATCCTTGCGACCGGCCGAAGGCCGGCTATGCAGAGAAGCTTAAGTTAGCGAAGCCGGTGTTTGCTTTAGTTAGCGAAGCCGATGTTTGTTATACCATAGAGGAGGTAATCCTTGTACCCGGGTTGCTTAAACTGCAGGCAGTTGCCATTGCAGGAGGTCAGGATATAATAAAATGCCCCATTTGTTGTCAAAATGTCGAGGACTCAATGTTAGTTTTTTGGTAACCTAATATGTAAATATTCAAGTAAAACGAAAGCAAATATAATAAATTTCTTTGGAAGTTGTTTAATTTTTTTTGGGTCTTATTTCATTTCTTTTCGATGGACTGTTTTTGGAAGTTATTTCATTAATGTCTTTAGGAGTTATTTCATAATGAAATAACTCCCAAAAGTTGGGGTTTGTTTCATTTAAGACTTGGAAATTATTTAATTTTTTTTTTTGGGATTTATTTATTTTTTCCAGTTTGGGACTTATTTCATTTATTTTGGGATTTAATTCATTGGGAGTTATTGCACTGGGACTTATGGCACCTGGGAGTTATTGCAAGGAGCCGAAAAATGTATTGAAGTTCGGTTGCACAGAAAAATTTTTAACGACAAAAATCGTACAATGTAAATATCAGACCGACTTCAAAGAAGAAACGACAATAATCGCAACGACAAAAATCGTATAATGTAAATTGGGACTAGCAATTTAACGTTAATCTTATGGTGAATTATACCATGTTTACACGGGCAGCAGTATTCGTATGAACAGCATGTTTGGCAATCTAGTTTCAGAGAGCGAAACTATATTGTCGTATGAACATAGCATAATAGACCTTCTAACCAGGGGTCTAATTCTGGCAGTCGTGATTGAGTACTTTCTCGATTCGAAAGCAATTTTATTTCTAATTCTTTTAGTCGATACTGAACGGATCGAAAATATTTTTTCAGTATTGTGAAACTCAAGTTATTGCTTTACAACACTGAAAAAATCATTCCGATTCGTTCAGTATTGACTGAAATTTAGATATTAAATTGCTTTCGAGTCGAGAAAGTACTCGATCACGACTGCCAGAATCAGGCCCCAGTGTTCGAAAATTAACATTATGCATATGAAGCCCTTATCGCAAAAATAACGTAAGCGTAAAAAATCAGATTTTACAGGAGAGCGCTTTTTTATTTTATATAAAATTTGTCGCTTACAATAAAATTGTTGTGTGACCATGACATTTTTGGAATATCTGCTTTAAGACTCAGTTAGCCCGGAGTAACAGTAATAGTAACCTAATCGTAAAAAAGTAAGGCACATCTATTTCTAACAGATTGAGACGTAACATCTTACTGCTAACTATAACCGTTCTAATTGCTTTACATACAAGAAAATGAAGCAGCTGATTTGCAACGTTACTGTTACTTCCGGCTAACTGAGGCTTTAGTTGAGTTCTGTGGTACTACAATAAATCTTTATTTCTAAGTATTGTTCTTCTCCCCAATTAACGTGCTGTGATTACTTTAATTTTCTTACAAAATTTTAAAATTCCCACATTATAGACAAAAAAAAATGTATAATTATAATTTCAGCAATTGTTTTTTAAATGTATTATTTAAATATAAATTAAAATCTAATTCAAAATATTCTAAGAAATTTGTTTTTTTTTTTTTTTTTTGTAGTTGACATTGATATTGATCACGTAGATTTAAATGATACATGACTTTTTAACCGAACAAATGATGGCAAAGTGTGAAGTTTTGGTGTTTGGTGTAACAACATTAAATCCCGTGTGACAAAATAGACATACATATAACGAAGTACAGGTAAAGTATTTGCAAAATGTTGAATTCCATTTTACGCTTAATTTTGCAGTATTTGTATACATTTTGGGTTCAGTGTAGGATATATACCACGTTGAATTAACCTTTCTGTAGTTTTGAGCTTAAAATTTTAAATCTTAAGAAAATAAGTAAACGTGCTTTATTCGGCTGTGCCGAATCGTTGATACCCTCCACTGCTTAGAATATATCAGGAGTGGGATCTATAAATTATGATCCAATCTTTATTAATAGTGACCTCATAGTTTAAGAACGTGCTGCAGTTTAAAGCATTGTAAAGTCTTTTTCAAAGTACGATTTATATAGTTTATGGTAAATTGTGGACCGAACTTCACGAAATTCGGTAGTGCGATTTCTGGTTTTAGACGTACTAAAGTGTTTCCCAAGAATGCCAAATTATAGACCGATCTTTACGAAATTTAGGAATATGATTTTTAGTCATATAAAACGAGTCTGTGCAAAATTTAATAGCAATCGATGCATTTTGATATGAATTTATGTTAGTTCTTGTTACAGAAATATCAATTATTAGGGTTTAGAACTTGTACTTACAACTCCTTTCAAACTAAACCACTTGTGCTGGAGGAGAACTAGAAATCAGTTGGAACCAAAATTATTGTTTTCTTTTGAGTTGCGCGAAAGTGAAATAGTTAGATCGACTTAGAATTACTCAAGGGCCCAGACAGAATATATAGTCAATGATGGATTTAATGAAAGTTTCACACAGAATGACGGACTTGGTAAAGCTTCTTCTCAACTAGTTGTGGACGGTATAAAATTCGTTAAAAAAATATTTTTAGGGACTTTTGGGAAAAATTAAGTTATTGTGTCGTTAATTTTCAACCGATTTCCAACAAAAATATTACACATTAATAATGGCCGTTAAAGTAAAAAAAAAATATTAGAAAAACTATGAAAATAAGAAATATTTTTGATAACACTGTAGTTGAAAAAACAGATAAGACAGGAGTTTTAACCTGATTCGGACACGCTGAATCCAGTGGTGCTAACCGTTTTTTTTTAGGTTAGCTTATGTTTTCGAGATACACCGTTATTTCGAAAAAGATGGATGTTGCAAAATATATATTCGCGTAACCCAAAAACGGTTTAGTTTATTGAAATTACTAAAAATAAACCGAAATTCCTCAATATAATTACCTTTAAGTAAAGTTAAACTTTTTTCTAATATGAGCAGTCGTTTTAGAAACATAATTTTTGCAAGATTTCGAAATGCTTCTAATTTTTTCCAGACCTATAAAAAGCAAAGTTGCAAACAAAACAAGCCATAACTGATTAAAATCTATTAACAACTTTTGATTTATTTAGAAAAGACGAACAATTTTAATTAATTTAAAAATATCATAAAACGCAATATTTGTATGGGGGCTCCCCTAAGGAGTGCAGACAAAGGGCAAGTATGTTTTAAGAAAAACTAATTGCGGTCGGTCATATATTTTATTCCCCTAGGGGCGACTCCTTGGCAGTTATCGGGCTTTTTCTTTTATATATCAAGTCTGTATGAAAAATTTTGTATGGGAGAATGTTTCCTGATGATCTGGCCTTAGCAACCAGTGAAATGCGCATGGAAACTAGCTTAGTCCCAATTCACACGTTGCAAGTCTTATTGATCAGCTTGCTACTTTATAACGAGAGTGAAGAGAGGAAAATAAATGTTTCTCTCTCACTCTCTCTCGCCTATAAGGTAGCAAGCTGATCAATAAGACTTGCAACGTGGGAATTGGCACTTATCTTCCAACAATAAATTGGGAATTAGGCACGACAAACAAAATCTTATTAAAATTAATTACTTTGATAATAAAAATTTATATTTTCAGAAAAATACTGCACTTTAGTGGTGTTTTCTTTTCTACAAAAAATATGACATTTTATTAAAAAAAAAATGCAATTTGGTGTATTTTTCCTTTTGTTTTATTCTAAAAATTTCACCCTTTTTGGGAGCAAAATTTTTAAGAAACAGACACCAAATTGCATTTTTTTTTAAATAAAATGTCACTTTTTTTTGTAGAAAAGAAAACACAATAACTCTTTTTTAAGGGCAAGCTCATGAGAAAAGAACGCGATACACTTTTAAAACAACACATTTTTTTCTCAGAAAAGAATATAAAGAAATCTAGAAGGTAAAATAAATGCAGAATATTAATCCGAAACAAGTTAGAGTGCTATATTCGGCTGTGCCGAATCTTTGATACCCTCCACCGGCAGTTCGAATGTTTAAGGAGTAATATCTGTATGATGTTATTATTTTTTTGGGATTTATTTATTTTTTCCAGTTTGGGACTTATTTCATTTATTTTGGGATTTAATTCATTGGGAGTTATTGCACTGGGACTTATGGCACCTGGGAGTTATTGCAAGGAGCCGAAAAATGTATTGAAGTTCGGTTGCACAGAAAAATTTTTAACGACAAAAATCGTACAATGTAAATATCAGACCGACTTCAAAGAAGAAACGACAATAATCGCAACGACAAAAATCGTATAATGTAAATTGGGACTAGCAATTTAACGTTAATCTTATGGTGAATTATACCATGTTTACACGGGCAGCAGTATTCGTATGAACAGCATGTTTGGCAATCTAGTTTCAGAGAGCGAAACTATATTGTCGTATGAACATAGCATAATAGACCTTCTAACCAGGGGTCTAATTCTGGCAGTCGTGATTGAGTACTTTCTCGATTCGAAAGCAATTTTATTTCTAATTCTTTTAGTCGATACTGAACGGATCGAAAATATTTTTTCAGTATTGTGAAACTCAAGTTATTGCTTTACAACACTGAAAAAATCATTCCGATTCGTTCAGTATTGACTGAAATTTAGATATTAAATTGCTTTCGAGTCGAGAAAGTACTCGATCACGACTGCCAGAATCAGGCCCCAGTGTTCGAAAATTAACATTATGCATATGAAGCCCTTATCGCAAAAATAACGTAAGCGTAAAAAATCAGATTTTACAGGAGAGCGCTTTTTTATTTTATATAAAATTTGTCGCTTACAATAAAATTGTTGTGTGACCATGACATTTTTGGAATATCTGCTTTAAGACTCAGTTAGCCCGGAGTAACAGTAATAGTAACCTAATCGTAAAAAAGTAAGGCACATCTATTTCTAACAGATTGAGACGTAACATCTTACTGCTAACTATAACCGTTCTAATTGCTTTACATACAAGAAAATGAAGCAGCTGATTTGCAACGTTACTGTTACTTCCGGCTAACTGAGGCTTTAGTTGAGTTCTGTGGTACTACAATAAATCTTTATTTCTAAGTATTGTTCTTCTCCCCAATTAACGTGCTGTGATTACTTTAATTTTCTTACAAAATTTTAAAATTCCCACATTATAGACAAAAAAAAATGTATAATTATAATTTCAGCAATTGTTTTTTAAATGTATTATTTAAATATAAATTAAAATCTAATTCAAAATATTCTAAGAAATTTGTTTTTTTTTTTTTTTTTTTGTAGTTGACATTGATATTGATCACGTAGATTTAAATGATACATGACTTTTTAACCGAACAAATGATGGCAAAGTGTGAAGTTTTGGTGTTTGGTGTAACAACATTAAATCCCGTGTGACAAAATAGACATACATATAACGAAGTACAGGTAAAGTATTTGCAAAATGTTGAATTCCATTTTACGCTTAATTTTGCAGTATTTGTATACATTTTGGGTTCAGTGTAGGATATATACCACGTTGAATTAACCTTTCTGTAGTTTTGAGCTTAAAATTTTAAATCTTAAGAAAATAAGTAAACGTGCTTTATTCGGCTGTGCCGAATCGTTGATACCCTCCACTGCTTAGAATATATCAGGAGTGGGATCTATAAATTATGATCCAATCTTTATTAATAGTGACCTCATAGTTTAAGAACGTGCTGCAGTTTAAAGCATTGTAAAGTCTTTTTCAAAGTACGATTTATATAGTTTATGGTAAATTGTGGACCGAACTTCACGAAATTCGGTAGTGCGATTTCTGGTTTTAGACGTACTAAAGTGTTTCCCAAGAATGCCAAATTATAGACCGATCTTTACGAAATTTAGGAATATGATTTTTAGTCATATAAAACGAGTCTGTGCAAAATTTAATAGCAATCGATGCATTTTGATATGAATTTATGTTAGTTCTTGTTACAGAAATATCAATTATTAGGGTTTAAAACTTGTACTTACAACTCCTTTCAAACTAAACCACTTGTGCTGGAGGAGAACTAGAAATCAGTTGGAACCAAAATTATTGTTTTCTTTTGAGTTGCGCGAAAGTGAAATAGTTAGATCGACTTAGAATTACTCAAGGGCCCAGACAGAATATATAGTCAATGATGGATTTAATGAAAGTTTCACACAGAATGACGGACTTGGTAAAGCTTCTTCTCAACTAGTTGTGGACGGTATAAAATTCGTTAAAAAAATATTTTTAGGGACTTTTGGGAAAAATTAAGTTATTGTGTCGTTAATTTTCAACCGATTTCCAACAAAAATATTACACATTAATAATGGCCGTTAAAGTAGAAAAAAAATATTAGAAAAACTATGAAAATAAGAAATATTTTTGATAACACTGTAGTTGAAAAAACAGATAAGACAGGAGTTTTAACCTGATTCGGACACGCTGAATCCAGTGGTGCTAACCGTTTTTTTTTAGGTTAGCTTATGTTTTCGAGATACACCGTTATTTCGAAAAAGATGGATGTTGCAAAATATATATTCGCGTAACCCAAAAACGGTTTAGTTTATTGAAATTACTAAAAATAAACCGAAATTCCTCAATATAATTACCTTTAAGTAAAGTTAAACTTTTTTCTAATATGAGCAGTCGTTTTAGAAACATAATTTTTGCAAGATTTCGAAATGCTTCTAATTTTTTCCAGACCTATAAAAAGCAAAGTTGCAAACAAAACAAGCCATAACTGATTAAAATCTATTAACAACTTTTGATTTATTTAGAAAAGACGAACAATTTTAATTAATTTAAAAATATCATAAAACGCAATATTTGTATGGGGGCTCCCCTAAGGAGTGCAGACAAAGGGCAAGTATGTTTTAAGAAAAACTAATTGCGGTCGGTCATATATTTTATTCCCCTAGGGGCGACTCCTTGGCAGTTATCGGGCTTTTTCTTTTATATATCAAGTCTGTATGAAAAATTTTGTATGGGAGAATGTTTCCTGATGATCTGGCCTTAGCAACCAGTGAAATGCGCATGGAAACTAGCTTAGTCCCAATTCACACGTTGCAAGTCTTATTGATCAGCTTGCTACTTTATAACGAGAGTGAAGAGAGGAAAATAAATGTTTCTCTCTCACTCTCTCTCGCCTATAAGGTAGCAAGCTGATCAATAAGACTTGCAACGTGGGAATTGGCACTTATCTTCCAACAATAAATTGGGAATTAGGCACGACAAACAAAATCTTATTAAAATTAATTACTTTGATAATAAAAATTTATATTTTCAGAAAAATACTGCACTTTAGTGGTGTTTTCTTTTCTACAAAAAATATGACATTTTATTAAAAAAAAAATGCAATTTGGTGTATTTTTCCTTTTGTTTTATTCTAAAAATTTCACCCTTTTTGGGAGCAAAATTTTTAAGAAACAGACACCAAATTGCATTTTTTTTTAAATAAAATGTCACTTTTTTTTGTAGAAAAGAAAACACAATAACTCTTTTTTAAGGGCAAGCTCATGAGAAAAGAACGCGATACACTTTTAAAACAACACATTTTTTTCTCAGAAAAGAATATAAAGAAATCTAGAAGGTAAAATAAATGCAGAATATTAATCCGAAACAAGTTAGAGTGCTATATTCGGCTGTGCCGAATCTTTGATACCCTCCACCGGCAGTTCGAATGTTTAAGGAGTAATATCTGTATGATGTTATTATTTTTTTGGGATTTATTTATTTTTTCCAGTTTGGGACTTATTTCATTTATTTTGGGATTTAATTCATTGGGAGTTATTGCACTGGGACTTATGGCACCTGGGAGTTATTGCAAGGAGCCGAAAAATGTATTGAAGTTCGGTTGCACAGAAAAATTTTTAACGACAAAAATCGTACAATGTAAATATCGGACCGACTTCAAAGAAGAAACGACAATAATCGCAACGACAAAAATCGTATAATGTAAATTGGGACTAGCAATTTAACGTTAATCTTATGGTGAATTATACCATGTTTACACGGGCAGCAGTATTCGTATGAACAGCATGTTTGGCAATCTAGTTTCAGAGAGCGAAACTATATTGTCGTATGAACATAGCATAATAGACCTTCTAACCAGGGGTCTAATTCTGGCAGTCGTGATTGAGTACTTTCTCGATTCGAAAGCAATTTTATTTCTAATTCTTTTAGTCGATACTGAACGGATCGAAAATATTTTTTCAGTATTGTGAAACTCAAGTTATTGCTTTACAACACTGAAAAAATCATTCCGATTCGTTCAGTATTGACTGAAATTTAGATATTAAATTGCTTTCGAGTCGAGAAAGTACTCGATCACGACTGCCAGAATCAGGCCCCAGTGTTCGAAAATTAACATTATGCATATGAAGCCCTTATCGCAAAAATAACGTAAGCGTAAAAAATCAGATTTTACAGGAGAGCGCTTTTTTATTTTATATAAAATTTGTCGCTTACAATAAAATTGTTGTGTGACCATGACATTTTTGGAATATCTGCTTTAAGACTCAGTTAGCCCGGAGTAACAGTAATAGTAACCTAATCGTAAAAAAGTAAGGCACATCTATTTCTAACAGATTGAGACGTAACATCTTACTGCTAACTATAACCGTTCTAATTGCTTTACATACAAGAAAATGAAGCAGCTGATTTGCAACGTTACTGTTACTTCCGGCTAACTGAGGCTTTAGTTGAGTTCTGTGGTACTACAATAAATCTTTATTTCTAAGTATTGTTCTTCTCCCCAATTAACGTGCTGTGATTACTTTAATTTTCTTACAAAATTTTAAAATTCCCACATTATAGACAAAAAAAAATGTATAATTATAATTTCAGCAATTGTTTTTTAAATGTATTATTTAAATATAAATTAAAATCTAATTCAAAATATTCTAAGAAATTTGTTTTTTTTTTTTTTTTTGTAGTTGACATTGATATTGATCACGTAGATTTAAATGATACATGACTTTTTAACCGAACAAATGATGGCAAAGTGTGAAGTTTTGGTGTTTGGTGTAACAACATTAAACCCCGTGTGACAAAATAGACATACATATAACGAAGTACAGGTAAAGTATTTGCAAAATGTTGAATTCCATTTTACGCTTAATTTTGCAGTATTTGTATACATTTTGGGTTCAGTGTAGGATATATACCACGTTGAATTAACCTTTCTGTAGTTTTGAGCTTAAAATTTTAAATCTTAAGAAAATAAGTAAACGTGCTTTATTCGGCTGTGCCGAATCGTTGATACCCTCCACTGCTTAGAATATATCAGGAGTGGGATCTATAAATTATGATCCAATCTTTATTAATAGTGACCTCATAGTTTAAGAACGTGCTGCAGTTTAAAGCATTGTAAAGTCTTTTTCAAAGTACGATTTATATAGTTTATGGTAAATTGTGGACCGAACTTCACGAAATTCGGTAGTGCGATTTCTGGTTTTAGACGTACTAAAGTGTTTCCCAAGAATGCCAAATTATAGACCGATCTTTACGAAATTTAGGAATATGATTTTTAGTCATATAAAACGAGTCTGTGCAAAATTTAATAGCAATCGATGCATTTTGATATGAATTTATGTTAGTTCTTGTTACAGAAATATCAATTATTAGGGTTTAGAACTTGTACTTACAACTCCTTTCAAACTAAACCACTTGTGCTGGAGGAGAACTAGAAATCAGTTGGAACCAAAATTATTGTTTTCTTTTGAGTTGCGCGAAAGTGAAATAGTTAGATCGACTTAGAATTACTCAAGGGCCCAGACAGAATATATAGTCAATGATGGATTTAATGAAAGTTTCACACAGAATGACGGACTTGGTAAAGCTTCTTCTCAACTAGTTGTGGACGGTATAAAATTCGTTAAAAAAATATTTTTAGGGACTTTTGGGAAAAATTAAGTTATTGTGTCGTTAATTTTCAACCGATTTCCAACAAAAATATTACACATTAATAATGGCCGTTAAAGTAAAAAAAAAATATTAGAAAAACTATGAAAATAAGAAATATTTTTGATAACACTGTAGTTGAAAAAACAGATAAGACAGGAGTTTTAACCTGATTCGGACACGCTGAATCCAGTGGTACTAACCGTTTTTTTTTAGGTTAGCTTATGTTTTCGAGATACACCGTTATTTCGAAAAAGATGGATGTTGCAAAATATATATTCGCGTAACCCAAAAACGGTTTAGTTTATTGAAATTACTAAAAATAAACCGAAATTCCTCAATATAATTACCTTTAAGTAAAGTTAAACTTTTTTCTAATATGAGCAGTCGTTTTAGAAACATAATTTTTGCAAGATTTCGAAATGCTTCTAATTTTTTCCAGACCTATAAAAAGCAAAGTTGCAAACAAAACAAGCCATAACTGATTAAAATCTATTAACAACTTTTGATTTATTTAGAAAAGACGAACAATTTTAATTAATTTAAAAATATCATAAAACGCAATATTTGTATGGGGGCTCCCCTAAGGAGTGCAGACAAAGGGCAAGTATGTTTTAAGAAAAACTAATTGCGGTCGGTCATATATTTTATTCCCCTAGGGGCGACTCCTTGGCAGTTATCGGGCTTTTTCTTTTATATATCAAGTCTGTATGAAAAATTTTGTATGGGAGAATGTTTCCTGATGATCTGGCCTTAGCAACCAGTGAAATGCGCATGGAAACTAGCTTAGTCCCAATTCACACGTTGCAAGTCTTATTGATCAGCTTGCTACTTTATAACGAGAGTGAAGAGAGGAAAATAAATGTTTCTCTCTCACTCTCTCTCGCCTATAAGGTAGCAAGCTGATCAATAAGACTTGCAACGTGGGAATTGGCACTTATCTTCCAACAATAAATTGGGAATTAGGCACGACAAACAAAATCTTATTAAAATTAATTACTTTGATAATAAAAATTTATATTTTCAGAAAAATACTGCACTTTAGTGGTGTTTTCTTTTCTACAAAAAATATGACATTTTATTAAAAAAAAAATGCAATTTGGTGTATTTTTCCTTTTGTTTTATTCTAAAAATTTCACCCTTTTTGGGAGCAAAATTTTTAAGAAACAGACACCAAATTGCATTTTTTTTTAAATAAAATGTCACTTTTTTTTGTAGAAAAGAAAACACAATAACTCTTTTTTAAGGGCAAGCTCATGAGAAAAGAACGCGATACACTTTTAAAACAACACATTTTTTTCTCAGAAAAGAATATAAAGAAATCTAGAAGGTAAAATAAATGCAGAATATTAATCCGAAACAAGTTAGAGTGCTATATTCGGCTGTGCCGAATCTTTGATACCCTCCACCGGCAGTTCGAATGTTTAAGGAGTAATATCTGTATGATGTTATTATTATCTTAAACTGTGACGATTTGTTTTTAATTATGGTTTTAGGCGACTAAACTGTTTTCCGGTAGTAGGGTTTATATGGGGCTAGGGTAAATTATGAACCGATCTTCACGAAATTTCACAGTATCATTTATAGTCCTCTAAAACTGTGACGAGCCAAAATTTGTTATGATTGCATTATTTTTTACGGTTTTAGGCGTACTAAACTCTTTTCCGGTAGTAGGGTTTATATGGGGCCTAAGGTAAATTATGGACCGATCGTCACCAAATTTCACAGTATCATTTATAGTCCTCTAAAACTGTGACGAGCCAAAATTTGTTATGATTGCATTATTTTTTTACGGTTTTAGGCGTACTAAACTGTTTTCCGGTAGTAGGGTTTATATGGGGCCTAAGGCAAATTATGGACCGATCGTCACCAAATTTCACAGTGTTATTTCTAGTCCTAAAAACTGTGACGTACCAAATTTTGTTACGCTAGCGTTATTTTTTACGGTTTTAGGCGAACTAAACTGTTTTCCGGGAGTAGTGTTTATATGGGGCTTAGGGTAAATTATTGACGGATCTTCACGAAATTTAACAGCGTGATTTCCAGTCAAATAAAACAAATTTTTGCAAAATCTAATCTCACTCCGTGCCTTTTTCCAGCATTTATGTTATTTTTTGTAACAAAATTATCAATTTTTTTAGGTGGTGGTTCCACATTTTGATTCATAGCTCTGGTCCTACTGAACCGATTTTGCTGGATTTCAATCCGAAACTGCTTAGGATAACTACAAGCAATTATGGGGTCTGAGATGAATAATAAAAAAGTTTCACACGGAATGACAAACTTGATATACCCTCTTCACAACTAATTGTGGTGGAGGGTATAAAAAAGAAAACGCTATAAGATTCATATAATAGCTCTTTGAGCCAAATAGTATCTTAATATTAACATCTATGTAGATGAGACTTGCGAAAAGCGAATTTGGACAGGGGATTTATATGGGACTTATGGTAAATTTTGAACCTACTAGTACAAATTTTATTTTCGAAAAAAGTATTTGTATGGGAGTTGTAGTCAAATAAAGATCGATTAAAAAAAAATATGCTTTGATATATTTTCGTTGCAAAAACATAATTTTAAGCCAAAATTAATCTAAATAAAAACAACATAATAAGAAATTAATGTGCATAAATTCTATTTCGTATAGTTTGGGGGCCATCTGAAACTATGGACCACAGAAAGGCTTATTTCTTATGACAATTAAGACATATTGAGCAAATTTCATCCAACTATGTATTACCAAATTTGCGACCTTTTATTTTGCGCACAAAATTATATGGGCAGGCAACCAGCGAGCCAGTTCAGCCAGCCAGACGGACGGACGGACATCATTAGATCGTCTCTGAAAATGATTTTGAGTCGATCGGTATGCTTAAAAGAGCATCTAGGACTAACTTTTTTTAAGTGTTACATTAATCAGCACAAACGCATAATACCCTCTCCGCTAGTGTGGCGTGGGTATAAAATTCGAACGAAAAATTACTTGGTTAACAAAATGCTCGTTAATTTTTTCGGTTTTTTTTTATCAATAACTTTAAATTTTGTGGATGTAACAGAAATTCTAAATATTGCAATTAAAACGTAAAGAAATTTTTACATATTTTCACGGAAACACTGTGTATTATTAACTTAATTGTTAAGAACCTACCGTTTGAACAAAATTTAATTGAATTTTTGTTAAGCGATATGTTTGTAAATAAAACAAGAGATTTTTCACACGATTGACACTCAAATAAATCGGTTTGCAAAATATTTCTAACATATAAAATTTCGTTATCAACACAAAAACGATTTTTAGTTTTATTTTTAAATAAATTTTTCAAAAAGGAACGCATTTTTCTTATTTTTATATTGCAGTAAACTTTTAATACATTTTAACGATAAATAAGATTAATTCGAAAAAATTTTATTGATTTTTTTTTAATTTAAATTTTTTTCTTTCTTTAATTATGATTTTTAGACTTTATTTATTCTGCCTTTTTTTCATTTTCCAAATGCTTTTTTGCCGTTAAATTTTAATAGTCCGCATCCCGTTTTTAACGGTTGTATTCACAACACTTTTAAAGTGCAAACTGTTTCTTGCAGATTTTTGACAAACGCTTTGCTTTAACAAAAGTTCAAAACGTTAAGCAAGACTTTTAAGATCAGCACTTTATTTTAAATTGGAAATATTTTAAAATAATTTTTGCTGTCTTTAGCAAAAATTAGAACAAGAGAAAAGAAAAAAAAAAATTTTTTGCAAAGAATAAACAGTTAAAAACAGAAAAGTTTTATACATTTAAAATTCGAATACATGAACTGAAGTTTAGTTTCTAGTTTATTTAAATATTTTAGGGTCGAAGCCGCGTACGACATTGATGCGTTGTCAAATACACAAAATATCTGGCGCAAACGTTAAATCGTGTTTACGTCGTCCGTCAGCACAGATCCAAGGGACGAGTCACATAGAATTCTTTGTACTTTATGCGTTGATTTTTTCCACTGATCATTAAGTTGAGATACACACAGAAAAAAATATCAATGATAAATTAACATTGCACAATGTTAATTAAAAATCATAGTAAATTTCTGCAAAAGTATGGACATTATTAAAATTAGCATTGTTTCATATTCATTTTAAACGAAAAATGTTAAAATAACATTGTTCAATATTGAATACAGAAAATCCGGTTTTTTTTGTTTTGTATTTTTTTTTTTTATTTTCATAAGCTAATCCACGCGAAGCTCTACGCTTGTCTGCAGGAAAGAAACCAGAGTCTCTGGCGGGAATCGAACCTGCAACCCCGGCGCTGATAGACTAGCTAGCCTACCGGGGCACTCCAAAGAAAAAATAACAAAACTATAAAAAGAAAAACATATTTTTTTTATTTTCATGTTTAAAATTATTTATAAAAAGAACAAAAATTCCCGTATTTTTTTTCTTAAAAATTTTTTAGTTAAATAGTACATCAAATTTTCAAAGTAGAATGATGGCCATATCGGACCATTCTGCTGGTGTCTTTTAATTGTGAGTGCTTCTGTAAACAAAGGGGAAAACAAAAAAGTGTAACATGTAATAGGATAATCTATATATGTATATATAAAAATATGTTGTCCTATGTTCGTGATTTTATAACTCGAGAACCATTCAACCGGTTTTCAAACGAGTACATGCGTTGGAAAGGTCTACTTTCACTGATGGTTTATAAAAAAAACTCCCAATAGATGGCGCTGTTGTCGTGATATTAAAATTTTTTTTATTTAACAAAATTCGCCAGCATTTCATTTTTTTATTTTTATTTAGAAAATCCCGAGCAGCGCCGGGACCAAACAGCTAGTAATCAGGGTTGTCAGGTATTTTTGAGCTCTATCGCCAAACTGGATGTCAGAAATCGCCAAAAATCGCCTATTTTGTTCAGTTTTTGTAAAATTTTTTTTTTTTAAATTAAATTTTGCATACAAAAATCGCTAGTATAATATTTCAGTAAAAAATCGCCAAAAAAAAAAACAAACAAAAAGTCGGCGAAAGTAAATTTTGTGTTGTTTCTGTAATTTTTTTCTAAATAACATAAAATGGAGATCATATATGTATTCAGTTAAAAAACTAAAATTAAGTACACTAGTCTATAAGATCGTACACTTCAGCCTCACCGATTTCATTACTGGAGTTTTGACCTGCATACATACATACATACTACATATTTGAATTAAATAGTGACTGAATATAAAATTCACTTGGGGCCATTTTCACAACTTACTAACGTTAAAAGTAGACTTTAACCGGCCTCATAAAAAGTGTTTAAATATTAAAACTTTACTTTAACCTAAAGTGAGCGATAAAGTAAATTGTTGGTGTTTTCTTTTCTAAAAAATAATGATGCATTATATATATATGTGTTCCTCTAACTCCCATTGGAGCATAGGGCGCTAAAAGCGATATTCACCACGCTTGTAGCAATTTAATTTTCAACATTAAATTTTCTTATAATTCCAATAAGCGTTAACAGCACTGATTTTCAATAATTCATGTCAGCTGTTGTTAAAAATTTTGCGACAAAAAAAAAAATATAATAAAAGTAAAACAAACGAAAAACAAAAAGTTTTTATATCCAACACAATATAACTAAGAATCACAATATAACGCAAATTGTACGAAAAGACAAGAAAAGCCCTAATAAAAAAATACTTGCTTGCTTAAAAAAGTACTTTACGCAGATGCAAAAAAGGGTATTATCTCTCACTCAGTTAAAACTGCGGGTAAGAAATGGAACAAATTTGCCATTTATTGTTGCAACATGTTTAGAAAGGAAAACGACAACTTCTCACATTTTTGCATATATTTTTAGAATAGAACAAAAACGCGCACGAATGGTAGCATATATGGAACATAATTGTCAGAAAAGAAAACACCATAAGTTTCATCTTACCTGGTAGGTAAAACTAAAGTTGTAATAATGGAACACTTTTTATACGGTCGATAAAATTCTACCTTTAGCTATTGGTAAGTTGTGAAAACGGGCCTTAATATGATAACAAAACAAAAATCATATGAAAAAAAGTTGGAAGTTTTTTTTATGTTAGTAATGATAACAAAAAATGACAAGCTGTTTAACAAAATCGCCGAAATAATATAAATGGTAAAAAACGCCAAGTTAATCGGCAGCTATATCAGAAATCGCCATAAAAGTCGCCAGTCGCCAGTCGCCAAATGGAAAATCCCATCGCCAAACACGATTCAAAATCGCCACGTTTGGCGAGAAATCGCCATATCTGACAGCCCTGCTAGGAATTACTAATATTCTCTCTCTGTCTCTGGTTCCACCGGTAAGTGTTTAGAGTTTTTCTTAAATTAACGCACATGTTGTCTCTGAAGCTTCTTCTCACTTTTATTTCAAACTCAAACCAATTCGATTCTACATGAAATTCACGATGTTTCAACTTGCATTCAACGTGATTCGGAGTGTTATTTCAATATGAATGACATTTTGCTCTAACTTTACTGCAATGTTAAATTAACATGAATTATAGTTATTTGAAAAGAAAATAATGTTGTTCACAAGTTATTATAAAATCATGTTAAATTAACATGAAGTAACTATAAAGCAGAATCACTACCGAAAAAATGTTAAATTAACATGAAGTAACTATAAAGCAGAATCACTACCGAAAAATGTAAAATCAACCTTGTTTTCGAGGATTTTACATTGATTTTTTTCTGTGTGTACGGGTTTTCGTATAGACTTTGTCCCATATCATTCGTCTGTCTCCGCAAAGTATCAAAGTTGATCAACTTTTAACGTACGCCAATTTTTAATGTACGCCAGTTTTCTTTTGAACAAAATTCTATGTAAAACGCAGCTTATTGGCAACGCAAAATCGTTTAAAAAGAGCTATTAAATCACTTTTGTTAAATATGTTAACTAAATATGCCAATTGAAATTGTTTTTTACATTTGAATAGGTTCACCTTTAAATATTTTTACAGGTGAAAATCATCAATCGTATCAATAAAATTTTATGTCGGTATAAATGTTGTTGTTTTCGTTAGAACGTCTATTATTTCGTTCTGTTGGCTTTCATATGGTCGGACCTGCCCCGACTTACGTGTTTTCAAACTAACTTTTTCAAATTTAAAAATTCCAAAGCTTTTGTTTTATTAAACTTAACTAATAAAAAAAAAAAAAAAAAAATAATTGTACTACATTAATTTCAGTGACGGTTTTTATTTTCGATATGGCTTATAAACATTTAGGACACGATGATACTTCCTAATGCGTTTGAGTAAAAAATTAGACAGACATTCGAACATGTTGTTAACAAATTATATCTAATTGTTTAGGCTTTTTTTACACAAATGAATGCAAGTATGAAAATTTAACCCATAAATCATTGCAAAGTTTTATATTGAGAAATTGCAAAATTTATTTAACATTAAGTCGATTATTAGTGAATTAGATTATTTTGTAATGAGTGAGAACAAAGAAATTATTTGATCTTTTGAGTAAAGTTTGCCTATCAAATATACATGGAAGGAGATACGCGTTCTTAGAATAAAAGGATTGTTTTTGCTTTTGTTTGGAACGCTTAAAAGCTTTGGAAATACCAATGGAATCAGTATCATTTTCTGGGCAGTTTCACGGTGCTTCCTTTTCATTTAACTGCCGGAATAACTGAACAAAATCATATGAAATTACACAGGCAAATTCTTTTTAAGAAATTTGTGTTCTCTGCTCTGATACTTGTGTTAATAATAGAGTTCCTATTTGGGAAAGTTTTGGAAAAAAATTTTTTTTCTTTTAACTCTCGGAAGTTTTTCTACTAAGAAATTTACTTTAATTTAGGATTTTCTGATATAAAATGGCCTTTAAATAATTTTTATAGATTTGTTAAGAATTTTTCAAATATTCGTTTTTCAATAAATGGTAGCTTTTTAATTTTTTCTATAGAGTTTCCCAAAAAGTTTTAAGCTTCATTTCAATATGATTGGTTTTTTATTTTTACACAAGAGTTCAGCAAGAGTTCAAATGAGCAGTGAACTTGCAAAGTCCGCAATGTAAATAGAACAACAGTTTAAGAAAATCGATCAAAACCTCTAGTCCTGAATTTGGATTTTTGACACATTTAGTCGTTTTGCTCCTGTTCAAACATTTTGCTTAAATTGCTTTTTTCAACAGCGATAAATAACTGTTAATAAAATAATGTCACTTAACCTTAATTTGAAGACGAGGAATTTATAGAAAAATCCCGAAATTTCCCTTTTTATATGTGAACCCTATACGATATGGCCTTATCTTCCTTGCGGAAGATAAGCACTAATCCTGTGAACAGTATTTAATAATAAAATGGCGCGAATTGTAGTGAAGCTACACCAGAGGAAAGGAAATTGACACAAAACTAGTCATAGGAGTGAATTCTATGCAGGCTGATGCTATCTGTTTATATTTCTTTTTATGAAAGAGATCTATCATATTAACATGGTTTACTCGGGACAATATCTTCGACTGACATAATTTTAACCGAAATGGAATGTATCTTTTTTATTTACTTCAGTGAACTGTTGTAAAGTGTCAAAAAATAACAATTAACCCCCTCATAGGACAGCGCCAGTTTAAAGTGACAAGTCCCCTTCATAGAAAGTGGTAGAACTAGAACCAGCCCCTATTACTTTGGAACTGTCACCTGACAAGTTTGGTGCTAGTTCCCTCTCCCCTACACACAGAAAAAAATCAATGTAAATTCGTTCAAAACATGGTTGATTTTACATTTTTCAGTAGTGATTTTGCTTCATTGTTGTTTCATGTTAATTTAACATGATTTAACAATAACTTGCAAACAACATTTTTTTCTTTTAAAATAACTTTAATTCATGTTTATTTAACATTGCAGTAAAGTAAGAGTAAAATGTCCTTTATATTGAAATAACAATCTGAATCACGTTGAATAAAAGTTATTTCAAGTTGAAACAACGTGAATTTCATGTAGAATCAAATTGGTTGGAGTGTGATATAACAGTGTGAAGACAACATATGGCTATTTCCAAAAAAACGTCAACCACAAAAAATGGAAAAAAAAATTTTCTTTTCAAGATATATTTAGAGAATTGCTTTTATTTTTTTAATTTATGCGTTTAAATTAATTGATTCGAAAAAAAAGATAAATGGTAAACGAAGTACTTCAACTTTAAGCACATACTTGTGTATATTAGAAAATATGCATTTGGAACAACAATACTCTAATCTAAGGCATATTTATGATATGAAAAACATTTTTTATTAAGTTTCTTATATAAAGGATTATAAATAGCAACATAAAAAAATTTTAAATCATGGTGGAAAAATTGTCCCGTTTACAATTTCTTTAACAATTTATTTAAAAAAATGTAATTCATATTTTATTTTGAAATCGAAACCATTCATAAATCACTGTTTAAACGGTTACCCCTTAAAACCCACTTCCGTTTTTTGGCCCGTTTACAATCATTTGCGAAAATTAAAGAGCTAATTGAGAGTTAAAAGAATCATTAATTTAAAAAATTAAAATCAGGTTGTTTTTTACAGTTTTGGCAATATAAACGTGTGCGAATGTCCCGTTTACAATCTTGGAAGTGCCCATATGCATTTATTTAAGAATAATTTGCAACACTTACCCCTGTAACACATGTTTCACTTATTTTGTATCTCCTTTGTTAACAGAAGCATCAGCAGAATGGCCCGATATGGGTTTCGTCATCATTCTACTTTAAAAACTTGATGTACTATTTAACTAAATAATTTAATTAAAAGAATACGGGAATTGTCTTCCTTTTATAACATATTTTAAATATCAAAATAAGAAAATGCACATACTTAAGTATGTATGCATGTTAATTTAACAAGATAAACTTTTGATTTTAATATAAAACAGGTTTTTATGGATTCACTATTGAGCAATTTTATTTTAACAGTGAATAATATCAAATAAACGTGATTTAAGGTTATTTTAATATTTTTCATTTAAAATTTATATGAAATAATGATAAATTTAAATAAAGGGCATACTTTTGCAGAACTTTACCATGATTCGCAATCAACATTTCGCCATGTTATTTAAAAAAAATTTTTTTTTGCTGTGTGTAGGGTTATTACTACCTCTGAGTGTGAAAGCAATCAGCAGAACCAGATAGCAATTTTGGGGAACAGTCCTGCAATATTCTACACTGGCCCTTTGCTAAGGAGCTGTGTAGCTAGGGATGATCCTTCCTCAGGCCGAACTCTCGCACAAGTGGTAAAAAGTCAGCACTCGAGTGGGATTTTCAGGATCTTCCTTCCTGCGACTTTGATTAGTAAGCCACAACTAATCGAGAACTTCGAAAGTATATTTTAAGCGGAAAAGCGAAACTCCCGCAAAGACAATATTTCTCAAAGACAGAAAATAGTTCCCGCAAGAAGCATGAAGGCATCAACCAATGATCAGTCCGGTGCCAACTCAACGGTGGCAACTGACTTCCGTGGTAACATATAGGGTCTCTGGTCAGCCGCGATGACAAGAGATCGAAAAGACCTTTGAATGGTTTTAATTTGATTTTTTGGCCGAATCGCAGTTATTTCCTTTACCTCATTTCAGCGAAGGATGTAACACCCAAAGGTTAAATTTCATTAAGTTGATCCGTTCAAACCCCCGGGAGTTTGGTGGAGTATGTGGGAACTTCTCCGAAGGAACAACTTAAATGTGTTCGCATAAGGGGAATGTCTAAAGTCTTTCTTTTAGAACGCTGCATAAATCAGAAAACGTTATTAGCCGAATGGCTGTGTCCGTTTAAGGAGGGTGGCCGTTCCAGGAGATAAGACTGTATTTATAATATTTTCTTTCTAGATATTTCGATGGTTTTCTTCCGCAACCTCGTAGTTCAAAAACAACTACTTTTCAAAAGAGACAAAATACTCTTTTTTTTTACCAAATATTTGAAACTTTTTGCTATATATTCTTTTATAATCCAAGAATTATGAAAAATTCCGATATTCTACCAAACAAAAAAAAATTTCAAAATTGTAAGGCGGTTTTAATTGTTTACTTTTCCAGTTAAAACAAAAAATCAGAAAAAATTGAGTTACGTGGTTGCGGAAGAAAACCATCGATTTGTAAAAATTCATAAAAGTAGGCCAAATCGATCTATTTTTTTACCTGGCCCCCATACAAGTATATTGCCGAGTTTCGGATTTTGGTACTTATTTTTAATACAATCTATGGTGAGAGGTATAAACGATTCGTTACAGCTGAATAAAGCACTGACTCTTGTCTAAATACTTATCTGATCTATGGCATTTGTTAATAATATGTGTGACTTAAAATAAATAAGTATATTTCAATATAAATGTCTTTATGTCTGACGTATTACGTCTAAACGGTTGCAACATGCTAACTTGCAACATTTTTTAAACATTTAATAATTTCATTATTAATTTGTACTTTAAGCTGCTGCGACATAAATGTCATTTCAGCCAACAACTTAAATCAGCCAACCAACCAGTCAATCATCAGCCACTGAAATTGTCTGACAAGAGACCGACTCATGGTTACATCTAGAGGTATTCATGATTTCTTGTAAGACAGTAAAGCTCTTTGTTTTTTCAACATGCGATAACAACATACAAAAGCAGCGACTGAGACGTAGACGCTGATTTTGAAAACATAAAATTGGCTGGTGTTTGCTGTTTTAGATGGCTGAGTAAAAAAATATAAATATGTATACATACATACATAGTAAATTGTTTCCCTTGGCCTTGAAAATGGGTGTCAACAACGTTTTGCGGTTATTTAGGACGAATGTTTATTTATTCATTTTTGACATACAAACTATGTATATGTATGTACATATGGGTTTGTTTATTTACTTTACGAGCAAAAACGCTTTGCCAGCAAAAACTAGCAAGTTGGGCACATCGGCAGTATCCACTTACTTCTTACAATTATTCAAAATAAACAATAATTTTTTGTTATTGAACAGACCTTATGTATAACAACTTTCTCTGTAAATGGGTTGGTTCTCAATAAAAACTATTTACAATTGCATCTGAAATATGAAACTTAATAACCTCTAATATTTTTTTTTTGGTTTCAAGGGCAATTTTGAAATAAATTTTATAATTGACTCCGTCCTGGATAATGATTTAAGTAAATAAACTAAATAATAAAGCCTTTGAGCTTAACAAACGATAAACAAGGACTTCAATAATCAAACGATTTTCTTCCACTTAAACAAAAAAAAAAAAAAAAAAATCAATGTATTTTCATTTCATCACGGAGGGAATTTTCTTAAAAAAAATTGTGGTCTTGCATTGGTAATGATGGAATATTACGGCGGACTCTGGTCCGTTCGATACAGGTCCCCCATAACTGTTAAGTCAAATTTCAGCAGTTTAAATAAATAAAACCATTTCGATCAAATCAAATACTTATTGATCTATTAACGTCACGAATATTCGCCGTACTTGGCGTTGATTTGGTTGGTTTACCTGGCTTTACATAGCATCTCTTGCGCTATTATATGTCGCTATAGATCCATTTTTCATTGCTGGTAAAGACCTGATGTAAAAATTGGCGGCATGAACTAACCTCCTTAAATATTTAGAACCCCCCAAAAATATAATGAAATAATTCCCCAAAGTGTAGACCCTTATTTCATTTGCTATAAAGCCCCAATTTTGAAAATTATATAAACCCCAACAATGAAAAAATTTAGGCCCTATTAGCTTTTAAAATATCAAAAACTTAATGGTGTTTTCTTTTCTACAAAAAAATGTGACATTTTATTTAAAAAAAAAAAATGCAATTTGTTGTCTGTTTCTTAAAAATGTTGCTCCCGAAAAGGGTTAGTTTTTAAGAATAAAACAAGCCACCCTTTTCGGGAGCAAAATTTTTAAGAAACAGACAACAAATTGCATTTTTTTGAAATAAAATGTCACATTTTTTGTAGAAAAGAAAACACAATTAGAAATGAAATAACGCCACAAACAGAAATAAAATAATTCCCTAATTTTTGGGGCGTATTTCATATAAAATAAGACCCCAATTTCTGCAAGGAAATCAGAGCCCTATATAAATTATACAACTAATTATAAAGTTTTTCTTTAAAAAATCGGGCGATTTATATCATGGTTGGGACTTCGGCCGGGCGCAGGGATTTCCTCCTCTTTTTTTTCCAAACACCAGCTTCGCTAACTAAAGCTTTTGTGCATTATACCATAGAGGGGAAAACCCTTGGTCCCGGCCGAAGGCCGGTTATGCAGGGAAACTCTATTTAGCGAAGCCGATGTTTTGTATACTTAAGTGGAGCAAATCCTTGCGCCCAAAAACGTTTTCATTATAAATAAAACTTATTGGGGCTGTATTGCAAAATTATTTTTTGGGGAATAATTTCATATGAATTATTCCCCCAATTAAAAAAATGAAATAATACACCACACAAAAGGAAAAAAAACCCAAAAATCGTTGTTGTTGTTCTCTGTACAAACTTTTGGGGGGGTTATTTTATTATTTTTTTGGGGTGTATTTTCATGCCGCCGTAAAAATTACTTTATTTTATATGTCGTTCAGGTAGCATTTCGGACATGCAATATCACCCGTCAACGTCTCTCGGCTTCAACAGGTGCGCTACCTAATTTTCTTGCGTCCCGACAAATTCTGCAGCCTGTGCACATTTTGAAATTACTGTTTGAGCATGGTGTATTAGCTAAAAGTTGCCTCGGTATAACAACAAAAGCATTTTATGTATTTTATTCATATAAAGTTTGACAATCATAGAATAACATAGTAACCCAGCGGATGCTTTCTAGAAGGCCTCTGTACCCCTTCTTTTGGATGTACAAGACCTGCTCGCTCCATTCCGTACTCATATCTTTTTTACACACGTTGTCATTGTGAAGTAGGCCTTCCGCTCTCGCTTTTTAGCAGGTACATAGGAATGGTAAAGGGATCAAAAAAAAAGTATTTTGTTTTTGCTTTGCTTGTACAATACAAAAATGTTGCTCCATCTCTACTCCCTTCTCATAGAAGCTTTTTATACGAAAGAGCCAAGGCCTTTTATGAGGCATTAAGCAGGTCTTTATAAAGGCCTGAAGTAAGAAAGTCTTCTGAGTTTTCTCGATGGGTAACAGCTGGCTTATCAAGATCAACTTCTTATAGTTTCACTATGTGGTGGGTATCTCCAAATGATTTTGCAAATTCTTTTTGAGTTTAACAATAATGTTCATGAGTAATGCCTACAATTTATCATTTTCGATGTTTTGGCTGACCAGGACAGTCTGCCGAGTCAAAATCACCAATTCGGAAGCGCACAACATATCTTTTATCTATCTCTCGTAGGAGCAATCATTTAGACATGTTCGTCTGTCTGTCCGTCAAACTACTCGGAATTTTTTCATCATTTTTGGAATATATAATCTTTATTTCGTATGAAAATAAAATCAATTTTTTTTTATCCTTCAAGGATTTTTAGCACACGCATAATTGATGCATCTCATTAAAATTTTTTGCAAAATCTCATTTTTATTGCAGCATTAAAATTTATAATTTTTTTTTTTTTTTTTTGTTGAAAGATGCCCACTTCCATATTTGTTTACGATTTGCAGTTTTGTAATTGAAAACACAACTCACTTCTGCGACTAACTTTAACAAATATTAAATGTGAAGCAAGAATTTCAAAATAATTCAAGTAAAGTTAAAGCGAACAGCGGAATAATGTGCGAAACAAACACAAAGAACAATCAGCGCAATCGATGCATGCCGGTCTATTTGACATTGGTCGAATAGAAACGAAAATATTGAGCCCGAAACCCACCCGCACAATTGATGCATCACGGTCTGCAAGGGATATTCCGGGTGCTTGAGTAATTCTAAGTCGATTTAGCCATGTCCGTCTGTCTTGCCGGCTGTTTGAATTACGCTCACTTTCACACGAATCAAAAGGACAGAACACTATTGTTGCCAAATTGTTTCGTGTTCTCCTTAGCAGTTTGGGATTGAAATCCAGCAAAATCGGATCAGTAGGAAAATAGTAATGAATCAAAACCATCATATTTCTTTAGAATTATGCATAAGATCGTGCATATAGTACTAGAAATCATACCAATTATTCGTAAAAATCAGTTCATAATTTACCATAGGCCCCATACAAAGCCCACTCTCGGAAAACACTCCGCGTAAAACCGTAACGAGTAATCCCAATATGCAATTTTCCTGGAAATCCAGTGCAAACCAATTGGTATTCAAGTTCGAATTTCAAGTTTCAAGGGTTGGGATATACATACTTTTATTACACTTTATTTCAACAGCATTCTCCAATAAAATGGGAAAATATAAAATAAAATATTTTGAAACTTGAATAGTTTTTAAAAATAAGTTTGAACTAAAGTTTATTTCCAGTTAAATTTTTAACACTTGAATTTTTTTTGAGTGCTTATTGGGATGCTATTTTAATAAAAAAAAAAAAAAAAAATCAGTCATAGAAATCACACTGTCAACTTTTGTGAAAATGTGTCCATAATTTGCCACATATCCCATATAAAGTCCACTCCGGGAATGTAGGAAAAACTTTTCGCAAATGATACTTGCAACAACTTGGCGTTTTTTACTCTTACATCTTTGCTTTAACCCAAAGTGAGCGATATGTTTAAGGGAAGTTTATTCTACCGGGTATGTTAAAGTAAAGTTAAAATAATAAAAAACTTTTTATGCGACCAAAAAAGTCCTACGCATATTTTAAATAAAAGCCCTAAGTGGTAATAAATGACAAATTTTTGCCCTCTAAAATGCCACATAAGTTAGCAAAGACACCAACCCTGCTTAAAAGATACGCTATATTTTTGTAACTTAACGTCAGCAGGCAAATAAGCTTGTATTTTAGGCCCACGTTGTTCTTTGTTTTGTTAATAAATGCTTGCTGGCGTTACGTTGCAAAGAGTAGAAAATGTCCGTTGAAAATGTCCGTATCAATTCAGTATTAAAACGTTTAAATAAGTTGTAGATAATAAAAAACCGTAAACGTAACAAATGTTTTAATATCTTTTACATTTTAACGCACATTTGTTATTTTTTTTTATACTAAAAATTGTAAACATTTCAACTAGATTTTAATTCACGTGTTTCAATTAACACAATAAAGTTTTTTTTCTTTAAAAATACTTAAAAAAAAGAAAAAAATACTAATAAATTAAATTTAAACAGGTCCATTTTATAGTCAACTAGCTTAACCCGGTGCGCTTCGCTACACTGCTTTAACCACTTCTTCAGTTGAGAGACATTTAATATATGCATACTATGGGAGGTATTTCCTCCCTGTGCCTACCCGCTTTATTTTTGTTTTCAAAAGTGTGGTATACCATAAGAGTGACTTCTACAAAGTTTGAACATTCTCCCTATAACAGTTCTTAAGATATGCGATATTAAACATTGACATCCTATGGGGCGTAACACTTCCCCCGCTGCTATTTTATTTTAATTTTGGGGCTCAGAAGATCCTACTACCAAAAGTTCAACAAAACGCGTGCAGCGGCTCTTATTAATATTTCTATCTATGAGGGGTACTGCTCCTCCTCTGTCTACTCCGCCCATTTCTATATTGAAATTTATAGTTTACCATAATACTAGCTTTAACCACGCTTGAAGACTCTTCCTTTAATAGTTCTTCAGCTGAGCGATATTTAATATCTGCATCCTATGGGAGGTATTTCCCCCCCCCTGCGCTTTTACCCGCTTTATTTTTATTTTCAATAGTGTAGTATACCATTAGAGTGACTTCTACTAAGTTTAAACATTCTCACTATAACAGTTCTTTAATCATGCGATATTAAACATTGGCGTCCTATGGGGGAACCACTTCCCCCGTTGCTATTTTATTTCAATTTTGAGGTTCAGAAGATCCTACTACCAAAAGTTCACAAAATGCGTGCAGCGGCTCTAAAGATATGCGATATTTAATATTGGCATCCAATGGAGGGTACCAATTCCCCTGCCCCTATAATGGGTAGCCTATTTTATTTTAAGGGCTCACATGATGTTACTGTCAAAATTTCAGGAAAATCGGTTCAGTAGTTTAGGAGTCTATCAGCCATGTCACAGAGTACAAATCCGTTCGGAATGATTCCGTTCGGAATCGAAGAAAACCTATTTGTTTATTGATAGAAAGTGTATTTTGATAGTATTTTGGCTTTTCAGATACAGAAAACTCCTATTCGGTTCATTAAAACTCAAATGGTTTCATTCCGAAAAATATTTTCGTCAATTTCTGAAGTACCAAAACACAGAATGAATTCCGTTTCCGAACGGAATTGTACTCTGTGACATGGCTGTATAAGCCAACAAACAAACATACAAACATTTTTAATTTTTATATATATAGATAGATTATAGATTATATGTCATTATTCTAAGTGTTAAGTGGTTGTAATGTTTATGTTTATTAGACTATTAATCTGTATTTGGTTTGATATACATAATTAAAAAAGCAAAAACATTGACATTTCTCACTGTCATTCTAATGACATTGATATTTTGGTACTTTATGGCTTAAAAGCTAAAATTAAGTGGAAGTAAAGCTTTCAACATTTGGTTAAAACGATAGAAAAAAACCAGCGATAAGCAGTTATAAGAAAAGAAGTAGATCAAAAATATTGCTTGAACATTAATATTTTTCTGACGATAAAGATGCCAAAAGATAGTTTGATTTTAAAGATTGGCCCTATATTGAGTCCCGGATAGGTAAGTAACAGAGGAAACATCATGTCAGATGAATATGCAAACAAATGTGGACGGGCATTGACACAATATCACAAGAGAATTTATTATTATTAATTCAACATTTGGTTAAAACGATAGAAAAAAACCAGCGATAAGCAGTTATAAGAAAAGAAGTAGATCAAAAATATTGCTTGAACATTAATATTTTTCTGACGATAAAGATGCCAAAAGATAGTTTGATTTTAAAGATTGGCCCTATATTGAGTCCCGGATAGGTAAGTAACAGAGGAAACATCATGTCAGATGAATATGCAAACAAATGTGGACGGGCATTGACACAATATCACAAGATAATTTATTATTATTTGTTGTAGTTGTATTGCAGAACAACAATTAGCAAATGTTTAGCTGCGTTAAGTCCTCAAAGGGTTATTAAAATAAAACTAAAAGCTATTTTAATTAACATTTCATTAAGCTGGAAACTCCCTGAATTTATTTACTTAAACGAAACTAATTAATTACAAATTTATTTCATTTATACACGAATTCTTTTTGCGGATTTTCCACAAAAACTCATTAACACTGTTGAATGATAATAATAAATTTAAAGAAGATCATCATGACGTTGTTTACAGTTTTTTATAGGTCCATTAACTGATCTGCATGAAAATATAAAAAAAAACTTTATGTCAAAGTCGATAGCCTTGCAGTATTTATGCGGACAATTGTAGTTGGGAATTACATTTTAAACTTTTCCTTTCGATTTTACATGAAGAAAAAAGGATTTGTAAGTATTTCTTAGATAAAATCGATAAACTGCAAACAAACAAACCAGTTTTATGAATTTTTTTAATAATTTCATTTCATTAATGGAATTGTACCATTTATTATGTCTGCTGATGAATAAAAATTTGCATTATTATTGCACAGCAGCGACGACATGCGATGACGTTAAATTATTATTCACGACATTTTATTCTTAAGTAACAATTATAATAAAAATTTTAATGCAATTGTTCAGTTATTTAAATACAGTTATTTAAATGAATAATAAATTTAAACCTCAAAATTCTTTATTTCTTGGTGTTACAAATAAAAAAAAAAAATGAGGAAGTACTTAATTTGATAAAACTATGAATGTTTAATTGTTTTCTTTAAAAATTAAACAATGAAAGTCCTTCTACGCTTCAAAGAATAACAAAGAATTTTAATGAATGAATATTTCTTTTCTATAAGCAAATTAAAAACGCAGTTATGCACGGATCAAATGACACTCTACCCAAATTGAGAGCAAAGCTGTAATTGCAGTAGCATTAAGAGTTAAATTAACTTTGTTTAACGTTTATTAAGTGGCTCCATAAATAACTGAGTTATTTCGGCTGTGCCGAATCTTTGATACCCTCCACCTACAGTTAGAATAGTTTCAGAGGGGTCTTTTTATGGGACCTATGGTAAATTATGGGCCGATCTTCACGAAACTTGGACAAGTAATATATTGTTCTATAAAACTATAACTGACCAAATTTTATTATAAAAGAACACAGATTAAGAGCGTTACGGTTTGACGCGTACTAAAGTTTTTTCCGACAGTAGGCTTCATATGGTGCCAAAGGTAAGTTATGGACCGATTTGCACGAATATTGACAGTGTAATTTCTTGTCATAGAAAACTGTAACTGTAATTTGTTATGGCTGCTTACACTGAAAGAAAAATGCTTCATATATTTAATGAATCATTTTCATAACAAAATTTTCCTTGGGTAAATGAAAATTTTCATTGTCTAAATGGAATTTCATAGCTATAATGAAATATTTTCGTTAAAATCGCTTCATTGGATTTCGTAATTACGTTAAAAATTTTCATTGGATATATGAAAACTTAAGTTTGTCGAAGTTAAACAAAAAATTTTAATTGGGAACATAAAAAAATAATATTCAAACATAACTATATTCATAAATTAATACAAAATTATAGTTTCAAAAGATTTTGTTATTCGTGCTTAATTCCCAGTTTTTATTATTGATAAAAACACTTGAAATTTATTGTTGATGGGACAAAATCAAAATCTTTTGAAATTAAAATTTTGTATTCCCAAAAATTGAAATTACTTTTTGATAATAAACAGGCAGTGCACGGCCTAAAAAACACTTAATTGACAACATCTTTTGTAAGTTGTTGTTTTTTTCATTTTGTTTTTCTTAACCTACTTACAACTACAATTAATGTTGAGAGAATTTCAACTAATTGTAGTGGGGAAATGTAAGATGAGATGAACCCACTGTTGTTTATTGTTGATGTGTTTTGTTTAAACTTTGATATTGTTACAAGTAGAACTGTTGCTATAATTCTTATACGTTTAACAGTTTTATTTGGTTTAATATCTTTAGTTTGTCTAAAGCCTTTATGGATGAAGTTTCCTGATGATCTGGCCTAAGCAACCAGTGAAATGCATAGGAATAGCTTATCCCATCAACAATTAATTTCAAGTGTTTTTATCAAGAATAAAAACTGGGAATTAAGCACGAATAACAAAATCTTTTGAAATTAAAATTTTGTATTCCCAAAAATTGAAATTACTTTTTGATAATAAACAGGCAGTGCACGGCCTAAAAAACACTTAATTGACAACATCTTTTGTAAGTTGTTGTTTTTTTCATTTTGTTTTTCTTAACCTACTTACAACTACAATTAATGTTGAGAGAATTTCAACTAATTGTAGTGGGGAAATGTAAGATGAGATGAACCCACTGTTGTTTATTGTTGATGTGTTTTGTTTAAACTTTGATATTGTTACAAGTAGAACTGTTGCTATAATTCTTATACGTTTAACAGTTTTATTTGGTTTAATATCTTTAGTTTGTCTAAAACCTTTATGGATGAAGTTTCCTGATGATCTGGCCTAAGCAACCAGTGAAATGCATAGGAATAGCTTATCCCATCAACAATAAATTTCAAGTGTTTTTATCAATAATAAAAACTGGGAATTAAGCACGAATAACAAAATCTTTTGAAATTAAAATTTTGTATTCCCAAAAATTGAAATTACTTTTTGAATTATAGTTTCCTTAAAAAAATGTTTAAGTGTTAATTAAAAAATGTAAGATTTAATAATTTCATACATCTAATGTTACATGTTTGCCATTAAATTTATGAAATCAAAAAATTTTTTTATAAAAGCAACATGTGTCAATAATTGGCTTCATAAATTATGACAATAAAAATGTCATTATAGTAATGAAACAAAAACTTTCAATCCACTTTCAATCAACGTTGTTATTGTTATTATGGACAATTAAATCTCATATTTACGCTCTTAATTGAGTAAAAAACATAGTTTTTTTTATCTAAAAACTACACTGCCCCGGTAGACTAGCTGGTAGTGGGCTAGTCTATCAGCACCGAGGTTACGCGATCGATTCCCGCCAGAGACAGAAAAAAATAAAAAATTAAATAAAGTAAAAAAAAATAAGAAAAAAAAAAATAAAAAATAAAAAAATAATTAAAAAAAAAAAAAATAATTTAAAAAAAATTAAAAAAATAATTTTTACTTTATTGAAAGTATTCATCCAATGAATAATATTCATAGATCTAATGTAATGCTTCATTAAATCCTTTTAATGAAACAGGTTTCATTGATCCAACGAAGCTCTGCATAGGTTCCTTTTTAATGCAATTTTTCATGGGATTTATGTCAAAATTCATTGGTATTGCGAAGAAAATTCTTTCAGTGTAGGGAAACTAGAAACAATATGATAACAATATTTATCTTTTCTATTGAGTGGTTTGAAAGTGAGCGTGATTTCAATAGACGGATAGGCAGAAGGACATTGCAAAATCGACTTAGAATTACTCAATTAGCTAGAAGATAAATATTTGTTGGGGTCTTAGATAAATATTAAAACAGTTTCACACGGAATGACAAACTAAGTATACCCTCATCACAACTAGTTGTAGTGGAGGGTATACATACAAATTCCTATATAAAAACGCAAAAAAGTTTATAACATTTACGTTATTTTTGGTAATGATTTGCCATTTTAAGCACTAAGATAAAATTAGTTAGATTAAAGTAAGTGAATTATATTGCTTGGGATCTATCGAAACAATTTAGATCAACACCTTAGCTTTTGTTTCAAATATTTTTGCAAGCTTAAAGATGCAAATTGTCACATACAGCCCTAACAAAATACTAACTGAAAATCTAATAAAAAATGTCACATACAATCAGTGATGCCAACTTTTTGAGAGCAAAAAGCACTTTAAAATGTAAAAAAGCACTATTTTGAACAAAAAAAAAAAAAAAGCGTAAAAAAGCACTAAGCCATTTTTTAAATTTAATTAAACACAAAACAAGTTGCCTTCGGCTGTGCCGAATATTATATACCTCCAAAATTTAAAAAAGGCGATGGTGTTGATGGGTGACCATTTTCATTTAAAATTAAATATACAGGTATGTGATGAAAATCAATCGATTTCAAAACGACCGTTTTTAAAAGGTGTGATGAATTTCGAACGATTTTAAAATCTATTTCTGAATCTTTATAAAACTTAATGACAGCCCAAATTTTAATAAAAAAAAATATGTTGTCAACGCTAAAAAGTAAACGTTTTGTAAAATTTCCAAATTGCTAGGAAGCCTAGCTCTAACCTCGTAAATAAAGTTTTTGGTAAAACGAATGCAACTTTCATTCATCACTTTTTTTATCATTTGAAACCTTAAAATCTTTATATGCCTTCCCAAAATTGTAACCCAAATAGCAAATCTCATCTTAATCATCCTGAATATAATCGAGGTTTTAAAAAATGGTACAAAAAAAAAATTAATATTGTAAAAGGTACTTAAAAGCACTGTGAGAAATAGTGAAAAGCACTATAAATACCCGCTTTTCAAAAACGGGTGTTTAACAAAATTTCGGGAATTGCATAAGCAAAAAAGCACCAAAAAATACCCGAAAGGCACCAAAATGGCAACGCCGCATACAATCCTTAGTTAACTAAAACTACAAGAGTAAGTAAAACCGTGAACATCAACAAGTAGTTTTTAGCTTGAAAAACAAAAAATCTTAATAAGAAAAAGGATAAAATCTGTAAATTTAAATACTGATCAATGTTTTTGTAGTGGAAATGAGCCTCTAAGAGAATTTTAAAAATCGCTGAATTTCCCGCTTACCGCTGAAACGTATTTTTTCCCGCGTTTGACATTTCAAAAATGCTAGATTTGGCTGGAAAATCTCTAAGCTGGCAACAGTGGTCTTGAATTTCTCAGCTTAAAATTATTATTAGCCAATAGTAATGCAGTTAGGGAGGGCTTAGGGAGTTAAAAAAAAGTATGTTACAAAAAGAATTATTTTTACAATAGTATAGAGATTAAAAATAATTAAAATCACTTTCTAGTCCACAAGATGGTTCATTATGATGTCGGCAGGGTCATCGCAAGCCTCTGGTATTTCCATTATTACTATCGCTAATCTTCGTCACCTATAGGCGGAATTGTCGGGTTACATTTTGTTAAAAATTAATTTTTGAGGTATGGCCTTATAAAGTCACATAAGCTAGTTGAGAATCTTGTACTTACGCAGAAAAAAAAATCTCGTACTAAATCTAAGGGCAGTGCTACACGTTCAATAAATATCGTGATATTTCTAGTATCACGATATTTATTGAACGTGTAGCATGCAATATTGATGGATCGCGATCCATATCGCAGAATGGCCTAAAATATGAAATCCAGAAATCCAGATCGCGGATCGTGGATCGCATGATAAATATTGAATGTGTAGCATTTTCATGATATTAAATAATATTAATAAAAATTAATACGTCAGTAAAAAGTGTCAAAATAAAAGAAATAAAATACGCAGTGGAAAAAATTAAACAAATAAAAAGTAAAACAATTGACAAAATTTGTGAAAAGTTTATTGAAATAAAGGGTAATGGCAGAAGACAGTGAAATCGAGCAAAATAGCTAAACAGGCTTTCTTTTGGTTTTCTCGCGATATTGATAAACGACCCGCACAGCACAAAAATAACATAAATACTGACGCGATAAATATTGAACATGTAGCATACGCTCGTGATCCATCAATAATTTAAAATGGATCGTGATCGAAATATCACGATATTTATTGAACGTGTAGCAGTGCCCTAAGTTTTATTCTACTTAAGCTTCGTGGTCAGATCTAACAATGTTGTCATTTTTCTGACATTGTCAGATGCATTAATTTTACACATCTACCAAATGAAAAAGAGCTTAAAATGTTAACACAGTTGCAAGGCATTTTTAGGAAATTTTAATGACAACATTGTAAGTGGTGTACTTAAAACTTTAAATACTAATAACAATTAAAAGTTCTTAAAACAATAATTAGTATTGTGGTTATTTTGTTGAACTATTGATGGTTTTTAATCCAAATTTTTAATATTTTTAATTAGGCTTAAGTTCATGAAATTTAATTTTCATTAAATTATTCTTATGAAGAAAGGAATTTTACAACATGAAAATTAATTAAAATTGTTATTACCCTGGCCGGCAGGTTACCATGACATGTTTCGATCGCAACCACTCGATCTCCTCAGATGGATTTGCCGTCTTACACTCGCAGTCATCGACGACTGCTGACGTCAATAGTCAAACATCAATCCTTAAACCAAATTGTATTTTAACATTTGGTAGATCGAAATTTGCTTTCCTGAATGATTATCCATCTTAATCGATTTTACATGTTTTTTCCTTACTTCTGTTTTTTCGTACTTTTGTCAAGAATTTTTCTTGAAGTCCAAGTACATTTTTTGTTTTTTCATTTTGTCTTTCTCTTTTCTGCTGACCTTTTTCAGCACAACTTGAAGGACAAATGTACACATAGAGCTCGTGCCTTAGCTTTAACAATAATTAGTATTGTGGTTATTTTGTTGAACTATTTATGGTTTTTAATCCAAATTTTTAATATTTTTAATTAGGCTTAAGTTCATGAAATTTAATTTTCATTAAATTATTCTTATGAAGAAAGGAATTTTACAACATGAAAATTAATTAAAATTGTTATTGATAATCTAATGAAAATAATTTAATGAAAATTAAATTTCATGAACTTAAGCCTAATTAAAAATATTAAAAAGTTCTTAAAACAATGTAAATGAAATACTTGAGCTCGAGGTCAGTTGTTTAAATAATTTTTATTTTATTTTTCCGATATTTCAAAATTCATCGAATTTCATTCTTAAAACATTTAAAAATGGGATTACTTTCCAAACCCAATATTCGTGCATACGAGTGTGTTTGTTGCAGAAACAAAAGCAACGCCCTGCAGATAATGAGACTAGTCCATACATGCATGTTAAGAGTAGTTCATAAAGGAGTAGGAGTACTCCAAAACTACTCCAAATATATGTGTAAAAGGTGGTCCATTTAACATCACGATGTCCTAGGAGGGGACCATATAACCCACCGAAGTAGTCCCAAAACTACTCCATGGAGTACTAAAATGGTTTAGTTATAAAAGTACTCCATGTTACTACAGTATGGAGTACACTTAAGGGGTAGTTTAAGCATTTTTCTTTTTCATTTTTTACTAATCGCCTTTTATGGTGTGTACTGTAGTCTATTATTGCTGTTATTAAATATATTTACTTGGTATTATTAATTTTTTTTACCTTTTTTCCAAAAAGTCCACAAACGTTTACTTTTAAATAAACAATTAATAATGGACACCATCAGGGCTACCAATGTGTAATACTGTAAACTTTTAAAAAGTTGTTGGCAGCACTGCATGTTAATTTCTTATAACATGGTACATACTTCAGTACATTGGACCAACTTGTAAGTAGTCCATTTAAGCCACAATGGACCGCGTAGTACAATAGTATCTGTAGGGCGCTACAAAAACGTTAAAAAACGATTTGCTTGCTTTGTGTAGAAACAACAACAACAACACTATAAGAAGAAAAACATACATGATTTTCACGTTTAAAAGGTAAAATAAAAAGCAAAAATTCCCAAATTTTATTTGTTACAACTATTTAGTTAAATACATACGTTTTTCAAAGTAGAATTATGACAAAATGGCAGAATACAACAAAATAAAAGCAAACATGTGTAACGGGTTAAGCAAATAATAGTTTTCTTTCTAACTCTGGTTTTCTGGGGTAAGAGTTTAGGCTAGAATCAATATCTGATTTTTGGATTATTTCAAGTACGAATTCGGGATTAAACCAATTTGAAAAATTCTTGAATCAAGCACATTTTTGAGATTAACTGTTATCTCACTTTTTCTTAAGTTAAACCCGTTTTCGGATTATTTTAAGTACGGGGCACTTGAATAATCTGAACTTGAATCAAGCATTCTCTATTTGATTTAATGAAATCCGTACTTATCGTACTATTGACATCGATTTAGCTTAATTTAAGGACAGACGGATAGGCGGCTAACCATATTTGAACTTATCTTGTCCTAAGGATCCAGAATATAAAGGGTGTTTTTTTTAGAGTGTCACCCATTTAGTTTATTTTGCTGAAATTTTTAATCAAAATAATGCGGCGAATGGACTGAAGCACAATTTGATATTGATTTTGAATTTCCATTTAAGATTTTATTTTCCGATAAAGCCCATTTCTGGTTGAATGGGTGGGTACGTTAATAAGCAGAATTGTCGCATTTGGAGTGAGAGAAGCTTTTGTCGAAGCACCATTACATCCACAGAAAATTACTGTTTGGTGCGCTTTATGGACTGACTGGTCAGAATGTGAAAAGTTTCTGAAAATTGGTTTTCCAAATTGCGCCTTCTACGCGCCAGCCATGGCGGCCACATGGAAGAAATCATATTAAACCATTAATTTCATAAAATTTTCTATTCAATAAAGCCCGTTTGATTGATATTTAAAATATATTTCCTTGTTTTATTATGATTTAGCCTTGTGTCACTATATGAGAAAACACCCTTTAATACATAATAGGCCCCAAGATCAATATTGTAGAAGTCACAGACCGCATGACAACCATATTTACCTTCGGTGAACGCGGGCATTTTTTCACTGATTCGACAGATTTAAATACCGACGTGTTAAGGGATAAGTTAACAACTTACTTGTGTTCGTCAGTTTGCTGAGAAAAAATAAAAAAATCATCTTTATCGATTCGAAAAATCATCAAAAATATCGGACAACTTTAAATTTTGTTTTTTTTAAACAATTTTTGTTCGATTTTTATAAAAAAAAAACATTCAAACAAAAACATAATTTTCAATCGTGTAAGATCTGCTGGAAGTCTCATGAAGAGCGTCTTAGATCGTCGGTGAACGCATTCTTCCACAGCACCGCAAAAGTCGCTTCTTAAATCGTTGTGGGAATCGTTTAAGACATGGGTAAATATAATCTAGCGAGACTTTTATGCCAAGAACCGAATGAGACATATGTAGATATTCTCTTACAAATCGTGAAATGCTCGCCTTATAATTGTTGAAAATATGATTTATACTGAGAGCCGTTAAAGGTTCATTCGATTATGGTTATTTTTGAACTCTGAAAATAATCAAAGATTTCCTTAAGACTTGCATATAACAGCAGTACCTTAACAAAAGCGGCACGCTTTGCAATTGTAAATACCGATTTTGACAGCTCGTTTAATAGTGAAGTTTGCCGCTATTGTTAATTAATATTGGCAATTTAGCTTTTTTTTGGTCAATCTAGCGTTTTTATCTCTATTTTTATTTATAATTTGTGGGTTTTATTAAACAAGAAAGATATATCACTACTGCTCGTGACACAACGTTGACGCTCTTGCTTTAGTATGGCATATCAGAGTAATTGCTAAGCGAGAAAAAAAACGTTCCGCCTTCCGCTCTTGTTAGGGTACGTCTGTGAAAATTTCCAAGATTAAAAACTAAATTTCTAGAAAATGTAATGTTTTATTTAGACTTTGGAGACTGTAAAAATCGTCACTTTTAAGAAAAAAATCAGCAAATCGTCACTTTGCTAATTTCGGAACAAAAAATCGTCAAAATGACGATAAATCGTCAAATCTGGCAGCCCTGCTTGTGTTAAAAAACTCGGAAGAATCTATTGGTCCCGAAAATGGGCATACCTCTTCTATTTCTGGACCGTTTTTTTTTTACTTTTTGGGAATATTTTGATATATAAATCAATTCCATAGATCTTACTAAAACCCTATAATTTAAGTTTTTATAAAAATGTTGATGTTTTTAGCCAATTTTGGAAGTATTTCGCCTATAACGCAACGCCAAAGAATTTCATTGAAAGCAAAAACAAAGTCATACATATTTGTTATTTTGTTGTTGCTTTCTACAGGAATTCACATTGCAAAATTACAACAAAAAAAAAAAAACAACAAAATTACAAAATAATTATAACTTTGTTTTTGCTTTCAATGTAATTCTTTGGCGTTGCGTTGCGTTTTATATAATAAGGACCTAAGAGAATAAAACGTTTAATCAAGTGAATTAAACGTTTAATGGATACTATTAATTTGCAGACACAGTTTTGGCAGACACATAAACTTTATTAAACTTTAGTCATAAAATGCATTAGGTGCACTATGAAATGTACATCAATTTTATTATTGGTCCTACATACTATCAATTTAACTGTTGTTCAATGGTTGCAATGCTTTGTTATTTCTTTCTTCTCTTTATTGGATTCACAATAATACTGTACACTTTTTGGCGTCTTGCGCACACATTTAGTAAATACTGTGATGTATGATGTTATACGGTCGTGCTTTACCGACTATACATTCTTATTTGTTCTTATCAGTTCTGATGCAGATAAGATGTACACATAGCATAAAGTATATAAACATCGATTTCCAGAACATGGCTGATAGTCAGATCTTAAAACTTAAGATTTGTTTTTGTCAAAAAATCCTTTCGTTCCGAAAAGTTAAGCAGCTTAACTTTTATTTTCAATTATTTTCTGTAGTGTACTGTTTAAGATCAGTGCTAGCCATAATTTTAATAATTCTACTTACTTCATAGTTCTATGCTTTATTGGTACTTGTATTTCTAGTTTTTGTTAAATATTTCCCATATAATTTATACAAAAAACCAACCATAAATACTCCATTATTTTGCAACACAATTATTAACAATGCCATTGTGAAAAATGTGCAAAAAAGAAAATTAAAAAAAAAAAAATAAATTAAAAAGCCGTGTTGCACGTGCTTTCAGCATTTATAATTTGTATTGTTTTGTATTGTGCACGTTCTTTTTTCGTTTGTCACATTTTTCATAATAACAACAACAATTGGCTAACAACGAGAAACAACAACAAAGTAAAAAACAAAAAAAGTAATTAAAAACAATAATCTATCTGTCAGATGAAAAAAATTGATAACGTTGATAATTTAACACTTTCATTAGTTTTGTCATTGGGAAGGTTTTAAGACAATTTTACTTAATTGTCTGTTATTTACATTGATGGATTTTTAGAAAAATAGTTATGGACTTTTCGGGTTCCTCATGATGGCCTAACAATTTTTGATAAATATTTTACAAAAATCTTAAAATATGCGTTTGACTAGAAATTTATGGCACATAATTAGCTTATAATCAATCCTATCGATCCTTTCGTTATAAGTATAACTCTTCTTCTAAATGAACAAGACATGATCCCCAATCACCAGTTCGGATTCTGAGCGAAAAATGGTTCAATAGAACAAGTGCATAGAATTGTCACTCTAATTAGATCGACGTTTGAGAAAGAGCAATACTGCTCAGCCCTGTTTATAGACATTTCTCAAGCATTTGACAAAGTTTGGCATGATGGGCTGCTCATCAAAATAACACGAATGCTTCCTCAAAACACTCACAAGCTTCTGGAGAGCTATCTAACAGGCAGAACATTCATAGTAAGGTCGCAAGATAAATACTCCCCCCTCAAGAAAATTACTGCCGGTGTCCCCCAAGGCAGCATATTAGGACCGCTACTATATGTAATATACACTGCGGATATGCCAACAAACGTGAGCACGCATACCTCTACATTTGCAGACGACACAGCATTTTTAAGCGTTAACCATGACCCAAAAGTCGCATCGCAAAATCTACAGTCTCACATCAACGAACTAGAGGCCTGGTTGGACAAATGGAAAGTAAAGATTAATCCGGCTAAATGTGCTCACTTAACTTCGACTCTCAGAAGACAAACGTTCCCAGCAGTCAAAATAAATACCGTCAGTGTTCCGGTAGAAAATTATGTAAAATACTTGGGAATTTACATAGATAGACGATTGACCTGGGCACGGCATATTGAAGCGAAAATAACGGCTATGAAACTTAAAGCTGCTCAACTATATTGGCTAATCGGTCGAAACTCAAACTATGTCTTTAGACAACAAAATTCTCTTATACAAGTCCAATTAGGGGGTACTGCATGCGCATCAAACATCCAAAAGCTTCAAAGAAGACAGTCAAGAATATTCCGACAAATTATCTGCGCCCCATGGCATATACATAATGATATTATCCACAGAGATCTCAACGTCCCCACTATCGAGGAGGAAAATAAAAAATATTCAATTAGCAACATATATATATAAACTATTGGCCCACCCTAACCACCTCGCTCGTGGTCTGCTTCAGTTCGAAGGTCACCAGAGGCTAAAAAGAACCGATACTTTGAGCCTAACTAGAAGACATTTTACAATTTGAATACAGCAGTTAGTGGTTACATTGGTAACAGCTAATAAACAACAAGTAGAATAAGATTTAAATACATATTGTAAATTTCGATAAGAAAGATTCAATAATAAAAATAAATTAAAAAAAAACATGCAAAGATAAGAAAAAGACTATTTAATTCTTACCCAGCTGATCGCTCAACAAATTTTCAACGCAGATATTTCGTAAGTGAAACACATGTGTTCCTCTTTTGATCTCGTACACATTTGGTGGCAACCATAAAATGGTTGTGGGTTCTTAGTGGCAAACTCAACAAAAGATGAGAACATATAATTTCGTTCGGTTTTTTTTTTAAATCCACAAACTTCATTGTGATCGGTTCGGCTCATTAATGTTCGTCCCTTTTGGTTGGTAAAAAAAACAAAAATTTTTTACAAATACAAAATACACATACGAAAAAAAAACAGAAACGCAGCAAAATAATTTTACACAAACAAAACATATACACAATACACAAAAAAGCTGTTCGTGGTCCGGTCGATGATAAAATTGTTTGTTTGTTCTTTTCTTTATCAATGTAAAAAAGAAACATTATAGAACAATTAAAATATAATGTTTGTCTACAGTATCACTTCAATTGTTCCGTTTTTTGACGAAGAACAGAACATTATAAAATATTCGTCTCTTGAAAATAGATACGAACGGTATTAAGGGTTGTGTTCGTCTACACAATCACTAAAAAAAATAGATATCGTTCTTGGGTGCACTAATTAAACCATATAATGGTCGCCGGTGACACTAATGTGGCTAAATCAACCATTATATGTTTCAAAATGTTTGTTGAAAATAGTTGGAGTTTACCTTATTGACTAATTTTTTTCTTTGGGTAAAGTTTCCTTAAATACGATTTTTATTATTACAGCCGGGCCTCGATTACCCGTGATGGTCGGGACCAGAAGCATTACGGATAATCAATTTTCACGGTTAATCGGATAACAATTTTGATTATACAGTTTTTTTTTAATATTTTTATTATTTAACAAGTGAACATTAGTGTACATACATTTACATAAAAAAAAATTAATTCAAGAAGTTTATGTACATTTTTAAATTAAATAAGTATGTATACATTACATTTTCTGCTGAAAACATGAGGCAAAAAAAAGAATACCATTTCTTGAAAAAAAGTCGTGTAACGTTGCTTGTCTAATATTTTTCCACTGCCATCATGGATAATAGAGGTAATCACGGTTAATCGAAGCAAACAATTTGAAAACATTGCAAGCAAAAAACAATAAACTAATCTTTGGCCATCACGGTTAATCGGGGTTACTGGTTAACCGGATCACGGATAATTGAGGCCCAACTGTACTTTTTGTTTGAAGGAACAGGCATGCCTTTGATTTGTTGTTGACGAAGCGTATAAAAAATCCTTTTTACATTATAAGACAACTATTAAGTAGACGAGAAAAATATTAAAATTGCTTAAAACAAATGGCAAGAAACAAATAATCAAAACTTTCGTGCTTAGACATAAACCAATTTTAAGATCAGATATGTGTGTCCCGGTAGGCTCACTTTCTCTACAACAGGTTAAAAAGGTCTACGATCAACAACTATTTTACTTAATAGGCGAAAAAGTTACAGAGAAAGAAATCAAACAACTGACGAGAGAACACAAAAAGCACTAGAAATGGCAAACACTTATAAACACAAATATTACAAATGGTATTAAATATTTAATGCAAATATTAAACAAATAACAAAATTCATTAATATTTTGGTGGTTAAAGTATTTATTGCGATACAAATATAAAATAAATCAATATCACAGTGGGATATTGTGCAAGAAAAATGGAAATATATGTACCATGATTTTTATAAAATTTTACAAGTTCATAGCAGAGGTGTACTAAGTCGAGTTTTTCATAGAAAATTTTTAAACATTTTCAAACATGTATACAAATATTTTTATACAAATTTATGAAATGCTTAAGTCTGTCTTAATTACATGATTGCTACTTTATACGCGAGAGGGACGAGGGGAAAAGAAACGAGTACACAGATGCATGTACTGTCTTTACGTTTTGCGTTTTCATTCGTTGTTTAATTTTGTTATTGTTTTCAATATCAAAAAAGCACATGTCGTCAACATGACATGAATCATTTGAACGCCAATTCATGTTAAAAAAAGAAAAAGGAAGAATCTTGTCAATAAGACATGAGCCGTATGAACTCAAAATAAGCAAATAACTTGCTGCAAATAATAGGACCAGTCCAAACACGTGTGTAAAGAGTAGCCCACAAGGGACCAGGACTAGTCAAAAAGTAACCCAAACGTATGAAAAAACATGGTCTATTTAACATTACGATGTCCTAGGCGAGGACCATATAACCCACCTTTGGACTACTAAGGAGTAGTTTTAAAACTACTCCATGGTATACTCAAGAGGATTAGTTTTGAAGTCGTTTAAAAACGAAAGCATGTCGTTAAAAAACGAAGACATGTCGTATCACTACAAACACTTTTTAACATTGACATGGCTTATGCTTGCATTACATCGGACCAGTCCATGGAGTAGTCCATTTTATCAAAATGGATCCGGTGGTCCAATTTTATTTGCAGGGAACTTTACAGGGGTGTTCTGGAAATCTAGAACGCAAAACCTTTTTTAATAAGATTTCTGTAGTAAAAGAATTTCATGACAAATATTTCTCTATTAAACAGAATTTTTTAATAAAAATTATAAAATATTCTGGTAGTGTATGAAGTCATTTCTGAAAAATTGAAGGAATAGAACTATTACAAAAAAGCTTTATAAAATACATAACTGAAATTTAGCTCATAAAAATTATAAAAATTAGATTAAAAGTGTATTAAAAATTACTTTCAAGTTCTTGCGTTTTCGATTTCCAGAACATCCCTGTTAAGTTAGTGTTTAGTGTAGACCACTCATGTTAAAGAGCTAACTTAGTTGTTAAAAGATTTCTATTCTAACATAAATTAATGTTTAAATTTGATAGCCCGTTTTTAATTTCTTAATTAATAACTAAGGTTGACATTTAATATTGACAGCCAGTATTTTGTAGTTGATTGTCGCTATTCTCTTTCTACGGATGGATTGCCTTTATAGTTAAAAGAACATTATATAATCCCTAGAGGCTTTTAGTTTTCTCAGGACTTCCTTCAAAAACTTTTAATTCCTTTAAAAAAAAAAATATTTTCTTTGAATCGAATTAGGTTTTTTTTACTTTTTTTAACATAAAAAATCTTTTTAAATCTTTTTAAATCTGTGTCTTTAAAAAAAATTAAAAATTGTATGCAGTTTTTCTCCTTATTTTACTAGTTCGAAATTTTAGAGCAGTGACGGGCAAATTTGCAAATCCTATGTACGCGTGCATAGGAATAAAAATGCTGTTTGTGCGACGTCGGCCCATGTACACTATAAACTTCTTTGTGTGTCTGTGACAATGTACGTTCGGCTGTTGCTTTGTTGTTATTTCGTCAACGCAAGCATAAATGTGATAGTATGTGTGTGCCCTTCACTGTTTTAAAGCATCAAACATGAAATATTGCATTATTTATCGGATATGAATTGACATCTATTTCTGGACGCAAGTTACATATTTACAATTATATAAGCTGCAATGTGGCCACAATTAAATAAAAAAAATCCCAGGAGTTCCCGCACAAATTTCCCGGGATTTTTGCCCCCAAATAGAACTTTAAATATATTTCTTAATTACTCGTTCTATAAAAAATAATAATTAGCTTCAATGGAAACACACTCAACAATACTTTAATGCATCTATGTTAATTAAAAACAAGTAAGAAAGAATTGTCCATATGATACCCTACACCACAGTATTTAAAAATATTTTTCTAGAGTTTGCCCTATCCTCATTTACATGAGATCTGTTTGTGTTTAAGTGAACAACATTTGGTTATGACATCGTAAAAGTTTTTACCGTCAATGTTTATATTAATACCAACATTTATAAGGAAGTTATGGCATTAAAAGCTTTTTTCGGGAGAAATATTTGAATGGGAGCTGTGGTCAAATATGAACCGATTCCAATAATGGGTAAGATGATTTAGTTTGCAATAAAAAAAGTTTGGACCAAATTTTATCTAAATACGTACCAAAATAAAAAGATAGTTTATGGACACAAGACCCCTATTCCGGAAAGAAGCTTGTATGGGGTCTATGTGAAATCAGGACTAATCTGCCCAGGCTTGAACCCTGTGTTAATTATAACCTATGGAACAAATTTCATCAAATTATCTCCGAAATTGCGACCTGTACTTTGCGCACAAGGGTTCCAGGGACAGACAATGTGATTCAGACTCAGAAAGTGATTCAGAGTCGATCGGTTTACTTAAATGTGCGCTTAGGACCAATTTTTTGCGGTGCTACAAAGATCAGGACAAACGCATAATACCCTCTCTACTTTTGTGGTATGGGTATAAGAAGTAATGAAAATCTTATAACTTATCGAGGTTTGCTTGTATTCTTAAGCTTAAGTTACGTGCGAACTTTCCTTTCTTAAAATGATTTTTATAATATTTGTTTTAATCTAGATGCCTTCTTTCCTTTCGAGATTCAAACAAGCGCTATAAAACCTGGACAAAAATTCTAATTATTGATGATCTATTGGCTACTGGTGGTTCTTTGGAGGCAGCTGTGAAACTAGTACGCAAGGCAGGAGGAGAAGTTGTAAAATGTTTAGTTGTTATGGAATTAGAATTTTTAGAAGGACGCAAAAAAATTGATGCTTAAGTACATTCCCTATTAAAATACTAAAAACTGTACACTTAACTATTTAAAAAAGCAATAGCAATTTAATGCAAATACCTGAAACAATGCATTTACTTAAAATTAGTAAAACAAAATATGTATATTTTTGTGTAAAGTTTATTTAATAAATATGTGTATTTTTTTATTAATTGTTTAAATTTTATTATTAACTAGCAATTAACCCGCTGCTTCGTTAGCGTCCCCTTTCTTTTGTGGATTTATTTATAAGTAGGTCTGGGTTTTAACAAAACATTTAATATCGTACAGGTTTTCGTTCGCTAAGGATTCTTTTACCATAATTTTATATTTCTAGAAAATGCAAAAAGGACCACATATAAAACGGAAAAGTAAAAGAAAAAAACTAATTTTCCCGTATTTCTCCTTTTTTTTCTCCCCATTGTAGTGGATACCCGTAATTTAATACGTATATGTTAATGAATGGAGACAAATGTGTTGTAAACAAAAGTTTAAAAAATATGTACGATTTTCTATCCCTTAAACGTTCGAATTTTCGAAAAAGTATAAAATTTGTATTTGCATTTTTTAGATATGTAAGTTACGAATGTAGGGTTGCCAGACGGCCTGGTATGGCCTGGATTGTCCAGTTTTTTTGGTGTTGTCCAGGTTCCAGGGGGGTTATTATGTAGTACGATTCGAAAGAAAAGGTTTACGAAGTCGTACAAATTGTATTATGTAGTACGTTTTTCGAAAATTTATTTTCGAACGTTCGGAAATATTTTATTTTTGCGGGATTTTTTTTACCCCTTTTCGTAAATTGAAAATTACCCTTTTACAATTGCAACTATGTAATACGAAAGCAAATGTCAGTTCATTTAAATTGTTCGTAAATTATTCGAAAGTGGCTGTGCTTGCGAAAACGATTAAAAGTTTAAAAATGTAAGTAAGTAAATAAAACTTTTTACAAAAAGTGTAAAATACAATTAAAAAAATAAGATATCCTCTATATTTAGAACTGTGACTGACTTGAAATCACAATTTATACCATGTGTTTGTTATCACAACTCTTTTTGTTTTTAGTCTGAAAATTTTTATACATAGCAATTTTTTTAAATGCTTTAGGGAAAGCTCAAACAAAGCAATGTTTACAAAACCAAGACAGTATGAGGTGATGGTTGATTTTATGGTTGCACATGCAGATTTAGCAAAGGGCCACCTAAATATTGCAAATCGTCACCTAAAAGACGAAATAACCTATCTGCAGTTTTCAAAAGTTTACAGGAGAGGAAAAAACGTTATAAAATTGGAACTATTAACGATATTGAAACGAACATTACACATTTTGATTAAAATGAGACCAGTAATATATATCGGTTGAGAAAATTTTGTTTTTCTAATCACAGCTTATGTTATGACACTTAGGTTTTTTGGAATTGTAAAAATCTGAAACCAAATAACCTATCTGCAGTACTAATTAGTATGAATAAATAAAAATTTCTTTATACACATGCATATTATACACATTAATTAATTACAGTAGTAATTTCTTTTACTGGTTTAAGCAAAAACAAGTACTTAATATTTGTTTAAATTACACCATGCAACAAAATTAAACTTTTATCGTGATTTTTGATGATTTATTTTTCTCTTTTTTTGTGCGTAACGGTCCTCTAGGTACAAAAACTTTGTCATTTGTAATATTACATGCTCAAAATTTTGCACACATATGCGTTATGATATAGTGCATAAAAATCCATAAAAAATCAATTTTGAAATTTTTGCAGATAGGTTATTAGGTCTTTAAGATGACGGTATATAAATTGTAAATCTTTGTTTAGCCTCTTATTCATATTCCCCATTGTAAATTGGAACTACAAAGCTGAATTGGTTATGGAGGCATGATTCTTATAACTGCTAGTACTACTACCAACTACTTAGCGAGCACTTACAAATATTTGTATTAAGTAGTTGCTGCATTTTTAATTTTAAGATTTCATTTCGCTATAAAAATAAGCTGCAACTTTATTTAATCATTGTTGCTGTTGTTGCCTTGTAATAGAATATCAAAAACATATATTTTTCCTTGATTTCATATCATGCAATTACATTCATTCAAACTTATACTTTTTATTAAAAAAGAAAAATAATAACAAAATAAAAAAGAATAATTGAATGGTTTGGTTAGCTAGCTACCAACACTAGTACGTTTAGTACGAGTAAATAGTTATTCGATTTCGATTGTTTTGGTTCATATTTGTAGCTCACACTTGATAAAAAAAAAATTTCCACTAGACCAAGTTCTAACTAAATACACACACTGTCCGAACTCACAACAAATCCAAATACAAAGTCAGCAGGTATTTGGCGGGTTAATATTTATCAAGTACTTGCATTCGAGCATTGCCGCATGTGGGTTGTTTCATTTTATCTAAATAGAAAAAATAGTCTGTTAGATTAATTATCTGAATTGCAATTCAACTTGCTAAACAAAGTTTGAATTAATAACAAAAAAAAAACTTTTAATTTTTTAATGACCAATTTTTTACCAAATTTAATCGTCCCCGTTGCCAGGAAGAAGAAAAATTGCGGACAGTAAGTTGATAACAAACTTAATTGGCCATACACGTAGAAAATAAGATGGTTGAAGTTTGGTTGAAAATCCATATTATGGTCCCTGCCATAACTACAATTACATCTTGATGTGTAACAGGAGCTAAATTAAAAATTAAATAAAATTACAACTTGACTCAATAAGCAAATGATGAAAATGGCTGAAATAAATAACCAATACTTGGTTAACATTGACAATATTATTATAAACTCATACCATAAATATAATAAAAAATAAACAATTTTTACCGTTAAGTGATTAATTTTGAATATATTATTAGTAATTTCGACCAAAATATGGTTATTTTTAACCATATTATGGTCACATATTAATTGTTAAAATCCAGCCATATTATGTTGCTGTTGTGTTGGTAGATAGGGCCATGATGGCATTATTGCTCAATTGAATGGGAGATTGAGAGGTAAGGTCATATTTAAAATTTTGCGAAATGAGATTTATATTTATAGATTTTTTTTTCGCAAATGAGAGATAAAGCCATATTTTTTCAGAAAATTGTTATGCATGGTGTTAACATTCTGTAAAAGAGAAAATCCTTAGTTATCATTGAAAAACATTTTTTTTTTCTTGTGACGCACGCAGGAAAACTTTATTCAGCGAAGCCACCTGCCGCGTCCTACTGTAGGAAAAAACCCCTAAGCAGAAAAACTTTAGTATGCGAAACCAGATTTCAAAACTTACTTTAGTGTCTCCGGAACTGAAATGAGAAATAAAGCCATTTTCTAATATTGCTAATGTGAGCTAAGGCCATGATGGCTTTATCTCCCATTCAAATGAAAAAAAAAAAAAAACAAAAAAGGCTTTATCTCCTTATTGAATGAGAGATAAAGCCATCATGGCCTTATATACCATGGTATTAAAGCACCACCCCCTTTAAATATGATCACCTCCAACTAAACTATTTTTATAGAAAATTGAAAACATATAATTCATTTAACCATATTATTGTCCCCGACAACCATATTATGGTAAAATTAGTGCTCCATCAAGAGTTCACAACCATATTATGGTTGCATCAAAACATGTTATGGTTAAATATGACAATAATTTGTTTTTAAATTATCAATAGTATTTTGCTCTTTTCCAAGAGCGACATGCTATGGTAGAAACCCAACAATGCTATTTTAAATGGTAAACATATTTTTGTTATTATTAACCATAATATGGTTGTGGCCTCTTGGGGAAGCACTTATCTCACCATAATATGGTTGTCGGTGATAGATAATATGTTTGAAATTTTCTTTAAAAATAGTTTCGTTGGAGGTTATCATATTTAAACACGTTTTTTCTGTGCGTGTGCACCAGAGATCAGCAATGAGTAGTGAAAAAGTGAGTAGAGCTAAATCATGACTCATAAATTCTTGTACTTATACGCACAAATACTTATTCCAATATTATTCAAACTCATATTCACTCAAAAGTTTCATTTTATTCATCGTACTCATACGTAGCAACATTTGTTGTGTTTGATTTAGAATCTACTCAAGTCAATGTGTATAGGCGAAGCGAAATGCGAGGTTGCCAGATTTGTCCCCAAAATAGCAAAGTGACGATTTGGCAATTACAGTTTACTAAAGTTACATGTATGAAGTGGACGATTTTTCGACAAATTTATCTGGCAGCGCTGATTATTAAGTTGTGTTAAAACGGTAAATGGATGAGCTAAATGATTTGAATCATTGTGAGTATTGTAAGTATTTTCTTGAAATTATAAATCAAGCTGAGGTCATTTATGAGTATGCGTATAATGTCGACGTCGCACTCATAAATATTTCTCTTGTGAGTATGAGTGAATCAGAGTAGTTAAGTTGAAATGATTTCTACGCACTTATACTTACAATTGCATGAGTCAGTATGAGTAGCGAAAAAACGAATCATTGCTGATCTCTGGTGTGCACAATACACACACTAGCTATTCGTGCTGTGGTCGTTGCAAAAATATTTTGTTTGCTCATTTACTTATCAGTGTAAAAAAGAAACAGTAAAGTTTAATGTATGTATACAGAACCACTTCAATTGTTGTGTTTTATAACGAAGAACAGAACACTATGTAATATTCGTTACTTTGTTGAAAATAGATACGAACGGTATTAAGGGGTGTGTTCGTATACACAAACCCTAAATGCTCTGTTTATTTTCGAGAACTTCTTTAAATTTTGACGTTAAATGATTCTAAGTCGATCAGAGTGTAATGTGGTGGGATTTTGACTATAACTTTTAGAAAGTCTTTCGATTGGTTCTATTATCTACTTCGCCTCTTTCAAATGGAATGCTCCCCTATAGTATTTCTTTAAATTTTTAGTATTTGTATTAAACTGATCGCACTTATTTTGTAACAAGTTACAGCCTTAGTCAAAATATAAGACAGACGAAAAATACAAGTTAAACAGCATTTTCAGTAACAAAAACTCAACTGTTCAGCGAATCAAGTTTTCAGATTTTCGCAAATGCAACTTGGAAAACACGTTCGTAGATGCAACGATGTTTTTCTATTATTCGGTCAATATTCTTTTCGGCGTTTGTTAGTTTTGTTTATTTTGATTAAACATTATAAAAAGTCATCATTAGCAAGACTGACTACGAGTGTTTTTTTTTGTGCAGAATATTTATTTACATTTTTTTGTTTAAGTCTTTTAGCTGGCTGGTAAATGCCATTCAACTTTAAAGCCAAGTTAAAATCAAATCAATTTTTTTTTTTGCTTTCAACTTCTCTGTTTTTGCAGGTTGAGATTTGCAGCGTATTGGACATGGAAGCAATAAAATTTTCGGTGTTCAGAACCGACAAAATTTATTTTTGTCTGTGGTCAGGCAGTGAGGCAGCCAGCCAAGCAGGCGCATTAACAAGTGAACTTAAACTTCTTGTTGTGTAATGATGACTACGACGGCGTTTAACAAAATTGTTAACAATTTTATTTTGTTTATTCTGTTTTTTTGTTTTTTTTTTTTTTTTTTTTTTTGCTTATAAGTAAAATACAAAAACAAGAAATGTTGCAATAGCATAAAATATTAAAAAAAATCTACAGGTTTCTTAAAAAAAAAATGCTTAAACCGAAAAAATAGTTATGCAAACTTTTATTTTTTTTAAAGCAATTGATATTGACTTTTTGTTTATTTAATTAAAAGTTTAATTGATTCTAAATGTTTGTTGTGTTTTTTTTAAAGTTTTTCCGAAACAGTACACAATTATAATGTTTAACGTTTTTTCCGTGGTATATTATTAATGTACAACAATAAAGTAAATTTAAACTTAAATTCTGATTGTTACTTTTATTTCCACATGGCCAATAAAAGTTGCAAAGCCTGTTGTAACTACCGCTGCTACAGCTATTAATACTTATTTATCGGCAGCACTTTGGCATTCGTGATGCAGCTTTTTGATTTTTGCGAAATTTATAATTTCGCAATTTATGTTTTTGTTGCATTTGTAACCCTCAAACGTGTTCAAAAAAAAGTGAAAGACGATTATTTAACTTTAATGTAGTTAATACATACATTTAATTTAGTAAATGAAGTTACTAAGACCAATTTAATTTAAACCTTTATTTTGGGGGCGTTCAAAAATCGATTTATAGCTGATCAAATCTAATTATAAGCTAATTATTTTATATGAAAAAGAAAATTGCTAAAATTTGAATAACTTTTATGCAAGCACCTCCCAAGGAAATGAGAATTTAAAAAGAAGTTTTACAATGCATGGGATATATATGAGAATTTATTTGTTAAGCGGAAATTTAAAAAAAAAAATATGGTTAATTTCAAACCAGAAACACATGACACAACAAAATTAAGACAAGTTATTCTTACAGGAAAAATTTTTATCTGAAAAACCGGAAATGGCCAATTTTTTCTTTACTAAAATTAGCCTAAGATGTCCTTATAGTACTGTAAAAGTTTGAAAAGGGGATATCCATAAGTCTAAAAGTTATACAAGTTTTTGCTCAAATTTAACAATTTCATTAACCTTTTTTTTGTATGGAGTTCCCTCCAAGAGGCTATGATAAGAGGCAAGAATGTTTGAGGAAATGTTTAGGACAAAAATCTAATGGAGGTCGGTCCGTAGGGATGGCTCCTATGCCGTTATGATAGTTTTTGTTACATACGTTTAGGCCGTATTAAAGATTTTGTATAGGAGCTCTCTTAAAAAATATCGCATATTTACAATAAAAAGTTGAAAACAATTATGGCATTATAAAGAAATACGAGTAAGAAGTATACAACGGCAGTTGTTTTTGTAATTTTTTCAGGGATTATCAAAAAATAACAAGTTTTTTGAGTTGTTCCCCTTTATGTGAAGTTTGTTCATTTTTATAGCGGTGTCATAAATATAGAAACAAAAAGAAATATAACAGCACAATAAACTTACTTATAACAACTTAAAAGAGACAACACAAAATAGAACATCAACAAGTATTTTCTTGGCGAAAGAGTAGAAAAAATGATAAAAGATTTTTACAGTGGGTTGATATGCCCACTGTACATCGATTTCTTGCAAAAAGTGAAAAATTTTGAATTGACTCTCTTTAGAGGCACCAGTGTGATATATAGTATATCGGGTCGGTATGCTAGAAATATATGTTCGCGATAATTAATAAAGTGGGGTGGGCTATGGGGTGGAAAATAGTGAAGGAATAGGACCATTAAAGCGTAAAAGCTTTTAAAGTTGTAATTTGACTTAGAATACACATTCGAATTAATATGAAAATTTATATTTTACAGGAAAATTAAAAAAACTAATAAAAAATGTAAATTGATAAAGCTGTTATGATACTTGCTATTTTTTGTATTTTTTCTATATTGGAGAACAGTGCAAATATATTTGCATAGGAAAACTGACTAAGTGTAAAGAGTATGAAAAAATCTTGAAATGTCAAACAAATATTCATGTGTTATCGATAAATAATCTAAGACTGTCAAAAAAAAATATAAAATTTTTTAACTTAAAATTTACATTTCCAGATTAATTGTTAGCACTGTTGCCAATTTTTTTAGTTTTTGATCGAAAGAAACTGTTTTTAACTTTTTTTTTTTGCGATTTTTAGCTTTTATGACGGTTTTTTGTGGGGAAAAAACGTGGGCAGTATTGTTTGTTTTGTTTACATTTTATCAAATTGTATTTCTTGTTCTTTCTCCAATACAAAAAATTGCAAGTATCATAACACCTTAAATGACCTTTAACTGCTTATAATTTATTTTTCTTCGTGCGAATAAGGTCGATTTTAATGCCCGAAAAACCCAATGTTGCGTTCTGACGCATAAACGCGCGACAAACCAGGGTGCCTCATCTGTATATATGTATGGTATAATTATTGAGGAATCAGAATCTCTTGATGTTCTGGGCATGAGGATACAATGTGATGTCCGATGGGCAGAACATATATTTAAGGTGTCGAAAGAAGCATTCAAGTGCCTCGGTTTTCTAAGACGGTGTAAGATATCATTCACTCCATCTGATCTCCTTACTATTTATACCACCATCCGACCCCATATGAAATACAACTCTCATGCTTCAAAGTCTATTTTGGAGCTTCTCGACCGCGTGCAGGAGAGGGCGAAGGTTCTAATTGGTGACAGTAGGGTATCCAATTCTATTGACTTCCTTGAGCACCGTCGCAATGTGGGTTGTATTTGCCTGTTATATCGTTATTACAATGAGATGTGTTCTGACGAAATTAGGGATCTGGTTCCCGAAACCCGTACGTTTGTTCGTAATACACGTTTTTCCTTAAGAGCCCATCCGTATGTGGTCGATTGGCAGGTGAATCGTACAACGCATTACAGAGAGAATTCGTTTTTTTCCCGAACTGTTCGTATGTGGAATAACCTTCCTGCAGAATTCTTCCCTCTCACTTACAACATGATTAAGTTCAAATCGAATGTTCACAAACACTTCTCCCTCTATCCTCCTTCCCACAACCTATTTTCCTAGTTCCAACACAATGCAATGCATTAGTAGTGGTCGTCCCCTGAGTGCTGGTCCTAACAGTAAAAAAAAAATTCAGCCTGATCGGTCCTTTAATGGCTCAAATATGAACAAAAAACCACGACTGCTTCTAATTTTACCAAAAAATCCCTTGTTGTTGTTTTTTTATATTTTATGTGTATCTGCAGAATGGCAGAAGCCAAATTTTCTAAATTAGGTACAAACAACTTAGTTATCAATTTGCAACATCGGACATAATGTGGGTGGGATCAGACAAGTAGGCGTGGCACTTCAGATATAAAGACATTAAAGATTTCTGTATATGTGGATAACGGAAAGAGCCAAAGCTTCCAAATTAGTAAGAAGCATCTTGGTTATCAATACCCAACATGCGACAAAATGTGGGCGGGATTGAATAAATGGTCGGGGCACAAAGTTAAATTATTTGTATTTAAAAAACTTTCTATTTTTTTCGCACCATGGTGAAGGGTATATACAATTCGGCATAGCTGAATAAAGCGATTTCACTTGTTTGTTAAAAAAACGCTAGTTTTGGTTCAAAGTGGACATTTGGGTTGATGCAATACATCAGAATCTATGAAAACGTCGGTTTTTAATTTTTAGGTCTTAGTAAAGGCTATTCGCGTTCTAGGTTACGATATATGTATGTTTGTATGTAAAAGCACATAAATTACTATATTTATACCCACACCACAATAGTGGAGAGGGCATTTGTGCTGATGTGTGTAACGCCTTATAATATTAAAGTATACCGATCGACTCAGAATCACTTTCTGAGTCGAACTAACGATGTCCGTCCGGCTGGCAGGCTGGCTGGCTGTCCTTGTAACCTTGTGCGTAAAGTACAGGTCTCAATTTTGGAGATAATTTGATAAAATTTGGGACATAGGTTCTTATTGGCACAAGGACCAAGCCAAATTGTAGGACCACGAGATAAGACAGGGGCAAATTTCTTCCTCTTAGAAACCGTCAAACCGAAGAGCTAATGAAATTTAAAACATAGATAGAACCATATCTATATGGACACAAAAGGTATGCATTTTTTAAAAAATAGGACCACGAGGGGAGATAGGTGCAATTTCTGCCTCTCAAACCGATTTTAATGAAATTTAAAACATAGATAGATCCATATGTATTGGGACACATAAGCTATACAGTTTTTCAAAAATAGGACCACAAGGGGAGATAGGGGGAAATTTTGCCTCTTACAAACTTTCAAACCGATTTTCATGAAGTTTATAAACATAGATAAATCCATATTTATATGGACACATACGCATGATGTGTTTTTAAATACTGTGGTGGAGGGTATCATATGGTCGGGCTTAACCGACTATACTTTCTTACTTGTTTTATTATATGCTGCTGCAACATATAAGAAATATTATTTATATAAGAGCTATTTGTCTGATGTTTTGTTGGTGGTGTTTAGTTAATACCTTCATGAGATAAAGAAAGGACTTTTTTATAACTCTTTTAGTTTTAAGTTTTATGGCAGGAATGTTTGCGGCATAATCCTTGAAACAGAACAATTTGTTTAAACAAATAAGTTTGTATATGGAGAACATTTTCGATAAAGTTTTTATCAAGAGCTCTCTCTACTGGTGTGCAAGCCATAGTCTCCAGTTCCCTTGGGATGTCCTTCATCTGTAAAAATTCTAATGCCATAACGATATTGGAATGGGTCAAGGTGACATTATGAATAGATATTAAGTATTTTCGATATAACGTATAGCAAAGCTGATAAGGCCTAGATTGTTGACATTAAGCAACATTTAAAATAAACGCAACTTTTTAGTTTTAATTATTTGCGTTACGATTTAGTAACTACCCAATAAAAAATTTCATCATTTTGCGAAGCACTAATGGTACATTTAAAAAAATAAGCGCACAATTATGCGCTACGCAATAAGACATACAGAAATGCAGTAAAGTAAGTGAAATAACTCTCAACAATTTTTATAAAAAAAAAAAATAAAATTTCAAGTGCTACGGCATTCCCTTACAACGAAGCAGGTTTGTAAGGGAGAATACTAAAAAATAACTGTAAAAAAACATTCAGTGTGTACGGAAAAGAGTTTATCATTTTACGTATATAACAAATAAAAATATAAAATTATTAGTTTTGTTCAACTTACTATTACTAAGTTTAGCTCCTTGTGATATCAACATTGATAATGGCGTCGGTCTACTGCGGACATGAGGATGTGAACGACTGTGGGTACGTGGGGAGTTTGATGTTGAACCCGCATGGCCTGTAGCTTGCTGAGAAACTATACTGCCCGTTGACCCTGTGGTAGTTGTGTTTGTGGCCACATTGCGATTAAAATCATTTGCCGCAGGTGGTGGCACCCCCAGCCAACCAAATATACGATCTCTTGCCGAACGGCCATAACGAAGGTATTCTTTTTTCAAACCCATTTCTTAGATCTGTAAGAAACGAAGAAAAAAAAGCGTAATATTAGGTTTTATGTTAAGCAAAGTTTTACACGTTTACACTTTCATATAGATAACTGTTTAATTAATAAATCTTTTTGCACATAAATCTGCTTAAATTTTTTTTAAATAGTTAACAAATTTGTCACATTCAATTCACTTGCGGTCAACGCATTTTTACAATTTTTATAAAATTCATTTAATTGGAGATAATCATCTCTAATTCATGATAGTTTTAATGTTTAAATGTGTGTAATTGCTGATAAATCTACAATTGAATTGCGACCTTGGCAATGAAAACTTTATTACACTTGGTTTTTAACATTTCAATCAAAAACATTTAGCAAAAACTTGAATATCATAGATTATTGATTTATTTTATAAACTTAATTATTTAAAAAAAGTTAAAATAGAGGTTCAAATTTAATAATTTTTTTTATATATTACAGAGATCTGAGGTTAAGAGTAGGAATATAACGAATACCGATACCGATATTTCAGCGATGTTCAAGATTTGCAGATATCGGCGATAGTTTACTGTCGCTGAAGCTCAGAAATAAATAAAATCAGACCAAGGGGGAACAAATGCAACTTTTAACTTCGGCGAAAGTTAAGAAACCCCGGCTCTTTTGTGGGTGGTTACATAAAATAACATTTTTAAAAATAACGTAAAAAAGGTTAAAAACGTATTTGGTACTTTTTTTCTCCTCATTAATGTGTAAAGATTTTCATTTCAGTGGGAGCCTATAAATTGATTATATGTCAATGAATTGAGAAAAATGTTTTGTAACAAAAGTACCAAAAATAGTTCCAAATTTCGCCCCTTGAACGTTCAAATTTCAAAAATGTACCGAATTCGTAGTTGTACTTTTTAGATTAGTGTCGAATGTGATATAAGCTTTATTTCTATGTTTTTTAGTTTAAACGATAAATGGGGTGACAAAAAAAATTCCAAAATACAAGTTTCACCCGTTTACTCCCTAAGAGAGCCAAATATCAGAAAAGTATTGGATATCTGTTCGCTTGTTTTTCTAAACAACAACGATAACTATTACATTTTTTTTTTGTATCTCGTTAAGTTATGGAGGTATATGGTAACCGAATTTACAAGTTTTTACCCTTTTTACCCCCTAAACAATCGAATTTTCAAAAACCCTGTCTAAGTGTATCGATTTGGGGAGAGACCAACCTCCTGTCCAAACTTGAAGTTTTAAGCTTCAGGTGTTTAAGCTGTGCGATGACAAATCAGTCAGTAACGTTACAATTTTATACATGTATGTATGTATGTATATAGACAATAACCTTCGGTGAAGGGTATATATAAGTTTGTCATTCCGTTTGTAACTTCCCCAGTATTGCTCCTACCACCAAGTATATATATATTGTGGATCGTTACGAGAAGAAAAATTTATATTTGGTTGACCTTCTGTCCGTCCGTCTGCTGAAATGGGGTTTTCGAAGACCTTAGATATAATTAGGACTTGGTTGGTACTTTTATTGAAATTCAGCCAGACTGGTTATGAGCTGCTGTTTTTTTACTTCTTTTTTCTGTATATCTGGAGCGCAGAATGATGGTTATCTATACACAATCTCCTTAAAAAATAGGCGGGACTGGAGAAGTGGGCGTGTTACTTTCCATACCAAAAGAGCCAAAGTTTCCAAGCTATGTATAAATAACTCGATTATCAATACACAGCAGCACGTGGGACAAAATTGTTTTCTTTCTCTATCTCAAGAACCATAAGAGAAAAATTGTCCAAATTTGGTGCACATAGTTGGATTATTTATTCACAACCTCTCTTAAAATATAAGCGGAGTTGAAGAAGTGGGCGTGGTGCTTCCCGTACAAAGACATATACTTTAATAAAAATATCATCATATACATATATACTAAGAATATTTCTTCCACAAAAAAAAAATCAAACAAAAACAAAGTTCACAAGTTTCTGTATATCTAGAGAACGGCGAGAGCCCAAGTTTCCAAATTAGATACAAGTATATTCCTTATCAACACATAACAAAATACCGGCAGTAATGGAGAAGTGTGCGTGGCACAAAATAGATTTTTTTATATGCAAAGAACGGTATTTATATATAACTTTAGTATAAATACACAGCAGCCCACTTAATGAGGGCGGTAAGAGATAAGTAGGCGTGGCACAAAATTCTATAATTCTTTCTATATCTCTAGAGCAATAAGAGAAAAAATGCTAAAATTTGGTGCACACAGCTGGTTTATTTATACACAATCTCTCTAAATATGGGCGGGATTGGAGAAGACTGCGTGGTACTTCCCATACAAAGACATCACAAGTTTCTGTATATTTAGAGAACGACAAGAACCAAACATTCCAAATTAGGTTATCAATACACAACATCCAACAAAATGCGGGCGAGAATTGAGAAGTGGGCGTGGCACAAAATAGTTTTTTTTTTAATCTAAAGAACGGTATTTACTTTCTTTTCTTATAGAACCATGGTGAAGGGTATGTAAGATCCGGCATAGCCGAATATAGCACAATTACTTGTTTTTAATCTCATTAATAATAATTATTTCTTACACATGTAATTTTGCAAAATACAAAAATTAGTCTACTTGAGTTTTGTTAATTTTAAAATGGATATAAATTCAATATGCGTATCGGATTCAGTATCGTATCGACAAAAAGGCTACATCTCTAGTTAAGGAGTTATAGATTAAAAAGCATCTGTATCTAACCCAATGCCAAGACGCTCTGAACTCGAACTGGACTAGAACTAAATTCGAACTAAAGTATAACTGAACTATACTAGATCTGTGTGCACACCTGTTTTACAGCGCTTATATATCGCTTCTGTGCATCCCAAATTATGCAATAATTATATGCTATTTTAAAAGTACGATATTATTTTGTGTAACAAGATGTGCTAATATGCGATTTTATGTATCACAATATAATACAATTTCAATAAATCGCATTCAAAAAGCATCGTTTTAAACTTGATTGAAGTTCAACAAAAAAAAAAAAAAAAAAAAAAAAAATATGTATGTATATAAAAACTCAATTAAGATTTCCTAAATCTCGAACAGAAACGAACATTTCGTTTGCGTCACTGTCTTTAACTTTTCTTCGTTAAAACTTGTGAAATATCATTTGATTTAAAAATTACAACGGAGTCAGTTTTGGGCCTCTCCTAAGCATTTTTAAATTTTGAGTTGCGCCTTCTTATGATTTAGTGTGAGATATATAGTTATACCCACACCACAATAGTGGATACGGTATTATGCATTTATGCTGATGTGTGTAACGCCTTAAAATATTGGTCCTAGATCCACCTTAAAGTATACCGATCGACTTAGAATCACTTTCTGAATCGAACTAACGATGTCCGTCCGGCTGGCTGGCTGGCATGTTGGCTGGCTGTCCATGTAACATTGTGCGCAAAGTACAGGTCGCAATTTTGAAGATAATTTGTTCAAATTTAGGACATAGATTCTTATTGGCACAGCAACCAAGCCTACTGAAAATGGGCCGAATCGTAGGACCACGAGGGAAGATTGGGGGAAATTTCTGCCTCTCAGAAACTATCAAACCGATTTTAATGAAATTAAAATCATACATAGAAATATATTTATATGGACACATAAGCTATATAGTTTTTCAAAGTTTATAAACATAGATAAATCCATATTAATATGGACACATTAGCATGATGTGTTTATTAATACTGTGATGTTGGGTATCATATGGTCGGGCTTGACCGACTATACTTTCTTAATTGTTATTCCTATCTATACAATTATCCTTTAAGTGCACCAACAGATGCAATTAAGCGGCAATATACTATTTATAAGGGAATGGGAAATTCAATGAAGAATTATTATTCGTAACAGAGAGTTGCTTTTAAAAAGTTATGTTTTTTCGATAAAGCATAAAAAACTTCCGCTCATTCGAAACAAATAGTGCAAAAATCGTAATACACAATGCAAATTGTTTGAACTCGTAAATGGTTTCCTGAACTAGAACTAAAATTTAGTTTACTAAATAGTTATGAACTAAAGCTAAGTTTGAATTCTACTTCTTATTCCATTGGCGTTTATAAAAATTAAATAAGAGATTTAAATATTTTTTAAAAGTTTTACTTATTCTATATATTTTATTAATGAAAAAAAAAATTCGGTATTTCAAAACTAGAATCAGGTAAAATCCAAAAATAAAAATTTCTATTCTCCAGAGTCACTGTTTCTTCATTAACTAATTAGATTTGGAGGCACTCTACTACACTAACATTAATCTGATATCAATGTGATAGATTTAATTAACGTATTTATTGCACCCAGAAATTAAATCACGTAAACGGAAACAATTGTTTGTAAAACATTTTTATAAACATCAATACAAACATACGTATGTACAATTTTTCCGTAATTAATTGTGTGAAATATAATTTAATTTTTACAAAACTAATAATGACATTCTATTTAAAGCATCTCAATTTGACAAAATGTTTTATTGATATTTTGATTGAAAATTTAACACTAAACAACAATGAAATTATTATGATTTAATGACAATTAATTATAAGTTATAATTGACAATTGATATGTGTGCGATACAATGAAAGATTTATTTATATGTTTTTTTTTGCTGAAAATATGGCTTGCTTAATATGAATACTCTTTTACTCAAAAGAGTTGTATTTTTAGTTTATGGAAAAGTTTGCTATTATTCGGGACAAAACTTAGAAAGTGCATTTGGTTTGAAACGACAGTGGCTTTTAAGATTAAAGGCCCAAATACACTTGTCAAATGCTTGTCCAGCCGGCGAATTCATCGTGTACGTGTGTTTGACGAATTATTCGCCTTCATATCTAAATTATTTGATTTTCCATCCAGTATCGTCGGTGTGACACATACAAACATATTTTCACTAATACTACCACAATTCTTGATGAGTATTTTGATCAGAGTATTTGGGCCTTAACGAGTGCAAAGCTTACTGCTCATTAACATTATACGATTTCTTGTCGTTGCGATTCTTATCTTATAGGCGAAAAGGGAGAGAGGAATTAAAAGGCGTACACAAGCGAGTGTTTTCTTCATTCGTAGCAGCGTTGACATAACTATTTGATGAGAGTATGCCAAAACTTCAAAAAAAATCTGCTAAAATATGCTTAATCTTAAAATGAAGGAAGTATGCCAAAAACAAATTACAGGAATGTCATTTGAGAAACGATCTTCATAAAGAAATGCATTAACTATTGTTATCACTCTTGTTGGCTTTGTTCTCTTTATGTATATCGCACACCTAATTCAAAAGTGACTCCACTCAAAAAAATTAATTTTTCAGAAATCGGAAAAACTGTTTTTGACCTAAAAAAAAAAAATAAAAAACAAATCTTTGGACCATTTAGTAGAAAATCCATACAGATTATGTTCTAAAAAGTTTTTTTTTTAATGTTTCTGCACTAGATAATGAACAATTTTTAGTTGTGTCATTTTGGGTGATGTATTATTTGCGCAAGTTACCGAATTATTTTAAGTTATGTCACTTTAGCTGAATTATTTTTAAGTTTTGCCACTTTTGCCAAATTCTAAGCTGAACAAGTTTTATTAATATAAACTCCAATAAAGATTTATTTTATCAAAAGTGTCACAATTCGAATTAAGACTATTTAGCACTTAGCCGTAGGGATCTAAATCCGTTATATTTTCTGACACAACTCAAAATAAGTCACGTTTATGAATTGCAACTTTATACCAAATGAAGCATTAAGAAACACATAACTGTTTTTTAGCAACTGTTAACAACCACAAAATACACTGCTATTTTTTTTTATTAAATAAACTAGTGTATTGTGTATAGTTCTACACAAAAAAAATTATTTTTCCAATTCAAACAAAAAATTTGTAGAATCAAACAATTTTTTGTCTGAAATCGGTCCTATAAACAAATTCGCATATTCAAACAATTTATTTGCATTTTGTTTATTGAAAAAAACACCGATTTTTTCAAACAAATAATTTAACTGAATCAAACAAAAAGTTTACTGAAATTCATATAAATTTCAAACAAATAATTTTGCTGAATCAAACAAAAAAGTTTTTGCACAAGCAATTACGCGCACACAAGCAAGCACTGTTGGAGAAGATGAAGCTGAGCAGAGCGGCCGGCCGGCTTTGAGACACATTTTTTTGTTGGAATAACTTTTGAATGAAATCTTATTTATACGCACAATGTTTTTCTTCATCACTCGCTGTTGCTGCATCCTTTCCTTTGCTAATGAAGAAGAAATGTAACCAAAAACGGCGGCAGACCGTCTTGATATGTTTTTCGTCATCATTATATTTTTGTATTTGATATATTTAAGTAAACAGTTTGAAAAAATTGAATACGGGATTTCGTTTTTTTACTAACTTTGAAACAAACCAAAAATTTATTTTGTTTCTTATAATGTTCTGTTGTTTAAAAAGAGTGAAACGTTTTTTTACCTGCTATTGTTTTTGTTGTTTTTTTAATACAAACTTATTTCTGTACCTTTTTAATGCGTCCAAAAATAGAGTCCATGTGTTTTTTGTTGTAGTTCTTATATTTCACATAAAGAAGTGTTGCTTAAGATAAAAAAAAACCACAACATTAAGGAGCGTTAAATATTTCATACAACATTATGCAAACTTGAAACCAATAACGCGTATATTATATTTTTGATTAGTTGTCAACATTTTTGTTGGTTAAATAAAAATCAAACAAAAAGATTAATTGAATCAGTAAAAAAATTTGTAGAAATCCAAAAAATTTTCAAACAAGCGTTTGCTTGAAAATAATTCGGCAATAATTTTTTCTGTGTATAAACCCGAAAAATTGACATTTTGAGTTAACTCACTTTTGAACTAGGTGTGCGATATCTCTAATCTTGAATTGTACATATAGTTTTTTTTTAATTGTTTTATTAATTTACACTAAACTTTTCATTATCTTAAACGATTTTGTCATACCGACAATATTCTAATAAATTGTAAAGTTTGTGTTGGTTTTAAAAATTACTTTTATTTGCTTATTAAGTTATTAGTGTCTAATTCAATATAATGACGTTGGTGTGAAATGTTTTTCAAATATTTTTGAATTAATAACAACCACGTAGGTAGTAAATGGAAACAAAAGAAGTAGGAAATTTTAAACTGCGCCATATCTTTGATATTCTTCAAAGCCTTCGGTAGCAAAGTTAAGATATGAATTATAGACGGCTATGAACGGCCCATCACAGTTTTTTTAGACCTATAAAACTGAAAGGGAGCAAATTTTTTTGCCTAAAACTATTGATTACGAGTTCATGCGTTTAGAACTGTTTTTTTGGAATTAACTTTTAATGGGACCTATAATTAATAACATAGTGTGACAGGATTGCGAAACCCTTTTTCTAGTACGTCTTGTCGAGCACAACAATGCTCTATCCATTAAGTTTTGCGAAACAACTCCAAAATCTCGAGTTACGGTTAAAAATAGGTTTTTCGTACTTTTTGCACTCATATGCCAGTAACTTTGCTAAATGTCAACCGATTTTAACATCCAGTTCATCGATTTCGAACGTTCACGTTCGCATAGAAAATTATATGTAAAACAAAAACAATATTCGAAAATTTGTTTTTGTTTTAAATGTAGTTTTCTATGCGAACGTTGACGTTCGACATCGTTAAACAGGCAGTAAATTTCACAGCGGATTTGGAAAGAACAGACCTTTCGAAGATGTGAACATAATAATAAGGTGGACTTTACATTTTTCGGTAGTGATTTTGCTTCATAGTTACTTCATGTTAATTTAACATGATTTTACAATAACTTGCGAAAAAAATTATTTTCTTTTAAAATAACTTCAATTCATGTTAATTTAACATTCCCGTAAATGTAAAGCAACAGAATATTCCTATTGAAATAACTCTCCGAATCACGTTGAATGAAAGTTATTTCAAGTTGAATCAATGTGAATTTCATTAAGAATCGAATTGGTTTGAGTTTGATATAACAGTGAGAAGAAGCTTCAGAGACAACATGAACGTTAATTTAAGAAACATTCGAAACACTTACCCACGGAACCAGAGACAAAGAGAGAATGTTAGTAATTATCCTGTTAAATGTTTCACTTTTTTGGTTTCCCCTTTGTTTGAAGAAGCACTCACAATTAAAAGACACCAGCAGAATGGTCCGATATGGATTTCGTTATCATTTCACTTTGAAAATTTGATGTACTATTTAACTAAATAATTTGAACAAAAAGAAAACGGTATTTTTTTTTTATACCCTCCACAGCAATTAGTTGAGAAGAGGGCTTACTAAGTTTGTCATTCCGTGTGAAACATTTTTATTATTCATCTCAGATCCCATAAAGTAGCTATATTCTGGGCACTTGAGTAATTCTTAGTCGATTTTGCCATGTCCGTGTGTTGAAAATACGCTCACTTTCGAAAAACTCAAAAGAATTTTAGTAGGATGAATCAAAATGTGGAACCACCACCTAAAGAAAATTGACAGTTTTGTTACAAAAACCAACATAAATGGTGGAAAAATGCACGGAATGATATAAGATTTTGCAAAAATTTGTCTTATTCGACTGGAAGTGACGCTGAAAAATTTTTCAAAGATCCGTCCATAATATACCCTAGGCCCCATATAAGCCCTAATCCCGGAAAACAGTTTAGTACGGCTTTAACCATAAAAAAAAATAACAAAATTTGGTACATCACAGTTTAAAAGGACTATAAATAAGACTATCAATTTTCGTGAAGATCGGTCCATAATTAACCATAGAACCCATAAAAAACCTACTCCCGGAAAACAGTTTAGTAAGCCTTAAGCCGTAAGAAATAATACTATCATAACCAAATTTGGTACATCACAGTTTTATAGGTTTAGAAATTAGACTGTAAATTTTCGTGAAGATTGGTTTATAATTGACCATATAAACCCTACTCTCGGAAAACAGTTTAGTACGTCTAAAACCATAAAAAATGCTATCATAACAAAATTTGGTACATCACACTTTTATAGGACTAGAAATAAGACTATCAATTTTCGTGCAGATCGGTCCATAATTAACCATAGGCCCCATATAAACCCGGAAAACAGTTTAGTACGCCTTAAACCGTAAAAAATAATGCTTTCATAACAAATTTTGGCTCGTTACAGTTTTACAGGACAAGAAATACCACAGCGAAATTTCGTGAAGATCGATCCATAATTTACGCTAAGCCCCATATAAACTCTACTTCCGAAAAAGACCCAGCAAAAACTTACATTGCAAAGTAATGAGTTAAAAAGCTAATATAACGACTCTTCACTACTTATACATTGGCATTTTAACTCATTATTTTAACACGGTGATGTCATTGGAGGCAAGTACTTACCTCCCTCGCTTACAAATAGGGAGTTAAAAAGTTATTACTCCGATGTCACCAAAATTACAACTAACATTGAATGACTTTAAAAAAATTTTTTTTTTGTTACTTTTTTTTTTATTATTTTTTTTTCTATTTTTTCTTATTTTATTTTACTTTATGTTTTTTTCTATTTTTTCTTATTTTATTTTACTTTGTTTTATTTTTTATTTTGTCTCTGGTGGGATTCGATCGCGCAACCTCGGTGCTGATAGACTAGCTCACTACCAGCTAGTCTACCGGGGCAGTGTAGTTTTTGTATAAAAAAACGTTGTTTTACTCAATTAAGAGCGTAAATATGAGATTAAATTATTGTAGGCAACTACTTACCACCCTCGCTTACAAATAGGGAGTTAAATAAGTCATTACCAAACTACGTCTATGTAATGAAGATGGTATGTAGTAGTCATTGAAAAGTAAGTTGTTCAGTAATGGCATGTCATTACCAAGTTTTTGCTGGGGAGTTAAGTACGCCTAAAACCGTAATAGCCATGTTTATCATAATAGAAATTAGTGCGTCACAGTTTTATAGGACAAGCAATGACACTGTGAAATTTCGTGAAGATAGGTCCCGTATTTACCCTTGGCCCCATATAAACCCTTCTTCCGGAAAGCAGTTTATTAAACCTAAAACCGTAAATAATAATACTCCCAGCAAAAACTTACATTGCAAAGTAATGAGTTAAAAAGCTAATATAACGACTCTTCACTACTTATACATTGGCATTTTAACTCATTATTTTAACACGGTGATGTCATTGGAGGCAAGTACTTACCTCCCTCGCTTACAAATAGGGAGTTAAAAAGTTATTACTCCGATGTCACCAAAATTACAACTAACATTGAATGACTTTAAAAAAAATTTTTTTTTTGTTACTTTTTTTTTATTATTTTTTTTTCTTCTATTTTTTCTTATTTTATTTTACTTTATTTTTTTTCTATTTTTTCTTATTTTATTTTACTTTGTTTTATTTTTTTTTTTGTCTCTGGTGGGATTCGATCGCGCAACCTCGGTGCTGATAGACTAGCTCACTACCAGCTAGTCTACCGGGGCAGTGTAGTTTTTGTATAAAAAAACGTTGTTTTACTCAATTAAGAGCGTAAATATGAGATTAAATTATTGTAGGCAACTACCTACCACCCTCGCTTACAAATAGGGAGTTAAATAAGTCATTACCAAACTACTTCTATGTAATGAAGATGGTATGTAGTAGTCATTGAAAAGTAAGTTGTTCAGTAATGGCATGTCATTGCCAAGTTTTTGCTGGGCTATTATAACAAATTTTGATTTTAGGAATTTTTTTTCTTTTTCTAAATAATTTTAAACATGAAAATAAAAAAAATTTTTCAAATTTTTAATATTTTTTAATTAGGCTTAAGTTCATGAAATTTAATTTTCATTAAATTATTTTTATGAAGAAAGGAATTTTACAACATGAAAATTAATTAAAATTGTTATTGATAATCTTTCATTCTTGACGTGGCTCGGGCTCGAACCCTGACCGGCAGGTTACCATGACATGTTTCGATCGCAACCACTCGATCTCCTCAGATGGATTTGCCGTCTTACACTCGCAGCCATCGACGACTGCTGACGTCAATAGTCAAACATCAATCCTTAAACCAAATTGTATTTTAACATTTGGTAGATCGAAATTTGCTTTCTTGAATGATTATCCATTTTAATTGATTTTACATGTTTTTCCTTACTTCTGTTTTTTCGTACTTTTGTCAAGAATTTTTCTTGAAGTCTAAGTACATTTTTTGTTTTTTCATTTTGTCTTTCTCTTTTCTGTTGACCTTTTTCAGCACAACTTGAAGGACAAATGTACCATAAATAGTTCAACAAAATAACCACAATACTAATTATTGTTAAAGCTAAGGCACGAGCTCTATGTGTACATTTGTCCTTCAAGTTGTGCTGAAAAAGGTCAACAGAAAAGAGAAAGACAAAATGAAAAAACAAAAAATGTACTTGGACTTCAAGAAAAATTCTTGACAAAAGTACGAAAAAACAGAAGTAAGGAAAAACATGTAAAATCAATTAAAATGGATAATCATTCAAGAAAGCAAATTTCGATCTACCAAATGTTAAAATACAATTTGGTTTAAGGATTGATGTTTGACTATTGACGTCAGCAGTCGTCGATGGCTGCGAGTGTAAGACGGCAAATCCATCTGAGGAGATCGAGTGGTTGCGATCGAAACATGTCATGGTAACCTGCCGGCCGGGGTTCGAGCCCCAGCCACGTCAAGAATGAAAGATTATCAATAACAATTTTAATTAATTTTCATGTTGTAAAATTCCTTTCTTCATAAAAATAATTTAATGAAAATTAAATTTCATGAACTTAAGCCTAATTAAAAAATATTAAAAATTTGGATTAAAAACCATCAATAGTTCAAAAAATTTTTGTTGTTCTTTTTAGAGTGTTGTTATTGTAAAACAAATAAAACAGGATTTTCTGGATTCAATATTGAACAATGTTATTTTAACATTTTTCGTTTAAAATTAATATGAAAGAATGATTAAATAATGTCCATTCTTTTGCAGAAATTTACCATGATTTTTTAATCAACATTGCGCAATGTTAATTTAACGTTGATATTTTTTCTGTGTGTATACGTTTTTCTCCAGCAAATTAAATTTTTGAAAAAATGCTCTCTATTTTTTTAACTTTCGAGAAGTTTTTGCACATTTTTTATTTAGAAACCGTATTGTTTATGAATTTATTATAAAATTATATTTATTTATTAGTTAAATGCTACCTTATTTTAAAATATTCGTGAAAATTTGTCAGATTTATTAAACTTTCAATGAAAATAGTCTGGGAATTTTGTATTTTTTTAAGTTTTAAGTTTTTTTTCATAAAAAGTAACTTATAAAATAAAAGAAGACTCAGTTTTTTGGTGAGAACAAAAGCTTACCAAAATTAGCAGTAGCACTTATTCAAAGGTGGACGTTTATTCAGGATTAATTTCAGGATTCAATTAAAAGATTGAATTTGGTATGGGTCACTTAGATGAAGCTGACAATTTATCGCGAATGCCTCATATGAAAATAAAAAACATAAATGATACCAATGAAAGTCCTTTGTAAGTAACATACAAAAGGAGAATTTTTTAAACCTTGACTTTAAAGACAAAGCTCGAGATACCAGGCGAGATCGTAATATTTCCTTAATTTGTGAATGTTTTCCAAAGGGTAAAATTAAAGACTTAAAAGGCGCAGAGCTTAAAGCATTTATTAGCAAAGATACTGAGCTCACTGTATATCATGAATGTTTGCTATGGGTTTATAGGGTTATGGTACCTGAAAAACTTAGAAAAACAATACTTCAGCTATTGCACGAATCCCTCTTCGGCAGCGTTAAAACAAAAGCAATAGCTAGAACATTTGTTTGGTGGCCTTACCTTGACCGCGAGATTGAAGATGCCCTAGGGGAAAGGGAACTAACACCAAACTTGTTGCGTGACAGTTCTAAAGTGGTTGGGACCGGTTCTAGTTCTAACACTTTATATGAAGGGGACTTGTCTATTCTGATAAACCAGCAACAAAATTATAATTTAAAAGTCAATATTCGACGCACTTTGGGTGAAAAGGTGGTGCAATATTAAACCGACAGACTGGCTTTCATAAGGGGCAGTGGGCCACAAAATTTGTGAGCTAAAAAACCCAACAATAATAAAATTGTTAAAGTTTTTCTTGCGATTCAAAAAACTAATTAACAAGGTTTCGTTTAAATGTGCTAAATTTCCAATTCATACTATTGATAAACTGAAATTTAGCAATTCCTATGCGCATTGTACTGGTTATTTAGGCCAGATCGTCAGGAAACTTCATCCAAAGAATTTAGAAAAACTAAAGATTTTAAACAAAGAAAACTGTTAAGTGAATAAGAATTATAAGCAACAGTTTTACTTGTAACAATATCAAAGCTTAAACAAAAACAACAACAATAAACAGTGAGTTTATCTTTTCTTACAGTCCCGACAACAATTGGTTGATTTTTTATCAACTCTAAATGTAGTTTTGTTATGTTGGTAAAGAAAAAACAAAAGTAAAAACAAATTACTTTATTTAATTTTTACAGTTCAGTTTTATTTACACTGCCACATGCATTTAAGTTATCAAAGTTTTTCTTGGGATTCAAAAATTTGTTGTGGTTATTTTTGTTGAACTGTTTATGGGTTTTAATCCAAATGTTGATATATTAATTAGGCTAAAGTTCATCAAATTTAATTTTCCTTAACAGCCTGTTCCACGATTTCGAACGTTAACGTTCGCATAGAATATTACATTTAAAACAAAAACAAATTTTCAAATTTTGTTTTTGTTTTAAATATAATTTTCTATGCGAACGATGACGTTCGACATCGTTAAACCGGCAGTAAGTTATTTTTATTAAGAAAGGAATTTTAAAACATGAAATTAATTAAAATTTATTGATAATTTTTCATTCTTGGCTGCCGCGGGGCTCGAACCCAGGCTTTTACGTACATGTTTCAATTGCAACCACTCAATCTCTTCAGAGGGTCTTGCCGTTTAACACTTGACGACTGCCAACATTATGGTAATATTTTTGAATTCATTGTGTTGAATATATTAAAAAATAGTTCTATGGCTTTAAAAAGCACCCCTTATAAAACTTAATTAATTACTATAAAATTGTTACAGTTTATTTGTAGTATTTAATTAAAATTCCTAATAAATAAATTACATTAATATTCTATATTAAAGAAGCCAATTAAAAACCATTTTTATTTAAACGATTTTGTATAAATCATAGACTCGGTGGATTTATTCAAGAAAAATATCAATGGCGCTGTTAAAAAGTTATAATTTATTATAAACAAAAAAATTAAGTGTCAATTGTTTTCACCTATTTTCATTATTTATAGCAAATTGTAAAACGAAATTCACGACGGTTAAAAAAAAGAGTCACGATTTCTTAATTAAATTTCTGATTTTGCCAATCAATTACACGTTATACTCGTTTTACGGCTTAAATTTTTTTTTTTTTAATTCTAACTAACAAGGAACTAGTAGAATATAAATATAAATATGTATGATCAAATTAATTAACATTAATTAACACGTGTAAAACAACAGAATTAGAATAGATGCAAATATTTAAATTTGCTTGTGAATTTTCCTTTCAAAAGGGGATTCCGTATAAATATTATTTACAAAACAGTTTATATATTTTATTGTAAACAATTAATTATATTTATTTAGCTTACACTGTGAAGAAGAAAGGTGTAGCTGAAATTATCCGTCAATCCTACAAATTGACTGGCGATCAATTTGTTATTGACTGTATGAAATGCATGATTTACTGCAAAGTTCATGTGAAGTTTTGAAGTGTCAACTTAATAAATTTAGACAATATTGACTTGTAAATGTCAGTTTTCAAAGTGTGAAATAGGAAGGTTATAAATCTTGTAAGTAATTTTTATGTGACCCATCTTTCTACTTATATATACATGTTGCTGTTTATTTCCTTTAACTGTTTAAATATTGTTTTATAATTATTTTTTAATTGTTTGTTAGTTTTTTTAGCATCTCATTGTAGTGTTATTTACTTACGGTCTTGTTTATATTAAATATAAACAGGTTGATAAACGATTTATGAAACTGATAGTCTATAAAAATTTGATTAATAAACCCTTAATAAACCTGTTTTATTTTTTTTTTTAATAAGGGGTTACTGTCGTATTCATAAAAATATTTTATATTTAATAAAGGTTTGCTTAAAAATTTTTCTATGTGAATTTCTCTCAATAAGCGATAATTCTAATAATGACTTATGAATACGGGGCTTAACATTTTGGGGGAAATTTAAAGGTTCTAGAAAGCAAAATAAAGGGATACTGATAAGCGAAGTATGTAACGTCAATTCCGTGCAACAGGTGCTAAAATTTTCATATTTGTATAATAACTCATACAGGGTGGCGCTTATGTTACATTATGCTTAACTTTTTTTGAGGTTGTTTTTTTTTTTGATTAACTTTGTAAAAATTAGGAAATAACTGGTGGAAAGAGTTAAAACAGAACAATGAACCAAAATTGTCAAATATTATTTAACCTCTTCAGACCGTGGGTACACATATGTGCACCTTAACTAATTGCAAGTTTTTAGGACTAGCGACATCGTGTGATCAATAGAAACAGTTTTATTACTTGCTTTAAGATACTGCGCTTCAAAACAATACCAAAAGATGGCAGGGTTTAGAAGTTTTAGCCATTATTTTTACATTTGAATTTAACAGTTTGAAAAAACCATACTGTTGGGATATTTTTCCTCAATAACTAATCGCTAAGACCTGAAGTACACATATGTGCACCTCTTTTTCTATCAGTTTAAATAAAAAAATTAAAAAAATAATTAAAACCGAAATTAAAATTACACCTCATAAGATAAAACAAATAGTTAATAAGCCCTTTACTTAATCGGTTCTGTTCAGAACTTAAGAAATTAAGAATTAACGTTGAAATTTTTCATATCTTAAGACCTGAGGTACACATATGTGTACCCTTAATTTCTAAGAATTCAAATAAAATTAAAAAAAAAAAAAAATACACTTGTCTTATTTGCTCCCCAAAAGGTGTAAATAATATATAAGAAATGTAAAAATTCAATGGGTTAATGCTCGGGTCTTAAGAGGTTAAACAGATAACAAAGAGTTTATGCACAAGCTCATAATGAGCGATGAGGCATATTTTCACTTTAATAGGCTTTTTCCGCTAATCAACATCTGCCATTAATTTGCACAGATGTTAACATCTTTCCAAAAGGAATACTTACGGGTAAAAATAAACGCCTTTAGATTTTCCTATCTCATTTTATTCCATTCTACATCTTTCGAATATTTTAGTGTCATCACTAGAAAAGTGGCAACAAGTTCTATTATTATTGTGGCATCATTGACAGAAAGACTTTTGTTTTTTTAAGCAGCGTGATAATTTGAAAAGTTTTCCCTTTTTTGCAATAATTTTTGTTAAATATTTATTCTCTTAAACGTTATTTAGTCTTATTTGACCTTTCTTTTTATAATTTTTATTTTTTATCTTAGAATCTAGGAACTTATTTCTCATGGTGAGTAACATTTATTTTATAAATGTTCATATTATTCCAATGTTAATTCTAAGTCAAATTACAATCCTCAAAAGCTTTTATACTTTAATAGTCTTATTCCTTCAATATTTTCCAGGAATATATCTATGCACTATCAGAATTTTCGTTTGTATATATCTGTTACGAGGCTTATGCTAGAAACACCACTGGGACGAACGACGAATTATTCGCAACGAATATTCGTCACCAGAAATAGAACACATTGGTGTATATGAAAGTACACACGATCATTGCGTATACCGTAATTCGTCGTGCGTTACGAACTCTGCGATTTGTTTATTTCTATTTCTTACGCAGACGAACGACGAACAAATTGGGAAAGGGACAGCGCAGAGTTATAGCAAAGTCCAATATTTATTAAAAATCGTGAAATCTGTAAAGAATTACAAGGACAATTAGCTTATATTGCGAACTTGGCTAAAATTCGCGAAAAAGTTGCAAACTTTCAAGCAAAGACAAAAATTTATTAGAAATCGCTAAATGGGTGAAAAAAAACAAAATGTCGAAAAATAACAACAAAAAAAATGTGCAAAAATTGCGAAAATTTTTAATATTTTACACAAGATTAAAAGTTTCTAAAACTATAATGAATGGCAAAAATTCACATTAATATATTATATAATGTGAATATATACCTGAAGTTTACGCACTTATTGTGTATCATATGACGAACTTATGCAACGAATTCTTGCCGACGAATTCGTCGCACTATGCGAAGTTCGTCGTTCGTCCCAGTTGTGTTTATACCATAAATGAAAATTTATTTTTTTAAACAAATTGAGTTTCAAATACATTTTTGTGATAACTTTTAAAATTTAGGCACTTTTTGAAAATAACATTTTTCTTTCAAAATTGTGAAATTTTTGTTTGATTGTAGATGTTAGATGTGTACAAAATAAACGAGCGTTTCGCATTTTCTAAATCTTTGATGGTAGATTTTCGATGTTCATCAGTGTAAAAAGCCTTTTAGGGTCATCTGAATATACACAATTGCAAAATATGGAGCTCCTAAGGTCCAATAGTAAAGGCATAACATGAAACTCATTCACTTAGATGCACAATATACAGGGATCATAACATATTTCTTCGGAAAAGATAACCAAGTTTCGATCGGTGTCAATACAGGCAAATGATTAAAAATGTTTTTTTTTCCAGAAGTAGATAACAATGAATTATGGTTCCAAAAGGTCAATAAAAGTGTAGAGTTTTTCTTATTTAATTGGTCACTGCGTACGCCCGATTTAAAATGCCTGCGATTGTTTTCTTTAGCGCTTCCTTAAAAGTAAAGTGAATGTCAATAAGCCAAGAAAAAATCCAACAGCTTGAGGATAATATCCTAAAAAAGTTAAGGTGCTGCAGAAATTCTAGAAAAGTTATAGAAAATTCTCTTGATCGAGCGTGTTGGGTTGCAGTGAGCAACGGGCACCCCTGGCACGATATTTTCTACTAAATATAATAAGCACCTTGCCATATGGCCTAATCTTATGGTTGATCTTAACCACTGGATGAGCATTTATGCATTTTCCATATGCAGGTGAGCACGGGTTCTTTACACAGAGGCAGCAATTTTGAGAGCATAAGCCAACAAAAATTATACATTTGACCCTTGCTTAGGAACTGAAGCAATCTAACCTCCACTGCTATCTTAAAATCCTAAGCATTTGTCGAATAGCAGGAGTTCCTAGAGATGATTTCTCCTTGCAGTTAGTGCCCTCTACAAGTGGATAGCTCTCCTAATGATATATGTCACCCCTTCCCACAGCCTCTTCCTGATCACCGAAAGTATCCCTTCATCAAGAAACTACCCTACTTTCTTGATAAGTAGTGCAGCTTTTAATCAGAAAAGCAACGCTTCCGCAAAGACAAACATCCTGAAAGACAGGAAGAATTTCTTGCATAAAGCATACTAACGGGAAACTAAACCAATACCGTCAGACCGTCCCTTGCACTCATCGGGGCAACTGACTATCGCAGCACCAGAAAACAAGGTACTCTAGTGAGTATCTCAGACTCAAGAAATCAAAAAGACTTCAAAGCCCTGTCATTTTTGATGTTTGTCGCATTCCATGTATATGAACACCTGATTTTCATTGGAGGATGTAACACCAAAAGTGAAATATCCTTGAGATGATCCATAAGCCCCCTGAAAGGTTACAAAACAAAAACATAATAATAATAAAAAGTTTAATCAAGCCAAAATTAAAAAAATTCTAAAAAAAATAAAGTTATTTATAAAACAAGTAAGAGTGATATATTCGGCTATTCCGAATCTTATATACCCAATAAAAAATTTTATCATTTAGCGAAGCACTAATGGTGCATTTAAAAAAATAAGCGCACAATTATGCGCTACGCAATAAGACATACAGAAATGCAATATAGTAAGTGAAATAACTCTCAACAATTTTAATAAAAAAAAAAATTAAAATTTCAAGTGCTACGGCATTCCCTTACTACGAAGCAGGTTTGTAAGGGAGAATACTAAAAAATAACTGTAAAAAACCTTCAGTGTGTAAAGCTGTTCGTTACATCAAACAATTTTTTATGCGCTGATTAATGCGCTTTTTGTGTCAAAAATGTATTGCTTCAAAGTGGGAACTCGCCATATAAAATTCATGTCTTCCATAAGTGCAATGGTAAGCGAAACTCTTACATTTCTCCCTTACAAACCTGCTTGGCTCGAAGCACAATTTTTTATTGGGTACCCGTCACCATGATGCGATAAGAACAAAAAGTTATATACATAAATAACGTTTTTTAGATAGGTATAAATAATAATTAATTGAGCCACGCCAACTTTTCATTTCGTCATGCCGAAGAATATAAAAAAAAAATGTATATATGTATAATCTTAAAATCGTTTTTAAGAACATAAAAAAATTTAATAAAAAAAATGAAAAAAAAAAATTCTTTTGGGATTCGAACTGGCAATATCATCAGTCTCAGGAGAGAACTTGACAACTAGTCGAATGCTTTTACTAAAGAAGCGTTAAATTAAAATATATTGAGTCTATGAGTTTGTTTCTTTATTTAAGCGGTATATCATATACATGCATTAATGTGAATGTGTATGCGTAAAATTAAACACATTACAAATAAAATCCACCACTTGTAGTGAAGGGTATAAAAAAACAACAAAAAAAAAACACATTACCAACACTCTATTACCACTGTATGACCGTGGAAACCAAAATTGAATTGGTTTGTATGGTATGCTTATGTCGTTTTGGTAATACAGTGTTGGTGTGGTAATGTCACGTCTAATTGGACCTTTAAAGGAAAAAAATTGAGGCAGTCGTGGTTTTTTACTCATATCTCGATCATTTGTGGATTGATCTTGCTGAATTTCAATAGAAAACAGTTCCGGACCATGTGTGACATAAATGTATAATAACCTGGCCTCCATCATATATTATGTCTTCGGAAAACCCATTTCAACGGACAGACGGACAGACGGACATCGTTTAATCAACTTCGCTCCTCATAAGGACCCAGAATATATATACTTTGTAGGGTCTAACATCAATATCAAATTACAAACGGAATGACAAACTTATATATACCCTATTCACCACCTGTGGTGAAGGGTATAATAAACCATAACGTTAGTTATACGCCACCCTGTACATCCTCATAAAGACTTAACTTATTTAGATAGTATATACGAAACTTGTCCTGAACTATACCAGAGCTAGAGCGGAACTAGAGCGAAACTAGAACTGAACTCATCAAAAGCTTCTTTATAAGTTCGCAATGAACAGATGGAAAATGTCACAACTCGTAGATACTTCATAAAACTACATATTTTTATTTAATACATACATATGTCACAAGTCTAACGTAGTTTGACGAAAATTCTACCCTCATCTTATTATTGTTTGAAGATTTTCAAAAAAACAAAAACAGCTTTTCATGACAGGGTTGTGCTTTCCTAAAAATGCGCAAGACTTGTGTGATAGTGTAAAGTACACTTTAGCCTTATTTTTTCCTGCTGTCAAGCCACTGGCTTAGCGGGGTTAGTACTGAAAACTTTGTAAAAAATATTACATTATCAAAAAAATAAATAAATTGAAAAATACACGAATTAAGCTGGAACTAGAACTCAGCTTGAACTAAACTAGAAGCGAACTCCGTCTAGTAAATTATAGAAAACAAAAAAAATTTCATTTCTACTTTTAACCTTCCTTAAGGTCAAGTCTTTAATAAATTTTTAACATCAAAAATTGTCACGAAGATCTTAGAATAAACCCATTCAAGCCCAAAGCTTAAAACTCACGTACTATTCACACTATTCAAACATTTGTACATAAAACAAAAGACTTAAGTTACAAACTTAAATTTTTACAAATTTTTTTTTTGTTTTTTTAGATCTGCACTAAAAATAATTTTAATTAAAAAGTTAAGACACCGTTGCATCTTTAGTAATAAAATTATTAAAAGCATTTTTACTTGCTTAGTTTTTTTTTCAAATTTATGACATTTTGACATATTGTGTTATGAAAGTATACTTTAAAAAATTATGACGTGGTAAACCAGGTCCAAATTAAACTCGAAAAGAAACAATTTGAAATTTAGTTCATACAGGTATGAAAACAAAAACTAAAGTTCGCTCTTAAATTATTGTAAATATATGAACTGAGATTAAAAACAGAGCATCTTTAAATTAAATCATAAAATAACCGAAAGTACAACTTGGCGTTTTTTTTTTATTTTTTGTTACAAACTTGTTTGAGTTTCTATGTCTCTAAAACAATTATCCAATGAACAATTATGATTATTTTTAATTGTTTAAACAAAGTTGTTGTTGATTTTTTTTATCTATTAAAGATGTTGTGCTCTCTACCGAATATGCTCTGTTTATTGTCAACTGACTTGACACTTGTTGACATTACAAACACTTGTTCAACTATTTGAAAAAACGATGACGTATGACGATCTGCTCTGCCTTTAGTAAACAAATATTTGTTAAAGTTTTAACGTTTTTTCGAAAATAAAACTAAAAAACGTAAACAATTCATTTAATTTTTTTCCCAAAATTTGTATAGAAATCCACTTGTTTACAACTAAATAACCAAAAAAAATATACATTTTCTAAATACAAACTTCCTGTTAACTAAGATCTAACAAACTGACTGAAACTAAAAATGTTAACATTTTATTATTATTAGATTATTTTAATGTAGTGCAAACGAATATGACTTTAATTTTGTTTGTAAGTCGTTTAGCAAAAGCTTTTTTTATTTTAATTCACAAAACCCTCAATAATCGTTTATTAAGGTCATTTTTAATAACATTTAGATTTTTATTGCTTAAGCAAAAACTAACAAAAATTTTCTTGAAGGTTTATGTTTTTTTACAAACTCAGAAATTAAGTCTAAAAATTGTTAAGCAAAATATTAATAATTTTATTAACATGTTTAACTTGGAATAAGTGAACTTTATACCAGCAATACAAAATTCCTCTGTAAAATATACTTCTTTTGTCATTTAAAAAATTTAACACTTTTTTAATATTAGAAATGAGTAGCAGGCGCGACACTTTTATCAGATACCATTAAGATACTTGTTTGTCGCATGTAACAACAAATTATTACAACTTGCCGATAGTTTAAGGAAGAGTTTTGTCACTCGTAGAAAAAGTTGTTCAAACATTGATTTAATTTTAAGTGAGAATATATTAAAGGCAAGTTCATGCTTCCGGGTAGGTTAAAGTTAAGTTGTAATAATAAATAACTTGTTATAAGTCCGACACAATCCTACCTTTAACTTAAGTCAAGTTGTAATAATAGCCCTTAGGGTTCAAAGGTAAAAACAAAACAAAGTGTTAGTTTGTAAATTGAGGTATATCTTTTTTTAAATATATAATCCCATTAAATATATGTGCTGACTATTACATACTACCAACAAGCAGCAGAGAAGCAAATGCCAGTGAATTTCTAATTTAAGTAAATAAAAATGATTGCATAACTTCGTATTATCCCTTATAGGTAAGCAGGTTGTAAGTAAATAACTAAAATCATTATTTTAAAGAAAAAATTCAGGAACAATGTTCTAAGTGCTTCTGTTATTCCTTTACATGAACGCAGGTTGTATTGCAATGATTTAAACATGTGTTTACGATCATTCCTGAAATATGACCGAACATTGAATTTACATTTTCGTGCTTCCAAGTGAGAATTCGCCATATGAAAAGAATGCCTGTGGTAAGCAGGTTTGTGCTTCTCTCCCTTACTAAACTGCTTACCAGTTAGCTAAAGTTTATTCTGGGATATAACAAAAAAATTAAAATTAAGAATCATTTTATTTGAAATAATTGTTTTTTTTTTTTGCAGGGGTTCCTCGCTATTTTTGCTTTACTGACCCTGTAAGATAACAACATATTATTTCGGATTCCTGAACGTTATTAGGTTATTAAGGATACGTTATTAAAAATCATAATCATTGTCTAGACCAAAATATTTTTCGATTTTTGTTGATGTTTTTGTTTAAACTTTGATATTGTTACAAGTAGAACTGTTGCTTATAATTCTTATACGTTTCCTGACGATCTGGCCTAAGCAATCAGTGAAATGCGCATAGGAATAGCTTATTCCATCAACAATAAATTTCAGTGTTTTTATCAAGAATAAAAATTGGGAATTAAGCACGAAAAACAAAACCTTTTAAATTAAAATTTTGTATTCCCAAAAATTATTTTGATTCTGAGAAATATTTATATTTTTTTAAGAGAAAAAAATTTTTTTCCCCAAAATGGTTCACAAAACAGAAAGTTTCAATAGTATAAGTTAAATATTTTTTAATAATTTGAAACGCTTTTTCTTTTAAGGATGTAGCAATAGATCGCGTTCTCCTAGTGCTCGTACAATCTTCACTTAACCACCCCGGTACCAATTTTGCATTTAATTTCGATGTTAAACATTTTGTTAACCTACATTTCCGTCCTCATCTGAGATTATTGGTTTGGATATTCTTCACCTTCTGTGTTTCATGATATGGAAAATAAAGCCCTAACTATCTAAATCATTTGAGCATATTTTGAACTTTGTCGTCAGGAGTATGTCGTCTTGTTTAGTGAAGTAGCCCTTTTTTTCCCATTTTGACAGCAAAATATTTCATATTCTGTGTTGTTTTTATATAGTCCACAGTCATACTCAAAACTAACTCTGCTCTAAGCCAACCCTTTCTAACTCTACTTTTACTCTAATTATACTCTTACTCGACTCTAACTGGACTCTAACTCTACTCTACTCTAACTTTACTCTTACTATACTCTAACACTATTCTAACTCTATTCTAACTGTACTCTAACTTTACTCTAACTTTACTCTTACTCTACTTAAGCTCTACTTTAACTACTCTTACTCTACTCTTACTCTACTCTTACTTTAATCTAACTCTACTCTACCTCTAGTCTTACTTTACTCTAACTCTACTCTAACTCTACTCTTACTTTTATATGCTTCAGTATATCCGCATAGCTTGTTTCTCCTTTCGTTGATATAATCATAACATCACTTTAACTCTACTGTAAATCTTCTATTACTCTACTCTAACTCTAATCTAACTCTACTCTAACTCTAGTCTTACTTTACTCTAACTCTACTCTACCTCTAGTCTTACTTTACTCTAACTCTACTCTAACTATACTCTTACTTTACTCTAACTCTACTCTTATTCTACTCTTACTCGACTATAACTGGACTCTAACTCTACTCTTATCTAACTTTACTCTAGCTTTACTCTAACTCTACTCTAACACTATTCTAACTCTATTCTAACTCTACTCTAACTCTACTCTTACCTTACTCTTACTCTACTTTAACTCTACTGTAACTCTACTATAACTCTAATCTAACTCTACTCTACCTCTACTCTAACTCTACTCTAACTCTACTCTAACTCTACTCTAACTCTACTCTAACTCTACTCTAACTCTACTCTAACTCTACTCTAACTCTACTCTAACTCTACTCTAACTCTACTCTAACTCAACTCTAACTCTAATCTAACTCTAACTCTACTCTAACTCTACTCTACTCTAACTCTACTCTAACTCTACTCTAACTCTACTATAACTCTACTCTAACTCTACTCTAACTCTACTCTAACTCTACTCTAACTCTACTCTAACTCTACTCTAACTCTACTCTAACTCTACTCTAACTCTACTCTTACTCTACTCTAACTCTACTCTAACTCTACTCTAACTCTACTCTAACTCTACTCTAACTCTACTCTAACTCTACTCTAACTCTACTCTAACTCTACTCTAACTCTACTCTAACTCTACTCTAACTCTACTCTAACTCTACTCTAACTCTACTCTAACTCTACTCTAACTCTACTCTAACTCTACTCTAACTCTACTCTAACTCTACTCTAACTCTACTCTAACTGTACTCTAACTCTACTCTAACCCTACTCTAACTTTACTCTAACTCTACTCTAACTCTACTCTAACTCTACTCTAACCCTACTCTAACTTTACTCTACTCTAACTCTACTCTAACTCTACTCTAACTCTACTCTAACTCTACTCTAACTCTACTCTAACTCTACTCTAACTCTACTCTAACTCTACTCTACCTCTACTCTAACTCTACTATAACTCTCCTCTAACTCTACTCTAACTCTAACTCTACTCTACTCTAACTCTAACTCTACTCTAACTCTACTCTAACTCTACTCTAACTCTACTCTAACTGTACTCTAACTCTACTCTAACTCTACTCTAACTCTACTCTAACTCTACTCTAACTCTACTCTAACTCTACTCTAACTCTACTCTAAATCTACTCTAGCTCTACTCCAACTCTACTCTAACTCTACTCTAACTCTACTCTAACTCTACTCTAACTCTACTCTAACTCTACTCTACTCTAACTCTACTCTAACTCTACTCTAACTCTACCCTAACTCTACTTTTCTCTTACTCTACTCTAACTCTACTCTTACTCTACTTTAACTCTACTCTCACTCTACTCTAACCCTACTCTAACTCTACTCTTTCTCTAATCTAACTTTATACTAGATATATTTAAACTCTACTCTATTCTACTCCAATTCTTCTCTAAGCTAACTCTAACTCTACTTTAACTCTAGTCTAAATATTATCTACTCAACTTAGACTTCTTTATAAAAAATGTTTGTAAGCGTCGCACAGACAGGTATTTGGCCCTAAAAGTCGCTCAAAATTCATTTTTTTTATTAGCACTACACCCTTTTTACTGTTATTTTTTAAAAGTCTGGTAACCCCTCGAAACAATAGAACCAACATGGTGCAGTTCAACCTTTCACCAGCTGCATAAAGTCAGTCGGAAGTTACCATTCAAAAAACTTGTTCGTATACGCAAGCAAATTTTGACATTCCTCTCTCTTTCTAAGAACAAAAAGTAGCTCAGCTGTTCTTTCAACGCCCCCTTAAAAAAATATTATGCCTTGCCTTGTATTAATTATGACATCAATCTTAAATCTGTTTTTAACTTTATTCATAGGTCTGATAAGAGAACCGTTTTGAAAAATTATGAGACAACAATACATTTTTACATGGTACTATTTAAATTTTAAAATATAAATAATACATTTTTGTTGATTCGTCAGTTTTAAAATATCTCAGTTAATTTGGCTGGCAAAAAAAAAAATTAAATTGCTTTCCCCTTATATCCAATCTAACACTTTAAATTCAAAGTAAAAATTTATATTTGTATGATAATTTCTGTGGGAAAATTTCTTAAAAACGATTTAACACATTCGCTTTAAACAAAATTTTCTCTTAACACCTCCAGCTTTTTAACACAACTGAACCAGACTTTATCAAAGAAATAAATTCCCTAATTTAACCAATTACAAAATAACCAACCGAGGATATTTGCAATAACGAAAGAAATAAATTAAAAATAAACAAACAAACGAAAAAATATGAAATAAATGAAATTTAAACCAAAACGAAAGAAAAATATATTACCAAATACAAAATATTTACAACTAGTCACAGCTGCATAGTGCAATTGCAACTACCACACAGACTTTAGCAAATAGTTCATAAAGACTCTTGCAACTCACACACAAATTGGCTCAATAGCAGACAACAAATTGTTGCTTTCTTCAGAGTAAAATTTCTGGGGATTTTGAGGGAATCGGGGCGTTCACTGACCACTTGCCACAGCCAACCAATGAAGTGTAAAAGTAGTTGTGAGAATGAAACCTCGATTATATAACACACAAAAACTGAACAAAATTTCAGCAACTTCTATTTCTTTTAACGAATTAGATATTTATACAAATGAAAAAAAAATTGTGAACAAAATTACAACATATCTCAACATTTCACTGTGAGGAAAAAACAACACGAAACCTAACAGAGACAGCATCAAAAAATAAACAACGTTTGTATTTCAATAAAACTCAAAAGTATAAAAGTGTTAATGCCTGCTTAACATGTTTGGCTAAATTTAGTATATAAAATAAGCAATTGCAAAGAAAAAGTACAAGTATAAATAGTAAATTATTTGGTAAATATTTTGCAAGCGAACAAAGTACACTTTTTTCAACAACTTTACAATTTATGCCTGCCTCCTTCCCTGTATCCATGTCCAAAACAGCTGATGGCTTTAGATTGGTAACACTTTTCTTCGCGTTTAGTTAAAAGCGAAAGAGCTGCAGGAAAAATTAAGCGCCAGATTAAATGCAACTAGAAAATATTGGCGAATGAATAAAAAAAAAGTCTTTAATAGAAAAAAATAAATTTTTTCATATACAGAGTTTAAAAAGAATGATTTATTTGTAAAAAAAATTTGTACAAAAACTAAAAAATTATTAAAGTAGAACTGGAATATTTAATTTTTTTTAAGTTTCTAAAACATCTTTATCAAATCAGTTGGGTTGTTCACAAAAAGCTGATAATCTGACAATTTGTTTCCTCAATTTCTACACGTGAAATATAAATTGTGCACTTTCAAAGTGGTCATTTCAACAAGGAAGACCAATACTGCACAGGTAAAAAATTCGAAGGCAATGGAGGAACTAACTCATGAAGATTGTTTTCAAACTCGAGAATACGTTGTAGAATCTTTCGGTGCAAATTAAATACCGATTGAAAAACTTGAGTATGAGTTGATAAAATCGTCACAGACGATTTCAGTGGACCTGTAGCAAACGAAATTGATTTGTTTGAAACGGGCATAAGCGAAAAAAACCATCGTAACATGCGACCGGACATTGAGTCTTAATATAGCAATGTTCGGCCAGGATTAGCTAAACATTAGTAATAATGCTCGTAAATCAAAACTTTTGTCCCTTGTCCCGTCTGACTACTATTTGTTTCGATCGATACATAACGCTCTTACTGGATAGTTCCACTTCAGAACTGGGAGTTCAAACTTGAATCTATCTTGGCCTTTAAAAAAAGTTCATTTCTCTTGGCGCGGAATCAAAATGCTTCCAGAAATATGGGGAAAGGTCATTGCTTACGATATCCAAAACATCGAATAAATTAGTATTGCACCAATTTTCCACAATAATTCTCCCCAGAGGATGTGTAGATAATCTAAAATATATTCACATTTTTGGTGTTACATCAACCTGGGCATGCAACCTTGGGTGCGACAAACATCTTCCCCAGATTACCTTCTCATTCCGGTGCCACGGGAGTCAGTAGCCTCCAGTAAGTGCAAGGCACCGGACTGACTATTGGTTGAAGCCTCCGTTTCTTCTTGCTTCTTGTAAGAATTCCTTTCTGTATTTCGGAGAGATTGTGTTTGCGGAAGCCTCGCTCTTCTACTGGAGGCTTGTTCTTTGGTAAGTTGTTCACCGTCCGATGGGGGAGTTTATTTTTCAAGGCGCGAACACACCAAAGGGTTAAACGAAGAAGAGCTGTTATGACGAAGGGATTCTTTCGGGGATCACGTGGTGACTGTGGCTTATGCCCAAAACCGCAGGAAGGGCTTCTTCCACATAAAGTGCTGGTTTTGCACCCTTTAAGAAAAGTTCGGTCTTTGGAGCGTTTTTTAGGATCTGTTGCTATTCAATAGAATCTGCTGGATTTCAATATAGCAGTGGAGGTTAGAAAGCTCCGGCTACTAAACAAGGAGAGAGTTTATGATTTATGTCGGATTATAAACTCAAATTGCAATCTGTGTATGAAGTATCTATGCACACACAGAGGCACTTGGTTAATGCTTTAAATGAGTTGTGTGGTCCCAAATTTTTATAAGCTAAAAGGAATTTTTTTTCTAAAATGGCTAATTTAGCCATTAAAAAGTTCAAATGGTAACTCTGTACACACATTATACAAAAGTTAAACTCTTTTACAGCAGAGTCACGTTTTAAACCGATTTGAGTTGAAAATTGTACAGACATTTCAATTAATTTTAAAAAGTGTTATTTGCTTTTAAGTAATTTGCGACACATGTTATTAAATTCTAAGTATGATTTTGGACCGGTTTATAGAATTGTCTGCCTCAAATTCTACTTTTTTCTACAAGTACAAGGGCACAAATATGTTTTTAATATACGGGCAGATATCGTTCTGTCCGTATCTAACAAGGTCTCCTTTAAACAGTTAATATTTTAGAGAATTAAGTCTTCTCCTCGACTGACTAGATTTTAACTAAGATATAGAAATAATACATAGAAATATTTATTTATGTTTGCTTGTAAAAATATGTGATATGTATGTATGTATATCTTAAACTAACAAGTAGATACATAGATGGTCATACAAAAGACTTTAAATCAACAAACTATAAAAGTGGGTTGGTAGGTAAACTACTCTTGGATCCACTGACACCAATACACACATGTAATTAAACATGTATCTATTCTACACATGCAGTAAAGAAAATCTTGTGCATGCAAGTACAAATATCAGTACAAGCACACGACCAGAGGATGGATGGCTGGCTAACTGACTCACTGACACACTGACTGACTCAGTTCGATTCAAAGTGGAAAACCTCAACAGCAGCAGCAACAAAAAAAAAACAATAACATCAACAAATAAAGCCAACTTAAACAAACTGGTATATGAGTATTATGAACAAAATCTGTAAGCTTGAACAATGATTTGAGTATTTGCATTTGCTACTGCACCTGTTTGCGGTAACGTTGCACTAAAATGCTGCTGCCACGGTATTTTTTTAGGTTTTTTTTGCAACTTTCAAAAACTTGCACTTTTAGCTGGCAGATTCATTCAAATCGACTGGTAAAAAAAATCTATAAAAATATGTAATAACTGGCCACAGTAAACAATGGCTGGTTTTTGTTTTTCTTGTTAAAAGTTTTTCTACGCTTTTTTCTTGATGATTTTGCGGTTTTGTAAAAAATCTCAAAGTATTTTTTTTTTCATTGTTCCTCTATAAGCAGCTTGGTAAATTAAATTTTTTATAGATTTTTGTTTATAGTTTTTTTTTTTTTTTTTGAAATTGTTGTAAAATGAGGTGTTACTTTAAGTATAATAAATGAAGACTTATGGGCTGCATGAATGATGACAATTGTCACATCAATAACACGACTTATTCATTAATTCATTCAATGTTTTTTTTAAGCTTGAGCATTAATTTTATTTTAAACTGATTGTTGCTTTTTTTTTGTACATTCATAAATAATTGCAATAATATTAAGAGCAAAAAAAAAAAAAAAATACAAGAAATAAATAAAATCAGCAAATAATGATAAATGGAATATTATAATCGCATTTGAAGGAGTCGGATTTTGCACCGTGGGAAAATTGAAATTGAATTTTAGAACATAAATTCTTTTAATAGAAGGTCTTTTTTAGCTGACACAAGCATACCATACTTATTTATTTTTACACAGCATGACAAGTTTGGGAGCACTCCCTTTTTACAGGCATTCCAAAAGGCTTTCAGATGAAGGACTTTAAAACGAGAATATGAAAAATGTATTTTAGCTTTTCATATTTGTGCGTATAGACTATAAAAAAAAGTTGTGCATGCCGTTGTGTATGTGTATCAATAAAGATCAATAAACGCCAAATGATTTAACAGCTGATACGTAAAAGCGGAGAAAAATAATTAGGCACATCACAAAGTGTTTTATTGTGTATATTTAAAAAAAAGTTGTGCCAGTCACCCCCTAGAATAAAAGATATGCCAATAATGTTTCTAAAAAGGAAAATTTGGTTTTTTATATGTAGCGTTGCCATTAAAAGTCCAATCTCAGCATATCGTTGTTCATGGCTTGACAGTGGCTTCATTTTTGCCTTTGGTGACTTTTTAATCCGAGCTCAAATTCTGGGTGCCACTTACAATGTAATTTTTCAAGTGGCAAGAAAGTCCTTTTAAAACTTCGTATGCGCACTTTTATGACACGCCTCTAAGTTTAACCCAAGGTTTTTTTCCACATACATATAACATTTAACCAGGTAAAATCCAATACAAACCAAAAAAAATTTCATCAGTCTCGCGGTGTGTTTGGGTGCAAATGGGGTAACCTGGTTCTGAATGAATGCACTTGACAGACTGTGGCATAATCGAGCGTTGTCCTAGGATCTCAAGCAATATCTTGTTGCGGTAGGTCGTGTCTCGTTTACACACACACAAACGTTGGTGATAAACATACAAAACCAACCCTTATTTTTTGTGGCTTAGTGGCACTTTTGTGGCTCTTTTGGGTTTAATTAAAAGTCACAGTTTTTTTCTCTTTATTTTAATCTTAAGTTTATTAGTTTTTTAACACAGTTAAGCTTTCCTTTTACTTATATTTAAATTTTAGTTTTTACTTAATTTGCCGGCGTCTGGCTGTATGAAAATTTTGTGATCAAGGCGAATTCATTTTGCTGAGCTGAGCAACATACTACATGAGGGGTTGCCAGATGGCCTTTAACCCCGTTCCAAACGGGCAAACAAAATCTTTGTTTACACCAGCCATTTAAAGTTCCATTTCATCGTATCGTATATCATTGTTAATGGCTAGAATCATAGCTTGGGAATAATGATTAGAAATCCTAATGATTAGCAATTGGATTAGAAATTTTAATTGTGCTGAAAAATGGATTAATTATGATTAGTTAGCCATTTTAAATGATTACTAATTGATTACATTAGAAATAATCAAAAATCTAATCACAATTAGTGACGATTAGCATTTCTAATCAAATCTAATCAAAACTAATCCAAAAAATAATTGATTAGATTTCCTGATTATTTATGATTATATCAACTATTTTTAACTATTTTTGTGAAAAGAAAATATTTATTTTTAACATTTGTTGCTATATTTACATAATGTAACAGTTTTTGAATATTGCATAAAATTGCATACGGTGCACCCTGTTCTTAAACTAAACACTTGACACAGCTGGTTAAAATATAATGTTTTGAAGGAAGCATTCCTATCGTGTAACACCCCACTGACGTCGTCAGCACCCGTTGAACGACTATTTTCATTTGCAGGCATCATCAGTAGTCCAATACGAGGTATTAATTAAGTCTAATGTAAATTTTTTGTGAATTATATATAAGCAGAATCAGCATACATTTAAAACGACGTAATTGTAATATATATACCTATTTTCTTTTTTTTACAGAACTTACTGAATATGCATTTTTGTTTTTTGTTTTTTTTTGTTTGACATGCTGTAAAATTCGTTCTTTATATTTATTTTATGTATAGTTTGTATAAATGTACATAAGTAGTAAGTAAATATATATGCAAGTGACAATATTCAAAAACTGTTACATTATGTAAATATAGCAAACAAAAGAGAAAATAAATATTTTATTTTCACAAAAATAGTTAAAAATAGTTGATCTAATCAAATCTAATCAAAAATAATCAAGAAATCTAATCAATTAGTTTTGATTAGAAATGCTAATCGTCTCTAATTGTGATTAGATTTTTGATTATTTCTAATCAAATCAATTAGTAATCTAAAATTCACGTGCCAAGAAAATCCTTCTAAAACTTAGTCTATCTAGCTTTTAATATACTCACCGCGCCCCAATTTAATTTATAGAATTTCCATGGTATTACAGTATAACCTAGCCACCTTGAGTCTCGTCTCGATTTACATACACCGACTACCCAATTTATAATTTTTCGCATATATGTATGTTATTAAGCACTCATTTGTATGCATTTAAATTATTTTGTATATTTTAATTTTTTGAATTCTGCAATTTCTTTAAAGTTTTGAGTTTTTGTTTTAACTCTAAACCATGGTCTCATATTTAAGGCCCCTATTACGGTTCACAACTCAACTCATTTGAGTTGTAATTATGACAACTGGCTGTGATCAGTTGTAATTTTTGTTATGTTTTTGTTCGCCGCAATATAGCAAAGTTGTAAACCATAATACAAAAATTAAGAAATTACAACTCAACTGAGTTGAGTTGTGAACCGTAATAGGGGCCTAGCATTATTTTTGCTTTTACAAACGTCATAATTTAATTAAATATAATTACAAGATTTTTAGATCAATATAATTACAATAATTAGTATTGTGGTTATTTTCGTTGAACTGTTTATAGGTTTTAATACAAATTTTGATATTTTTAATTGGGCTAAAGTTCATCAAATATAATTTATTTTTATGAAGAAAAGAATTTTACAACATAAAATTGATTAAATTTTTTTGATAATTTTTCATTCTTGACTACCGCGGGGCTCGAACCCACGCTTTCACGGACAGGTTAGCCTAACATGTTGCAATTGTAATCACTCAATCTCTTCAGAGGGTTTTGCCGTCCATTGATTACAATAGTAAAAAGTACGGAAAAACTGTGCCAGAAGAGTTTCACAGTCACTTAAATATAAGTAGAACATTACAAAAATATATATCCACGATACGATTGTTGATATAATTACTGTGTGATGAACAGGGCAAGTTTATAATGGCACGAAAACGTATAAAAATGGCAAAGCTGGCTAAAATAAATATTTTGTTATTTAAGAAACATATATTTTATTAAGTTTTGATGGTATATTACAATAGTATTTTTCTTCAAATTGTCAAAAATTAATAATCTCCTGTTATCGCATAAAACTGTCCAAAAAAGGAAAACACTCCTTCAACATCGCAAGATATAACTGTAGCATATCTAAACGCTAATAGTTCAAAATGCATATACTTTTTCTTATTTTATTTACCATCTAAAAGATCTAAAACTTTTTTAAACGTATTTCTTACCTACGCGTTAAAGTGTAGCATATTTTACACAATCGATTTTTTATAGTTAATTTACGTAGGGAAAATTTACCTTGAAATTGCCAAAATAGTGGTAACGAATAGGTGAAGATAATGTAAGGTACGAACACGACCGGATATCTGTTTGTAGAGAGTACGCGCATTTGTGGATCGACTTGGAGGCAGACCAACATCAGGTCCAAATTTAATGCTTTTTAGATTCAAGCATTTAGGGTTTGCGATGATGAATTTGAATCTTTTAATTCAAAATAACAAAATGAAACTTATCAAACGTAGGAAACTAAGCGAAGGTAATATTTTAGACCCACAATAAACATATCTACAGAGTTTTATATATAATAGCATAATATATTGGATCCACCCTTAATAAAGGTAAAGTATCTGGTCATGTTTGAACGCAGGTCCAACACAGAGGCTCTATTTCCAATAGCACTTTAACATAAAAATAAAATTGTCTTTATTCATATTTTATTTATTTTTTAAATTTTGAATACTCTACAGTGCAGTTAGTAAATACAGTGAACTCTCGGTAATGTGAACTTTCAATATAGTGAATTATCCAGTAATGTGAACATCTTTTTTTTATATTAGCGCTTTAAATAGTAAACAAACATTTTGGTGATTTTTGTTTATTTTCTAACTTTAGGAATTTTGGGAAACATGCATTGTTAATGATCGTCATTTGTCTTTCGTTAAGCATAGAAATCGCTTGAACTTTATATTTTTTCGTACACAAGTGGTTTTAAGATGAGAAATAAAAACCTTCCGAGAAGTGGATTGATGCTGAAAGAAAAAGCGAAACAGCTTCATTCCAATTTAAATAAAAATGGAGACGACTTCAATGCCAGCGATGGGTGGCTTCAAAAATTAAAACAGAGATACGGATTCCGACTTTTAGAGAAAAGCTTTCAGCGGAACCTCATCTAGTAAATCCTTTTAAATTGAAGCTAACCGCAACGATAGATAAACTCGGTTTATCAAATAATCAGCTTTACAACGCAGATGAGTCAGGCTTGTTTTGGAAAATTCTTCCTCAAAAGACGTATGTAATATCATAAAAAAAAACGCACCAGGTGCGAAGACGGAGAGGCAAAGAGTTACATTTCTTTGCTGTGAATGTGCATCTGGATCCCATAAAACCAAACATCATGACAAGAGTTAAAATATTTAATTTAATTTGTTTAAAGTAAATATTTAATATAAAAGGATATTTTTAAATAACAAATCGTTACGTTGTTACGTAACGTTAAATTATATGTTATGTTACAAACACCAAGAGTTTCGATACTCCCTAGACTTTTAAGCACAAAAACACAGTAAGGCGCTTCAAATTTTTACCATCGAAAATGTGAACAAATTAGATAATGTGAACAACCTTGGGTTTTACTAGTTCACATTATCGCAAGTTCACTGTAAAAGATATTTTAAAGGTATAAATTACACATAGCTTATGTTTTTTCTTCCCCATTATATAATTCTTAACACTATCCTTGTCCCAATTAAAATACTAAAATACAAACCAAACAAGGCTGTTCTTCTTGTGCTCATTAAACCAAATTTCTTTTTAATTTATCAATTTCTTATCATTCAATTAATTACACACCAACATTGTAATTAAGTTAAATGCTTCATTTCAAAAAACAAATATGTAAAACACTTTGGGTTTATTAGTAGTAAATCTTTATCAGCACAATAATTATCACCATTGATCTGCTCCACAGTGCAAGTGAATATTTCAGTTTCACCGAAAGCAACTCAAACCAAAATTACCTTAAACAAATAACTACAAGCAGTAAATGCTGCTGCAATTTTTCTTTTTTAAGCTGATATTTATAATTTACAGAAAACGTTAAGAATGCATGTTGCTACAAAGAGCTATTGTAGCTCTGAGCAAAAGCTATTAAAACAATAATAATAATACCATAATCATTATGAGGCAATCATACACGCAGAGAAAAAATATGTTGTCGTATGGTCACGGATGAATAAACAAAATTTATTTTTGGCTGATTTGGCTGAGTGTGAGGGTTGCGGGTTTGATTCCTGCTTTAGTATGTAAGAATAAAATTTGTATTTGTAACATTAAATAATGAAATTAATTTTTTTTTTTAAAACTTTTCATACAATTAATGCTTTTTATTATCACCGCAATTACATTATGGTTAAAGCAGTCAACCCCAGCCATTTTATGTAAGTTAAAGTGCTTTGTTCCGCTATGCCGAATCTTTGATACCCTACACCGAGATTAAGAATATTTCGGGATTCTGCTTTCTTTATTAAAATTATAGACAAATATATTTCCTTGTAAAATATAAAACGATATTGTGCAAAATTTAATGACAATCGGATCATTACGTGACGAATTTATGTTCGTTAATGTAAAAAAATATATAAATTATTTAAGAAGGTAGTTCCACATTTGGTTTCATAACTCTTTTACTACTAAACCAATGGTGCTGGATTTCAATCCCAAATTGCTAAGGAGAACTTGAAAAAAATCGATGTCAATATTGTTGATTTGTTTTCAGACGAATGACAAACTTGGTATACACTTGTGCAGGAATTATAGAAAAACTTCCTTCCTTAGCAAAACTGTACTGATTTTTCACAGCTTTAATTTTCTAATGAAATTTAAAAATTTTTCCGCTGGAATAATTGAATTACTTTGTTAGCAAAAGTTAAATAGTTTCTTTTAAGCTTTAATTTTCTGACATAAGGGTGGTACGAACTGAGATCTGGTAGATAAATACTAGAACGAGATACTTGAGGTCAACGCCCTCTAAGGTCAAAACATTGGTCTTATTGAAAACAATGGTCTTCTCGAGACATTGATATATCACAATGTAAGGTTCGAAATTTAGAAAGGCGACACCTACGTTGGGCAAAAAAATAACTTTTCGAAACCTCTTTATAAAAATACTTTATACTAGAGGGTGCGCGGCGCCCTTTGTTTATCTTGCAAGGTGATACGCTCTAATGTACAGGGCTGTGGTTCACAACCATAATATAATTGTGACACACATGAGAAGAACTGACTAAATCATAATACGGCTGTCGTAAAATATTTCTTTGCAACAACAATGAATGAGTTGTTCGTTTAAACAAGATTTTTCTCTCGGTGTACATGCATACAATCATTTTATTAATGTGTGCATAAAAAGTTGCATTGTTTGTGTATAAATGCAAACTTATCGCTCACCAATCACTAATTTTAAAGCAAAATTCGTATCTCTTGAGCTCTTTAAAATATTTAAACCGATATCGAAGTTGCAAAAACAAAAAAGTAGTGCGAAGGTCATTTCATCTCGTTTGTTATGATGCAACTTTTGCTGTTAATGCAGTTTTTGTTTTTTGTCGGAATTGCTATTTTCATTGCTTTTTTAGTTGTTTTTTCTTAATTTTTTTTGCTGTTTTTTGTATCTGGTAGTTGGTTTTTTTTTTGCAAAAACAAATACAGTTTACTGGTGCTGGTGCTGGTTTTTGGGGGAATTTGTAGTTTATGTAAAATTAGTCTGGCATTTTATGACTTTTTTTTTATCTTAACATTGATGCCAATTTACTTGTATTTATGTTGATCATATGTTTTAAAGAAACATGGTGTACAATAGCGGTACCATTGCCGTATTTCTTTTGGGTGATCTACTAAAATGTTTTGGGAGTTTTTTAACTGAAGTGGTGTTGTAGCCATTTAAATGTAATTTATTTAATTATTCTTTAAAATTATGCACTTGTTAAGCATATTTTTGGAATTTTTGGTACATTAAATAACTTTGTATGGGTTTTAAAGTTAATTTGTATTTAATTGGTTAATCGACTTAATGAAAAAAAAATTACCTAAATAACTTTATTTTCTTTGAGATAAAGTGTCTTAATATTTAAAAAATTCAGACAATTTTAACTTTCACATGTAGACTGAGAAGATAAATATTGCGATATTTTTAATATTTTAATTTCACTACCTCAAATGGGTAACTAAATTTTTCATTCTAATTGCTTCCCCTAGAAATATTCGTCTAAGAACCCAGTTTTTGTAATTAGAAGTCTTTAACAGAATCTGCCTGTTGAAAACACAATTCTTCTAAAAGACAAAAAATGTATTAAAACCCAAAACAAGTAAGAAAGTATAGTCAGCCATAAGCTACCCTACACCACGGTATTTAGAGAAAAATTTTCGAGAGTAGACCGACCCTGTTGGGGAACCATGGACAATCATTAAGTTTTATATAGGAGTTCGTTGTGTTGAATATTATCGAGCCAAATGAGAGTCTTTAAGTGATTTTAGGAAGAGGCTTTATATAGATTTGGCTCTTAAAGCTTAAACGATACAAGCAAAATTTTACAGTAGAAGATTTTTTATTTTATTTTAAAAAAATTTTGTTTGAAGCAGTGTTCGAAAACAAACACTAATGTCCATTTTCTCAATGTACGGATAAACTGTCTGTTAACGATTTTGGGTTTCTCAATATACCGACAAAAAACATTGTTTTCAACTGGCAACGCCACTCAAAATACATGTAAAAGTTGGGAGTCAGCTGATAGAATTTATCTGTACAGCAAATTAAAGGAAAATAAATAATTGGCAGATGAGTGCCGGTTAGCTTTGCGATAAAATCGAAGCAAATGAGACATTGAGAAAACCAAATTTCTTTAATGTGCAGTTTTTCGTTGGGAAAAAAGATAATCACCTAATGAGAAAATGGCCACACTCATAAAATTATTACAGTAACTGATTGTAGGTTATTAAATTCGTTTTCGGTACTGTTAAAATTGAATAAAAATATAGTTATTTTACGAATAAATTTATTTTTTAACATTTATGTTTGTTATTAAAAAAACAAACTACCAAAAAATAATGTTTTCCGTATTTGTTTTTGTTAATTTGTTTGATTTTTATCGGTTAAAATATATTTTTTAAAAGTAAAACTATTCAATTTTAACGAATATGATGTTCAATAAATAAAAAACTTAGAAATTACTGAAAAAATCATTTGTTTTAAATGAAATGTAAATGATCCGTTTTTTAAATGAATTTTAATTTGTTTCAAATGAATTTTCGTTTGAATTTAACTACATAATATTTTGAGTGCATAAATATCGTTTCTTAATGTTCGGTTCGGTAGATTTGTGGAAAACACAAACGCTAATAGTATTTGTGTAGAAAATCATTAAAAAAAAATAACGTTTCCCTGTTAGTCATCTTTCGAACACAAAAATATTACTGTTTTTATCAAACTCAACAAAAGATGTGAACGTTTAATTCCGTTCGGTTTTTTTTTGAAAATCCACAAACTTCAATGTGTTCGCTTCGTCTCGTTAATGTTCGTCCCTTTTGGCTGGTAAAAAAAAGCAAACATTTTTTACAAAAATTACATTATATTTAAATATAATGTTTGTCTACAGTATCACTACAATTGTTCTGTTTTTTAACGAAACTGTATTAAGGGTTGTGTATGCCTACACAATCACTAAAAAAAATAGATATCGTTCATGGGTGTGTGAGCCGAACGTTAATAATGTTCTGTTTATTTTCGAACACTGGTTTGAAGGTAGTCGCTTAAGATAAAATTGTTATAGCTATAAAATCGTTACGTTACATTATGTCACCTTGACATTTTAAGAGATGATGCAAACGTTGCCAATAAAGTCATTTATTGAAAAAAAAAAACCAAAATTGAAAATGATGTCGCTTAAGCTTTTTTGCTGTAATGACTCGAAATATGAACCGCATTTAAAACCTGTTGAGACGATGTATGTTACAAAAAAATAAGTTTTATATATATAAATACCAACATAAGACTTTTTCCGAAAGAAGTTTGTAAGGGAGCTATGTGAAATCATGGACCGATTTTTAATATGTGTTTTCCTTGTGATAATTGAAATGTATGTACCAATGTGCACAAGGTTACATGGACAGACAAAGATCAATATTTTCATGTGTTACACACATCCGCACAAACGGCTTATACCACTATGGGTATGAAAATATATATAGAACAGACATTACTTTGCTGAGTTTATTAAGGTGGTCCATTGGGGGGTTTTTTTTTTGTCAAAATCGACAAAATTTCACATAAATAACGAAACTAAAGATTTGTTTGCTTAAATTTGGTTGAAATTATGTGGATAGTTTGGCAAATTGTAATTTTTTTTAGAGCAAGAAGTTATGTATGGACATTTCCACCCATAGATCCAACGAATATTTTCACAGGAAAACAATAAAATTTTATTAATGCACATTTTGATTTGATAAAAGTTCCTAAAGATAGACATTATGCATTGACGTTTTCACTCTAATACATCTCGGTGGGTGCAAAGATACAACAAAAAATGCATAAGAAACAAATAACAGTAATTTGATTGTATTATCCCATATTTCGATGTCATGTAATATATTAAAAAACAACATCTGAGGAGATCGAGTGGTTGCGATCGAAACATGTCATGGTAACCTGCCGGCCAGGGTTCGAGCCCGAGCCACGTCAAGAATGAAAGATTATCAATAACAATTTTAATAAATTTTCAAGTTGTAAAATTCCTTTCTTCATAAAAATAATTTAATGAAAATTAAATTTCATGAACTTAAGCCTAATTAAAAATATTAAAAATTTGGATTAAAAACATTTGATATCAGTGAAAGGAAATGCGGAAAGATCATCAAATATCTACAACAAGAAGGGAATTAAAATAAAAAGAACCTACTAGAAAATAAGAACATTTGTGATCTCACATTTTGTGGGTTAGTGTGTATTTATAACTTGAATGTTTGCATCTAATTTGGAAACTTTGGCTCTTGCCGTTCTCCAGATATACAGAAAAAAGCAATAAAAGTTAGAGGCAGTCGTGTTTTTTTTGTCATATCTCAGCCATTTGTGGACCGAATTTGCTGAATTTCAATATCACGAAATGGTGGACTATATGTAGGCTTGCCATTTCTATTTTGAGAAAAAGAGGACGCCAGCATAAAAAATGTAGGACATTTGCTTGAAAAAAGAGGACACTTTCTAAACAACCTAATTTTAATAAAATTAACGACGGCATAAAAATTAACAACCAAAATTTGTTTTTACACAAAAACTTAATTTGGGTAATTCCATGTCAAATCGACCTAGAGTGGGACTTGACCATAAAGAACATATATCAACGAAAAACAATTTTTTAACTTTTTTCAAAAGTTATGTCATATTCAAAATGTCATAATTTCGCCGAATAAGCTGAATGTGTTGAGTTTGTTTTTTTAATATCTCGAAAACTACTTTACATACGAAGATGATTTTTGTCAGTTTAAAGAGAATACTTGAGGCTTCAATAAATATATTGAAAAAAATGTCTTTGCAAAATATTAAATTTTAAAAAACCCTATTTTTTGGAGATTTTTTTTTCTGTTTTTTCAAAATCCTGAAACTTTGAAGGATATACTTTTTTTTAAGATATGATTTTTTAATTCTTTCCAAAAATAATCTTAAAATAAAATTTTAATATGGTCATTTGAGCAATAAGTATTTATTTGAACAAAGTAACGATATTGATTAGGTTGCTTTTGCTTATTTGTTGCATTTTTTTTGGGAGCTCCATTTTCAAAGAAAAGTACTCTTTTCGTCACGTTACGTCCCCAAAAATTAAATCATACCTATCTTAAAAAAAACCAGAGCACCTAAATCTTTTTTTTAATGAATTTTGTGACCTGTGATTTAAAGTTTAAATGCAGGAACAAATTTTCAATGAAGGTGTAAAAAGCCGGACAACCCCGGACACTTGATGAAAAAGAAGTAGGACTGCCCCGGATACCCAAAAAAAGAGGACGGTGTCCGGGGAAAAGAGGACGGATGGCAACCCTAACTATATGTGACATAAATGTAAAACAACCTAGCAGCTATCATGTCTGGAGTCTCCGGAAAACACATATCAAACGTAAGACGGACAGACGGACAGACGGATAGACGGACGGACATGGTTAAATCAAGTTCTCTCCTCATAAGGACCCAGAATATATATACTTTATAGGGTCTTAGATCAATATTGTAGAAATTACAAACGGAATGACAAACTTATCCTAGAGGGAAGCGAACTGATACGAAAGTAGTCCCGTGATAGGTCTTTGGTGGTAGAGACCGGTTCTAGTTTTAACACTTTCTATGAATAAGACCTATCACTTTAACATGGGGTTGTCATTAGAGGGGGTCAATTGACACCATTTGACCAGTCACATATCTGTTCTCCATGGACGTGTTTAGTGACAGTTACTACAATGTAGTATTATTTCAATACAATGAAGTATTTTTTCATTAAAACAAGTCCTAGAATTAAATTAAAGAACCAAATTTTAGAAAGTGCCAAAAATGTGTCATACCACCGGTGAATACTGTATCGCAATTCAATACTTATTCAACATTTTTGTTCTTCATAAACCAGTTACATGATTGGTACTCCTTTCACTGGTCATGAGTTCTTCCTTTTTGTACCAGTTCTATTTGCACAACTCCCAGGACCAGTCTGTTGGACCAATTGACACAAATTTCCCGCAGGGTATATATACCCTTTTCCACCTGAGGTGAGGAGTATAAAAAGGAAACTATCGTCCTTCTTTAGAAAAATAAGCGGACAGGTGTCTGGTACTTTTTTGAAATTCGGGCCTTGTAGGGAGTAAAGGGGTAAAACCTGAATGTTGGTACTTTTTTGTCACCCCATCTATCTTACAAACCAATAAACGTAAAAAAAACATTATATGACGTTCCAAACTTATCTAAAAAATGCAAATACTACTATGGTACTTTTTGGAAATTCACGCGTTTAAAGGGTTATATTCGTAACTATTGTTTGTACTTTTTTTAAAGTATTTTTCTCAATTCTTCGGCATATACATAAATACGTATTAAATGAGCTCCTACTACAATATTGAAATTTTTGATACTTCAATGGGGGAAAAAAATTACAAAAAGGGGAAATACAAAAAAAAATTTAATTTCTTTCATTAGCTTTTTGGTTATACAACTGGTACTTTTTTAATTGCCGTGAATATTATGCCTAGAAACATAAAAGTCAACATGCAATATGCAATGAGTGATAAGACTCTATGGGGTGCTTTTTGCTACTTTTTTGGTCTTTAACTGGTACTTTTTGTATTTCCGTAAGTATTTGACTTGAAACATAAAATTGAACATGTAAGGTCCTGGGTGGATGAGAATCTTTAAAAGGATCTATTTGGTACTTTTTCGTTCTTTAACTGGTAGTTTTTTTTATTTTCGTTAATAATGAACCTATATGAACATAACATTAAAAAAGCAATGTCATAAGTAGTAAGAATCTGTAAGAGGGCCCTTTTGGTACTTTTTTTGTTCTTTAACTAGTATTTTTTAAATTTCCGTTAATTTTGGACCATCAAATTGAATCGTTTAAATCGTAAAACCAAATGTATATGGAAAGCCACTTGTTATTATACCCTCCACCACAATTAGTTGTTTTTTCTAAAATTTAAGTAGCCCTGATGTGAAGAAACAATCAGATATACATATGTACATATAAACATACATCGAATGTAGATGTTAAGATTTATTTTTACTGTAACTGTCATGTGGCCGAAATTCGGCTACCGGGGCAAACCTAGTAAGTACATTGAATACATCTGTTTATTTAAAAACATTTTAACTAAGCTCGTTTATATATTTCGTAAGCAAAGAAACAGAAACCAAGTTAATAAAATGATGTCAAAAATTGTTACGTGCGACAGGTCACATGCGAAATGTCGTGAAAACTAAAAAAATTTATCAAAATGAACCATAGCACCAATTGTATGGTTATACGAGCTATAAGTTAAATCTGTTTTTGTTTGACCTTTTTACTTTCAATGTGTACAGCGGTCACGTTCGACATTGACATCAAATTTTAAAAGGATTGGTCTATAGCTAACCGCGGGTTTCACTTAAAGTTCCAAATATACCACACAAACGTTTAAAAAAAAGATGGATAATGTATGAAGCATGTTTGTGTGACCGTTGTTGTTGTCATACTGATTGTGTCCGACTCTTCTTAGTTATTTAACAAATTTAACAAATAAAGACAATGTCATTATTTTTTTAAGCACTTAAAAGTTGAATATAACAGGAAAATAAAGTATTAAATTTTAAAAGATGTTCATATTTCTTAATTACACTTTAAAATAAATAAGTTTTTACTGTTGCAGAAAATATGGAAAAATTGTCTCTATTTTATGATTAAAAAAAAAAACATTTTTAATTCTCAACAAAAACTTGTATTGCCATTTAGCTTTGTGCAGGAAATGTTATTAATGTTATGAGATGCAATCCATGTATATGGACCCATGGGCAATCACTTTCGAAAATTTGTTTTGAAATACGGTGGTGTGGGATATCATATTGCCGGACTTGACCGACAATACTTTCTTAATTGTTATACACAAAATTAGTTTAAGATGTAAAGAGGTTAAGTCATCCTTGAAAGTCTCGAATTTCTAAGTAAAACAAAATATTACAGATTTTTTCATATGATTTTTTTTTGTCTACCTAAAAATTAAGTATTAATCTATTTAAATATGTACAAAATCACATACATTTAAAATAAATAACTTTTGCATTTCCTATTAATTTCTTTGTTTTGCTCTTTAAATGAAATTTTTAAAAACTTTACAAATTTCCTATAAAATGTTTTTACTTGTATGAATGTCTGTGTATGATCAATTCTAACCTTCATATAGCACGAACAATAAAACCCAAATACAGCCACAACCGAAAATTCTTTAGACATTTTTCATTATTTCGTTTCGTAAAACTGATTAAATAAACAAAACTTTGTCTTCAAAACAGAAACAAAATCGAAAATATTAAGAGTCGCTTAATTTGCCAAATTGTACACGTTTAATTTAAAATCTTTTTTCTTTTTAATTGTTATTGGGAGGTTAAACAGAAATTTCATCTTAAATTAAGTGCCATAAGTCAATTTTGAATTGAGACCTTTTTTTAATTTTTAAAAGATTTGTTCAATTCACTAAATAAATTTTTGTTAAGAGGTTTCTGCAAAATCACCTGATTTGTATTGATAAGTTGCTATAATTACTTTTCTTTTTGTTAAATATTTCTCCTTTTTTTTTACTTTCAGTTTTTGATGTCTTCAAAATTGATTTTTGCTATGGAATCGATAAGGTTAATTAAAGAAAACAATAACAACCATAATTTCTTCTATTAACGAGCATTAAGTGATGTGAAGTGGCGGCATAATGTCTACTTTTGTGGTAAAAAGTCTTATAATTCATAATGAATAAGTAAGTTTTGTGTTGATGTTGTTTTCCCAACATTTAGCCATGGCTGCAAAAAAGATAAATATCGATAAAAACATCGAATGGAATTATTTATTTAAAAGTATATTGTATGCACCATCACTGTATACGAGGGTAACCGTGAAAGTGTTTGAAACTCATGTTTCCTTAGCGTAAAAGGACGAATATTTTTTACAAAATGTGGAGATTTTTGGAAAAATTTATTTTTGTAGAGATTCTGCGGAACATTTGTGTCAATTGATCTTAAAGCACTTATCCTGTGACCAGTGACTGCAATATTATAATAAAAAGAAACGAATTGTGATAGGTGAAAACAAGACATATCCCTTAACTTATGATACAATGTTTAAAGTGTACTTACTGTAGAGGAAATGTAACTGACATAAAACTAGTCTTGTGACTTAATTTTGTGAGGGCTTATTTTATCTGTTTACATTTCTCTATATGAAGGAGATCTATCACATTAATATGGTTCCCTCGGGACAATATCTATAGGTTATTTCAGTGAGTGAGTGTTAAAAATTGTCAAAAAGGTGCCGAATTACCCATTCCTACACACAGAGAAAAAACCATGTTTTAATAGGCGGCATGAAATAACTCCCCACGAAATAACTCAAAAAAAAAAAAATGAAATTACTCCCCAAAAAAATATACAGGAAACAACAACAACGTTTTTCGGGGACTTATTTCATTTTTTTAGGGACTTATTTCATTATTTATTTAAAATGAAATAAGTCCTCAAAAATTTTTTTGGGGAGTAATTTCATTTTTTTTGGGGAGTTATTTCGTGGGGAGTTATTTCATGCCGCCGGTCAAGACAACTCTCTCATTTCAATTTTGAAGAACTTTTCCATTTTACATTGATTAATAGTTTTCTTATTTTTATAATAAAGAGGTAATGATTTTCCTTTTTACTAAAGTTAAGTATTGAAATCTGGCTTCGCATACTAAAGTTTTTCTGCTTGGCGGCCTGCGGCCGCGCTTAGGGGTTTTTTCCTCCAGTAGGACGCGGCAGGTGGCTTCGCTGAATGAGTTTTTCTGCGTGCGTCACAAGAATAAAAAAATGTTTTTCAATGATAACTAAGGATTTTCCCTTTTACAGAATGTTTACACCATGCGTAACAATATTCTGGAAAAATATGGCTTTGCCTCTCATTTGGGAAAAAAATATGGCTTTATCTCTCACTTCGCAAAATTGAGCAATAAAGCCATCATGGCCTTACCTCCCATGGTAAAAAAGCACCCCCCTATTTTGAATTGATTGGATGTTTTGAATACTTTTTGGGGATTTATTTCATTTCAGGAAATGGGGACTTATTTCCAATGAAATAACTCCCCAATTTTTAGGAATTTATTGATAAATTATTGGGGTGTTATTTCATTTTAAGAATTGGGGAGTTATTTCATATGAAACAAGTCCCCAAAGAAATGGGGTTTAATTTCATATTAGTTTGGGGAGTTACTTCATTTCTTTGGGGACTTATTTCATTTCTGAATTGGGGACTTATTTCATTTTATTTTTGGGGAGTTATTTCGTGGGGAGTTATTTCATGCCGCCGTTTTAATATGGTCGTAGCTTCTTGATGGAGGACTAATTTAACCATAATATGGTTGTAGGGGACAATAATATGGTTAAACTAAACATATGTATTATGTTTAAAATATTCTTTTAAAAATAGTTTTGTTGGAGGTGACCATATTAAAGCATGTTTTTTCTCTGCGTGTAGGACATGTTATAGTGACAAGTTCCCTTCATATAAAATGTTAGAATACCACTTAAGAACTGTTATGCGACCAGTTTAGTGCTAGTTCCCTTTCCCCTAGAGGAGTTTTGAAAAAAATATATAAATACACTCAGGACTCGTTTTATGCGGATTCAAATTTATACGACTTTTAAATTTACGATTTTTTTTTATAATTTTAACAGATTTTTAAATCTTAGACATTTTTTTGAGCTTTTTTTACCGATTTAAATTAACCAAGTTTGCAACACTGATATAATCGTTATAGTTTGTTTTATTTTGAGTTTTTTCTATGCATAGCCAATACGTGAGTGTTATCAAACTTATGAAGAGCCAATAATAAAAGTTTTACAATATAATAAGTACGGCGAAGGCTAATTTTGGTAAAAATAAAATCAAAAAATTAGGTCGGAATTAGAAAAGTTTCAATTTAAACTCGTTCTTTCCTGCCTTTTACGGTACAACATTGCAATAACCAAATGTACGATTGTAAAGAAATTTGCATAACTTTTAAACTAATTGAGGTCCCATAATAAAACTTTTACAATAGCGGAGTTCAGTGTTTGATGCGAATAGTCTTGCGAAAGTGCGAATGCAAAATATTGTAGCTTTTGCTTGCAATCCAACAACAAAATATACAGAATTGCAATTGTCACATCATTGCTTTTGCGCAACACTAAAACTATTTAGCTTTTTTTTTGCTACATGTATTGCGTTTACATCACTGATACTCGAACAGCTGACACTTGTTAACAATTTAGAATCGTGAAACAAAATTTAAGATATGGAGCCGACAACTCTAAATAAAAAATTTAAAAGAGAAAAACCCAACAAAAAGTGGACGGCAGATGAAATAAAAACTGTTTTGGATCATTTGGAGGAGTCAGAAAACATAGAGGTTAGTATTTAAGAGAAGTCCGTAATTTTTCAAAAGCAATTTATTTATTATTATTAAGACACCAACAGCTCAAATGTTTTATAAAAAATTTATTGAAAAAAGCGGTATCGATGCAATCTGGGATATTATTAGGTGGAAGTTATGATACCATAAGGCATCTTATAAAAAGACCAACGATTGGCGGAGTTCTACTAATGCTGCGATAATATTTTCTTTTGCACTGCTTCGTGGCATTTTAAAACAATTTCATAATCTAGCATTGCAAAGTTGCTTAAAATACCGCTCACTGTCAATTATAAAATTATTGCACTACCAAACCGTTGCAACCTAAAATGCACCAACATTGAATACCGCTTATATAATAAGGACACTATAGGCTAAATTTTAAATTTTTTAAATTTAATTTTTTTTTGTTTGTTTAGTTTTTAGTTCGAAAAAATAATTTTAAAAAACCGTTTTTGGAAACCGCAACTCTTTACCACCCCGTTACTTGACTAATAAACATCATCGAAAAATATATTTCGCACACATATTTATATCTACTAGAACTATAGTTATGCCAAATATAAGCGAATTCCAAATTTTTTTTTTTACAAATAATGCCCCAAATATATTTTTGTTGATTTTTGTATGCGATTTTGTTTTTGATTTTTTAATTAAGATTTGAATTTATGCGGTCTTTCAGAATTTTAGAACAAACTATCGGGTGATTTTTTAGCTATTATCTTTTTGGCAACACTGGTTTAAACAGCTGACGCACGTTTCGTGTTTTGTTTCACTGTCAAACATTTTCAGTTTGGTCTATAATTTAACCATGAATCGTCTTACAAACGAACAACGTTTGCAAATGATTGAATTTTATTATCAAAATGCGTGCTCTGTTAAGAAAGTTCTTCGCGCGTTTCTTCTTGTTATATTTTATGGTCAGTTCAATCGACCCACTGAAGCGGCTGTTCGGTACGTTAATAAGCAGAATTGTCGATTTTGAAGTGAAGACCGGCCAGAAGCATTGCAAGAGCTACCAATGCATCCAGAAAAAGTCACAGTTTGGTGCGGTTTATGGGCTGGTGGCATCATTGGACCGTACTTCTTCAAAGATGATACGAATCGTAACGTAGCTGTGAATGGTGAGCGCAACCGTGAGATGATATCCATCTTTTTTTTTGCCCAAAATGCAAGAGCTTGACTTGCATGACATGTGGTTTCAACAAGACGATGCCACATGCCAAACAGCACGCTTAACAATGGACTTATTGAGAGGCCAGTTCTGGTAACATTTTATTTCACGTTCGGGACCGGTCAATTGGCCGCCTTGATCGTAAGTTTTAACGCCTTTAGACTTTTTTTTGTGGGACTATGTAAAAGCTCATGGGTAAACACACATGCCCGCTTCAATTGACGCATTGGAAGACAACATTGAAGCATTTATTCATGAGATACCGGCCGAAATGTTGGAAAGAGTATGCCAAAATTGGACTAAGCGGATGGACCATTTGGACATTAAATTATATGGAACGTACTATCGATTCAAATAAAGATTTCATGCATTTTTCTGAATTTTATATGTTTTTTTTTAAACTTTCCTATAGCTTTTAAAAAATCACCCGATAGTAGTTTTATATGAAGCTAGAGTATCGTTTTATGCGAATTAAATTCATGCAATATTTTTTGGAACGCATCTATCGCACTGAACGAGACCTGAGTGTATACATATATATATTTTTTGTGACAAGGCAATATTTTTATAAAAAAATTTTATCTTTCAGTGTTTATTTTTTTAAGAAGCAAAACAAAATCGTAGCTTTTGTGAAACAGGTTTTTGTTAGGGAAAGGTAATTTTTGCGAAAAAATTAAGAAAATTTATTTTATGTAACAGTTTTTTGCTTTTGTTTTTAGGATACCACCTACATTGTATGTTAAGTATTTTGTCAAAAGGTACTCTTTGTAAAAAAAGAATTTATTTTGTTAAAAAACAACTTTTTAAAAGGAAACAACTGTTTGTTAAGAAGATACTCTTTGCGAAAAGGTTTTTTATTTTGTGAAAAGGTCCTTTTTAATTATTTAACCTGTACCCATGTTCTGTAACTTTAGTGAGAACTTCTTACATCGAAAAGATGTGAAACAAAATATTCCATCGTTTCTCGAGAAGTTAGAAAAATGTGTGTCTGTAACTCATGTCGAAAACTATCAAAAGAGATTACGTCGTGACGTTATAAATGTCATAATATTGCACTCGAAGCCGATGTGACATTGCAGACGTTCAGAACGCCAGTAACACATATCGTTGCCGGCGACGAAAATGTACTTAAATTGATAATTTTTCAACGACGGCGGCGAAAACACAACCGTCGGCTATACCAAATTGTGTAAAGAGCAACTTTAATGTTTGTTGTTTGCAAACGAGCTTTGAAGACATTCGTATATTTTATAAAAATGTTAATTGCAAAATAATAAAACAATGAAAAATGTGCCAAGAATAAAATATTATTATTATTTTTCTTTGCATTTTGCATTTTTAATTGTTTTTTAGTGTTAAAATTTTTTCTCGCCCCATTTTTATTCGTGAGTTTATTTGACAGTTCAAAGCGGGAACTTTTCTCAGCAAAATGTTACAGACACACTTTTTCTGTAAATTGGCTAGTAATTTCCTTACGTGACAGCTTGTACTCGCCAAAAAAATTTACAGACACAGTTAAGTGAGAAAAACAGCTGTTTGTTTCAATTTATGGCATTTTTGTTTCATTTCACACATTTCAATCGAAAACTTTCTCGACGCGAGAGTTACAGAACATGGGCACTGGTCATTTTCGTTAAGATGTTCTACTTTGTAAAAAATAAAGGTACTTTTTGTGAAAGAAGAAAAATGTTTGCAAATATTAATCAAACATTAATTAATTAATAAATAACGTAATATTTTGAAAAGATACTTTTTGGTCAAAAAAGGACTTTTTTGAAAAATACATTTTATGAAAAGTACGTTTGCCTTGCAACTGTAATTTTTGAACTTACGCCTTATTCTACGAAGAATATACTTTTTGTAAAAACGTACTTTTTGAATTAGGTATATACTTTTTGTAAATAAGGTACTTTTTTGAAAATATACTTTTTATAAATGTTTAATGTAGATTAAACACCCTAATTATATTTATATAAAGTTGCAGAATATTATTCTCTATTATTTAAACTTAACATACGTTTCCATCCCTGGATTTGTTTTGTACTCGTTGAAGATTCTAAATGTCACTTTTATCCAGATGTAGTTAACTACAAAAAATGAAGTTGCGCATTTTTTAAAAAGATACAAAAATTAAACACTTGCTTGTAAGAATTCAACCTCGCCAAAAGCGATCTGTTCTGCACTTTTACATTAACAAATTAAAACAAATTCTTGTCATACTAACTCTCGTATTTGAATTAACTACCAAGTTACTTGAACTGAACTTGCTAGAGATAAGTATACATCAATCTCGTTGAGAACTACCTATGGAAAATAAAAAATCATCTTAATCTAAATACCCAGCGCTGCCTTTATTAAGTGTTTCCTTCAAAGGGTAAGCATATGTAACTCAACCCCCTCGTAAAAGAAAGTTTTTATCCCTCTCCTCTTTCTTTTACACATTTTCTCCGGTGCGCGAGCAATTGTAACTGGTCACCCTGCTCAAAGATTGGCAAACTTGTTAATTCCGACTCCAAACGCATAACCAAACTAGGAGAAGCCTTGTATAAGTGGTCATCTGTACAAACACTTATTTATAAAAAAAGACTTTTTGGAAAAATACTTTTAAAAAAAAAACACTTTTTGGAAAAATACTTTTTATAAAAAGTACTTTTTGATAGTGAAAATGACTGTTTTCTAAAACTTAAAAAACATCCAGGTGTGTGTGCGGTACATTACTTTTATTTTAAAATTTGTATTTTTTAGTGATATTTAGATGTGATTTTGGTTAAAAAAAGAGTTTATTTTTGTAAAAACGGTGTTTTTCGAAAATATGATGCTTTTTGTAAAAAAGCATTGTTTGCCAAAAAATGGGATTTGCTTAAAAAATGGGCCTTGTGTCAAAAGGCGTTTTTTGTGAAAATACATTTTTAGTAACAGACTTTAAAAAAAAATATGTCAAAAGTACTTTTTGCGAAAAAGATACTTCTTGGTAATAATGTATGTAATTTAGAATGTACTTCTTCGAATAGTTATTGCTTTAAAAAGTATTAAATTAACGAAACCTAACTGTTCATGAAAATGGTAACTTTTATAAAAAAATTTACTTAAAAATGTTTTAATTAAAAATCAAATAGAAACCAGTTTATAGAATTATTTATATCTCTAAAAAAACTATGTAAAAAGGTTAATTTTATTGAAAAAACCAACTTTTGGTAGGACTAGCTTTTTTTGTAAAAAATGGTACTTTCTTTTAGAAAATTTTCCTTTTCTAATGAGATTCTCTTTGACGGTGGAATTTATGTAGATTTTGCAACAAGACACCATTTATTTTTCTGTAAAAACTGCCCTCGTATTCGTATATCATTACTTGTATAACTTTCCAGCTGTGTGAAGGCAATAAATGACTCAAAGAGTACTTAGATTTTGACTGACGCTTTGAATGACTGTCAGGCGGAATGTGTTTGTTATCAATCATTTGTTGTAAGTTTTTTTGTTTCTATTTTATTTTAATTTATTTTCGTTTAGTTGTTGTTGTTGTTGTCAATCACATTAATAGGTTTATTAGTTATAACTTGTAGTAAATGTACGAGTATACAAATTTATTTGGTATTTTTGTTTTTGTTGCTGGGTTTTTTTTATTTATTGTTACTTGCTGTTTACTTGACTGATTTTAATAACTATTTTTGTTGTAAATTAATAGATTAAAATAGCAGAGACAAAACAACAGCAACAACAAATAGTCCCTTAAGTGGCTGTAATTGATGTAATCGCTTATTTAAAATTATTTAATAAAAATTGTTTACAAAACCAAATACATCTAAACTTTATAATACAGGTGATTAGAAATGAATCAAGTATCTAATACTTAGATCTGGTTGAAATTAATTTAGAAAAAATTATTTTTAAAACAAGGTACATTTTTTGCCAATTATTAGTCAATTATTAGTGTACATTTTGTAAAAAGATACTTTTGCAAAAAAATGTAATTTTTTATTGTTAATCAACGTACTGTTGAAAATGGATAACAGGCTAGATTAGGTTAGATTTTCTGGGAAGCCACCAAGAAGAGAGCTGCTTGGGTCATTAAGTGGTCTGCATTATGATACCCCGCGCCAATGCCCAGCCAACAGAGCAGCTACTCAATAGGCGTCCTTGCAGAATTCAACCAATTCGTCTTTATAATGTGAAGAAGCAACCTTAGTTCTATCCTAGGTAGATTATCCAAACAGACAATCACTAGTTTTTCCCAGGTATATTTCCCTAATGTCCTAAATTCCAGGAAACTAACAAAGAAAATTAAATACAGTTTCTTCTTCCTCTTTGTCATGACAACTTGTGCAGTAGTCATTGAATTTCCGATCCATATTCTTCGCATGAGTCCCTACCGGTTAGTGCACAGTTAACCCTTAGATCACTCTTCTAATCTGTTCCCAATTGAACCTAAGTAGAGAGCATGTACTCCATTCATTATAGACAGGCCACAATGACCTGGATACAAATCAGGTTGATTTACGAGTCCGCACCAACTGTGGAAGTCTATAGGACTCGACTTATAGCAAGCCGTTTCAAAGACAATGAATTGATAACTAAAAACATAGACTATCACCTCGTTTGGAAAGCTTATCAGCTATTTGGGCACCCCGGCAGTTCGCATTCCCTGATCACCACATCATGAATTTTCGTTGTTTTTGTTGGGGGTTTTTCATTTATTCGTTGGGGGTGTTTTTGCATTTAAAGTAAATTGTTAACTATTTATTTATTTACATTAGTGGTATTCCCACCGAGCTTGTTAGTTTTTTAGTCGTTAATCGTTACTTTTGTACACGCATATTAGCTGAATTCACACCGAGCTTGTTAGTTTGTTAATCGTTACTTTTTCATACGCATTTTGTTTTTGTATATATAACACGCTACCGTATTAACATTTAACAAATTAACGACACGGCACCCCTGATAAAATAGTTGTTAGTTGGTAACTCACTACTTACCGTCAGTAAACGTTATTTGTGTCAAAGCATTCGTAATTAAATGGTTGACAATTGTTTTTTTACACTTTCTCATAGCATGTTTTATTTTTTCCAGAATAATAAATTGTGTCAGAACAATAAATCAGTTGTTTTACTACGAAAGTTACCAGACTAAGGGCCATTATTACAACTTGAAGTTAGCTAAAGTTAAGATTAAATTGACAGATAGTAATGTGTTATCTGTCAAAAAGAGTCTGTTAACTGTCGGATAACAGCTAACGCCAAGTTATAATAGTGGCCCTAAAAAAGTTTAAAAAAGGGGGTCGTTCACAGTTGGTAACTTTAACAAATTAACAAACTACCGAGTAACAAATTAACAAGTTCGGTGTGAATACCACTATTGTTTTTTTATATTTAACGCGCTACCGGATTAACATTTAACAAATTAACGCCACGGCACCCCTGATCAAATAGTTGTTAGTTGGTAACTCACAATCAGCTGTTGCAGTTTCTAAATAAATATAATACAATCAGCTGTTGCAGTTTCTAAATAAATATAATACAAAAGTCATTTGTGATACATTTCTAAAAAAATATTTGTGTTTTGGCAATTTTCGTTTATATTGAGAGTAAGTATGTTAATTAAATGATTTTTTTCTTTTAAAGTTACCAGACTAACAAAGTTTTAAAAAGGGGTTCGTTCACAGTTGGTAACTTTAACAAATTAACAAACTACCGAGTAACAAATTAACAAGTTCGATGTGAATACCACTATTGTATAGGAAGGAATTTAGATGGTAATATCACATGTAATTTAAGTGTTTAGGCAGTGAATTTTCGTTTTCTACTTAGAAATATATACTTAAATAAAATAATATAATTAGTTATACATATAAAGTAACATTTCTATGTTGGGAAAAAAGTAACAGAAACCTTTTTAAAGCGAGAAAAAACATAAAACTTAAGACTATGCATTAACCGACAGATCGTTGATATGGGCATGTTCATACAATTGACTTCTTATATCGTAATTTCGTGTTAGTATACTGGTTATAGAATGCAGCCGTTAAAAGCATTTTAAGTGAAATGAAAAATCACCCCAATATCAGGCTGTGAAAAATAAATCATAGTATTTACTGTGGGGCTATTTTTCATTTACTAATATTTAATAAAAATTTTAAAAAATGAACAATTAACCCAAACAATTTTATGTAAATTTTATAAAATTTTACATAAAAATTTCTAGACATAAAATCAACAGCCCGAATTCGTATACCAAAGAGGAGAAAATCCTTGCCGGCTATGCCGAGATGATTTAGTTAGCGAAGCCAGTGTTCGTTATAACATAGTGGAAAAAATCCAATTATCTTTGGTGCGAGTTTTAAAACCAAAAGTGTATAAATATTTAAGATTTTAAAATTCAGGACTTTGAAAATGACATTTTTAAAATTTGGGACTATGAAATTCGGGATTTTAAATTTGTTGTTTTAATTTTCGGATTTTAAGTTTCGGGCATATGAACTAGGGATGCCAATCGGTATTGATTTTAGAAAATTTCGGATTTCGGGATTTTTTTTAAATAAACAACACTTTTTATTTATTTATGAATTTTCAAAAGGTATTGTATATATAAAACACATATTTTTAAAAAAGAAAAAAGAGGAATTATAAAAATAAAAATACAAATGAAATATAATTTTTAATAATTATATTTTTTTTTTTTTGTATAGAGTACAGTGATGGAAAATTGATAAATTTAGATGGTACTGACCATCAAGCAAAAGAGTATTTTTCAACATTTTGGTACTTTTTGCAAACATATTTTTTTAATGAATAATTGAAAACTAAAATACATATTTTTTTGTTGCTTATATCTCAGCTATTTATGGACCAAGCTGGCTAAATTTCAACAGCAAAATTCTGATGAGGATATCTGACATTAAAATATACCAACAAGCTGTGTTGCCATAACGGTTTGATAATAATAAATTTTGTTTAGGCAATGTTGTCAACACGGCTGTGAAGTCGGAGTTGTAGAGTTGGTGGTGAGGTTTTTGTACTGGAGTCGGAGTCGAAGTACCCACACGCAGAGAAAAAATATGGTTAGGCATGGTTACGGCAACAACACTATGTTTAATGTAACAATATATTGTTGTCGTACACAAATAATTGTTATTTTTATTTAATATCAACAATATTATAGTTGCTGCAAACATATCAATGCTTATCGCAATTATAAATTTGAGTATTGTTGACCGAAAAATAATTATTTTTCTAACAACTAAATTATGATAACTTTCTAAACATATAATATTACTCACAACCATATCATGATATTTAGTAACCATAACATGATAACTTTCTATACATTTATCATATTATGTTAAAGATGCAATCAAACTATTTTTACTCTAATAATATTATGTTAGCACCATTTGTAAAATAATTTTGAAGCAGTTGTGTCGTTTATTTTATATGTGAGCGGTTAAACAATTAAAAGATAAATTCCCATAAAAAATATAAGTTTAAAGAAATTAAAAAAATAAAATATTAGCGGAGTTCATTCATTATTAGTGATGTAATAGTGCAAATGCAAAATATCCTAGTTTTTTTTTGTAAAATCCAACAACAAAACACTCAGAGATTTCGTTATATTTTATAAAAGTGCTACGATATTTCTGTCGTTTTCATGGGCAACCGTGTATGTCTTAAAACAAATTTTTCAGGAAAGCCGAAAACCCATTCTAGATCAAACCATGGGCTAGTTATTGCACTTTTTAAACTTTGTCATTACGTTAAAAAATCGGAATTGATCCATCTTTTTTCAAAAAAAAAAAAATGTAAAGAGCGTTCAAAATTAAGCAATATGGCATCAACATCTTAAAATCGGAAAATGGACATACGCGGTTGCCCATGAAATCCACAGATTATTCGTTTGCTCTTTTGCAAGCTTTATATTGAACTCCGCTATTTGATTAACATTAAGAAAAATTGTAAAAAGCCACAAAATAAAAAATCGATGCAAAAATATTTTAATTTATTTTGTATTCATACTATGATTGCTTCTAAATTTATTATGATTAACATGCTGATAATATGATTACTTCTTAGCTTATTATGATTAACATGACAATAATATGATTAATTTCTTAGCTTATTATGATTAACATGACAATAATTTGATTACTTCATAACTAAGTATGATTAACAGAATAATAATATGATTAAGGGAAATTATATTTAGTCATAATATGATTCAATAATAATCTTAATATGGTGACTACACCCAGAGAAAAAACATGTTTGAATATGGTAACCTCCAACAATACTATGTTAAAAGAAAATTTTAACCATATTATGTTTAATTTACCAATATTCTTGTCAACGACAACCATATTATAGTTAAAATAGTCCTCCATCAAGAAGCCACAACCATATTATGGTTGCCTCCGAACATGTTATGATTAATAATAACTTGAGTATGTTTAACACTTCAAATAGCATGGTTGGTTTTCAACCATAGCATGTTCCTCTTGAAAAAGAGGAAAATACTATAGTTAATTTGAAAAAAAATAATTGTCATATTTTACCATAGCATGTTTAGAGGCAACCATAATATGGTTGTGGCTTCTTGATAGGGGAATAATTTAATCATAACATGGTTGTTGGTGACAAAAATATGGTTAAATTAAACATTATATGGTGAAAATTTTCTTTAGTATTGTTTAAACAAGTTTTTTCTCGGCTGTAGGAAATATCGCCCAAAGAAAAATCGCAAAAAAAAAAAATTAAAAATCGCCCAAAAAAATTGCATGTAAAATTGGGCCTGATTTCATATGAAAAATGGCCCAAAATGTTTGGGCTATTTTTCGTTATTGTTTGGTGATTTTTCGTTTTTTCATAATGAAAAATCCCCCAAAAATGTTGTATGAAAAGTATCCCATTTTTTTGGGCCATTTTTCATTTCTAAAATTCTACCATAATCTTACATAGCAGAGAAAACCATGTTTTATTATGGTTGCAAACAACAAAACTATTTTTCAAGAAACTAATTTAACCATAATATGGTTGTTGGCGACAATGATTTGGTTAAATTAAACATAATATGGGTAGAATTTTTTTAAAAATGGTTTTGTAGCTTTTTCTCTGGGTGTAAATATTAAATATATATATATCGAAAATTAGGATTTTCTCTTCTATGGTATAACAAATACTGGCTTCGCTAACTAAAGCTTCTCTGTATAGCCGGCCTTCGGCCGGGCGCAAGGATTTTCTCCTCAATGGTATAACAAAGACCGGCTTCGCTAACTAAAGCTTCCTGAATAGCCGGCCTTCGGCCGGGCGCAAGGATTTTCTCCTCTATGGTATAACAAACACCGGCTTCGCTAACTAAAGCTTCTCTGCGTAGTCGGCACTGTTAATTGTCTTTTTAACAGGCTCATGTTAAAATAACAAAGAAAAAAATATTAAAAAAAATTGTTTTTTTTTTTAAATATATAAAAGGTGCTGTCATTAAGAATGAATAAATATAAATAACAGTTTTAAACAAAATTAATTTATTAACTATAAGTATTTTTGTTTTTTAAATTCCCCATGAAATGTTTGATGTTTTAATATACAAAAAATGTATTCGAAAGGCCAATAACACATGACAATAACTTTAAAAATGATTTCGGGCATAAGTCCGCGGCGGCTGTTTTTGACGGTGCGCATTTTAAACTTCCAGTTTTGGCTAATTTTTAACGCATTGCCGTTTGCCACCAACAAATAGAACAGTGTTGATTTCCAAGGCGTTAATTGTTACTTGTTAATCAGCATTAAGTATCTTCCAAGACTTACCAAGACACTTCCGTGTGAACTGGCAGGATTTCGAGCACATAAATCATGCATCGACCATATCAATTGCATTCGAATCATAATCAAACAATCAGTAGAATATTAATCGCCTCTTTACTTAGTCTTTATAGATTTTAAAAAAGCATTTGACACACTTCTCACCCATTCTGTTATTTGGAACGCCTTCGCTTGCAAAGGAGTTTCCAGAAAGCTAGTCGAGATAATACAAGGACTCTAAAGAAACATAAACTGCCGAATATAACACAAAAGCTTGGTTAGTTATACTTTAAACATTGATAAGCGAACACCTTGGAGGACAATTGACAGGTATTTTTCTCGAAAGCAACTTATCACAAGTTATGGTTGCAATAAGTCGAAGGCTGCGGCCGCCTTATGGCATACAGCGTCATTCGTTGAAACCACGTCGCCCGGATTAGTTTTATCCACACAGAAATAAATAAAAATATAGTATATCAAATAAAAAATTTGTTATATTAATTAAAAAAATAATTAAATTTGCACCAGTAAACAATTTAATAGTAACAATTAAATGAATAGTATGAACCTTGATAATTAATTTTTTAATCCCAAGAAAAACTTTGAATTAAATGTAAAATCACTTAATTAAACTTTTTATTCATGTGATTAAACGTTTAATTCAATTGATTAAATTTTTAATTAAAACTGATTTTATTTTTGATTAGTGCTTAAAAATCAGCAAACATTTTATCTGTGCATTGATCCACCCGAACACGATCTCCGGCTTCATTCTTCATGTAACCCCCACCAAATGGTACATAATGAACATAATCGTTGAGCACTGTTTTGCGTTAGAATAACGATGACTGATTTTCAAAGTAAATTTGGATAGGTTGCTGACAATTTTTTTTTCTATCCAATTAAAGTATCAATCAAACCGGTTAGCGCCCAACTTTAAAAAAAAAAATTTTTTTTTGGTAAAAAGTTTTTAATTAAAGTAAAATAACACAAGAATTAAAATTTTTATCTATTTTTTTTTTAAATTTCGAAAATATTGTCCGTCCCAAGAATGATAGAAATAAAGATTACGACAAGAGGCAGATATAAAATGTTTTTACTGCGCATGTAGGAACTGTGACGTCACACAACCTTTGTTCTCATTGGCTAATAATTTGTAACTTTCAAACTGTTATGTTTATGTGTAAACATGAAAGTGGAACAATTTATTATTTTTCTATTTCAACTATTTGCAAACTGAAAGTTTTTTTTAGAAAATATAGACATTTAATTAAAAGGACGCAACACGTTAGCTTTCGCACAATTTCCCGATTTGTTTTTTTGCGGCTAATTTGTTAGCATTTGCCCACAGCACACTTTATGTTTGTTCTCTTCTCTGCTCTCTTCTATTTTTATTTAGATTTTATTTTTCTTAATTATGCTACTTTTAACACACGTTTGAACACTTTTTAAAATTTTATTTATTGTAATAATATTTTTAATATAAAATATTAAGCAAAATTCTTAGGTTTTTGACAATTAATATAATATTTTTTATTGAACTCTCTGAGTAAATTAATTGTAGGGCTGCCAACTATCACGTAATACATAAATTTTTTGTAAGAAATTACGATTTTCACATATAAAAGAGACTTGGTAATCTTAACAAAGGAACTACTACGTCATCAAACGGTAAAACATGCGCAAGGCGTAATCTTTATTTCTATCATTCTTGGTCCGTCCTATAAATAGGACGCTGGGACTTGGAGGTGTCATAGGTGATATGAATCTAAATCAAAAATAAAATCAATTAAATCATAACCTTAATCAAGTGAATTAAACATTTACTTTAATCAACAACATTACTGCAGAAAACTTTATTAATATAAAAAAAATATTTAATCCATACTATGAGTTTTGTTTACTTATGCAAATTTAATTAATTTTTAATTACTAATTTTATTATTGAAAAAAATTAGTTTTTTTTTACTTTGTCGTAAATCTATTTATCGTTTGATGGAGTATACAGAGCAAAAATGGCAAAAACTAAGCGCAGTATAACTGTTCTATTGACATCTTAAGGCCCAACCACATTGTGCTTAACTTGGCTTAAGAGAAGGAGCGAATACATGTAAATTATATGTGGCAAACCATATTTTACCTAAGGAAACTTTTTTCTAAGTTTAATGAAATTGCCATTTGCTTAAGCAAGGTGCGAATCTAATCGCACATTCCGTACGGAATCAAATGTTTTTTAATTTGTTTTCTCAAATACAATCGATAGACTTTTTGTTAATTTTTGACAGTACACAGAAAAAATAATTTTTCCAATTCAAACAAAAAATTTGTAGAATCAAACAATTTTTTGTCTGAAATCGGTCCTATAAACAAATTCGCATATTCAAACCATTTATTTGCATTTTGTTTATTGAAAAAAACACTGATTTTTTCAAACAAATAATTTAACTGAATCAAACAAAAAGTTTACTGAAATTCATATACTAAATTTCAAAATCAAAAAAAAAAAAAGGTTTTTGCACAAGCAATGATGCGCACACAAGCTGGCACTGTATTAGAAGATGATGGCAGAGAGAGCAGAGCGGCCGGCTGGCTTTGAGACACATTTTTTTGTTGGAATAATTTTTGAACGAAGTCTTTTTTTATACACACCATGTTTTTCGTCATCACTCACTGTTGCTGTATCCTTTCCTTTGCTAATGAAGAAGAAATGTAACCCAAAAACGGCGACAGACCGACTCGATATGTTTTTCGTCATCATTATATTTTTGTATTTAATGTATTTAAGCAAACAGTTTGAAAAAATTGAATACGGGATTTTGGTATTTTTTTAACCAACTTTGAAACCAACCAAAAATTTATTTTGTTTCTTATAATGTTGTTGTTGTTGTTTCTGCTGTTTAAAAAGAGTGAAACGTTTTTTTACCTGCTATTTTTTTGTTTTTTTTTTTACTTCAAACCTCTTCATCTTTCTTACTGTTGTACTTTTTTAAAGTGTCCAAAAATAGACTGTATGTGTTTTTTGTTGTAGTTCTTATATTTCACATTAGGAAGTGTTGCTTACGATCAAATAAAAAAATGCAAAAAGACGACAACATTAAAAAGCGTTAAATATTTCATACAAAATTATGAAAACTTGAAACCAATAACGAGTGTATTATATTTTTGAATGGTTGTCAACATTTTTGTTGGTTAAATAAAAATCAAACAAAAATTTTAATTGAATCAGTAAAAAAATTTGTAGAAATTAAAAACATTTTCAAACAAGCGTTTGTTTGAAAATAATTCGGCAATAATTTTTTCTGTGTATAGGTTAAGCAAGGCTATGCATATTATGGTTGAGCCTTTACGTAAGTTCTATTGTAAGCAAAAATTCCCATCTCTCACGCAACTTTATGTAAATTTGAGAGAGAATTTCAAATAACACAGTGTATTTTAAAACCCTTTTTTTATTTTAAGCATTTCTTCTTTATTTTTAATTTGACATTGACTTACATATTTTGCACATTTGCTTTCTTGTTTAACAGCTTTTTTTTTAAATAATTTCTTAAGACAGAAAATAAGTCGGGCAGCAGTGAAAAAATGGCAAAAAAAAATTTCTCGTAAGATGATTAAGAAAAAGTATAAAAACAAAACGATATGGAAACAAACCGCATGATAAACAATACTACAAACCATATTGTTTGCAAACTGTTGCAAACAAAAAACCAATCACGGCGAAAAATTATGTAAATCTGTTTAAAATACATTCATGTATGCATAATTAAAACAACAGCAATAATAATATGAGGTAATATTTATAAGATGGATTATCAAAAATAGCAACAAAAAAAAAATTGATTTAAAACCTAAGGAAAATAATTTATTTAAATTGAAATCATATTTGAATCACTGAAAATATAATTTGAATCTCAAAAAAAAAAAAAAAAATAAAAAAAATTAAATATAAATATAAATTGCAGTAAAAACTATAACATTGTTAACTTCATTAACAATTTTAAGTTTCAAGCAGCATCAGTTGAATGTCTATATTTGAACTTCTAGCCAAAACAAAAGACTTAAGCCGCAAACTTGCTTAACCCAGTAGCTGCTTTAGTTTTTTTTCTTCTCTTAGTTAGTTGACCTGTTGTTTTGTTTTGTTTTCATTTCTATTTTTGTTTTGTTTATACATTTTGGCCTATGTTTAAGGTTTAATAAGAAGTAAATCATAGTTCTGCCTTTTTCTTAGCTGATTGTTTTTGTTCAAAAAAGTTTGATGTTTTTATACAAGCTGTAAAGTTTATTAACTTTTATAACTTTGAAATTTGATTTGTTTTGCTAAATGTTCGTACCGTTACGAAGTTGTTGTTTTATTACCCTACACCTCCAAAAGTGGGTAAGATATAACGCGTTTGCGCTGATGAGTTTAACATATAGACACTATAGTCATAGAATACCATTAGGCATACCGTTCGGCTTAGAATCAGGGTTTACAAAAATGCAGTCGATCCCAAAAACTTTCGAACAAAAAACGAAAATTTGTGTAGAACTATTCGCTTCCTGAGTCAGTTTGGCTGCGACTGTCTACAGTTAATGAATCAAAAGTAAATCAACAGTTTTTTTCAAATGAAGAAGCGGAAGAAATGGCAGTTTTTCTAACTTGACTGCAGTTTTTTAAAAGCTGCTTAGAATCACTTTCTTACACTGATAGAAAAATGCATCTTCATATGGATGATGCCCTAACATCAAAATTGTGACATCAATGTTACCACAAATGGCATCAATGATGCAAAAAGTAAAATCAATCCAAAAACTAACGACTTCGTACAATTTTGTCATTTTTTTACCTGTCACATCTATTTTATGACTACAGTGACATCAATTCGATGCCACATTTTGTTTATTATTAACATTATTTTCATGATTACATTGTATTATAAGAAGCAAAAATTCCTATATTCTATTTTTTTAAATTATTTAGTTAAATAAACAAAATTTTTAAAGTATAATGATTACGAAAACCATATGGGGCATGGTGCTTGTCTTATTATTGGGAGTTCTGCTGTAAACAAAGGTCGTTATTCAACAAACGTGAAACAAACATATGTAACGGGTAAGTAAATAAAAAATATTCTCGCACTTGGACTTAAATCAATTCCAATGTCTTTGACTTAATGACAAACTGTCATTAACTTGATGCTAATGTGTCCTTTTTCCGATGTTACTGCGTCATCGCACTGAGCACATGTTCGTCATTTCAGTGATGCCGATATGTCATCCCATTGATGACATAATTTCATTTTGACCATCATCGCACTGAGCACATGTTCGTCATTTCTGTTATGCCGATATGTCATCCCATTGATGACATAATTTCATTTTGACCCTGATGACACTTTGGCCAAGTGATGTTAAGGTTGACATCACCATGATGAAAAGTGTCATGGGGTCAAAACCGAGTCATCCCAATAAAAAATGGAGCTTCCAACGAAGCAGGTTTGTAAGGGAGAAACATAAGGGTTTCGCTTACCATTGCGCTTACGGAAGACATGAATTTTATATGGCGAGTTCCCACTTTGAAGCAATACATTTTTGACACATAAAGCGCATTATTCAGCGCACATAAAAATTGTCATATATGTAACGATCAGCCTTACACACTGAATGTTTTGATACAGTTATTTTTTAGTTTTCTCCCTTACAAACCTGCTTCCTAGTAAGGGAATGCCGTAGCACTTGAAATGTTTTTTTTTTTTTTATAAAAGTTGTTGAGAGTTCTTTCACTTACTTTACTGCATTTCTGTATGTCTTATTGCGTAGCGCATAATTGTGCGCTTATTTTTTTAAATGTACCATAAGTGCTTCGCAAAATGATAAAATTTTTTATTGGGATAGTACTGATGTCAAAATATATCAGCGCTATGACGCCTTTTCTATCAGGGTAGTTGATCTGAAAAAGTTTTCCCAGTTGGCTGAGTAGTTTTCTTTTTATGTTAAATTTGTGGTGCACGAAGTACAGGTCACAACTTTATAAAATTTTATTCATACGCTTTAATTCTTATAAGACGGAAAGGTACTCCCGGAATAGAGTCTGCCATCATACAAAGTTTGTATTAAAATTAAATTAAACTTATTTTAATGGTAATCGGTTCCAATCGAAAATCCTATCTTTGCTATAAATTCCCTATAAATGTTGGTATTAGCTAAAAGTGTTTCTTTCAAGGCAAAATTTTGTGATGATAGGTCTGAAATCAAACGAAAGTCCAATCATAGGTCCCTCTCCGAAAATAACTTCAAGTCGAATAAATATGTTAATACATTGATAAGAATCATATAATAATCTTAACCTCTTTACTAGACACCTCTGTAATTGGCCGTTGGTACAAAATAGCATCCAAGTAGAAGTAGGGTAAAGCATAGTCGTAGTAGACCGACAATATTTTATTGCTAGTAATTTGAATAAGTTTTTTTTATTTTTTTTATAAATTTTAGTTCATTTGTTAATAATTGTATAATATTTTTGATTTAAATATTTAAACGGTCTAATTGTTAAGGTTTTTTTTAAGAAATTTCCAAATATATATTTAACCTTGAATAAGTAATAATTATAAATTTGCAGAAATTACTACATATAGTACAGTGAAAGCTCTACCCAGTAATAACGTATTTAGATTTAATTTGGGCAAGAAAAGTTTTATTGCAATATTTGACTTTATATACATACATACATAAACATATCCGAGGTATTTTGACAAAATATCTTAAATCAAATTTAAAAAGTTAAAAAAAAATATTGTTAATCATACGACTTTTCATTCAAAACATATTTTTGTGTACGTATATAAAACTTTGTACTAAAAACGAAATTTTTCTTTAATTTTGGTTTATTTTATTATTTGATAAAAATAATATTTTACAGAGTTTTTTTTAAACTTTTTTGCTGCCTTATCTGGACTTAAGATGTTTTGTCAAAAGCCCACAGATACAAACATAGAAGTAGCTCTTCCGAACATGGCTTTCACTGGTAGCGTTGAAAACACACAGCAAAAAACAGCACGTCAGCTAATTATTGGTTTGACCTACCAACCATTAAAAAAGAAAATTGATTAGGTATGGGGTATTTATATTTTCAATACCCCCTTTGTGAATACAAAACCGATGCACGAAATTTTTATGGTTCAAAATATATTAAACATTAATTTTGTTGCATATTAACGATTTTTTTAAGTTTATTAAGTATTGACAAACAGTGGCGTCTAGAGCAAACGCTACAGTTTGTCGAATGCAGAAAATTCCTCATACAAAAACGTTCAAAATTAATTTCACTCTTACTTTGCTTCACTGCCATAATAAAAACTGGTAGTTAAAGCGATATTAAAATAAAATGACAACAAGAAATAAATTCTGCTTCGCTTTTTTGCCGTAAGAAAAAAAGGAAAATAAAACATCAACAACTCAATACACAGCGGTTAGTATACGTTTGCAGCACAAAAACATACGTTTTAAAAATAAATTTGGAAAAGTGGCGTTGTGCTTTCTTATAAGGGATAAAGCGAAGTTATTCAATCATTTTTATTAACTTAAATTTAGAATTCACTTCAGTTGTGTTCGCTTCTCTGCAGCTTCTTGGTAGTATGTAATAGCCAGCGTATATATCAGCGCTCTTATAGTTTTCTTACTTAATGAATCATCCATCTTCTAATTGTTAAAAGGACTTGTCGGAAATAGTAAGAATCTGATCATAATTTTACAAAGCCCCCATACAAGCTTCTTTCCGGAATAAAAACTTTTTGCTCATAAACCATCTTATTATGTTGGTATTTAAAATTAATTTTAAAACTTGTTTTTGCAATCTAAATCATTTTACCTAATTTTATTGTAATCGGCCTATATTTGGCTATAGCTTACATAATATTTCTCACGAAAAGAGCTTTAAGTGCCATAGGTTAGGTAAGGTGCCCCAAAGGGCACACTTCAACTCGGAGACGCATGTGGTCCATTGTGAATCCCTTCGATATAAAGGAAGAAGAAAGAGAAAAATTGAAGAAGAAATGAGCAGTCAGATGGATTTAAGATAGTTGATAGATAAAAGATACCAGATAGAACAAAAAAAACTCTCTCTACAGTCCCCTCATCAGAAAAAACTGACCCATATCCCTAAAAAACGCCAGTAAATCGACTGGTATAATCCAGCAATGGACCCCAGTTCGTCGTGAAATCAATCTCCTAGCCATTTTGGCCTGAGACTATGCATTCTAGGACAGTGTTACAGTACATGCTCAATTGTCTCTAGCTCCGCAGAATCCTCCCATAACCTGCATAAGTGCGGTATGGTATTGTCCCATTTACTCGTGCAAGACAAAGACCCGTTAAGAACCCTATTAGCGTAATCCCATAACTTCCATATAAATATACAAATTGGCGACAATAACTTTTATGATAGCTTCTGCGTCATAACAAAATATTGTGCTGATAAGTCCAAATTAAGTCCCACATAAGCCCCCTACCTGTAACAGCTTTAACCCTTAAGCGAGCAAAAGGTCCTGGCCAGGCCTTTTTGACTTTTTTCCAGTTTTGTTTTCCTCAATTTAAGTGTTTTTTACAAGAAAATGAGAAACAAGTGTAAATTTACACACCATGGGCGTGGCAATTGGCCAAATAAAAATTTTGTGCATATTGTATCCACCAGGGCCTGGCAAGGCCCAACCCTATTATATTTGTACTGTAGTAAAACACATTAAAGCGAAACGTATTAAAAAGCATAAGCAACACATAAGAATCCTTTCTTTACTTTTTTTCGAAAAATTATTCTATTTGACAACAAAGTGTTCCTGCTTTAGCCATAAAACTCCATACATATAAATGTAGTCCCAGCTAGGCACAGAGGTTCGTTAGCGTGAGTTTTTTCAATAGCCACAAAAAGCTTCATACAAATACAAGAAGTCCCAGCCAGGCCCTGGGGTTCGTTTGTGTAAAATCAGTTTGGTGTTCGCTTAAGGTTTAAGACATACAAATCTCATATGGATGACGATTTCTAAACAATATTCGGCACAAAGAACTTCTACATGAATCTTAACCTTATAACCCATTTTTTTCTGGCAGGTCCATAATTTCCCATGGCTCCCAAATTGGGTACACTCTTAAAGATTGATTCTTTAACACTGTGGTAATTGCTTCTTTTGTTTTGCTTGGGGAAAGCCATGACCAGGGCTGCCAGATAAATTTTTGTGTAAATTGTCAATTTCCTGAGAAAAAAATAAAAAATCGTCTTTCACGTTTCGAAAAATCGCAAAAAATCGGAAAACTTAAAATTAAGTGTTTTAAACAATGTTTCGTTACACGACTGAGATTCTTCCAAAGCACAGCGAAAGACGCTACTTCAATCGCTGCGGGAATCGTTTAAAGGCCTAACCATAATGTGCTGAAGTTGGATTAAGCAAATGTGCGAATACATGTAAATCAAGCAAATCATATTGAACTTACGGATACTTTTTGTTAAGTTTTATGAAACTGTCATTTGCTTAAGCAAGGTGCGAAACTAATCGTACATTCCGTACGGAATCAAATGTTTTTTGATTTTGTTGTTGTTTTTTTAAATACATTTGAGAGACTTTTTGGTAATTTTTGACAGTAGGTTAAGCACGGCTATGCATATTATGGTTGCGCCTTAAGACGTGGGTAAAGATTATCTATCGAGTCTTTCATGTCAAGAATCGTATGAGACTCATGTAGCTACAACTCGTGAAATGTTCGCCGTATAATTGTTGGAAAATGATTTATACAGCGAGTCGTAAAAGATTCATTCGATGATGGTTTGACGAAAGGTAAAAAAAGTGTTACATTAGCTGCGTTCGTTTACCCCAAAATTTGTACCAATTTGTGCAAATTTGTACTGGATTTTACTGAAATGCGTTGTGTTCACAAATTTTCATATTACTCACGTACTGGATTTTACTGGGATTTTACTGGAAAAGTAAACGAACGCACATATTGTTGTTTTTATACTCTGAAAATAATCATTTCAAGATTTTCATAAAACTTGCATATTACAGCCGTACCTAAACAAAAGCAGCACGCGTTTTCTAGTTTTTGAATAGAGCGGCCTCAACGATTGGCAATTGGAAAAACCGATTTTAATAGCTCGTTTAATAGTGAAGTTTGCCGCGCTATTGTTAATTAATAATGGCAATTTAGCTATTTTTTGGTCAATCTAGCGTTTTTACCTCTATTTTTATTTACAATTTGTTGGTTTTATTAATCAGGAAAGCTATCACTTCTGTTGTGACACAACGTTGACGCTCTTGCTTAGGTATGGCATATCAGCGTAAAAGCTTAGCGAAAGAAAACGTTCCGCCTTTCGCTATTGTTAAGGTACGGCTGTTAAACATTCTAGTATTAAAAAACGAACATGTCAGAAAATTTAATGCTTTATTCAGACTTTGAAGACTAATAAAAATCGTCACTTTTTAGAAAAAAATCAGCAAATCTTCACTTTGCGAATTTCGGAACAAAAAATCGTCAAAATTACGATAAATCCAGCCCTGGACATGACTTTAAATTTTGCCAGTGAAGGTTATAAAAGGATATCTGCGTCTACAGCATTTTGATTAGTGGAAAATTGTCTTTAAAAGTTGCCCAACAAAAAAATTAAAAAAAAATTAAACAAAGCATTAACATTTAGACAGATAGATGGATTGATGGCTTTTTTTTAAAATATTGTATATCTGGTGATTTAATTTAACATCTTCTTGGTGGCAACAATAACCTGGCGCAAAAGTTCAAATGTTAAGAAAACGTTAACTTTTTCAAAATCTTCAACAGCATGCATAAAATATTAACGAATTGGAAACATGACAGAAACATCGTCAACGAAAACAAAAAATCCAAACAAAAATTTGAAAAAAACAAGAAACATATCAACTTAAAATAAAAGATATTTTCGTGCTTTAATTATGTAAATTTTTGTCAAAACAGCAAGGAAAAAAAAATCAATAAAAAAAAAATTATTGCACAAATAAACATAAAATCACCACAATTTTTTTATTATTCATATTTTTTCTAGTCTCTGGTCTATCAACTTTAAAATGAGTGTTTTAAAACTAAAAATAAACAAATATTTGCAACTAAAATATATTAAAAAAACACTGTTAATATAAAAGTGTGCAAAATAGTTTTGTAAAAAAACCAAATACAGATGTTGTCTCAAAAAGCAAAAAAAAAAAAAAAAAACGATGATATAAATGATAAATAATAGAAAAATATAAATTAAAAATTTACAGTCTCTTTTAAATACTCTATTGCAAACAGATTGGTTTATGCTTTTTTTTTTTAATTTAGCAAATTTTGTTTAACAAGTTTGAGATTTTAGTTTTTAGCAAGTCGAGCTATTTAGTTTAAATACATGTACAGAAAATATTAAATGCTTTATATAGTTTAGTTACATTTGCGTAGTGTGTACATAAGTACGTATGGCTCTGTGTCATATAAAGCAGTTATTTGTGAATTAACTATTTTTGTTAGTTAATAGTTAAAACTAGCTGAAAACTCGTTGGTTTGGCAAATATGTAACAGGCTTATATTTTTGTATTTAATTTCATATAAGAATCTATAGATTGTAGAAATAACGATATGCATTAAAATTATAAATTTAAATTTTTAAAATTTATATTATAAAGGGTGATTTTTTAGCTATTATCTTTTTGGCAACACTGGTTTAAACAGCTGACGCACGTTTCGTGTTTTGTTTCACTGTCAAACATCTTCAGTTTGGTCTATAATTTAACCATGAATCGTCTTACAAACGAACAACGCTTGCAAATGATTGAATTTTATTATCAAAATGCGTGCTCTGTTAAGAAAGTTCATCGCGCGCTTCTTCTTCTTCTATTTTATGGTCAGTTTAATCGACCCACTGAAGCGGCCATTCGGGCTATTGTGACTAAATTTCGCACCAAATTTACGTTGTTGGACATTAAACCACCAACACGCTTATGCGAAGTAAAGAAAATATAGCTGTATCGGCCAGTGTTGCTGATGATCATCAATTATCGATTCGTCGCCGTTCGCACTAATTAGGCCTCTGTTACTCAACAACGTGGAAAATATTGCGGAAGGATTAAGGTGTGAAGCCTTTTAAAATACAGCTGGTGCAAAAATTGAATCCGAACGACCTACCGCAACGTAGAATTTATGGTAAATGGGCTCTTGGAAAGTTGGCCGAAGATTTATCGAAAAATTGTGTTCACCGACGAAGCTCAATGAGTACGTTAATAAGCAGAATTGTCGATTTTGGAGTGAAGATCAGCCAGAAGCATTGCAGGAGCTACCAATGCATCTGGAAAAAGTCACAGTTTGGTGCGGCTTATGAGCTGGTGGCATCATTGGACCGTACTTCTTCAAAGATGATGCGAATCGTAACGTAACTGTGAATGGTGAGCGCTATCGTGAGATGATATCCAACATTTTTTTTGCCCAAAATGCAAGAGCTTCACTTGCATGACATGTGGTTTCAACAAGACGGTGCCACATGCCACACAGCACGCTTAAAAATCGACTTATTGAGAGGCGAGTTCGGTGAACATTTTATTTCACGTTCGGGACCGGTCAATTGGCCGCCTAGATCGTGCGATTTAACGCCTTTAGACTTTTTTTGTGCGGCTATGTTAAAGCTCATGTCTATACACACATGCCCGCTTCAATTGACGCATTGGAAGGCAACATTGAAGCATTTATTCATGAGATACCGGCCGAAATGTTGGAAGGAGTATGCAAAAATTGGACTAAGCGGTTGGACCATTTGAGGCGCAGTCACGGTCAACATTTGCATGAAATCTTCAAACATTAAATTGTATGGACCGTGCATTTCATGCATTTTTCTGAATTTTATGGGTTTTTTTTTAATCTTTCCTATAGCTCTTAAAAAATCACCCATTATAAACTTTTAGCGATTTTTCTTATTCTAGTGATTTTTTAGTTTGCTTTTAAAATTTTAATTTTGTTTCCGATTATTTATAATTTGTTTAGATTTTATTTTTATATTTTTGTGATATTTGCCTTTTAAAAAACTCGACTGATTTTAATTTTTCCCCATTTTTGCTATTTCATTGTCCATTTTACAATTCTAACAAATTTTTTTTTTATCTTCAAAAGATTGGATATTAAGATTTTTTCTTCCATCAGTTCTTCTCATTTTACTTTTAGTAAACACAATTTCTTTTAGCTTCGATTTTTTAAAAATTAAAGCGTATTTTTCCCACGCATAAATTTCATGGAATTGGCCAATTTTTCCGTTCTGGACCGTTTTTTATCGATATTACGCTTTTTAATTTTGAAGTAATTTTAAAGATTTTGGGGCTTTTGATTAATTTGTTTCTTAGGACTTCAGCATTCCCCAATTCTTTAGGGGTTTTTTTATATTTTTTCTAAATTTTTGCAAATTTTTTGTTTTGGTTTTCATTTCATGCTAATTTCTTTAAATATTATAAAAAATCCTGCGATCAATTTTATAAGGGCGCTAATATTCAAGGCCCCTTTATCAAGAAATATTAGTTGATTCCAGGTTCAACTGTTCTTATAAATAAATATTATATACACATTCTTAAACCCAGTTTTAGTAAAACAACTTTTGTTGTATTTTAACCATCAGCACTAACTAGTGCACTTCATTACGCACACATCTGTAGTATTGTAAATATATTTAGTTAATTATTTAAACTAAACTATTTACTTTACTCATTAAGTTACTAAGACCACGCAACAACATAAAACGTTGTAAATCAGTTAATGAAACACACACACACACATACACACACACAAACATTGTTACCAATGTAACGTAAATATTGCTGTATGTACGTAAATGTTGCTCTAAAAATGTAAAAAGTATACTCATGTATGTATGTATGTATGTTTGTAATTAATAACAAATTATTGCAGAATTAAAATTTATTATGCTAAATAAGCGTTTAATTTTTAGAAGAAAAAAAAAAGAAATATTTATATTCAGTTTTTATGATTGTTTTAAACTGAAATGCAAGTCTCATCAGTTTTTTATTTAAATACAAATATTTATAAATTTAACTAAAAAAAAAAAAATAATTGTTTATTTCCATTCTATTGAAAAAATTTAATTTTTAATTGCAGACAATTTAGAATTTTAAATATAAACTAAATATTATTTTAATAACTTCTAATAATTATTTGAAGAATTATGAGAACGAGCACTTTGGAACTTTAAATAGAATGATGACACAAAAGTGAAGGGCTATTGTAATTTTTGTTTTAGTACTTAACAATTCTTTTTTGTAAAATTTTATTCGAAAGCTGAATTTTATAAATTTGAATTTAGAATTAAGATTACGTTTCCTAAGATTATTAATGGCGTTTTTTTTTAATTATTCGTGAAAGTCATTGAATAAACTAAAATGTTGGCAAATTAAAAATTAATGTTTGCTAATAAAAAATTTAAATTAATATTTATTTTTGTTTTTTTTTTTGAAAATATGAAATAATTTTTTTTTTTTTTTTTTGTAAATATGAAATTAAATGGTTGTAATAAGCTGAATTAAAAAATTAAGAAAAGTTGAAACAGAGAATAGTTTTTTAAGCTTAAAGCAAGTTATGGTCTAAGACGAAGTTCATACTATGAAAGTTTTCTTTTAGAAAATCCGAGTTTATAGGTGAGAAGAGAACATGCAATTCTTCTCTCCCCTCTTACCAATAAGCTCAAACTTTCTAAAAGAAAACTTTCATAGTGTGAACATAGACTCAGAAAGCTTTCCAAGAAATCAAAGAATATCTAACAATCTAAAGGTTAAAATATCGGCCCGAAGCACTTTGCCAATCTCAGGGTTGTAGTGTTTACGCGTTTTTCCTATTTACACGACTTTTTAATTTTGTTGTATTTTTAATGCACGCTTTTTTGCGGTTTTAAAATTTTTCTTTCAAAATTTTCTTTCGCATCGATAAACCTTTCCATTGAAATGTGTGAAATTAAACAAAAATGTCATACATTGAAACAAAAAGCTGTTTTTCTCACTAAAATGTGTCTGTAACTCTTTTTTGGCGAGTACTAGCTGTCGCGTAAGGAACTTACTCGCCAATTTACTGAAAAAGCGTGTCTGTAACATTTTTCTGAGAAAAGTTCCCGCTTTGAACTGTCAAAAAACTCACGAATAGAAATGGGGCGAGAAAAAATTGTAACACTAAAAAACAATTAGAATGCTAAATATAAAGAATAATAATAATAATATTTTGTTCTTGGCACATTTTTTATTGTCAAATTAATTTTCTTTTAAAATTTTTCTAAAATATACGAATGCTTTCAAAGCTCGTTTGCAAACAACAAACATTATAGTTCACCGCCGTCGTTGAAAAACTTTCAATTTTAGTAAATTTTGGTCGCCGTCAACGATATGTGTTACTGGCGTTATCAACGTTTGTAATTTCACATCGGCTTCGAGTACAATGTTATGACATTTATAACGTAACGATGTAATATCTTTTTATAGTTTTCGACATGAGTTACAGACACACATTTTTCTCACTTTTTGAGAAACGATGAAATATTTTGTTTCACATCTTTTCGATGCGAGAAGTTTTCACTTTAGTTACAGAAAATGGGTAGAGGGGGCTTATTCTATCATTCGTAATCGAATAGTTATTCTGTTCGAAGGCAATTATATTTCTTAGGGGTCCATTACGGATAGCAATACAATTGAAGTTGTGTTGCCTGTAGCGAAATTAGGCAACACCGCTCATGCTAAAATCTACAAATTTTTTGTTTTTTCATTTTGAATTGAAGCATGAACGGCGTTGCCTGATTTTGCTGCTGGCAATTCAACTTCAAGTAAGTTGTCAATCGTAATCGACCCATTATTCTTTCAGACGACACTGAACGAATCGAAACTATTTTTTCAGTGCTGTAAAGCATTTGTTTTGAGTCGTTACAACACTGAAAAAGTAATTTCGATTCGACAGTATCGACTACAAGAATAATGGGTCGATTACGGATGACAATTTACCTTAAATAAAATTGATTTCGCATCAAAAATTCTTCGATTACGACTACAAGAATTAGCCCCCAGATTATGCACCATTTATAGCTGAATATAAATAGTGAAACCAGAAGGGTCCTATGTACCAGACACTACTGATTATTTTGAAACGATCATTGAAGTAAAAAAGCCAGTAATTTGCGACTAGAAATTAAGCCGCAATAATTCATATGGCAACGCTAGACCACTCTTAAAAACTGTTTAGATATAAGTGGCTGGAAAGTTTTGCCTCAGACCTTGACCCGTCAGACTACAATTTATCACGATCTTACGATTCTTGTAAGAAAAGGGTATCCGAAATCGCATTGATGGTTAACAAAATTAGCATTTCTTTTGGCGCGGAGCCCATATGCTTTCAAAAAGATAGGAAAATGTCATATAGCTAACAATGGCCAATAGTTTAAAAAGATTTTGAATGAAGTTACAGTAAACTAATGTTTACAAACGCTCAAAACTTGTCAAAAACGCCTTAGTTTTGTATGTACATATATGTTCCTTTTGATCCTATAAGGAGCATTAGTTTTGCTCAATATAATTTTTATAATATATGCTTGTAGTTAGACATGCTCTTCGTGCCTTGATGAATTTTTCGTGAATTCCAAGCAAGTGGATAAGAGCAGTAGAGCTCTGAGGGAAATCTTGGAGCAGAGTGTACTCATATGAAGTGAGGCTATGCTGAGTACCAAATCACTGCAATATCACTGTTTACAAAGTGGCCAATGAGCTGGCGAGACAAGGCTCGGTGATAGATGTTTCTGACTTTGTGGAGGCAGCCAAACCTTCAATAGGCTCGTATCTAATTAAGATTTGCTAATGGTTTCTAAACGGGACTAGTTGGGCCTGGAGAATCAGAGCGGATCATTGAGTATTAAGGGTGTTATGGCCGGCACTGAAGAAGACCGATTCTAGTTCACTTCTAGGCAATAGTAAGGTTTGTATTAAGAACATGATGGGTATTATCATAGGCCACTGCATGATAGGCAGAATGGCTTTGTTACTTGGATTTGATAGGTCGGATTTCTATAGTTTGTGCGAGGACACAGAGGTGAAGTAGATAGTTCATCTCAATCTGTCTCACTATTTGAGGGTACAAAACAGCAAGCTGGGTAGTAGGTTCATAGGCGAATTGGGATATGTCTTGTGCTATATATAAGACTATTGTCTAGCAGGGATGTTTTCTACTTTTTTTTCGATAGTAACTTCCGCCATTATGCTTTCCCTCTTTCTTCTCTTCTTAGGCTAGGTTAGGTCGAAAAAAGGACGAAGGCCTCTGCTGGGCCTGCTGTGCCCTCCCTAAGAACATGAAGATTTAGGTGGGTAGTAATACCACCATCTTTTTGGAAGAGTTAGCGTCCGGCCTTAAGAAACTCAGTTTCCCGGACATGATTCCTTAAGGTTTTCCAGTCGACGCTCCTCAGAGATCCTAAGTTCAGCATGATATCGCTACCGAGGTTTTTTGATCTTAACCCGACTAAGGCCTGATTCTTCTCTTTTTAATTTCCGTTTATTTTTTAAGGCATCTTAATGGACCATACTGGTCTCTGGGTAAAGGTGTTATGAGTAACTTCACACCAAACTTTCTACTACTCCCCAATTAAATATATGTTTTATCTGCAAGTTTATCAGACATTGAAATAAATTGTTACTATTAATAAAGTCAACAGAACATCTTCTGTGTCACTTCTGTGCCCAACATTCGGAGACCGAAGACTCAAGCTGTTTGGTCAAAGAATCCTCAGGCACATAACCTGTCTCCCTGAAATTGATTTGAACAGGAAACATCCCTACAATGAATCAAACGGATAGCTGGGCGAGAATGTCAATAGCCAGTTTACGTAGAAACATTGGGAGACGGTGTAACGTGGTAACACAACGAGAAGTAAATACTGTACCCATGTGAGCTGTGTTTAATTGCGGCTGTCCGTGCAACCTAACCTAACCTACTATTTATAAATAAATATTTATTTATTTTGTAGAGAACATAATTGTTATTCAATCTACCGAACATTAACCTTTAAAAACAAAACAAAAAAAAACTTTAATGCTTAACTAAAGTAAGTACATTCATACCTTAATAAAGCGATTAATTCACAACTTATAATTGTTTTTATTGCTTTAGATTCTATTACAAATGTTATAAAAGGTTTAGTACTACAATGCCTTGTTTTGAGCTTCAATGAAGGCTTCTATTTGATTTATTCTTACAAATTATGGATCATTACAAGGTTTTTGGGCTTCGATTCTTTCCAAACTATTTGAAGTACAAAAACAAAATTTGTATACAAAAACCCAACAAAATTAACGACAAATTTTACAGCACTTTTTTAAAAAAAAATAACATTATTTATAATTTAAATATCATAGTAAAATTAGCTAATATTTGACAAACGCCGCTTAACCGCAAGTACTTAATAATACAACTTATGACTTTTATTTGAATATAACGGTCTGTTTGGTTTTTTGTTTTTGTCGAAAAGTCAAACATCTTTTAGACGTTTTAGTGTTTTGACGTTACGCCTCAGTTGAAACCATCAATATATTTTTTCCAACACATACGAAATTTATAGTTTTTTGTTTTTGTTTAGTTTTTAGTTGCAGTCGTAACTTTTTGCAATTTGAAATGTTTAATTTTGTTTTTAATGAATTGTTATGTTAGAGTTTATTTATTATATTTTTGGCAGTTTTTTTTTCAACAGTTAAATATGAGTTTAGATTACTTACATTATTGTTTATACTGACTGGTATCATGAAATAGTTTGTAACACATGGTTTAACAATAATTTAAAGTTGACTTGAGTCATAGTTTTTGAAATATGGTTCTATCTATTAATTGAAATTGTAAAAATATAGTTACGATTGTTTAAATTTTATTATACCATGCAACACACCATTCAATAAATGTTTGTCGTTCCGTTTGTAGATCATACAGTGATATATGAGACACCACCCTGCAAATAATATTGGACCACCTAATCCATTTTGATAAAATGGACTACTGCATGGACTGGTCCGATGTAATGCAAGCATGGACCATCTCATTGTTAAAAAGTGTTTGTAGTGAGACGACATGTTTTCGTTTTTTAACGACGTGCTTTCGTTTTTAAACGACTTTAAAATCAGTCCTCTTGAGTATACCATGGAGTAGTTTTAAAACTACTCCTTTGTAGTCCAAAGCTGGGTTAAATGGTCCTGCCCTAAGACATCGTAATGTTAAATCGACCATGTTTTTTCCATACGTTTGAGTTACTTTTGGACTAGTCCTAGCCCCTTTACACGCGTCTTTGGACTGGTGCTATTATTTGCAGGGCATAAATTTATAATACTTGTATGTAAGGAATCTTTTTTTATCTGCGTGGATGTTGAAATGGGGTTTCCAAAGGCCTTGAATTATCTGGGGCCTTTGGTGTTTTACATTTTTACCAAAAATAGTTTCAAGAATTCTGCTATTGAAATTAAGCATAATTGACTTAAAAATATCTGAGATGAGATAAAAAAAATTATGCAGTTAAAAAAATTTAAGAAAAAAACTCCATGTTGTTGGTAAAACGATGAACACTTTTTAAGTATCTTTGTAATTACAAAAGTTATTAATTTATTACATTGTGGGTTAAAAAGGATTCCCAACCTCCTTTTTTATTTCTTGGACATAAACAAATTCAGGATATGCCAATAATTTATTTTAATCACTTCGCTTAGTCCTTCCTTTTAATCCCTTGTTTGTTTTAAGTTTGCCCTCTAGTTTCAGATATATCGTTGGAGATTTAAAAAAAAAAAAATTTTTTTTTTGTTTTTTTAAAAGTCCATAAAAAATAAAAATAAAAATCACAATTTTGCTTGACATAATTTCGAAAGAAATGAGGTTTATTTCATTGTAATCGGTGCAGAACTTGTGGTGTTATTCACAATTTACTGAGAAAACTGAAAATCGATTTCCATACCAAAATAAAACTTTAAGTATGTGTGTGTGTCATGAATGTTTTTTCCTTTTTAAAAACAATGTAGACGCGGCTTAAAGATAATACTGTTGCCGAGTTTCGAGTTTTTTTTACTGAATATGGTCAACCGTTTTCAAGTTATTCAAATATATGTAGTGAAAGAGCCTTGGACATAACTTGGACAAATTTTGTAAAACAGTGATCAAGTCAAATTCGTTTTTCAGGTGGCGTTAAAACACAGCTGAGCCATATACGAGATAATGGGTTGCCAGATGGCACCATGACACCCCGTTCCACATGAAGGAACGACAGTCACTGCCCCCAGGGCAAACAAAATTTTTGTTAAAACCAGCCAGGAACGAACATAATCTCGTAAAGTAGAACTGATAGAGAAAAATGGAGATAAGATTTGAAATCAGCGACCTCAATTAAAAAAAGTTCAAATTTGTTCCCTTGTGTAGTACGTAAACTTTACAGGGTCTAAGATAAACATAACAAATTACAAACTTCCTTCCACCTGTAGTGAATGGTGTAAAAAAAAACTAAAAACAACAACAGGGAACAAATATTGGAGGTAATAGTGGTTGTTTGCTCATATCGCAGTCATTTATGCACCGATCTGGCTGAATTTCGTTTAATGGGAACTAGTCCCATTTCTGGTGTTTTCGAAAAAACCATTTCAACAGAAAGACAGAGAGGCTGTCAGACGGACATAGTTAAATGAACTTCGTTAATCATGAGGACCCAGAACACCTAGAGAAAAACATTTTTTCAATATGGGAATTTCCAGCGAAAAGTGTCCTTTTTGTAACGTTACACCAGCAGGCAAATAAGCTTTTATTTTGGGCCCATGTTAATCAAATGTTATCCTTTTTGTAACTTAATGCAGAGCTAGTCACTCTTTACACCAAAATATAAAAAAGTAAATAATTCATATAAAATTTTTTGAGAAACAGTTTTAATTACTTGCTGGCGCTACGTTACAAAAAGTAGACTATACGCTGAAAATGCCCATATGTTCACCTTCAACAAAACTTTTTTTAACGAAAATGTTTAAATATATTATAGTAATTTAACCATATAATCATCATCGGCAGCAATATTATGGTTAAATTAGTACTTTAACTTTGCTTGTTGTCTATTGTTCAGGATGTCATACTTCCAAAAAAGCTCCGTAGGCTTAAGAATCTAGATTTAGAAGTGTAACTAGATTAAGATATTTATATATGCATAATCAAAAATTAAGAAAGTTTGGTGCCACATGAACTGAGAAATATCGAACATTTTCATAAAAAACGTAAGACTTTGTGGGATAGTGTGTAACGGCCTTTATCCGAAATCCTGTTAAAGTGCTTAAAAAAATTGTTTAAAAATGGATATATTACCGCAATCCAAATTATTAACTATTTAATTTAAAACGGGGTTAACGAGCATATTGAACGCCAAAGACAATAAAACGTTTTTCTCATTATGAACCGCTTGCACATGAAATCTACAGCCAACCAAATAAACGGAAATACTTTAGAAATTATTTAAAAAAGGCGAAACATAGTAAAAACATTTACAAACATTTATAAACATTTTACTGCCTGGCCCACGATGTCGACAAAAATATTTCTTTCGTATATTTATATTGAAAACAAAAACAAATTTAAGTTTTTTATTATTGTTTTTAATATAAATATGCGAAAGAAATGTTCTTGTCGACATTGTAGGCCTGGCAGTTAAAAGTAGATCTTTCGTTGCTGCATAATAAAAGTCTCATTGAATGGACACGAACGAAATTTCGAAATAGAATCAAAAAATATTTTTGCTGCAAAGATTTCATAATATTGAGCCCTTACCGTAAAAAAAGCTTTAGCGACAATAACACAATTTTACAGGAGAAGGTTTTTATATCCACACCACAATAGTGGAGAGGGTATTACGGATTTGTGCTGATGTGTGTAACGCCTTAAAATATTGGTCCTAAACCCACCTTCAACTATACCGATCTACTCACAATCACTTTCTGAGTCGAACTAACGATGTCCGTCCGGCTGGCTGGCTGTCCACGTAACCTTGTGCGCAAAGCAATTTTTAAGATAATTTGATAAAATTTGGTACATAGATTCTTATTGGCACAAGAACTAAGCCTATTGAAAATGGTCCGAATTGAAGGACCACGAGGAAAGATAAGGGGAAATTTCTTCCTCTCAGAAACTATCAAACCGATTTTAATGAAATTTAAAACATAGATAGAACCACATCTACTTATATGGACACAAAATGTATGCAGTTGTTAAAAAATATGACCACGAGGGAAGATAAGGGGCAATTTCTGCCTCTCAAACCGATATTAATGAAATTTAAAACAAAGATAGATCCATATCTATATGGACACATAAGCTATACAGTTTTTCAAAAATAGGACCACAAGGGGAGGTAGGGACACAATTTCTGCCTCTCACAAACTTTCAAACCGATTTTAACGAAGTTTATAAACATAGATAAATCCATATTTATATGAACACATGAGCATAATGTGTTCCTAAATACTGTGGTGCTGGGTATCATATGGTCGGGCTTGACCGACTATACTTTCTTACTTGTTTTTATTATAGTTCATATACACTTTGTGTGAAGGTTGGCGCTTAAGCTAAAATTGTTTTTGCTATAAAATCGTAACGGTTTCTTATGGGAACATGGCATCTAAGAAGATGATGCAAGTGTTTGCTAATTAATTAAATTATTAAAAAAAAAAAACAAAATTTAAAATAATGTCCCTTAAGCTATTTTTGCGGTAAAGGCTCGATATGAGCAAGGACTAAAATTGTTTATGTTTTACAAATATTTGTTGTAAAACAGTTTTGGTATTAAAGCGAATAATTTGAATTTTCTCCTTTTGTGTTTTATGAGTCGCCCAACAGTACCAATATAGCAGTTACAATATTTCGGCGGGGTTGCTTATATTAATTTGTACACCTGATTATTGCCCAAGTACCAACAAATACTAAAGTATGGTTTTAGAGGATATAATAAAACTTAGAAGAAGATTTTGAAAGTTATTTTTACGAAGGTACTGGTAAAATAATAACTGTTAAGTCTGATGCTTTAAGGTCTTTAAAGTAATTCGCAGTGGCGTTAAAAATATTTCAAAGTCAAAAATCCCACTTACAGTAGCATTTTGCTATTTATTTATTTATTAATTGAATTGCTCCATACACAAGACTAAAGAGTCTTATTTTGCAGTATGGAACTGAGAATATGTTAAACTTTAAATCATTAATTAATTAATAACTTAATAACTAACTACAATTTTTATATAAGTAATCAAAAAAAAAAAAAAAAAAAACAATTTAATTTAAACAATAAAAAAAAATTTAGATTATTTAATTTAAATATTTAAAAAAACCATAAAACAATATATTTTAATAATCAAAAATTTAGATAATTTTATAAATTTTAATCTCAAGTAATTATGTTTCAAAGTGCTATGCTGATAACTAATATTTTCAAGCTAATTGTAAATTCCAAATTTTCCTACTGTCTGAATTTGCTCACACAATTTATGTTCAATAATAAAAAAGTGATAAAATAAAAATTTTCTTTAAAACAACTATTTAAAACATCGATGAACTCCCTTTTTTCAAAAATCTAAACAACTTTAAATATTTTACAATAGACCAATACTTTCTTTTACCATAGTCTGGGTTCAAACTATGAAAGTTTTCTTTCAGAAAGTCTGAGCTTATTGGTGAGAGGGGAGAGAATCTTAGCATGTTTTCTTCCCCTCTCCCCAATAAACTCAGACTTTCTGAAAGAAATCTTTCATAGTGTGAAACCAGACATACTTAAGGTGCACAACTAGACGATGTTAACACAACATAATAATAATTAATTTTTAATCCAAATTTTTAATATTTTTAATTAGGCTTAAGTTCATTAAATTTAATTTTCATTAAATTATTTTTATGAAGAAAGGAATTTTACAACATGAAAATTAATTAAAATTTATTGACAATTTTTCATTCTTGACTCAATCTGGGCTCGAACCCAGGTGTTTACGGACAGGTTACCCTGACATGTTTCGATTGCAACCACTTAATCTCCTCAGAGGGCTTGCCGTTTAACACTCGCAGCCATCGACGACTGCTGACGTCATTAGTCAAACATCAATCCTTAAACCAAATTGTATTCAACCTTTGGTAGATCGAAATTTGCTTTGAATGATTATCTATTTTAATTTATTTTAACATGTTATTCCTTTACTTCTGTTTTTTCGTACTTTGGATTAAAAACCATAAATAGTTCAATAAAATAACCACAATACTAATAATAATAATTAATTTTTTTTTTTTTTTTTACTTTTTAATCCAAATTTTTAATATATTTAATTTGGCTTAAGCTCATCAAATTTAATTTCCATTAAATTATTTTTATGAAGAAAGAAATTTTACAACATGAAAATTAATTAAAATTGTTATTTATAATCTTTCATTCTTGACCGTGGCCGGAGCTCGAACCCTGGCCGGCAGGTTACCATGACATGTTTCGAGCAACCACTCGATCTCCTTAGATGGAGTTGTCGTCTTACACTCGCAGCCGACGACTGCTGACGTCAATAGTCAAACATCAATCCTTAAACCAAATGGTATTTTAACCTTTGGTAGATCTAAATTTGCTTTTCTGATTTTACACGTTTTTTCCTTACTTCTGTTTTCTCGTACTTTTGTCAAGAATTCTTCTTGAAGTCCAAAATACTTTTTTTTTGTTTTTTCATTTTTGTCTTTCTTTTTTCTGTTGACCTTTTTCAGGACAAATGTACACATAGAGCTCGTGCCTTAGCTTTAACAATAATAAGTATTGTGGTTATTTTGTTGAACTATTTATGGTTTTTGATCCAAATTTTTTATATTTTTAATTAGGCTTAATGTCGTCAAATTTAACCTTCATTAAATTATTTTTATGAAGAAAGAAATTTTACAACATGAAAATAAATTAAAAATGTTATTGATAATCTTTCATTCTTGACCGTGGCCGTGGCTCGAACCCTGACCGACAGGTTACCATGACATGTTTCGATCGCAACCACTCAATCTCCTCAGATATATTTGCCGTCTTACACTCGCAGCCATCGACGACTGCTGACGCCAATAGTCAAACATCAATCCTTAAACCAAATTGTATTTTAACCTTTGGTAGATCGAAATTGGCTTTTCTGAATGATTATCCATTTTAATTGATTTTACATGTTTTTTCCTTACTTCTGTTTTCTCGTACTTTCTTCAAGAATTCTTCTTGAAGTCCAAAGAACATTTTCTTTTGTTTTTTCATTTTTGTCTTTCTTTTTTCTGTTGACCTTTTTCAGCACAGCTTGAAGGACAAATGTACACATAGATCTCGTGCCTTAGCTTTAACAAAATTTAGTACTGTGGTTATTTTGTACTTTAACTTTAATAATTTTTTCAATATTATAGCCCATAAGATGTTTTTCAATGAAAAAAGGTAATATCGGCACAATTATAAAAATTATAAAAAAGACCTCGAGCTCAAAAAAAAATCTCTTATTAATTTATTAATACTAAAGGACATTTTTGGTCCTTAAGAACATTTTTAACATTTTTAAAACTTACACTTTTTGCTTTGGTTTTTTATGTTATCCAAATTTTTTTTTTGTATAATCCAACTATTCCACAAAAAGGCTTTAACGAGTTCTTTAGTTTATCAAAAAGTTTGGTTAAATTTTTTCTTATTATGTATATTATTTACAGTTTTGTTTTTGTTAGTAGAAACACTTGAATATAAACACACACACGCATAATTTGCAAACAAAAAATTCTTTAATTTTATTGAAATTTTTCAAAATTTTTCTTTAAAGCGTTAACATTTCCAAAATATTTCTTTTTGTTTAAAATTTTCATTGCTCAAAACACTGTAAGCCAAAAAATTTCCATTCCAAAGAAATGAACCAAATAAAAATAATCACTTGATTTTAAATTTGCTTTAAATTTTTTTTAATTTTTTATCTTTAATTAAAACTTTAATTCATTTTTAAATAAATTAGCTTTTGTTTTAATTATTTACACATTATTTTTTATTTATATACATTTATTTGTTAAAACATTATTTTGTTTTTATTTCTGTTTAATTTTTTTAAATTTTTTTAGGGGTTTAAGAAGTATTTTTAAGAAAATTTAAAATTAACTGCAAAATTGTAAGTATAAAAGAAAACAACGGACGCGCGCGAGCGTGTGTTATTTTATAAAGTTATCACAACGAAATGAAAAGCTCGCTTGAATGAATCGCAACAGTTGCAAGACGTTTTTGTTTCAAATCCCAGTGTGCGCTTAAAATTTTTGAGCCAGCTAATAAACGAAACTAAACTTAAGTTAAGACGAGTTAAAAGTTAAAAGACACAAACTGCTCCACCAAACAATAAACAAGTTAACAGCGACAGCAACAGTAACAGAAACAAAAGCATTTAACAGAAAACGCAATAAAAACAACAGAAAATACACACTCATACACACACACACACAAAAACAATAAACGTTTAACAGAGCTTATTAAACAAAATGTAAAATTTACATTACAAGTAAACAAAAACTAGCCAACTTTCGTTCAGTCTGTGCCACACAGAAATGACTATCTGTGCATGGGTTAACACACACACACACCCGCACACACTATAAAAATAAATAGCAAAATTTATTAAAAAGTATTTTACAAAGATTTTATTTTATTTTTTTATTTCTTTTAAAATCTAAATAAAAGTAAAATTCTCTCTCACTCTCTTGTTGTAACGGAGATGAAAACAAACAACTTAAGCAACGAACATTGTTTACATTCCTATAAGGAGAGTTTCATAAAGACATACATACCTACATATATGGGTTATTCCAAAGTGTTGAACGTGACAGTCGTACGCATCAAAATGCAATAACATTTTAAACAACAAAAATTTTTAAGTTCTCTTAACCCTTAAATTATAGCACTAAGAAAGCACTGTTTTCTATGCTAAAGTTTATGAAGAGCGCGATTCTAGGTCAAAGATAATGGCAAAAGAAGTAGCGCTTCGAACGGGAAAAAATAGAAGTAGTTTTTGTGGCCATGTATAAAAAGGAGTAATTCAGCGAAACCTCGCACAATTTTTTAGTCAAACTACTTTCAGAATTTTACGTACATAACAATGTAACATTAAAATGTCTTTGGATTGATTCCAAAATCTTCTGTATTTTTTTAAGCCAAAATCTGGGTCGATACGTACATTTCGAACGTGAAATTTTTTCCATAATAATTTAACTGAATAATGATTAACACAAAATAAAAATTTACCGTTAATCCGAACAGCATATTTCTCTTTGAACTCTTCCTTAGATAATGTCAAAAAATTTGTTTGGAATAATTTTAATCACATATCACCTGTTTTAAAGAAGATAATATTAAGGAAACCTACAATAAAACATTCTCACAAATAAGAAATTACGTTTGCACGACTTTGCAGTCTGATTGTTCATCTAAGTGAACAAATTTATAGGTAAATTTATAAAATTAGTAAAATCTAAATATTTCTCTTAAACAATTTCGTTAAATAATAAGCTTTTAATAACTTTTAAAGTTTCGGTCACGGTGGACCTTTTGACGGAAATGCCCATATTTGGAATATCACAAAAAATAAACAAATAAAATCTTTATATAAAAACAGGATGTGTGTATGTAATGTATGGACTTAAAATTTTCAGGGAATCTTCAGAATATTCAGGCGGGTGAAACTGTGAAGTCTGATTTTTTATTTTCGGTCTGCGGGCGGAGGGGCGTGGCAAAATGACATCTATATAATTTGGACGATTTTTCCTTTAAAATGATCGTCGTGGTCCAACTTAGATTTATACGAAAAGAAAATTTTGCCCCGCCCACTTTTAAGCCCACATTTTTCGAATTACCTAAAAGCAGAAAACGGCTCCATCGATTTGACAAATTTTTCTTTCAAATGTTCGTATTAATCCATTTTAAGTTTTCATTGAAAAAAAAATTTACCATGCCTACTTTTACGCCCACTTTTTCTATAAAGCGCATAACTTGAGAACGGCTTGACAGATTTTTTCTTTAAAATGATCGCCATGGTCCAACTTAGGTTTTTACGGAAAGAAAATTTTGCCCCGTCAACTTTAACGCCCACTTTTTCAGAAAATGGATCCATCGATTTGACTAATTTTTCTTTCAAATGTTCGTATCTTTTTAACGGATTTTAAAAATCGAACACAAACATTTTTCCTAATTTGGACAGGACAACGTCTGTCGGGTCAGCTAGTATATATATTATTAAATTAATTACTATTGCAATAAAATAACAGCGATATGAACCAAGTTCTTCATTAAAACCACTTAATAAAATAAAATATATTTGCGAAATAGAAATGGATTTACTGAAATTACCAACTTTGAATTGAAAAATATTTCGACTAAAATTTAACTTTTTCAAGTTTATTTCTCCAAGAATAGTTTTACCTACATAGATGTATTTAAACTTGACCTGTTTTGCTCTTTATGGAATATTCCCAACTTTTGTGTTCTCTGGAGTTGTTGTTTTATGCGTTTTTATATTCAAAAAGTGACATAAAATTCATTTGTTTTATTTAATACAATAGCAAGCAGCTGTTCAGCGGGGTTTTTCGAAATTAAAAACTTAAACAGGTGTTTAAAAATTGGGAGAGATTTGTGCTAGAAATCGGCTTGTTTTTTTATTTAACTGTTTGACTTAAACCGAATGATTATTTAAATATATAAAAGTTGAGGACAAATGGTGTAGCGGTTAAAAATTCATTTTGTTTAGGATGATGCAGAATAAGCATAAAGGGGGGTTAAATTATAAGGGCCGATGTTGATTTTGAATAAAAGACAAATTATTTAGAAAATAATTGTCATTTCTTTTCATTATGATAGTATTGGTATGGTTCAATTATGTATGGAACAAAATATCGGCCAAATGGCCGCCGCGACCTCGGTGACACACCTCCATTCGATGGTCCAAATTTTCGATGAAGCAGAGACGTAATTGAGGCTATCAGCGCAGAAGTGGTGTAACCCCAGACTACTTATTATGAAATAGTGAGGAGTTAACACTACTCTTGAACTAAGTGTAGTATATACTTTGTTGTAACGGCCCGTAAAAAAACTATGTTTCTAGCGCCATCTGATTTGGATACAAACCGTTGGCTTACTCGACTATTGCACTGTTAAGAACAGTGCATAGATCATATCTAACACCAGAACCGTAACCAAATTGAATTGTGGGATACACTACTTGTGTGCTGATAGCCTCAATTGAGGTTCTTTGCCCATAATGTGCCGAATTATCTCATACTTTAGCTCTTGAATTGTTGGTGACTTATCGACGTACACCTTTTCTTTCAAATAACCCTAAAGAAAGAAGTCCAACGGCGTCAAATCACATGATCTTGGCGGCCAATTGACAACGCCACCACGTGAGATAACACGGCCATTGAATTTGTCGCGCAAAAGAGCCATTGTTTCGATAGCTGTGTGGCAAGTGGCACCATCCTGTTGAAACCACATATCGTCCACATCCATGTCTTCCAATTCGGGCCATAAAAAGTTCGTTATCATCTCACAATAGCGAACCCCATTCACAGTAACTGCCTGACCGGCCTCATTTTAGAAAAAATACGGCCCTATGATGCCGGCTGCCCATAAACCGCACCAAACAGTCACTTCTTGTGGGTGCATTGGTTTTTCGACAATCACTCTTGGAGTATAATTCGCCCAAATGCGCCAATTCTGCTTATTGACGAATCCACTGGGGAGAAAAATGTGCCTCATCACTGAATCACGAAGTGCACGATATGCATTTTGATTTGAACGCCAATTTTCATAATAAGCCTGAATAACTATAACGCGTTGCTCGATTGTGTATATTTCTATGGTTCAAATTGAGTTAGTCTGAAATTGAGAAATGTCAAATGAAATGCAGAAAAAAACTTGACGTTTAGGTGTGGTTCACATTCAACATCGGCCCTTAAAATTTAATTTATATGGTGTAAACTTTTTTAACATTTATTTTCTTTAACCTGATATAGACTTTGCGTCTTGTCGAACAGAAATATGTCACGAAACAAAAAATTGTGTTAAACAAAGGGTGTAGAGACGCTTTCGACGTTAACAATGTCGTACGAAATTTAAAATCAAGCCACAATTTGATTTTTTGTCTTTCTTATGATTTATAAACAAATTTTGAAATTTTATTTGAGACTTAAACAAAAAAATACGATTATTATTGCAGGGGTATGTCGCATAGTCTGAAACAGATGTTTGTTTTATTTGCTGCATTCTGTGAAGAAGACTTTGGGTATTTAATATTAATAACATCACAATCAAACAACCTCTAAAACAATTAAAATTTATTTTTCAAAGCAACAATCGCAATAGCCTTGACAGTTTAAAATGTGTGATGTGCACCCATTTGTTTTGACGTTTTTGTCGACATAAGCCTTCCTGGTGCCGAAAGACAAACGACCGTGATCTCTGCTCGAGATATTGAACATGTAGGGAGGAGCAAACAGCATAGTACCAAAGAATAAAACTGCCGTGGATTGTTCCATACTTAACTCACTTATTTTATATTATTTTCATGAGCGTACTTTTCCAATGCCATGAAAACACGCCAAAATTATTCCAGTCCCTGAAAAGGGAAATGATTACCGCCCATTTGCTATTCTACCGTTCTTCTCCAAGGTCTTTGAACACTTAACGAATAAACAAGTACGTGAATGTCAATAATTTGTTAACAGATCGTCAATCCTGTTGCAGAACACGACAAAGCTGTATTACAGCTTTGGTTGACGTAGTCGAAGAAGTTAGGAGCAACTTAGATGCTGGTATATTGGCGTTATTGGTACTACTAGACCATTTAAAGGCATTTCACAGCGTTCATCATTCTATCCTTTGTATAAAACTTTCAAATAAGTTTGGCTTCTCTTCGCTTAGGGGTCAATTCTAGGGCTACTATTATATAGTATATATGCTAATGATCTACATAAACAGCTTCGTTTATGTATTATACAGATGTATGCTGATGGTGTTCAGTTAAACCTTAGCAGTACTAGCAGAACTACTCAGGGCTGCCTGGTGCTTTTTTTCTTGTCCCCAAAAAATTAAAAAAAAAATCCCCAAAAATCCCTAAATTAAAAAACAAAAGCTGAAAAAGTTAATATTTTTTTGATTAATTTTTTTCTGACCAAATTTAAAATTTTTTTTAAGAATATGTAGTAAGAAAAATTTTAATAAGAAATCCCCAAAAACCACCACATAAAAATTTTTAGTAAAACAAATTATTTTATTTTGTTTGTAGCGACTGGTTTCGGCATGTTTTTTTAAATCCTTTTTATGCGATTCCAGTGAGAAATTACAAGCAGTACAATACGCTATTTCTGAAGAAGAATGAGTCTATTTATAAGAATTTGAAGCTTGTTCAATCGGTTTTAGTCATCCTTAACAGGGGTGTCATGGAAATCGAACACGTAAAACGAAAGAATTTTAAGGGTAGTTTTTCAATAAGATTTCTGTAATAAAAAAAATGTATGACAATTATTATACAAATAATGCTCTATTAAACAGAATTTTTTAACAAAAATTGTAAAAATTTGATTAAAAGTTGAATAAAAAGAACTGCCAAATTCTTTCGTTTTACGTTTTCGATTTCCATGACACCCCAGTAAAGTCAACAATAAAAATACATATTTCGCAAGCTTTATTATATTGTCTTTCATATTTACTTATTTTTGGAGAAGACATATCGAAGGTTTTATTTTTCAAATAGTACTATCAGCAAAATCACAATTTTACAGGAGAGTGAAAAAACTGATTTTTTCGATAGCTGTAGGAGTATTAACTGAACTTTATTTTACAATGTTATTAAAAATAAACTTCTAAATCATACAGATATTAATTTTTTTCTTAATTCCAGATATTCGCGCTTATATGTCTGATAGCACTATTTACAAATTAAAATTTTATCGATTTGAACATTGACATAAGCAGATAGCACTATTTGAACAAAAATAAAATGAGCTGTAATGACAACTATTTGAGATTTCAGTTAAAGTTACACGAATTTGTATCAAAATAATTAGTAAAATTAAAAGAAACACGTAATCATGTTAACAGAACTCGAAATTAAGTTAAAATTGTACACTAACGTTTATTGAAAAGCAATAAATAATTAAACTTTATCCACATATTTTAAATAATCATAAAAATAATGATATTCTTGCGAAATAGCAGACTTCAATGCTTTTGAAATGCATCCGTTTGCTTAGTTGAAAAGAACTTGGGCCAGATTGTAAGGCTTTCGCTTCTATTTATATGATCACTGCACAGTGTGGGAAATTTGGAAATAATGGAAATAATTCTATATTTTATAAACAGTTGGTCCGATTAGAATGCAGTTTGAGGTTACAATTTAAAAGCTGTAGTCGAGTTCAAGTCGTGGATTTGAGGTATATAGACTTAGCAGGAGAGGTGCTATAGGTTCCCAAATTAGGACATGTCAGGTATAACAAAAACTAAAAACGATCTTTAATTCTTAATTTTAGCTGGATGCTAAAAATAATTTTTTAGAGAAATGCGCTTGCCGAGTTCTCCATAATTGGTCCAGCATTTTGGAAATATAAGACTCAAATTTATCATAATTTGTTTGAAATAGTTTTTGTGAATTATCAACAATATTTTGTTTATCGTGCTTTATTCCCAATTTTTATTTTTGATAAAAACACTAAAATTTATTGTTGATGGGATAAGCTTTTCCTATACGCATTTTACGGGTTGCCAAGGCCAGATCATCAGGAAACTTCATCCAAAGATTTTAGAAAAACTAAAGATATTCAAATAAATTCGCTCAACCGTTTTATTTGTATAATACGTATCATGTAAATGTTGGTTATGACTTCGTCTGAGGTGGTCCTTTCGGACGATTGAATTTTGGACGACTCGTTCGAGCTTGTATGACCCCCCTACAAGAAATGAATGAGCGAGTACCCTGCAAATAAAATTGGACCACCTGATCCATTTTGATAAAATGGACTACTCCATGGACTGGTCCGATGTAATGCAAGCATGGTGACGACATGTCTTCGTTTTTTAACGACATGCTTTCGTTTTTAAACGACTTCAAAACTAATCCTCTTGTGTACACCATGGAGTAGTTTTAAAACTACTCCTTAGTGGTCCAAAGGTGGGTTATATGGTCCTCTCCTAGGACATCGTAATGTTAAATGGACCAGGTTTTTTCCATACGTTTGGGTTAGTTTTTGACTAGTCCTGGTCCCTTGTGGACTACTCTTTACACGCGTGTTTGGACTGTTCCTATTATTTGCAGGGTAGTCACATTTTTCAGTTTGGTGTGAAGAAAATGATAGAAAGAAATGACCGAAATAAAGTTTTTGGTCACATTCAGTCATTTCTTTCTATCATTTTCTTAACACCAAAATGAAAAATGTGACTACTCGCTCGTTCACTTCTTGTAGGACCGATATGTTTAATATAATTGTGCGAAGACCCGTGCTTGGTAGCCATTATATTTCTAAACAACACTAATTTTTAGGAATTTTCGACTGTTTTTTGGGAATTGTGGGATTCGTTTTGTTCAACATTTTTAATTTTTCGAATTTATTCTATGAGCTAAATTTCAGTTATGTATTTTATAAAGCTTTTTTGTAATAGTTCTATTCCTACAATTTTTCAGAAATGACTTTATACACTACCAGACTATTATATTGTATTTTCTTTTTACATTTTACCTTAGCCTTCCGTTGGAAAGCAATGAGGTATATTGAATGTACAGAAAAATTTACAATTATTAGACACCAGCAGAATGTAATGCATTTTCTGGCCCACTACGGCCGTCGTCAGCATTCTTTGTGTCTCACTGGATAGTGTTACTTTATAAATTGAATGTATTTAACTCAACTATTTTAACAAATAGAAACTGGGAATTATTTCCTTCCGAAGGTAACTTTATATTATATTCAACATTTTTAATTTTTCGAATTTATTCTATGAGCTAAATTTCAGTTATGTATTTTATAAAGCTTTTTTGTAATAGTTCTATTCCTACAATTTTTCAGAAATGACTTTATACACTACCAGACTATTATATTGTATTTTCTTTTTACATTTTACCTTAGCCTTCCGTTGGAAAGCAATGAGGTATATTGAATGTACAGAAAAATTTACAATTATTAGACACCAGCAGAATGTAATGCATTTTCTGGGATTCGTTTTGTTAATTTAATAAAATTTTGAGCTGGTTTGTATTAAGCATTAAAAAATGTATCTACTTCAAAAATTTCATTAAATAATATTAGCTAACAAAGATTTTATTGCATAAATTAAAATTTATATTGTTTACAAAAACTCATAAGCAAATTTTTTACAGTTATTTTGCAAAATTTCTGCAACGAATTTTAGAATTATTTTAGTTTATCAAAATAATTTTTGGGAATACAAAAGTTTAATTTTAAAAGATTTTGTTATTCGTGCTAAATTCCCAATTTTAATTATTGATTTTATTATTAGTTTGCGAAATCTAGACACATTTCCCAACCCTTTGATATACAATATATCTACTTTGTAATAACCATTTTTATCATTTTGCTAGCATTTAACCCGCTACTTCGTTAGCGTCTCCTTTTTCTTCGTGGACATATTTTTTTATGCCAAAGTTTATTTTCAAAAAAGTACCAGGCACCTGTCCCCTTATTTTTTTTTAACGAACAACAATAAGTGTTAAATTTTTTGGATCTCTTTAATTTTGGATTTTTAAGGTTAGCGGAATCGATTTGGCGAGAGGCCAACCTTCGGTCCAAAAGTCAGCTTTTTAGCTTCAAGAGTTTAGGATGTGCGATGATGAATCCATCAGTTACTTTACAAATTTATATTATATAGAGATGGAGAAAAATGTTGAGAAAACAGTAACAAAATTAGGAACGATTTTCACACCTTAAACGTTTGAATTTCAAAATAGGTCCAAACCTGTTTTGTATTTTTTAGATAAGCTAAAAATGTGATACAATATTTATTTACATAGCTACAATTTTCACCCCTGAAACGTTCGAATTTCGAAAAAGGACCAAATTCGCATTTGTATTTTTTAGATAAGTAACAAATGTTATTTAATTTTTATTTCTATACGTATTGGCTTAAAAGCTAGATTTACTACATAAAACGACCGAATTTCGTTAAAGTACCAGACACCAATTTTCTTTTTTATTTAATGCACAAAAATAAATATTAAATTAAAAAAATTACCAGTTTATTTAAAAAAAATACCAGTTAGAGAACGAAAAAGTAGCAAAAATCCCTCTTACAGATTCTCATTCACTCAGGACCTTGCATGTTTAATTTTATGTTTCTAGATCCAATAAATACGGATATATAAAAGGTACTAGTTAAAGAACAAAATAGTACCAAAAGCCCTTTTACAGATTTTCATTCACTCAGGACCTTGCATGTTTAATTTTATGTTTCTAGGTCCAATACTAACGGAAATTCAAAAAGTACCAGTTAAAGAACAAAGAAGTACCAAAAACTTCCCTCTTATATATTCTTAACCACTTATGGCATTGCATCTTGAATTTTATGTTTCTAAGTCCAATAATAACGGATATTCAAAAAGTACCAGTTTAATAACTAAAAAGTACCTATAATCGCTTTTAGAGATTCTCATTCACTCAGGACCATGAAGGTTTAATTTTATGTTCATTAGACCAACATTAGCGAAAATTTAAAAAAAGGACCAGTTAAAAAACGAAACAGTACCAAAAAGATCTCTCTAACAGATTGTCATTCACTCAATACCTTCCATGTTTAATTGCATGTTTCTGGGTCCAATACCAACAGAAATTCAAAAAGTACCAGCTAACGGATAAAAAAGTACCAATAAGATCCCACTTAAAGATTCTCATTAACACAGGATCGTGCATGTTTAATTTTATGTTTCCAGGTCCAATACTGACGGAAATTCAAAAAGTGCCAGAAAATGAACAAAAAAAAGTACCAAAAACTTCCCTCTTATAGATTCTTATCGACCAAGGACCTTGCATGTTTAGTTGTATCTTTCTAGGTCCAATACCAACGGAAATTCAAAAAGTATCAGTCAAAGATTAAATAAATACCAAAAAGTTCACTCTTATAGATTCTTATCCATCCAGGGCATTGCATATTGAATTGTATCTTTCTAGGTCCAATACTAACAGAAATTCAAAAAGTACCAGTTAATGAACAAAAAAGTACCAAAAAGTTCCGTCATAGATTCTTATCCACTCAGGACATTGCATGTTGAATCTTATGTTTTAAGGTCCAACATAAACGATAATTTTAAAAATACCAGTTGTAGGACCAAAAAGCTAAAGAAAAATATAAAATGTCCCGTATTTCCTTTTTTTGGTACTATTTTTCCCCCCATTAAAGTATCAAAAAATTCAGTATTATAGTGGGGGCTCATTATTAAGCACGAGTATGTTAATGAATGAAGAAAAATGTTTTGTAAAAAAAAGTACCAAAAATAGCGACGATTTTCACCCCTTAAATGTTCGAATTTCGAAAAAGTACCAAAGTTATATTTGTATTTTTTTCATAGGTTTCGAATGTGGTATAAACTTTGTTTCTATGTTTATTGGTTCAAAAGATAGATGCGGTATCAAAAAAGTACCAAAATTCAGGTTTTACCCGTTTACTCCCTAATAGGGCCAAATTTCAAAAAGTACCAGACACCTTTCCGCTTATTTTTCTAAAGAACAACGATCAGTATTATACTTTTTTTGTATCTCTTTTAGTTTTCGAGATATAAGGTCACCGCATTTTCCCGTTTTTACCCTTTTTTACCCCCTAAACATTCGAATTTCCAAAAATCCCGTCTTAGTGGATCGATTTGGGGAGTGACCAATCTCTGGTCCAAATTTTAAGTGTTTAGCTCCAGGCGTTTAGGCTGTGCGATGATGAATCAGTGAGTCAGTCAGTCAGTCAGTAACGTTACAATTTTATATATATGTATATAGATTATATGAAGTGTGTGTTAGATAGCACAAATAATATTTATAAAAAGAAAACGTTTTGGGAAAAATTTTTTTTTTCAAATTTAAATGACAGATGACCCTTCAGTTAGGGAACTCGTTTCTATAAAAAACTCATTTTTGAAAAATTGCAGATAGCACTATTTGAAAAATAACCCTCGATATTTGCTTGAAAATTGTCTTTAAAAATCAAAAATTGTGTGTGTTTTCAACGGCTTTATATTTTTTAAATTTTTCTTTTTTAAAACGCTCAGTCAAGAATAATAACATAAGTTTATTAGTTACCTTTTAGACACTTAACAAAAATGGCAATCTTAATTAGGGTCCTTCACGCCGTATAAGTTGTTTAAAAGAGTAAGATAAATGTTTTGCTACTTTTTTAATAATTTATATACGAAACAAAGAAAAATAAGCGTAAATATTTCAAGAAGGGAAAATATATTAAAAAAGTGTATAATCCCCAAAAAATCCCCGATTATTTTTATTAAAACCCCAATCCCCAAATGACACAAGAACTAGTAACAAACTGGTTCTTAAGCTACCAATGTGGTCCAAGTGTACTAATACACGTCTAGAACCAATAGAACTATTGCTTTTACAAATTTAATACACATTTAATACTAATTTGACTTTTAAGATGGTATAGAAAAGTTTACAGTTGAAAACTAGTTCTGGATAATTTTGCACTAGTTTAGTAGTAGATATGTACTTGTTCATATTCCGGCAGATAAGGAATAAATCATCACCAAGTTAAGTGAACTCAATTCTGACTTAAACAGTAATTTTGCGTGGGCTTCTGCAAATAGCTCATTTTTCTCCACAGAATCATCATCAGAAAAGAAAACCTATTTAATCGAATACGATTTGCAAGATCGTGTAGAGGAAGATATATTATTCATCGAAGCCATGTATCTGAATGCCAATTTTTATTTTTAGCATAGATTTCTGATGTCAGATTGTTTATCAGAAGAAAATAAAGCACGCTCTAATTGAAATTTTGTCAGATGACTTTGCATCTGACTTTTACAGAAGCAAAGTTAAAAATGTAACACACGACTTGTATGTATTTTGCAGTGGGAAATTTGGCATGTCAGATGACAAATACATGACGTGTACGGTCGCCTTTAGGGCCCTTATGCCGAAAGTTTTATATGTTTACATAGGGACTGAAATGTCAGATAGTTTTATGATGTTGTAAATAAAAATCAAATAAAATCAAATAAAATCAAATAAAAATCAAACGTCTGCTAGATTGATTACCTTTTGGGTTGATAATCAAATCTAATTTAGAACATTATCTAAAGTTCCAATAAAATATCTTATAGTCCCTGTTACTTTGGTTCCTTCAGAAAGGTGCTTATCAGCATCACAATTTTTAAAAACTGTCATCTTAAATAACGTGCGTACATACATACGTATGTATGTAGCCTTATAAAACACTAGTTAAAGTTTCCTCCTTAAGTACAAACATTCAGCCGATAGTAATATCGATATACCGATAGTGAAATCTGAACTATCGATAGTAGAAAATATCGATTCTAGTTATAGGGGACTTATTTTATTATAATATATTATTTTGTACAATTAAAGTGTCGGGCTTGGAAACCACCCTTTATTATCATTAAGCTCGTTATAAATAAGTCTCATGTAACTCGAATTTATTTTCTAAAGCTAAGATCCCACTTTCGGCGCAATGTACCAATTTTTGTCTTATTTCATGTGCCGATAGTGTGAACGGTCAATATTTTTTAATTTGCGACAATCTGTGCCGAAATTGTGCTAACTGTGGACAATCAAAATTAACCTAGATGCGCCGATAATGTGAACACTCTTTTGCACAATGTGGAGCAATCAAATTGTTTAATATTTACCGATTTTTATCGGCCACTTGTGTGCCGATCACAGTCGCCAACCAGCGCCGATACAAGGGATGGCAAAACGAATTTTTTTAAAGTGCACAAACTGGCTACTAAAGTTTTACTTTTTTTTAGCTTAATTGTACCAAAATTACATTTGTTTTATCTATTATTTATGTATTAAAAAGTTAAATAGTACATTTGTACTGTTAAATGAAAGAAAACAATTTGCTTTAACGAAAACATTGCTATTGTATCGATGTTGCCCTGCTTTGTAAACATCAGTTTACAGAACAACAATTACAAAAAAAAAACAAGTGCAGTAAGTTTGAATAAAATTGAATACATTTTTAATTTTATATTAATATATTATTTAAAATTGCTAGGAAACTAATAATGGAATATTCAAACGGAGAATTTTGCGAATTTTTAAAGTAAAATTATGTCGCCAACAAACAAATAAACCAAAACATATGATTAAATTGGCCCAAATAACACGATAGTGTGACCGCATTGTACCGATTATTGTCGCAATTGAGTTTTGGCCGATATGAACCGAAAAAAATTCTCACAATGTGCGACGATAATGGGACCACCCAAGAATAAATTGTGCAATGTATTTTAATGTGCGCCGATACAGCACAATAAAAATCGTCACAGATTGTACTATTTGAGCCGATAGTGGGATCTTAGCATAAAACTTTATAATATTTTGTTAATACTTTGCCATGGGAGCCATTCTTGTAAAATTAATTAGTTTTATATGTGTAAAATTCGGTATGCATGTTCCCCATTCATGATCAGCGCTGATATGTGTAAACTTGTGTGTGACAACAATTCGTTATGGAGGTGAATATCTTTTTTCCGGTGTTGACTTTTTCCGAGAGCAACACAAACATGAAATGTTAAATTGTTTCTCTAAAAATAGATTTACTCACAATTACGGTTGATAAATTTGATAAAGTTGGTACAATTGTACTTTTTTTGGTACAATTTAAAACTAAAAAGTACGTTGGTACCCCCGTGACTTATATGGTACTACATATTTCCAAATTATTCTAACCTATTGCTAATTAAATTATAAAATGGCAACTCGTATTGACTGTCCAATGAATATAAGTGGGGTTCAGTGTTTGGTGAAAATGGTCTTGCGAAAGAGAAAATCCAAAATTTCGTAGCTTTTTTATAAAATCTTTAGGAAACTGTGTTTTTTGTTGTTGGATTTAACAAAAAAGCTATAATATCTAGCATTTGCTTTTTTGCAAAACCACTTCGCTTATGTGAATAGATTTTTGCACTTGTTCGTTGGACGATTGCATATGCCACATTCTAAATTTAGCATGAGCTGCAACATATAAGGGTGTATTTTCTGATGCTATTGACAAATTTAAAAAATTTATAGGAAACCACTTCTGCAAAAGTTCTCTCTCGTTTCAAGATTATTTTGGAACGGAAACTCATAATATTTTGAAATTCGACATTAAGAGGGTTGTTATCAACAAAATTTTTGAACAGTGGTAGCTACTCCAGTATTATTTTACTCTCAATGATTTTGAAGGATATTTTACAAGCGCTAAATAAAATTTAATTATATCCGGATTTTGTACTTCAGCTTATAGCATGTCTTTCCTCTTTCTGCAGTACATATTGAAAATTGTTAACACAATTAAATTGAAAATGCAATCCGAAGATGCTCGTATGCACATATTTTTAGAACGCTTAAAACCTTTATTTTGTCAAAAAAGGCGAAATTTTTTTAAAATAGATTTTTTGGACAAATTCGAATTATCAAAGTTAAGACTCGAAGAAAACCATCTGCCATTTAACGATATTTATATATCGTAGATTTGTACATATTTATATATCCAGAAATAACATTTAAAGTGGTTAAGGATTAAAAAAAAAAAAAATTTTAAAGAATACTATAAACATTTTGCAAAGCTTTAAAAATAATGTAAATTTCGACAAAGAAGTTTTAAGTAAATACCACCAGTATAGCACAACTTTTATTACAAATATTTCCAAATATAAGTGCAAATTGTGATACTATTAATAGCGAGTTTCCAGCTTTGGCGAATATAGATACTTTACAAAACTTGAAAAATCGAAAATATTTCTATTTTTGGGTCCGAAGTATCATCAATGCAGTGCTCGAAAATAAACAGTGCATTATTTAGCGTTTGGCTCCCACACCCAAGAACGATATCTATTTGTTACTGATTGTGTAGACGAACACAACCCTTAATACCAATCGTAACTATTTTCAAGAAAGAGACGAACATTATATAATGTTCTGTTCTTCGTTAAAAAACAGAACAATTGCACTGATACTGTAGACAAACATTATATTTTAATGTTCTTTAACGTTTCTTTTTTTTACATTGATAAAGAAATGAACAAACAACGACCGCAGCATGAACAGCTTGTGTGTGCATTGTCTATATGTTTTGTTTGGGTAAAATTATTTTGCTGGCTTTTTTCGTATGTGTATTTTGTTTTTGTAAACAATGTTTGGTTTTTCCTACCAGCCAAAAGCGACGAACATTATTGAGCCGAACTGAACAAAATGAAGTTTGTGGATTTTAAAAAAAAAACCGAACGGAATTAAATGTTCTCATCTTTTGTTGAGTTTGATAAAAAATAGTATTATTTTTGTGTTCGAAAGATGACAAACAGGGAAACGTTATTGTGTTAATGATTTTCTACACAAACACTTAGCGTTTGTGTTTCCCACAAATCTACCGAACCGAGCACTAAGGAGCGACATTTAGTGTTTATTTTCGAACACTGCCACAATGAAACATGAATTAGATCACTGAGTGTTTTTCATCTAAATTTTTTACGCGAACGATAACGTTCGAAATCGTTGAACTGGCAGTAACATAATAAAAAAAATTATAAAAAATGATTTAGTACTATTAAGATCAAAAAAGTACGATTTTAAAAGTTCGTTGGTACGATATAACATCACTGCTCACAATCATGTACGTTACAAATATTTTCTAACTTGCAATCTTGTCTTTGGTTACTGTTGTCATTTGTTATTGTTAAGGGGATTTTTTTGTCTCCATCCTATTCAAATGTCAATGAAGTGTGACGTCTATTTGCAGTTAAGCAAAAAAAAAATAATAGTAATTCATAAACAACATTAGCAACAAAAAAAGTTCAAGTTTTAATTATCGTGACTACGAATTTTAGCTGCTATTTGTGTGTGTGAGAGAAAGAGAGACTGTTTTTAGCTCCTTATAAAATAAGTTAATTTAATTTGTTCTAAGGAAAAATGCATATGTAATGTTTTTTTCTATTACTTTTCATTTAATTGTTATGATTTTCAAATCGGGAAGGAACAAGAGATTAGCGAATTTTTTTAACTTTAATTTTTAATGGAAAATAATTCAAAGTTAAACAAGAATAAACGACTTTTTTATTATTTGTTTTTTGCAAATCATACATAAAGTCATAAATAATAACTACAATTGAAGTCTAGGTATATGCAAATTAAATGTTTTTATTAAGTTTCTTACTAATCTGAGACAATTCAGATAATTAATATTTATATGCGAAAGGGAAAAATGTATTAAAACTATTAATGGAAAAATTTATGGAACTATTTAACAAAAGGTGACATGTCTTTGTTAATTTTTATTAAAGGAAATTTATCGGGCAATTATAAAATACATAGTAAGATATAATTATAATTTTTTTAATTTATGGCTTAATTGCCTTATAACCTACCCCATAATAAGAGGTATGCAATTATGACCTTTTTATAATATATTGCCTCCGATTCTCTTTCTGATTCGAGTACGGCATGTCCATCTGTCCCCCAATTGCAACACTGAATCGAAGCACAGAGCTCATGTTCTGTAACTTCCGCGTCGAGAAACTTCTCGATTGAAACGTGAGAAACGAAGCAAAAATGTCAATTACAGAAAAACTGTGTCTGTCAAATTTTTGCGAGAAAGTTCCCGATGTGAACTGTTAAATAAAATGGGGTAAAACCCCATGTTAAAACAAAAAGATATATTAAAAATACAATAAATAATAACAAGAAGAATATAAGAATTTTATTCTTGGTTGGTTTTTTCATTGTTTAATTATTTTGCTTTTAACAGTTTTATAAAATATACGAAAATTTTCAAAACTCGTTTGCAAACAACAAACATTATAGTCGCATTTTACATTATTTGTTATAGCCGATGGTTGTATTTGCGGCGCAGTCGATTATAATTTTTCAATTTTATTCGCCGTCAACGATATGTTTGACTGATGTTCTCAACGTCTGCAATTTCACGTCGGCTTCGAGTGGAATATAATGACATTTATAATGTAACGACGTAATACCTTTTTACAGTTTTCGGCATTTTCCTCACTTTTCGAGAAACAAAATGAGGTGGCAATAAGCCTATAATCAAGGTACATTAACACAATGTAGACTCATTTGGAAGTGTAGACATGCTGCTCTATAAAAATAGCCGACTTGTCAAAATTGTCTTCATATAAAACAAAAACAATTTAACGTACACATGTACGAATTTTGGCTCATATACACGAATTTAACAATTGGGTTTTATGTCTGTCCGCTAACGAGTCTACCTTGTGTAAATATACCTTGCCTTTAATATGCCAAGTCTTCCAAATCTTTCCGTGATCGTCAAAATTTTGGAGTGTATTCAATATAATCCATAGCTCTCATGTAGTCTCTATTACCGTAAAACTGCTCTCATCCCATTCCAATTAGAAAATTTAGTACCAACCAGGGCTGCCAGATAAATTTGTGAGAAAATCGTCAGTTTCCTAAGAAAAAATAAAAAAATCGTTGCGAAAACCCGTCAAAAAAATCGGACAACTTAAAATTTAGTTTTTTTTTAACAATTTTAACAAAAACCGTAGAAAATTCCTCACACGGGACAAACTGTAACACGAGTGAAATTCTTCAATAGTACAGCGAAAGACGCTTCTTCAATCGTTGTGGGAATCGTTTAAGACGTGGGTAAAGATAATCTAACGAGACATGTCAATAATCGTATGAGACTCAAGTAGATATCTGATGAGACTCAAGCAGATATTCTCTTACAACCCGAGAAATGCGTGCCGTATAATTATTGAAAATATGATTTATACAGAGAGCCGTAAAAGGTTCATTCGATCTCGGTTTGGCGAAAGATAAACAAAGTGTAACATTGTTGTTTTTGTGCTCTGAAAATAATTATTTTAAGATTTTCTTAAAACTTGCATATTACAGCCGTACCCAAACAAAAGCGGCACAAATTTTCTAGTTTTTTAATAGAGCGGCCTGAACGCTTTGCAATTGGAATAACCGATTTTGACAGCTCGTTTAGTTTGCCGCTGTTGTTAATTAATAATAGTAATTTAGCTATTTTTTGGTAAATTTGGCGTTTTTATTTCAATTTTGGGGTTCAGAAGATCCTACTTCCAAAAGTTCAACAAAATGCGTGTAGCGGTTCTTATAAATATTTCTATCTATGAGGGGTACTGCTCCTCCTCTGTTAACCCCGTCCATTTTTATATTGAAATTTATAGTTTACCATAATAGTAGATTTATTCACGTTTGAAGACTATCCCTTTAATAGTTCTGCAGTAGAGCGATATTTAATATATGCATCCTATGGGAGGTATTTCCACCCCCTGCGCCTACCCGCTTTATTTTTATTTTCAATTGAGTAGTATACCATAAGAGTGACTTCTACAAAGTTTGAACATTCTCACTATAACAGTTCTTAAGATATGCGATATTAAACTTTGGCGTCCTATGGCGGCAACCACTTCCCCCGCTGCTATTTTATTTAAGTTGTGGGCTTAGAAGATCCTACTACCAAAAGTTAAACAAAATGCGTGCAGCGGCTCTTAAGATATGCGATATTTAATATTGGCATCCAATGAAAATCGGTTGAGTAGTTTAGGGGTATATAAGCCAACAAACAAACATACAAACATTGTTCATTTTTATATATATATTCATGTGGTTTTTATTAAAGAAGAAAGCTATCACTACAGTTCGTGACACAACGTTGACGCTTTTGCTTTGGTATGGCATATCAGCGAAAAAGCTAAGCGATAGAAAACGTTCCACCTTCCGCTCTTGTTAAGGTACGGCTGTAAACATTCCAAGATTAGAAATCGAAATTGTCAGAAAATGTAAATATTTTATTCAGACTTTGAAGACTGAAAAAAATTGTCACTTTTTTTAAAAAAATCGTCACTTTTTTTTAAAAATCAGCAAATCGGCACTTTGCTAATTTCAAAACAAAAAATCGTCAAATCTGGCAGCCCTGATTACATTGTTAATGGTAGATTGTCAGTGACATAAAATTTAAATGGATTCGGTGTTATAAAATTGTTTTTGAATCAAGAAATCGTAAAAACTTGATGTTAATAAATCGGCAATCTGGCAAATGTATTTTCTTGTTTACATATTTTATGAAAAACAAACTAAAGAAATTTGAATTTGGTCATCCATTTTGTTCATTTATTTATTTATTTAATATGATTCTATTAACAAATTTGGGTTTATGTATATTTTTTTTTATATTTTTAAGAACACACTTTGGGGGTAATTTTGTTGTTCACTTCACCTTGCGTTGAGAAAATTTTCATATAAAATTTTTTGAATTTTCAAAATTTTCTCAACGCAAGGTGAAGTGAACAACAAAATTACCCCCTTTGATTTATGTATATATTTTTTTATTTATTAAAGAACAAACTTTTTGTCAGCTGTTAAAAACAGGGCGATCCAATTTTGTGTTTTGTTCTCGTCAAATAAAAAATTGCAGTATTACATGTTCGACAAGACATTTTATACATTTATTACCTTTTTTATACCTTTTAGAAGGTGTGGTATTTTTTTTTTTTTTTTTTTTTTAGAAAAGAAAACATCATTAATATTGAATTTTTAAAATTTAAAGAACAACACATGAACATCTTTGGTTATTATTTAAATTTTACTCTTATGAGTGTAACATTATTTGGAAAAAAATGTCATACAATTCTAATGAAAAAAATATAATTATATTTTTAATTTATCACACTATCAATCTCTTTGATTTAAAGACATGAAGTGTTAGTTGACTATACTTTTAAAGAAACGCAATAAAAGTTTTTTGTTTTTTGAGAAAAGAAATATCCCCCAAAAAGGTATTAAATAAACATTTTTTTTTTTGCCAACAATATTCAAGAATATTTATAAAGACTTATAAATTTTATACAGTATAAAGATTCTGACTAAGAGTTATGATATTGATAGACATTTTTTTTTGATTCGGATCTTTTGTGTACATATTTTTATTGGATTAATAAAATTTCTGTGTTTCTACTAATTATTTCTAAGAAGCCATTGTGGCATATAATTTTGCCAAATTGCCTAGTATTCTAATAAATTTTGTTCATTTGTGTGATTTTGTTTAAAGCTAATCATATTTGTTTGTTGTATGATTTAAAAATGCAGGCTTTTAGGCAAATTTTCAGCATATTTTTTAAATAAATATTGGCCCATAACCATAGTAAAAACATGGTCGACTTTTTCTAAAGTATACTTCAGAACAATGGTGTTCACATGCATATAAAGCCGGTTTTTGTTTAAAGTATCCATTATTTTGGACCATTATGTTTTAATTAAAAAACAAGTAAGAGTGCTATATTCGGCTCTGCCGAATCTTATATACCCTTCACCATTGTGCGAGCAGAATACAAAAACTAAATAATTTTTACATATACATACATATTTACAATACTTAAAACTTCATTATAAATGAAATTTAAAAAGCGAAAACTGGTAAATATTTTTTAAAATCGTTTTTAGAACATAAAAATATTAAACACAATTTCTTTTTAAAAAACCAAGATTCGAACCAGGGAACTCACAATTTCTAACTTAACACACCCCCTAGACAACTGAATCATGAAGGAACGTTGTTTAAATATCATTAAAATGAAATATGGATCGTTTACTGTTCACAACTCACACGACAACCGGATTTGAACTTCGCTTTTCATAAGGACCCCGAATATGTATACTTTATAGCGTGTAGGATAAATATTGTAGAAATTACAAACGGAATGACAAAGTTATATTTACTCTTATAATAAAAGAGTAATTTTTTGGATTGCAGTATTTTGGTCATAACTCAGCTATTTCTTCTTAACCGATTTGACAGATTTATAACGTGTTAAGGAAGAAATTTGCCAGTTATTTTGGTTATAAAACTTGGACTCAAAAAGATCTATGGTCCCCGAAAATAGGTATTTTTCAAAAAAAAAAAAATTAATATTTTGGTCATAACTTTTTCGTATCTTAACCGATTTTCCGAATTTAGGTTTTTATACAATTTTTGATATTTTGTGTATGGGAGGTACCACGTCCACTTCTCCAATCCCGCCCACATTTTGTGGGATGGTGTGTATTTATAACCTAATTGTTTGTACCTAATATGGAAACTTTGGCTCTTGCTGTTCTCCAGATATACTGAAAAAAGGTAATAAAAATGCAATAACAAGGGATTTTCGGAAAATATTTGTGGACCGATCTTGCTAAATTTCAATAGCAAGAAATGGAAGACTATATGTGACATAAATGTAAAACAACCTAGCCGCTATCATGTTTGGAGTCTCCGGAAAACACATATCAAACGTAAGACGGACAGACGGACGGACAGACGGACATCGTAAATCAACTTCTCTTCTTATAAGGACCCCGAATATATATACTTTATAGGGTCTAAGATCAATATTATAGAAATTACAAACGGAATGACAAACTTATTTATACCCTTTTCCACCTGTGGTGAAGGGTATAATAAACTGTGAGATCATTTTATTAGTTATTTCAATAGTGTAAGGAGATCTTATAAAATAATCATTTAGAAAAATAATTTGGTTTAAATGTTTGGGATACAAGCGATTCTTTTCTTCAAAATTGATAAAAATTTACTTAAAAAAAATTCTTTCACTTGTCGTAAATGTTGGAGAAATCGAAAGCAGCCCATTATACAGAATATCTAATTTCTCAGTCCTTTTCCTGAAAATCTATAAACATATAAAATTGTTCATTATGGCATAAGAGTCCTGTTTTAATTTTTTTTAAAGCTTTAACACTTCTACATCCTGACAAAGCTGAGAACCGAACATTCTACGACAACTACGCAGAGAAGCTTTAGTTAGCGAAGCCGGTATTTGTTATACCATAGAGGAGAAAATCCTTGCGCCCGGCCAAGGCCGGCTATGCAGATAAGCTTTAGTTAGCGAAGCAGGTATTTGTTATACCATAGAGGAGAAAATCCTTGCGACCGGCCGAAGGCCGGCTATGCTTTAAAGTTTGTGAACCTCTTGTGGCGGGCCCGCCGCACGCGGCACGTTTGCCCGCCGAACGCGCTCCCTCCCCTCCCCCTTTCACCTACTGTACCATATTTTTTCAACACTTGACAATGGCAACTCATTCGTTTGGCAATTTGTAACCATAACAATTACACTGTTATGGCGTTATTTCCACTTTGGTTACTAAGCGATTATGGTGTTATTGCACTTGGATGGTGGTAATAAAGCCATATGGCTTTATTTCCTATGGCTTTATTACACAGCACCGCTTTAAAACCATGTGAGATAAGGCCTTGATGGTTTTATTGCTCAATTGAATGGGAGATAAAGCCATAATGGCCTTATTGCCCAATCATTGAGAGGTACGGTCATATTTAAAACTTTGCGAAATGAGAGATATAGCCATATTTTTTTTCGCAAATGAGAGATAAAACCATATTTTTTCAGAATATTGTTATGCATGGTGTAAATATTCTGTAAAAGGGAAAATTCTTAGTTATCATTGAAAAACATTTTTTTATTCTTGTGACGCACGCAGGAAAACTTTATTCAGCGAAGCCACCTGCCGCGTCCTACTGGAGGAAAAAACCCTTAAGGTGGAAGTACATTACACGATTTAGTTCGTCGACGAGTATCGTGCGTTTAAAAACTTTAGCGCGTAAAAAATTGTAAGTTACACAACACGCGTTACAAAAGCCATTCCTGTCAGCTGTTTTTTATTTGTTAAATTATTTGTGTATTAAAAACGGGTTCGAAAGTTTATCAAGATTTTGTTATTTTATTGGATTTATTCTTTTTATATAAATATTGTATGTTTTTTAAGCTCTTCAATAAGTTTTTCTTTCATGATTCATAAATTTGTTAAATTATTCCTTTTATTGGCAGCTGATTACTTGTCAAAAATACACAACGCGTTAAAGAGTTCAAAGTTACCCAACTTTCTGGCGCAAGCGCGTCAAAATAGTTTGCATGTAGCTTGTTCTATGAAAAAACACTAGTTTAACTTTTTTTTGACAGAAGACGACGCGTGTTATGTACTTCTGCCTTTAAGCACGGCCGTAGGCCGCCACGCAGAAAAACTTTAGTATGCGAAGCCAGATTTCAATACTTAACTTTAGTGTCTCCGGAACTGAAATGAGAGATAAGGCCATTTTCTAATATTGCTAATGTGAACTAAGGCCATGATGGCTTCCCTGAATTAATCCTCGTTTTGCACATGTAACATCCCACTATGCGCCCCTGTTATGTTAACAACTCGAATATTTACAGTAGTAAAAACTATGATCACGAAATATTCAAGAAAATATTTAAAAAGGCTTTAATTTATTTTAAACATTGCCGGCCACACTCGTTTATGAGAAGAGATACTGCAGGACTCGTCCGAATAGAAGACCGAAAATTAAGTACATGTGTGAGCAACCCGTGATGGGGAAAAATTTCATCCGTCATGACATAAAATAAGTTCATATATAAATACATATGAAGATTCATTCTAAAAATATTGAAAAAAGAAACTGGGAATTATTTCCTTCCGAAGGTTACTTTATATTATATTCAACATTTTTCATTTTTCGAATTTATTCTATGAGCTAAATTTCAGTTATGTATTTTATAAAGCTTTTTTGGCGAAGGCCGTAGCGGGCCAGAAAATGCATTACATTCTGCTGGTGTCTAATAATTGTAAATTTTTCTGTACATTCAATATACCTCATTGCTTTCCAAAGGAAGGCTAAGGTAAAATGTAAAAAGAAAATACAATATAATAGTCTGGTAGTGTATAAAGTCATTTCTGACAAATTAAAGGAATAGAACTATTACAAAAAAGCTTTATAAAATACATAACTGAAAATTAGCTCAAAGAATAAATTCGAAAAATGAATAATGTTGAATATTGAAAAATATTACATTAAAAGTCCACTAAACTTCAGAATTTTACTACGGATATATCAATATATTTATAGCTAAACTAGAAAGTCAAATGTATGGACTGTTATCAATTTTCAAATCGGTAAAAAAAACTTTATCGTCTTTTAATGATTTTTCATTCTTATTTTTATGACAGTTTTCACAATGAATGAGTGGATTACGGATGAAGAGTGAACTGAAGTTAAGTTGCCAGCAGCAAAATCAGGCAACGCCGCTCATGTTAAAATATAAAATAATAATGTGTATGTTGGGCAGTATTGAATAATTTCGCTGCTGGCAACTCCACTTAAGTTGTGTTGCTATCCGTAATAAAAAATATAATCAATCAAAACTTAAAGTAAAAACGGGCTAAAAGGACTTATTAAAAAAAACAAAAAAAAAATAAATTTTGCGGGTTTTTAATTAAGGGCTTAAAAATGACTTATTTGGCCTCGTTGGCTAAGAGGCCTTAAATATAAAGACTATTAAATATTAAAATTATCCAAATCGATCCATTATTTTACCCAGCCTCTATAGAGGTGTCGTCCCGAATTTATGATTTTGGTAAGATACGCTACATACAAAACTAGCTGGGTTGATAAAATTGAGCACTATATTGGTTTTTAAAATCAGTGAGATATTATTATTTCACCTAGTGGTTCCGGAATATGAACTTTGGCACGATAGCGACCAAACCATATGAGAGGGAACAAATATCAAAGGCATAGCCAAATATTTTACTTGTTTTGGGTAAGAAAAAAAATTTAAGTAAAAAATTGGGAATTAAGCACGACAAACAAAATCTTGTATATTAAAAATTTTGTATTCCCAAAAAATTACTTTGATAATTACAAAAATATATCTTCTATCTATCTATAATATAGATTCTATATATATGAAATAGGATGTGTGTATGTATATATGTATGTATGTAACCTATGGACTCCAAAACGGCTGGGCCGATTTTGATGAAATTTTCAGGGAATCTTCAGAATATTCAGGCGAGTGACACTGTGAAGTCTGATTTTTCTCGGTCTGCGGGCGGAGGGGCGTGGCAAAATCAAATTTTCATACTGCACCACCAATGACTTCTAAACAATTTGGACGATTTTTTCTTTAAAATGATTTATACGCCCACTTTTACTCCCACTTTTTTCGAATTACCTAAAAGCAGAAAACGACTCCATCGATTTGACTAATTTTTCTTTTAAATTTTTGTATTAATCCATTTTAAGTTTTCTTCGAAAGAAAAATTTACCACGCCTACTTTTACGCCCACTTTTCTATTAAGCGCATAACTTTAGAACGGATTGACCGCTTTGGATGATTTTTTCTTAAAAATCATTGCCATTGTCCAACTTAGGTTTTTAAGGAAAGAAAATTTTGCCCCGCCCACTTTATCGCCCACTTGTTTCGATTTGCTTAAAATCAGAAAACGGCTCCATCGATTTGACTAATTTTTCTTTCAAATGTTCTTATCTTTTTAACGGATTTTAAAAATCGAACGCAAACATTTTTCCTAATTTGGAGAGGACAACGTCTGTCGGGTCAGCTTGTTTATAATAAAAGAACAAATATATTTCTACCTAAAATTTGACGTTTTGTTTTGCATTTGTAATGTAAAATGCTTGTTAATCTTAAAACAGCAATTACAAGTTTAGATTAAATATATAATTTCAAGTATTTAAAATCATGGCACATTAAATTTCCATTTTAAATTTAATTATTACGTTAATGTGAAATTAAATTGTCACAGTTATTCTAAAGCTGTTGAAGACACTTTTCTTAAATATATAAGTATGTACGTATGTATATAAGTGTAAAAATTAAGTGTTGTGTAACAAGCTTAGTTCATAACAATGTACAACAATTTTAAACATTTTTCAAAATAACGGGGTTCTGGCAATTAATTCTGATAGAGGATACCAAGAAATAATCTACGCGTTTCGGCGTTTTGAAACATCACATCGGTATTTTAGGGGACAGGTTAAAGTTTTACCCTTTTGAAATGTTTGTGCAGCATATTGGTATATAAAATTATGTGTTCTTTACATTTGAGTTATAAGGTTATGCTCCTTTAAAGAAAATGTTATTTTTTTGCGGATCATATTAGAAATCCTCTTCAGAACGTTAATTGTTTGGCGTTATTTTAACCAAACCTAGAAAATACCCCTTAGAAGGGCGCTGTCGGGGATTAAATGTTCTACAAAAACTTTGGCCATGCAATTTTACTACGTATGTAAGTATGTCAGAACACATCAAAGCCCAAAGCATAACACAAATAGCAAAAAGCAGCCAAAATTTTGGGAATATTTTCCCTACCTCAGGATTCTTGAAACTTTAACCCCCCCTAAAATAAAATTCCGATGTCATCTTTCAAAACGCTGACACACGTATTTTTTTTTTTTTTGTCTTCTCTACCAGAATCCGTTATTTTTTTGCTTGTTGTACAGTGTAATTGATTTAAATCTATGTCAAACATTTTTAATTGCCAATTTTAAAATTAAAATTGTTTCTTTTAATAGGAATACTAGAGCAATTTTATGAATACAGTAAGACCTCGATATCCGTAATTGATGTGCATTATAGATCATTCTTTGTTCAATACACATTTTGATTCCCAGTGGGAACTACAAACGTTCTTTTATCTTTACGCAACAATTGCATCGCACTCCAGGATACACCATGTTCATGCCCATGGAAAATAGACTTGGGTGTTGCAAACAAAAAATATAAATCAATGCATACTTTAAAAATTTTTATTTCCCGGATAATTAATATTGCCGTTTAAACGAATCACTTCTTATCGAGGCTCCACTGTATGTAAATGTTTTATGCATGTACTTGTATTTATCTAAACAACAAAACATACAAATCAAGTACACTTTGTGAACAAATACTTGTGTACTTTTAGCACTTGTAACCACCAGTACTATTTAATATTTACACAATGTGCAACAACAATTGTTTAACATGAATGAATCATAAAAATATTATTATTATTATTACGATTGTTGGATTTTAGTAAATCCCTAACCCATTTAGAAAAATGTCAAAATATTGTGAATACATTTATTTATATGTTTCATTCATTTGTGTACGACTTTAAAAATGTGTGTAATAAAAAATATAAAATTATTAAATTTTGTTAATATGTATAGTATTTACAAGGACAGTTGATTAACTTGATAAAAAAAATACATATAATAATTTTTTTAAAAATTTAATGAAAATCATTATTTGGCACTTATTAAGTGTTAAGTAAACGAAACAAAAGCCAAACACAACAAAAACAAAAGAGATTAAACTTAACTAAAAAAAAGAAATACGAAAACTTTATAAAAATCATTCGAATGGAAATAATTAGGTGCAGACATTTATGAAAAAAACAAAAAAAAAAAAAAATACTAAAACTTTTATATTGTTTTATTAACGTTTCCATTTATATGGAAATGAAGTTACAAAGTTCATAAAGTCTTTTAAGTATAGATTACTTTTTTTACTCGTTATTTAATCCTTCAAAACTCACACACACACACACACACACTTTCTCAAAAAGATGTTTTTCAATTCTAAATTTGTTTATTAAAAAAAGTTTAATATTTCTATAAACATTATTAAATTGCGCATATTTGTTTTCCTAGTTTTAATGAAACTAATTAGAATCGCAATAAATACTTCCGATCGATCTGATGACTTAAGAGCATAGAAAAAGAAAATGATTAGGAATTTTTTATTTTGTTATAGAAAGCAAAAATCTTAGTAAAATATTTATCCAACTTTATATCTTTGCTTGATTTGAAAAAAAAAACAAGTTCTTCTTTCACAACAGCATACTCATTTACACCCTTTTTTCATCTCAAATTAAATATATGCACCTTATTTAAGATCCAATTTTAAAAACCTTAAACAAGTAAAAAAGTATAGTTGGTCAAGTCAGACCATTTGATACCCTTCACCACAGTATATAAAAACCAATTTTCGAGAGTGACTTATTGGCCCTAATGGATCCGCCAGAATTTTGGACCTAACAGAAACTTTTTCATGGCATACCCTCATAGAAAAATGCATCTTCATATTGATGGTGCCCTAACATCAGAATCGTGACATCAATGTTAATATAACTGGCATCAGTGAGGCAAAAAGTCACATCAATCGAATGACGAACGTCATCATAAAATTTTGTCATATTTTATGACATCAATTCGATGCCACAATTTGTGTATAATTAACATTATTTTCATGTTTAAAAAGTAAAATAAGAAGCCAAAATTTCCATTTTCTATTTGTTTAAATTATTAAGCTAAAAACACCAAATTTTCAATGTAGAATGATTACGAAAGCCATATCGGGCTTGCTGCTGGTGTCTTGAGAAAATGTATTTGTATGTGTCACAACGACAATGGATGGAAAATCAAAACAATTTAGATATAACGGCAAATATAACGTCCAGCCCACGTACACGAGTGAATTCGCCTGCTGGAAAAGCATTTGGCCCTTTATAACTGCGAGTTCTTATGTTAACAAAGGACGGAATACAACAAAAGTGAAGCAAACATGTGCAACAGTTAAGTAAATAAAACTATCCTCTCTCTTTAACTTAAGTCAATCCGAATGACTCAATTCAATGACAGTTTGTCATTAAATTGAGCCTAATGAGTCCTTTTTCCGATGTTACCTTGTCACCGCACTGATGACATTAATTACACTGTACAACAAAATCAATTTTTTCCAAAATAACAAGGTCCGGCCTAAAAATTTTGATAAAGGAGACAAAAAAAAAAAAAGACACGTGTATCGGCGTTTTAAAAGTTTACATCTGAATTTCATTTTATGGGGGGGTTAAAGTTTCCCAGCCTTGGCACATTCTTATTGTTAATTGGCATAAGAAACCATGTGACCCTTACATTTTAGGTATAAAATGTGTATCTTATTGATAACATAATTTCATTTTTTGACCCTGATGATAATTTGGCCAAATGATACAAAGGCTGACATCACAATGATGAAAAGTTTCATGTGGTCAAAAACCAAGCCACTTGTCATAGTACTGATGTCAAAATTCATCACCGTTACGATGCCTTTTTTTATCAGTGTATGGTAAATTTTGAACCTACCAGCACTACATGACTTATTTGTTATCGTAGAAGTTTTTATATCGCCAATTTGAGAGTAGTATTTGTCAAGCTTTGGTCAAATATGGATCGATTACATCAAAATTTGGTAAAATAATTAAGATTGCATCTATATAACAATAAAATAAGATTGGAATAAATATAATTTGAATACCAATATATATTATAAAACGGTTTATTGACACAAAGGGTTTTCCGGTTAGAAGCTTTTGTAGGGGCCATGATAAATAAAAATTCAATAACTATACCTACCATCTTTTTTATCAATACCGCAAAAATCATCCTTGCTGAAAATTCAAAAATTTTTTAAATCAAATATGCCATTTTCGTATTCAAATATGAAAATGAGTTAAAATTAAAATGAGCTTTTCCAATTACTACTTACGACCTCCTTACCCTGCATAAAATTCGCCAAAAGTAAAATGATAAAACTTTGTGACGATCGGCCCTGCAGAAAGCCTTTAAATTCATACACCTAAAACTACAACGAATATTAATTCTGTGAGAATAGGTTTTATAAAGACAGGTTCTTCATAATTTATTATAGATTTCATATAAATGTTCTTTTCTTATTGACGGTGGAGGGTGTCATAGATTCGGCATGGCCGGAATACAGTATTTTTTGTTTGTTTTTATTAAGTTATCGAAACACTTCTAGTTTAGTGAACCAAGCCGAAGGGGTTTGATCGGCGGCGAAGGCGCGGGAATAATTGATCGGCGGCGTTTACGTCAATGAATCGGCGGCGGCTTAAATGTCGGCTTGAAATCTTTAAGGTTGTTATTAAAGGAAAACTATTAATCATTTCTCTATCTATTTAGTTTAATGTTAAAGTACAAAACATCAAATAATTATTAAAGGATAGGGCATTTTCGTTATTTTCTCATTACTCTTTTAAACTGATGTTATCTGTAGGACTACATATCCATTTACAAAAAGTCAAGCTTTCTGCAATAAATTATTAATAAAAATCTAAGCTTTAAATTTCCAAATTATGCTATCCGACTTAAAGCACAAGCTGCAAATCTTGTACTTTTCTAAAACCTTTTTTTTTTTTTGAAACACAGAGGTGATCAAAATATTGCCAACACGCTGCACTTTCATACAGTGTCTTAAGGCCTAACACAATGTGCTTAAGTTGGCTTAAGCGAATGAGCGAATACATGTAATTATATGAGGCAAACCATATTGAACTTAAGGAAACTTTTTGCTAAGTTTGCTTAAGCAGGTTGCGAATCTAATCGCACATTCCGTACGGAATCAAATGTTTTTTTTTTAATAGATTTGAGAGACTTTTTGTTAATTTTTGACAGTAGGTTAAGGAAGACTATGCATATTACACATTGCAGCACTAAAATCTTGAACCAATTGAGACCCCCAAAATCTGAAAGCTTATGATGGAAGAAGAAAACCATAGCTGAGTTTTGCATTATTAGCTAAGGTTTTTTTTTAATTCATGTTTGAAGTTTTCGACTGGGGGTGTATTTTAGTACAATTTTCAAAAACATGTACTGATTCTTAAGTCTATATCTCATGAACTATTCGAGTTATCGCTTGTCTCTCTTCGGCAAATTTTAAGCTCTTCATCAGATCTAAAAATGTTACCTTAAGATAAAATTGAAAAAAAACAACAACATCTTACTCAAAATAGCAAAACTGTCAAAAAATTTATGATTTTGAACGTAAAGAATGAAAAATAAGGACACTTCAAATCATTTTAAATATATATTTAATTTTAGTCGTCGCTTTCGGAGCTAGTCTCATTATCTGAAAACATGTTCCCGACCGTTTCGCTTGCACACTACTTGGGAAAAACGAAATTCGGGAAGTGAATGATGTCACTTTAGAGATGACAGCAGAGTCACTTATAAAAAATATTAGGGACATCTTATTGCCACCGCTGCATATTAAGTTGGGTATAACGAAGAAGTTTATAAGACGGTGACGAAAAATAAGGACAACGTATTTCACTGCCTCAAGAAAATATTTCCAAGACTCAGTGATCAAAAAATTAAAGCCGGTAATGTACTTCTTAACTAATCTCTTCAAATTTGTATTTATTGTTTGTGAATTTTTTTTTTTTTTTTTGCTTAAAACAGGTGTGCTTAATGTGCTAATTCGAAAGTTGCTTAAAAGTGAAGATTTTAACACTGTTCTGCACGGAAACGACTTAATTGCTTGGGACGCACTTAAGGCAGTTATAGAAAGAGTTTTAGGAAAAGATCGAGACGACGAATGGAAAGTTTTAGTTAAAAAAATGCTTAAATCATTCCAAGCACTTTTTAAATAATCATTTGACATAGTTAGAAAAACAATTGCCAACAGAATCTGATGAGCAAGGTGAGCGCTTCCACCAAGTAACCATCCCGATGGAAAAACGGTTCCAAGGGGAAAAAATAGATGCGATGCTTGGGGAAGTATGCTGGTCTAGCCATAAAGTATTTTCATACGAAAATAAAGCAAGAGAAGCGGTCGGAAACATGTTTTCAGATAATGAGACTAGCTCCGAAAGCGACGACTATAATTTAATATATATTTGGAAAGATGTGTCCTTATTTTTCATTCTTTACGTTTAAAATCATCAAAAAAATCAAGTTTTTTAACAGTTTTGCTGTTTTGAGTAAGATGTTGTTGTTTTTTTCGATTTTATCTTATGGCGTTTTCTTTTCTAAAAAAAATTGTTGCATAAGTGTTACATGTGATTTGGCAACATTTTTAAATGCTCCCCTAATTTTTAAGAAGTGCTTCATATTTTACGTTTACAAAAGAACACAAATTTCGCCATTAAACAATAAAGTGCAATTAGCGCAAGGTAAATTCAATTACAGGTGGTGGCAAGACTATAGTTGTATACAACAATCCCAAGCCAACAGAAACAACAGATGTTTTTGTATTGCATTGTTTGTGTTTGCGGCTCGAAACTTGCCACCATCTTGTACTGAATTCGCCTTGATCTAGTGCTGCGCTCATGCCCCTTTATTTAAAATGAGTGTTGAACATGTAGCATTTTTTTTAACTTTAAAGGGAACATCATCAGAAAAGAACACTTTACACTTTTAAAATAACACATGTTTTTCAGAAAAGAACATAAAAAAATGTAAAAGGCAGAATGAATGCAGAATTTTACTCAGAAAAGAAAACGCCATTAAGGTACAATTTTTAAATCTGATGAAGAGCTTAAAATTTGCCGAAGAGAGACAAGCGATAACGCGAATAGTTTACAAAATATAGACTTAAGAATCTGTACATGTTTTTGAAAATTGTACTTAAATACACCCCCAGTTGAAAACTTCAAACATGAATTAAAAAAAACCTTAGCTAATAATTTAAAACCCAGCTAGGGGTTTTCTACTACCATCATAAGCTTTCAGATTTTGGGGGTCTCTATTGGTTCAAGATTATGAAGTTAAAAAATGTGCTACTGTGTTATGGTTGAGCCTTTAATATGAGACACTTCTTTAATTTTTTGTTTTTTATTTAATCACTGCTGGTAATATTTTTTACTTTTTTCTGCCACATTAAAAACTTAACTATCAGAGTAAGATTCTGATTCAAAATCTAAATCTTTTTGTTGTAGTTCACTTGTCATTTTTGCGAAATATTCCTGCAGAGATTTTTGCATGTTGTTAAGTACAATGACGCTTTGAAAAATTTTAAGAAAATATAACGGCACTTGAATGTTGCACATTGATGCTAAAAAATACCATTTTTGACAATGAAATTAGTACATTAAAACGCAAATCTGTAAAATAAACTTATGGCCAATTTTCAGGATTGATATTAAAACACATTTATTTTTAAAATCCTTTTAAATACAAAATTCTCTTCTTCACTAAAAACTTAAGTGAAACTTAAGTCACCGATGTTGTACAGTGTACACTTAATTTCAACTTAAGTTTCCATTGTAATATTTTAGCAAGGTGGCCTCAATATCACAACAATACGACAACAACTGGCAAAGCATTAACAGTCAGCTGTTTTTCAGACCACCTTGTAAATAAATACACTTTTTTTATATTTTGTTTTTGTATTTAGTAGTGCTACCATACTTTGATCTTAATTAAATAAGACTTTTCAAATAAAACTCAAAAAACCAATCTGTTTTAAATACGATTTAAGTTTGTTATGAAAATTAACTTAATATTGATTTAAATACTATCCTGAAAATTAGGCATTAGTCATACAAATTAAGACATTTCACGGCGCAGCTGCTGTCATCGGCGCGGCTTGGTGAAATTAAGCGGCGGCGGCGAGCCAATCGGATTGCGCCGATCGGCTTGGTTCTCTGTTCTAGTTAGTGTATTTCTTTCCTAGCGAATCAAAAATATGCAATATCATTCAGTTAATGTTAATCTAAATTAATTTTTACCCATGTAAAAAACCTAATCTACAATATCTTAAAAATATATGTACATTTATATGATTAATGCGTACTATTATGAACCCTGGGGGATTCAAACAATAAACACGCTTTGAAAGTAAATATTTTTCTCTTTTAATTGCCTGAAAAATAATAGAAAACATGGAACTGATTGCAACGTAAATTGTGTAAAAATGACGGTTGATGTCAATAGACCTTGAACCCTAAATTATTTCTTAATTACTGTTGATATGAAAAGAAGCTTTTAGAATTCTAGCTTTCAAGTTTTATTTGTAATTCTGAGAAATATTTTTTTTATTTCTCAATTAAGTGCTTTTAATGATATCGCTCAATAATATTTATTTGTTTATTTTTAACATGTTTACAATTTAATTACAAAATTGCTTTTTTTTATTTATTGGTTGCAAAAGGTCAACGATCGACAATTAAAATGGATTAAGTTGTAAAAAATATTTTTTCTAAAACTTTTTATTTATTTATTTATGCATTTTTAATATTTCTTTCTTCAAACGTGATAATTCTTAACTTTCAACGTGGTAATGAGGAAATGGTACCAACAACGTGTTCAAACATATAATTATTTGGCAATTATATTGTTAAACGTTTTAGTTGACGTAAATCATACTAAGATTTAACATTTAATAGTTCATACATATTAAGGAGAAACATATTTGAAAAACTATATCGAGACAACAAAGTTCTAAAGCTGAAGGTCCACACCATGCGTTCATGCGTAGATGCGTATGATTCTTTTTGTGCATTTTATGCGATTCTAAATTCAAGTAACATGCAATGCGTTTTATTCGCCAAATTTTTTCTTTTATCAGCTGTTGTGCTAATATGTTTAACAATTAAAAACAATTTTGCAAGAAATTGAGAGTGTAATTGATATTTTAATAGAATTTATTTAATAGAATTCATAGGGGAGTAAGCTTTTATTATAAAAATATTCGTGATTTTTCACGGTATCAAAAGCTCTGTTTCTTTACTCTACTTTGGGATCCCTCGGTGTCCCAATTACCACGAAAAGCGTTCCCGTACTTTTAATTTGTGTAAATGAGAGCGGATTTGAGAGAATAAAATTCTTCTTCTTCTTCTTGCAGGAAACAGCCCAGACTTTTTCTTCGTGCAAATTGTGTAAATTGTCAAACAGCTGTAAAACATAAACAAAACAATAAAATGCAAAGGAAAAAAATCATGAACCAAATTTTGGAAAAAGTAGAGTAAGTGGAGTAAAATAATGTACTAAAATATAAAGTTTTATGTTGAAATTTTAGGAAAACATAATGTTAGTTATTGAAAAAGTGTTTGTTTGATTTAATTTTTGGTAAAACTAGTTTATTTCTGCAGACAATATACAATTTTTCAAAAGTGGCATAAACTTTTATTGTTTTGTAAAAGCTATCAAAACAATGACTTTTTATTTTGTGCTTAAAATTTGGTTTTTTCTGTTCCCGTACTTTTGTGTAATTTTGTATCTTTATGAGAGAAATTTATGCTTGCTCTCATTTTCACGAACTTTACCCAAAAAGTAAAGAAACAGAGCTAATATGTTTCCAATTCATGGCATTTGTTAAAACAAATAATAAGCACAACAAAGATGACACTCAGAAGATAAAAGTAATCGATAAGTTGAATGGCAAATTTTGTTCTTGTTAAATTGTGCTAAACATTTATTTTAATGTATTTTATTCATTAAAGTTTATACAATCTTTATAACGAAAGCTTTTTCTCTTATTAAAAACCTTTTTTAATGCAAAAACATAGTAAAAAGTAATCCACCACACAAACATATTTATCGATAACATTGAAAATAAAATATGATTTGCCATCCATGGCCATCAATAACAGCTGAATTTTTTTCACCACACATGCGACGGATACAAAAGTAGAAAGTAAACCTACTTTCATGCGTTGATGCGTCTATGCATTCTCTGCATTTTGTAGTGTAACTTGTCATATACAATTACACTGATTCAACTTTTTTGTCAAATGCATAAAAAGGATAGACGCATAAACGCATGGTGTGGAAAGACGGCATTTACACAATGATTTTTAAAACATGTCTCTTTTTTAATTTTCTTTCAAATCTGCAACTAAAATTATTTTCACTTACATGATGACTTTTGAGAAATGTTTTTTAAATTCTTGTTTTAAAGAATCGAAAATGAAAATTAAACATAGTTTATAGCAAATTTTAATATGGCAGTAAAAGAAAATAAGAAAAAAAAACACGAAAAAAAAAGAAATCGTCTTTTTTTCTATCCCTATCTATCTTTACACAATTCGTCAGCAAATAAAAGAACATGTCTTAAAAATCATCGTATAAATGCGGCAAAAGTTGGCTGTAGGAATAATCGCCCAAAGAAAAATGGCCCAAAAAAAAATGAAAAATCGCCCAAATGAAGAATCGCCCAAAAGAACATGAAAAGTTACCCAAAAAGTTAATTATCGATACCTTCCCGGAAGAATGTAATAAGCGACATTTCTAAAATTGTGTAGGAAACGAAATAAACGTCTCATTTAGTTATTTATTTCTATATTTTATTGAAAGGAACATATTTTAAAGCGATTTTCAGAATACAAAACTTGACATCATTGCAAAACCAAAATTTTAATCAGATAAAAGTTTTTGTCGCTTAATACATTTTCGTGGTCAAGACATTAGTGCTTGATACAATAAATGGCGTTTAAAACATTGACATGGACACAAAAATAAAGGTTTGAAATAAATTGTGTCGTTTAATTCATTTTTTATTTTTTCTGTTAAACAATAAAATAAATAAAAATCTATATAAAAAGTAACAAAACATTTATTTCAAAACAAAAATTCAAAAATTACATTTAGAGATCAAAACGGAAATTTTAAGATTATTAATAATCATTTTGATTGTCTGACAAATCATCTCCTTTCTTCGTCTGTATCTGCCAATTCGTTTTCTTTCTCACCAAATGTATATTATGAAATTTTGCCCAAAAAAACGAAAAAGGGCCCAAAAAAACAAAAAATTACCCAAAAAGCAAAAAAGAATTTTTTCCCAAAAAAAAAAAAAAAAAAAAAAAAAAAATTTTAAATAACCTAATTTGCAAAAAAGTGTTTATTATTCATATAAATTTAATAACATACAAATGTAAGTTTAATGTAAAAAATTGCATTGTATCTTCAACAGCTGCTCGGCACTATGGACAGTAATACTTATTTGAGCCCTCCTCCAAACTTTGTGCACTCTTCAATAGTTAAATATTAATTAATCACTGCATAGTGATAATCAATTACTCAAAACAGAATATAGCTTTTTGCAAGGTGGCATGCCATAAAGTCCAGTGTCGTAATGTCCATGGACACTGTCACAACCAACAAAACTATTTTTAAAGAAACTTTTTTTACCATAATATTTTTGTCGGTTACAATGATTTGGTTAAACTAAACATAATAATTTTAATTGCAAATAAATTTTAGACCTTACTAGCTTAAAAGCAACAAAATCTATAATATCAATTCACTTGGCCAAACAAAAGAAATTCAGCAATTAAAATATTGTTAAAATTTTTTTAAAAATCGGTTTGTTGTTTTTTCTCTGGGTTCATATATTAAACATATAACGAGAACAAAAGGATTTTCTCCCCTATGGGGTAATAAATACCGGCAGCGCTTACTAAAGCGTCTCGGCATAGCCGGCCTTCGGCCGGGCGCAAGGATTTTCTACTCTATGGTATAACAAAAACCGGCTTCGCTAACTAACTAAGTAAAGCTTCTAAGATCTGCCTTGTTTCCGAACGAAGGCCGACTTCGCAGAGAAGCTTTAGTTAGCAAAACCAGTATTTGTTTTACCATAGAGGAGAAAATTCTTGCTCCAGGCCAAAGGCCGTCTATGCAGAGAAGCTTTAGTTAGCGAAGCCGGTACTTGTTTTATCAAAGAGGAGAAAATCCTTGCTCCCGGCCGAAGTCCGGCTATGCTTTCGAGTTTGTAGTCGATTAAGCCATTTGGTTGTCAAATTGTTTCTAGTTCTTCTAGGCCGTTTGGGATTTAATGCCAGCAAAGAGTTATGCCCCAAATGTGGAACTACCTCCTTGACAAAAACTGACATACATAAATTTTTGGTAGAATGCAGCGATTGTCATAAAATTTCAACAAATTCGATTTATACACAGAAAAAATAAATTTTCTTAGTTGAATACTAAAATCGCATATTTGATTAAAAAATTTTTTTGAATTTTCTGCGATGACGATTTTTGCGGTATTGATAAAAAAAAGTTTATGGGTACACTCAAAATATTATGTAGTTAAATTCAAACGAAAATTAATTTTAAACAACTAAAAATTCATTTAAAAAACGGATCAATCCCATTTCATTTAAAATAAATGAATTTTGAAATTTTTTATTTATTAAACAGCATATTCCTTAAATTTGAATAGTTTTTACTTTTAAAAAATATATTTTAACCGACAAAATTCAAACTTCATAACAAAATAAGTACGGCAAAACATTATTTTTTGGTAGTTTGTTTTTTTGAATAACAAACAAAAATGTAAAAAAATAAAGTTATTCGTAAAATAACTATATTTTTATTCAATTTTGGCAGTACAATCAGTTACTGTAATAATTTTATGAGTGTATAGTTTTTGGATTTTTAGTAAACAACCAAGTTTATTGAGTCAATAAAAAGAGTTTTTGCCCAAGATAACTTTTTTCAATAAATTGTTTACGTGATTTGTTAAAATAAATTGTTGTAAATTTATTTTTTTACTAATTATGATGTTCTTAATTCCCGATTTGTATTCTTTGACAAATACACCTAAATTTATTGTGGTGGGATAAGCTAGTTCCTAAAGAAAATATACAAATAAAACTGTAAAGCGAATGAGAATTTTAAACACTCACACACTATCAAAGCTATTAATAAATGGACAAGAGTTTTAAAAATACTGTCTTTACTTTGATTCAAATATTTTTTTTTTATTAAATATAAAGAAATATATTAAATATGTTTTATTGAGTGTTATTTTGCAAAGTGTAATTTTGATAAATTTTTACATTGAATTAAATTAAAAGTTTGTTGACCTAAAATTAAATTTTTAACAAACTTTGTTGTTAAAAATTTTCTTGAGATAATTTTTATGTGTATGTCATCAATTTCGGTCCATAATTTACCTACGGCCCCATGTTAAGACTACTCTAGGAAGTCACGTAAGTATGGCTAAAAGCGTAGCGTTTAATACTTTTGTGGTGCAATTTTGTATAATCTATTTTCACAAGACTCGAAATCACTCGAAATGCCCCATATAAAACACTTTACTACGCCCTAAACCGAAAAACTTAATAATATTGTTGTATAAATTTAGCCTACAACAGTTGGCTTACTCTGGGTCTCCACGTAGCAATTTTTATTGCTAAGCACAAGCAAAAACGTCGGCAAAACAATGGCGCAATAATTTCTGATTATATTGCTGGAGAACACGTGAAATTGCTTTACCATAAACAGACGTACATAAAAATGATATGTCAGATAAATGACAACTGATTTTACAGCAGATTGCTAAGCAATAATTGCTCAAGTAATAATTGCTCAATGGATTGCCACTTATGGCCAGCGTTACCGTTGTGATACTAAAGTATCAATTTGACCCTTTTTCGACGGTGTTGATACCTTTTATGACCCTTTTTTAAATTATACTTTTGTATCATTATCACCTATTTTGTGACACTTTTTGACCCTTTTTTGGAAATAGCTCTCACATTTTGTTTTTTGTCAACACTGCGGAACAGAAGCGCTAAACAAATGTTTTCGAAATAAGCATTGCTTGATATGGAACAGACTCAAAGTATAAACTTACAATTCCATGCTTTCTTCTCCTTGATTTTTGATAGTAAAGTACAATTTCCCTAAAAGCAAACATAACTCATATAAATATTTGTTATTTTTTACGGTGGTTTCTTTTTAAAACAAAAATTTGACATTTTATTAAAAAAATGCAATTTGGTGTTTTGCTCTCTTAAACAGTAGCATGTTTTATTCAAAAAAATTCGCCCTTAATAATGACAAAAGGTATTGAACTTTTCGCCCCCTTTTGAATCGGCAGTGTTGAGAGTGCCCTAACAGGAATGAAAACAGGAAGTAAAAATTGCTCAATTTGCGGAAATTCCCAAATATTTGGTAAAGGCGGTATGATAGCAAAGTCTTATGTTTATTAAAACTCGTAAAAGCTTTAAAAAATCTGACACTTACAGGAAAAAATCGCTTTAATCGAGAAAATGGTTACAATTCGCGAACGATAGCAAAATTTAAAACAAACACTAAAATTTATTTGACATCGCTAAATCGGAAAATTACATAAAAAGTATTAAAAAATTAGCTATAATGATAAAGAATAAACTTTTTGTCAGGAAACAGGAGAGAGCATTCCATAAAAAATAAGTTTTTTGAGCTCTTCCTACCTGAAATATTATTTTTTTGTTTGCTTTGCTTCATTAAAATGGGAAATACTGCTTATAAAAAACTTGAACCTTTTTTTATTAGAATACCCTTTTTTACCCCTTTTTCTGGAAAATCCCCTTTTTGTGCCCCTTTTCGAAAATTTCCAACGGTAACACTGCTCATGGCAATATGCGGTCTATACGTCGCAAATTAAACTGAGCAATCAAATTTGACGTTTGCCGCAATAAATATTGCTTAGTGGAGACCCAGGGTAAGACAAGAAATTAAATTTCAATAGATAGACTGGTATATAAACTACCGCCCTATAGGCCCTATTCTCAAAAATCAGCGTTATAAGCCTTAAACTGCAGCAAATTTTAATGTTGTGGTAAAAATTAGTTGGAAAAAACAACTTAGGACACGAGTCCCACATAGATTTACTAAAGTTTTAGAAAAAAGTTTTTCGTCAAAGTTTCCTGCGAGTCCCGAAATTAATTCCGGGTAGCGGGAATTGAAAACAATTGAAAATCCCATGAACAAACTCTAATTGTAAGGCAAGTCGTCTTATTATTTTAAAAACAAGTGGTAAACTTTATAAATTTTCGTCAAAGAAAATCCGCTATTATTCAATTTCAGTCAGAAATCTCTATTTAAAAGAAAATTTAATTATTCCTCAATTAAAGTCTATTTAAAATACCTCGCAGTTCAATTAAATAAAAGATGAAAAAAGCTTTCCGTCGTTATTAGTTTGTATGTATTTGTTTGCTTGTAACTAAAATAAATGAATTATTATGACTTAAACAATTAAGTCATAAATTAATAATGCATTAATTCATTGGTTGTTATAATAAAATAAAAAAATATTTAAAAGTTGTTAAGTAGCAGGAAACACAAAAAAAGATAATGTGTAGTTTTTTTTTTTATCTAAATCATTTCAAAGAAATTATTTGTTCTAATACAAAAATGTTTTCAATTGTCGAGCAATAGAATAAATATAATTGTTTAATAATTATTTACGAACGAGAAAGAAAAACTTTTTTAGCTATTTAATTCGCTTATTTGCTGCAACAACGTAGTGAAATAATTCAAAAATCGCAAATGTTGACTTAATATCACTAATGCATAGCAAATCATTCTTATGAAGATATTGTTGATATATCATATGAAGATAATGTAAACTCAACTATTGAGAGAAGAATAAATTTCCTTTTTCTATTATATTTTGTGTAAATTAAAGACTTTAAAGTCGTTTTATGTAAAACTAAAATTTTTGAGTTATGACGATGTGGCAGAAAATGAACAAAATATGAAATGACTGTTAAATTTTTATTTAATTAAGATATTATAGAAAGAGATCTGCCATTTTTGAAGAATCTTGTTACACCAGCAATATTTTAAGAACTACGATCCTTATCAAAAATCCATTATCCTTATTGTAAAATTCCATATTTATACACACTCTTTTCTGAAGGAGTAACATAAAATAGTTAAACTTGAACCTCGATTATCCGGCTCGCTCGGAACCTTGGTATACAAGGGTAATTAAAAAACACACTAAGTAGATATAAATAGTATTAAAACCAGTGTTCGAAAATAAAAGCACAAACGCTACAACAACAATACAAGTGCTAAAATTTTTTGTTTGCTCAGTTCTTTTCAATGTAAAAAACAAACACCATCGAACATATAAATATAATGTATGTCACAGAATGTCTCCAACTGCTCTGTTTTATAACGAAGAACCGAACACTATATAATGTTTGTTACTTTCTTGAAAATAGAAACTGGGAATTATTTCCTTCCGAAGGTTACTTTATATTATATTCGACATTTTTCATTTTTTTCGAATTTATTCTATGAGCTAAATTTCAGTTATGTATTTTATAAAGCTTTTTGGTAATAGTTCTATTCCCTCAATTTTTCAGAAATCACTTAATACGCTACCAGACTATTATATTGTATTTTCTTTCTACATTTTACCTTAGCCTTCCTTTGGACAGCAATGAGGTATATTGTATGTACAGAAAAATTTACAAAGAATCGATTAATTCTTGTCCGATTATTCGAACTAGCAATTTGTGGACCGATCTGAACAAATTTCATGGCAAAATCTTTCGGACTGTATGCAATATAAATATATAACAACATTGTCCCCATCATATCTAAGGTATTTGGAAACTCCATCGGAACATAAACACACACAGATAATATTACGGACGGACAGCCGATCATCGTTTAATAGACTCCTCTAATCATAATGATCAATATTGTAGAAATTCAAAGAGAATTACAAACTTATGTAAAATAAGTAAAGGGGTTATACCCTTTTATACCCTTCAAAATGGTGCGAGTAGTACAGAAAGTTATACAAACGCCATTCTTTCGATACAAAAAAAAATCAATTTTGTGTCAAGTCCACTTCTGCAATGTCGTCCACATTTTGTTGGATGTTGTGTACCTTATTTCGAACGTTGGCTCTTGCCGTTCTCCAATTATACAAAAAAACAACAAGAGATTCATTGGCAAAATTAGAGGCAGTCGTGGTTTTTTGCTCATATCTCAGCAATTTGTGGACCGATCAGGTTGAAAGTATCTTTAACGGAGTATATGTGATATGTGACATAAATATATAACAACCTAGTTCCCAACTTTTCTGGGGTCTTCGGAAAACTTAGTGCAACATATACATACGTTAAAAGACGCACAAACAAAAAGCTTAAAATCAATATATTTATTTAAAAAATTTTCCTATATAATGGTATTCCATTCTTCATCTTCCGATTATTTTAGTGTTATAAATGGAAAAGTGGCAATATTATTATTGTGGCATCACAGACAAAATGGCATTTGTTTTGAAAGCAGCGTTACCATCAAGTGTTTCTTTTTTTGGAAGCTTTTTATACCCTCCACCACAATTAGTTGGGAAGAGGGTATACTAAGTTTGTGTGAAACTTTTTTATTATTCATCTCAGACCACATAAAGTACATATATTCTGGGTCCTTGAGTAATTTTAAGTCGATTTAGCCAATGCCATCTGTCTGTCCATCTATTTAAAACACGCTCACTTTCAAAAAACTCAAAAGAAATAAACAAACTTGGTGTCAAATTGCTTGTAGTTCTTCTAAAAGTTTGTGATTGAAATCCAGCAATATCGGCTCAGTGAGATCAGAATCAAAATCTGCAACCACCACCTAAAAAAAATTGATAATTTTGTTACAAAAACTAACATAAATGGTGGAATAATGCACATATTGAGTGACATAAGATTTTGCAAAAATTCGTTTTATTTGACTGGAAATCACGCTGTAAAATTTCGTGAAGAACCGTCCATAATTTACCCTAGGCCTCATATAAGCCCTACTCCCGGAAAACAGTATAGTACGCCTAAAACCCTAATTAACAATACTATCATAAAAAATTTTGGCATGTCACAGTTTAACAGGACTATAAATGACACTGTGAAGTTTCGTGAAGATCGGTCTATAATTTACCCTAGGCCCCATATAAACCCTACTTACGCCTAAAACCGTAAAAAATAATGCTATCATAACAAAATTTGTCTCGTCACAATTTAATAGGACTAGAAATGACACTGTGAAGTTTCGTGAAGAGCGGTCCATAATTTACCCTAGGCCCCATATAAACCCTACTAGCGGAAAACAGTTTAGTACGCCTAAAACCGTAATTAATAATGCTAAAATAATAGAAATTGGTCGTCACAGTTGTCCTACAAAACTGAAATAACACTGTGAAATTTAGTGAAGATCGGTCCATAATTTACCCCCCATATAAAGCCCACTCTCGTAAAATAATTAAATACGTCTAAAACCGTAGCAGATATAGATATTGAGGTAGACTTTCTTCCAGCTTAGCTTCATATGACCAGAAAAAATATTATGCAATTTTGTAATATACGGTCCATAATTTACCTTAGATCCCATTTCAGCAGCCTTCTGAAATTCACTACAAACGCTTAAACTAATTGTGCCGCTGTATTGAAATTTATGTTTTTTTAATACCAGAAATCACTCTGCAGAATTTTGGGATGATTGGTTCATAGCTTACCATGGCTCCAATATAAATTGCTTTTCTGGAAATCATTTAAGTTCAGCTTAAGCTGTTACGAATCATGATATTTTACTCAAGCTAGTTAAAATTGCTAAAAAAAAAAGCATTCAACTTTCTGATTGTCGATCAATAATTTAATACACACATGTATGTCTAAGCCGCAACCAATCGGTGGTTGAACCAACTTTAAGTGGGTGCCTCATCAAATGTAGAAAACATTTTCACACAATCCGTAACAGAAACAAACGAACTGGCAACTGTAATCAGCGGCTACCAAATATAAAAAAAAAACAATAACAAAACAAGATAATTTTTGGTGTAATCATAAAAGAAAAGAGCAAGTCAACAAGGAATAAACATTTTGGCTTCTTTTTTTATTATTTATACATTTATTTGACATTTATTTTTGTGCTAAATATACGTATAAATAACAATTATACTTTTATTTCTTCATATAAACGGCAGATATAAAGTGTTGTCAAAAAACTTAAACACAACTTCTGCTATTTTTAAAATTTAAACTGGCTTTAACATGTAAAGTGTGCATTTTCTTGTCTATAATTAGGGTTGCCATCCGTGCTCTTTTCCCCGGACACCGTCCTCTTTTTTTGGGTATCCGGGGCAGTCCTACTTTTTTATTAAGTGTCCGGGATTGTCCGGCTTTTTACACCTTCATTAAAAATGTGTTCCTGCATTTAAAATCTAAATCACAGGTCACAAAATTCATTAAAAAAAGATTTATGTGCTCTGGTTTTTTTTAAGATATTTATGATTTAATTTTTGGCGACGTAACATGACTTTTATTTGAAAATGGAGCTCCCAAAAAAAAAATGCAACAAATAAGCAAAGCAACCTTATCAATGTCGTTACTTTTGTTCAAATAAATACTTATTGCTCAAATGACCATATTAAAATTTTATTTTAAGATTATTTTTGGTAAGAAATAAAAAACCATATCCTAAAAAAAGTACATCCTTTAAAGTTTCAGGATTTTGAAAGAACAGTTTGAAGTATTATATAAAAAAAAATCAGTAAAAAAATAGGGTTTTGACTAAGTCCTTTTTTAAAATTTAATATTTTGCAAAGACATTTTTTTTCAATATATTTATTGTAGCCTCAAGTATTTTCTTTCAACTGAAAAAATCATCTTCGTATGTAAAGTAGTTTTCGAGATATTAAAAAAATTAACTCAACACACTCAACACAATTAAAAAATTGTCTTTATGGGATGAAAGAAAACCTCTCGTCAAATGTCATTCAAATCGAAAGGGGTCAAGTCCTACTCTAGGTCGATTTGACATGGAATTACCCAAATTAAGTTTTTGTGTACAAACAAATTTTGGTTGTTAGTTTTTATGCTGTCGTTAATTTTATTAAAATTAGGTTGTTTAGAAAGTGTCCTCTTTTTTCAAGCAAATGTCCTACATTTTTCCTCTTTTTCTCAAAATAGAAATGGCAAGCCTATCTATAATAGACCAAAAGATACATATTTTTTATAAAATTTTACTTTAGAACTCTTAAAGTATACCTACTTTGTTTATGACTAAGGTTATGGGCCTATGTTTGTAGCTGATTTTATGTGTATTTTTAAAAAATAACAAACAAACAAAACCTGCTAGCAACACATCTTAACGGTATTTTTAAACATAAATTTTAAGTTTTTTGAAAAATAAATTTTTAATCAATATATTTACTTAAGCTGTTATGATACTTGCTATTTTTTGTATTTTTTCTATATTGGAGAACAGTGCAAATATATTTGCATAGGAAAACTGACTAAGTGTAAAAAGTATGGTTATATCATTAAAAATCTTGAAATGTCAAACAAATATACATGTGTTATCGATAAATAATCTAAGACTGTCAAAAAAAATATAAAATTTTTTAACTTAAAATTGACATTTCCAGATTAATTGTTAGCACTGTTGCCAATTTTTTTAGTTTTTGATGGAAAGAAACGGTTTTTAACTTTTTTTTTGCGATTTTTATCTTTTATGATGGTTTTTTGTGGGGAAAAAACGTGGGCAGTATTGTTTGTTTTGTTTACATTTTATCAAATTGTATTTCTTGTTCTTTCTCGCATTTGTTGTTTCATTCAATCAATCCTAAAAAAATCCAATACAAAAAATAGCAAGTATCATAACACCTTTAGTAATTTATGATATCGGAAATACGGCAATACTGGATTCACATATGGGTATATTCAGCAAAAAGTCTACTTTTTGTAACGTAACGCCAGCAAGTAACTAAAATTGTTTCACAATAAAATTGAATATGTATTATTTACTTTTTTATTTTTTGGTGTAAAGAGTAACTAGCTCTACATTAAGTAACAAAAGGGATAACATTTTAACAACATGGGCCCAAACCACAAGCTTATTTACTTGCTGGCATTACGTTACACAACTATTTGTGAAGAGGGTATACTAAATTTGTCATTCCGTGTGAAACTTTTTTAATATTCATCTAAGATCCCATAAAGTAACTATATTCTGGATCCATAAGTAATTCTAAGTCGATTTAGCCCTGTCCGCCTGTCTGTCCGTTTGTTGAAATCACGCTCAAAAACACTAGCAAAAATTGTGGCGGAACGCACATATTGATATGAGATTTGCACAAATTCGTTATATACGACTATAAAGAATACCACAAAATTTCGTGGAAATCGGTTTGTAATTAACCATAACCCCATATAAAGCCTACTCCTGAAATATTCTGGCTGTCGGTGGAGAGTGTCAAAGATTCGGTACAGCCGAATATATATAGTACTCTTACTTGTTTTAATCAAAGGCGCTAAAAATAAAATAAATATTTAAATTAGTTTTGTGATATCGTTTACATGATAATTAATGTTTTTAAAGCTTTACGCTTCAAAAATATTTAAAATTAAAATAAAATAAAAAACTGACTCAATCTACCTGCAAAACTTTCGGCCATTTCTTCGACATTTTCGTTAATAATACGTATACATTACTAACAAGTACTTACTTTACGCATGTGTAAAGGCAGGGTAAGGATCAAGAATTGTTGCCATAATATGATAGTATTAAAGTGCGTAGTCGAAAAGAGCTTAAATGTTCTACAGCTAAGAAAGGAAATGCTTGAATTACCCAGTAAAAACTTTGCCTACTTTTTCAAAATGAATAGCTTCTTTAACTCATTATTTTGTAGCTTTGTTCTATAACTACATCTATAACAAATTCTTTAAATTACTTTTTTCTGGATGTATGCAGGTAAAATAAATAATGACTTACTTTTGAATGCGTTCATTTTGGGACATGCCTTGTAAAATTCATTGGTTCTTTCAGTAGAATTGTAAGTAGTGCTCTTATGTTTTTCTGATTACTCAACACATTATTTTGTAGGCGAAGTTTTTACTGGGTATTTTGTATAATTTTATTTATTAAAACAATTAGAAAAGCTAGTTAAATTGTATGGTTTATTAATTTACACAGAAATATTTTTAAATGATTATACAAAGTTGTTAAGAATACATATTCAAAACTAAAATGACACCTCATCATCTTCATCGCTTCACTGATAGAAAAATGCATCTTCATATTGATGATGCCCTAACATCAGAATTGTGACATCAATGTAACTACAAATGGCATCAATAATGCAATAAGTGACATCAATCTAATGACGAACGTTATTATATAATTTTGTCATATTTTACGCGTCGTCCATGCTATGACTACAGTGACATCATTTCGATGTCACATTTTTTGCATTATTAACAGGTAAAGTATGAATAAATATAAAAACTAATGTGCTGTTTCCAGGTGACATGCAATTGATTGTGTAGAAAAATTTATATGAAAATCACTGAGTTTTTTGAGTTCTTTTCATATAAATTATACTACACAATCAATTGTTTGTCACCTGGAAACAACACATAAATAATGGTAAAATTTTTGTAAAGTGTGTTTTAGTAAAAATGTAAATGTTTTATTCATTAAGGGTATTCACGTCACAAGTTGCACCCTTGCAAAAAAGCAAAAGTGCAAAAATAAAACAACAACCACACAGAGAATTAGTTGTGCGTAAATAATTGTCTTTGTGGTTGTTGTTATATTTTTGCACTTTTCCCTTTTTGCAAGGGTGCAACTTGTGACGTGAATACCCCCATTTTTGTTTGTTTTTAGACTAATTTCTAAAACTTGCATAAGATACATCACATTGATGTACATTCGTTGTCAAAGCAAGAAGCACTTTATACAATATATAACATTCATATTGATGACATGTAATCATTATATTTGACATCAACATAAAAAAGAATGAGAGCGAGAAGAGTAAATTGTTAAATAAAGCAAACAAAAAAAAATAACCTCCCATTGATGTTCGTTTCTTATTTTTACAGTTACAAAATAAAAATTTAATGATTAAATGTCATCATATTGATGTAAGTTAATTATCCCATTTGTCATCAATATCAAAAAGAATGACACTGAAATGTGTAAATTTTTAAAGAAAGCATACAAAAAATAACCTTGATAACTTTGATGTACGTTGATTTTTATCATTACCGTTACCAAAAAAAGTGATGATTAAAGGCGTCAATATGATGACATTTAATCATAAATACTTATAAACGTCTGCTAGTTGATGACACTTTGACATTACATATGAAGAATAAATGTGTCTTGTTTGTTCTAGGTCAGTTTATTTTTTTAATCTCACTGATTAGTTCAGTTTAATTTTATGCGGTAAATTTGTGCAAAATTTTTGTGTTTTTAGAAAATAAACGTTGAAAGCCCGTAAGAAAAAATTAAGTGTTTAATTTGTGACAAGCTTTTTATAAAAAATTAGTATTACTTTGAACATTTAAAGTCCTATAATTTTCTAAAGACTTTGGACAATTATAAATGTTTATAAAAACTCATCAAAAGTTAAGGCACACGTGCGTAAGAAGCAGCCGGTAACAAACACGTTAAGTGTTGACCGTGAGGAAATAATTGAGGGGTATAGATTTAAAGACTGCAAAGTCCACATTTATAGTTTTCGTAATAAATAGTAAAAACCTCTAGCTCAAAGTATATTCATATTTATGTATTGTATATCTGCTATTCAGTAAATAAGAATATGATGGAGATATGACGCAAGTTTCAACCAAATCGATATAGCGGTTTGCTGGCAATTATAATAATAAAATTGGACTTTGCTGTGTTTGATCTAATCAAATGGAAATTGCTGCTTTTTTAGCATGGGCAAGTACTTAAAAAAATCAGTAGTTATAAAATTCTTAAACTTAACAAAGGCTTAGTTTTTTCTTGATTGATTTGGAGGAACTCCATAACAACTTAGCTCCATAATTACGACTAAAGACAAAGTTATAAAATGAACAATAAAACAAAATTTGTTATATTTTTAATTTCTTTTTAGTTTTCTTTTGCAAAAAGGAAAAAAAAGTAAAAAAAATAGCCTGCATTTTCGAAAATAGTTGAGCGAAAAAGAGCTTCACAAACTGTGATCATTGCAAAAAGTTTTTGCATCAATTCTTAATTTTTGAACATACTTTTTTATGGGATAAAAGTGTTTCTGGTAATGTAATATTCACTAATTGGAAGCATTCAATAAATACAACTAAGAGGTATTATTACTTACGTTTGTGAAAAAAGTGGACTTTGCAGTATTTGCATCTATACCCCTCAATTAATCAAGTGTTAATTTAAAATACAGCTTATGAAAAAATAAAAAATAAAAGTTTTGTAAACAAGGTGGACAACGCAAATATTGAAAGCAATATCGAAAATGTATGTGAAAGTGATGAAGAACTTTTAAAAAAAGTGGATTAAAATTTTTAAGCAGTTGAAGAATATAGCGAAAGCCCGCGATGCTAATTTCAAACAGGTGATGGATTCGATCGATATAGACGATCTTGATAACGGTAATGTTTTAATCGAAAAAAGTCAATAAAAAACAAAATCTAACTTATTATTTATTTACTTTCTAGATTCCAAAAATGCTTATTTAAAGCTATTGTGGTGCCTACACTACATAATTTTTCAAACGCGAAAAGAAGTGCAAAGTGAGGCAGATGGCAAGAGGAAATATAAAACCTTTTCAGTGCGTGATTCACAATACGCCTTTATACCAAATTTTTAATATTTTTAATTAGGCTTAAGTTCATCAAATTTAATTTTCATTAAATTATTTTTATTAAGAAAGGAAAGTACGAAAAAACAGAAGTAAAGGAAGAACATGTAAAATAAATTAAATAGATAATCATTCAAAGCAAATTTCGATCTACCAAAGGTTAAATACAATTTGGTTTAAGGATTGATGTTTGACTAATGACGTCAGCAGTCGTCGATGGCTGCGAGTGTTAAACGGCAAGCCCTCTGAGGAGATTGAGTGGTTGCAATCGAAACATGGCAGGGTAACCTGTCCGTAAAAACGCCTGGGTTCGAGCCCAGATTGAGTCAAGAATGAAAAATTATCAGTAAATTTTAATTAATTTTCATGTTGTAAAATTCCTTTCTTCATAAAAATAATTTAATGAAAATTAAATTTGATGAACTTAAGCCTAATTAAAAATATTACAAATTTGGATTAAAAACCATAAATAGTTCAACAAAATAACCACAATACTAATTATACGCCTTTATATTTATAAGCGAAACAATGCAGTCTCTGGAAAACCACGTTGCGGAGTTACAAAAAAAAAAAAGCAGCCCAAACAGCCATTTATTTTAGGGCTGGGTGACATGAAGAGAAAAATATTTTGTATATTTAGATGGGCAATATTTGCCCTTTACTTCATTTGTTAGAGCTGTTGATATTTGTTTTAAGGCCATTCAAATATTTAACCTTGAATATCCACTTGCATGCAGACCAATGTGGATTTTCATTGAACAGTTTCTTTATAAATTGAATAAATCAACGGAAAAAGTTTCAAAAGTTGTTCTGCTTATTAACGAATTAGAAAAATATTAAATAAAACAAAAAAAAAGAAACTGTTCAATAAAAATCCACATTGGTCTGCATGCTCAAAAAAATAACAGTCAAAAATTAACTTTTGAATTTGCACGAAAACATAAAAATCAGAAAAAATTGTATTTTTGCTCGAAAAATCAAAATTTTAAAATTTAATATATTTAATCATAGACTAGTGTATAATCATCAATATTGTATTTTAAAATAACTGTTATTTTCGGTCCCAGATTTATTACAAATAATATTTCACATTAAAAACTTTTGTTGATATTCCTTAATTAGGCTAGAGTTCATCAAATTTATGGCGATTTCTCAGAAAAGAAATCGCCATTAGTTTTCATTAAATTATTTTCACTGAGGAAGGAATTCTTTTTGCAAAGTTTTAAAAAAACGTACAAAATAATTGAAACTTTGTCTGTCTATTCTTAGTTATTATTTAAAGGTTTTTTTTTATATTTTATGTAAATAAAATTTTTTTTGTATTAAAATTTATATGTATGTATATATAATGTTGCTTTTATTTTATCATAATATAAATGACAGGTTTGTATTTATTTAATGACATTTTGTCATCAAATTAATATAAAAACGTTATCATATTGATGACAACATGTCATTGGGTATCAATATTGGTTATTGCATTGATGACATCTTGTTATTAAACATATGTTGTTTTGTCATTGTATTGATGACATGTTGTCAATAAATAGATGCCAATTAATCATTCCCTTGATGAAAGTGCGTCATTGAATGGTTGCATTGTTGCCGATTAGTCATTTCTTTAATGCCAATCTATCATTGCATTGATGACAGTCTGTCATTAAATTGAGTGCAATAAGTCCTTTCTCCGATGTTACTTAGTCATCGCACTAATGACATTTTTGTATGAAACTGACTCCGATTCGTCATTTCTGTGATGTAGATGTGTTATCCCATTGATGACATAATTTAAGTTTTTGAATTTGGTAAAGTGATGTTAAGGCTGACATAACAATGATGAAAAGTGTCATGGGGTCAAAAAAGAAGACACTTGTCATCAAATTTATGTCAAAATACATCAGTGCTATGACGCCTTTTCTATCAGTGTTGCCAATTATTTTTAGTACTTGTCAGATGAACTTATTTTGTCCGCAATATTATCCGATATAAGCCACCTTCTTATACATATATGACGCACAAAATAGAAAGGGACCTAAGGGTTTTGTTCAGGACAGCCATTTTAAAGATTTAAATACGTGTATCGTTGGTGTACCATCACTGAGCGTGTTGGTATTGGTCTCATTTGAAAGCGACACACCTCATGACGTCAGGAACGTGTTGGCCAACCTTAAGAGGTCGTCCCTACCTCTTGTTTTGTGTAGTTGGTTTTTGCTGTTCCCTTTACCTTACTGGTCCCTTTCTCTATGCGCTGTCACATATACAGAGTTTTATATTCTCTAATATTCAAAATTGATCTTCGTAACATCACTAGTATTCGATTAAACGATAAATCGATATTTGGCATTTTTAACTTCTTTGATTAAACGAATAAAATTTTAAAATTAATCGATTAATCGCATAATTCTAAATACAGAATTTTTTGTATATATAAGTTTGGATTTTTTGAAACTTTTTCTTGTTTAAAATATTTATTCATTGTACCACTTCTTAAAGTATTATGTTAAAGTCACTGTGTATGTCGTAAATTAGTGAAGTTGTTAAAGAACAATTACGTTAATACATTTTTTGGCATCTGTTACATTTTTAAGTATATTGTCGTCCACCGATTTTAATGAAACATACATCGTTTTAAAGGAATTTGTGTGTAGATATGCACAATATATTTTTCTCAAAATTTTTTGAATTAAAGTGTTTGAAAAGCGTTTTAATTCAGCTTACAGAAATACGTACAAAGTTGGGTGAATAGTGTATTTTTGCCGTTCTCTTTAAATGTGTACGTTTTTGTTGTATAACGCACAGGTTTTCTCGAAAGTATATGTCGAGTGGTTGAATTTCGGCCACCGGGCGATCCTAGTTAGATGTATCACACGTGCAATATTTTTAACACCAAACTCATTCTAAAGAGAGAAACGTATGCATTATTTTGCTAAAAAATACGGGCGTATTCTAGAAATCGAAATGAATTATTATTTAAAATCGAGCAAATTTTAAAAACAACCCTGTTATAAAAGTTAATTAAAATATTCCATTTTATCTTCTACTTCATTCTTTAAGTATCTATTATTTTTGCAAGAACAGCACTTAAACACTTAAAACCACGAAAAACTACGGACATTTTGTAATTAGTAATTGAATTTAAATTATCGTTAGATTTAAATTTCACTTCATTTCGATTTCTAGAACATACCCGATAAATAAGTATAAATCTTTGAGTTTACATACCTATCTTTGTCGATTTTTCGTTTGTGAATTGAATTATTAAATTGTGTTGAAAAGATGTAACAAAAATATAAGCTAAATAACTCACTAAACATGACTGTTTTTTTTTTTTTAATTCTAATGGACACATACATATGACTTGTTAATTCGAGTTAAAACTTTAAAAAAAATTATACATTTAACAGAAATACTTTATATACTTTATATTGTTATCATTCGATTAATCGGTATAAACTCTTCGATCAATAATTTAATCGAAATTAGCAATTTTAAATTATTCGAACAATTAATCGTCTAAAATAAACCGAACAAGAATTAATCGACTGGACACTAGAGTTGTCAATTATTCGCCTTTCAACTTTGTTCGAATAATTCAAATAATTGTTTTTGTTCGTTCGATCAAACGATTAAACCTTAAAAATTATTCGATTAATCGATGAGAATAACGAATAAAAAAAATTAGTTACAAAAAAGTTACGTATTTTAAATAGATATATATGTTCATTTATATTCAATTATGGAAAATCTTCCATTTTTTCTTAATATTTTTCTCAAATCCGTTTTGACTTCATCTTTTTTTTATGCGTAAAACTTTTCATCATATTTCCATATCGTTGTATGTATTACTTAAACACATCGTAAAACTCCTAATTCTTAAATAATCCGATATTACTTTGGATTTTGAAAAATCGTTTGCAGACCAACCATCTTCAGCCATTTGTCTGCATACAATTTCTTCTATATATAACAACCGCTGTATCTCTATATATTTTTCCTATGAACTAAGCTCTGCATTTTTTGATGTCGTTGGATTGTCTTCCACGGCATCGTTTTCTATGGTAATATTATGACAGTTACGCAAATATAATATAATAACACAATTTTTTCTTTCATGATATAATATATATAAAATGATTCTTTATTTGTTTACCTTTTTGTTTATTTCTAAGTTTTTCACCCGAGAGTGAAAAATCCCCTGTCTTGAAAATTGGTTAACATTTGATTTAAGCAGAAAACAGCTGATAGAATTGCCTGTCAAATATTTGTTTAATAAGAACATTAAATACATTTTTGAAATACTATGCGTACTTAACAAGATTTTTCTTACTAAACACTGAGATTAATTACAAACAGGGCTAAAATATTTTTTAACTTTCCTATAATTGTGAGTCACACCTTTAGGTCAAGTTGTTTGACCAACTGAATTTGACATTTCTTTGTTTCAGTTTTTGACAAATTCAAAATTGGAGAGGTACACAATAAGCAGCGCGTTCAGATTTTTTAGCCACTTACGAAAATAGGCGTTCAAATTAGAATGCATTTCATGGTTTTATTCGTCAGAATAATCGAGCAAATGTGTCCACAAACATGAGAATTATGCGCAAATTTCAGCAAACCGGTTCTCTAGGAAATGTGAAAACACCTGTGCTTGCTCGCCCAATTCTTATATGGGCTGGTGGCGTCATCGGACCGTACTTCTTCGACAATGAGGTCGGCCAAGCAGTTTCCGTAAAAAGTGTGAGATCGGAATTCTTGTAGCCATAAATTGAGAACGTGGACATGGAACATGCGGTTCCAACAGAATAGTGCAACTTGCCACACATCCAACGAAGAAATGGCTCTTTTGCCAAGAACAAGTGTACGTAAACAAGCCAAGAACAATTCAAGAGCTAAAGGATGAGATTATACGGCACATTAACGATATTGAACCTTTTAATTATATCTCAGAGTCAATGAAAATATGTATGGACCATCGAAAAGAGGTATGCCACCGAAGAGGTGGCGAGCATTTTGCCGATATTTTGTTTCACAAATAGGTGTCATAGAACTTTCTATAGTAATAAAAAATATAAAGATAATTTTTCAAACACTTTATGTTTTATTTACAATTAACATCGTGCGTTTTGGTGGGACCACCCTTTACAAAATCACGAAAAACGTGTAAGAATAAATCAAATCCTAAGCTTTTATTTAATTAATTTTTTGATAAAAAAAAAAATTGTTCGATTAATCGACATTAATTAATCGATTTATTCGTTATTCGAAAATCGCCATTTTAAAATTATTCGAACAAGAGTTTGGTTTTGTTTGATCGATTAATCGAATTATTCTTAATCGGTTGACAACTCTACTGGACACCCTAACAATTAATTAAGTATTAGGTAGTTATTTTGTAAGACACTTCACCTTGAAAAAAATTTTCAAACTAATTTTAGAAAATTCTGAAAAAGTTTTTAATGTAAGGTGAAGTGAACTCCAAAATAACCCCCTTAATCTAGTTCTTAAGTTTATAACCTGCCATCACCGGACTAAAATTCTCTTAATCTCGGCCCCCGTTCACAATTAGCGTACTTCTGAACGGATAAGTCCTGACGTTACTCTTTTTGTACGCGGGCATAGCAGTTATCATTTCAAATATTTCGAGCTTGTAGATTTAAATCCAGTGCAAGCCTTCTTAAATATTTTATTGAATACTCCGTCATCATAGTTTCTACTGATGGCACTTTGAGATCTTTTTTAATATTCGAGTATCTTACAAAGCAGGGAGCGGCTGTAATAACTAGAAGAATTTTGTTTGAATTTGATATATATTGCAGGCAGTGTCCCATTACCGCACGCAAAGAAAAAACATGGTTGTGGTAAACATATTCTAAGACCAACATATTATGATAAGACTCATGATTGTAGTCACCATATTAAGATTATTATTGAATCATAAAATGGCGAATATATTCGTAATATTACATCATAATATTTTTCCCTTAAACATATTATTATTCTGTTAATCATAATAAGTTAAGAAGGAATCATATAATTGTCATGTAAATCATAATAAGTTAAGAAGCAATCATATTATTATCATGTTAATCATAATAAGCTAAGAAATTAATCATATTATTGTCATGTTCATCATAATAAGCTAAGAAGTAATCATATTATCATTATGTTAATCATAATAAATTTAGAAGCAATCATATTATGATACAGCTCCTTGAATAACTGTCATAACAATACAAAATAAATTAAAATTTTTATGTATCGATTTTTTTATTTTGTGACTTTTTACAATTTTTCTTGATGTAAATAAAATAGCGGAGTTCAATATTTGTTGTTGGATTTTACTACGATATTTTGCACTATTAATTATTTTAATTTCTTTAAATTTATTATTTTTTATGGTAATTTTTCTTGTTTAACAGCTCACATATAAAACAAACGACACAACTGATTCAAAATAATTTTACAAATGGTGCTAGCATAATATTATTAGAGTAAAAATAGTTTGATTGCATCTTAAACATAATATGATAGATGTACAGAAAGTTATCATGTTATGGCTATTAAATATAATGATATGGTTGTGGGTAATATAATATGTTTTGAAAGTTATCATAATTAAGTTGTTAGAAAAATACATATTTTTCGGTCAACAATACTCATATTTATAATTTCGATAAAAATTGATATGTTTACAGTAACTATAATATTGTTGATATTAAATAAAAATAAAAATTATTTGTGTACGACAATATATTGTTACAATAAACATAGTGTTGTTGCTGTAACCATGCCCAACCATATTTTTTCTCTGCGTGTGAGTGTTAAAGCATCAGATTGGAAAGAGTTGTAAAGTTCTTACTTTACAATTACTTACAATCCAGACTATGATCAGAATTTCTTTCAATGAGGGAATTTATTGTTGATGTGTTTTGTTTGAGCTTTGATATTATTACAAGTAGAACTGTTGCTATAATTCTTATACGTTTAACAGTTTTATTTGGTTTAATATCTTTAGTTTTTCTAAAATCTTTATGGATGAAGTTTCCTGATGATCTGGCCTAAGCAACCAGTGAAATGCATAGGAATAGCTTATCCCATCAACAATAAATTTCAAGTGTTTTTGTCAAGAATAAAAACTGGGAATTAAGCACGAATAATAAAATCTTTTGAAATTAAAATTTTGTATTCCCAAAAATTGAAATTTTATTTTTTTATTTATTTATTTTGTCCATGGATGATAATCCTTACAGACTTTTTTTAATTTAAATTTAATAATCTTAATTTAGTGTACATTAAACATAAAATACAATACAAAATACATAAACTATTTACTTAAAAAATTATGAATTTAATAGAATAATTATTTTGTTCTTAATTACATTAAGACTTGAAGAAAAATCAATACAATTATAGAAGTTGTTAAATTCATTACACATTCTAATAAGAGGATCCGCATTAGCATTATTAACTCTAAAACATCGAACTGATAATGGAATAAAATGACGTGATGGGCGTTGAGGGACATTAAGCAACATATAGTGGATTACAAAACCAGAGCTTACTTTGCCACTAATGATGTTGAAAATAAACGATATGTTTAACATAATCCTACGACTTTTCAGGGTGGGCAGCTTTAAAAGAGAAAGTGTAGCAGAATACGAAGGCAAGTTTACTGGATTAAAGTTTAGTCCACGAAGACAAATGAACAGGAATTGCTTTTGGACGGATTCGATAGCATCGGAATGTTTTTTATAAATAGGGTCCCATATTATAGATCCATACTCTAGAATAGGCCTTACAAGCGCAGTAAACAAAGTTTTTGTAACATAAGGATCATTAAACTCTTTATCCCAGCGTTTGATGAAACCATGTTCACCCCTAGATTTATTTACTATCATAGTAATATGGGCATTTCCGTCAAAAGGTCCACCGTGACCGAAAATTCAAAAGTTATTACAAGCTGATTATTTTACGATATTGAGAAATATTTAGATCTTAGTAATTTTATAAACTTACTCATAAATTTGTTCACTTAAATGAACAATCAGACGGCAAAGTTGTGCAAACGTAATTTCTTATATGTGAGAATGTTTTTTTGTATGTTTTCTTTAATATTTATCTATCTTAAAAGAGGTGATATTTGATAAAAATTATTCAAAAAAAAATTTCTTTCATGGTCTGTAATCTAAGGAAGAGTTCAAAGAGAAATATGTTATTCGGATTAACGGTAAATTATTTTTTTATTTTGATCATTATTCAGTTAAATTATTACGGAAAAAATTTCACGTTCGAAATGTCACGTATCGACCCAGATTTTGGCCTAAAAAAAAGAAAATACAGAAGATTTTGAAATCATACCAAGACATTTTAATGTTACATTGCTACATAAAATTCTGAAAGTAGGTTGACTAAAAACTTGTGCCAGGTTTCGCTGAATTACGCCTTTTTATACATGGCCACAAGAACTACTTCTGTTTTTTTCACGTTCGAACCGCTACTTCTTTTGCCATTATCTTTGACCTAGAATCGCGCCCTCCATAAACTTTAGCATAGATAACAGTGCTTTCCTAGTGCTATAATTTAAGGGTTAAGAAAACGCAAAAATATTTTTTGCTTGAAATGTTATTGCATTTTTGATGCGTACGACTGTCACGTTCAACACTTTGGAATTACCCATATGCGAAATAAAATTAAGTTTCGGATCAAGCAGAATTCCAAGGTCTAAGAAATTGACGGCCAATTCCAGCTGACTATCACCAAGATGATATTGTGCAGGTATTGGATTCTTTCTGACAAATCGCATATATTTACATTTATTAAGCTTTAATTCCATAAGATTTGTTAGGCACCATGAATAAAACGAGTTTAAGTCATTTTGGAGACGTTGTTGGTCAGATACTTGACAATAACTTAGAAAAACTTTGACATCATCAGCAAACATTAAAATATTAGAAGATTGAATTGCATTAGGCAAGTCGTTAACGAAAAGTGAAAAAAGAAGCGTGCCAAGGTGGCTTCCCTGTGGTACTCCAGAGAGAACATCAATTCGTCTGGAACAGGTATTTTTAAAAAGAACGGTTTGTTTTCTATTAGTTAAATATGAATAAATCCATTTAATACTGAGGTCTGTGAACCCCAAAAAATAAAATATCTTTTTAATGAGTAAATGGTTAACTTTATCGAAAGCTTTACTTAAGTCAGTGTATATAACATCTGTTTGTTCTTGTTTCAGAAATCCATGTCGTAGTAGAGCACCTCTTTTGGAATCCATGCTGATAAGGGGATATTAATGGGTATAATACTGTGTTTGGCGATTCCACGGTAGTTTTCCACTTCACTACCACTATAAAAGGTAAATAGTTAAGGCCTAAAAGCTAGGGCCCGTATTAAAATTAGTTAACCCTAATTCAATTTTTATATAATTCGCCTAAATGTGAACATGATTTTTCCCCACGAAAAAGTAAAAGAAAATGTCTTCCTTGTCTATGGGCTAGAAAACTTTTTTATACCCTCCACCACAATTAGTTGTGAAGAGGGTATATTAAGTTTGTCATTCCGTGTGAAACATTTTTATTGTTCATCTCAGACCCCATAAAGTATATATATTCTGGGTGCTTGAGTAATTCTAAGTCGACTTAGCCATGTCCGTCTGTCTGTCCGTCTGTTGAAAACACGTTCACTTTCGAACAACTCAAAAAAATTGAACAAACTTGGTGCCAAATTGCTTGTAGTTATCCTAAGCAGTTTGGGATTGAAATCCAGCAAAATCGGTTCAGTAGGACCAGAGCTATGAATCAAAATGTGGAACCACCACCTAAAAAAATTGATAATTTTGTTACAAAAAATAACATAAATGCTGGAACAAGGCACGGAATGAGATAAGATTTTGCAAAAATTTGTTTTATTTGACTGGAAATCACGCTGTTAAATTTCGTGAAGATCCGTCCATAATTTACCCTAAGCCCCATAAACACTACTCCTGGAAAACAGTTTAGTAAGCCTAAAACCGTAAAAAATAACGCTAGCGTAACAAAATTTGGTACGTCACAGTTTTTTAGGATAAGAAATAACACTGTGAAATTTCGTGACGATCGGTCCATAATTTACCTTAGGCCCCATATAATCCCTACTACCGGAAAACAGTTTAGTACGCCTAAAACCATAAAAAGTAATGCAAACATAACACAGTTTTATAGGACTATAAATGATACTGTGAAATTTCGTGAAGATCGGTACATAATTTACCCTAGGCCCCATAGAAACCCTACTCCCGGAAAACAGTTAAGTACACCTAAAACCATAATTAGTAATGCTATCATAACCGAAATTGGTACGTCGCAGTTTTAAAGGACTAGAAATGACGCTGTGAAATTTCGTGATGATCGGTCCATAATTTACCCTAGGCCCCATATAAATTCTACTACCGGAAAACAATTTAGTCGCCTAAAACCATAATTAATAACAAATCGTCACAGCTTAAGATAATAATAACATCATACAGATATTACTCCTTAAACATTCGAACTGTCGGTGGAGGGTATCAAAGATTCGGCACAGCCGAATATAGCACTCTAACTTGTTTTAGTTTAAAATATAAATCTATAATTCAGAAAACATTTAAACCATCTATCAACGATAAAATTGGGGGCTTAAACTACAAATACAAACCAAATAAATTTGACAACATTTATCGTAGTGCTGTCACATTGTTATATTTTGCACTACATATAATATATGGGGCACTGATTTACACCTGCTAAGTTTAAACTACATATAAATTTAATTTTAGTTCAACTTAACCAACGTTTAAACATTCATTGATTTATTAGTCATAAGAGTAAATTTTTTTTTAGCCTAGGTCAGTCCGTACATCCTAACTATGCATATGCTCTGCACTTATATAGACTAGATTCTTTCTAAGCGTTTCAATTAATTGCAATTATAATAAATAGTTCATTATTTGATTGCTTTAAGATCAGGCAGCTACTGTATTTATAAAGTGATTGAATGCTTTCGTATTATTTTCGCAGTGCAATTAAAATTTAATTTTATATTTAGACTTAAGACTTTAATTAGTTAAAGTATTTTTCCTAATATAAATATTTATAAATTTGAAAAGCTGTTAAATAAAATTTAAAAAACAATATGAATTAAAATTTAATTACTTTGCAACGTCGTCATTTTAATATAAAAAAAAATAGCAAAAAGTTAACATGTTCAAATTATTATTTGGTGATAGCGTCTGTTTAGGTTATTAAAACACATTTTAATTTTCGGGAATAAATCTTATAAACTAACATATTTGGTGGCATGTAATAATGTGCCTGGTCATTTAAGCAAACCAAAAATGGTCATAATGTCAATGTAGATATTGTCTCTTTTAAAAATGTCATAATATCAATTTACAAATGAACAATGGACATTACGGCAATTTTTGATGTGTCATTATACCCAAAAGTTGTTCAAGTAATAATTAAAGAATAATTTGCTTGTCCCGTTAGAAATTTTACAATTTAATGATGGCATTGTTTTTTCAGTGTATATTTAATCATCTAATGGCTGTTTTCTCATTAGTCGGTTATCTTTTTTTGCCAGGCGAATACCGGAGATTAAAAATGTGGTTTTCTCAATGTCGTGTTTGCCAAGTATTTATAGACCGTACAGATAAACTCAATCAGCTGACTGCTGAAAATTTTAGGTTGGTTCGTAACTCATCAAAGCTCTCATGTCCAAAGTTGACTACAAAGACACTTTAAGGAATTCACTTTTAAAAATTTAAGGCTAATGACCAGGGAAACCAGAAATATGCTCTTAAATACACGTTTCATGCGCATTGAATATGGAAAATATGCCCGAAAAAGTGTTAAAAATATGCCCTAAAAAATCAAAAATTGCAAATTTGAAAACAAAATACATTTAACAATTTAATAACAAACCTAAAAATATTATCGCTTAAGCCCATATTAGGTTAACATTCATATAAAAAAGATGTTTTCGCCGAAGATTATCTAGATATTAACATCCATATGGGGTTTGTTTGTTTGTCTTAACTGCCCGTCTATACCAGAGATAATTATTGCGACATATATTTCAGTAAATGTCAAAATTATGTTATCTCTAATGTAGACTGCTATTTTTTGTACATATTTATTGCCGGTAATTTATGTTGCAATAATTGTTAGTCCATTTTCGTTGACAATTATTGCTAAGGTAAAACGTCAAATTTGGTTGTCAATTGAAAAAATGAAGCAAAAAAAAAAAAAAAATAGAAGCAAATTGTGAGAGAAAGAAATTGAATTTGTGAATTGTAAGCAAATTATTATTAGTAAAAGTATTAAATTAAAGAATTAATTAAACACTTAAATAAAATACCAAAAACTGTTAATATTTACATAATTTTTTTCTTATTCGATCTTTATTATTTAAATTTATATTATTTTTGTTTAAGTTTGGGTTCTTTTTTATATAAAAATATTAATTTTACTTTAACAAAAAAAATAAAAAAATAATTAATAAAATTAATATTTTTATATAAAAAAAGACCTCAATCTTAATCAAATTAATTTACATTTAAATAATAAAGTCGAATAAGAAAGAATTTATATTAATAAAAATAATTTTTGCAAGATAGAGCCAGTTTTTTCACTGCACCTTCTTCCTTGATTTTTTTCAAATTATGACTTAACATAAATACGTTTTCCCATGCCTTTAACATAAGCTGAGCAATAAGAAATATTGCTCTGTTATTCTGCCGACGTTATTGCCAACTTGCTGAGATATTTATCTTTAGTGTAGACATAGGGTAAAAGTATTTAAGGTACGGCCACTAAATTGTTAAAAAATGTTAACATTTAAAGGAAGATAAAGATATTTAAGGATGGAAGCTTTGGGCAAATGTGAAACGATTAGCAAATAATTTAATTTGCAGTAAAATATTTTTGGGGCGAATTTAATTTCAATACCATCATAATTATTTGGTTTACTGACACAAAGAGGCTTATTTGGAAAGAAATTTGCATGGGGAATATGAGAAATTGTAGACCGATTCTTACCATTTACACAGACTTCGTCCATATTTGATCAAATTATCTGAAAAAATTGGAACTTATACTTTGCACACAAGGTTAACGTGCGCAGACAACTAGTTAGACGGACGGATGGACATCGTTAGATCACTTTGAAGAGTGATTTTGAGTCGACCGGTATACTAAAAGATTGGTCTACATTTCTATGTATTATACACATCGCATAACATTTATCCTTAACGGCAACCTGCTTTGTCATACAATTTGAGAATAAAAACAAGTAAGAAAGTATAGTCGGTCAAGCCCGACCATATGATACCTTACACCACAGTATTTAAAAACACATCATGCTTATATGTCCATATAAATATGGTGTTTATCTATGTTTTTAAACTTCATTAAAATCGGTTTGAAGTTTGTGAGAGGCAGAAATTGCCCCCTACCTCCCCTTGTGGTCATATTTTTGAAAACTGTATAGCTTATGTGTCCATATAATGGGTGATTTTTTAGCTATTATATTTTGGAAACACGGGTTTAAACAGCTGACGCGCGTTTCGTGTTTTATTTCACAGTCAAAAATCTTCAGTTTGGTCTACAATTTAACCATGAATCGTCTTACAAACGAACAACGCTTGCAAATTATTGAATTTTATTATTAAAATGCGTGCTCTGTTAAGAAAGTTCATCGCGCGCTTCTTGTGTTCAGCGACGAAGCTCATTTTTGGCTCAATGGGTACGTTAATAAGCAGAATTGTCGATTTTGGAGTGAAGATCAGCCAGAAGCATTGCAAGAGCTACCAATGCATCCAGAAAAAGTCACAGTTTGGTGCGGTTTATGGGCTGGTGGCATCATTGGACCGTACTTCTTCAAAGATTATGCGAATCGTAACGTAACTGTGAATGGTCAGCGCTACCGTAAGATGATATCCAACTTTTTTTTGCCCAAAATGCAAGAGCTTGACTTGTATGACATGTGGTTTCAACAAGACGGTGCCACATGCCACACAGCACGCTTAACAATGGACTTATTGGGAGGCGAGTTCGGTGAACATTTTATTTCATGTTCGGGACCGGTCAATTAGCTGCCTAGATCGTGCGATTTAACGCCTTTAGACTATTTTTTTTTTGGGCTATGTTAAAGCTCATGTCTATACACACATGCTCGCTTCAATTGATGCATTGGAAGACAAAATTGAAGCATTTATTCATGAGAAACGGGCCGAAATGTTGGAAAGAGTATGCCAAAATTGGACTAAGCGGATGGACCATTTAAGGCGCAGTCACGGTCAACATTCGCATGAAATAATCTTCAAAAATTAAATTATATGGACCGTACTATCGATTCAAATATAGATTTCATGCATTTTTCTGAATTTTATGTGTGTTTTTTTTAACTTTCCTATAGCTCTTAAAAAATCCCCCGATAGATATGGATCTATCTACGTTTTAAATTTCATTAAAATCGGTTTGAGAAGCAGACATTGCCCCTATCTCGCCTCGTGGTCCTATTTTTTAAAAAATGCATACCTTTTGTGTCCATATAGATATGGTTCTATCCATGTTTTAAATTTCATTAAAATCGGTTTGATAGCTTCTGAGAGGAAGAAATTTCCCTCTATCTTCCCTCGCGGTCATACGATTCGGTCCATTGGCTCGGTCCTTGTGCCAATTAGAACCTACGTCCCAAATTTTATCAAATTATCTTCAAAATTGCGACCTGTACTTTGCGCACAAGGTTACATAGACAGCCAGCCAGCCGGACGGACATCGTTAGTTCGACTCAGAAAGTGATTCTAAGTCGATCGGTATACTTTAAGGTGGGTCTAGGACCAATATTTTAAGGCGTTACACAAATCAGCACAAATGCATAATACCTTCTCCACTATTGTGGTGTGGGTATAATTAAATGTAGATGGCGAAATTTTTTTTTTCCAAAAAAAAAAAATTATTTTCTGCGAATGCATTTAAAAAAAAAATGTATTATGTATCTTAATATGTCTTAAAAAGGCAAAATATGCGCTATAAACTTAAAATATGCTGCTAAAACCTCGTTTAATTTAATTATGCACAAAAATGCAGCAAACGGTAAAATATGCAAAAATATGAACTAACAAATCGATGCCAAAATTCATAAAAGGCTCTAAAACGGAAGAATATATTGTTTGTGCCTTCATTGGTCGCACAAGGAAAAACATGCAATTGCATTCTGAATTAATATTATATTATATACTTGATATGCCTCAATTGATTTGTAATTTAAGTACGAGAAATAATACAAATAAATTACAGCTAAAAGTAATACATACATAATTAAATTGCTGTTTTGCTATTTGGAGTAGCCATTTAATAGCTTCATGGCTCGTCATCAAATTTTTTATAAAATGACTTGTTGGTTTAAAATTTAAATTCAATTGTTTTGTTACGTTGTTTTATTGTGAAGTAATTTACAATAAATTCCCCAAGACTTCTTCACAAAATTCTAAAAAACAAACAAAAAAAAATTTTAATTATAAAAAGTTACTTTTTCTGCGCCACCCTGTATATATGAATTTGTTAATTATGATCATCATTACCAAAATGTAAACAAATAATATAAAGCCTATCTTAAGGCGCCAAATATCAATTAAAGTATGTACATAATTTTTATATTTACTAAATATGAATTTAATCTATTTAATTATCTGCTTAAAACCCGAATTAAATTAGAAAATTTCTTGTTCTAGAAAAACAGAGATATTTTTATGTTTTCTATAAATTGTGACAAAAAGTTTCAATATTATTGTTATATGTATGTCTTAAACTTTTTGCTGTAGAAAGTTTAAAAAATGCTTTCTCTATATGAAAGTTTTCTCCCTAAACAGTTACACATTTTAATTGTTATTGATAGAAAATTATTACTTAATTATAGCAAGCGTTGGAAATGATGCCAACGAACTTTAATTGCTTTATATTTATTACAAAAACAAAGTTTTTAAATTTATTGTGTAAGATGCGATAGCAAATCTACAGAACTACTAATAATTATTTCAGGTTATTCACCCCTATTTTATAGCTCGATGTCGACGTCAACTTAGCTGTTGTCATACCAAGTCGACGTCTACACCACTTTGACGTTAATTTGGTATCTTCTTGAATGTTGTGTCGATGTCGACTACTTATCGAATATTTGCCAAAAAAAATAATAACGCCTTCTCTAAATTATTTGTGACGTAAAGTATTTGTTTATTTTAAATTAAAATTAATTTTAACATTGAATTTTTACAATTATACGCTTGTTGAAAAAACAGACAAGCGGGGCAACTGGCGTTTTAACCTAATTCGGGTACGCTGAATCCAGTGGTACTAACGTTATCTTAGGTTACTTCTTGTTTTAGATCAGTGACGGTCACATTTGCAAATCCTATGTACGCAAAATAAAATTTAAGGGCCGATGTGGAATGTGAACCACACCTAAGCGTCAACTGATTTTCTGCATTTCATTGAACATTTCTCAATTTCAGACTAACTCAATTTGAACAATGGGAAGATACACAATCGAGCAACGCGTCGAAGTTATTCTGGCTTTTTATGAAAATGGGCGTTCAAATCAAAATGCATATCGTGCACTTCGTTATTTTTTTCGGTCAATTTAATCGTCCAAATGTGCGTACAAACGAAAAAATCTTACAAAACTTTGAGCAAACCGGGTCTGTAAAAGATGTGAAAACAACAGCATGCTCGTACAGCTGTTCGCGATAGTGTGGCTGAAGAGCCTCAACACGTCGTCGTGCCCAACAATTGCACCTCTCAAGCTCTTCGTTGATGAACATTATTCATAGAGACTTGCATTTCGTGAATGATCAATTTTCGAAGAAAATAATCTTCAGTGATGAGGCATATTTTTACCACAGTGGATTCGTCAATAAGCAGAATTTTCGCATTTGAGGCAATGATAATCCAAGAGTGACTGCCGAAAAACCAATGCACCCACAAAAAATGAGGCCGGTCGGGCAGTAACTGTGAATGGTGTTCACTATCGAGAGACGATAACTAACTTTTTATGGCCCGAATTGGAAGATATGGATGTGGACGAATTGTGTTTTCAACAGGATGGTGCCACTTGCCACACATCTAACGAAACAATGGCTCTTTTGCGCGACAAATTCAATGGCCGTGTTATCTCACGTGTTGGATTATGTCAATTGGCCGCCGTGGCCGTTGGATTATGTGATTTGACACCGTTGGACTTCTTTCTTTGGGTTTATTTGAAAGAAAAGGTGAATGCCTATAACCCAGCAACAATTAAAGACCTAAACGCATATGTGAGGCTTGAGAGAAAAACCAAAAATATAGTGGATTTAACACACTTAAAGACTCAAATAGAAAAAAACGATATGCTGGTCGACGAGGCGCATCTTTATCTACCAGACGGCAACAAAACCTCAATTTACTTAAAAAAGGGGTTTAGCAGGTTTGCATATTAAGCTGACGATTTATATAAAATAATTGACTTATCGTCGTTCCGGAGTTATCTTGTCGTATATCACAAAATCGAAAAAAATGAGATAAGGCCGTTTGCTGTGGTAAATTTAACAGATTTATCGATCTGCGCAATCCTCACGTCTCTATCTCTTATGGTTAATGAGATATTACGAAGCCATTTTGTTGTATATTCACTTTTGCGAAAAATTTAATACGTTATAATACCGTTTGAAGCATAATTGTGGATATACGACAAAAAACGTATGAGAACTATCAATTAAAAAAATCTTACGTTATCTTGTTGTATGTGAACAAAGTATATTAGTCATGTTACAAAAAAGAGACTATTTTATTAATATTGAGGCGCCCTCTGAGGAAATGCGCTTAGATCAGGAAGACGATTTTCCCATCGAACCCCTGCTGTAGGGTTGGTTTTACTATTGTAAATGCCGCTTAAAGAAGTTGACAGAGGGAATTCGCCTTAAGAAAAGTAAAAAGGTTGCTGAGCTGTGATGGCAGTTTTTTTTTTGCAAGTGAACAAATTATAGCCAGTGCACTAGCTCTATTTTTCTTTATTAAATAAATAAAGGTTTATTAGGTTTACCCAAGCTGAGTTTCATTAATTACAAACTCTGTCGAACCGTGAGTATCTTATCTCTTACCAAACTTAAATTCCTTTTGATTTGGGTTTTGCTTTTCAATCCCGTTGAAAAGTCAGCAACAACAAATTCCTAACCAGAGGTTGGAAATTTATTTAATTAATATTACTGTTATTTTAAAATTTTTCGTTTTATACACAACGCTTTTTATATTGACGGAATTATTGCTGTATTGTCTAAATTCACTTTATTGTTAAGCAATTAAAGGCTAAATAGTCAGGGTGGTCCAACCATAATGCACACTGCTAATTGTAAATAAAACAAAAAGTTTTTAGAGAATTATCTGAATATTTTTTATTATTATAGAAGGATCTATGATAACTATGTGTGAGACAAAATATCGGAAAATGCTCGTCGTGGCTTGGGTAGCATACCTCTGTCCTATGGTCCATATTTTCAATGGCTGTGAGACATAATTGAAGTTGAATGTCCTTAATGTGCCTAGTTATTTAATCCTTTAGCTCTTGAATTGTTCATGGTTTATTGACGTACACTTTTCATTTAAAATATTACCAAAGAAGGCCAACGGTGTAAAATCACATGATCCTGACGGCCAATTAACATGGCCATTAAATTTCTCGCGCGAAAGAGCCATTGTTTTGTTGACCGTGTGACACATACTGTTGGAACTTCTTATCGTCCAGGTCCATATCCTCAATTTCTGGCAAAAAGAAATCCGTTATCAGTTCGCGGTAGCGAACACCATTCACAGTAGCTGCTTGGCATACCTCATTTTCGAAGAAGAAAGGTGCGATGATGCCGCTTGCCCTTAAACCGCACCAAGCATGCATGAACATCCGTTTTCACATTTCCTACAGAGCCGGCTTGCTAAAATTTGCGCACAATTATCCCGATTGTGGACACATTTGATCGATTATGCTGACCAAAAAAAATCAAGATGTGCACAGAATGTATTTCTGATTTGAACGCCTATTTCCATTAAAGGCTTCAGAAATGTTAACGCGCTGCTCAATGCTGCACCTCTCCACGGTTGAATTTGGAACTGATACCATGAAATGTCAAATTAAGTTGTACAAAAATTCGACGTTACGGTGTGACTCACAGTTAACATCGTGCATTATGGTTAGACCATAAGGAAATTCGATAATATAAAAACTACAACTATACGTAAATATATGTATTTGTCACTTGCATAAATTTTCGTTTCGAAAATTATTATAATTAAAAACATGTAAAATCGATTAAAATGGATAATCATTCAGGAAAGCAAATTTCGATCTACCAAATGTTAAAATACAATTTGGTTTAAGGATTGATGTTTGACTAGTGACGTCAGCAGTCGTCGATGGCTGCGAGTGTAAGAAGGCAAATCCATCTGAGGAGATCGAGTGGTTGCGATCGAAACATGTCATGGTAACCTGCCGGCCAGGGTTCGAGCCCGAGCCACGTCAAGAATGAAAGATTGTCAATAACAATTTTAATTAATTTTCATGTTGTAAAATTCCTTTCTTCACAAAAATAATTTAATAAAAATTAAATTTCATGAACTTAAGCCTAATTAAAAATATTAAAAATTTGGATTAAAAACCATAAATAGTTCAACAAAATAAACACAATACTAATTATTGTTAAAGCTAAGGCACGAGCTCTATGTGTACATTTGTCCTTCAAGTTGTGCTGAAAAAGGTCAACAGAAAAGAGAAAGACAAAGTGAAAAAAACAAAAAATGAACTTGGACTTCAAGAAAAATTCTTGACGAAAGTACGAAAAAACAGAAGTAAAGGAAAAAACATGTAAAATCGATTAAAATGGATAATCATTCAGGAAAGAAAATTTCGATCTACCAAATGTTAAAATACAATTTGGTTTAAGGATTGATGTTTGACTAGTGACGTCAGCAGTCGTCGATGGCTGCGAGTGTAAAGCTAAGATCCCACTATCGGCGCAATGTACCAATTTTTGGCGTATTTCATGTGCCGATAGTGTGAACGGTCAAAATGTTTTAATATGCGACAATCTGTGTCGAAATTGTGCTGACTGTGGACAATCAAAATTAACCTAGATGCGCCGATAATGTGAACACTATTTTGCACAATGTGGAGCAATCAAATTGTTTAATATGTACCGATTTTTATCGGCCACTTGTGTGCCGATCACAGTCGCCAATTAGCGCCGATACAAGGGATGGCAAAACGAAATATTTAAATTGCACAAACTGGCTACTAAAATTTTACTTTTTTGAGCTTAATTGTACCAAAATTACATTTGTTTTATCTATTATTTATGTATTGAATTGAATATATTTTTTATTATACATATATAAATATATTATTTTAAATTGTTAGGAAACATAATTTAATATTCGGACGGAGAATTTTGCGAATTTCTAAAGTAAAATTATGTCTGCCAACAAGTAAATAAACAAAAACATTTGATTTAATTTGCCCAAATAGCACGATAGTGTGACCGCATTGTACCGATTATTGTCGCAATTGAGTTTTGGCCGATATGAACCGAAAAAAATTGTCACAATGTGCGACGATAATGGGACCACCCAAGAATAAATTGTGCAATGTTTTTAAATATGCGCCGATATAGCACGATAAAAATCGTCACAGATTGTGCTATTTGTGCCGAAAGTGGGATCTTAGCTTAAGACGGCAAATCCATCTGAGGAGATCGAGTGGTTGCGATCGAAACATGTCATGGTAACCTGCCGGCCAGGGTTCGAGCCCGAGCCACGTCAAGAATGAAAGATTATCAATAACAATTTTAATTAATTTTCATGTTGTAAAATTCCTTTCTTCACAAAAATAATTTAATAAAAATTAAATTTCATGAACTTAAGCCTAATTAAAAATATTAAAAATTTGGATTAAAAACCATAAATAGTTCAACAAAATAACCACAATACTAATTATAATTAACTTTCACTATTGGTAAAACACGTGAATCTAGGTTGTTAATACCTTATTTTGGCTTACATATATCCCACAAACTAAAAAATATATCGCAAAAAGTGGCGTATACAACAAAATTTAAAAATTTTTTCGGACGTGACAATGGCTATAACTTAAAAATTTTTTTCCATGACTTTGGATATTTTTACATAAATCGATAAAGAACTTCAAACAATCTGACAAAAATATTGAACGACTTTTTTCACGTACATTTTAGTGTATAAAAATTTGAACCTTAAGATTCGATTTCCCAAAAAAAAATTTTTTTGATATACGACAAGATAGGCTTGCCATTTCTATTTTGAGAAAAAGAGGATGCCAGCATTAAAAATGTAGGACATTTGCTTGAAAAAAGAGGACACTTTCTAAACAACCTAATTTTAATAAAATTAACGACGGCATAAAAATTAACAACCAAAATTTGTTTTTACACAAAAACTTAATTTGGGTAATTCCATGTCAAATCGACCTAGAGTGGGACTTGACCCCTTTCGATTTGAATGAAATTTGGCGAGATGGTTTCTTTCATCCCATAAAGACAATTTTTTAATTGTGTTGAATGTGTTGAGTTAATTTTTTTAATATCTCGAAAACTACTTTACATACGAAGATGATTTTTTCAGTTGAAAGAGAATACTTGAGGCTACAAAAAATATATTGAAAAAAAAATGTCCTTGCAAAATATTAAATTTTAAAAATGGACTTAGTCAAAACCCTTTTTTTTACTAATTTTTTTTTATATAATACTTCAAACTGTTCTTTCAAAGTCGTGAAATGGTTTTTTATTTCTTACCAAAAATAATCTTAAAATTAAATTTTAATATGGTCATTTGAGCAATAAGTATTTATTTGAACAAAAGTAACGACATTGATAAGGTTGCTTTGCTTATTTGTTGCATTTTTTTTGGGAGCTCCATTTTCAAATAAAAGTATTCTTTTTGTCACGTAACGTCGCCAAAAATTAAATCATAAATATCTTTAAAAAAAACCAGAGCACATAAATCTTTTTTTAATGAATTTTGTGACCTGTGATTTAGATTTTAAATGCAGGAACACATTTTTAATGAAGGTGTAAAAAGCCGGACAATCCCGGACACTTGATAAAAAAAGTAGGAATGCCCCGGATAGCTTCGGCACGACGTTATGTCTGTATATCATTGTATAAAATGTCAACACTGAAATATATAATAAATGATATTGCGTATGAAAAGCACATTCCCTAAAGACCCAAATACACTTGTCAAATGCTTGTCCAGCCGGCGAATTCATCGTGTGCTTGACGTAATATTCGCCGTCATATCTAAACTATTTGATTTTCCATCCAGCATCGTCGGTGTGACACATACAAACATATTTTCACTAATACTACCACAATGCTTGATGAGTATTTTGATCAATGTATTTGGGCCTTAAAAGATAAAACTGTTAGCTATCTAATTTAAGTTTCTCCCGCCAAATTTTTTCCCAAATTAAAAATTTGAAGATCCCTTAATGGGATTAGTGTTCGGTCCATATCAAACCATAGGTCCAATACAAGAACGTCTCCCGAAAATTGCTTTCACCGTCATAATTTCTTATAAAAATATTGGTATTAAGATACAATTTCTCGGAAAATACATTTATAATAACTTTTATATGATGAACTAATTCCAGATGGACCCCTTCACATTTAAACAAATTAAAGACATAAAGAGTTCAATATTTAGATAAAATTCAACGAAAAATATTTGTACTATTTAAAATCTCATAACAAATTTTATTTTGTACTAGTATAATTACATTCACCCATAGGTTCCTAATAGAAGCCAGAAAGCGCTGTACGGCTATTTAAGCAGAGTTCAAAAAAAACGCTAAAGTGCGACACGTTAGTGTACCGTACCTTATTTTATCATAAACAGTACACAATCACATTCTATACGACAATAGATAAAAAATAAAGAAAAAGTTTTTTTGTGCATGTGAATTTGTACGCAAACAAAAAAAGGTACACAACGATTGTGAACTGACAAATACAAATTCTAGGATAACATGTTCTTTTAGTGTATTAGTTCAGGATTTTCATGCCATCTCTTTCACATGCAATATCATTCATGAAAAAACCAAAAGGGAGCAAACGTACCATACATTTGCTGTGCTGTTTTTAAGTGTTATATTGTTCTAACATGTCAATAATTTCCTACTTGTTAATTAATTATTGTTAAAAAGCAATTAATTCCGTGCGCATTTATTCACATGTGCCTGCTAAATTCACAGATATTTCCGTCATAATCTTTAAGCAGTGCGACCAGCCAGTTCATTGTTGCAAGTTTTAACGCGAATTGATCTCTGACTTTTATCTTTCACCAGAGAGCGCAAATAATGACAATTATTTTTTCTTACATACCCACCGATCTTAAAGGAGGGAGGTTAAACTTTTCTGTATCACATACTTTGTTTTTAATTATATAAATTTCTTTAACTGTTACAACTCTAGAATTATTATAATTGCTGCATTAATTAGTGCCAGTAATTTGACATGTGTTTTATTTAACTTAAAAGTTTCTTAATTGACATGTTTATAATGAAACTTGTAAATTCAATTAAAAGCAAAACAACAAAAAGTTGTAATATTTTATTTATTGAACGGATTTTTTATTTCTTTTTTGCCTTTGATAAACGGCAAAATATAATAATTTAAGATTTATTTAAACACTTTTTACAATTTAATAATTATTTTATAATTTTCTTCAATATTTTTCTATACAAACAAAATATGTATGAAAGAGTTATTGTTTTATTGTGCGTCTCAAATGTCACTGAAGTGAAAGTGAATAAAACGCTAGAGCAGAACTTAATTTGGTAGACAAGAAGTGATTTTTCTGATTAGGTTGAAATGGGGCGTGTGTTAGAGGGGGAGATATACCCACATTTCTCTTTGTACTGTTATACAAGAAATTTTCTTATATAAATTTTCTCTTATACAAAATATTTCCTATGAAAACTTTTTTCCGGTAGAGATTTTCAATAGAAAGTTCTTTTATTCAAAAAATTTTCCACAAAAAGTTCATTGACCTGCAGTTTTACTAAAAAATTATTTACACAAGTATTTATTTTTTTTTTTAATAAGTCTCTCACAAACAGCGTGGCCATTTTGGCATTTTTGCAGCTAGATTAAGCATTTTTCTGTCTGATTTAGCTGCAAATTTTTCATTTAGCAGTTAGCATTTTTCAACTACATATTTAGCATTTTTTAGCATTATTTAATTTAAGGGTATTTAAGTAATATTTTTTTAAATCTACCACGCTTTTTTGTTGAATGCACATTCAAATCCCTACTCTTTTGCTATATAAACTGTACTGTGTTGCCAAAACTTTGTGACCAAAAATGGCCAAATTTACGGAAAAATTGCTAAAAAATTGTTAAAAAGTGCTAAAAAAAATGGCTAAAAGTTTTTTTTAAATAAAAACTCATTAAAATTCAATAACAAAACAGAAACACATAATGAATTTAAAGTTGTTTACGATGATACTGTAAGTTAAGATCAATTTGTTAAATAAGAATAAACGTACATTAATATTTTGATAGATATTTAAAAAATTAAATCATCGATAAACTCGATTTCGTTATTGTTCATCTCATAGGAATCGCTCGTGCCTATTAGTTTTAAATAATTTGAAGGTAAATCATAATCACGACAACATTTACCCAACACCTTTTGAGCCCAGATCTACAATAAAAAACAAGTAAGAAAGTATATTCGGTCAACCCCGACCACATTAGAACCTATGAACCACATTTGATTAAATTATCTGCAAATTTGCGACCTGTACTTTGGCACAATGTTTAAGTGGACAGCCAGCCAACCGGACAAACGTCGTCCAATTGACTCAGAAAGTGATTTTGAGTCTATCGGTATACGTAAAGTTGGGCTTAGGACCAATATTTTAAGGTGTTACAAACATCAGCACAAACGCATAGTACCCTCTCCAATCCTGTGGTGTTGGTACAAATATTTTATTGTTATGGTTAAAATATTTACCTAATTGTTAAAATCGAATTACGGGTGCTAAATGTAACCTTTTTTCTCAAATTATTTTTAACGATGTTTACTTGGCTTTATCTACCCTCTCTACTTCAGCATAAGACCATGGAAGTGAGAGAAACCTTATAGTCAATTCTGAAATTTCTAAAAAAAATTTGTTGCCGCCTGCATCTCTTAATTGAAATACTTGCAACCAGAAAGAAACACCGATGTTTGTGTTAATCCATTTTATAAATTTAATATTGGAATACTGTTCCTTTATTTTGAAAGATGTTTCATGATCATGGTTTATAGCGATTTTCAATATTTGTAATAGTTTTGATTTAAATTAAAGGCGTTTTAATTGCTAAAAATGTTTATTTTACTTTTATAAATTTGTATAATAAATTAAAAGTTATTCTTTTAAAAGAAAAAGGGCAAAACAATTTTTATGGCTAAACAAGTTGAAAAAAGGCTAAAAAAAATGGCTAATGGCTAAACTAAATTTTTAATGGCTAAACAGGGTGAAGATGGCTAAATCTAGCCACTAAATAGCTAAATTGGCAACACTGAAACTGTACAATCTTTTAAAAGACCTTTCATATCAAATTGTTTTAAAAGTTGGTCAGTTTGAACCATTTAATTCATGTTAAGCGGATTTTTTCCCAGCGAACATTTAATAGAAGAAATTATTGATTTCACTGTAGGAAAAATTACAACTTTGGAACATCAGTGGCAGAAACTAGATTCATATGAATTGTTAAATAGGAACTCAACAGTTGATTTTTGGATAAATATATATGGATATAGAAATGCTTTAAATGAAAATCCATTCAGTGAATTAGGTTCTTTGCATTGAAGTTCTCGGTTTTGCCATTTAGCAACGCGGAAGTTAAAATAGGTTTTTAGTGGTATAAATCTCTTAAAACCGAAAATTCGAAATAGAATGACGTTTCAGTCTATGAAATCGCTACTTTATATTAGGTGTGGTTTAAAATGTTGCGATAGTTTTAAAAAATTGTACGATCTCATATAAAAATGGAATAACAACGTAACTTATAATGATATCTCGATCGATTCTTTAGAAGCTGAATAAAAATATTCATTTGATGACGTATTTAATTTATAAAATGAAATTTTTTATTTCACATGTTATATAATTTTTATTGAAATATTAAATAATAGCCATTTTTGGGTCAAGTTCCCTTAATTTTTTGTTATGGTATGGTACCTTTTGTTTGAAAACTTTTTATGTACGTATATAAAGACTGAAATATTTTTCTTTTATAGTTTTAAGACTTTTTATGTTTTATAAATATTTTGTTGTTATTTTTTAATCAGTTTGTTCTATTGAAATAATGTGAGTTTAGAGGGAAGAACTATGCAAAATAAATCATGTATAAAGTTTTATTGACTAATATAACAAAAAATAATACAATTTAAATTTTAGCATTATTTTTTTTTAGCATTTTTTAGGTGGCATAATATATTGGCAACAATCAAAAGACTTTTGATTTTTATTGCACAACGAAAAGAAAGTGAATTGTGTTGGCAACATTGTACGATGCTGTTTATGTTATTCCTATAGGTTATGTTTCCCTTTTTATTGAATGAATGAAACCATTGTACGACTTATTGTATAATATAGGACAAAATGGAAATAATATGGCGAACATCATATACAATAATATTGCAAGTGTATGGGCCGCTTTCAGTTTATACAAGAAATTTTCTATACAAAAGTATTTAACACATGTTGGTTCACACTATGAAAGTTTTCTTTCAAAAACTCTGAGTTTATTGGTAAGAGGGGAAGAGGAGATTATATTCCGTGATGCCAACTTTTTAAGAGCAAAAAGTACTTTAAAATTAAAAAAAAAGCACTAAAAAGCACTATTTCGAGCAAAAAAAGTGGAAAAAAAAAACACTAATGGCGATTTCTTTTCTGAGAAATATGTTGCATAAATGTTACATGCTCTATCTCTTTTGTGTAGAGCATGTAACATTAATGCAACATATTTCTCAGAAAAGAAATCGCCATAAGCCATTTTTACAATTTAATTAAACACCTCCATAATTTAAAAAAAAGCGACGGCGTTGATGGGGACAATTTTCCTTTAAGATTAAATAATAAATATATTTACATTTGTATATAAACATTTTTAAATGTATTATTATTATCTTCAATGAAAATAATATCATCCAAATCATATGGAGCTTAAATTGGCAATACAACAGTTTTAAAGTAATACAGTGCGAGCTCGATTTTCGTAACTCGAAAAAATCTGTCCTGTGGCAAGTACCGAAAATTCGCAATGACCAATCATTGTTTATAAAACTTAATGACAGCATATATTTTAATAAACATCCTTAAATTTTATCGTTTAAATAAATCTAAATTAAAATCGTGCAAAGTTTAATAAAACAATTGGCTTATGATATTATCCAATTATTTTAGCATATGTACGCTTCTGAATAAAGAACACATATAAGGTGTTAAATAGAAAAAAACATGTATATTTGCATACTGATACTTAGTCAAACCTTTTGCAATAGAACTAGAGGTAGAAGTGCACAACACGTGGAAAACTAAAAAGCATGAAAAAGGGCAGGTTACACAACGCCCGTTATAAAAGTATTTTCTGTCAGCTGTTTTTAATTTATTTGACACTTTGCAAATACCAAGCTACGGCTCTTTTTTTGTTTTGTTTTTAAAGTCTTTACGTTTTTTTTGTACGGTTTCCTACATTTTCCAATATTTTCCAATCCATATTCTATTTTTGAAACAGTGTCTACATATTTAAAAAAATGTTTACCGAAATACATCGTTTTTATTACGATTACTAAATATGTTGTCAACGCTAAAAAGCGCAACGTTTCCTAAAATTTCCAAATTGCTCAGAAGCCTAGCTGTTACCTCGTAAATAAAGTTTTTGGTAAAACGAATGTAACTTTCTTTTATCACTTTTTTATCATTTGAAATCTTAAAATCTTTACAAGCCTTCTCAAAATTGTACCCCAAATAGCAAAGTTCAACTAAATCATCCTCTATATAATCGTAGTCTTAAAGAATGGTAGAAAAAAAATAAAAATCGTAAAAAGCACTAAAGTCACTAACGAAAAATCGAAAAAGCACCAAGTTAGTGCTTTACTTTAGTTTGGCACTTTGGATACAATTTTGGCGTTTTGAGGCATCAACAAGCACCATAAATAGTGCCAAAAGCACTGAGTTGGCATCACTGATTATATTATTCTCTCTCTCCCTACTCAATAAGCTCTGACTTCCAGAAAGAAAACTTTAAGAGTGTAAGCCCAGACTTTTAAATGAGATTTTCTACAGAAAATAAATTTGTTGTAAAAAATCATACAAATTACTTTTTATAGAAAACTAGATTTTACACACGATTTTTTACAGAAAACTAGAGATTTTCAAAGGAAGATATATTATTTATTAAAAAATTAAGTTATTTAAAAGATTTTATATGAAAAATGATCTTATGCGTTATCTATTATCCTATACACTTTCTATAGAAAACTATTTTCAACAAAAGATTTTCTACACAAAACTATTTTTACATAAGTATGTGTATTTTATAAACATTTATTTTAAAATTATTAGTATTGTAGTTATTTTATTGAACTGTTTATGGTTTTAATTCAATTTTTTTTATTTTAATCAGGCTAAAGTTTATCAAATTTAATTTTTAAATTAATTTTTTTTTTTTTTTTGAAGAAAGGAATTTTACAACATGTAATTAATAAAAATTTATTGATGATTTTTCGTTCTTGACTGACCGAGAGACCGAACCTACGTTCACGGACTGGTCGATTTGACATGTTTCGATAGCAACCACACTATCTCCTCAGAAATCTTTGCGGTTAAACACTCACCGCCATTGACGACGGCTGGCAGTCAGTCTTTAAACCAACAGCACAACTTCAAGGGAAAGGTCAACGATAAAAAGAAAGAACTTAAAAAACAGAGATTATTATATAAAAATATTAATTTTATTTTTATTTTTTTAAAGATTATCTTAAACTCGCAGAGAAAACACATTTTTCGATATGGTCAACTCCAACAAAAATTTTTTAACGAAACAAAATTTAAACATATCTAACCACATCATGGTTAAATAAGTCCTCCAACAAGAAGTCAAAACCATATTATAGTTGCCTCCCAATGTTATGGGTATAAATGACGATAATTTGTTTACCAAATGATTGTATGGTTCAAGATTAACAATTACATTTTCCTCTTTTCCAAGAGTAGCATATTATGATTGATAAACAGCCATACTGTTGTATGTAGGAAATATATTAATGTTTTTATATATTGCTGCTCCTTGTTGGAGGACTTATTACACCATAAAGCCCAGTACTCTGTTCAAATTTATGAAAAATGTTGAGCAACATTTATTATTTCACACGAAAATTTTGACATGTATCGATGTTACCTATCATGCGAGTTTGTACAATTTGCCGATTTTATTCATGCAAAGTATGCGACATTGTTTTGCGTATGTAAACAAACCCCACATGTATTTTATAAAATAATTTTTTTTAATAAAAAATTTAATAAAAAATAAAGTAAATATGGATAAAAAACTGTCACCGGTTGTGTTATATTAATTTTTTATTTCTTATTAAATAATCAGTTCATCCTTTTTTGCTTTTGCTTAAAATTCCACGTGAAATAAGTGCAGCTTACCTTATTTCGCAGTTGTAAAAAAATGTTGCCAGAAACATTTCGGAACTTTTTCATAAAATGAACAGAGTACAACTCTATCAACATTATTTCATAGATATTCCGCACAAGTTTTTTTCATATGCGTTTTGACAGCATTTCACGTGAAATGTTGAACAGAGTACCAGGCTTAATGGACGACTAATTTAAACATGACTAATATAAATACGGCGACAATATTATGATTAAAGTAGCCATCATATGAAACAAAAATGTTTGTTAAAAATAGTTTTGTTGGAGGTGACCATTGCGAATAATGTGTTTTCTCTGCATGTACACAGTAAATATGTATATATATTTTCTTTGGGTTCCATGAAGGAACATAGAGCTACATCTGGTTTCATTAAATAATAAATGAACCGGGAATCAACCGATTGTATTCGAGTCTGGTCACGGGGCTGCTGATCAAAGCATGCAGACCTGCTATACGGCTATGGGCATTTCCGTCAAAAGGTCCACCGTGACCGAAAACCTAAAAGTTATTAAAAGCTGATTATTTTACGATATTGTTATAGAGAAATATTTACTTCTTTTGCCATTATCTTTGACCTAGAATCGCGCCCTCCATAAACTTTAGCAAAGATAACAGTGCTTTCTTAGTGCTATAATTTAAGGGTTAGGAGAACGTAAAAATATTTGGTGCTTTTTTTGATGCGTACGACTGTCACGTTCAACACTTTGGATTTACCCCTATTGGTTTTATAGAATTTGTGGGAACTCGAAGGACCCTCCGATACTCTTCTCTTAAAATCGCTGACTTCTCGCGACTGCTACGAGCAGCAGCTAGTTATTCCATATATCAACGAAAATTATCACTATCCGCAACTTGTAATAATTCCGTTAGCACTCAGCTGTGCATCGCATAAGCGGATAAAGTACCATCAATTAAATTTAAAAAAAAAATCTAACAATTAAATTAAAAATTTTATTATGAAAAAATGTGATTTTTCATTGAACTGTTTGTTTTTAATTGAAGGTTTTAATATTTAATTTTTATTAAATTAATTTAGCTAAAGGAAGAAATTAACACCATGAATTGAATTAAAATGTTTTTGATAACTTTTTTTGAACACGGAATTGAACTCGGGTCGATTTACATGTTTCAAGAATAACCACAATCCCATGATTAGAATTCTTGCCGTTCCACCGTTTGCGGTGTCTGCCAGTCTATTGTCAAACATCAATATTTTACTAATGGTTATGGTCGATTGAAATTAGCTTTAACTGATTATCAATTTATCAATTATCAATATTGTAAAGAATAAAAATTTTCTTATAGAAAAGATATCCTCCGAAACTACAGGAAACTCTTTAAAACAAAAATGTTTCCATAAAAAATAATTCAGGCAAAAAACTTAATTTAAATATAGAAGCATATCAGCTGCTCAATCCCCATAATATATTTATAGATAACTACGCATCTGTCCATCAACATAATATTAAATGATATTAATTGAACTCTCGTGATCTTTATCAAAGCAGTTCTTGTCATTTCACGCCATCTACTAAAAAGATTATTTAAACATGAGTGTGCTCAATACGACCAAAATAAAAACATAAAGTTAACTCTCGATAATATTTCGTCTTGCTCACGCACAAAAAGAAAACGTGACCTAGGTCACTATATTCTTCCGACAGGCAGTATTATGAAATTTTAATAAAAAAATTTTAATTTCAATTCTATTTATTTGAGATTTAATATTTTTGAGAGTCGTCAATTAGTAGCTCTGTTTCTTTACTCTACTTTGGGATCCCTCGGGATCCCAATTTGCACGAAAAGCGTTCCCGTACTTTTAATTTGTGTAAATGAGAGCAGATTTGAGAGAATAAAATTTTTCTTAGCCCAGACTTTTTCTTCGTGCAAATTGAATATAAGTTTTACACTAAATCAGTTTTAAAATAATTAATGAAACAATTAAAAAGCAGAAGTATCAATATTTTGTTGAAATATGTAGATATTGTGACAAAATAGCCAACTGCACAGAGAGAAATTTTTTATTTATATTGCTTGTGATTTTAATTTCCTAAATACTTGAGGGTTTTAAATTTTAAAATTTTTTTTATTATACCCCAGCAAAAACTTTACTTACCATGGTAAGTTAGCAAATTATGTTGGAGAAAATAAACACTAGACTGGTCGCAATTTTTTTTTTAAATTTAATTATTTGCGCTGCTTAAAATATGAGGTTTGGTGTAAGAAATCATGATCTAATTTTTCAGGTCAATCCGACGGTGCCTAGCCGTGCCGGGTGGGGCCCAAAGCTCCCCATATTATAAAAAAAACATCTTTTCTATCAGATCTTTATAGTTATACTAGTTGAAAAGCCGAAAATCAAAAATATGGCTTCGTTACGATCTTCCGCAGAAAAAGTACTTCAAGTGTGCCAAATTGCAGCTTCCTATGTCAACAGATGGCTTCAGAAAGTTGCGGAAAGAATAGGACATACATGCAAACATCCTGACATACTAAGAAATTATATATTGTATAGATAGATTAAAGTATTTGCAGTTTAATATTTTAGTTGATACGAACGAAAGATTTTTAACTAATTTTAACTAATTCGGGGTCGCTGAATCCAGTGGTGCTAGCCGTTTTTTAGGTTAGCTTTAGTTTTCGAGATATACCGTTATTTCAAAAATTAAGGATGTTGCACAACATATGTTCGCGCAACTCAAAAACGCTTTAGCTTATTGAAAAACTAAAAAAAACTAAGAAAGGTAAAACGTTTTTCTTATATGCGCTAAAGCGTTTTTGAGTTGCGCGAACATATGTTAATCTATCTATACAATATATAATTTCTTAGTATGTCAGGATGTTTGCATGTATGTCCTATTCTTTCCGCAACTTTCTGAAGCCATCTGTTGACATAGGAAGCTGCAATTTGGCACACTTGAAGTACTTTCTCTGCGGAAGATCGTAACGAAGCCATATTTTTGATTTTCGGCTTTTCAACTAGTATAACTATAAAGATCTGATAGAAAAGATGTTTTTTTTATAATATGGGGAGATTTGGGCCCCACCCGGCACGGTTAGGCACCGTCGGATTGACTTGAAAAATCAGATCATGATTTCTTACAGCAAACCTCATATTTTAAGCAGCGCAAACAATCAAATTTAAAAAAAAAAGAAATCCCATACAAGATGCGACCAGTCTAATAAACACTACTTATTTTTCGGCTGAATAACTACTTATTTTTGTTCGAGGTGTCCAAAGAATTCAGTACTTAAAAAATACACTTACTAGAAGTCAAAAAATACCTAGTTATTATTTAACTACTAGTAAGTTGAATTGTAAGTACTTACAATAAACTTGCCAGAAGCGAAAAAATCACTAGTTAATAGAATTAATAAGTAGTTATTGAGTGCGTTACCAGTAGTAGTAGTAGTAGTAGTAGTGAAAATAGCAGAAGTAATAAGTAGTTGCTGAGGTCATTACTAGCAAGTACTTATTGAAGTTTTTAGAATAATGACAATTGTAATGACAACTACTTACCAGGTAATGTATGAAATAACTACCACCTATACTAAAAATCAAAAAGTTTTTCCTGGGACAAGTGTAATACGAAATCTGCTCTTATTATTTATAACTACTAGTACTTTTCAATCACAAATCTCAAAGTATTAAATTTGCAATTTTAATTTGTTTTTTTTTTTTTCAATCAAAATCAAACTAGAAAACACATAAAATATGTTAAATTACTTGCAAATAAATTAAAACCTTTTGTATTTTAACAATCTTAAAAAGCACAAGTATTTATATAGAAATTATTTATTAATTGTTTTAATTTATGTAAAATACACTGAGAACGCAGAGGGAAAGTATAAATATTTTAAAATGCTTAATACGACTGCTTATTCATACAAACTATTAGTTAAAGCTTTACACTGGCTATCGTGTGAACTTCAGAGATTCCCAAGAGGCATTTAGAGGGAATTCAAATTTGTACTTAACTTTTCCAAATTTTTGTAGTTGTCTATTTTTTTTTTTTTTTTTTTGAAATTCATTTATTTGCAATCTATCTACTATAAGACAATTAGCAAATGTGGTAACCTAAGTAATAAATAACAGGAGTTATGTTGCCCCAAAGGACTACATAGCTAATTACAAGTAAATTTAGATAAGATTATATACATATGTAAATATTTACAAAAAGCAGACTAGGCTCTAAAAGGCAAGTCTAGCACATGAACTCGTTGCAGTCTTCGTGTTTCAAAGCTGTCGTCTAATAGCGCAACAGCCAGAGGGTTACTACGGTTACTTAATCTTTGAAGATAGTTTTTACTGAATCTTTGAATTTCTTCTCGAACTGAGGACATATTTAAATCTTTACGAATATTTTTGTTTGAGTTGTCTAGTTAAATAATATTTTTATTGGTAAATGTTAAGAATATTAATTCGAAAAAGGGCAGTATTATATCCCACTTTTCTGTTAAGGCAGAATTAGTATTTACTTTCTGTTCCGTGTCCGGAAATTTTAATAGTTACCTTTTCTGTAGTAACTTATTTTGCTGTCACTTAAAATATTTAACAAGATGTGGATATAAACAAATTGGACAGCAACCGAACAGAAAAACTTAACAATTTCACAGGTTTTTTTAATAACAAAAATAAATCAGCTGATTCGTAACAGAACAGAAAGTAAAGACTAATTCTGCCTTTAGTAGTTTACTACTTAAACATATTAATTTCGACGAGGGCTGGTTATGCAGTCCCTGAAATTTTAAATTTCCTTTTAACAAATGAGTAATGGTGCTGCTAAGCGGGATCCTGGTAAAATTTTAATAAGCTGCGTCATTTTGCTTGTGTTTGAAAGCCATTGATAGCAAACTATCTCGTGATTTGAAGAGAAAGTGGAAACAAGTGAGTTTCGTGGCTGCCTCGTCTTACCTATTCTAAGGATTTAGCCACGCTAGACTATTTATTTTATTTATTTCCAAACTTAAAAAAATAACGCGGTGGAATGAAATTTGACTCGAATGATACAACCAGCTTACAAATTTTATTTACCTGACATATCTTGTACAATTTTAACGCTAAGTACAGGTGCGATAAGAAGCAATACCAGTCCAATTCTCCACCCCCGCCCACATTTTGTCGGATGTTGAGTTTTAATAACCAAGATGCTTAATCCTTATTCAAAAACGTTGGCTTTTGTCGTTCTCTAGATACACAGAAATCTATTATGTCTTAGTATGAATTTTGACACGCCCACTTCTCCAATCCCGCCCTTTAAGAGAGGTTGTGTATTGATAACCAAGTTGCTTGAACCTTATTTGGATACTTTGGCCGTTGTCGTTTTCTAGATAGACAGAAAATAAAAGAACAACAAAGGACTTATGAGTAAAATTAGAGGCAGACTTTTTTTTGCTCATATCTCAGTTTTTTATTGGCCGCTCAGGCTGAATTTCAATAACAAACTTTGATGGAGCAAATGTGATATAATTATAAAACAAACTTGTCCCCATCATTTCTGTGGTCTTCGTAAAACCCATTTCAACTAGGGTATTCATTTAATCGACCTTTTGCTTTAATCGGTTAATCGCTCGATTAATTAACCGAGGTTTTGGTTTAATCGGTTTATAATCGGTTAATTTTGTTTTTAATCGGTTAACCGATTAATAAAGTTTTTTTTATAAATTAAGTAATTTCAGTACATAAAAATGCATTAATTGCTTATTTCTTGGAGTTTATAAGTAAATACGAAAACAAAAACATAGGTAACAAACGTCACAATTCTTGAACTAAAACGAGCATGTAAAAAAAAAACAATTCACAAATATGTATGTAATATGCATTTTTTAATTCATGCACAAGGTGTGGTATCAAGTCATATCGTCATAATATCCTAAATAAAATTTAAGATTGTTTAAAGTAATTATTGTTGTGTTTCAAACAAAATAAAAATTGTAATGCTGTGTTCATTGATTCGTATCTTACAACAGTCATATCGTTGGCTTAATATGCATACCTGCTAACTCACTTTCATCACATTTTACAGGAGAGAAAAATAAACTTTTTATTTTTCTTATTTGAAGCTTGATAGAAAATAAAATTACAGTCAGTTTAACACACTTCAAGACTTAAATAGAAGAAAAACTGCATGCTGGTCGACGAGGCGTATCTTTTTCTACCACACGGCATCAAAATCTCAATTTATATAAAAAGTGGATTTAGCCGGTTTGCATATTAAGCCGGCGATATATATTCCTGTAATTATTTTAAGACATAAGGCTTTATATTTACTACCATGTGAATCCCCCAAATATTTACATATGTATACAAAATAAAACTGCAATAATTTTATTAGTTATTTCAATAGTTAAAGGACATCTTATAAAATAATCTTTAAGAAAAGTAATTTGGTTTAAATGTTTAGGATTAAAGCGATTCTTTTCTTTAGTTTTGGCAAAAGTTGACTTGGAAAAAATTCTTTCACTTATCGTAGATGAATATCTAATTTCTTAGTCCTTTTCCAGGATTATGCCATTAGAGTTTTTTAAATTAAATTTAAAAATTAACACTTCTAATTGTTTCGGTTAATTCTGTTAAAAGACTGATATGAGAATATATGAGAAGAAACAAATAACTAAACACATACTTATAAAAAGTACGTGAAACAAAAAAAAGGGGTTTGCAATCAAATATTTAACCCACTCTTCGCCACATTCCTGTTGATCGATGATGAAGATAAAAAAGCATTGAAAAACATTGTAATTTTAGTCATCGGTCGGCGGGAAATGAGTTAAAATGAAGATCACTAAACACCTTTTTTGTTTGTATGAAAAAATATTTTCTAAACAAATACAAAAAAATTATGTTATAATAGTACAAAGTTTTGAAAGTTTTGTTACTTCGGTTAATCGTTTAATCGACTGAAATTAATCGGTTTAATCGTTAATCGAAAAAAGCCAATTTTAAATTAACCGATCAGTTAATCGGGTAGTAATTAATCGGTTAACCGGTTGACGGTTAACCGAATGAATACCCTAATTTCAACATACACACGGACAGAGAGTAATCATTAATTCAACTTCGCTACTCATACGGCACCAGAATATATATGAGAAGGATCGAAACTTGTCAGATCAACCTGTCTGTGAATGTGGGTTCGATCCCATGGTCTGTCAAGAATGAAAAATTATCAATAAATTTTAATTAATTTTATGTTGTTTTATGAACTTTAGCCTGATTAAAAATAATTAAAATTATAATTTGAGCAAATTGTTACTACACCCAGAGAAAAAACATGTATAAATACGGTCACCTCCAACAAAACTATTTTAAAGGAAATTTTAAACAAATTATGTTTAATTTAACCTTAATTTTAATTTTAATTAATTTTATGTTGTTTTATGAACTTTAGCCTGATTAAAAATAATTAAAATTATAATTTGAGCAAATTGTACCTACACCCAGAGAAAAAACATGTATAAATACGGTCACCTCCAACAAAACTATTTTAAAGGAAATTTTAAACAAATTATGTTTAATTTAACCTTATTATTGTCACCGACAACCATATTATGGTTAAATTAGTCCTTCATCAAGAAGCCACAACAATATTATGGTTGTATCAAAACATGTGCTTAACACTTATAATAGCCATAGCAAGTTGCTCTTGGAAAAGAGGAAAATACTTTTGTTCATTTAAAAACAAATTATTGTCATATTTCATACAATGCTTAGTGACAGCGCTTGATGTACTAATTTAATCATAATATGGTCGTCGGTGACAATAATATGGTTAAATTAAACATAATTTGCTTAAAATTTCCTTTAAAAATAGTTTTGTTGGAGGTGACCATATTAAACATATTTTTTGTCTGCGTGCAAACAAGTTGGTTAGAGAAATACTGGCTCATTATTTGTCACATTATTTATAAAGTTTGTTAATTGGTCGGTTGATTGACTGAACTATTAGATACTTAAATAATTATATTAATGCTATATATTTTTAAATTTTTCGTATACAATTGTTAACTAAAATCATAAATATTTATGAAAAAAAAATTAACTGTATATACATTTATGTAAGTCTGTATTTATTATTCGCGTGATCTTTAACACGTGACCAGAACTGATTATGCTTTAATTGAATTAAAATTTAAGCATGTTTTCTGCTTGAGCAACAAACATGTGCAATATACATATACATATTTTCTAAACAGCAAACTCTGTGCGCTTTCATTTGAAATATCTAAATTGGTTTCATTTCGTTATTGTTATTTGAAAATAGTGCAGCACAGTCTGTAAAATGTTTATACGTACGTAGATACATACACACATATCAAGCTAGAATCAGTCACTCACCCCTTTCTGGCAGATAAATTGATGTAATAGATATTTGGAAATATTTAATTAGATTTGTCAAAAGTAAATTAGTTTGTGGCATATTTTTCTAAAAATTGTAAATGCTAAACTGTGAAATGGTTTATTGCACAATAGAAAAAAATTGTGAATAAATTCTGAGCCGGGTTTCAATTTATTTGATAGAGGCAGTTGTTAAATGGATAGAATTTAATATGCTATATATGGGCATTTCCTGGGGTCAAGAACTTACGTTCGTACGCTTTTGATGTACAAATAATATAGAAAACAAAACTTTTCATAGATTTTTTTCGCAATTCGATAGCATTTGGGTAGCTCTATGTTTAGTGCAAAAGATTTTTTATTTTTTTTTTTATTGAATCTTTCTTGCCGAAAATGACAATATGTCCTAATCCTAATTCTTATTTGTATTTGTTAGCCGTTACCAATGTAACCGCTAATTAATTGCATTCAAGTGTCAAAAAAGCCTGCTAGGCTCAAAGTGTCGGATCTTTTCAGCCTCCGGCGACCTTCGAACTTTATTAGATCCCGAGCGAGGTAGTTGGGATGGGCCATTAGTTTATCTATGTGTTTGACTGAATACTTTTTAATTTCTTCCTGGATGGTAGCGATGTTAAGATCTCTGTGGATAATGTCATAACCATGGGGCGGAGACAATTTGCCGTAATATCCTAGACTGTCTTCTTTGTAGCTTCTGGATGTTTGATGCGCATGCAGTACCCCATAATTGGATGTCATATGTCCATATTGGTTTTATGATAGACTTGTATAAGAGAACTTTGTTGTCTAAGGATAAGTTTGAGTTTCCACCAAATAGCCAATGTAGTTGAGCTGCTTTAAGTTTCATAACCGTTATTTTCGCTTCAATATGACGAGACCAGGTCAGGCGTCTATCTATAGGAATTGCCAAGTATTTGACATGGCTTTCTACCGGAACAGTGATGTTATTTATTTTTACAGCAGGGCACGCTTGTCTTCTGAGCGTGAAAGTTAAGTGAGCACATTTAGCCGGGCTAACCTTTATTTTCCATTTTTCTAGCCAGGCTTCTAGTTCATTGATGTGGGACTGTAAATGCTGCGATGCAACTTTTGGGTCCGATTAACACTTAAAAATACTGTATCGTCTGCAAACGTAGAAGTATGTGTGCTCGGGCTTGTTGGCATATCAGCCGTATATATTATATACAGTAACGGCCCTAATATGCTGCCTTGAGGGACACCAGCAGATATTTTCTTGGTGGGGGAGTATTGGTTTTTTGATCCAACCATGAATGTTCTGCTAGTTAAATAGCTCTCAAGGAGTTTGTGAGTGTTTTGTGGAAGCATTCGTGTTATTTTAATGATCAGCTCATCATGCCAAACTTTGTCGAATGCTTGGGAAATATCTATAAACAGTGCTGAGCAATATTCCTTTCTCTCAAATGCTGATCTAATTTGGGTAACAATTCTATGCACTTGTTCGATTGTACCATGCCTTGCTCGGAATCCGAACTGATGATCCGGAATGATTGCGTGTTATACTTAAAAGGAATTTGTTTTTCGAATAGCTTTGATAATATTGATAGTAGGCTAATTGGTCTGTACGACGTAATTTAACTAGCGTCTTTTCCTGGCTTAGGAATTATAACAATTGTAGAGGTCTTCCAAGAGGATGGGAAGTAGCCAACTCGTAATATCGCATTAAAGATGAGCAGCAAGATTCTTGAAGGAGACGTAGGTAAGTTTCTTATCATTGAGCCTGTGATGCGGTCAGAACCGGGAGATTTTTTAATGTTGACATTTTCTATCGCTGATTTTACTTGGGTTAATTTAAATTTTATTGGATCGTTAACTGTATCAGCAATAATTGGACGTCAGGAACAAGTATCAGCATCATGGGGCAAAAGATGGATTTCATCGAGTTTAAGTTTTCATAATGATAGTTATAAACATGTGGTCACGAATGTACTTAAAATAGAAGTCAACTTTTGCTGACAGGAGTGTAATGTAAAAATCTGGAAAATGGAACGGAATATTCTAAAGTGCTTAATTTATTTTAAAAGTGTATTAATTTAGGTCTCTATCCAGTATTTACACAATAAAATATCTGTATTGGTTTTTGTTTAATTGGCTTAACTATCGATCGCGAACGTACGGGTAGCGAACGTAAGATTTTTTCATATGTTTTTTATTATTATCACCATGAATTTTCCCATAAATATCTTCAAATTTCCTTAACAAAAAACTTAATACTCAATTTACAATTAATTGTAATGGAGAGATTATGGAGAAAGAGTGCAAACATAACATATTGTTTGCATGTTAAATAATTATATAAAAATGTCTTTAGAAGTACCTTAAAAAGAAAATATAAAATGTTCCCGTTTCCAACCCAATTTTCTCAAGTAAAACACCTGAGATATGCTATGAAACCATTTTCTATTATAAAAACCTAGACTTTTTTTTATAATAATAAACAATAAAAGACGATGGTTATAAACATTTTATTTTCCCATCCTGGTTGACCATTCTGAGGAAATGCCCATATACTAAGTTTTAGAAGTACTTTCTTTGCACTTGCAAAAATTGGGCGTTTTGGGGAAGGATCCGAGACGGAATAAGTGGTTCACAGAATTTAATGTCATATTAAAAATTCACCAAAGGCAAAAATAAAGACATTGTCAAGTTATGAACAACGATATGCGATAAGATCGGATTTATCGGATGTATATAAAAAACAAAAGGTGCAATGTAATATATTAGGCTATCAGCGCAGAAGTAGTGTAGCCCACAATTCAATTTGGTTACGGTTCTAGTGTGAGATATGTTCTTTACAGTGTAATAGTCGAGTAAGCCAAATGTTTGTATCCAAATCAGATGGCGCTCGAAACATTGTTTTTGCACGGGCCGTTATAATCAAGTACTATAGCGCAAGAGTAGTGCTAACTCCTCATTATCTCATAACAAGTAGTCTGGGGTTACACCACTTCTGCGCTGATAGCCTCATATATAAGTAAAGAAAAATCTAGCTAGAAGTATAAAGCTTTAGAGATGGCACAAGTAACATCCAGAATTTGATTTCAGATTAAAAAGTCTCCAAAGTCAAAAAATGACAAGCCATGAATAACGATATGAGTTATTCTATGATTGGACTTTAAATGGCGACGTAGTATGCAAAAAAACTAAAAGGGCGGTATAAACAGGCGTGGCAAAATCACCCAGAGACCAGTATGTTCCATTGTAACGTGCGTAAGCGTGCGTTGATTACATTTTTCCCCTTGTTGGCGTGCGTGATCGTGAGTTAAAAACTACTTACGCGCACAGCTCAAGCTTATATTATCGCTGCTAAAAAAAAGCATTGCTGCTAAAATATTTCCCAACCCAAAAAATTAAATCATTAGTCGTAACAAAAAAAGAAAATGTAATTTAAAAAAGAAAACACATGTTGTGACACATTCGAAACAATCGCAATTGAAAAGGGGTAAAAAAAAAATAATAAATCTAATAATTTGATTAATTTGAGACGAGTAATAAAGCATTTACCTTAACAAATCTTATAGTTTGGTCAAGCCAGTCAGCAGCTCGAAAAGTAAAGAATGAGAGGGTTGTTGCAATTGTCAAACAAACGTTACATCAAATAAAAAAGGACGGATGAAAAAAATAAATAATAAAAGCAAAAAAGGTGCGATTTTAAATGACGAATCTTAAATGTAAACAGGACGATTCCCTTTTTTCTACTTTTCTTCAAGGATCAAAACAGCAACAATGCAAAAGCAGACAATATGTTGCAAACAAACAAAAACAACATGTTACAAGACAAATACGACAATGCTATGAACAATAATAAGGGGTATGAGAAAAATTACAAAAATTATTTTCTTTTTCTAAGATTCACTTAAAGGTCTACGAAAATATCTATTTTCACGTATGTGTGTGTGTGTGTTTAAACATTTTAAGGTTTTGTTGAGACATTTGTAACAAGTTTAATTAATTTATCGTAATTTAGAAAAATTGTGACAGTTATTTGTCGAGAACATTGTAATAAGTCTGATTGTTCATTTTCCCTCTGGCTTTGGGATAATGAAAGGCATTAAGTCAAGTGCTAACAATAAGAGTACAATAAATTTTTAAATGATCTTTCGCAAAGATTTTGTAACACATTGTTGTGGAGACATAAATTTTAAATACATTGAAATTCTTGAAAGTTGTTTGTATTTACAAAAGGTCTGACGTTTCACAATTATTTAAAAGAAACTAGGAATTGTTGTGGAGTCATAAGTGATATAATATATCACATTTGAACACTAATGACTATTTACGGATTTTTCAAATAGTGTTGCCAGAACTTTATGAGGTAAAATTAGCAAAAAACTATAATTTTTCATCAAAAAATCTGTAAAATCTGCGTCAAAATTTTAAAAATCTTCAATAAATCTTCAAAATTCATTTATTACATTTTTATGTAGTTATTTAGAAAACAATATAACAATTCATTTCAAAATATACGGCCATGTTCTATAATTTGAAAGTGATGGTTAATATCTTTAAGTGGTCGTCGAAGTAGGTATGAAGTAGAGGTCTGCAGGAATAAATAAAAAGCAATTTCAACACACTCATTTGTTTTTTAACTACAATGTGTCGAGCAAATGAGAGAATAACCAAATACAAAACAAATAAAAACTCATTCAATTCAGTCAACTCAAATAAAATGAGTTAAATATTCAAATATAATTTGAATATAAAATATCTGTACCAACACATTATGTTTGTATGTGTAAGCTTAACTCTCCCAGTTGGCCACGTCTTTAAGACATCCTCGAAGACGGATGCACGACAATGTTTATTCCTGCACGACATGTGAGGGACAGCGGGAACAAATCGTCAACGACTTTTTCATACAAGTGTCGCGAAAATCGTGCAAGACACAAAGAAAGACAATGTCGCCTACTTTATCATCAACGACTACTGCATGACAATGTCGTCTATTTCGACGTCCAAAAGAAAAATATTGTATGGTTATCTAATTCAGACAGTTTTTTAGTAAAGTTGGAATTTTAGGGGGTAATTTTGTTGTTCACTTCACCTTGCGTTGAGAAAATTTTCATATAAAATTTTTTGAAATTTTGAAAATTCAAAAAATTTTATATGAAAATTTTCTCAACGCAAGGTGAAGTGAACAACAAAATTACCCCCTTAATTTCTGTTATATGTTTTATATTCGACTCCTATAAGCAATCCTAAAGTTGACAGTAAAGTATTAACTGCATGTTATCCATTTTCCAGCCCGCGAATATTTCATCAGCATTTTCGGTTTAACTGTTTAGAACTAATTTGTAAATTTTTTGTAGGTATGTATATAAATCAACAATTATAAAAAAAGAATGTGAGAGTTTTAAGAAAACCAAGCAAGTGATTGAATAGCATTGAAGAAAACTTTGTCGTCAGTAGCTTTTATACAAGACAACTTATAAGACAGTGTCGCTCATACTGTCCCACATAGAGTTTAATAGAGGACAACTTATAAGACAAAGTCGGTCATACTGTCCCATATAAAGCTAACTAGAAGAAAACTTATAAGACAACGTCGCTCAAACTGTCGTGCACGACGAGTTCCTGTAAATTGTCTCCTAGAAAACCTAAACAACAGGGAACAAGTCGTGCATACATCATTGACGACGATGTCGTCAACGGCAATCTGGCCAACTGGGCTTATAAGTAAAAGAAGCCACAAGCTTACACACATATTATGTCAATGTATTCAAATAAATGTGTGCACATTCAATTATTCAAAAATTATTCGAATATTTTTTGTAAACTGGCTCTCTCTAACGGGTCATTCCAATGTTTTGTTTTTTATGAATGGCTCTCAAATTCATTTACAGTAAACAAGTTTTTTATTCATTTCATTCTTTCTTATTTTTGTATGTGGTTTACTCTCTTCTTATCTTTTTGAATGTTTTATATTTGAATAAATGTTGCGCACTTTGAATAAAGGCAAACGAGTGAGTTATTCAAAGCAGATCTCTAGTATGAAGTATAAAAAAGGAAATATTTTTTTGAACTTTCAACACAGCAAACTTTTTCTCAAGCTAAGTAGAGATTAATCACACCTTTGGTATCTTAAGCAACAAATTAAAAGTTAATTGCTTGACATGTTATTTAAACTATCAAGGGTCTTATTGAAAATTTCAAAGCGATCAAATATTGCAACTTTTAAAGATATTTATAATGTGTGATTTTTTAAGAGCTATAGGAAAGTTAAAAAAAACACATAAAATTCAGAAAAATGCATGAAATCTTTATTTGAATCGATAGTACGGTCCATATAATTTAATGTTTGAAGATTATTTCATGCAAATGTTGATCGTGACTGCGCCTCAAATGGTCTATCCGCTTAGTCCAATTTTGGCATACTCTTTCCAACATTTCGGCCGGTATCTCATGAATAAATGCTTCAATGTTGTCTTCCAATGCGTTAATTACAGCGGGCATGTGTGTATAGACATGAGCTTTAACATAGCCCCACAAAAAATAGTCTAAAGGCGTTAAATCGCACGATCCAGGCGGCCAATTGACCGGTCCCGAACGTGAAATAATAAGTTCACCGAACTCGCCTCTCAATAAGTCAATTGTTAAGCGTGCTGTGTGGCATGTGGCACCGTCTTGTTGAAACCACATGTCATGCAAGTCAAGCTCTTGCATTTTGGGCAAAAAAAAAGTTGGATATCATCTCACGGTAGCGCTCACCATTCACAGTTACGTTATGATTCGCATCATCTTTGAAGATGTACGGTCCAATGATGCCACCAGCCCATAAACCGCACTAAACTGTGACTTTTTCTGGATGCATTGGTAGCTCTTCTAGCAGAATTGTCGATTTTGGAGTGAAGATTTCTGGCTGATCTCGACATCGAAAATCGACAATTCTGCTTATTAACGTACCCATTGTGCCGAAAATGAGCTTCGTCACTGAACACAAGAATCGTGCGATGAACTTTCTTAACAGAGCACGCATTTTGATAATAAAATTCAATAATTTGCAAGCGTTGTGCGTTTGTAAGACGATTCATGGTTAAATTATAGACCAAACTGAAGATGTTTGACAGTGAAACAAAACACGAAACGTGCGTCAGCTGTTTACAGGGTTGTTAGGCTTTTTTCTTCAAAAATCGTCAAAAGTTTTAACAAAATTCGTCAAAATCGTCATAAACAGTTAACAAAATCGTCAACAAATCGTCATATATTAAAATTTTACAAATTGGAGACAATTTATTGCATTGAGTGGTTTATGATAAAAAAGTGATATGGTTAAGTTTTATTCTATTTATTTCAGCAAGTGGGCTGAAATATATTTATCATTTGAAAAGAAATACATAAGAAAAAATATATTTTCATAAAAACATAACAAACATTTATTTATTTCATTTATCCATATTCACAAAAACATTAAAAAAAAAAAATCTCATATGCTATTAACTTGAGCTACATATCTTAATTTTTAGCGCTATCACTAATGCAAATTGTTTTTATTGTTGAAGGTGATAAAAATAGGATTCTGTCTATATCAACAGTCTTTTTACCCGATTGAAACGTTTTATAACGTCCAAATTTAATTCCAAACTAGTGCATTTTCTTCCCTTTGCACTCATTTTTCTACACAACTTCTTATTAGGAACTTAGAATAACTTTTAATAATTATTAAATGGGAATTCGCCTTTTTACACGCAAATAGAAAAATTCTTCACATATGATTATGACTTCAGCGAAAAAATGAAATCGTATGTAGCGACGCAAATCGAAATCATTAAAACGCAAAGCGGATTTAACCAATTTTTAAAAAGCGGACCAAATAGGATCGACGCAAAACGGGGCTCTAGTGTATATTTTTTGCCGGATCGATGGCATTCATATAATTGTATAATTCGAATTACTAGTGCTTTTTATGAAAACCACCTGGTTTGGATTGGGGGAAGAACTTTTTTGGTTTAATTTCAAATAAATTTTGTATTTCGAAAAATTAATTTTTACGTTTTGAACTGTTCCCAATATAATTGTTAATATAGCTTAATATTAAAATTCTTTCTTGTAAGTGTTTTATAGATGCCAGAAAATCGTCATGACACTATTACTTTTAGTTTAAAAATCGTCAATCGTCATTTTACTGTATTTCCTCAAAAAAATCGTCAAAATGACGAAAAATCGTCACATCTAACAACCCTGGCTGTTTAAACCAGTGTTGCCAACAAGATAATAGCTAAAAAATCACCCATTATATAAGTACATATGAAAGCATACGTACATATGCATATTCCCAGCCAGCAAAATAATCCGACATCTTTCAGATATCTTATAGAATCGTCGGCAAAAAAGTCGGAATCGTATACGAATTCTGTCAGAATTCTGACCCAAAAATGTATGAAGTTGTTGACACGAATTCTGACAGACATGTCGTGGGAAGTTCTGTTCTTTTGTCGGCATTTCTAAAAGATATCTTAAATAAATCGGACGAAAAATGCATGGGAAATTCTGATATGTTTGTCGACATTCCTAATGTTTTCTGACAGATTTCTGAAAGATTGTCAGAAGCAATTCTTACCGACTTATCGCACAGATTTCTCACAGAAATTTCTTCTCTTTCGCGTTTTTCAGCTTTGCCAAGTCTATCTTTGGAGAAGTTGAAATTTTTTTTCACGAGATCGTCAACGGAGCTGCTTGTTGGTTTTGGTATATTTTCCAAAGCAAGATCGAGGAAACAAAAATCTTACAAAAACTAATAAAAACTAATATTGCTAAAAAATAATTATTCTCTGTTTTCAAATAATTAATTGAGAGAATATAATAATAATAATAATAATAATATTTTTATAAAAAATCAAGTAAACGTACCTTTTAAGAGCTTAATAAACAAGAAAACTTAAACACCTATATTCCTTTCACGTTTGTCCACGAAATTTTAATGGTAACGTCGTCGTTTTAAAAAAATCGTTCTTAAATTTTCCTATACAAATTTGGTAACGTTATCCTGTGGTTTTTGGTTATATCTGGCTATCTAAAATTAAATATATTTAGTAAACGAAAACAAAATGCCTTCATATATTTTAAAACTTACTAGTTTCAGTCTTTTTTCTTCATCTTCTTTAAGTTCCATGTCACATTGTAAAATCGCTTCTACGGTTGCCAGTTCTAAAGGAGGTTGAATAGAAAATAAAAGCTTTTGGGATTTCAACTCAATTAGGGAATTCTCCACGGTCTTCTTAAGTGCAACGAATTCAAAAACTTTCAAAACTTTTTTATTTTATTTTTCAAAACTGATTTAATTTTTTATTTAAAAAAACTTTTATGCGTACGTACCTTTTTTAAAATTCTTTTTTCAACAATAAAAAAATATTAAAAATATTTTCAATTTTTTGACAATTTTCATTATTAAAAAAAATATTTCCCGGAACAAGTGTTAAAAACACACGTCTGTACGACTTCAGTCGGAAATCTATTAGACATATCGGTTAAAAAATTCCCCCGATATATCCATGCGAAATCGATCAGAAAGCGGCCAGACAAAACGTAGGTTAAATATCTGACAGAAATCTTAACGAAGTCTCTCAGAACAAAGCCAGACATTTGCAAGAAATATCTGATTCAGACAATGTCGGAGTATTTTGCTGGCTGGGTTATTTCGTATGAAATCAGATAACATGAGTCCGGCGATATTAATGAGTCAACATGACACTGTCAAGACAATGCGAATTTTTAAATTTTAAGTTATCTTTTGTGAATAAAATTCCTACAAATAAATCAATTTCCATATGGTTCTTCATTGAATAGTTCATATATTTCGTTTATCAATGCAAGAAGTTGAAATAGTACAAACATAAACTGAGCAAAAAAATCTGCAATTTTAAACCAAAAATCTTCAAATCTGCATTTTAACAATTTTGGGGATAAAATCTGCATTTCTGGCATCGCTGGTGCATACGCGTGTGCTTATAAAAGTTAGTTGTAGACACAACTAGTGTGTTCAGGCGATAAATTCTTGCTCGATTAATTAATTAATCAATTTCGATTATAGGATTAATCGAAGAACTCATACTGATTAATCGAATAATAATAATATAGAGTATTTCTGTTAAATGTAAAATTTTTTAGGATTTAAGTCGAATAAACAAACCAAATGTATGTGTCCGTTGGAATTAAAAAAAACAGTCATGTTTAGTGAGTAATTTGATATAGTTTAATTTTTTTACCACAATTTAATAATTCATTGCACAAAAAGAAAAACGACAAAGGTATGTTTACGCAAAGATTTAAAATAATGAATCGGGTATGTTCTAGAAATCAAAATGAAGTGAAACTGAAATCGAACGATAATTTAAATTAAATTATTTACAAAAAGAACGTAGTTTTACGTGGTTTTAAGTGTTGTTCTTGCAAAAATAATAGATACTTAAATAATGAAGTAGAAGATAAAATGGAATATTTTAATGAACTTTCATAACAGGGTTGTTTTTAAAATTTGCTCGATTTTAAATAATAACTCATATCGATTTCTAGAACACGCCCGTATTTTTTAACAAAAAAGTTTATGGGTTTTTCTCTTTAGAATGAGTTTGGTTTAAAAATTTTATACGAATGATAAATCTAATAATGCTAAATGTAACAGTTGTCCAAAAATTTATCAACGTAAATGTTCTTCAACAACTTCACTAATTTACCACTATAACATCCTAATAAAAAATTTTATCATATTGCGAAGCACTAATGGTACATTTAAAAAAAAAAGCGCAGAATTATGCGCTACGCAATAAGACATACAGAAATGCAGTAAAGTAAGTGAAAAAGCTCTCAACAGCTTTTATAAAAAAAAATAACATTTCAAGTTCCCTTACTACGAAGCAGGTTTGTAAGGGAGAATACTAGAAAATAACTGTATCAAAACATTCAGTGTGTAAAGCTGATCGTTACATCCAACAATTTTTTATGCGCTGAATAATGCGCTTCATGTGTCAAAAATGTATTGCTTCAAAGTGGGAACTTGCCATATAATATTCATGTCTTCCGTATGCGCAATGGTAAGCGCAACTCTTATGTTTCTCCCTTACAAACCTGCTTCGTTGGAAGCTCCATTTTTTACTGGGATAGTACTTGAAGAAGCTGCTCCACCAAAAAAATCAAAGGGGGCCACAAGTGGTCCAATGAATTAATATTTTAAACAAGATACTTCGATTGATTCTCTAGAGGAAATTATTTTCAGAAGCAATGCAAAGGATGAAATGTCCGTGATAACTTTTAAAAAATTCAATGTAATATTGACTCTTCTAAAATCTAAGTGACCGAAAGTGAAACAACAATTTGGAGCTACATTGGCAAGTTTTATTTAATTATTCTTATTCTTTCTTAAATTATCGAAAAAAAATCTCGCAATTTATAAAATTTCTGGATTTAGAATTATTCGATTAATCGATTAATTTTAAAATTCTTTTCGTTTAATCGAACAAGATAAAAATACAAATAAAACGCGATTAATTGAACACCCTAGACACAACAACAACTCTACAAGAAGAGAAAATATACATTATTTTCATGTTTAAAAAGTAAAATAAGACACAAAAATTCCCATATTCTATTTTTTTAATTATTTAGTTAGATTACGGAAGCTGGTGTCTTATAATTGAGAATTATTCTGTAAACAAAGGGCGGAACACAAGAAAACTGAAATAAACGTGTGTAACGAGTAAGGTACAATAATAATATTCTCAAGTACGAATCGAGATTAAAGCCATCTTAGAAATTCATGAATCAAGCAGAGCTTAAAATAAATTTTACTCACTTTCAATTAAGTCAATTCTGTTATCGGATTATTTCAAGTACGAACTCGGGATTGAATATGGATAAGTTAAGTATTTCGCACTTGAAAATCCGTACTTGAAACAAGCGTTATATACTTGATTTAAGAAAATCCGTACTTACCGTCTATTGAAACCGCTTGGGCTTGATTTAAGTATGGACGGACACAACAAGGAGAATATTTGGAATTTGTTATCGCGATTATGTAAAATAAAGTTTGTAATATGTATTTGTAGTGTAAAACTGTTCAAAATTAAAACAAATTATGAACCCAGTAAAAAATTCGCATAGTTTTTCAAAATGAATAGCTTCTTTCACTCTTTATTTACTAGCTTTTTTTAATAACTACATCTAAAACATCTTTTGTAACTACTTTTTTCTGGATGTATTTAAGTAAAAAAATAATGACTTAGTCTGGGATCACACTATGAAAGTTTTCTTTCAGAAAGTCTAAGTTTATGGGAGAGAGATGAGAGAAAAAAGCATGATCTCTTCCCCTCTCATCTATAAACTCAGACTTTCTGAAAGAAAACTTTCATAGTGTGAACCCAGACTTACTTTAAAATGCGTTCATTACTGGACAATAAAAACTTCGCCTACAAAATAATGTGTTGAGTAATCAGAAAAACATGAAGGCACTACTTACAATTCTACTGAAATACCCAATGAATTTTACAAGGGATGTCCCAAAATGAACGCATTAAAAAGTAAGTCATTAATTATTTTTTTACCTGAATACATCCAGAAAAAAGTAGTTATAGAAGTTGTTATAGACATAGTTATAGAAGAAAGCTACTAAATAATGAGTTAAAGAATCTATTCATTTTGAAAAAGGAGGCGAAGTTTTTACTGGGTGGGAAGCTCATTGCATAAGTATTATAAAAATAAAGCAACATTAGTTTTTCTTTGTGATTTTGTGCACATTATTTTCCCTATTTTGAATAAAATAGTAATTTATACATAAGTATTTCTTCAAGAAATTCTATAACCCTAAAAGCTTGGTCTTTTTACCATTTTTACTATTACATTATACCAGCTTTGATATATAAAACAAGCTAGAGGGTATAGTCGGTCAAGGTCGAACATTATACACCCTTCAGCACTGTATATAAAGAATTTTATATCAACATATAAAATTAGATTTATTCGCCTTAATTTTTTTTGTAGAAAGTGTTTATATATTCTGAATCCACCAGTAAACAGAAAAAATTCAACAAATTCAAAATTTTTCACCAAGCATTAATCAAAAATGAAATAAGTTTTAATTAAAAATTTAGTCATCTGAATTAAACGTTTAACCAAGTGAATTAAACGTTTAATTAATAGTATTAATTTTTTGACTATGTAGTTCAAATTGATTTAATTTCATAATTAATATCAAAAAAATTTTAATTGAAAACAATTTTAATTTTTTTCTGTGTACCATAACAAGGGAGCTACTATAAAAGCTATCATTGCCTAATTTTATCTCAATACCAATATTAATAAGGAAGTTGTGGCATTTAAAGCTATTTTCGGGAGTGATTCTGTATGGGAACTATAGTCGGTCTTTGTTGCAATGAGATTTAATCTAAAACCAATATAATAAGATTGTTTATGCACCCAGAGAAAAAACGCGTCTAAATATGATCACCTCCAACAAAACTATTTTTAAAGAAAAATTTTCACTAGTTTAACCATAATATGGTCGTCGATGACAATAACATGGTTAAATTAAATATAATATGTTCAAAATTTTCTTTAAACCTCTCTAAACTTTAGACCATATTTAAACATGTATTTTCTCTGCGTGTGGGTACAAAGTTTGTAAGAGGGCCATGTGAAATAATGGACCGATTCTCTCCATTATTAACAGGCGTCGTCCTTATGACAACTGAAATGTAAGTACATACCAAATTTCATCGAACCACACCACCGTTGTGGGCAGGTTATTATGCGTTTTTACAGATATGTGTGTGATGCTATCCGATCGACTCAGAATAACTTTTTTAAACGATCTATCTATGTCCGTCCGTCCGTTCAGCTGGCCTACTAGCTGTCTGTCAATAAAAATTTGTTTGTCAGTAATTGTTTTTGTTAATATTTATTGTGAACATTTTTATAGAAAACTATATGGAAACGTAAGCGCTGTTAAGGCTCAGTTAGGCGAACGTTGCTGTACCCGTAATGTACCGCACCGTACTGTAAGCACGTTGGTGCACTTATAGAACGTTTAAAAACGTGTCATATGTTTTCCCATACATAAACAAAAAGCAATAGTATACATAAAACAAAACACACAGTGATGGGAATCAAAAATGTTCAAATGGTGACAGTTGTGCAGAAAAGGTACCACGTTATTTAAATGGTATTAAAACAGTATTTTGTGTATGTAAAAAATGTTAATAATTTAATTTTTATATTATAGATTTACAATAAATAAATTTGTATTTTAGTATATATACATTTTTAGCATACATATATAGTAAATGTGCATACACCAAACAAGGTCTTGATACCATTTAAAGTCTTTTATATGTTTCACATTTCCATTGTATGTGAATATGTATTTGTTTATTTTAAACATCTAAACATATGTATATTTGTATATTTGGAAATATGTTGTATTGTAAGTTGTTTTGTCGCAATTCCATATATATACAGAAAAAAATACCAACAAAAAAGAGCAAAATTACCCGCATTCAATGTAACATACAAGCCGCCCATCACTGTCTTACAAATGTCACGTAACAACGGCATGAAATTCTATTTTATACAGATTGGTACGTTGCAACTACGGTACATTGCATTTCGGTAAGCTTTTGTATTGGTTTTCATATAACAAAAAACGAACAGTTGATGGATACAGTACAGATACGGTACAGCAACGTTCGCCTAACTGAGCCTTTAGTCAAATCGACTGACATAACGGTTCTAGCGTTAAAATAATATTTAATGACGAATGGTTTACAAGAAATGGAAAATTAAAATAGTACATATTTTGAACTAAATTGATACTTTAGCGATTTAATTTTAAAAAGAACTCGTTCTCTTTAACATTTGTGCATACAATACTAATTTAAAAGAAATCATATTTCGAAAAAAAAGAAAAATAGTCATTTGTGTATTTAAAAATGTTTATTTTGTTTAAATTTTAACTAAACAAACATATTTTTTCCTTTTCAACAAACACACTTTTATTTGTTTATGCAAAAAAAATTTTAAATATGAAGAACAAAAACACATCCTAAATAAAAAGTCTATGCAAATATAATTATCTCCTGTTCAAAAAAATATTAAACATGAAACTCGTAGAAAAAACTCTGCAACCCTTTTCTGTCCATCCATCGAAAATCAATTTTGAATGCCCAAAATACAACTGACAAAACAAAAAAAAATGTCAATCACATGCAACCGACAACAAAAACAACAACTTTAACAAGAGCAACTACAACAACAACAGCAAACATAATGACAGCAGTAACATTCATGATGTAACATTAATTGAAAACAAAATATGAATGTCAAAATTGAATGAACGAGAAAATTTGTTTTTCTTTTTTGCATAAACGAAATGAACATGAATTGATTAAAGGTAATTAAACAACCACCTTTTTTTAATCGTATACATGTATTGTGTGTTGTTAGTGTGTGTCTGTTTCCACAAATTTCAACTACCACACAAATTATTGTTTTTACCCCTACAAATGATTACTATCGCGGAATTTCGAACAAAGTGTCGCTATTCCAATAAATATCGCAAAAAAAAATCAGCAAAATATCATGAAATTTTCGCCAAGAAGTCTAGTTCACATTTGGTATACGGACAAAATCAGGTGACAATTAGACGACACTTATTTATGTCCTTATGACAATTGAACTGTATATTAATCAAATTATCTTCCAAATCGCAGCCTGCACTTTGAGCACAAAGTTCTTGAGCCATCCGGCCTTTTAAAATGTAGGTCTTGAGCCAATATTTTTATGTGTTACACCCATCAGCACAAACGCATAATACCCTCTCTACTAGTGTGAAATGATCTTTCCGTAAATCCTTTCACTTGCGTTAAAAAATTTTTGATATAAAACTTGAATTTTTTAAAAAATGTTAAAAATATTTTGCAGTAGTAGATTGCTTTAAGGTAGTTTTCGACAACTCTCCGCATATTTCGGTTGGTATCAAATGCTACAATGTTAGGGGCTTATACGCGTAGACACGGTCTTTGACGTAGCCCTACAAAAAGTCCAACAAATCGCATGATACTGGTGACCAATTGACATCGCCTTTGCCTGAAATTACGCGTTCTGCAATAAAGCTAAAGTCGGTCAAGTTATGTGACTCGTAGCACCGACTTATTGAAAAAGTTGGTTATCATTCGTTCTAAACTGTAAAATCGACAAATTCGGTTTATCCGCCAAACTTACACTACCAGAATAGCAATGATGCACAGGCCTGATCACATCAATAACGCTGCCAGTCTCTTAAAATTTATTTATAATCTTGCCAATTGCTAACACAGTAGGTTGATTATGGCGACCTTAACACCCCGTAATGCTTAAAAAGTGTGCCACGCTGTAAACAACATTTTTGTAGTGAGTTTAAGCTGTTTTTACGCGTTCTTCGGTTGCTAAGCGACCCATATTCAGACATATAAATATATAATATTTCATGGATGACACTTTATTTTATATAGAAAGATAAATTATACTTTAATTTAATATATGGTATGTATATTGCCTTGATTTTATACTTCACTCGAACGCAAGTTTAAAGTAAATACTTTCGTTTCCTATAAAGATAAATGTTGTCAGGTCATTTATTTTTCTTCCGTTCTTAAAAACAATAAAAAAAACCCCCTTTAATTCAAACTTCCATGTTTTGATTGACGATAAATCGGCATCAGAACTAAAAAGCATCGGAAAGAACCCAACCAATTGTAGGGAGATGTAAGAAAAGATAAACTCAATGTTTATTGTTGGTGTTTTGTTTAAGCTTTGATATTGTTACAAGTAAGACTTTAGAGTGTTTATAATTATTATTCGCTTTAGGGTTTTATTTGTTTAATATTTTTGGCTTTTCTAAAATCTTTGGAAAAGGTTTCCTGATGAGCTGGTCTAAGCAACCACTGAAATGCGCATAGGAGCTAGCTTATTCCCGAAAATAACTTTGTATTCCCGAAAATAACTTTGATCGACATCTTCCATTTAACATTTTCCTTTATTTAAATTTTTTTTTTTAATAATATTTTAAGTATTTTAAAATAAAAAGTGTATTTCAAAGCATAGCAGTACAAAGTAGGCACGTGCATATGTACATAGATACCCTGTGAATACCCAACTATAGTATGCGTTAAATCATATTGTACTTAAGAATACTTTTTGTTAAGTTCATTAAACTTAATTTGCTTAAGCAAGGTGTGAAACTGATTGCACTTTCTGTACGGAATCAAATGTTTTTTTATTTTGTTGTTGTTTTTTTAAATGCATTTGACAAGTTTGCATTTGTTAATATTTTACTGAAGCTTAAGCCAGCTTATGCATATTATAGTTGGGCCTTAAGATTTTCAGTAGCAAAGAAGAATTTGAGCAGTCGCAAGTATTACTGCAAAGTAGTTTATAACAAAGATGTTGATGCATCGGTGTATCGTATTTTTTACCGATGTTTCTAGTATAAATGCTTATCGTAGAAACGTCGATGTTTTTAGAACGATGTTGCATCCCTAACCGTTGCGATTTTATATGAAAAACAATTTTATCTCAAGCGACAACCCTCATACAAAATTTTTATGAAATAAAATAAAAAAAAACTTCTCCTGCAAAATTTTGCTTTTGTCGCTTAAGCTTTTTTAGCGGTTATGGCTCGATATTATGTTTAATTTAATTATTTTATGGATGCGTCCTAACATGTTATGGTTAATAATAATTAAAATATGCCTAACAATTATAATAGCATGGTTGTTTTTCAACCATAGCATGTTGCTCGTGGAAAATCGGAAATACTATTTATTGTTCATTTTAAAACAAATTATTATCATATTTAAATATATTATGATTAGAAAAACCCATAATATGGTTGTGACTACTTCAAGGAGGATTAATTCCACCATAATATGGTTTTCGGTGACAATAGTATGGTTAAATTTAACATAATCCACCGTATTCATACACGATAATTAAATTTGACAAACGTTTATTAAGGATAATTTCATAGTTAATATGTTCTTTAAACCTTTATTAAATTTAAAAAGTTTTTTATGAATACAGGCAATTATGTTTAAATTTTTTTTATGTTTTTATGTTTTATTTGGGGTGACCATATTTAAACATGTTTTTTCTCTGCGTGCAGCTTCTTCTACTTTGGAATTGTTGTTTGAGCATTTTTAATCTTCTTAATGCTCAATTGTAAAATTGTGTACTATAACAAGCAACAAAATTGTAAATCCCCTAAATATGAAATAATTTATCCCAACAATTATGTCGGTCAAGTAACCCCCCCCCCCCCCCCCACTAGCATGGTAGGCTCCCAATCTTTTACCAAAATTCTTACTAAATCTTTTTAATAAACTGTTGTCAACGGTTGATATCTGATCGATAATGTTGTTTTTAAGCGCTTGAACTGCTGTGGGATTATTGCAGTACACTTTCATTTAAAAAAAACCCACAGAAAATAGTCTAAAGTTGTCAAATCTCACGATTATGGTGGCCAATTCACTCCCCTTTTACAAAAGGTTCATTGCTTCTCTTGCTGAATGGCAAATGGCACCATCCTGTTGAAACCACATATTCGCTACGGGTAAGTCATCAATATTCCGCCACAACGAACTTCGGATCATCCCCACGTAGCGATTTCCAATGACCATAATCGCATTTCCATCTTAGTTTTGCAAAAAATAAGGTCCGATGATTCTTTCTGACCACAAACCACATTAAACCATAACTTTTTGAGGATGTAATGGTTGCTCTTAGATAACTCTTGAATTCTCTTCACCCCAAATGCGGCAGTTCTGCTTGTTGACGTAGCCATTGAGCTGGAAATGGGCTTCGTCGGTGAAGATTATTTTGTTAAAAAAATTCTCATTTTCTTGTTGATTTAATAATCAAAACCCATTCGTTTAACGTACCATATTAACTAACCGGAATGTTTTAGGAATCCGAAAATAAAAATTTTGAATAAAAATTCCAGACCGATTCAGAAAGTGATTCTGAGTATTTTTAAAGGAGAGTCTTGAACAAGTATTTTTATTTATTACATAAAGCAGTAAAAATGCTCCACACTTATAAATACTAAAATAAAAGATAAAACCCCTTCTCAACGCGGCACGCAAGAAAGTGCTCATGAAATTCCCACATCATAACACTATCTACCCGAATATAAAGGCGAGCTAACTGCTCTTACTCCTTGCGAAGATCGTGAAAGTAGTAGTTATAGCCGTCCGGATCTTCCAAATTTTATTTCTTCTCATCCGAAAATACAACGTAACGGCAATCTAAAGTCCATGTCATGTTTTCTTTTGTTTGAGAGGGGGTTTTGCTTCATATTTGGTATTTTTAAGTGTGAAGAATTTTTTATCAATCTTTGAATACCCAGTAAAAAAAATGCGCTCCAAAAGGAGCAGGTTTTATGTACGGATTCATACCTCAAATCGCTTCAAACCTGCTGATTTTTGTATGGGGTGTTCCCGGTTTGCAGGACAATTTTCTGCTGACAATAAGCGCTTATTTTAACATGCAAACAAAGCACTCCTAAAGTGCTTTTTTAATGGCTGACTATATCAACATATTCATTAATGTTTTGCTCTAACTTGTTTAAATGTCTTTTTCAATCATTTTCGCAAATCAGAATATATTTTTATTTTTTCGCTTTAAAACCTTCTTCGTTTTCAGCACTAAAATAGCTGCTTTTTTAAATATTTTATATTTTATTCTTTATCATTTACTGCTGTATAAGAGATCTCTTATTGAAGCGCTCGATTATGCACTATTTCTCTTAAGTGCTTCAAAAAACCCAAATTTGTGTTACTGGGTGTGGATAAGCTTGCTTTAACGCCAACATTTGCCCCGATTTTTGTGGCTTAGTCATTTAGCTCGATGTGTGCAAAAGAACAATATTATTACCTCCTTTATTGTTGTTTTTCCACATATTGTGCGAGAATGCCGTTCCAACTTAACGACTTTTACCGATTTTTTTCAATATTTTACTTATTGACAGCTTTAAACCTCTCTTTCACAGAAAGTGAGTTTCCTTAAGCCATATTAATAACAATACACTTCATCAGCAAAAAAATTTGGTGTTGATATGATTTCAGATTAAAAAAAAAAAACTAGAAAGAAATTGCAGGTGGTCACCTGATGGCGGAAAAACTATCTTAGTTTTTTCATCGAAAATAAAAAAACTAATATTAAATAACATAAAATACAATAAAATAAAAGGCTAATGCTTTTTTGCCTAAGAAAATTTTGCGTTCTCTGCTTATTATCGTCCAGAAGTTTCGAAGTAGACTTAATCAGATGATGACAATACGATTGCAATGTATTTCGCTTTTGTATTCTTTCGATCTTCCAGAAGTAAAAGAAAATTAGCGCACAACACTTTCATCTTCTAAAAGTCTTTTAAATGCATGCAGGGCCCACACGTACATATTTATAGTACACATGTAAACAATGAGATAGAGTTGTATAAAAAAAAGCTGAAATTACCACAAATTGAATTGGACTTTTTGCACTAAACTTAAATTGGGCATACATCTACATTTTTTTTAAATTTTTTCAGCAGTGCTGCCAATTAAAACCTTTAAATCCTTAAGAAAATCTATTCGAGGACTTTTTCTTAGATATTGTTCACAACTGATCTTAGTAGCTCTTAACAGTTTATAATTAATAATATATTTTCGGAAATGGGATTTGTTTCTAATATGTAAACAGTTTTAAAGTTCCTGGTGAATATAACTCCATCAAGACATTCGTAGTAGGAATTTCGTACTATAGAGGAAGCGATACCAGGATACATGGATGCCAAAATTATGGCAGAGTATTGTTGGAGCCAGGGCTGTGGCATTGAAGTACCTACAAAAACTCAAGTTTCCTATACAGAAAAAATTATCAGTAGTTTTTTATCGATTGAAAAAATTGTTTAAAATGTATTTCAATTTAATTAATGTGATAATTGAATTACTTAATTTTTTTTTTTTTTTATTGGAACGAAAATTAAAAATTTAATTTTGATTTAATTAACATTTTGGTTGTTTCGAAATAAATGTTTAATTAAAATTTTAATTGAATAACAAAAAATCTTAATTGATTTTTGCTTTTAAAACAAAATAATTTGAACTTGTGGAATTTTTGTTGGAAATTGTCAACACCTGACTTTTATTTAACAAAATCAATTAACACATTGTTTGAAATGGCAAAGTTTTTTGATAATTTTAAAATAAAATATATAATTTATTAAAAAAAATATTCACAATTTTAAATTTTTACAATTTTTAGTAATCAACTAAATGTTTGCTTGATTCTAAGAATTTGTTATTAGAAACAATTTTTAATTTTTTCTGTGTGCCTTTGCCTAACTTTTTCTATTTTCAAATTGGCAACTCTTTTAAAAATGTTCATGCAATTTTGCCGGAAGCCCTTTTGGAATCCTATTAACTTTATATTTTTTGGTTTTAACCAATTTCTACTTGATGGCCAGTTTTATATATTTTTTTTTTATATAACAGGGGAAAAGAAAAAAATAACAACAACAATAAAAAGAATATTGTTGGCCTTAATTTTGTTGTTGTAGTTATAGAAAATTTTTAAGTTTATGACTTGGCATGCAACTGCCAAAAACAGTTATTGAAAGTTTTAGTTTAATTAAAAATATTTAACCTTTAAGGCTTTTCATTCATTTATTTATTAAAACGTTTGGACGGCTAATGAAATGAACTTAATTATTATTTTGCAAGAACTCTTTCATGCACTGGATGATTTTTGTAAAATTTTGACAATGAAATTTGAAAAATTGTATTAGTAATTTACAGAAAATAGCAGCAAATTAAATGTTATTAAGATCAGATTTTAAATTAAAAATTTTTAGCACAGTCATTATTTTATTACAAAACTTCTAAGAAAATATATGATACCCTACACTATAATTAAGTAACTGATTTGTTTAAATTTTAAAATATAAATGATTTTAAAAATTTTAGCAATTGGTGTTTTTTATTCATGTCCCTTTTAAATCTGTGTTCATACGGCTCTTGTCTTATTGACATGATTGCTACTTTATAGGCGAGAGGGACGAGGGGAAAAGAAATGAGTATACAGATGTATGTACTGTCTTTACGTTTTGCTTTTTCATTCGTTGTTTAATTTTGTTATTGTTTTGAGTATCAAAAAAGCACATGTCGTCAACATGACATGAATCATTTGAACGCCAATTCATGTTCAAAAAAGACAAAGGAAGAATCTTGTCAATAAGACATGAGCCGTATGAACTCAGACTAAGGGACATTATGCTCAATGCAGACTTAGTCTGGGTTCACACTATGAAAGTATTCTTTCAGAAAGTCAGAGTTTATAGATGAAAGAGAAGAGAAGATAAGCATTTTATCTTCCCCTCTCATCAATAAACTCAGACTTTCTGAAAGAAAATTTTTATAGTGTGAACCCAGACTTACAGTTGCTGAAATATTGGAGCAGTTAGAATAAAAAGACGACAACTTGCAAAATACCGACATATTTGCAATATCTCCTTTGAATGGAAATGATTTGTGAGTTATTTACATACATTTTTTTCAACTGAAAATTTTAATTGTTTCTTACATAAAGATTTTTATTGATAATTATTTCATATCCGTGAAGCTTCTTCGGCATTTGTCAGCTTTTGGATTATGCTCATATGTTACAATAAGAGATAGTCGAACCGAAAAATGCTCACTCCGTCCCGTTTCGGAAATGAAAAAAGATCAAAGAGGATCTACGGACTATCATTTTTCTGATAATGGCAATATACTCGCCGTACGATGGAAATACAATGACGTAGTCACCTTCGGAACTAATTTTGATAACAATGAAATTGGAACGTGATACCCAACCAAAAGTATTTTAAAATTATAATCAAGGCATAGGTGGTGTAGACAAAATGGACCAGTTAATTGCTGTTTATCGCTCACGTATAAGACAACGTAAATGATGGTGGCCAATATTCGCATATCTGCTGGATTTTTCCGTTGTTAATGGTTGGCTACTAATGAGAAAGCTGCATCCAATAATCTAGATTGCTCAAACTCGTTGCAATTCCGTAGATATATAACCACTTCTTACCTACACTGATAGAAAAGGCGTCATAACGCTGATGTATTTAGACATCAGTACTATGACAAGTGTCTTCGTTTTTGACCCCAAGACACCTTTCATCATGGTGATGTAAACCTTAACATCACTTAGCCAAAGTGTCATCAAGGTAAAAATTAAATTATGTCATCAATGGGATGACACATCTACATCACAGAAATGGCGAACATGTCCTCAGTGCGATGACGCAGTAACATCGGAGTAAGGACACATTAGCATCAATTTAATGACAGTTTGTCATTAAGTCTAAATCATTGGAATTGACTTAAGTCAAAGTAAGAGAATATTATTATTTACCCGTTACATATGTTTGTTTCACGTTTGTTGAATTACGACCTTTGTTAACAGCAGAAATCTCAATAATAAGACACCAGAACCATGCCTCATATGGTTTTCGTAATCATTCTACTTTAAAAATTTGATGTATTTAACTAACCCTACGCTTCCACATGCAAGTAATTGCTTGCAAGTAGCGTATACGTATTATCAACGAAAAATCGAGGTAACAGCTGATTGGCTGACAGTACAAAAATTGTAAGAATGTTAGTGAAAAAGTGTGCGTGTATTGAGTTTTTCGAACGTATACTTGCATGTGGAAACGGAAGGTTAATAATGTAAAAAATAGAATAAAGTAATTTTTGCTTCATATAATACATTGTAATCATGAAAATAATTTTAATAATATACAAAATGTGGCATTGAACTAATGTCACTATTGTTATAAAATAGATGGCACGTAAAAAATTACAAAATTGTACGAAGACGTTAGTCATTGGATTGATGTTACTTTTTGCATCATTGATGCCATTTGTAGTAACATTGATGTCACAATTCTGATGTTACGGCATCATCAATATGAAGGTACATTTTTCTATCAGTGACTACTCCAAAACGTATAAAAGATGTGGAAACTGCGGCAACAACTCTTATTTCATAGGCATAAAATGCAACAAGGGCAATCACCCAACAGAATGTTTCAAAAAATTTCACATTTCAAGTGACGATATTGCAAATTGTCCCTTATAAGGGACTCCTTCTAAAATCTTTAAACAAATTTTTATTTAAATAAAACTTCTAAAAATTATTTTAAAAGTTGTCTTAAATTACGTGTTCAAAAAGAATTTTCTTAAAAAGTACTTGGGGAACTTCATGCACTACTGGGTTAAGGTACTTTAAGTGTGTGGTTAAATTTTATGCCAATACCAACATTTACACAGAAAAAATTATTGCCGAATTATTTTCAAACATTCAATTAAAATTTTTGTTTGATTTTTATTTAACCAACAAAAATGTTGACAACCATTCAAAAATATAATACACGCGTTATTGGTTTCAAGTTTTCATAATTTTGTATGAAATATTTAACGCTTTTTAATGTTGTCGTCTTTTTGCATTTTTTTATTTGATCGTAAGCAACACTTCCTAATGTGAAATATAAGAACTACAACAAAAAACACATACAGTCTATTTTTGAACACTTTAAAAAAGTACAACAGTAAGAAAGATGAAGAGGTTTGAAGTAAAAAAAAAATAGCAGGTAAAAAAACGTTTCACTCTTTTTAAACAATAGAAACAACAACAACATTATAAGAAACAAAATGAATTTTTGGTTGGTTAATAAAAAACCAAAATCCCGTATTCAGTTTTTTTCAAACTGTTTGCTTAAATACATCAAATACAAAAATATAATGATGACGAAAAACATATCGAGTCGGTCTGTCGCCGTTTTTGGGTTACATTTCTTCTTCATTAGGAAAGGATACAGCAACAGTGAGTGATGACGAAAAACATTGTGCGTATAAAAAAAGAACTTCGTTCAAAAATTATTTCAACAAAAAAAATGTGTCTCAAAGCCAGCCGGCCGCTCTGCTCTCTCTGCCATCATCTTCTAATACAGTGCCTGCGTGTGTGCGCATCATTGCTTGTGCAAAAACCTGTTGTTTTTTTTTTTTGATTTTGATATTTAGTATATGAATTTCAGTAAACTTTTTGTTTGATTCAGTTAAATTATTTGTTTGAAAAAATCAGTGTTTTTTTTCAATAAACAAAATGAAAATAAATTGTTTAAATATGCGAATTTGTTTATAGGACCGATTTCAGACAAAAAATTGTTTGATTCTACAAATTTTTTGTTTGAATCGGAAAAATAATTTTTGCTGTGAAAGTTATGGCATTTAAAACTATTTTCGGGAGTGCGATTAATATGAGAGCTAAAATTAAATAAGCAACAATTCAAATACAATTTTGTAAGATGATTTAATTTTACATAAAATATATGAGCAAAATTAATCTAAATAAGGTTTACACAAGGTTTACTTGGACAGCCAGCCAGCCTGACAGCGCAATGGTTGGACATTGTTAGATCAATTCTAAATGTTATTCTGGGTCTATCGGTATGCTAAAAGGTGGGTCTTGGACCAATAGTTTTTAAGAGTTACACATATTGACAGAAACGCATTATATTACCCTCTATACTAAAAAGAACTACGGAATGAAAAATTAGATAAATCCTACTGAGAGTTAAGCATAAAGAAATTTAATTATAGAAAGTCATAATTTCTATGGGGTTTAATGCTTTTTCTAAAAACTTGCAAAAAATAGTGTTTTTATACATATACAAAAAGTCAAATAAGGGCAATAGGAAAAATTCAGCTGGATTTAAAAAAAACTAGACGATTTAAAACGCACTTTACAATAAGAAAAAGTAAAGTTTAAATAAAAATTGTAAACACTTTGAATTCAGTATTTTGTCATGTTACAAAATTTTGTATATATCAGAGCAAATTCACAACAGGTGGCAGCGAAAAGCCTGCTGTTTTTGTATTGTTGGAGTATTGCTGCCACCGTATACATAAATTCGCCTTGGTACATTTGAATATAAACGGCCATGTTATGGAAGTCGAAATCACAGAGCATACAGAGATGAAAAAAGTGACGTAAGAAAAATGCCCAAATCATTTGCGAGCACAATTTTCGAAGAAAGAAAAAATTTTTTTGGTATTGAAGTGACAATGTGTAAAAACAGGCCGCTACAATCAATACAAATTGCGTGATCTAAACAAAAATGCAAAAAGGGCAGCTTTCGAAGAAAAAACGCAATATGTTCTGTCTCGTGACGCCTCTATGTGCTGTGTAGTCGAAATCAAGGAAAATTTAAATGAAAATCGATAGAGATTTCTAGTTAAGTGTTTTTAATAAATACCGTAGTTTTCCTGACTTTAAGATAAGTTTTAATGAAGATAAGCTGTACTTTTAGTATGAAGTATACAAAACGAAATAATTTAATGAACTTTAAAAGCTGGATCGTTTTCAAAGTTTGTTCGATATAAATTGAACTCGAACTTGATTTCCAGAACTTGGTTGATAACTATTTGTTTAGCTACATATACTATACATATTTTGTTTTGTACAGATTTTCATATTTCCATTACTTAAGTTGTAAGCAAACATTTTTGAAACATTTTGCAACTTTCTTCGAAATTTCGTCTTATTAAAATTGTAGCCTTTATTCGATCAAAGTAATGGATTCCTAAGACTATTCACAAAAAGTATTGCTTATTGGCATTAAAAACAAACGAGATCAATTTATATTGATTTTGTACGTTATTTTTATCGCATTTTTGAGAAACTGGACCGAATCTTGTTATTTGAAATGACTTTCGGAAATTAAAAATGTTTTCTTAGTATACGATTTTGTTCTATTCAAAATATTAATTTAATTATTAAAAAATGTAATTGTTTAAAAAGTAATTTTTCAATATGGAATAAAGTTTTTTAACTGGATAAATTTTAATTAGGCTCTTACCTAGACAAGACCCAAAAAAATCTGAACAATCCAGACCGTCTGGCAACCCTAGCCTTTATGCTTATTTAGTTCAAATATAAAAAAAAATAAAGTCTAATGAAAAAATTTGCTGAAACAATCTACTACTAACCATAAAAAAACTATTATATTTGATAAAAGGTACCGATCTTGTTTAAGTGTATGTGTAGTTTTCGTTTAGTGTACACCTTTTGTATTTTTTAGGGAACATTTGGGTTTTTTGTGAATGATACTGCATATGAAAAAGATCGCACGAAAACACAGATCACGGACGCCTTAAAAGCACTACACGTACGGTTAAAAAAAAGATCAGTACGCTTTATTAGTATTTGTGAGCTCAAAATTGTTTTGGGCCGTATTTTGTTTGTTTACAAATTCACATATCTAAAATTTTTTATTGTTTTTTTTTTGTGCATTATTCATGGAAAAATACCATACGGTACGCTAATGTGCCATACATATCTCATTGTTTTTAATATGTAATACTATGGTTTTGCAGTTAAAATTTTATACCCTTCGCCACAGATGAAAAGAGTAAATATTAGTTTGTCGTTCAGTTTGTTATTTCTACAATATTGATCTTTGACCTTATAAAGTGGCAGAGAAAATTACAAAAATTGATCCAGAAAAATTGATCTTAGTTTATTAAAAATAACTAAATTTTTACACTGAAATAATGGTTTTAGTAAAGTAGCGATGGTGTACTGGCCGCCATGCAAGTGGTTTAGTGCGATAGGTTCCATACAAAAAAAGCAAGCTTGTTAAAATTGAGCACAACTATTCTCAATATATGAAATTTATTAGGTTTTCAAAATCTTTTATATGTACCTATTATTCAAAATCTGTGAAATATGCCTATTATATTACCTAGCATCCATACAAAGATGCTTCCGGAATAAGGATTTTTGCACGATCGCGTCCATGCCGTATGAGCTAAATGGAATTTGGACCATATATTTCTTAAATATAAGGCGTATTTAATATTTAAAATTAGCCTAATCGGTCTATTATTGCACTTGGCCCCCATACAAGTGTCCTCCCGAGTTAAGCGTTTTGGTACGATAGGGTTCATACAAAACCAGCTAGGTGTAGGATAACTGGAGAAAATACTTTTTTCTCAGTATAAACTTATTGAATCCTTATATGTATATTTAATAGGAGCTAACAATAATTAATCAAATCTTATTCTAATACTTTTCTTTATGTCCTGACACTGCCGGACAAACATTTCCCCCCATTATGTAGTTGCTTAGCGCTCTTGTTATCGGATGATTCCCGTATTATATCTTCTCCATACACGAATAAGGCCGCCATAAATGAAAATTTTGGATTTGGGTGCAATCCAAGTCTTTTGAACTATTTTACAGCATATTTCGTAATCATAGTTTTAACTAGGGTATTCATTTAATCGGGCTTTGCTTTAATCGGTTAATCGCTCGATTAATTAACCGAGGTTTTGGTTTAATCGGTTAATAATCGGTTAATATTGCTATTGATCGGTTAACCGATTAATAAAGTTTTGTTATAAATTAAGTAATTTCAATAAATAAAAATGCAAAAATTATTTATTATTTGGAGTTTATTAGTGAAAAAAAAAACAATTCTTGGACTAAAATGAGCAAACAAAGAAAATTCAATACTAATTAATACATATGGGCATTCCCACAGAATGTTCTATCAGGATGAAAGAATAGAATGTTGGTAAGCATCGTCTTTCATTGTTTATTATTATAAAACAAGTATGTTTTTATAATAGAATGGTTTTTATAGCATATCTCAGCTCTTTTACTTGAGGAAATTGGGCTGGAAACTGGAAAACTTTATATTTTTTAAAGCTAAAGACATTTTTATATAATTATTTTACATGCAAAAAAAAATGTTATGTTTGGACTTTTTCTTCACAATCTCTCCATGACAATCAATTGTAAATTGAGTATTAGGTTTTTGTTAAGGAAATTTTAAGATATTTTTGGGAAAATTCATGGTGATAATAATAAGAAAACATATGGAAAAATCGTAAGTTCGCGACTCCGTACGTTCGAAAAATAATTTGGTTTAAATGTTTAGCATTTAAGCGATTATTTTCTTTAGATTTGTTAAATCTTGATTTGGAGAAAAATTCTTGCATTTATCGAAGATGTTAGAGAAATCCAAAGCAATCCATAACACGCAAAGAAAAAACATGGTTGATACAATCAGAATCGCAAACTATCATTAATGTTTGTGGTTATGATTGTGTCAAACACGTCTTAAGTAACAATATATGTTCAGACATAATGTTATAGCTAATTATTGTCTCAAACATATTATTATGATCAGAAGAAAAACGCAAACGATTATTCAAACCATGTTTCTATATTTCCTATCACCATGCAACATGTCTATTTTAACATGTTATATGGTTGTCACAATAAAACCAATAAGATTTTTAATATCAAGAATATATTTTTTTATTAAAAACACATAGATAATTCAAATACATATAATGTATAAACATAAATTAAAAAAATAACATTAAATAAAGACTTACTTTTTTTTTATTATAAAATCCACTATTTTAATACACTCTGGAACAGCAATTGAAATAATTTCCAAGACGGCTTCAATGTTGTAGGGTTTCTTGGCTGTTAGAAAGGCAACGTTTTTGCATATTTATACTTGATTATAATTTTAAATAAAAAACATACCTGTTTCAATAAACTAATTTATTTTGTAAAACTTCTTAATTATTTTGTAATCATTCATGTTTGCCGATTAACTGCTCGCGGACGGAAGAAATTTTTTTCTTTATAAACACACACTGTTGGTTTTAACAATAAATGTTTGCTCATTTAGAAAATGTATTTTAAAGCAAACAAAAATTATGGTACTAAACATACATTTTGTGCTACTAGTATTATGATTTTAAATGTATAGTTGAAAATATATTTATTATAGTAACAAACATTTCACATAATTTAATATGTTTAGCAAGATCAGAGTAACTTTTTAGGTGTAAAACACCATATAATATTATTATAGTGATTTTAAAAATGTTAAGGACAAAAAATTTTTTTTCAAGTTATATTAGGACTATAATAAAATTATTAGGGTAAACATATAAGGCAAATATGAATAAAAATGGTCGTAGTGACCACTCAGTAACCATGTTTTTTCTCTGCGTGAATACAGAATATCTAATTTCTCAGTCTTTTTCCTGGATTTCTCTAAACATATAAAATCTTCCATTATGCCATTATAGTACTGTTTTAATTTTTTAAAATTTTGATCACTTCTAATTGTTTCGGTTACTATCGAGAGTTTCTTCTGTTGTCAGGCCATCATCTGGCATAGCTCAGCACCGCACATTCTGCAAAAAAGTTTATTTCCGAATCCCTTAGTTTCTATTTTTGTACTGTATCTTAAGAATGTATTGCTAGAAGAAAATATATTGTATGAAAAAATATTTTCTGAACACGTACCTTTAGAATATGAGACGAAACAAATAATAAAAAACACAAACAAATTTGTTATAATACTATAAAAAATTCAAAATTTTGTTATATCGGTTAATCGGTTAATCGACTGAAATTAACCGGTTAAATCGTTAATCGAAAAAACGCAATTTTAAATTAACCGATCAGTTAATCGGGTAGTAATTAATGGTTAACCGAATGAATACCCTAGTTTTAACTAATGGCTCCTTAATATCCATGTGGATATTTGAGCTTTTAACATACCAGGGGCCGGCTGTGATTATTCAAAGAAGCTTTTTTATCGCCTTTGAAAATGTTCAGAATTATAGGCCGAGGCAGTGCCCAATAACTGAATACCGTAGCACCAGATTGTGTTAAAGACAGAGTAGTAAAGTAGAAGTTTGCAATAAAGACTCAGGACGGAATTCCTAGTTTCATCCGCGTTAATTTTGCCTCTTTATGGCATTTTGACGTTGAAACAAAAATTGTGGATAAAATTATTTGCGGCCTTTTTATTTAATAATTAAGTTATGAATACCTTTCATTTAGTCGTTGTTGCCTAACAATTCCAATTAAGGACGTATGCGTGCTACGTGCATCATTTTTAAGGATTTTTTGTTTTATTCGAAAGTTAAAAAACAACTCATTTTTTTAAAACAATTTTTACAGTTGGATTATTTTGCTCCATCATGCATAAATCAAACCAATTTCGTGCTAGTACGAGAAAAATCAACAAAACGCAAAAAAAAGGAATCAGCCAAAAGTCAACAACAGAAAAAATAAAGTGAAAAACGAGTACTGAAGGTTTGAACGAATTTTTATTTTTTTTTTTAACCAAAATGTTACAAATTGACTTGCGATTATTTACTTCGTAACTGTTAAATATTGAAGGGCCAATAAGAACATATGAAATGAAATGTAGAATTCAAAGCTGCCATTTTTTTTTTTTTTTTTTTTTTTTTGAATATTTTGTAGAGATGTTGTTAAAAGTATTGAAGTTTACAAATATTTTTAAATTCCTTTTATGGTATGTATGTATGCGACAAGGCAAAAGAACTTTAAGAATATTCAAGCAATTTAATTGAAGTTATCAGATTTAGTTAAAGAAATATATCTGTGGCATAATTAAAGAAAATTTTGGTTATAATATAAAATTTTAAAAACGTAAACAAACATGTTTTTTTAAAGAAAGTTCGTATGATTTAACAACATGTATTTCATCTTTTAAAATGTGACTTAAGATGTTTTGTCAAAATGCCACAGATATTTATTGCTAATTAACATTTCACAACTTAGCTTCCGGGTTAGCAGTAAAGTAAAGGCCAAACCATAACGTACATGAGCTGGCTTAAGTAGCTGTGCGAATACATGTAGAGCATATGTTTTATGAAACTGTCATTTGCTTAAGCAAATTACGAAACTGATGGTACATTCAGTTTTTTAAAAGTATTTAACGGGATTAACGTTATTTTTGGCAGTAGCTTAAGCTATCTTATGCATACACTCATAGAAAAATGCATCTACATATTGACATCGAAATTGTGACATCAATGTTTTTACTAGGGATGCAATTTCCATGCAAATGCATGTTTTCTGTCGATAGTCTAAAAACGATGCCGACCAAAATTATCTCTCCGAATCCATTAATTTGCATTAAAATGGCATCGATTTGTTTCTGCATATTTGATGAAAATGCATATTTTCGCATATTTAGGTTTTTAATGCATATTTTTGCATATTTTGACATATTTGACAGTTCATAAAAAAAATTTTTAGATACACAAAAAACCTTCCAAAAAAATTTTAAAATAAAAATGTAATTTCTCTATGAGCTTTGCTTTAAATACAAGATTTTTAAGATTTCGTCAATCGATCCTTCTAAGGTATTTTAAACCAATGCAGCACCTTTACATGGTTAAGGCTATTTTGTCCAAAACTGTTACAAGATACTTGCTTGACACATGAGTTATACCGCGTTGCAGAGGATTTATGAAGCCAATTCGATTATATTGCATTTTTTAGTGAAATGTATCCCTTTGTTTCCCCTTGCACAGCAGCCAGTAGTAACAAAATGGGGCCTGGCTAGACGCTTCAGCATCATATTCAAAAAACTTTGAGTTAAAAAAGTAAAAGAAATATTAAATTTAAATAACATAGAATTCAATTAGCATTTGTATTTTCACTTAATGCTCAAGTCAAATTAATTGATATTGCAGAAAGTCAAATTAACAATGTGGAAGAAAGAATAGCCTTACAATTAAAAATAAATCCAAAACGTTTTGCAAAAAAATATTAAGGAATTCAAAAAATTACATAAATTTCAAATATTTTTGATCTGATCTGGAATCAAAGTGGGATCTGAAAAAGAATTTTTTCAATATGCATTGGCATTCTTTAAGTACGGGACATTAAACAGTACTTATTTATTTAAACAAACAATAATTTAAATTTATTTAAATAACAATAGACTGCCTTTTTTTACTTTTCATTATAATAAAACGACTTCTTATGAAAATTTTGTTAACTTTTTAGTGCATATTTTAAGCGCATATTTTCGATTTTTAAATGCATGAAAATCTCATCCCTAGTTATTACAAATGAGATCAATAAGGCAAAAAGTGACATCAATCCAATGACGAACGTCATCATAAAAATTACTCATATATTATGCGCTATCTATGCTATGACGACAGTGACATCAATTCGATGCCACATTTTGTCTATAATTAACAATACATTCATGTTGAAAAATTTAAATAAGAAGCAAAAATTCCCATGTTCTTATTTTTTTAAATAATTTACTTAAATACATCAAATCTTCAAAGTGCGTGCTGCGGATGTCTTAAAATTGAGAGAGAGTTCTTATGTAAACAAAGAGCGGAATGCAACAAAAGTGAAACAAACATGTGTAACGGGTAAGTAAATAATAATATATTCGCTCACTTTGACTTAAGTCAATCCAAATGACTCAATTTAATGAGTTTGTCGTTAAATTGGGACCAATGAGTATTTTCTCCAATGCTACTGAATCATGGCACTGATGACATTTTTTATTTAACTGACTCCGACTCGTCATTTCTGTGATGCCGATGTGTGATCCAATTGATGACTTAATTTCAATGTTTGACAATGACAATTTAGCAAAGTAACTTTGAGGTTGACATCACAATGATGAAAAGTGTCATGGGGTCAAAAACGAAGACACTTGTCATAGTACTGATGTCAAAATACATCAGCGTTCTAACGCATTTTCTAGCAGTGTATTATAGTTAGCCTTCAGAAAATACCACTTAACTAACACTTCATCTATCTACATCTCTGTGGCAATAAGGAAAACGTGCTTAAATATATTTTTTAGTTTTGTAGAAGAGCAGAAATATGTTTTAAAATGAACCCCTATTCTAATATTTCCACTGCGTGTATAGTTTTTTAAGTCTTTGTTCCGAAATTTTCCTAGTCACAGATCGGAAATAGACTTAAGTTTTTATTAAAAAATACAAAAAATCATTTTGCTATTAGTTCCCAAAAAATGGAATAAAATAAATAAGACTTTGTTCATGTGCAATTTTAAACATAAATATTACAAAAGTGCCATAACCTAAAATTTTTCAAAGGTCGACTTAAGCACACTTTCCTTTTTGCCATTAGATATAAAAAAATTTGATTTGACAATTATTTTCTAATTACCTGGAGCTTAATATAGACAACCTAAATATTTGTTAATATTTAAGTGGACGTGGCACCTTATATATAAAGTCAGCAAAAGAAATCAGACAAACAGATAGCAATGTGACAACTACTATTTAGATGACAGCACGGTAAAACACCAAATACAGCACACTGTACTATCAGAATTTTACAGAACTATGCAAAACATCTGTCAAAAAGCGAGCTGAACTAGAAGAAAAATATAATTTTGCAAATATCTAAAGTGAAACAATAGTAGAAATTTAAAATTTGGTCCAAACTGCTGCGTTATTAAAAAACGAGATCAGTTAAAAAAAAACGTTAGTAATTTTATTCTAATTAGGGTAGCGAAGTTAAAGCTTGATTTAAATATAATTGAAGTAATTCATATTTTAGTTAAATAATTTTTAAAGAATTTTATTTTTATGAACATGAATTTTTATTTAACAACTTTCTTTTTTTTCGAATTTGTGATGACATTTAATAAACAATTTATTAATTATAGCTGTCCAATAGTTAATTTTATTTAAATCAATAACATACCATGCATAATTAAATCAAACCAATAAAATAATTCTGAATAAAAAAATATATTAAAAACAAATTTATTTCACATAAATTAAAATGCTACACATTTTTTTTTTGCATTAACACAATATTTTGATTGTTAATTTTTTAACTGAACTGAGAACTGTGGTGACCAACAACTTTGAAGTAGTGTATAAATCCAACAAGACCCCCAGAATAGTTTATACATATAAAGAAGAAGATAATTTAGGAAATAACAGGCGATATTTTTAAGCTTCTTGCTTGTTCGTCTGCAGGCAAAGAAAACACTTTTGTGCATAACAAAACTATTTCCAGCCGAAAAATATGTTGTGGGTAATAATTTTGTTAAGATTTTGTTATTTATATTCATTTATTGAATCTTAATATAAACTTAAAATAATTAGTCTAATCTTTGAGTTGAGTTGAAATATTAAAAAAAAAAATTATTATATTTTAACATGAGCGGCGTTGCCTGATGCGTTTAGCGTCCTTTTATAAGTCCTTCAGTATCTCTGCTCCGGATGCGGGTGTGGGCACCATCACTTTATCGATCTAGAGGGTTAACGAAGTGATTAAAGCATTTTGAATATTTTACTAAATATTTTTTGATTATTGTTTTAACTAATGGCACATTGATGTCCTTGTGAATATTGGAGTTTTTAACATACCAGGGGCAGCTGTGATTATTCGAAGAATTTTTTAATTTTTTCGATATTAGAGTCCGGAGGCAAAGCCCCTTATCTGAATTTCTTCCCACGAGCCAATTAATTTGAATTGCTTTAAATTGATTTTTCCACTTTTTCACTTTTCAACGTTTAACACAGATCCAGATGTATACCAATATATTTTACAGCATGATGGTTTTTGTGTACGCTTTGGAAAGCTGTATCATATGCAAAAGTTAATGTTTTGGTATGGTTGTTCGTTGGCATGTATTATTGCAAGTTTATACTATATCAAAAAACATATCGATACCTTCCCGCAAGAATGTATTAAGCGACACTTTTTTCGAAAATGACTTTTTGATGTGGAACTTTACTAGAAGTAAAGCGCCACATTTTGGCTTGGGTTTCGCTGCCCTATCATGGATGCAAAGGAAACTAGAGAGAAAATAAAATTGTATCAACCGTCAAGTTTTCGCATTGGAATAAAGTTGCTCCCTGAAATTTGTATTATCCGCCAAAGAAGTTATGCTAAGCCACATTTTTAAAAATGTAATTGTCGTAAGCAACAAAAGGTCCACGCAAAAATTATGTTAGATGTCGCTTAGTTTAACCGAAATTGTCGCTTAGCACACTCATCCAACTAATCCAACTTGATCCATTTTTGTCGCTTATAACACTATAGATTATGATTGTCCTTGAGTTTAAAAAATTGTTCTATTCTTCAAAACTGCCAGTATCAGGCCCGAAACGAAAGGATTTAGAGAGTCTGCTCAAAAGAAAGTTTATTCCTGAACGATACTTTTATATAGATTTTGATTAATTGTGTTGTTTAACAGAAAAAATTAAAAATGAAAAAACGAAATTTTTTTTTTCAAACCTTTATTTTTTGTGTCCATGTCAATGTTTTAAATGCCATTTACCATTATATCAAGCATCAATGTCTTGACCACGAAAATGTACTAAGCGACAACAACTTTTTATCTGACTAAAATTTTGTTTTTGCAATGATGTCAAGTTTTGTATTCTGAAAATCGCTTCCAAATATGTTCCTTTCAATAAAATATACAAATAAATAACTAAATGAGACGTTTTTTTTGTTTCCTACACAATTTTAGAAATGTCGCTTAATACATTCTTGCGGGAAGGTATCAATATGTATGAATATATGTATGAAACGAACTCGTTTTTGTTTAAAATTGGTTATTATATTCCTTGTAAAATTCGCTGCTAACGTTTTTAACAAAAACTTTAAAAAATTCACTAAATTTAATAAAAAAAAAAATTATAGGTTCATTTATTTCTGTGATTTTTAATGGACAATAAAATACAAAAACGTTTAAAATATATACTTTAATCCTTATATTTGGTCACATGCCCTTTAAAAGAAAGCACAGCCTTACATCGTTTTGGCATGAAACCCACCAAGCCACAACAAATCTAGGCCTTTAAAATGTTTCCCCACAGATCGTCTTTATTTTGGGATTTGTTTGGTCCAATACTTTCTTTAACAGTCTTTCATAAATTTCCTGTCGGATTTAGATCCGACGATTGCGCAGTCATCAATCAAAATCAATTTTTTTGCATGCCTCGAAGTTGGTTTCGGATCGTTATCCTGTTAAAACAGCCAATTAAGTGACATTTCCCACTCTGCATATGGCCGTATTATTTCACTAAGGACTTCAACGTTCAAATATTGGTCCATGTTCTTTTATTCCAAAATATTGTCCTAACAACATGGCAGGTTAAGCATACCCACACAATAACACCATGCTTAAATGTTGTGTAACCTGTGTTCAATTCTGCGCTTTTTTGGACGCCTTACCACTGTTGCCAACTTTTTTTTAACACTTCCCGCCAAATCGGACTTCAAAACCGCTAGAAACCGCTAAATATTTAATTTAGCGGGAATTTTCTTAAAAATACCGCCAAAACCTAAACTTTTTTAAGTTTTATATAAATCTAGATATGTGTTGCTTTTGCAAAGGAATGTGACTCTCAAATTACGTTTTCAACTTCCCTATCTTTTTATTCCCAAAAAAAAGGTTATAGTGAAACATTCGGCTGTGCCGAATCTTTGATACTCTGCACATACAGAAGAGAAAATTGCCGGAGTGGTCTTTATATGGGATATATGGTAATTTATAGGCCGATCTTCACAAAATTTGAACAGGTTATTTATTGTCTTATAAAACTATGACTGACCAAATGTTATTAGAATAGAACACAGATTGAGAGAGTAAAGGTTTTACGCGTACTTAAGCTTTTTCCGAGAGTGGGCTTTATATGAGGCTAATGGTAAGTTATGGACCGATCGGCACGAAAGTTGACAGTGTCATTTATAGTCATACAAATTTTTGACAGACCAAAAATTATTATAATAGCAATATTTGTTACCGTTTTAAGCGTACAAAATGTTTAACGATAGTGTGCTTTATATGAGGCCTATCGTGAATTATAGACCGATCTTCACTAAAATTTAACAGTATTATTTTTAGTCATATTTATGCAAAATCTTATATCAATATAGGCATTCCGCCATTAGTTATGCTAGTTTTTATAATAAAATGATCATTTTTTTAGGGTGGTTGTTTCACATTTAGATTTATAACTCTTTCCCTACTGAACCGATTTTGCTGGAGGCTTATTCTGAATTGCGATGCGAAAATCAATGCGATGCGCAAATGAAATGCGATGCGAAAGAAAATTGGTATTCTGTTAGACTTTCGCAATTTATTTCAAATCGTGGCAACGCTGCTCAAATATACGTCAGTGTCAATAAACGTCAAATTAAGAATAAATAAATTGTTTGTGTTTCGCTATGAAAATTGTTTAAAAAATATAGTTATGACATTCTGTAATAAAAAAAAATAATAAAAATGGATTTTGTGGCACTGTGGTTCGACGACGAAGAAAATGAAAATGTTTTGTGTGTACTTTAAAATCGGCTTAAACCTATTAAAATTAAAGTTGAAGTCAAATATTTTTTAACTGGTTTATATATTTCATACTTTTTCCATCCTGCAGCTTCTCTAATAGGTGGTCCATTTATATTTAGTTCTTCAGTTAACGTTTGCCACAAAGTATTTGCCGACTGACGTGCATTTGAGGCTTATTCATAAATTCTATCATAATTTCAAATTGACGCGGTTTGGTGGTCTTATTGCTTACTTCCCTGAATTAAATAATAAATATATGATGAATAAATAAATAAAATATTATCTTTCACTAACATGTTTGTACTTTGCGAATGCTATTTTGTTGTCGAATAAATTTTGCGAATTTGACATTTGTTTTCGCAATGTAGAATACCAACTTGTCACCTTTTCGCATTTGAAATGCGATTAAAAAAACCTTTGCGAATATCGCAATACAGAATAACAATTGTTCGCATTTATGCATTTTCGCATCGCATTGATTTTCGCATCGCAATTCAGAATAAGCCTCCTGGATTTCAATCCCAAACTGCTTAGGAAAACTAGAAACAAATTGATACCAATATTTATTCTTTTTTTTCAACTAAAGGACATGGCTAAATTGACTTAGAATTACTCAAGGACCCAGAATATACATATGTACTTTATGGGGTCTTAGATGAGTATTAAACTGTTTCACCCGGAATGACAAACTTAGAATACCCTTATCACAACTAGTTGTAGTGGAGGATAAACCAATTCCTTTATAAAAACGCAAAAAAGTTTTGTTTGTTTTAAAATATTAAGCAAGCTTAATGTTGCGAATTGTCACATACAGCCCTAATAAAATACTAACTGAAAATCGAAAAAAAAATGTCACACACAATAATTAGTTCACTAAACTTACAAAAGTACGTAAAACCCTGAACATTAACAAGTAGTTTTTAGCCAGAAAAACAAAAAACTTAATAACAAAAATTATAAAATCTGTAAATTTAATATTTGAGAAACGAATTGGTAGCGAAAACGAGCCGCTGAGAGATGTTTGAAAATCGCTAGATTTCCCGCTTACCGCTAAAACGTATTTTTTCCCGCGATTGACAGTTCAAAAACGCTAGATTTAACGGGAAAATCTCTAAATTGGCAACAGTGCGCTTTACCCATGTTTAACCATCGTTTCCAATTAAATTGATCTCAGATTCGTTCGACCAAAGCTCGATCCGCTCCTTTTTTCCGTGAACAGAGTCATCCCAATCCTTACGAGCTTTTGCGATTATTAGCCAAACTCAACGATGTCTTTAGTTGAATGGCAAATTCCTTGAGTAAGCATTTGCTTTTTCCTTGAGAATCTCCTGAATAGATTTAGTTCTACTTGCCGTCTTCTTACAGTTCTAGCAGAAATTTCGAGTCCCAATTCTGTTTTAACTGCCGCACCTGACGTGAAGGAGTCTCGACTAGATACATGTTTTATATATTTATCTACTATTTGAGTACTCTTTCTTGGTATACCCAGTACCAAGTTTGCGTTTTGTGTGTTTTGGAGCTAACAAAGCATTATTTTTCGGCTTTTCAATGAATAATCTTTCGTCCTCCTAACTATGCTTACCACAGCCGATATTTTCTACATTTTTTATGTTTATTTCTTTAATTAAATTTGTAAAGATTATCAAATAAACACAAAAAATATATTCGTTAATATTTTTGACATATAAGGAAAATTTGTTAGTGTTTTAAATAGTGAACCTATTGTTTGGTCGGCTCATATTCACAACTTTTTACTTTAATTAAGGGAATGTTCCGAATTCAATATATTTTTAAAGTATATATGTTTAAAACCCGATAAATTAACAATAATTTTTGCCAAAATATATTGGCGCTCCTACTAACAAATTACCCAAAATATAGAAAAACTTATGAAAATATTAGTTACCTTATTTTTTTGTCCGTAACTGTATTTGGTACAATAGGGGACACAAGATGCCTGTGTGGATTTACTGCTAAATTAACCTTTAGTTTACGTACTAATCCTCTATGCCAGAATTGTTCTTTTTATTTTATTTTTTTGAGATATTTTGCTTGCGAGTTTATGCACTTTATGTGCATATGAAAATCTGTTTATGTCCCAGCTCTGAATTTCAACCGTTTTATTAATGACAAAACATGAGTTCATTAATCAATAATTAATTATTTTATTATAAAAAAAAACAAAACAATTGTAAAAATATTACATCAGCAGAAGAAAACACGGCATCGGATGTTAATGTGGTTAATAATGAGGTAATGAAGCATTAATAAAATTAATTATGTTGTTAAAAATAATATTTTTTTATTGGCTTTATTTATTAATGTTCAAACATCACAACAAAATATGCATAAAACCTCATACATATTAACATCGATAAAAGGCGCAGAAAACGTGCAATAACCGACAAATAGATTTCAATAGTAAAAGTTACTGAAGGGAAAACTAAAGCATTTATTTGAATCATTAAAAGCGAAACAGTGAAATTCACAATTTCTGAAAATGAGATACAACTTAAAGAAAATTGAAAGCTGCAACGAATAAATAATCGAAATCTATTTTGTTGAAGACTAAATAAGATTATCTTTAAGACCTACTTTAGCAGAAATTATCTCAAAACAATAAAACACAGCTTTAATTGTATTCGCTTACACTTTAAACCACTGTTCGAAAATAAACAGTACATTATTTAACGTTCGGCTCACACACCCAGAACGATATCTATTTTTTTAGTGATTGTGTAGACATACACAATCCTTAATACCGTTCGTAACTATTTTCAAGAAATTATATAATGTTCGGTTCTTCGTTAAAAAACAGAGCAATTGTAGTGATACTGTAGACAAACAGTATATTTTAATGTTCTATAATGTTTTTTTCGTGTGTGTATTTTGTTTTTTAAAAAATTTTTGGTTTTTTTACCAGCCAAAAGGGACGAACATTAATGAGCCGAACCGAACACATTGAAGTTTGTGGATTTTCAAAAAAAAAACCGAACGGAATTAAATGTTCACATCTTTTGTTGAGTTTGATAAAAACAGTAATATTTTTGTGTTCGAAAGATGACTAACAGGGAAACGTTATTTTTTTTAATGATTTTCTACACAAACACTATTAGCGTTCGTGTTTTCCACAAATCTACCGAACCGAACATTAAGAAACGATATTTAGTGTTTATTTTCGAACACTGCTTGTTAACGAACAATATCTATGTATCATCACCTCAAATGCAAAAGGGCGTAACAACAAAAAAATTCATTACGATTGATTACGATGCACTAGACTTAATTAAATGTCCCTACAAAATTAAAATAGAAATAAATTGAAAGTGTTGTTACACCCTTTTGCATTTGTGGTGACGATATGTATATAAAATACAAAAAATATTTCTATGTCCATCATAGACTCTGAAACCAGCCAACCAATGTGCTCCAAACCGGTTTGATTAGAAAGCCAACTTTGTGAAGATGGTTTTAGGATTTATATTTTTCATATCTAGGTTCACGAGGGGAATAGGGGGGCAATGTCTGCCTCTGCGAAACTATTAAACAGATTTTAATGAAATTTTAAATATAGATAGATTCATACTTATATGTTCACATTAGCTATACATTTAAAAAAAAGGATCACGAGGGGAGCTAGGGGGAAATATCTGCCTCTCCAAAACTATCTGGCAGATTCGAATGAAATATAAAACATAGATGCAACCATATTTAGATAGGCACAAGAAGGGACGATCGTAGTAGCACACGCCGGGTATTCGCTAGTACAAAAAAAGGAACCACTACTTTAAGCTCAGATTTCTTAACCTAAATATGTCCGAAACATTAACCAGTACTTATGTTCTGTAACTTTGGTGAGAACTTCTCGCATCGAGAAGATGTCAAATGAAGTACTCCAACGTTTCTCGAAAAGTGAGAAAAAAGGGTGTCTGTAATTCATGTCGAAAACTATCAAAAGAGATTACGTCGTTACTTTATAAATGTGATAATAGTCCACTCAAAGCCGATGTGAAACTGCTGATGTTGCGAACGCCAGTCACACATATCGTTGACGGCGACCAAAATTTAACAAAATTTAAAAATGTTTAATGACGGCGTAGAAAATACAACCGTCGGCTGTGCGATTTAATGTAAAGTGCGATTTTAATGTTTGTTGTTTACAAAACGGTTTTGAAAACATTCGTATATTTTTCAAAAATTTTAAAAGCAAAATAATTAAACAATGAAAAAATCAACCAAGACAAAAATTTTACAGACACACTCTTTTGTAAATTAGCGTTAAGTGAGAAAAACAGTTGTTTGTTTCAATTTATGCCATTTATGTTTCGTTTCTTACATTTCAGTCGAAAAGTTTCACGCGGGAGTTACAAAACATGGGCACAGTAATCTAGTGACTTGGCATCTCACTACTTTCGGTCATTGACCAACTAGCTTTGAGGCAAAAGTTGTCCAGCTTCCGCTGAAAGTTGGAGTGAGAATGCGATCAGTCATTTAGCCTAAATGATCAAAGTACATCATGACTTCTTAGACAAGTAGGTAAATGATTTTTAAAAGTTTGCTGAAACATAACTGCAACGTGAGATTGGCACACAGATAGCAACCCTATCACCACAACCCACCTTTTTTAAATTAAAAATGCTAACGATGAAGAACTCTTGAGGGATTAGGAACTCTAGATCTCTTTTCATTTTTGTAATGCACGCAGTGCACTACTTTGGAAAACTATGGCGGCCCTCTGGATATATCTCTAGACCTCAGGTCCAAAACCGTAGCTTGAATATAAGTCCTTAATTACCACCTGAAATTTTATTCTAATCACACGTTTAGAAAATCCAGAATTATTTCCCTTTTTTTAAATCTTCCACTGTGCGCCACCTAGGGGAGATCCGCCATCAATTAAATCCAAACATTTTCTCCAATTTTTTGTAATGTATTTCAAAAATGTATTTATTTTAGCAACCTCGGCTCTGCAGTCAGTTTCTAACTCAGACAATCTCATTGTCTTCTTTGAACGTTCGATGAAACATAAATCGCTTTTATGTTGCAGTTGAAACTACTGTCATAATAATACAGCTAATAACAATTCCAGGATTATAGATAAAACGAAAAAATTACCATCCGCAGTTTTGCAAGTTTTGGATGCTTTCGAAACCATAGTTGAGTTGTAGTCTTTCTAAAAATGGACCTTTGCTTTGCCTATTCTACGGCTTAGAGCAATGGGTAAACAATCCGGAATTTATGTTTTTTTTAGTCGATTTAAGTGTCGATGTGATACGTGCTTTTACTTGATAGAAGAACTAACAGCAATTCTTTCAGCCATTTCATTAAAAAAATCTAGACCTCTTTTAATTAATTGTTGTTTAACCTCCCATTTTATAATTTTTTATATTCTCATAATTAAAACGAATCTGCCAAATAGTCATCAACTCAACTGTGTGAAATGTGCACAGTATGCAAGAAAATGTATAAAAAATTTATAACATTCTAATTACTTCCTTACTGCCACCCATTGTGCATAATAAAAGTGATTTGACTTACTTTGACCAAATTTGTTTTTAACACTTAAATAAACTCAACTTCAAACATTTTTTCTTGGTAATAACATCTTAAGTTACTTTTACGATCTTTTTTTTAACCAAAATCAAATTTATTTTTAACTTGGCCCCAGTTATTATTTTGCCATTGGATGACTTTTTCTTTTTGGTGGGTAATCGCATTTGGCATTGTTGTAACTCTACAAGACTACTACAAAATATTTCCAACATTTATCCATTCGTACATACACATTCATCCATAAAACAATTGTTTCGTAATAAAGATGAAATTTTTATTAAAAGATGTCTAAAACAGATGTTGTCGTCGTCGCCGTCGTAGTTGCTTCGTTGTCGTTTCAATTGTCGTCGACGTACTCCGAGACTAAATCATAACATGACTAAATAAAATAATGTTACCCACCAAATGGTTTTGTAGCGTGTTCTCGTTAATCTTATTGTTGTTGCAATATTTATTCGCTTGAAATACTTTTTTATAATCTTTTATCGCAGTTTTTATATGAAATTATATACACTGTGTGATTTACAGACAGATACACACAAACAAACACATGCAAAATTAGAAAGAGAGAGAAAATTTTGCAGACACATTTATGGTTTGTATATTAATATGAATTAGTTTGGTAGCTTTTGCAATATCCTTGTGTAGGAATATTTTTAAAGGACCATAATTTGTAATGTTTTTTTTTTTTCATCTTCAACTAACTGATGCTTATAAAATCAAAACACCAAAATCCAACAGCTCGCACACACTCACACACGCACATACAAACGTTAAATTTACTCCCTTACAGTCGCTCACCCAACCCTCCCACTTAAATTTGTACGCCAACCATTTATAAGTGTCCTTTTTATTTTACTTTATACGACTAGATTTCGAATAAAAAAATCAATAGGAAACAGATATTTTACCACCGTTTGAGCATCGTAAGATTATTATAGTCATCATTGTCATCAACGTCATCATCGCCATCATCATCATTATCGACAACACAATTCATTCGTACTCAGGCCCATCTTTTGACAAAGTATGTTGTCACTTATTGAAAGTGTTGCCAGTTTATGCAGGTTTTTCTTCTTGAAAATTGCAGTGAAGGAGGAAAGCTCAAAGAGGTTTTTTTAAATTCTCTAAATTGAAGAAAATAGTTCAAATCAGCATTTTTATAGTATCGGGTGATTTTTTAAGAGCTATAGGAAAGTTTTAAAATAACACATAAAATTCGGAATAATGCATGAAATCTTTATTTGAATCGATAGTAGGGTCCATATAATTTAATGTTTGAAGATTATTTCATGCAAATGTTGACCGTGGCTGCGCCTCAAATGGTCCATCCGCTTAGTCCAATTTTGGCATACTCTTTCCAACATTTCGGCCGGTATCTCATGAATAAATACTTCAATGTTGTCTTCCAATGCGTCAATTGAAGCGGGCATGTGTGTATAGACATGAGCTTTAACATAGCCCCACAAAAAATAGTCTAAAGGCGTTAAATCGCACGATCTAGGCGGCCAATTGACCGGCCCGAAAGTGAAATAAAATGTTCACCGAACTCGCCTCTTAATAAGTCCATTGTTAAGCGTGCTGTGTGGCATGTGGCACCGTCTTGTTGAAACCGCATGTCATGCAAGTCAAGCCCTTGCATTTTGGGCAAAAAACAAGTTGGATATCATCTCACGGTAGCGCTCGCCATTCACAGTTACGTTACGATTCGCATCATCTTTGAAGAAGTACGGTCCAATGATGCCACTAGCCCATAAACCTCACCAAACTGTGACTTTTTCTGGATGCATTGGTAACTCTAGCAATGCTTCTGGCTGATCTTTACTTCAAAATCGACAATTCTGCTTATTAACGTACCCATTGAGCCAAAAATGAGCTTCGTCGCTGAACGCAAGAAGCGCGCGATGAACTTTGTTAACAGAGCACGCATTTTGATAATAAAATTCAATCATTTGCAAGGGTTGTTCGTTTGTAAGACGATTCATGGTTAAATTATAGACCAAACTAAAGATGTTTGACAGTGAAACAAAACACGAAACATGCGTCAGCTGTTTAAACCAGTGTTACCAAAAAGATAATAGCTAAAAAATCACCCATTAGAAGAAATAATTCAAGATTCTATATGGGATCTATTAATTATTAATCAATCTTTACAAAAACTGACGTCAGTATTATAATTGGTTGCGATTAAGTCATACGCAGTTTGATTCGGTTCTTTACCTCAAAAATAATCTCATGTAGGATATTACGAATACGAAAATACAAGAAAAAAAGCAAATTGACGAGTACGCTCAAGAGTGTATCCTTTTTATTCTCCTCATTCCACGCTTTTAAAAACTCCAGACCTGACTACTAGGGTGTTTAGTTAATCGGGTTTTGTTTTTGTTCGATTAGACGATTAATCGATATTTGGCATTTTTAACTTGTTCGATTAAACAAATAAAATTTTAGAATTCATCGAATAAATCTAAGTACAGAAATTTTATAAGTTACGAGATTTTTTTCGATAATTTTAGAAAGAATTACACTCAATTTACATGATGAATTTTATGACGTCCAATTTCAGACGTCATTTTTTGTTTGGTAGCAAGCGGTGTAGAGAAGAGGAGGAAGAGAAAACAGAAATCATGTCTATTTTTCTACACCTTTTTCTTCTGTACACCCTTGCTACCAAACAAAACAATGACGTCCAAAATTGGACGTCATAAAATTCATCATGTAAAAAAAAACATTCTTTTTTAAATAGAACTTGTCAATGTAGCTCCAAATTGTCAATATAACTTTGGATTTATTTAAACATCCTCTGCTATGCTTCTGCAAATAATTTCCTCTAAAGAATCGATCGAAGAATCTGGTTTAAAATATTTACTGATTGGACCACTTTGATTTTGTTGGTGGAGCATTTTCGTCAAGTACTATATTATCGTCGCTGAAAAAGTGGTAAATTAGTGAAGTTGTTGAAGAACATTTACGTTAATACATTTTTGGACACCTGTTACATTTAGCATTATAAGATTTATCCTACGTTCAATATTTTTAAACCAAACTCAATCTAAAGAGAGAAACGCATGAACTATTTTGTTAAAAAATACTGGTGTTGTCTAAAAATCGAAATGAAGTGGATTTAAAATCAAACAAATGGAATGAAAATTCATAGACAATATTCAAATTATCTACTTCATTCTTTAAGTATCTATTAGTTTTTGCAAGAACAACACTTAAACCCACGAAAAACTTCAATCATTTTGTAAATAGTAATTGAATTAAAATTATCGTTAAATTTCAATCTCTCTTCATTTCGATTTCTAAAATACACCGGATAAATTAATATAAATCTTTGAGTTAACATACCTTTGTCGTTTTTTCTTTTGTGAAATTATTTTTTTTAATTTTGTGGAAAAAATTTAACAAAAATATAAACTAAATAACTCACTAAACATGACTGTTTTTTATTCAATCGGACACATACATTTCGTTTGCTTATTTGACTAAAAACTTTAATAAAATTATACATTTAACAGAAATACTCTATATTATTATTATTCGATTAATAGGAATAAATTCTTCGATTAATCCTTTAATCGAAAGTAGCAATTTCAAATTATTCGAATAATTAATCTTCTAAAATTGTTCGATTAATCGAACAAGAGTTAATCGAATGAACACCCTACTGACTACACAAACCTGATGCGCGTAACTCATTATAATCATCAATATTTTGAATTCAAAATAATCTTAAGCAAATAAAATTGGATAATTACACTGATAGAAAAGGCGTCATAACGCTGATGTATGTTGACATCACTACTATGACAAGTGTCTTCGTTTTTGACGTCAACCTAAACATCACTTGGCCAAAGTGTCATCAGGGTAAAAATGAAATTATGTCACCAATGGGATGACACATCGGCATCACAGAAATGTCTTCAGTGCGATGACGCAGTAACATCGGAGAAAAGACACATTAGCATCAATTTAATGACAGTTTGTCATTAAGTCTAAATCATTGACTTAAGTCAAAGGGAGAGAATATTATTATTTACTTACCCGTTACATATGTTTGTTTCACGTTTGTTGATTTACGACCTTTGTTTACAGCAGAACTCTCAATAATAAGACACAAGCACCATGCCCTGTATGGTTTTCGTTATCATTCTACTCTAAAAATTTGATGCATTTAACCAAATAATTTAAAAAAATAGAATAGAGGAATTTTTGCTTCTTATAATACATTGTAATCATGAAATTAATGTTAATAATAAAAAAAATGTGACATGGAATTAATGTTACTATAACCATTAAATAGATGACACATAAAAATTACAAAATTGTACGAAGACGTTAGTCATTGGATTGATGTTACTTTTTGCATCATTGATGCCATTTGTAGTAACATTGATGTCACAATTCTGATGTTTGGGCATCATCAATATGAAGATGCATTTTTATATACTAGTATATAAAATTTTTCAAAAACTTTGAAAAAATTATAAATTTTTTAGATAAACGGCCAATTTCACAAAGTTCAGCTATAAGAAACAATCAGTTATAACTGTCAAGAACATATTTTTAACTGAAAGTTAAAGTAAAAGTTAGTGTTAACTGAACTCGGTGCGATTGGCCTTAAAACTTTTACATTTTATTGAAGGACTTATTGTGATAACATCTATGCCAAAAACAAATTAATTTGAGATTAACGACTTTGAAGTTAAAAAAATATATAAATTTTAATAAAAAATTAAATTTGATGAACGTAAGCCTAATTAAAACATCAAAATTTGGATTAAAAGACATAAACAGTTCAACCAAATAACCACAATACTTATTAAAAAAATATATATTTTAAACATTGAAATGTTAAACATCAATTATCGTCTAAATAATAAACTAACTGAGGGGATGGAAGAACACATAAGCTCAGTTTTTTAATTCGGGTGGCTTATTACAATACGCCATTTGATTAAATTAAATTTGTAGAGATTTATTTAGAGAAAAAAAAGATATTTTGAAAAAGAATATCTGGCAACACTGCTTACCCAACACACGTGTCTCCGAATGTTCGTCTATCATACCGTATGTTTTGTTAGAAACAGAATCTTAAAAGACGAATTCATTGTTTAAGAAATAGAAATCATATATGAAAAATTTTTCAAATTAGATAAACGTGCCGTTTCCAAATGATTGTGTTGAAAAAAAATTATATGAAAAGTTCTGCAGATTATACGAGGAAGTCGATGAACTTAAGACTTTTGAACATATTGTCTGATATTACTCAAGCTTATTGGTGGATAGGGCTACATGCATAGGTAGATATTTCTTCGATAATACCATATATGTCTCATAAAGTTTAAAAGAATTTATTTAAAATATTGTTTCGACAAAAAAGAATTTGTTTTTAAGCTCGCACATTATTAAAACAACAACAAGGAAAAATTTTAAAGCCGACGTGGATGAGAATTCCACGACAGTAAACAGACATCGCGTTCATGACTGCACATGGGTCCCAAATAGGGTAGACTGTCGAATATTTGTCTTTAAAGACTGTGGTGTAGGGTATCATATGGTCATGCTTGACCGACTATAAATTCTTACTTGTTGATAGTGATTTATATAAAAATGCCAAAAGCAACTAAAAAAAACTTTAATGCACGTATGATGCGAGATAACTCAGGAATTATTGAAGAGTTGATTGTTCCGTTCAAAATATTAAGAATAACAATTTTAATGATAAACTTACCAAAATTATTTGGGTCAATATAAACATTGTTTCAGATTAGTGGTAACAAAAAAAATTATGGTAGCAGAGCTTATAAGTTGTCTGTGATCCACACTTTATAACGCTGTCTATATCTGTGGTCACAAGTCATAACAGCTTAAGTCTGTTTTTCAATATTTTCAGTACAGGACAGTCAGAAGAACGCTTTTTTAAAACTTTGCTACAGGTTCCAAGGAAACGAATTTCTTTACTTAGTTGTTAAAAAAAAATTAGTTGTTTATTCTTGTACACCCAGAGAAAAAATATGTTAAAATATGGTCACCTCCAACAAAACTATGTTTAAAGAAAATTTTTAAACATATTAAGAATTTTGTATGACGTGCTAAATTCAGTGATGCCAACTTTTTGAGAGCAAAAAGCACCTTAAAATTTAAAAAAAGCACTAAAACGCACTATTTCGGCCAAAAAAATAGCGTAAAAGAGCACTTAGCCATTTTTACAATTCAATTAAACACAAAACAAGTTGCATTCGACTGTGCCGAATATATTTACCTCCAAAATTTAAACAAAATTTTTTTGTACGGCTTCCGACTGCATGTTTTCTAACAATTCCTAAATTTTTCCAAGCCATATTCTATTTTCGAAACAGTGTCTACATTTTAAAAAAAAATGTTTACCGAAAAACATCGTTTTATTACGATTACTAAAAATTTTGTCCACGTTAAAAAGTGCAACGTTTCGTAAAATTTCCCAATTGTTAGGAAGCATAGCTCTAACCTCGTAAACAAAGTTTTTGCAAAAACGAACGCAAGTTTCTTTTATCACTTTTTTTATCATTTGGAATCTTAAAATCTTTACAGGCCTTCTCAAAATTGTACTCCAAATAGCAAATCATCTAAATCACCCTCTCTATAACAAAAGTTTTGAAAAATGGTAGAAAAAACAATAAAAATTGTAAAAAGCACCAAAGGCAATAACGAAAAATTGAAAAAGCACCAAGTTAGTGCTTTTTCTTAGTTTGGCACTATGGATAAAATTTTGGCGTTTTGAGGCATCAAAAAGCACCATAAATAGTGCCAAAAGCACTAAGTTAGCATCACTGGCTAAATTCCCATTTTTTCATATTTGATGAGTACACTGAGATTTATTGTTGAGGGAAAGCTTGCTTCTATGCGCATTTCACTGGTTGCTTAGGCCAGATCATCAGGAAACCTTTTCCAAAGATTTTAGAAAAGCTAAAAATATTATACAAATAAAACCGTAAAGCGAATAAGAATTATTTATTTTGTTGTTTTCTTGCGAAGACAATAGAATGAAACAATTTGTTTTTTAATTTTGTTTTTTCTTTTTACCCACTTACAACTACAATTCGAGTCGGAAAGAACCCAACCAATTGTAGGGGGATGTAAGAAAGGATAAACTCACTGTTTATTGTTGGTGTTTTGTTTAAGCATTGATATTGTTACAAGTAAGACTTTGAGTGTTTAAAATTCTTATTCAAGGTTTTATTTGTATAATATGTTTAGCTTTTCTAAAATCTTTGGAAAAGGTTTCCTGATGATCTGGCCTAAGCAACCAGTGAAATGTGAATCGAAGCTGGCTTTCCCTCAACAATAAATTTCAGTGTATTTATCAAATATGAAAAATTGGGAATTTAGCACGTCATACAAAAATCTTAATAATAAATTTTGTATTCCCGTAAATAACTTTGATATTAAGTTTAATTTAACCATATTATTATTAACGACAATCATATTAAAGTTAAAACAGTCCTCCATCAAGAAGCCACAACCATATTATGGTTGCCAATGAAAATGTTATGGTTAATAATAACTAAAATATGATGAAGTAAAGTAAAACAAATTGCAAATACGTACATTTTGTTGTTGTGTTGTGCAAATGTGTGTATTTTTGCATGCATTTGCAGCGTTTGCACACTTTGCATTAAATAATTTTTATGAAGAAAGGAATTTTACAACATGAACTGAATTAAAATTTATTGATAATTTCTCATTCTTGACGAACCGGGGAATTGAACCCACGTTCAGGTACAGGTTGATTTGACACACTATCTCTTCATAAATCTTTGCCATTTAACACTCAACGCCATTGACGACGGCTGGCAGTCAATAGTCAAAGATCAATCTTTAAGCCAAATGGTACTTTTACTTTGGTGGATCGAAATTTGTTTTTTTGAATGATTATCTCATTTAATTGATTTACATGTTCTTCCATACTTCTGTTTTTCGTACTTTTTGTCAAGAATTCTTCTTGATTCCAAAGTACATTTTTCTGTTTTTCATGTTTTTGTCTTTCTTTTTCTCATTGACCTTTTCAGCACAACTTGAAGGAAATTTAATATAATAAAGACATTCATAATTAATTCCTTTAATGCTCTGACAATATTGTTTAGTGCAAGACAGTGTTATTGAAACCTTGTGAATATAAAATCTTACTCCCTGAGTTCAAAATCAAAGCTATATAAATTCATATATATATCGCTACCTAAAACGCAAAAGGCCCTATTTGACATTATGAAAATTGTACAGTAGAAGCAAAAAAACTAGTATTTAAAATAATAAGTTAATAAAGTGCCTTAAGCTGTTTATAAATAATACACTCAAAACATTATGTAGTTAAATTCAAACGAAAATTCATTTTAAACAAATTAAAATTCATTTAGAAAACGGCTCATTTACATTTCATTTAAAACAAATGATTTTTACATTCATTTTTAAATTTTTTATTTATTGAACAGCATATTCGTTAATATTGAATAGTTTTTACTTTTAAAAAATATATTTTAACCGACAAAAATCAAAAAAATAAAAACGAAAAAACATTATTTTTTGGTAGTATGTTTTTTGAATAACAAACATAAATGTTAAAAAATAAAATTATTCGTAAAATAACTATATTTTTAGTCAATTTTAACATCACGGAAAAATAATTTATTAACCCTCAATCAGTTACTGTAATAATTTTATGAGTGTATTTCTTTTATCAAAGTTTTTCTTTGCATTCAAAAAATTAATTAATAAGGTTTCGAAATGAAATTTATTATTGATTCCTATGCGGCCAGATCGTCAGGAAACTTCATCCAAAGATTTTAGAAAAACTAAAGATATTAAACCAATAAAACTGTTAAGCGAATAAGAATTATAAGCCCCAGTTTTACTTGTAATAATATCAAAGCTTACACAAAAACAACAACAATAGACAGTGAGTTTATCTTTTCTTACAGTACCGACTACAATTGGTTGATTTTTTTGTCAACTCTAAATGTAGTTGTAAGTGGGTAAACCTTCCAGTTTTTTTGACAGTTAACAATGTTGCATATTATTATTTAAGCTAGAAGGTAGCTTTTTTTTTTATTTTTAAGTTTCAGTTAGTTAGGGCCTTTTGCGTTTAAGGTAGCAATATAAAAAAATTACAAACGAAAACATATTTTTCGGCTGAAAGATATTACAACCGTAAAAATTAATAATAACGATAGAATATTTTACAGTTGTCTGATTATTATGATTGTCACAGTCATACGCACATGCACATTTCTATAAAACACAGTGTATCAATGAAAGAGTGAGTACCTTTTATAACTAAAGAATTGATATTTCTATCTTTTACATTTCTATATAAAAGTCAATGTGCGGTAACATCATGAAATTAATACTTATTTTATTATTGCAAATTTTATTACATTTACCTTTGGAATTAAACTTACTTCTTCTTATAGAACCAAATGTTAAATATTGTTGTTTATAGTACACATGCATACACACAAAGGTACTTAGAAGTATTAATATAAAAGAATTATGTATATCTGTGTACTCAGGCATATCAAATATATGAATTTATATGATGTGTGTGTCTCTTTTATGTCACCACAATCTGAGAAGGAATTTATTTCCTGTGCAATTTGTTTTCAAACTCTTAAATTTTTATATCAATATGATTAACTGTCAAATGCACGTTAAATTTATTGATAATTTGACAAAAGCGGTTATACTCTGCTTCTAAGTAGGAAAAAGAATTAAATAATACATAAATATGAAAATCTTTGGGAGTTATTGAAGATTTTTATTAAAGCAGAGTTTTATTTAATTCTATTTTTCCGTAGAATATTCAAAATGTATATGAAAAAACTTTTAAAGCTTCATATTTTTTGCAGACGTTAAGGCGTATGGCAGTGGATATAAACAATTTTTAGAATATAATGGTCCCAATTACATTTTTGCAGTCGTTACATTTTTCGAATTTTTAGATACGAAAACATAAACATGAGTACGAGTACCTGCCGTGAAAAACAGGCTTTAACCAATAACCCAAGAGAATAAAAGCCAGTGCCCATGCTCTGTAACTCTCGCGTCGAGAAAGTTTTCGATTGAAATGTGTGAAATGAAACAAAAATGCCATAAATTGAAACAAACAGCTGGTTTTCTCACTTAACTGTGTCTGTAACTTTTTTTGGCGAGTACAAGCTGTCACGTAAGAAAATTACTCGCTAATTTAGAGAAAAAGTGTGTCTGTAACATTTTGGTGAGAAAAGTTCCCGCTTTGAACTGTTAAATAAACTCACGAATAAAAATGGGGCGAGAAAAAATGTTAACACTAAAAAACAATTAAAAATGCAAAATGCAAAGAATAATAATAATATTATTTTGTTCTTGGCACATTTTTCATTGTTTTATTATTTTGCTTTTAACATTTTAATAAAATATACGAATGTCTTAAAAATTTGGCATAGCCGACGGTTGTATTTTCGCCGCCGTCGTTGAAAAATTTTTAATTTTTGGTAAATTTTGGTCGCCGTCAACGATATGTGTTACTGGCGTTCTGAACGTCTGCAATGTCACATCGGCTTCGAGTGCAATATTATGACATTTATAACGTAACGACGTAATCTCTTTTGATAGTTTTCGACATGAGTTACAGACACACATTTCTCTCACTAAAGTTACAGAACATGGGTACAGTTTACAGTTCATTATATTAATATCTAACTGCTTAGATTATACATATACATACACCTTGCTTAGGAGCTGATGCTGTGTAAACCCAACTGCAAAGCATATTCTATTGAAAAACAACAGTACAAGGGGACGTCCGCCAGCATGCCGAATTTAAGACTCGGCTGCAGGCGAAAATCAGCTTATAAACTAGAATTTTAAGGATCTCACTCCCAGCGTTTTTGCATTTATCTATTTTGCATATTCGAATTTGGTTTGTATCAGTTCTAATATCACCTGGGTTGTTATGAAACCTGCCTTATAAACATCGAATTTAAGGGGCCTTACAATAAATCCTTATCCCCTGCTAAGCAAACGTGCTACGCGATCCATCTACTCTTTGACTTAAGTCAACACTGCCAATGAAATTTAAAAATGGAACCATAACGTTACAAAAGAGAATTAATGCTTGGAAAGGTTTGTAACTTGATAACGGTAAATTCATACCAAGCAAAACATATTTGACATATTTGTAAAACTGTTAATGTGAAAAATTCGTTGATGAAAACGGCAAAGCGGTGATGCCATTTCTAGCAGACAAAACCTGCCAGGTAAGAACCCAGTAAAAACTTCTCTTACTCTTTCAAAATTAATAGCTTCCTTCTCTAATTATTTAGTAGCTTTTTTCTTTAACTACTTCTTTCTGGATGTATGTTGGTAAAAAAAAATAATAACTTACATTTGAATGCGTTCATTTTGGGACATCCCTTGTAAAATTAATTAATTAATCGATTCTTTCAGTAGAATTGTAAGTAGTGCTTTTAGTTTTTTCTGATTACTAAACACATTATTTTGTAGGCGAAGTTGAATAATATAAAGCGGACTGAAGGGGCTAACAAAAATGGTTTAAAATCGTATAGTGAGGTCATGAGTATGTTTACCCTTAATAAGAAATGTAGTATGGAGGAAGCTAGATAAGCCACAATTAACTACCAGGCCATTGCAAAAAGCCAGTTGGTACTAAGAAATTATATTTGAAAAAAATTATGTTTATCGAAATTCCAAAAAAAATTGATTTATATTCCAAGAATTAAAAAAAGAAAATTTTTAGAAATTTCATCATAAAGCTTAAGGTCCAACCACACGTTCTATGCCTTTGATACTTTCCAGACCTTTTTCCCATATGCATGCAAAAGCATAAAGTAATTCTACTTCAAGCTTTCGATACGTAGCTGCCAACAAAGAACACCTTAAGCAAAATCGCCCAAAACAATGTGTGAATAATTGCCCAACGTAAACGAAAAATGGCACAATGAAATTTCATACAAAAATGGTTAAAAAGTCATGAAAAATCATCCTATTTTATTTTATAATTCTGAGAATTAGTTTTAAATATACGTACATACTTAATTGGGGTCAGGTCATATGCCAGAAATATAAAATTCCGAATTAGAAAATCCCGAATTCAGTCAGGCGCAGGGAATATCTCTTCTATGGTAGAACATCAGCTTCTCTGCATAGTCAGCTTTCGGCTGGGCGCAAGGATTTTCCATGGTAAAACAAACGACAGCTTCGCTAACTACATCTTCTAAATTTAATATCGGGATTTTGAAATTAAGTATTTCAAAATTCGGGATTTTGAGATTCAGATTTTCGAATTCGGGATTTGATTAAAAAAATTGGTGAATTTTCTGCGATGACAATATTTACGGTATTGATAAAAAGTTTTTAGGTATTGTTATTAAATTTTAAGTCAACAACCAAGTTTATTGAGTCAATAAAAAAGTTTAAGTGATTTGTTAAAATAAATTGTTGGAAATGTTGAATAAATCCAACAAATTGTTTATCGAATTTTTATTTATTTATTCATTAATTATGATGTTCTAATTTCCCAATTATTATTCTTTGACAAATACACTAAAATTAACATAGCGTTTACATTTGCCAGTACTGGCAAGACAGTAGCAATTCATTCAAACTTTTTCACTAATACATAAACACTTTTACAGCTATTTTGTTTTTGCATTATTTTGCCAACTAATATGTATATGCTTACTGTCTTGCCAATACTGGCAAATGTAAACGCTGTGTAAAAGCTAGTTTCTATGTGCATTTCGATGGTTGCTTAGCCCAGATCATCAGGAAGCCTTTTTCAAAAGACATTCGAAATCTAAAGATATTAACTATGCAAATAAAACTGTAAACCGAATGTGAATTACAAACACTCAAGTCTATATCAAAGCTATTAAAAAATAGACAAGAGTTGTAAAAATTCTGTCTTTACTTTGATTAAATTTTTTTTTATTGAATATGAAGAAATATTTAATTATTTCATTATTAAATGTTTTATTGAGTACTATTTTACAAAGCGCAATTTTGATGACATTTTTTCATTGAATCTCGTTCTCGGTTTAATAATATGGGTAATTCCATAGTGTTGAACGTGACAGTCGTACGCATATAATTCAATAACATTTTAAACAACAAATATTTTTACGTTCTTTTAACCCTTAAATTATAGCACTAAGAAAGCACTGTTGTCTATGTTAAAGTTGATGAAGGGCGCGATTCTAGGTCAATGATGATGGCGGTTCGAACGTGAAAAAATAGAAGTAGTTTTTGTGGCCATATATAAAAAGGCGCAATTAAGCGAAACCTGACACAATTTTATAGTCAAACTATTTTCAGAATTTTAACATTAAAATGTCTTTGGTTTGATTCCAAAATCTTCTGTATATTTTTTAAGCCAAAATCTGTGTCGTTACGTGACATTTCGAACGTGAAATTTGTTCCATAATAATTTAACAGAATAATGATTAAAAGAAAATAAAAATTTATCGTTAATCCGAATAACGCATTTTTCTTTTAGCTCTTCCTGATATTACAGACCGTGTGAGGAACTTTATTGAAATAATTGTTATTATAAATCAGTTCTTTTAAAGAAGATAATCCCTGTTGGCCAAACTTTGAGAAAAATGTCGTGGACGACAAAATACTCGACATTGTCTAGTGCACTGTCTTTTGAAGAAGTTAATAAACGACGACATGACCGACATTGTCTTTCAAGTTGTCTTTTGTTAAAGCTTATCCACGACAACATGACAGACATTTTCTTGTAAGGTAGCCTCTATCAACAACTATACACGACAGTATGAGCGCAGTGTCTTGTAAGCTATCCTGTATTAAAGTGTATGCACGACAACATGACCGACAGTGTCTTGTAAGGTAACCTTTATCAACTTCTAAGCACGACAATATGAGCGACATTGTCTTGTAAGCTGTCTTCTTAACAAACAAAACTAAGTTGTTCCCAATAAAAAATAAAAATAGCTGTAAAATAACGATAATAATAAAAAAACCAAAACAAAGTGAAGAAAATCAGTCAGTCAAGTTGAGAACGCAAAGACTAAGTTATGATTTTAAAAACATGTATGTGCTATGGTATTTATTTATTTATTCATTTAGGTTTATAGGCGACATTGTCGTGTAAGCTGTAACTCCTGTAACTTCATCGTCATTGTCTTCTACGCAGTCGTTGAAGACAAAGTAGAATCCATTGTCGTCTATATAGTCATCAAAGACAATACAAACGACAATGCCTTTCATGTGGTCATTAACGACTATATGGACGACAATGTCGTGGATGTGGTCATCAACGACAGGCTGAGCAACATTGTCTCTATTTGTGTCGTGCACGATTTACGCGACACTTGTTTGAAAATGTCATCGACCATTTGCATTAGTTGTCCCTTGCGTGTCGTGCAGGAATTAACATTGTCGTACACGATTCATCAATGATTCGTGCACGACGTAGCCAACTGGGATATTAAAGAAAACATACAATAAAACTTTCTCACAAATAAGATATAACGTTTGTGCAACTTTGCAGTCTGCTTCTTCGTCTAAATAAACGAATTTTTGGAGGGATTTAAAAAATTTGTAAAATCTAAATATTTCTCTATAAGAAAATCATAAAAAATTGTGCTTTTAATAACTTTTAAATTTTCGGTCACGGTGGACCTTTAGAAAAAAATTTCCATATCGTGCTTCCACCATGTTTACTTGCTTCGTAAAAGAGTTCAGCCAAGATGTTTTTTTTTTAAATTCAAAGATACCATTTAAAGCTGCTGTGCACTGTCATAAAAGGCTTACGTATTTTGAAAAAAATACACCCCTGTATTTTTTGAAAATTTTTAAGTAATTATTGGATCAGAGATGCATTTTTGTCAAGATACGTAAGACTTAAAATATCGATTGTGATACGATAATTGTAAAATATCAACTTCAGCCGGCTAATGATTTCAGGTCAGATCTTTTGTCAAACGACTTTACGTCCGACTTTTACAAAGGCAATGTTTAAAGGTAACACATGATATATTTTTTTTGCAGTGAGAAATTTTGATGTAAAAACCAAGTCGTGTACGGCAGGCTTTAGCCATTGAGCCTTTGACTATGTCGTCTTCCTCACACAGTTCGGTGAGTTTGTTATTGCTTCTTCGGGTATACTCACATTAGAATTTGGCATTGGGCTAAAAAATTTGCAAAGGACTTTTCGCCTAAAAATAAACCTGTACGTCCAAGGGATTAGAAACTGTCGTGAAAATTTGAAACCATAGTTAGGACGCAAGCTGCTAGCTCTTAAAAACCACGATAAAATTTTTTTTTTTTTCGGAAATTTTCGGAAATTCGGAAAGGACAGAGAGAAAGTCCAAAACTTTCGAAACAATACTATGTATGTAACTCGTATTAGAAATTAACTTCAGTTTAAGCTTTCGGCTAAGAAAAGTTAAAACAAACAGTAATTGGAAAAAAGAATATTATATCTTAACTATTTTACCCCAGTTTTTAACATAAATCTTCCATACAATTTAACCACATTTTTATAATGAAAGTACAGAAATTAATAATTGTATCATTAGGATTTATGCATGTACGTGAAACATGTTGATAATAATCCTTATAAGAGAGTGGGTTGTAGCAATTTTATTCATTAATTAATTTAGTCATTCATTCCTTCGTCTCAGTCATTATCACAAATTTATACGTTTATATGAGAATGTTTTATTCACTCGCAAAGTAAATAATTATCATTATCATATTGTATTTATTGCGCTCATTTTCATTTAAGTTTTTTATTATTTCTCTTACATTTCTTTTTATTGTTATATTTTGTGTGTTTTAACTTCTCAAAAAAAAACAAAAATTAATAATAAAAATGGAACAGTGTACAACAAAGGATATGAAAAGGATTATGGCATGTTGTGTGTGTCTGTGTGCCAGAGTGGGTTGGATGAAAGTCTATAACGTCTATGAGAACCCGCATTGTTAATAGATAATGTGTGCTCAAAATGATTTAAGTATTCGTAAAAGAATATTAGGACAACAACTAAAATAAAGTCAACAAAAAACCACAAATGGCAGAGTCAAAAATTATGTTATTTTATTCTCATATACACGCTGATTTGTACGCACACAAACACACTCATATAAAATTACAAAACTTTTGAAGCTATTTTAATAATAAAAATTTAAAATTACGTGGCTAATCCTAAAATGTCTTATTTCCAAGATTTTTTTTTTTTTTCAAATAACCGCATCTGTACTAATAGTATAGGTGTGTTAATGGTATAATATTTCGGATCTACGAGGAATTATAAAACTGTTTTAAAAATTAATATTATCGATTGCAACTTTAAAGCTGAACTCACTCACTGTTTCCAAACAAAATTTTTTACTGCGTGTTATTTCCAACACAATTCACCTATTTCAAACAATTTGTCTGAAAAAAAAACACAGCTATAGTATAAAAAACGTGTGTAAAAGTGGCATATTAATTCTCCAAGGTGGCTGGAAAACGGCAGGTCACACACGTATTTTTAAAGAGCTTTAGACTCGAGCTAAATGAGTGAAATGCAGAAAATCAATAGAAAACCAATAAAGTGATCTGCAAATCTGGCATCCAGAAGACCATTTTGTTTGGCAAACTCATTTTTTGTTTAGTTACCCCGGTAGTCTGCATGCCCTGGTATCCACATAAGCGTCGCCTTCGAAAGTTACACACTCTGCAGTTAACCGCCAACAAATCCGCTAACGATGTAATGCCAGCTTTTTTATACACGTAGAGAAAAAAATGTCGCCTCCAAAAAAACAATGTTTAAAGAAAATTGTTAACATATTATGTTTTATTTAATTCAACGACAACCATATTTTGCCTAAATAAATCCTCCATCATCAAGAAACCGCAACCATATTTTGGTTGCCTCAAAACGTGTGATGGTTAGTTATGACAATAATTTGTTTTTAAATAAAAATAATAGTAGTACCGGTATTGACACTGATACTAAAATTAGTTTTTTGCATAAAATACCGCTATACGAATACCGTTTCCTTTAATACAGGTATTAAAACGGTACAATCGTTTCGGTTTTAAGAAACAATATAATTTTCAAATATGTGCCGACCTAAAAGTTGTTGCCATAGTGACAGGTTTGCGACAAGGCTACACAAAATAATGCTGTTTTTTGTGCAAATGGGACAGTCGAGCGCGACATGATCACTATGCCCGAAAAGATTGGCAGGATAGAGAAAATTTTACGCTTGGCCAAATTAATGTTACAAAGATCTGGTAAAAAAAAATAAACAACATTATTTTGCCTCCGTTACATATCAAAAATTTCGTCAAAGCTTTGCTAAAAAGAGGAAACTGTGTCGAATTTGTATACTTGAAAACCGTTTTTCCCAACGTATCAGATGCCAAGAAGGGTTTTTGTGGGACCACAAATTACAAGCTACTGAAGGATGACAAATTTGATTCGATTTTGTCTCAAGATGAGTCAAAGGCATGCAAGTCATTTGATTTGGTTGTATCAAGCTTTCTGGAAAATTTAAGAAGCCCAAATTATAAAGACATCATACAAGATTTGTGGAAAAACTATGAGAAAATTGGTACAGTTTTTAAAAAGATTTTGTTTTTATTTATTTTTTTAAATTAACATTAATTTTTATATATATTATTAAAAAAAAAGCAGTTAAAATGACTTTAAAATACACTTTCTGCACTTAAATTTCTTCTTGGCGATGGAAGAGACTGGCATGGTGAGCGTTTTCACCAACAAGTACAAGAAGTGGAACTTCGTTGGTGTCAAAAGGACGTATGATGAGGCGACCTTGTGCGAGATGCAGAAATAATCACAATAGGCAAAGCCAGCAATTCAGCAGTTTTAAGCCATTTTTAATATTTATTCTTACTAACGTTTAGCTTTGTATATTTACTAGTTTTTTTTATTTTTTTTATTTAAAAAAAAAAAAACAAAAAGTGGGATAATTGAATTAATCTTCTGTAACTTTGTCATTTTTGCACCGATCTAGATCCTTTTGGCCACACAATATTCTTATTAAAATACACTAACGTCGCAAGTTATAAAACTTAAAAAAAATTTTATTGTTTGGTTTTAAAAAACTACGAGCAAAGTTGCAAGAAATCTTTAAAATGTTGTGGCCACCTGTAACAATTTTTTTTTAACAATAATAAATTAATAAAAAATCCATTGAATATTTTCGAAAATACTTTCATTAATGTGACATCATCTTTTTTAAGAAAACGTAAATAATGGTAATTTCGCAATATCTCAGTTCTACTTTTGACCATTCCGACTTCATATTCAGATTCAGTGGAGAATTTTACATAAGGATTAGGTGTCAGGTTTATTTGGTCACCTTGGCGACCATCTTATGTTAAGTTGCACATCGTCGCGTACATTTGCATTTCGCAAAACTTTAATTAGAATGGTAGATAATTCGAGTATATCGAGCAAAGAAGAGGACCAAGTATTGCTCCCTGTAATACGCCCCTCCTTAGTACAGTAGTTTTGACTTAACTGCCTTTTGTTTACTGCACAAAATTGATAATTTTTGGAATTATTCTTTATAATTCCATACAAATTTAATTTTTAGTGCACTTTCTATACCTGCACATTTAAGATAAATGCACATAATTTTTGGCATTTTAAAATTATTTTCATACAAAAAATCACAGTTAGCTGCACTTTGACTTAACGGCCTAAAATACATATTTTCTGGAGTTATTCTTCAAAACTCTTTTTTAAGTGCATTTTGTATACCTGCACATTTTTCATATTTTGGGCAGCTTTAAAATATTTTTATATTAAACAAACATACATACATGTATAAAATGATCTGTTATTTCCCAGCTAGCATAGGCTGTTTGGTAGACGATTTTGTTTAATATACAACTCCTAAAAGAATTTTCTGATGGTTATCTGACGAGTAACAGAACCAATAACACCAAAATCTTATTTTAAATTATTTTTTTTTTTTACACGCTCATCTTTAAATCTTGAAATTAACCTCTCTTTGTAAGAGTCGTATAACAATTACTGAGCTACCTAAATAAGACCGTTTTTGAAGTATGAAAATGCTATTGCCAATTCAATTTTAATAAAACAAACCGGCCTAAGGATCTGTAAAAAAGGATTTTCCGACAGGATGGTGTTGATTTCGCCGCCTTAAGGTTTGTTTTATAGAAATTGTATGAAAATTAGAAGTTTTGGCCGAGCATTTCACGAGTTGTAAAATAATACCTACATGAGTCTCATACGACTCTGAGCATGCTTTTTGAAAGACTCGGTAGCTAATCTCTACATACATCATAAACGATTCCGTTTACGATTAATATAAGCGTTTTTTGCTGCGCTATGGGAGAATCTCTCATAGGAATCAGCACGTGTAACAAATTCTCCCTTGCTAGGAATTGTCTACAACTAAAAAAAGGAGCTCGTCGACGATCAAAAACACTCTTTGTGAGAGTGACGATTGAAAATGCTAGCTGGGTTGAAATAAAATTTTAATAAAATATAAATTTATGTATTAATAAAATAATTTTTTTATTCTACTTTTAAATAAAACAGTTTACTTTAGCTGCACTTTTGAGCAGGTAACCACAATTGTGTACCTGTACATTAAGGCAGGTAAATGCATTTAAGATAAATTCCTTTTTGATTTACCTGCACAAAAAATCGTGTAAAGGAGATTGTGCAGCTAAGGCAAAACTACTGTATTTAGGTGTTTTATACACACAAGCAGTGGTAGGTCGCTTGGGATCTACCACTAACACAGGAGGACAAGAATTTTACTGCATTTTCCAAAAACTTACCCAAATATTTTAGTTAAAGACACAAAATGGAGTGGTAAACTGAGTTGAAAGCTTTGCAGTTTTCAAGTAACACGATAAACGAAATCATTTTGGCATCTTTAAATTTTCTTAGTACTTCAAAGACATCAATCAAAGCAGAGACGCAGTCATGCCTTGGTCTAAAGCCAGACTGTCTTTCAGTTAAAACTGAATTGCTGTATAAATATGTTTAGTCATCTGATTATGTATAAGATGTTCAAAAACATTTGATAGGTACGGTAGAATTGCTATCGGTCGCTATACCTTATACGTTTTCGGTATGGGAATAATCTTGGCGAATTTTCATGTATAATAGTGATAAGACGGTTATTATGTTGTTAAAAATATGTGTTATGCAAGGTAAAACATAAGGAAGATTAAGCTTAATGAATTTAGGGTGGAAACCATTATATCCTACAGAATCTGATTTGATGCTATAAGGGACTTAACAATTTCTTCCTGGGCAAATTGTATAAAATCAAACAAAAGTGCGTATGATTATACAGTCAAAGAAATTGACACCTTTATTAGACAAGCTGGGCACTTGTCGTTTTTACCTAATTCGGGTACGCTGAATCCAGTGGTGCTAGCCGTTTTTTTAGGTAAGCTCTAGTTTTCAAGATATACCGTTATTTCGAAAATTTGGGAGGTTGCTTAACATATGTTAGCGTAACTCAAAAACGCTTTAGCTTACTAAAAAATCCAAATTCCGCAATAAAATATCCTTTAAGAAAGGTAAAACTATATTTGAATATGCGCAGTCGTTTTAGAAACATCATTTTTTTTTTGGAAAAAATATAATTTTTAAAACGACTGCGTATATTAAAAAGTTTTACCTTTCATAAAGAAATTTTAATTGCGGGATTTCGTTTTTTTTAGTAATTTTAATAAACTAAACCGTTTTTGAGCTACGCGAATATATGTTGTGCAACCTCCTCCATTTTCGAAACAACGGTATATCTCGAAAACAAGAGCTAACCTAAAAACCGATTAGCACGGTTAGGAATCAAAAATCCTGTTCATTATCAGGAATTAAAAATTTTGTATTCCCAAAAATTACTCCATTCTATAATAATAACTAGCTGTCCCGGCAAACGTTGTTTTGCCATATAACTTATTTCTTTCAAATATTACAGTGGCAGCATGCTAAATTTTAAGAAAACAGGTTGATTAGTTAATAGGATTTAGGGAGGTGGCGCTTTTACCCCTCTTGCCCTATTTCATGCCCTGTTTCCTGTCAGATGTTACAGTGTCAGTGATCAGCTAAGAACAAATAAGGAGGGGAAGCTTTAAGCCCTCTAGCCTTATTTCACGCCCTAAGTAAAAAAATTATAGGCTAAGTTCTTCCCAGCTGTAACACTATTTACCTGCGAAATTTCAAGAAATCGGTTGATTAATTAAGAAGATATAGGATGGGTGAGCTTTAACCCCTCTTGCCCTATTTAACGCCCTATTCGATATTTCCTTTCAAAAGTTACAGTGTCTGCATGCCAAATTATAAGAAAACCGGTGGATTAGTTTATAAGATTGGGGAGGGGTAGCTTTTACCCTTCTTACCCCATTTTACGCGCTAAATATTTAAATTAAAGGCTATAGACGTTACACTATTTGACTGCAAAACTTCAAGAAAATCGATTAATTAGTTAAGAAGGTATAGAGAGGGGGAGCTTTTGCCCCTCTTGCCTTATTTCATGCCCTATTTCCTTTCCGGTGTGTCAATGCCTGTATGCGAAATTTTAAGAAAACCGGTTGATAAGTGAAGAAGATATATTGAGGGGGAGCTTTTACCCCTCTTGCCCTTTATACTTTACGACCTTTTCTGAAACCCAACAAATACACATACATATAAAAATCGGTCAAGCCGTTTCGGATGTAATTCGGAAATGGAGGGCATTTTGTTGATATTTGTATGGGAATATATAGGAAAATTAAAATGCCATATTTCCGGAACGACTGGGCCTATTTCGTGCAAACGTACTCTGAAGTCTTGGTTAAAATCAGTAGACCGTTTTCCGCAGTTAGTGGTGACATCAAAGTGTACACTTCTTTATATTTATATATATAGAAGACATAGTGTATTTAAAAAAAATTTAATAATTATGTCTTTAATTAAAAGTTATAATGAACTCAAACCGTTTCGGTGATTATGGGCCACCCTTTATATACTAATACTCTTGTCACACTTGTTTTCATTATATTTAAACAACTTTTCATTCTGTCCTCATATAATATACAAACATACACACGATAATACTTATGAATGTATGAGAACATCTTACGCTAGCAGCAATAATAACCATGAATAGAGTCAATTTAAACTCCGATATTATTTTTTCTTGTTCTTCCTTTGTTTTTATTTAATTTTTTTTTTTTTTTTAATTTTTATGCCTCGCATTTGACTTTAGTTTTGTTGCTTCTGAAAGCTATTATCCTTCCTTATTCTTACGAGTATTAATAATAATGGCAATGTCATTATACTCGTCCTTTTTCCCCCATAAGCCACGCCTTTTCAGGACAACAATAACACTCACAAAAACAAAAAACAGCATCAACCACTTGTTCTTAAACGAAATGTTCTTTCACTTACACACAAGGGTTGTTACTTCAGTCAATAAATGTTCATGTGATTGTGTACACTTTTACACACACTATGAGCAAGGATGCGAGTGAGTGAGTAAGTACTTTGTAAACTATATCAGGATAATTGTGTTTATGGTTAACACACTGTTATAAAACGAAGAAACTAACTAAAATTCTTATACACTCTCACACATACACGAGCTATTTAGTATTTTCCGTCATAAATATTAGTCGAAATGTCAAAAGGACATGCCTTTATATGAAGAAGAAGTATTCTTCTTTTTCTTAGTGCTTAAAATGTGCATGTGATACGAGTCGAAAATTTGTTTTATTGTACTTTTTATATTCTTTTCACTGTTTTTTTTTCATATTCTCCTCATTCTGTTCGGTTTTGTTTGGTTGAACTTTTATGATTTTTACCATAAAATCATTGGTTTTTATTACATACAATTTAATCGTTATGTGAATGTATTTTCAAGTATGTACTTTTGCTTAAAAATAAAAACAGAGTCCATAAGGAACGTGATCTTTTAAAGGCCAATTATTTTAAAAGCTCAACTGACTGTTTTTGAAAAATTTTCGCTTAGAAATTTAAATTGTAAACAAAAACAAATTTAAGTTTTTTATACCCACACCACAATAGTGGAGAGGGTATTATGCATTTGTGCTGATGTGTGTAACGCCTAAAAATATTGGTCCTATACCCACCTTAAAGTATACCGATCGACTCAGAATCACTTTCTGAGTCGAACTAACGATGTCCGTCCGGCTGGCAGGCTGGCTGGCTGGCTGGATGTCCATGTAACCTTGTGCGCAATTTTGGATATAATTGGATAAAATTTGGGACATAGGTTCTTATTGACACAAGGACCAAGCCTCTTGAAAATGGGCCAAATCGTAGGACCACGAGGGAAGATAGGGGGAAATTTCTTCCTCTCAGAAACTATCAAACCGATTTTAATGAAATTTAAAACTTACATTGAATCATATCTTCATGGACACAAAATGGATGTATTTTTTAAAAAATAGGACCACGAGGGGAGATAGGGCCAATTTCTGCCTCTCAACCCGATTTTTATGAAATTCAAAACATAGATAGATCCATATCTATATGGACACATACCATACTATAGTTTTTCAAAAATAGGACCACAAGGGGAGGTAGGGGACAATTTCTGCCCCTCACAAACTTTTAACCCGATTTTTATGAGTTTTATAAACATAGATAAATCCATATTTATATGGACATATAAGCATGATGTGTTTTTTAATACTGTGTTGTAGGGTATCATATGGTCGGGCTTGACCGACTATACTTTCTTACTTGTTTTTTTTTTATTGTTGTTTTAATGTAAATTTTCCAACGGAAATTTTTATTTTCATATCAAAAACAGGCAGTAAGTCTAAGGCTGTGTTTTTGACATCTCAGTTAAACTAGGTTTAGTAAATCTAAAAACATATTTGTGTCGCCTTTACCAAGTTTGTATACAAAATTTTGACGGAAAAGCTTAGTTTTGCTTAAAATGTTGGTATGTAAAAAAAAAAAATCACAATTCTTGTTTCAGACTACGTTTAACTAAGTCTAAACTTAATCCTCATCTCAAAAGCTCAGCCTTACTGGGAAAAAACTTATTGGTCAAACAAAAAACTTATCGCCGCCTTCTCTTGTAAACATGTCAACATATATTTTAATAGCATTTTCAGTTACCAGGTCCAGATTAAGTAAATAGAATTGAGCAAATAAAAGCAGACAGGGCAGTGTCACTATATTATAGGGAATTTCGTGCAATTTTACTTTTAAGGAAATTTTTTTAAATTTCACTAATTGCAGACGTTTTGCAAAATTTTTTAACTCTTAGTAGTTTTGGAAAATTTGACTTTCATAAGAAATCTTGCAAAGTTTCAATATTTTTTTTTTAAATTTAGCAAAATGTTACTATTCGTAGGAAATTTTACTCTTTTAAGAAAATTTGGCGAAATTTCCCTATTTGTAGGAAATTTTACAAAATTTGATTAATTACACAGTGCAACAAAATTCGGGCCATCGGTGTCAGCCTCAATACTTGCAACGCGAAATGAAACTAGACTATTGGTACAGCAAATCTGCCAAAGGGTTTTGAAAAGTTATCCGGGTGCCCGAAATATCGGCACCTAAAGTTTTTGAATTTTTTTAAAAGGCGTTTGCTATAAGTCAAAAAATATATACTAAATGTACTTGTAAACTAAAATTCTATTTAAGATGTCTACAGTAGAATTTTATGGCGACTATTTTCTTAGAATATATTAACCCTCTAATACTCATTTTAAGGGGTAATTTTTGTCCTTTTTTTAACTTCCACACAAAAATATACTAAAACGGCACTTTAGAGGGTTAAAATGTTCGCCTAATATTTTATGCATCAAATTTTACTAGTGGTCTTCTAAGACCAAAAAATCGTGCAATGTATGTCTACTGTATTTATAAGGATTTTGGCGAAATCTCGCTTTTTATAAGATATTTTAATAATTTAATAATTAATTAATATTTAAATAATTTCTGCAATATAAAAAAGGAAACAATTAATTATAATTAATTATTTATTATTCCATTACTTTAAACTTCTGTGTGAAAATAACTTTTTGTATCTGTATATGTTTATTTTTTATAATAAATATTAGTAAAACCTCTTGTACATTAAATGTAATTGAAACTAACAATTTGTTATTAAAAGTAAATATTAAATTGTAAATTGTTCATAGAACTTGGGTGATGATGACAATAACTACAACTAATTTGTGGTCATAATAAAAGTTAATATTGCTACTACTCGTCGTACATAATTGTGTAATAATTTTTATAGCCATTTTCACAGTGGTGCAAAATGACTAAGCAAAAAATAAAATTAATTTTTCTTTTCAAATGTTTGAATCACAAAGTAGTAAAACTTATACAAATAGGTAACTACTAGACTGGTCGCATCTTATATAGGATTTTTTTTTTAAATTAAATTGTTTGCGCTGCTTAAAATATGAGGTTTGGTGTAAGAAATCATGATCTTATATTTCAGGTCAGTCCGACGGTGCCTAGCCGTGCCGGGTGGGGCCCAAAGTTCCCCATATTGTAAAAAAAACATCTTTTCTATCAGATCTTTATAGTTATACTAGTTGAAAAGCCGAAAATCAAAAATATGGCTTCGTTACGATCTTCCGCAGAGACAGAACTTCAAGTGTGCCAAATTTCAGCTTCCTATGCCATCAGATGGCTTCAGAAAGTTGCGGAAAGAATAGGACATACATGCAAACATCCTCACAAACTAAGAAATTATATATTGTATAGATAGATTAAAGTATTTGCTGTTTAATAATTTAGTATGATACGAACGAAAGATTTTTAACCTAATTTGGGGCCGCTAAATCCAGTGGTGCTAGCCGTTTTTTTATGTTAGCTTTGGTTTTCGATATATACCGTTATTTCTAAAATTAAGGAGGTTACACAACATATGTTCGCGCAACTCAAAAACGCTTTAGTTTATTGAAAAACTAAAAAAAACGAAATTCCGCAATAAAATTTACTTTAAGAAAGTTAAAACTTTTGTCTTTATGTTGGCTTTGGTTTTCGAGATATACCCTTATTTCGAAAATTAATTTCTGGAAAAAAAAATAATTTTTTTATTCAAATTTCGGAATTTTTGTTTTTAAAAATTAGAAACTGGGAATTATTTCCTTCCGAAGGTAACTTTATATTATATTCAACATTTTTAATTTTTCGAATTTATTCTATGAGCTAAATTTCAGTTATGTATTTTATAAAGCTTTTTTGTAATAGTTCTATTCCTACAATTTTTCAGAAATGACTTTATACACTACCAGACTATTATATTGTATTTTCTTTTAACATTTTACCTTAGCCTTCCGTTGGAAAGCAATGAGGTATATTGAATGTATATTGGTGTCTAATAATTGTAAATTTTTCTGTACATTCAATATACCTCATTGCTTTCCAACGGAAGGCTAAGGTAAAATGTTAAAAGAAAATACAATATAATAGTCTGGTAGTGTATAAAGTCATTTCTGAAAAATTGTAGGAATAGAACTATTACAAAAAAGCTTTATAAAATACATAACTGAAATTTAGCTCATAGAATAAATTCGAAAAATTAAAAATGTTGTTTTTAAAAATTCATAAAATAATTGGAAAATGCAGCTACATATGCTTCTAATTTTGTGCAGACATATAAAAAACAACATTGCAAACAAAACAAGCTAGAAATGATTAAAATCTGTTAACAACTTTTAATTTTATGTATTCACAAAGACGAAAAATTTCAATTAATTTAAGAATTTTATTAAACCGCCATATTTGTATAATTGAAATTCTTACATTTTACGGTCGTTTTAGAAAAATTATATTTCTAAAACGACTGCGCATATAAGAAAAACGTTTTACCTTTCTTAAAGTAAATTTTATTACGGAATTTCGTTTTTTTTTTTTTTTTTTTTTTGTTTTTTCACTAAGCTTAAGCGTTTTTGAGTTACGCGAATATATGTTGTGCAACCTCCTTAATTTTCGAAATAACGGTATATTTCGAAAACCAAAGCCAACATAAAGAAAAAAGTTTCAACTTTCGTAAAGTAAATTTTATTGCGGATTCAGCGACCCTGAATAAGGTTAAAAATCTTTCGTTCGTATCATACTAAAATATTAAACAGCAAATACTTTAATCTATCTATACAATACATAATTTCTTAGTATGTGAGGATGTTTGCATGTATGTCCTATTCTTTCCGCAACTTTCTGAAGCCATCTGATGACATAGGAAGCTGAAATTTGGCACACTTTAAGTACTTTCTCTGCGGAAGATCGTAACGAAGCCATATTTTTGATTTTCGGCTTTTCAACTAGTATAACTATAAAGATCTGATAGAAAAGATGTTTTTTTTTTCATAATATGGGGAACTTTGGGCCCCACCCGGCACGGCTAGGCACCGTCGCGTCGGATTGACCTGAAAAATTAGATCATGATTTTTTACACCAAACCTCATATTTAAGCAGCGCAAACAATTAAATTAAAAAAAAAAAAAAATTGCGACCAGTCTAGTAACTACCCAGGCAGAAATTAAGACTCTTCTAAATATTATGTACCGCCACAACCCTGTAAATTCAAAATTGTGACTCTACCCAAAATAAAAATACCATCACAACACTGTAGATACAAAATTACGACCTTAGTTTTTTAATACCTTTTTTAAATAAGATTCAACACCGGTACAACACCCTAAATACAAATATACGACTTTAGTTTTTTAAAGTCGTATTTACCATAAAACTTTACCGCTACAACAATGTAAGTATATACAATTTATAATAATTCTACACCGCTACAACGCTGCATATACAGAAATTTAGTCTTATTAATTTAATAGTGTCGTATTAAAATGAAAACACAAAAACTATTTTAGGTTAGAAAATATACAAATTTTTGCTTGTTTATTTAGCGAATTTATATGTGTTACAATATTGAAAATAATAGCCGGAAGACGGTTGTGACTACGTTGTAAATTCATGGATCCAACATTGTAAATTGAAATTTACAGTACAGTGACAACACTAAAAAGAAGAGTCGGTAGACGCACATTGGGCGTCATCATTTTACTATTGTGACTACATTGTAAATTTGGTTAACTGTACGTTGTATTGATGTTGATAGTACCCCTTGCAACGTCGGCACAGCGTCGTGGTGATTGTCTTTTTCTGCCTGGTTATACACATGGACATAGAATAATTTAACAACAATCGTGTATACCACCCTCAGTATAATGTTTTCAAATCACAGCATTCGATATCAATTGATATCAATATAAATGAAGATTTCGATCTATATCGAATGCCTTTTTTGGCCGTTGGTCTAAGACTATGATTATTACAACTACAAACTAAATTTTTCAATGAATAAAGCTTTTGTCGTAAATTAAGCTCAACTTAGCAATGTTTAGGTTCAAGACTATTCCTTAAAAAATAGGGTTTTTAATATTCTTCTATTACCACATAAAGTATTATGGCTTCTTGATAAATTCCAAGTTGATTACGTCTGTTGAAATCGCGCTCTCTTTCAAACGAATCATCAGAAAAGAACAATTTTATTGTCAATTGAAATTAAGTACGATCTGTGTAGTATGAAAACCTTCCTAAAAACTTGGTATTTTTGTTTAAAAACCGAACATAAATTGGTGGCCGAACTCCTTTTGTAATTACATTTTCTACAAACTTATTCAACATCACTTGTCTCATACAGTCCACTTTCGGAAGACACTTTATAATGCCTAAAGTCGGAACCAGAATAATTGGAGTAACAAAGCAAAAATTTTTCAAGAGTATTAAGATATGTTCACACTTAACGAAAAAAATACGAAAAAAGCGTGACTATAACAATAGTCAATCTTTAACATCCTTTTGAACAGGTTTTAATTGATTTATTTAACATTTTTCCGAAAAAAAATATAATTAACAAATTGTTAAATTATATTTGCTATAGCAAACGTTTTGCAAAATCAAATAAATGCTTTATTAAAGTAATTGCTATATGTGGGGCGTCAAATATTTTTTAAGTGTGACCATAGCGTTAGCATTCATAAAAAAGTAAAAAATAAATTGGGTGAACTAAATCTAAAAAATATCAAACACCAACTTTACACGTCTACAATCCTGATTTAGAGCTACAAAAATAAAGGTTGAAACATTTTTGTATTAACAGAAATGGAAGTGCACGCTATCTTGTTTAAAACTGGAACAACAAGCAAAATAGAAATAAAGAAAAATATTCGTGGCTCAAAATAATCTTGCATTATGAACTGCTAAAACATTAGAATTACCGACAACCAATGGAAGTTTTCAAGAAGCTAATAACAAATGTGAAATAATCTTTTGAAAAACATCAAACATAGGGGGTCATAAATCGCCAAATCGTCGTTGACCATTGTTGGACCTAGAAATCGTCAAAATTACAATATATAATCATATCTGGCAACTGTATAAAGCCCACTCCTGAAATATTCTCGGTGGAGGGCAGGGATGATAAATGAGAAAATCAATATCGTACCAACGAACTTTTAAAATCGTACTTTTTCGGCCCCAATAGTACTAAATCATTTTTTGATAAATTGTTTTATTTTATTTTAAAAACAAAAATTTAATACAACAAAAACAAAAGGTAATCAAAATTCATTTGTACATGTAAAAAATAGTTAGTTTTCAAAATATTCAAGATTAGAGGCAAACAAATTGTATTTGGTCTTAGGCGAATTTACACAAGGTGAACTTATCTTGCTTCGTAAGCAACAGCTGATTACTAACCTTGTGGCAAAATGGTAAACCGTCCTGTTGGTTCTGGGGAATCTTAACTAAATTCTTTAATTTTCGATTAAAATTGTGAAATTTAAAACTTTTTTAAGTTATAAAATTTCAAACAAACACAATTTAATATAAAAACAAAATAAATATTTCTTTGAATTTTTGACACAACGTTAAAATGTTTAACAGTGTCGTAAAACGTTTTCAAAATAAGACCACCTTGTATGAATTCGCCTTGGTCTAATCATTTATTTAAATTTTTGATTGCCGCCAGAGAGCGTTTTCGAGCACTTTTTTGAATCTTTTGTCTTTTTTGTGGAAAATTTACGAATATTTCGCAAAATGCAATCTCAAATTTTAAACGAAAATAAAATTTTTAAGCGTTCTTAGAATATGTGCATACGAGCATTTAGATTGCATTTCCAAATTTATTGTGTTTACAATTTTAAATATGTACTGCAGAAACAGGAAAGGAGTAGTAGAAAGTCCGAATATATAAAAAAATTTATTAAGCTCTTGTAAAATCTCCTTCAAAATAATTCGGAGTAAAATAATAATGGGCTCCCACTGTTCCAAAATTCTGTTGATTACTTCTTGACGAGACAACCAGGCTTTAAAAAAATTGCCAAACAAAAAACGAAAATGTATGAGAAACTGTTGATGAATATTTGAAAATATTACAAATTCGTTTAAAAATAATCTTGAATTGAGAGGAAGTCGTCTATTCTACTATGTGGAACTTTTGCGGAAGAGGTTTCCTATATCCTTTCCTTGTCAATATCATCAGAAAATGCACGCTTATATGCTGCCGCTGATACTAAATTTTGAATGTGGCATAAACAATCGTTCAATGAACAAGTGCAAAAATCTTTTCACAATAGCGGAGTTCAGTGTTTGGTGCAAATGGTCTTGCAAAAGAGCAAATGCAAAATATCATAGCTGTTTTGTTAAATCCAGCAACAAAAAATAGAGTTTTCCTTAGATATTGTAAAAAAAACTACGACATTTTGCATTTTCGCATGACTAATACGAACTGCCATTTTATATCAATTATAAATATGTATGTAGGTTTGAAAAATGGGGAAATAGGACCAAATGAGTCACGGGAATACCAACGTACTTTTTAGTTTTGAATTGTACCAAAAAAAGTACAATTGTACCAACTTTATCAACCCTGGTGGAGTGTATCAAAGCTTCGGCACGAATATACCACTTTTAATTGTTGAAAATCTGTTATTAAACCAATTGAAATAAAATTTTAAAATAATTAATTGCTGCAATCTTAAGAAAATAAATATTGAATAATTTTTAAAAATTACATAATTTTCGCAGCATGCCAAATTTTTATTATTGAATTAAAACAACTTTTCTCTTACCTTGCGGCCACACGATCATGTATTTCTTGATAGTCTTTTACATATACTGCTTAGCAAAATTTACATAAATTAAAAGCTGTGGCGTAGGCTGCTCTCAATTTGTAAGCAATTAACTTTCAAGATGTCATCAAGAAAACAATTTATAAAGACAAACATGTAATCAGCTGTCAAATTGAAAGAAAAATTGCCAAACAAATAGAAAGGTGAAATTGAAAGCTATCTTGTGGTCAATTTAAAAAGTGTGAGTGTGTTGGTAAAAAAGTGAGAGTGTATTGCAAATTGAAAGGAATTGAAATGCAAAAATTGATCGTGTGTAGGGTTTTTTCCCGGGAATTCCCGGGACTTATTATATTTCCCGTTTTCCGTTTTCCCGGGATTTTTGTTGCGGGATCCCGGGAAATAAAAAGTTCTTCATAGTTTCAGAAAACAGCTATTTTTACTCTGAAATTTAGTTTTCTTTTCTCTAAAAATTAGCATCTGTGGATGGGTTGTCGATTAGATCAATTATAAGAAATGTGTGCAAACGTAAATCAATGTCTCCTGCGGCAATAAATCTATTAAAAGTAGAATGGGCAGTGCAACAGTTGATAATTAATAAATTTAGTGAAGTGATGAATTGATAAAGAACATAAATTCAAAATAAGATGCAGGCAGTAAATTCTCATTGACTTAAAAATAGGATATACATAAACATATTATTTCTATTTATTTACTATTATAATTTCCATTTATTAAAATTTCAATTAATTTTGCCGCCACAAACAATTTTGTTAATAAAAAACAGCTGATGTCAAATGCTTTGTCACTTGAAAATAGAACTCGTTCTAAATAAAAAATGTCATATGTACTGCACACGGAGAAATAACACATCCTATTGTTCGGAGGGCTTCAAACGATATGTACAAATTTAACATGTGAAAAAGTGACAATCCACATGACAAATACACATAATGTGAACACAGCTTAAGAGAAAAAGGCGTAGAATTGTTTTAAAAATAAAACAACAAATTCAATGGAATGACCCAAAGTTTGGCTTTATTATCTCAGAAATTTCATGGCATGTAATGTTTAAAATGTATTTATTATGAACTCTATTCTGTCCGTCCAATTATGCACAACTTTCTCGAGCAAACCCGGTCTTATTTCGTTAATTGTACGTCGAATGTTGGCATCTAAATGACCAATCGATATTGCTTTATCAGAATAGACCAGAGATTTTACGTACACTCACAAAAATTAGTTCGAAAGGTTCAAACCACACGAACGAGGTGGCCAATTCACAAGTCCATTTCTTGAGATAATTCGGCCACCAAACGTGATAGTTTTCCGCGCTGTATGTTGCGCCGTCTTTTTGGAAACATTTCTCCTCCAAATGATTTGTAATGGCATGAGAAATAAAATATCACATTATGTTGGTACCTGCTTTGTATTTAAAGGCACATGGGCCGATGACGCCTTCGGCATGTAAATCTCCCCAAACAGTAAATTTTTCGGGATGTATAGAGTCTCATGAGAATTGTGCTCTCTTCATAAATGACAATTATGCTTGTTTACATACCCTTTAAGCATGAGTTAAAAAAATAAAGATTGCGCATTGCAAGGTCCGTTATTTTTGTGTGTGACGACGAAATAGCATTTGAGTATGAGCATTTGCATTTTATGCCAGACCAGAGTCTCTGGCGAGAATCGAACCCACAACCCTAATAGATAAGCTTACTACCAGCTAGCGTACCGGGGCACTCCCGAACTATGGTCCGCTGGCTTTAATTCTTGTACCAGTTTGACTGATATGGATTTAAGCCAAGATCGTTCCTTAAAACTATCCATGAAGTGGACCGGCAGATATCGAGCTGATCAGCGCTGCATCGGATCGAAAAATACTTCAGAGTCCTTTGTTTCACTCACGTTTAAAGCGGCGATGGCTTCATCTGTACGCACGGTACGGACTCGATTTCGATGAAAGTAATCCAAAAGAGTAAATGTGATCATGAATCGATAGTATCGATGATAGATTGTATTGCGTGTTAGCAGCTCAGATTATTATTATCAGACGATTAAAGTTAACGTGACAAAGTGCTATTTTTGAAAATAAATGTCCCCGATTTGAAAACGTTGTTCTTGTGTTAGTTTTTGCATGGTGGTTTGCCAAAGTATACCGACAAAAACTTTCAAACATACTTCATTAGTCTGACAGCTAGTTTTACAGTGATCCCCTCCGAAATTTTTAACGTCAATTTTAATAGAGTGCGAAATAGATTTTTAATCGAAATATAAAAATTCAAAAATTTTTTTATCAATGAGGGTTTAAACCTAACTTTATAGAGAATCAAATAAAGTCAATATTAAAGTGTCTTTTAATAAAATAATAAAGACGATAAAAAGACTTGAAATAGATTCACTTTTTCGATAATAACTCATATATTGTTCAAAAAATTCTGAGAACTGTTGCACACTGGGTTCATAGCAAAACCCTCAATACTGACATAGAAAACTGATTCGCCTCTTATACCATTTTAACTTATTTACATACTTAGTTCCAAGTTTAAGCCATAATTTCCATCGTTAAGCTTAAAACGAAAGGTTTTTAACTTGTCCCTATTTTTTGTAATTTGCAAAATTTTTAGTCTATTTTTTAAAATGTTGTTCTTTAGAATATTCTGCGTGACTGACTTTTCTTGAGTTTTCTGTCTGTACACTTGCTCCACTGTGCAAATTCTTATTTAATCCAATAAGATATAAAATTTCCCAACCAAATACACTTTACTTAGCAAAATAAACAAAAGCTTGAAATAAATGAGAAAAATTTGTTGTCAAGGATATTTGCACAAAATACATCTTCATACAAATATATCCATACAGAAACACATGCACAAACATGCAGCTGCATACACACAAACAATTTTCATTTACTCTCAAAAACAAAAAGCGTCTGTGCTCAACTAACAAGAAAATTAATATTTTATTGTTTTCACACACAACAACAAAAACAAAAAATGAAAAAAGGGAAAATTTAAAAAAAAAATAAAAATATGTTAATAAAATCAAATAAAATAATTGCAAAACACAAACATGGCATGGCATTCTAATAAAATGAATACTCACGCACACTCATACAAGCACATGTAGCCACTAACACAAATGCCAGTCGTTAAGAAAAAAAAACCAAGGAAAAAGAATAAAGTTGTCAAAAAATGAAATGAAACTGAGAAAATGTGATAACGGAAATAATAGAAAACAATGAATGCATTACCAACTCATGGACTCCATGAATGAGTATAAAAAGGACTTGATTTTTATTTAATGTTTTCAGCATGCCACACAACATTATGTATAAAGATCATCACGTGCCACACATATTCATACACACACTGACACTCATACTTTTGCAAACTAACAGCCATAGTTAGAGATGGCCACTAGCAACAACGTCAGCAACAACAAAAATCCTGGGCAGGAGTAAAGGACCAACCACCGCCAAGCAACCCTTATTCTTTTGCTTGTATGTGCGTGTGTGTGTGTGTGATTTTACAACGTTAAATGCGCAGCCTTCTAATGCAATACACGCAACAAATACAAAAATAAAAAAAAACAAACACAAAAAATCTCAGACAGGATTCTAACAATGCACAAGTTCAGTTCGATTTTTGAACGAAACGCGTGTACACGTAACGCAAAAACAAAACAGGAGCAAAGAAAATATTTATAAGAAAATTCAAAGGAAACGGATATAAAAGTGTTTATTAAAAAATTTTCAAATAAAATTCTAAAACTAAACAACTGTGATTTATTATCGGTGTGTAGAAAAAAAAATTACAATATTAATTTTAATTTAAAAAAAATTCATGTGTCCATTATGTTATTAAGTCGTAACTCATCGGTAACTTCCCATGAGGATACTGCAAGTGCTTTCGCCTCCGCAAATAATACCAGTGTTAATAACGATTCTCCACACGATCACATCATGTCTTACGACCACCCACCGCACCATCATCTTAACAACCACATGACCCTAACGGGTCGTCTCGGAGATCGTGTGGAGTTGTGTTGCAACCGTTGTGGCAACTTTGTGCAAATAGTGAATTCAAAAAATCTAACAAAAGAAGAATTAATACGTAGAGAAAACAATTTTAAATGTGATAAATGTGTAAGTAACAAAATGAATCGTTACAAAAAATTAAACATTAATCGGGTTAATGGTCACAGTGATGAGGAGGAACATAGCGATGATATTGAGCATGATGATGACGAAGACGATGGTGTAGTTAATGAACGTTCAAGTGATAATGCTGTCGATCGTGCCCACGACGACATTGAGGATGAGGACGACGATGCTGATATTGGCATTGATGACGATATGGACGATGATATTGATAATGAAGATGTGGATTTGGTGCGCGATGATGATGATGAGGATATCGATAATGATTGTGTTAATACTCGTCTGCCAAAAGTTGATAAAGTAACTCCTGCCTCTACAACTACGCTATTAAAGGATAATAATACCAAGCCCATTTTAAAATTTAGTGTTTCAGCGATACTGGGCGATACGCGTGAAGGCGTTAGAGTTCGAAATGGTAAGATATTTTTTGTAATGATTAAAAAAGCCCCCCGTCGGTTTTCTAAAAAATTCAAAAAAAGCCAACTTGTTCAATTGTTGATTTTATGAAGTCAACGAAACATTTTCAAACAACTCATTTGACGCAAGTGTTTGCAGTGCATAACCTTTTTTTAATTCTGTGTCAAAAAGAAAAAGTACTAAAGTTCACTTAGGCTAAGATTGAGATTTTTATATTTAAACGTGCACATGCAACAACAACTATAAAGAATGTCACTTTTGAGATCTTCGCAATCAAAAGTGCACATTAGACTGGTCGCAATTTTTTTTTTTAAATTTAATTGTTTGCGCTGCTTAAAATATGAGGTTTGGTGTAAGAAATCATGATCTAATTTTTCAGGTCAATCCGACGGTGCCTGGCCGTGCCGGGTGGGGCTCAAAGTTCCCCATATTATAAAAAAAACATCTTTTCTTTATAGTTATACTAGTTGAAAAGTCGAACATTTTTAGTTTTTCAATAAACTAAAGAGTTTTAGAGTTACGCGAACATATGTATGTTGTGCAACCTCCTTGATTTTCGAAAAAACGGTATATCTCGAAAACCAAAGCCAACATAAAGAAAAAAGTTTTAACTTTCTTAAAGTAAATTTTATTGCAGAGTTTCGGTTTTTTTTAGTTTTTCAATAAGCTAACGCGTTTTTGAGTTGCGCGAACATATGTTAATCTATCTATACAATATATAACTTCTTAGTATGTCAGGATGTTTGCATGTATGTCAGGATGTTTGCATGTATGTCCTATTCTTTCCGCAACTTTCTGAAGCCATCTGTTGACATAGGAAGCTGAAATTTGGCACACTTGAAGTACTTTCTCTGCGGAAGATCGTAACGAAGCCATATTTTTGATTTTCGGCTTTTCAACTAGTATAACTATAAAGATCTTATAGAAAAGATGTTTTTTTTTTAAATATGGGGAACTTTGGGCCCCACCCGTCACGGCTAGGCACCGTCGGATTGACCTGAAAAATTAGATCATGATTTCTTACACCAAACCTCATATTTTAAGCAGCGCAAACAATTAAATTAAAAAAAAAAATCCCATACAAGATGCGACCAGTCTAGTGCACATGGCTAAAGTTTAAATTATTTTGTACGATTTTTCAGGAAGTTATAGCAAACTGACTTCTTTTGTATCTTTTTTTATTATGAAAAAATATTTGAAATAAAAACTTTTTAAGTAAAAAATTAATATGTATATTAAAATTTTTCGAGATTTAACCAATTGTGAGGTACAAGATGCATTTTTTCTGATAAGTTTATTCGACTTTTTTCTCCTAGTCTATAGATACAATTGTGGCAAAAAATTCCTATTTGTTTCTGAGATATAGACATGAGTAAAATTGAATGTTCTTCGGAGAAATCAAGTTTGAATCAAAATGTTTATTAGGCAATAAAATTCGAATGGCAGCTAAACGAGCAAAATCCAAAAAGATTTTTGTTGGTTTCTTAAAGTACTTCGAGAAATTCCACACGATAAGAGTTTGCACTTGACTTTAAAAATTTTGCACAGTGTAATTTTAAGGTAAAAAAAATAAAAGCTTTCTGGTTCCGACGTCTAAGCACTGACTACCAGGATTGTTCGATGCGGTGTTTTATTGCCAAAAGTGGAGATTTTTTATCTGTTTTTTATATTTTTCTAAATGAAAAACTTAAACAAATGAATGGAGATATTTTGTTATACACTTCATTGAAAAAAAATATTTTTATAGAAATATTTAAAAATAAAAATATTTTATATGAAAAAATTTTCAACACAAGGTGGAGGGATTTACAAAATAACCTTCTAAATTTCTTTAATGTGAATATTTTAACGTCGATGATAAAAAAAAACCGACAACCCTGCTGCCTTATAAAGATACGGTTCATTATCTTTATAAATTTCAGATGACACTGAAATTTTCTATATTATATATATTGAAAACAATAATAAAAAATTAAAATTTGTGTTTATTTTCAATACAAATATACGAAAGAAATGTTCTCGTTGACATTGTGGGCCAATGATCTTTTATACTTGAAAAACGTTTTCTGTAAATGAAGTGTTAAAACTTTTTTCTGTCCACAGAAGTGGTACATTAAAAACATTTCGATAATATTGAACTATCGATTACGCCGACTTAGGTTAAGCCATGGGGACATAGCGCCCACACAAATTTGTCCATGGGTTACCCTATTTTTTAGGATAACGGTTATATAGTTAAAGATAAACGACAACAAAATTTTGAACAAAAATACTTTTATTATACAAAAAGTTCTTGCTAGTTTAGGTCCACTATATCAAATATTCCTCATACGAATGTCGTCCAAGAAAAAGTTTTTTACAAGATATGGGCCAAACGCATTTAACTGAAGCAAAAATATTTTCCCAAATTACATTTCTTCAAAAGAAACAATATTCCAATAAAACAATTATTCCATCTTATCCTCATGTAAATGTCCCCCAAAATAAGACTTCTGACGCCATAACAGTCACACGAAATAAGATAAAACAACATAATTTAAACTAACGGTTGTAAGTTTTATGAATTCTGCACGGTCGAATATACCCTATTATGTTTGTGTTAGCAAAATACTTTTATATGTAGTTGGAGTTACAACTTAAAAAACTTAATGTATCTAAAGCAGAATCCAAACTAATCCGATAAGCCTACGTCAACGATTTTATACTTTCCCTCTGAAAGCAGATTTCTTTTAAATACAATTAAAATAGATACACAAAATTATAAATCAAATTGAGATGTTAATATGTTTAATACCGAACGGACTGCAGAGTAATGCGGACGCTGTGGCAGGTGCTTAGAAAGTCCGATTCGGGGTCGCTGCTGCGCAGGAGTAGGGTCTGCGTTAGGACGATGATAGGAATGATCACGGGCCACTGTATGATAGGCAGGATGGCGGTGTGGATGTGATCCGACTTGTCGGATATGTACAGGTTGTGTGAGGACTCTGAGAAGTTGGAGGCGGTTAACACATTCTGTGTCACTGTCCCAGGTTACAGGGCAGTAAGCTGAGGTGGCTGGGCAGTAGATTCCCGGGCGAATAAGAGGATATCTCGGGTTGCCGATTCGAGAATCTAATAGGATTCGTAATGGGGATGGCCTGGCTGCGCGAGAGCAGACTGGGTGCTTGCCGCACGTAGGGCAAATTTGGTTGAGCAATATCTCTCTCGGGTTTGGTCCGAAACCTTCTTTTCTATCTATCTTTTCTGACTTGTGCTTGGCTGTTTACTTCACCTTATTTCTATCTTTATACAGATTTCTCTAAATAAGGCGTCGCAATGAACCATATTGGGCTCTGGGTGAAGTTGTGAAATAGACTTCACACCAGCCTTTCTACCTACCTACCTTTATACCAATTAGGGCAAAGAAGCACCACTTAAGATTATAACAGTATACGAAGAAGCTTAAATATCATATGAGATTGTGCAACATAAACCGTAACCCGTGAACGTAATAGAGTATTTGAAGCAAATAGCAAGAATGTGAGACTTATTCGGGTGAAATAATAATTTCAGTTATGTATTTTAATGTATTTATGTATTTTATGTATTTATGTATTTTATGTATTTATTTTTATTTATTTTTGTTTAAATTTTTCTGTACATTCAATATACCTCATTGCTTTTCAACGGAAGGCTAAGGTAAAATGTAAAAAGAAAATACAATATAATAGTCTGGTAGTGTATAAAGTCATTTCTGAAAAATTGTAGGAATAGAACTATTACAAAAAAGCTTTATAAAATACATAACTGAAATTTAGCTCATAGAATAAATTCGAAAAATGAAAAATGTTGAATATAATATAAAGTTACCTTCGGAAATAATTCCCAGTTTCTATTTATTTAAAATTGTTATGGCATAGTCTTAAACAGATATATGGCCGTTTTCTCATTACACGATTATCTTTTTTCCCAACGAAAAACTACGCATTAAAGAAAGTTGATTTTCTCAATATCTCGTTTGCTTCTGTTCTGTCGCAAAGGTAACCAGCACTCATCTGCCAATTATTTATTTTGCTTTTTTTTTTTGCCGAACATATAAATTCAATCATCTGACTCCCAACTTTTGCATGTATTTTGAGAGGCGTTGCCAACTCAAAACAATGTTTTTTGTCGTTATATTATCGGCAGGCCTGCCATTTTTGCCGATTTTTTGCCTCTAAATTATCAAAGTGCCGATTTGCCGATTTTTGCTCCAAAAATGCCGATTTTTTGACTAACACGTAAAAGGCGATTACTTTTTGTTTGTTTGATAATAATACACTAACTTTAAGCGATACTGAAACAGTTGTAACATTGAAAAGAGACAACTGTTATTAAGTCAGTGCTTCTACTAAAGAAAACGGGGTTAGTTTTATTCAATATTAAATGCAGTATTTGTAATGTGTGTTGTGTTAATACATTTTTTTTTTGAAAAATATTCCACTATGAAGAATTAAAGGCCAAAGTTAAAAAAGAAATAATTTTTAAACCTAAAATAATTGAGTTAAAATTTCTTTTTCTATTAGGAAAATATAAAACACTTTATATTTGTGTTTGAAAATGGATAGATAAATACTTACAAAAGAATAAAGCTAAGATAAATTTATATTCACTATCAATGAATATAATTTAAATAATAATTACTTTGATAATTAAATAATTTTTTTTTTCAAGATTATAACGCAATTGAGGACGATGTTAGTACATAAATTAAATAGCCAATTCTTATGTAAGGAAAATTAAATAAATTTGCATACTTTTTGGCAAAAAATTTCAGATTTATAACGTGAACATTTAATGGCAGCATTTGGTACAATTTTTGGTCCTTCCACATTCTTCCGCAAATGTGGAAAGAATTTTTTAATGTAATAGAGTTTTGATGTTCACTGGAAAATTTATCTTTGCAAGTTATTCGTTTTTTAAAGTTTAAATTATTATTTAAAAATTAATAATTTAAACTGTTTTGATATAAATATTAAAACAGATTTAACAAAAATGTCAAACTCAAATATTTGTATATGGAATATACTTAATTATAAGAAAGTTAAAAAAAAACTTTATATTTAACTACAATTTCCTTGTAAAACGTTTATTTTGATTGATTCTTTTGAAATTTCATAAGTTGTAAACATTAGATAATTCTGAATTGTTCTTATTTGTAAGTAAAAATAGGTTTTATTGTATTTAAAATAGGTATTTTTAATTTGCCGATTTTTTTATATTAAAATGCCGATAATGCCGATTTTTTTTTTTTTAAATATGCCGATTTTTTATCAAAATTATCTGGCATCCCAGGTCGTCGGTTATCAAGCGATGAGTGCACATGCGGCGGATGCTTACGAATTTTTTTGTTTTTATTAAGAGTACTTGTCTCTTTATTCACTAATACTAATATAAATCAATACAACCACAATTGACATCACTGGTTTTAAATCAAATTTCATACAAGCTATTTTCAGAAGTGATTATGTTACAGAAACAATAAATAATTTTTGACGTTTATGATCTATTACCAACATAAGAGTTATTTGAGCCAAATTTGATCATACCTACATTCCTTTGAGGCTTATGGCTGTGAAAAAAATGTTGGATTTGGTTTTTGAATGGGAGCAATTAGGTTTTTAGATATAAAATAGAATTCGGGAATTTTTCTATTTTATGGAAGAAAAAATATTTAAACACATAATGGTTACTTCAATCAGATAATTGCCTCAGGCAAGCATATTATTTTTAAAGTGTTTCTTGTATAAACAAGCCTCAGCCACATTATGAGTTCCTACGATCATTTTACGCTTAATAATTCGATTTAATATATTTATTTTTATAATCTTAAAGTCCTTATAAAGACTAAACTGATAACAGTCAAATTGTTTGTGGCGAATATAATTATTTACTAAATTTTTGCACGAAAAGCGCTTCTATCGGTGAATGTACACAAAAAGAAATAATTTTCATATTTGAATACGAAAATCGCATAATTGATTTTAAAAATGTTTAAATCTTCTGCGATGACGACTTTTGCGCTATTGATAAAAAAAAGTTTGAGTTATTTAATTTGCAGTCAACAGTCAAGTTTATTGAGTCAATAAGAAAATATGTTGCCCAAAATATTTTTTCCAAAAAAAAATGTTTACGTAATTTGTTAAAATAAATTATTAGAAGCAGTGTTACCGTTTGCCCGAATAAAATCGCAATTTGACCTTTTTTAACCGCCTGCGAATTTTTGTTAGACTTTTTTTTATCACTTTTGCGACTTTTTTAATTTTTACCATTTTTTTTGTAAATTTTCTCATTTACATTGCATTTACATTTAATTTGCAGTAAATTTAAATTTGTCCAAATATTTACAAAAAAAAATCTTCAAAACAACCTCGTCAAAATTTAAAGCAATTAACCGATTATTGTTCCTTTGGCAACAATTTTATAACTTTTACCTTGTCACGTATACACTGTATTTCAGAAAATTTTCGCAGTTTCAAAGAAAAGTTTAAGCAAAAAAAAACCTTTTTAAAAAAATTGTGGTGTTTGCAGTGTTCATTTTACAAAATTTTTTTTTTTTTTGCTGTTGGGTTTCACCAGATCATCAGGAAACCTTTTTCCAAAGACTTTGGAAAAGCTAATGATATACAAATAAAACTGTAAAGCGAATGAGAATTACAAACACTTAAATCTTATTTGAAATGATTTAAAAACTATATAAAAATGGACAAGAGTTGTAATCATAGCTCTGTTTCTTTACTTTTTGGGTAAAGTTCGTGAAAATGAGAGCAAGCATAAATGTCTCTCATAAAGAGACAAAATTACACAAAAGTACGGGAACAGAAAAAACCAAATTTTAAGCAAAATTTAAGAAAAATTGTATATTGTCTGTAGAAATAAACTAATTTTACCAAAAATTAAACAAAACAAACACTTTTACAATAACTAACATTAGGTCTGTCTGCGTACACATATTTTGCGCAAAATCTTGCAAAATGTTGTCTGCGCACTCCAAATCTCTTGCAGCGAGAGAGCCAAAAAGAGAATTTTTTGACAGTTGGAAGTTAGAGAACTTGCAAAATGTTACTGGAGAAATTTCCGCTTGCAAGATTTTGCAAATAGTTTGAACAGCTGTTTGAATCAAATAGTTTTTGCGAAATGAATATAAAAATTTAAATTTAACAATGGCAGAGGTAAGTAGTTAGATTTGTGTTGATTTTTAACGTTTATAATAAGTTATAATAAACAAAACATTTTACTTCATGCTAGAAAAATCCAAATATACAGTGCGACCGTGGCGTAGGTGGAGTGGAGATGGCAGAACCGATAGAACCAGCAGAACTTTGTGGGACAAACTTTGCAATTGAAGAGGCGAGTATTTGGAATTGTGTTCCTGGCGAGCACTTCACATCCAAATTATTTTTCTCCGTTGTCAAGCTGTTGGAGGGCACTGTATTGGGTATTTAATTCTTTTTTTTTCATTGTAAGCCGGCACTATGTTGGGCAATGTAAGCAAAAGAATTTTATAAAAACCCCGACAAATAAAACTAAAAACTAAGAAGAAATTGAATTTACCAAACTAATAACAGTGTAAAAAACAAGTTTTTTAATTTACAACAGTTTTTAAGCTTCACTTTAATTAATAATTTTTTAATTTATATACCCCGAGAATTCTATTTTGCGTAAACATATGCTAAAATTCTTTTGCTTTGTTATTTCAATTGTTTACACACCGATCAGCTGTTTTCTTGCAAAATTTCACTGGATACTGTCTGCGTACTTTTTGAGATTTTTTCAGCCGATAGAGTAATATTGGTCTTACTCTCCCAAAAAAATTTACTGAGTATTTGCTACTGGAAAAGTACCCAGACAGACCTATTATGTGATTTATCACCTGAGTGATTAAATAAGGATTCATATATGATTCATTTGTATGTTTAAATAATGAGTTTTAAATATTTTGAATTTTTGTTTTCGCCAAATGAAAAAATATAAAAATAGAAACTTTTCTGTCATCCAAACAAATAAAAAGCTTGGCTAAAAAAGAAGCCCAAAAACTATTGACAATTTATAAACTTAAATATTAGTGCAAATTGTTTCTTATGTTCTTTGAGAAAAACCAAATACTTCTGTTTGGTTCAAAAGCCATAATGGTGTTGATTTTTCGGAGAAAACTTGAAAAAAACATGATAATTAAAAAATGATATGAAATACATAATTATAAACAAAAACTATATAATTTACGATTAAAAAATGAGACAAAAACGATTAGAAAAACTAACATTAAAATGATCAAAAAGGAATCAGAAAATTGTATTACAAATGATTCTTTCAGGTGATTCATGGGTAGGGTACCATTTTCTCACAACGAGAGTATCATTTATAATTGAATTTGATTGAAAAGAGCTCATATACGGCTATTTTGCCCTTAAAGCTGATTCCTTAATGATAAGATTATGATACAAAATGCTAGCTGATAAAAGTTTATATTTAAGTACATTATTTTACTCCACATCACTTTTTCCAAACTTTGGTTCATGATTTTTTTCCTTTGCATTTCATTGTTTTGTTTATGTTTTACAGCTGTTTGACAATTTACACAATTTGCACGAAGAAAAAGTCTGGGCTGTTTCGTGCAAGAAGAAGAAGAAGCGCGCTGGTCCGAAACATAAACGTTTACGTATGAGTAACAAACATAAATTTTTTAACAGCTAACGCGTAAAGTACGGATAAAATTCGCAACGTCACGTAAGAGTACCTTTTAAAACGAAGGAAAACGGAACCGTTAGTCCGAAACGTATACGTTTACGTACGAGTAACGAGGTCTGTAGTCAATTGGCTCATAATCTTAAGTACAAATAAAAATCCTCATAAATGGCGTTATGAGGTACAATAACAATATTGCGTGGTACTTAAATCGTGCTACAAAATTATAAATTTTATTAACCGTTAAATAAGGTCATATTAAAGCGAAACGGCTTAAATATACAAAACGAAAATTTAAAATGTTTTCTTAAAAAAAACAGCAACCAAATAAGGATCTTCTGCCCCTTTAAGGGTTCATTAATATTCAATAAACAATAAAAAAAAAGATAAAAAAAATATTAATTGTAACAATAAATTGCAACTTAAAAAGCAAATTCTTTAAATGAACCATCACATTGTCTTGATTTAATCTCACTTTAGTTTTGGTAGCAGGATCAGCCAATGATTTAGTTCATTTCTCTTTTTTGTATTCTCATTGTTCTCATTCAAGCAACAAAGTTTAAACGCTATTGTTGCAATTCCGATGTTGTTTTAAATATTTTTTATTGAGGATTTAAGCCTTGAGGCTGGAAGGCTGTAAAAACAAAACACAACACAGTTTTTTTCGTTCATAGTTTTTAATCATGTTTAAATTATTACATGCGGTATGTTTTTTATTTAAGATCCTTTAAATCCTTTTCAAAAAAAAAAAAAAAAACTGAAATCAAAACACAAAACTTTTTTAAAGAATAGATGACTAGAGAATAATATTAACCAAAGTAAATGGGCATAACTAGTTTTTTTTTTTTTTTTTTTTTTTTTGTAACGTGGCAATACTTCATTGAGGGTTAATTCCCTGACAAATAGAGGACATGATCACAACATTAGCATTGTGGATATTGTAAGGACTTTTATGAGGATAATGATGATGAGAGAAAACCAGTGAGTGAATGTGTTTCTTTTTTGAGATCTCACATTTGTTTTTAGTACGAGGGCACGCACACACAAAAGGAGGCGTTACAAATTATCTATCAGTCATTGTTTTCACTGTTTTGCTTCCGTTTTTTGTGCACTTTTTTAAAGGAAGTTTTTATTCTTAATTCAATAGTTTTTCCTCCTGTAGGTTGGTTTGCGCTATTAGATTAATTGTTATTTTTTATTTCTATCTATTTTTTAGATATTTAATAATCCCATTTTTGGGTAATTTTATGGATAATTTTTTACAAAATTTTGCACATTTTCATTTTTTGCAATTTAAGGCCACGTGCTAGTGTTTAATATAATGTGCATTTTTTATGGTTTCAAAATATTTAAGGTGTTACCAAAATCATATAAATCACCGACCTGGTTAATGTCTGTAATAAATTTTTTACAAGAAAATTAATGATCATTTAATAGTACAAAAATCAGATGAGAAATTATGAGGTTTACGAGGAGTAAAACAAAAAAAAAAACATGACCTATAACTTTCCTGTGCATAGAACGATTTTAATCAAATGTAGAATGTTTTGATTCAAACATTATTTTCTAAATAATTTTCGAACCTTTAACTGTTTTTATAAGATTTGTTTCTTTGCTTTTCTGGTAAAGTTCGGTAAAATAAGAACTAAATACATTTTTATTAACTAATGACGATTTATTTTCTAAAAAAAACAAGTAAGAAAGAATTGTCGGTCAAGCCCGACCATATGATACCCTACACCACAGTATTAAAAAAAACACATCATGCTTATATGCCCATATAAATATGGATTTATCTATGTTTATAAACTTCATTAAAATCGGTTTGAAAGTTTGTGGGAGGCAGAAATTGCCCCCTACCTCCCCTTGTGCTCCTATTTTTGAAAAACTGTATAGCTTATGTGTCCATATAGATATGTATCTATCTATGTTTTAAATTTCATTAAAATCGGTTTGAGAGGCAGAAATTGCCCCTATCTCCCCTCGTGGTCCTATTTTTTAAAAAATGCATCTCTTTTGTGTCCATAAAGATATGGTTCTATCTAGGTTTTAAATTTCATTGAATTCGGTTTGATAGTTTCTAAGAGGAAGAAATTTCCCCCTATCTGCCCTCGTGGTCCTACGATATGGCCCATTTTTAATAGGCTTGGTCCTTGTGCCAATAAGAACCTATGTCCCAAATTTTATCAAATTATCTCAAAAATTGCGACCTGTACTTTGCGCACAAGGTTACATGGACAGCCAGCAAGCCAGCCAGCCAGACGGACATCGTTATTAGTTAGACTCAGAAAGTGATGCTGAGTCGATCGGTATAATTTAAGGTGGGTCTAGGACCAATATTTTAAGGCGTTACACACATAAGCACAAATGCATAATACCCTCTCGACTATTGTGGTGTGGGTATAAATATGTTACAGTATATACATGTAACACGTTCTTATGTTACTTTTAACCAGAGTTCAGAAAAATTCATATGTGATCGCTCATATTTAACTATTAATTTTTTCATAAATGCAAAAAGTGTTAAATATGTAACTTTTTTCACAGTCATAAATGAATTGTTAAAATAGGCTATAATCAATCGAAGTGTTACATGTTGTGCAACTTTAAAAGAATTTTAATTTTTATTTAAGATGAGATAAACTCACTGTTTATTGTTGATGTTTTTGTTTAAACTTTAATATTGTTACAAGTAGAACTGTTGCTTATAATATCTTAAGTTTTTCTAAAATCTTTATGGATGAAGTTTCCTGATGATCTGGCCTAAGCAACCAGTGAAATGCGCATAGGAATAGCTTATCCCATCAACAATAAATTTCAATTATCAATAATAAAAATTGGGAATTAAGCACGAATAACAAAATCTTTTAAAATTTTTATATAAAGCAAAAAAAAAAACAAATAAAATCAAACAATAACAAAATTTAAATAATTTTTGTATTGTTTTCACAACACGAGTGATTGAACGTGACGTAAAATTTATATGAAAAGCACTCAGTTTTTTGTATTATATGCGGTGTTTATAGAACACGAGCGCCTTACTCGTCCGTTCAACTTACATTTAAAACAAAATCAAAATTTCGAAATTTGTATTTGTTTTAAATGTAAGTTGAACGGACGCGTAAGGTGCTTGTGTTCTATAAACTACACAATAATCTCAAATAATTATGTTTCAAATTGTTGTGCTTAAAACAGTTTAAAAATATTTCTCTTAAATTTTCAGGGTTGATAAAGTTGGTACAATTGTACATTTTTTGGTACAATTCAAAACTAAAAAGTACGCTGGTACCCCCGTGACTCATTTGGTAATATTTCCAAATTTTTCAAACCTACATATTTATAATTGATAAAAAAAAAGGCAACTCGTATTTACTGTCCAATGCAGTGTTCGCAAATAAACAGTACATTATTTAACGTACGGCTCACACACCCAGGAACGATATCTATTTTTTTTTGTGATTGTGTAGACATACACAACCCTTCATACCGTTCGTAACTATTTTCAAGAAAGAACCGAACATTATATAATGTTCGGTTCTTCGTTAAAAAACAGAACAATTGTAGTGATACTGTAGACAAACATTTTATTTTAATGTTCTATAATGTTTTTTTCGTGTGTGTATTTTGTTTTTGTAAAAAATGTTTGATTTTTTTTTTACCAGCCAAAAGGGACGAACATTAACGAGCCGAACCGAACACATTGAAGTTTGTGGATTTTTGAAAAAAACCGAACGGAATTAAATGTTCACATCTTTTGTTGAGTTTGATAAAAACAGTAATATTTTTGTGTTCGAAAGATGACTAACAGGGAAACGTTATTTTTTTTAATGATTTTCTACACAAACACTATTAGCGTTTGTGTTTTCCACAAATCTACCGAACCGAACATTAAGAAACTATATTTAGTGTTTATTTTCGAACACTGGTCCAATGAATATAAGCGGAGTTTAGTGTTTGGTGCAAATAGTCTTGCGAAAATGAAAATGTCGGAGCTATTTCGACCCCTTTGCGCGAAATTATCGTATGTTACAAAAACCAAATTTTACAGCAGAGCCATTTTTCTACTTTTCTCTGCTATCACTTGCAATATCAAAATGAAAATATACATTCAATTTTTGGAACAACGGAGTGGAATTCGCTTATAATATTTTGTCAGGTGACGTCTCTTTGAATGCAGAACAAGATTGCATCAAAAACTCAATTTCAAAAAAAAATTGGTTTAAACGATAATTTCGCTCAAAGGGGTCGATTTTATGAAATCTAAGGGAAACTCTATTTTTTGTTGTTGGATTTAACAGGGTTCGAGCCCGGCTACAGTCAAGAATGAAAACTTATCAATAACAATTTTAATTAATTTTCATTTTTTTAAAATTTCTTTCTTCATAAAAATAATTTAATGAAAATAAAATTTGATGAAGTTAAACCTAATTAAAAATATTAAAAATTTGGATTTAAGACCATAAATAGTTCAATTAAATAGCCACAATAATAATTACAAAACAGCTATGATATTTTGCATTTGCTCTTTTGCAAAACCACTTGCCCCAGACACTGAACTCCGCTATTGTGAATAGATTTTTACACTTGTTCATTGAACGATTGCTTATGCCACATACTAAATTTAGTAGCAGCGAAAGCATTTAAGCGTGCATTTTCCGAAAATACGACTTCCTCTCAATTCAAGAATATTTTGGAACGAATTCATAATATTTCCAAATATTCGTCAACAAGATGGTTGTCACGTCAAGAAGTAATCAACAGAATTTTGGAACAGTGGGAGCCCACTCCATTATTATTTTACTCCGAATTATTTTGAAGGAGATTTAACAAGCGCTTAATTTAACTTAATTATATTCGGACTTTCTACTCCTTTCCCGTTTCTGCAGTACATATTGAAAATTGTAAACACAATAAATTTGGAAATGTAATCCGAAGATGCACGTATGTACATTAGGGCTATAACTTTTTCACACATTTGCGAATATCAAAAAGGCATAGTAGAGTCGTGTGTGTAGAAAATTTAAAGTTATCAATAAAAAATATGATAATTTTTTCAGAATGTTAAAAGAGTTCACGCAGAGATCGGGTTGAAGTTTGAAAATAACCATTTTTATCTCACGGAAATTTTAAAAAATATACACCTGATATTTGAATATATTCCGATACCTATCACTTAAATGCTATTTTGGAATTTATCCACTGCTTTAGATTTAAAAATTTTCCTAAGGGTTGCAATTCATCGCGGTTCAAAATTTCCTGAAATGTTTTAGAAATTTGCTACCCTGCATGAGGTTTTTACTCACAAAACGGCGGGAGACAGGTGTTTTCTAAAACTAAAACATTCTTGGCCACTCCGTGGTACTATGCCATAAATTTGGTTATCACCCTAATGTACATATTTTTAGAACGCTTAAAAATTTTAGTTTCGTTTAAAATTCGAGATTGCATTTTGAGAAATATTCGTCAATTTTCCACAAAAAATATGATAAATTCCAAAAAGTGTATGAAAACGCTCCCTAGCGGAAATTAAAAATAAAAATTAATGGATTTCTCCACCCTAAAAACCGCATAATACAGGTCTAAACCAAATACAATTAGCCTCTATTCTTGAATATTTTGGAAAACTAACTATTTTGTGCTTTTGACGCGAAAAAATTTTACCCACCCTGTTATTATGTATAATTAATGTACAAATGAATTTTAAGTACCTTTTGTTTTTGTTGTATTAAATTTTTGTTTTTAAAAATAAACTAAAAAAAAATGTATAAAAAAATGATTTAGTACTATTTGGACCGATAAAGTACGATTTTAAAAGTTCGTTGGTACGATATTGGTTTTCTCATTTATCATCCTTGCGATGAATATAGAATTCCAGAGAGATACTGAGAATATGTAGAAATGCCACTCCGAAATATAACTTTTGTGTTCAAACGATCTAATTATTTGTCACTGCTTATATCTTAAATACAAAGTACGCCGTACAGATGATCAGGTGGCTATCTACATATCTATATATATAAAATTGGATGTGTGTATGTATGTGTGTATGTATGTATGTAACGTATGGACTCCAAAACGGCTGGGCCAATTTTGATGAAATTTTCAGGGAATCTTCAGAATATTCAGGCGGGTGACATAGGGAAGTCTGATTTTTGATTTTCGGTCTGGGGGCGGAGGGGCGTGGCAAAAACCATAACTTGAGAACGGCTTGACCGATTTGAACGATTTTTTCTTTAAAATGATCGCCATGGTCCAGCTTAGGTTTTTACGGAAATAAAATTTTGCCCCGCCCACTTTTACGCCCACTTTTTTCGATTTACCTAATATCAGAAAACGGCTCCATCGAGTTGACTAATTTTTCTTCAAATGTTCGTCTTAATCAACTTTAAGTTTTCATCGAAAGAAAAATTTACCACGCCTACTTTTACGCCCACTTTTTCTATTAAGCGCATAACTGGAGAACGGCTTGACCGATTTGGACGATTTTTTTCTTTAAAATAATCGCCATGGTCTAACTTAGGTTTTGCGGAAAGAAAATGTTGCCCCGCCCACTTTTTTCGAATTACCTAAAATCAGAAAACGGCTCCATCGAGTTGACTAATTGTTCTTTCAAATGTTCGTATTAATCAACTTTAAGTTTTCATCGAAAGAAAAATTTACCATGCCTACTTTTACGCCCACTTTTTCTATTAAGCGCATAAGTTGAGAACGGCTTGACCGATTCAAACGATTTTTTCTTCAAAATGATTGCCATGGTCCAACTTAGGTTTTTACGGAAAGAAAATTTTGCCCCGCCCACTTTTTTCGATTTACCTAAAATCAAAAAACGGCTTCATCGATTTGACTAATTTTTCTTTTAAATGTTCGTATTAATCCCTTTTACGTTTTCATCGAAAGAAAAATGTATCACGACTACTTCTACGCCCACTTTTTCTATTAAGCGCATAACTTGAGAACGGCTTGACCGATTTAGGTTTTTACGGAAGGAAAATTTTAAAGGCTGTAAATTTCGTTTACAGCTCAACTTAAATCGTCTGGTAATACAACACTAATGTTTGCTTGGGGCCAGCAACGCGGACCGGGTCAGCTAGTATATTTATAAAACAGGATGTGTGTATGTATGTATGTATGTAACGTATGGACTCCAAAACGGCTGGACCGATTTTGATGAAATTTTTAGGGAATCTTCAGAATATTCAGGCGGGTGACACTGTGAAGTCTGATATTTAATTTTCGGTCTGCGGTAGGAGGGGCGTGGCAAAATCCAATTTTCATATTGCACCACCAATGACATCTATATAGTTTGGACGATTTTTTCTTTAAAATGATCGCCATGGTCCAACTTGGATTTATACGAAAAGAAAATTTTTGCCCCGCCCACTTTTACGCCCACTTTTTCGAATTACCTAAAATCAGAAAACGGCTCCATCGATTTGACAAATTTTTCTTTCAAATGTTCGTATAATCCATTTTATGTTTTCATCGAAAGAAAAATTTACCACGCCTACTTTTACGCCCACTTTTTCTATTAAGCGCATAAATTGAGAACGGCTTGACCGATTTGGATGATTTTTTCTTTAATATCATCGCCATGGTCCAAATTAAGTTTTTACGGAAATAAAATTTTGCCCCGCCCACTTTAACGCCCACTTTTTTCAATTTTCCAAAAATCAGAAAACGGCTCCATCGATTTGAATAATTTTTCTTTCAAATGTTCGTATCTTTTTAAAGGATTTTAAAAATCGAACGCAAACATTTTTCCGAATTTGGACAGGACAACTTCTGTCGGGTCAGCTAGTATATTATATAATGTTAAAAAAACGATAACTCTCATGTGCAGCAGATTATCTAAAGAAAGGCCATATAGCCGAGATTAAAACAAAGAAACACTAGAACACCTAGTAAATCCATACACGTACCGGACTGAGTTGTTAAATGCAATGTTCAATGTCGCTTTACTAATTGTATCACATTAAGCAAATAGTTCACAACCATACAGTAAAACGGGCATCAGATAAGTTTTTGCAAGTAGCATTCTTATTCTTAAAGGTGTACAACGCTAGGTCCGCCAAAGAGTTCTTATCATAGAAAAAATAGAAGACAATTTTTAGAATAAAATATCTTTAAATCTGAAATATATTTGCCAAATTGAATCGAATGTAGGAAACTATGGAAGTTGTTTACGTAAATCACTCGTATAACAGTCTAACGCTGCAGTCATACCTTCAATGGTATATGTGTAATACTGCTTGTCAAAATTCACAAAATTGAAAGGTGTGGTGAAGTATATATAGACGTAAAAACAAAGTTTTCTCGTGGGACATGACGTCCATTTGCGTCATAAAATGTGTAGCCCATAGAAGCTTTACGATTTGAAACTTTCAATAACAGCTGTCTGAATAGCTGACGGTTTTGTGATCTAATGTCGGAGAAAGCATTCTTTTGCTTTACAGTACAATGATTTTTGTAGTCTGGCAAAATTATTTTTGTTGGAAGTATGATCAAAAAATGAGACTTCGCAATTGCAATCGATATTTCGGAATAAGTATAGAAGACAAATGTGCCAGAATAGCTCTAGAATTCCAACGAGCATTAATCAGTGCTGGTATATATACATATGGGTAATTCCATGTCAAAACGACCAAGAGTGGGACACGATCCCCTAATGTCGTCGAATTAGCCAAATGTGTTGAGCTTATTTCTTCAATATCTCGAAAACTACCTGACATACGAGGACGATTTTGTTGTCATTTTAAAGAGAATACTTGGGGCTACAAACCATTTATTGAACAAAATGTTGTTCATATATGTTCCTTAAATGATAAGAGGAATCTTCTCGCCAAATTTCATTAAAATCGAAAGGGGTCGTGTCCCACTCTTGGTCGTTTTGACATGGCATTACCCATATATGTATTTTTAAAATCGATATTATTTTCAGGCTCTCGAGATATCTTAGCTTAAAATTAAAAAAAAATAAACCGATTTTTCGCCATGTTCGAGAAGTTATAACTACGCACGTTTGTAATATATTGTTGCTTCCCTGAGATAACTTAACCTGAAGTTTGAAAAACCAGGGGTCTAATCACCGCATACGATATTGAGCTAAATTGATCAAAATTGTTTATTTTGGTATCATGAAACTCGATATCGAGTGAAATGTATTGAATTTGAAATAATAGCATTCGATATCGAGTAACTCGACATTACATTTATCGCGTTTTCATTCGATAGGTCAGTGTCTATCGTATGCAAAAAAATCGATAGTTTGTTCGATACGCAAGTATCGAATGCGGTGATTAGGCCCCTGGTTTTCGCTATATTCATAGTATTTCCTATATTTTTTTATATATATTTGTGATTTATTTTTATAATTTTGACTTCATTTTTGTATATACATATTTTCGTTTACGATTAAGATCTTATTCCAGGGTTTTGACTTTTTCCAAACTTTGCAGGCTGTGTATTCAACACAGAAAAAATTATTGCCGAATTATTTTCAAACAAACGCTTGTTTGAAAATTTTTTTAATTTCTACAAATATTTTTACTGATTCAATTAAAATTTTTGTTTGATTTTTATTTAACCAACAAAAATGTTGACAACCATTCAAAAATATAATACACGCGTTATTGGTTTCAAGTTTTCATAATTTTGTATGAAATATTTAACGCTTTTTAATGTTGTCGTCTTTTTGCATTTTTTTATTTGACCGTAAGCAACACTTCCTAATGTGAAATATAAGAACTACAACAAAAAACACATACAGTCTATTTTTGGACACTTTAAAAAAGTACAACAGTAAGAAAGATGAAGAGGTTTGAAGTAAAAAAAAAAAAAATAGCAGGGGTCTAATTACCGCATTCGATATCGAGCAAAATTGATCGAAATTTTTTATTTTGGTATTATGACTCTCGATATCGAATGAAATGTATCGTAATTTGAGATGATATCATTCGATATCGAGTAACCAAAGCCATTACAACTCTCTAGTTTTCATTCGATACATCAGTGTCTATCGAATGCAGAAAAATACGATAGTTTACTCGATACGATAGCTTACTCGATATCGAATGCGGTAATTAGGTCCCAGGTAAAAAAACGCTTCACTCTTTTTAAACAACAGAAACAACAACAACATTATAAGAAACAAAATAAATTTTTGGTTGGTTTCAAAGTTGGTTAAAAAAAACCAAAATCCCGTATTCAATTTTTTCAAACTGTTTGCTTAAATGCATCAAATACAAAAATATAATGATGACGAAAAACATATCGAATCGGTCTGTCGCCGTTTTTGGGTTACATTTCTTCTTCATTAGCAAAGGAAAGGATACAGCAACAGTGAGTGATGACGAAAAACATTGTGTGTATAAAAAAAGAACTTCGTTTAAAAATTATTCCAACAAAAAAATGTGTCTCAAAGCCAGCCGGCCGCTCTCTCTGCCATCTTCTTCTAATACAGTGCCTGCTTGTATGCGCATCATTGCTTGTGCAAAAACCTGTTTTTTTTTTTTTTTTTTTGAAATTTAGTATATGAATTTCACTAAACTTTTTGTTTGATTCAGTTAAATTATTTGTTTGAAAAAATCAGTGTTTTTTTTTTCAATAAACAAAATGCAAATAAATTGTTTGAATATGAGAATTTGTTTATAGGACCGATTTCAGACAAAAAATTGTTTGATTCTACAAATTTTTTGTTTGAATTGGAAAAATAATTTTTTCTGTGAAAGGAATAAATTTAAAAGAAATTATCGAAATTTTATAGCGATATTGGAAAAAGAATTAGTAAATTTTTAGCTGCGTTAAACTACACATAAATATAACATATAAATAATACCCCCTTAGATCTAAGTATAATAAGGGCAAAGGTGTGGTAAATTAAACTACACTATTGTTTGAGGGTCCTCCTAAAAGGTTTAAAATCGTTTGTAGGTTTTGTATAATTTAAAAAAGCCAAGAATTTAATGAAAACGTTTTGAGTACGTATGTATATCTGTCATTATGTTAAAAATATATAAATATACACACACTCACAAACATCAATTTGTATGTGTTGTTTGTACACAAACAATAGCAACTATAAAATCATTTTTACTAAAGAGGCGTTAATTTGTTAATTGTTTCTGTCTAATCGAATTAAAATCACGACTTGAAGGCAACAAAAAACACTTGCAAAATGAACACAACCCTAAGCCAAACACATTCGCAGACACATTCATACACACATGCACCTACACACAAAACTAACAACCATCCAAAACCAAAGTTTTAAATAAAACTTACACATACAAAGGTTATTTCTTACCCACACTTCGAAACTCATTTTATATGTGAAAACAAAATTATACAAATTAATTTCATACGTCTGCATATGAGTGTAAAATGTGGTTTTTGTAAGCGGCTGTGAATGTATGTGTAGATGTTTATGTAAACATGAGTTTAGAAGGATCTGAATGCGTAGCTTTGTGTTGGGATGAAATTGAATGAAAATTTTTGAAAACTTTTCCTTTTCGGTTGTTTTAATTAGAAAATCAAACGTTCTTTGCTTGTAACAAAAACACATGCATACCTAAGAATAATATAATCTCATTTCCTAAAAGTATGCTACATTTTATTTTCTATGCATAAAATGTGTGTGTGTGTGTGTATGCTGTTTTATTAGTTAAACAAGAACTTTTTATACTTAAATAAACAAAAGGTGCTGTTTATATCCGCCGGTAGCTAAAACTTCTTACTTCAAAGAATTTAAATAATTAAAATTTTTCTGCTAATACGTTTAAGTATGTCCGTCTGTCGGTGCATGTGGGAGTATGAGTGTTTTTTATGTGCTTCTGTAATGTTGTGTAAATGTGTTTGTGTTGTAGTTTGACTTAAAAAGTTCCCTTTTATGCTGTCAAGTGTTATTCTTCGTTTCTTTGTTAGTTTGAATTGTTTTCAAACATTTTCATAATTATGCATATGATTGTGAATCTTTGACACTTCAAAGTGTTGAATATTCCACTTTTTGTGTGCTTTGCACTCATTAAGAAAAAATTGAAATGGGGATATAAAATGGATGTCTGTTTTTGAAGAAAGTTATGAGTTTTAAAATAAATGGGTTTTTATATTTTTAAGAAAGGCTGCGAAGAATTTTATAAAATTTTACCAAAAGAATTGAGAGTTTGGAATGTTTTTAAGATGATTTATAATTTCTGCATTTGGAAGTAATTTAAAGGAATCTAATTTAAAGTTCCCGATTTGTATACTCTCCAACATGAGTGGTAAATGAGAGTATTCTAAGTTTCGTGTCATTCCGTGTGAAACTTTTTTATTAGTCGTCTCAGACCCCATAAATTAAATACCATTTTCAGTTTAAATTAAACCTTTTTTTAAATTAAACGAATCCTTTTTAAAACTAAACGAAACCTTTTTAAAATAAACGAAACTTAATTCAAAATGAAAGAAAGGCTGTTTTCCTAAACGCCTGTTGCATTGTAGTAATACATGGTAACATGTTCTTAAATGCAACCATACAAATTTTGACAATGCATTTTGTTCCGAAACGCAACTTTGTAGTTGTCACTGCGCAGAGAAAAGCAAATAAAGCAGTTAAAATAATTTAGATGCAAACCATAGTCTTATACAATACAAAGTAGGTAAAAATTTAAGTACACAATGCATCAACACGGTATTGATACATTGTGAACACACGTTTAGGAAAACAGCCAATCTTAATTCAAATACTGTTAAACATTTTTAAAATTAAATTAAATCATTTTTAAAATTTGTTTATTTTTTTACCAACATATTTTAATAACTATTTCATTAGGAATATATTTAGGAAAATTCATATATTTTCAATGAGATTTTTTTATATACAATTTTATATCAAAAAATATAGTTAATATTAAATTGAGAACCCTTATAGCCTTTTCACACTTGTCAACATTTAACATTTAACATCGATTTGCGAAGATGTTGGAATTTTCCCATAATAGGCTTTTTACACTTGCTCACATCTTACATCTTTCATCTTATCGCAAAGATGATAACATCTTCCCATAAGAATTGTACAGAAAAGATGTTCCTATCTCATGTTGTTTCATTCAACATCTTTATTTTAGTGTCATCACTAGAAAAAACAAATAATTTGTTAAAAAGTATATACCATCACTAGAAAAAAACAAAAGAGCAGGACAGCAATAACATTTATTTAGTTTTGATTCGCTCTTACACGTGAAAATAAATATTTTTATGATGAAAGATGTTACAAATGTAAACAAGTTTTTTTTCAGTTTTAACATCTTCCACGCATTCCTCTAAGATGTGCTCAAGTGTAAAAAGGCTATAAGAAATACATGGGGCTAAAAATCAAAATTTGTCAAAATCTTTACAGAATGTTACTATCTCATTTTGTTCCCTTTTACATTTTTCGATTCTTTTAGTGTCATCACTAGAAAAGTGGCAAAAATTCTGTTATTATTGTGGCATCACTGACAAAATGGAAGTTGCTTTGAAAGCAGCGTTACCATTTCTAAAGTTTTTCCTTTTTTGCAAGCCTTATTTTGCTAAATTTTGCTAAAATTATTAAACGGAATGAATTAGAAATACATTTTGTGTTATCTTTTGAAATGTTGGCACTTTTGTAGAAAAAAAGTATTTAAAAAAAATAAGTTTTTTTTTCAAAAATGGTGACATTTTTATTGATAGTAGATGTTAGATGTTTCAAGTGTGAACGCGTATTTCATATTTTCAACATCTTCCATGCGTTCCTCCGAAATGTATGCAAGTCTACAAAGGGTATTAAGATGTCATATGATGTATGAGCTTCATAGTTCCAAAACTAAAATCTTCTTGCCCAAAATTTATATATAGTTTTAGCATTTTATTACTTTCAATAAAACTTCTTGATTTAGATAGACTTTATTACGTTCTTATTGATTAGAAACTAAATGGATTTTTTATGTATTTTTAGAAAATTTTTTTGGGAAAATGTAAATAAAAACACAATTTAAGCTCTCATAAAAAAATTAATAATTTTTACTTTTTTGCCCTCGTTATAAGAAATTTGTAGATTTTTCTCCTCAAAATTAGATTTTTTTCGTTAAATGAAGATTTTCCTTCCCAATCTTCTGGCAACGCTCGAAATCGTTATTCCGAAAAATAGAGTCAGCCATCATCTTGTGAGATCTGCCAATTTCCATTGGCAGGCAAGCTTAAAGGGCGGTGCGCAAAATTACCCCAGGAAATATGGCCCCAAAAGAAAATAAAAAACGGCCCGAAAATTTTACATGCGACACAACAACACGCAATTTTGGGGCAATTTTTTTGTCTTTTTGGGGTTATTTTTCATTTTTTCGTTAGGGTGTTATTGCATTTTTAGTGGAATGAAAAATTACCCCAAATAAAATCACAACTTTTACTTTGCGGCTATTTTTCGTCTACTAATAAAAAATGCAAATTTTAAGAAATGAAAAATCCCCCAAACATTTCTACACAAATTTTATAAAATTCTTTGTAAAAGTGTCTAGGGATAGTATAAAAACCCCGAATTCTTATGCCAAAGAAGAGAAAATCCTTGACGGTTATGCAGAGATGCTTTAGTTAGCGAAGCCGGTGTTTGTTATACCATTAAGGAAAAAATCCTTGAGCCCGGCCGAAGGCCGTCCATTAAGAGAAGCTTTACTGAGCGAAGGAAACCCTCGCGCACGGCCGTAGGCCGGCTATAACGCGAAGCTTTAGTAAGCAAAGCCAGTGTTCGTTATACCATAGGGAAAAAAAATCTTTCCGCATGACCGAAGGCCTAACCATGTTATCAATCGTACGATTTTTAAAACCAAAACTGTAAAATTATTCGGATTTTGAAATCGGGATTCTAAATTTTTTAGTTTCGGGCATATGAACTCCACCGAAAATGTTTAATGTAACTTTCTTTGTGTCCTTTTTTGGGGTTAAAATATATTATAAATTTTGAGGTGAGTTTTAATAATGAAGAGTAACCCCAAATATTTCATTTTATTTTTAGGGTTATTTTTAATTTTTTTGGGGTAATTTTTCATTAAATAAATGGGGCCGTATTGCATTATCAACAATAGCCTCAAATTTGGGGTCAAATTTAATTTTTTTTTTTTTTACCATATTTCATGGGGCCATATTTCATTGGGCCATATTTCGCAGCGCCAGCTTAAAGTATGTGCTGAACCTATTTACTCCCATTGTGCAATGGTAAGGTTTATTCATGTGGTTCTTAAAAAGCTTATGCAAAACTCTCGGAGGGAATATTGATGCCAGTTTTGAGAGCTGGCTTTTAAAAAGCTACAAATTTGTTCTTAACCAAAAAAAATAAGGACAAAAAGTGACTTTGTTAATTTTTAAACTTGAATATCTTGTAAACCTAGATCCCAAATTCCAAGCCCTAAATCGAAATCATCTCTTCTTAAGATATACATACAAATCGAATTTAACTTTGCGAAAGTAACGGAATCAAACTATTCATTTAGAAATCACGTGAAATTGAAATCGATAAAAGCTTTCAACTGAATTAAGCTTTTCCTGATTTTAAAAGTAGTTAATGTTAAGGAAAGTGGTACTCAAAGTATGAGGTATATAAATGAAATATTTTTATGAACTTTGAGCACGGAAGAGTTTTCAAAATTTGTTCGATTATAAATGTACGTGATTTCGATTTCTAGAACATGCCCGAGCTATTTTATTTTTCTTAAACAGTTTAATAGTTTAACAATTTAAAATTAATGTTTACCTCCTTTTTAGCAGAATCCCCAATGAATCCCGCAAGACTTAAAATAAATACACCCAAAATAAAAATCAATCCATCCGTACTCAAATCAATCCGAAGCGGTATAAATAGTACGGTGAGTAGGGATTTTCTTGATTTAAGTACAGTAAGATTAAATACGGATTTTCAATCGCAAAATACTTAACTTATCCATATTCAATCCCGAAATCGTACTTGAAATAATCCGTAAATGAGATTGTTTTAGGTAAAACTAAAATTTTATCAATCTCAAAATGCGCTTGATTCAAGAATTATTAGGCCTGGAACAGATTAAAGTAGTTGTAGTAGAAGCTGAAGCTGATGAATGCTCTGTAGCCCAAGAAAGTTCAACATTTTGCGGTTCAACCTAAACTGCAACGACAACTACAACTACGCATTCTGTTGACACTATTTTGAAACTGCCGTTTTTAGCTTTTGACAGTAACGTTGTACTAATCCCGAATTTGTACTTAAAATAATCCGAAAATGAGATTGATTAAGGTAAAACTAAGATTGAACCAATGCGCTTGATTCAAGTATTATAAAATTGATTCAGTCCTGAATTCGTCTTGAAATAAAGCAAAAGTGAAATTAGAAGGAGAATCTTATAATGATTGATTTACAACTTACAAAATTTCAATTATATGGTTTTTACTTTAAAAACTTAATGTAAAATATAAACAAAATGAGAACTCTTGCTTTCAATTTTACTTTTTAAACATGAAAATAATGTTTTTCGTCTTGTTCTGTTGTTTCTACACACAACATGCAAATCGTTTGTAAGAACTTGTGTGATGTTATTGTAGTGTCTGCAACAAACTTTGACCAAAACAAGCATATGCACGCATAAAAAATGCTATGCTGAGAGATAAGACTAATGAGATTAAAACGTTCACTTTGTAATTTTACTCTCAGAGTGGTACTTCCTTATTTTTTTTACTTGGTATAAGAATTTTTTACTTATTTTAAGATATTCCGGGATTGATTTTCGAATGTAATCCCATTTAGGATGGTTGTTGTTTAAGCGTTAAATTATAAAGTGCGACTCGTACTTAAAGTAAGAAAAAAAAAACAACTTAATTTATCCCGAGTGTTTTTCTTTATGTGTACTTATCAAACTTTAAGGATTCATTTATGACTTGCACTTACTGCATTACTAAATAAGTAACTATTGTTAATATTGATACAAAAAATTGTAATAATTTTAGGTCATCTGCTATTATTTTATATTTCAATTTTTTTTTTTTTTTATATTTGTACTGCTAAAGAATTTCCTAAATACAAACTTCCAGACTAAGCATACACAGATCTCTGAGGAGACAGTGTGGTTACTATCGAAACATGTCAGATTAACCTGTCCGTGAAAGTGGGTTCAATCCCAGCGTCAGTCAAGAATGAAAAATTGTCAATAAATTTTAATTCATTTCATGTTGTAAGAACTAATTTCTTCATAAAATAATTTAATGAAAATTAACTTTAGACTGATTAAAATATTAAAAATTTTGATAAAAAAAACACCTTTAGAATTTTAAAATTTCCATTCTAGATCATTTTTAGCTTTAACACACAAAATATTTACACAATAAATTACAATTTTAATAATTTCAAATGCATCGAATTTTACTCAAACCACATATTATTATTTTTTTTTTTAAGAATTTATGCAACCACAACATATCTGGCCTTATTTACAACAAAACTTTATACACCATCCACATTTTCCGCATCCAGCATTTCTAACGCAACATCACAATGGCAATAGTTGTCAACCGCAAACCACATCATCGTCGTCACCTGGCAGCACGATTAGTGATAGCGACAATCACTCTACCTGCACCACAAACAGTATCAGTACGAATACAAGTTGTAATAATAACAACAACAACCATTCCAATAATAACAACAATAACAATTCACATACAAATAACAACCATGACAAGGATCATAACAATGAAGAGGATAACAATCGAAGACACACAATGCCAACGGGTCAAGAAAAAGCTTCAACGCCTTTACAACATCCTGGTAGTGGTGGAGGAGGAGGTTGTGTTGGTGGTGGCGGAGGTCTTAGTGTTCCTCATATGCTCGCACAACAACCACAACATCCGCAAACTGTTATTGCAAAACCCCTGCCTAGTCGTCCTACACCATTCCTGCCTCATAGTCTCCAACATCCCCATTTGCATTCACTGTTGGCACACTGTAGAAATCCCTACATGAGTGGTAAGTTATCCATTCTACTGAAAACAAGTAGACCTTTCAACAATTAAATTCAAATGCATATTCAGTATTGAGTTCCAACTAAATTTCCTACAAAAGGGAAATGCAAACATGTATTAATTGTTGTCAACAGCCATTAAATGGCTGCTGGCCTACACATGCATGTGGATGCAACAATTAAATGCAACTGTAATAACAGCTAAAATGCACTTGCACTCATACACAAACTTCTACAGCTCTAAATCCATTTATTCAAACACATTGTTAGTCTTTAGTAACTAAATTGAATATTTTCCCACGTTTTATTATTATTATTTAACAGTTGGTGCACAAGTGTTTCCCCTGCCTCCCGGCCAAGGCTTCCCTTGGGCACATTCAACACGTGGTAAACCACGTAGGGGTATGATGCGTCGTGCTGTGTTCTCTGGTAAGTGTTAAATACGCAATTTTCTTTCTTAATTTATGTTGTGGTTTAGGTTGCAAATATTTACGAGTTTGTTTCCATTACTGGAGTCTTTATAAATATTGGCTTAATAAAGAATCCCGGAAGGAGGAAAAATGATTTATTTTTTCTTGTTGTTTGTTTTTGCAGACTCCCAGCGCAAGGGTTTGGAAAAACGTTTTCAACAGCAAAAGTATATAAGCAAACCGGATCGTAAGAAATTAGCAGAACGATTGGGTCTTAAAGATTCTCAGGTGAGTTTTGAATTTTTGTTTTTAGTATATTTTTAAAATGACAATATGAAGCCGGGATTTCGGAAAAATGGAAAATAAATAAATTTCGTCTCTTAGAGCTCAAATATTATGAAAGCACCTTTATCGTACCGATGCACCAAGATCTCAAATTGGTTCGACCAAGGGCGTATCCAGCCTTAAGTATAGTGGGGCGTCATAGTAGAAATTCAGTCGGGACATTCTACAAGCCCAATTTATATTTATGTATTTGTAGAATACTAATGCTCGAATGAAGAGTCATGACCACGACCTTTAGGAATCGTGCGTATTTATACTTAAGAAATACATACTTATTTTTATCGCAAATATATTACGATAAAATTAGGCCTTTGCTTGCCCACCGCAATCGTATTATGGCTATCCACAGCCATGTACATTTTTAGCAAGACCATTTGACCATATGATACCCTACACCACAGTATTTAAAACAACTTTGCGAGAGTTTACCCTATTTGGGACCCATGGGCAATCATGGCCCCGCAGAACAAAATGATGTTATGGAGTTGATATTAATTTAAAAGTTCTTTGTGCTGAGATTTGTTTGTCTTTTTAGGTAATTTTAGGATGGGGACTTTTATGGGACCTATGGTTAAATTTGGACGTTCCAGCATAAGATTTTGTCATGAATTTGTAGCTTTTATAAATACTAACTATACTATAAATACTAACATTTATAAGAAAGTAATTGAATTTAAAACTATTTTTGGGAGTCCTTTTTGTACGGTTGTACTGATTCCAATAAAGTTTTGTAAGATATTTGAGATTGCAATCAAACAAAGTTTGGCCAAATTTAATAGACTCTATTCCGAAAAAAGCATGTAACAAATGATTTCGTGAATGTAAAATAGTTGTCTTGGAGTAAACTTTTATGATCAATTTTGAATCGGTTTTGTTAAAAGCAGACTCGGCAATTTCTAGGCATATTTTATACAAATATGTAACAAATTTCAATACAATATCATTGTTACGATTTTTTTCCCTTTACTAATCCCGCGAAGCTCTACGCTTGCCTACAGGAAACCAGAGTCTTCGGCGGAAATCGAACCTTCACCCCGGCATTGATAGACTAGCCCACTACCAACTAGCCTACCGAGGCACTCATTTGAGCTGCTTGAACGTATTTTTCCTTTATGAAAAGTAAATATTTTTTCTAATATGCGCAGTCGTTTTAGAAACATATTTTTTTTGGAAAAAAATAATTTTTTTATCACAATTTCGAAATTTTTGTTTGTTAAAAGATTAGAAAATGCAGTTATTCTTCTTGCAGACATATAAAAAACAAAGCTGCAAACAAAACAAGCCATAAATGATTAAAATCTGTTATCAACTTTTGATTTTATTCACACAGTCGAAAATTTTTAACTAATTTTAGAATTTCATAAGACGCAATATTTCTATGGGAGCCCTAAGAAGTGGTGATAAGGGGCAAGTATGTCTCGAGAAAATGTTAAGGACAAAAAATTAATTGAAGTCGGTCATACATTATATCCCACTAGGGGCGACTCCTGGGCATTTATGGGACTTTTTCTAAAGGAATGGATATATCGGTCCATTCCTAAAGGGGGCTCCCATACAAAATGTTTAATGCAGACTAGAAATTGCTGAATAGGTATGTTATAAATAAATGATTGAGATGAAAAATAAAGTGGGTTTGGTCATACATTTGACCCATCTAGAAGCTTTCTAGGCGCTGCAGGGGCCAAATTTAAGAATTTCATTAAACGGCCATATTTGTATGGTTGAAATTATTAAATTTGGTCCCTGCAGCGCCTAGGATGCCCCCAGGGTATTGTACGAAGCATTAAATATTTCTTGTAAAATTCAGCAAAATTTAAATATCTTTTTGTATCGTACTAAATTAAAATAAAAATATAAAACAATAGTTTTACCTTTGTTAAACTTTTTTGTTCACTGATTTTAAATCTAAAAAAATTTAGTCAAAATCCATTAAAAAAAGTGTCTGTACAAAACTACCTTTAACAAAAAAAACAACACTAAAAAACCAACTCCGCCCATTGTGCTAAAACAATAAAATGTATTCCCACCACTAACACAATATAACAAAGGAAGTGCTTAACAATAAAATAAAAATAGGACTTTTGTGAACTTAAAGTACCGACGGTAACCCAAAATAGACTCACTCATAAAAAAAACTTCAAGACTTATGAGTACAAAAGCTAAAGAAATACACTCATTGTATTGCAAACAAAACCAACAAGGAGCTTTTTAGGACATGGCAAACCAACTTGAGAATATAAAGGAAATTCAAAAAAAAAATCCTCTCAGTAAACACTCCCGAACACACAAACACATTTGTAGGTATTTGCAAAATGAAAAAGAAAATAAAAGGACTTTTTAATGTTACCACCCCAGACATAAATGCGCAGTCTCTATACCTACAAGAAATATTTATTTCATAATTTAAACAAATAACGGTATATAAAAACGACTACAAATACAAAATAAGTTTTATGTATGAGAATTTTATTCTATTGTGACACACATACACATATGTTTATGCTAAATAACATCATACTTTGCATATTTTATTAGATTAGAATAGACATACATAAATAAATTGTTTTTGAAGTTACTTATATATGTACATTGCAAATTATGCATTACCTTTACCACTTATAGCCACTGTAGGAAAAGGCTTTGACTCTTTCAAAACTCAGCATGGTGAGAAGTAGAAAGATTTATCTTTATAAAAACAGATATCTGCATAAAAAATTGGTTGCGGTTTAGACCTACATAAAATTATTGACCGACAATTAGAAAGTTGAATGCTTTTTTTAGCAATTTTAAATAGCTTGAGTAAAATATCATGATTCGTACCAGTTTTAGCTGAACTTAAATGATTTTCAGGAAAGCAATTTATATTGGAGCCATGGTAAGCTATGAACCAATCATGCCAAAATTCTGCAGAGTGATTTCTGGTATTAAAAAACATAAATTTCAATACAGCGGTGCAATTCGTTTAAGCGTTTGCAGTGAATTTCAGAAGGCTGCATAAATGGGATTTAAGGTAAATTATGGACCGTATATTACAAAATTGCATAACATTTTTTCTGGCCATATAAAGCTAAGCTGGAAAAAAGTTTACCACAATATCTATGTCTGCTACGGTTTAAGGCGTATTTAATTATTTTACCAGAGTGGGCTTAATATGGAGCCTAGGTAAAATTATGGACCGATCTTTACAAAATTGCACAGTGTCATTTCTAGTCCTATAAAACTTTGACGTTCGAATTTCTATTATGATAGCATTGTGAATTACGGTTTTAGGCGTATTAAACTGTTTTCCGGTAGTAAAGTTTATATGGAGCCTATGGTAAATTATGAACCGATCTTCACGAAATTTTTTAGTCTTATTTCTTGTCCAATAAAACTCTGATGTTCAAAATTTTGTTATGATAGCGTTATTTTTTACGGTTTTAGGAGTACTAAACTGTTTTCCGGGAGTAGGACTTATATGGGGCCTAGGGTAAATTATGGACCGATCTTCACGAAACTTCACATCGCCATTTCTGGTCGTACAAAACTGTGACAAGCCAAACTTTGTTTTGATAGCATTATTAATTATGGTTTTAGGCGTACTTAACTGTTTTCCGGAAGCAAGGTTTGTATGGGGCCTAGGGTAAATTATGGATGGATCTTCACGAAATTTCTAAGTGTCATTTCTTGTTCTATAAAACTGTGATGTACCAAATTTTGTTTTGATGGACTTATTTTTTACGGTTTTAGGCGTACTAAACTGTTTTCCGGTAGTAGGGTTTATATGGGGCCTAGGGTAAATTATGGACGGATCTTTACGAAATTTTACTGTCGAATAAAACGCATTATTGCAAAATCTTATATCATTCTGTGCATTATTCCACCATTTATGTTAGTTTTTGTAACAAAATTATCAATTTTTTTAGGTGGTGGTTCCACATTTTGATTCATATAGCTCTGATCCTGCTGAACCGATTTTGCTGAATTTCAATCCCAAACTGCTTAGGATAACTACAAGCAAATTGTTAATTTCTTTTGAGTTTTTCGAAAGTGAGCGTGTTTTCAACAGACGGACAGACGGGCATGGCTAAGTCGACTTAGAATTACTCAAGGACCCAGAATATATATACTTTATGGGGTTTGAGATGAAAAATAAAAAAATTTCACACGGAATGACATACTAAGTATACCCTCTTCACAACTAATTGTGGTGGAGGGAATAAAAACTAAAGGTCGGAAGTAGAATTTCTACGCGGGAAAGAATTCCCGGGAATCCCGGAACATTTTTTTCGGAAATTTAAAATTTAATTTTTTGAAATTTTAACTTGTTAGCATCGTTAAAATAAAAAACAGGCAATAAAAATATTTACTAAAATTACTAAAAACTACCTACAAATCGGACTATTTTTCCTACGCAAATAAATAAACGGTATCTTTAATTGCTGATGAAATGTCTAAAAAGCTTCTTGAAGTAGAAAATGTACATGATACACCATGAAAAGGCTTTATCAAACTCTAAAAAAATAAAAGTAAAGAAAATACGAAAGCCTGAAAATATCTTAAAAAAAGAATTAACTGAACTTTATTAGAAAAGTAAAGAAAAAAAAACTAATATTAGGAGCTTAAATTTGGAAAGTTTTTAGTTAAATAAACAGAAAAAAAAAGTGTTGTACTTTTGGTACTTTTTGTTAAAAATATTTGTTTCTCATAATAATTATACGGAATCTCTAAAATAGTTATGTTAAGGTCAACAATTAACAAAAAGCCTCTCAAATGCATTTAAAAAACAAATCCAAAACATTTGATTACGTACGGAATGTGTGCTTGTACCTGCCGCTCTTCAGTTACAGAAATCTATAATGTCTTTGTACGAGAGGTTCCACGCACACTTTTCTAATCACCTATTTAAAGAGGTTGTGTATTAAAAACCCAGCTATCTGCACCAAATTTGAATAATATTTCTCATACTATTTTGAATCACGCCCACTTCTACAATCCCGCCTACATTTTGTGGGGTGCTGTGTATTGATAACCGAGATGTTTGTACCTAATTTGACAACTTTAGCCATTTTCATTACCCATATATAAATAAATTTATAGACTGTAGGAAATATCGCCCAAAGAAAAATGGCCCAAAAAAATAATGAAAAATCGCCCAAATGAAGAATCGCCCAAAAGAACATGAAAAATGACCCAAAAAGTTATATAGTTTGCCCAAAAGAAACGAAAAAGAGCCCAAAATAAAAATGAAAAATGACCCAAAAAGAAAAAACTAATTTTTTCCCAAAAAAAAATTAAAAATTACCCAATTTGCAAAACAGTGTTTATTATTCATATAAATTTAGTAACTTACAAATGTAAGAGAAAAACATGTTTTATTATGGTCACAACCAACAAAACTTTTTTTAAAGAAACTTATTTTTCCATAATGTGGTTGCCGGTGACAATGATTTGGTTAAATTAAACATAATATGGTCAACATTTTTTTAAAAATGGTTTTGTTGTTTTTTCTCTGGGTGCATATCACAGATCAGCAATGAATCGTTTTTTCGCTACTCATACTGACTCATGCAATTGTAAGTATAAGTGCGTAGAAATCATTTAAACTAAACTACTCTGTTTCACTAATACTCACAAGAGAAATATTTATGAGTGCGACGTCGACATTATACGCATACTCATAAATGGCGTCAGCTTGATTTATAATTTCAAGAAAATACTTACAATACTCACAATGATTCAAATCATTTAGCTCATCCATTTACCGTTTTATAACAACAGATAAAACACACAAGTTAATAATCAGCGCTGCCAGATAAATTTGACGAAAAATCGTCCACTTCATACATGTAACTTTAGTAAACTGTGATTGCCAAATCGTCACTTTACTATTTCGGGGACAAATCTGGCAACCTTGCATTTTGCTTCGCCCATATACATTGAGTTGAGTAGATTCTAAATCCAACACTTTAAATGTTGCTAAGTATGAGTACGATGAATAAAATGAAACTTTTGAGTGAATATGAGTTTGAATAACATTGGAATAAGTATGAGTGCGTATAAGTACAAGAATTTATGAGTCATGATTTAGCTCTACTCACTTTTTCACTACTAATTGCTGATCTCTGGTGCATATATTAAACATATAACGAAAACACTTTTGGGCGCAAGGATTTTCTCCCCTTTGTTGTAACAAATGCCGGCAGCTCTTACTAAAGCGTCTCGGCATAGCCAGCCTTCGGCCAGGCGCAAGGATTTTCTACTCTGTGGTATAACAAAAATTGGCTTCGCTAAGTAAAGCTTCTAAAATCTGCCTTGTTTCCGAACGAAGGCCGACTTCGCAGATAAGCTTTAGTTATCGAAGCCAGTATTTGTTATACCATAGAGGAGAAAATCCTTGCGCCTGGCTGAAGGCCGGCTGGGCAGAGAAGCTTTAGTTAGCGAAGCCGGTTTATGTTATACCATAGAGGAGAAAATCCTTGCCCCCGGCCGAAGGCCGGCTGTGCAGAGAAGCTTTAGTTAGCGAAGCCGGTACTTGTTTTTATCAAAGAGGAGAAAATCCTTGCGCCCGGCCATAGGCCGGCTATGCTTTCGAGTTTGTAAGCTATGCTTTCGAGTTTGTCCACGGACACTATGAAACTGGACGTTATGACATGCCACCTTTTTGCAATATGTCCCGTTATATTTATAAATAACACTTAGGAATTCGTCGTATAGTAATAATGAATGATTTATACAAAAAGTATGCCCGAAAAAATGGGCTATTTTTCATATAATATTTTTCATATAATAATTTTAAAATAATATAAATTTTAAAAACGAAAAATCACCCAATAGTAACGAAAAATAGCCCAACAATTTTGGGTCACTTTTCATATGAATTCGGGCCCAATTTTACATGGAATTTTTTTGGGCGATTTTTTATTTATTTTTTTGGGCCATTTTTCTTTGGGCGATTTTTCCTACAGCCAAATTTATAATGTGTTTGAATGGGAAATGCCACGCCAACTTCTTTTTTTGTTTGTTTGATAGTGTATATTGATAACCAGGATGCGTGTTCCTAATTTGGAAACTTCGGAACGTGCCGTTCTCCAGATATACAGAAAAAAGAAATCAAAAAACAAAAACAAGGGATTTTTGGTTAAAATTAGAGGCTGTCGTTTTTTTTCTCATATTTCAGTGGACCGATCTGGCTTTCTTTCAATTGCAACATGTAAACAAGCATATCTGACATTAATATATATATATATATATATATATATATATATATATATATATATAAACCCATTTCGATAGACGAGCGGATTGACGGTCAACCGGATTTGAACTTCTCTTCTCATAAGGATCCAGAATATATATACTTTTATGATTAAATATCGATATTGTGGAAGTTACAAAGGAATGAGAAACTTATATCGTCACCTACAACTCAAAACGCCCTATCTAATATTTTGAAAATAGGAGAAGCAAAAACTATTGTAAATGATAAATTGACAAATCTCCTTTAACTGTTTATTATTTATTCTTCTTCTATTTTTCTTGAAAATTCTACCTCTTCTTTGACAATTGACAATGTTGCATATTATGCAAACTGTTAGTAAAGCCTTTTAGCGTTTACAATCATCTGTAGATAGGGTCTTTTGTCTTTTGCTAATAAAATCGAAAATTTTGGTCGAAAGATTCCAAAATTTATTTTGGACATTTGTCAATCTTCAATTTTTGGTTAGTTAGGTCCTTTTGAGGTTCAGGTAACGATATATAATACCATTTTAACGTCGGTGAAGGCTAAAAAAAGTTGGTTTTTACAAATTTATTTGGCAAAAGTTGTAATTTTAAGCAATTTATTATTAAAAGTACTGAGCAAAACATTGCGTTATAGAACAAACAAGTTTAAACAGGGATTCTCGTTAAAATACTTAACAAACAACGCACGGACTTACATTTTAAGAATAGATTTAATTAGTTTTACCTCTAAAATATCCAAAGCAGGTCACATTACTCTGGAAAATTTTAAGGTTCCCCTACTAGATCCTTAATTAAAAACAAGAAAGGCCCTTAAATATTTTTGCGTATTCTAATTTCTACTTCTTGGCAAACAAAGTTAAAATAAAATATGAAATTGTTTGTATTTGTATAATAAGTAATAATACTTAAGTGAATACTGCTTTAAAATCAAATAATTTAAAAGTTGCATAATTTTATAGTTTAAAACATTACGTTCTTTACTACACCTTGTTTTTATAACATTCTCAGACATTACTTCTCAAAAGGCAAGGCATATGTTACATCTTTGCATTCTATTGTTTGAAATTTTTACACAAAATTATAACTTCATTAGTCAAAAATTTAGCCCAAACAACTGAAAAGAAACTGCCCCGAATATGAGTTAAAATATAAATTTGATCGATTGCTGTCAAAAACTAATTAGTTACACTTTTTTTCTAAACAAAACTGAAAAAACAGCGTAATTATGGTTTAGATTATTTCAACTTAACTGGGGAAAACACAAACAAAAAATGCACTAATTTGGCGTAACATGTGACATCATACAAGGAAGATAACAAAAGACCAATTGTATTTTATCATTCATACAAACATAAGCAGGCAATGAGATCCTGCATCATTTGATGGCAAACAATTAAACAGTTGTGCGTAAATGTATGTGTGTGTGTGTGTGTGTGTATGTGTGCAGCAACTGCTTTTTAGGAGTGATTCCAACGTACACATTGTCCTCATATGATAATGATGTTGCTAAATTAAATTTCTGTTTTTTTGTATTTGAGTTTCGTTGAATAATTGAGTTGTGATCGATTGCATTTTGACTTTTGTTAATTCGTTACACAAATTTTAAATTCATTGTCGTCTGTTTTACCCATTTTATTATGGATAAAATTTGTCATTAAATCAATTAATTTTTGTTTTTTTCAATTGTAAATGTTTGTTTCTAATGATAATCTGTCATCATATAATTATTTAAAACAAAATTTAAAAATTAATAATTTGAGATCATGTAATAAGAACGTTGCTCTCTAATTGCGTTTAATAACGTTGTATTGAAGCACGGGTAAAGTATTTGGTGGGAATCAAACATGCAACTCGCTTACTAATAGACCAGCTCACATCCAACAAGCCTTTTGGGGGACTCCATATATTCTAAAGGTGCTTTCTTTTCTGACAATAACGTTTCATGTACGCTAACGTTCGCGCGGGTTTTTGTTCTTTTCTAAAAATTGTTGCAAAAATGTGAGAAGTTGTCTTTTCCTTTCGAAATATGTTGCAAAAAAATTACACATTTGTTTCATATCTTACCGCCAGTTATAATTAAGAGTGAGATAATACCCTTTTTTGCATCTGCGTTAAGTACTTTTTTAAGCAAGAAAGTATTTTTCTTATTGCCTTTTTTCTTGTATTTGCGTACAATTTGTGTTATATTAGATGGATATAAACACTTCTTGTATTTTGTTTGTTTTACTTTTATTTAATAATATTTTATTATTTTTTTTTTTTTTTGCGCAAAATTGTTTGGTGCCGGTCGAGAGCTTTTAGGAGAGAAGGGAAAAGAGAATGCCATATCTCCCCTAAAAACTCAAGACTTGACGATACAAACTTGACGTGTGTGAACCGGCACTTACAGCAGCTGACTTTAATTATTGAAAATTTGTATTGTTAACGCTTATTAGTAAAAATTTTGCATTCAAAATTTGACACGCTAAATACACATACATAAGTGTTGGAAAATTGTTCACGCTACCAAATCCAGTGAATGTATAAAAAAAGAAGAAAGATTTAACAAAATTAAAAATCAACGAAATTTTTAATCAAAAATATACACGTTTATAGATATTAAAGAAAAGTAAAAAATAAAGCAAAATAGGTATTTAGTATTGGAGGGATTACAACGTTTTTTTTTTGTACTTTTTAACTTTTATTGAGAAAATATTTTCCAAAACTCCTCCACCACGCCTTTCCAAAGCTACACAAATCCGCAGGCCGACCTGTTGTTTAGCATTTTGTTGAGCAATATATCAGTTTGTGTCTTATGAACAGATTTTGCCCTTAATACCCGAATTATAGGAAGAACTATTACTTACATACATATTCTTTTCCCTAGCAAAAATAAAGTGAGAAAATGAAAGGGAAAAGTGAACAAGTTAAGAGGTAAAACACTTTTTAAGATAAGGGGAATTTTTTCCCCGTAAACATTTTTTCACGTTATTATTCTCCTTTGAATTACCTCAAAAGTTTTTTTTGATAAACACTATTTGAAAAGGGCAAAAATCACGAGGGAAAAATTATTCACGATAGCGGTGATTATTATGTTCTATTGTAATTTAGACAAATTTAACAAATATAATTGGGCTATTCACAAGGTGTGCTATCAAGTCATATCGTCATAATGTCCTAAACAATATTTTACAATTGTTTAAAAAAAACAACAACATAGATAATCGACACAGGTCAACAATAAATATTGAACAAAATATTGCTGTGTTTGAGACAAAATAAAAATTGTAATGCTGTGTTCATTATTTGGTCGTAACTGTACATTAGAAATCTAAACTTTAAGCGCTTGCCCACAGCATTCATATATATTTTTGTAATTATTTTTAGACATATGACCTCACAACTTTATGACTACCTTGTGAATAGCCCAAATATATTAAACAATTATAACGCATTATTCATTTTTAGAAAAGAAAACACCATATTAATTAATATATGTATGTACATATCGAGCCCTAATCGCGCAAGCAACGTAAGCTCCAAAAATCAAATTTTACAGGAGAGAGTTTTTTTTTATTATGTTTCAAATTCACTTTGTTTGAAATTTGTCGCCATGATAAAATGTATCTTGCTATAAAATCGTAACGGTACCTTATGTGATCAAGACATTTAAGGAGTGTTGCCAATAAAGTGATTTATTAAAAAAAAAAAAAACGAAAATTTAAAATGATGTCATTTACGTTATTTTCGCGGTTAGGGCTCATTATGTATTTACTGGGTAAATATCAAGCAAAAAAAGCATAAAGCTGCGTTCACAATCAAAAAAACATTTTCACTTGGTGTTCATCATAGAGCAATAATTTCTTTTGTAACTCCACACATTTTGCATCAAGAAACTGTTTGCAAATTTAAGCCACAACAATATTATGCATTTATTTTTATTTATTTCAACATTTTGTTAAAATTTTCATTCAAAACTTAATAAAATTATTTTAAGCGTCAGAAACAATTTCATACAAATTGTTGCTGAAGTTCTAGTTGACTCAACTTTAGTTACATTTTTAAAAAAATTTTAGTTAAATTTTTGTTCTTAAAATGAAAGGACAAAGATAGAAAAACATAGCTTAAATGTGACAACAAATAGAGGTGCCCAATTCGGTGAAAAACGGCCGGAAAACTGCTCTTATATGTGTGGATATGTATTCATGACCGATTATCAAAATGCCTGGCCTAGGGCCTACCCCGGGGTCGATTTTGGGAGACAAGCAATCTTTTTACCAACCGCCCTCGAGCGAGAACGCAATCAACTCACCCTCGCCCCTTCTTTAGGAGCTGTACCTATCAAACCTCCTCTAATTTTGAAAGCTCCTTTTTCTAGCGGCATCCACTGAGTAGCAATAGCACCTAGGAATAATCCTCCCTCCAGCCGAACTGCCCGATAATTGATGAACAATCAGCCCTTTAGAATGATTTTCAGGACAACTCCTCCCTCAACTTTGGGTAATAAACCACTACTACTGAATACCGTGGTACCAAATAAGGTAGGATCTCAGGTTAGCCGCGATCGCAATAGATCGTTAATATCTCTGAGATCTGTCAATTTGAGATTTTTGTCGAATCTCTGATTTTCCCTGAAGCTGTTACACCAAAAGGGTAAATATCCTTAGATGATCCCTACAAACTCCGAATGGGCATACGTAAATCAATTTCTAGTTATATAAAACAGACTTTTGCCAAATTTCATGACAACACCTGCATTCCACCATCGATATTGCGTAAATTTTGGTACACCTTAAATGGGTAATTTAAAAAAAATAATAATTATAAAAGCCATATGTGCAAAATACAAAACCAAAGGGTGTTTAAAATAATAAAATCGTAAAAATCTCTCAGTGGCAGTTTACACTGAGAGAATTATGCTTCATAAATCTAATGAATCAATTTCATTAAAAATTTTTCATTCATCCAATTAAAAATTTCATTACGGGAATGAAATTTTACAAATATATAATGAAACAATTTCATTAACACTACGAAATTGAGTTTTGTTATTTCGTTAACCTTTTTCATTAAATTAATGACGACTTAATATCTCTTTCAAAAGACAAAATTCAACTTATTGTTATACATAATTTCAATAGGTTTTTTAAGATTAACAGGAACTATCAATTAAAATATTTAAATGTTTTTAAGTTAATGAAAAAAAGGAATCTTTGGTAACTACACATTTTGCAAGATAAATGTCACTAAAACAATGAAAACAAGATAACATTCTTTAACTTCAAAATACTTATAACTAAAAAAATGTTCTTCCTATAACTGTTGTAAAAACGTTCAATTCAATTTTAAGCGATAGACATTAAAATATATGAAAAAAAATTGTAAATTTTAATGTTTCATAACATAAGTGAAAAAAATTCATAAAAAAACAAAGAACGCGAAAGAAAAAACAAGAGCAAAAAAATTCTCACATTCTTTTTTCTTTAATTGTTTATTTAAATACACAAAATTAACGCAGTAGTGCTAACCAGAAAAATGGAAAGAAGGCAGATAAAGGTCGTCGCGGGCTGGAAAATGCATTTAGTACAATTTACTTAAAGGTTAGCTTAGTCTGTGTTCATACGGCTCATGTCTTATTGACATGATTGCTACTTTATAAGCGTGGAATGAAACGAGTACACATATGCATGTACTGTCTTTACGTTTTGCTTTCTTATTCGTTATGGTCAATAAGGCATGAGCCGTATGAACTCAGACTTATGAAAGTAGAACATAACATGATGTAAACGAAATAAAATTAACAAAACTTGATGATTTGAAACAGGACTAAAAAAAAAAAAATAAAAATCACAACAACTCAAAACGTATTTGAAAAAATGGAAAAAATAAAATAATAAAAAAAAAAAATTTAAACGTTTTACATTAAAATAATGCAAAATTTTCATTGATTTTATGAAACATTTCATAAACGGAGGGCTAATGTAACATTCTTCATTAATCCAATGAAGGGTTACATAGGTTGAATTTTAATCTAATTTTTCATTAGATTAATGCCAAAATCCATTGGATCTGTGAAGAAAATTCTTTCAGTGTAGAATCTAGAACTTATCATAATTTCTATGTGAAACCCTTTCCGAATATCACATTACAAAGAATAAATTTAATATAAGTCTATAATAGTTTATAGGTCCCATAGGTTATTACTTGTTGTATTTTATTACATCTTTTTTATTATTTATTGTAAAAAAAAATTATGATCTTGAGGTTCAGGCGTTTTTAGATAAATTTAAATTTATTTCTTAGCTTTAAAATAGTTTCCGAATGGCTATGGATCAAAATTTTAAACTTCAATTTGCTTTTTTACTTAAAAGACATCGTTTTGTTATAATAAATACAACTTTCTTTTATTTTCGTTTTAAAAACTCCCTAAGATCTTTAAATATCGATTTATTTTAACGACTCCTCCATAAAAATGTACCAACATACCACATAATCATTAAACTATAAAACAATTGTTCAAAAACTATAAAAAGAAAATATCAAACTATTATTTACCATTTGTCAAAAGCATTTATTTGATTGACCATTTATTTTTTCTCCAAATTTTACTAGGATATCAAAAAACTATAACATATAGTCCTAAATATTCCTACATATACAATAATAAAGGTTTTTTTGTACAAAAAGGGACACATTAAAATATAAAACAAAAGTAATGAAATACTCTGTGTCCTTTTTGGCATTTAACTCGCCCAAAATGGAGCTTGAAAATGAAAACAGCAAAAATATGCATAAAAAAATACAAATAAACTGTCAAAAAAATACTCAAATCACTGATGGCGTTTTTTGGTCATATGTGACCACAGCAGGAGACAGTTTTTTGTTTAAGAATATTTTTTCGTATATTTCGGATGGCTGGTGGCCAGTGGCATATGGGTAGGTGCATGGGTAGAGATGTCAAAGCCGGAAGGTATATTAACAACAAGGAGTGTAAAATTTAACACTTGTGTTGATGGTCATTGAAAAATATTTTGTTGTTTTTTTTTTTTCCGGTTGGTTGTGTGACGGGTGTGTGTGTTTGTGCGTTAAAGCACCAGTGTGCTTGTTGGTTATATGGTGAGGGGGGTTTCAAAGGATGTTATAAAAAAATTTGTAAAATCAAGGAATGCCTTTCATCTCTTACAGTCGGCCATAAAACAATGACACTAAAAAGTGGAAAATGAGTATAAAAAATCCAATATAGCAAAAGAAAGAACTATGTAGTAGTTGTTGCGGACCCATTTCGCATATTCACATATTGTATATGCATTTTGTTCAATGAAAAAAGCGAAAAAAAATACTTGCAAAATCAACATTTATATTTGAGAAACATTTCGTTGATGATTCTTTGAATCAGCATGCAACAAAAGCTCATAAATATTGCTGTGCATTATGCACATACACACACACAATTTTCCATATAAATTTCTATTCATGTCTTCTATACATGCATCCCTTTAGAATTTTCACTGCATTGTGGTCATTTTTTAACTGGTGGTCATAAAAATATGCATGTTGTTTGGTCAAAATGGCAACCATTCATCTCCCAATCTTTGCACAAATATGGACGAGTATAAATGTTTTCTCTATATCTTCATACTGTTGGTCAGAAATGACAAACGGTGCAATTCAGGTGCAATTCATCATTTCAAGTATTATTGCAACCATTATTGTCGCGTTTTATGACACTTTTAACAAACGCACTTTAGAACTGGAAAACAATTCAACGATTTTTGTGATGAAATGAGCATGTTTTGAAGTTGAAACAAAAGTGCATTTTATTAGAGCAAAACAAAAACAAGACTTTTTCTGCTTTTAATATTTCTCTCTTCCCTTAGAATTTAGTTCGAAACATGTGTTTTGAATTAAACTCAAGTTTTGCGTGGCTAGATGGATGACGCAGTAACTTTTCTTATTGCCTTTTATTTAATATTAGTTAATTATTTAAACTATTTCATGGGTTATCACCTTAATGCAATTTAATTGTTAATATTGACGCAAATTTGTGTAACACCTCTACCTCCTAAAACAAGTTTTACCATATAAATTATTTTTATTTAAAATGGGACAATTGAAGAAAAAGAAGCGATTCAGACAGATTTGAAATACTAAAAAAGAATAATATTATACAAAAAGTATGAATGAAGAAAGGTATTATGGAATAACTGCAGGAAACGTTTTCATTAACACTTTTTCTATAAATAGCCAAATTTTTGTACATGTTGGGTGAGCATTCTTATAATTTCCTTTAAATAGCTTAGTCGTTTTCAATTATTTATGTAATAAGAGTTACAAAAACCATTACACATTATATATTTTACGTTAATTAATCGAGCAATAGTAACGTAGACCGGCGGCATGAAATAACCCCCCAAAAAAATAATGAAATAACCCCCCAAAAGTTTGTACAGAGAACAACAAAAACGATTTTTGGGGCGTTATTTCATTTTGTTTGGGGTGTTATTTAATTTTTTAAATTGGGGTATTGTTTGATATGAAATTATCCCCCAAAAAATCATTATGAAATAAAGCCCCAATTTATTTTTGTGGGGGACTATTTCATTTCCAAATTTATAATGTGATTTATCCACAGAACACCGGCTTCGATAAATTCAGCTGCTCTGCATAACCGGCCCTCGGCCCTGCGCAATGGTTTTCTTCTATATGGTATACCAAACACCAACTTCGCTAACTAAAGCTTCTCTGTGCAGCCGGGTCGTGTCGGTATTTTTATACTTTAGAGGAGAAAATCCTGGCACTATGCAGACAAGCTTAAGTTAGCGAAGCCGGTGTTTGTTATACCATAGAGAAAAAAGTCATTGCGCCCGGCCGAGGGCCGGCTATGCAGAAAAGCCTTAGTTTTCGAAGCTTGTGTTTGGTATATCATACCATGATATCTATCGCGTGATTCTTGAAAGCAAAACAGTATAATTAATTGTTTTACATATACGCATGGGCATGGTTACGGCAACAACACTATGTTTAATGTAACAATATATTGTTGTCGTACACAAATAATTGCTATTTTTATTTAATATCAACAATATTATAGTTACTGTAAATATATCAATGCTTATCGCAATTATAAATTTGAGTATTGTTGACCGAAAAATAATTATTTTTCTAAGAACTAAATTATGATAACTTTCTAAACATATAATATTACTCACAACCATATCATGATATTTAGTAACCATAACATGATAACACACAGAGATTTCGTTATATTTTATAAATATGCTACGATATTTCTGTGGTTTTCATGGGCAACTGCGTATGTCTTTAAACAAATGTTTCAGGAAAGCTGAAAACCCATTCAAGATCAAATGGTCTAGGTATTGCACTTTAAAAACTTTTTTATTACGTTAAAAAAAACCGGAATTGATCCATCTTTTTTCAAAAATATGTAAAGAGCGTTCAAAATTAGGCAATATAGCATCAACATCTTAAAATCGAAAAAATGGACACACGCGGTTGCCCATGAAAACTACAGATTTTTCATATGCTCTTTTGCAAGCCTTATATTAAAGTCCGCTATTTTCTTAGCATTAAGAAAAATTGTAAAAAGCCACAAAATAAAAAATCGATGCAAACAAATTTTAATTTATTTTGTATTTTTATGACAGCTATGAAAGGTGCTGTATCATAATATGATTGCTTCTAAATTTATTATGATTAACATGATTACTTCTTAGCTTATTATGATTAACATGACAATAATATGATTAATTTCTTAGCTTATTATGATTAACATGACAATAATTTGATTACTTCTTAACTTAGTATGATTAACAGAATAATAATATGATTAAGGGAAAAATATTATGATGTAATAGTACGAGTATATTTAGTCATAATATGATTCAATAATAATCTTAAATTGGTGACTACAATCATAATTCTTGTCATAATATGTTGCTCTTAGAATATGTTTACCACAACCATGTTTTTTCTTTGCGTGCATATTGGGCTCTTATTTAATTTCAGAAATTGGGGTTTTATTTCATATGAAATAAGCCCCCAAAAATTAGGGAATTATTTCATTTATGTTTGGGGCGTTATTTCATTTCGTTGGGGGCTTATTTCATTTTCGAAATTGGGGCTTTATTGCATATGAAATAAGGTCCCATGTTTTGGGGGGTTATTTCATTATTTTTTTTGGGGGTTATTTCATGCCACTACGTAGACCTTCAGCTTTAAACTAAAACAAAACATATTTTTAAATTGTATTTGCTCAATTTCTATTATCTGAGTTTAAACAACTTTCTTGAATGATTTAACCAAATCAGTTTTAATATATTTAAATTCATCAATCTAACAACGCACTACATCCATTAAAAATCTTATTTAACATTCTGGTAACATTTAAGAGGATTAGGTGTAGTAATTACATTAGATCATTAACTTGTTAGTTAAACCCTAATAATTAAATATTAATGTCATTGTTAAAAGTATTTCAAGTCAGAATGCATTACAATTTTTTAATACATATGAGTGTCTACTTTAAGCACTTAATTACCACTCAGTTTTCATTTTATAATTACGATGATAATTATTTCTATTCATTAGGAACTATTTAATTAAAACAGCAGTTGTTTATTTTATATAAAAATATTGTTAATATTAATTATAGGTACTTTTTACATAAAACGCTAATTTTTGAAAAATGTACTTGTTTCCACCCCGCACTACTACAGGTAGTTGTAAAGAGGGTATACATACTAAGTTTGTCATTCCGTGTGAAACTTTTTTGAGTAATTCTAAGTCGATTTAGCTATGTCCGTCTGTTTAAATCATGCTCATTTCAAACGACTCAAAAAAATTAACAATTTTTGTGTCAAACTGTTTCTAGTTCTCCTTAGCAGTTGAGGATTGAAACCGAGCATACAAAATGAATGAAAATCTTAGATAATTTGGTGGTGGAGTGCAATGATTGCCATTGAATTTATAATTAATTAATTAATTTAATGAATAGAAATCATACTCCCAAATTTCGTGAAGATCGGTCCATAATCAATCATAGACCACACATAAAGCCCACTCTCGCAAAACACTTTAGTACGTATAAAACGAGTCAATAGGGCTGGAAACCTTACTGTCATTGATGATCTTCAACGCACTCCTCTGCACCCGATCCATAAGCTTCAAGATAGGCCTTGAAGCAATTGTATTCCATTTTTGGTCGTTAAGGTAGTAATAGTGAGGAGATCAGACGAAGTGAATCAATTCTTGCACCGTTTTGGGAAATCAAGACACCTGAAGACACCTTTATACACTTCAAAAGCATTTCGGTTCCAACGCACTCATTGAATTTTCATCCCTAGCAGATCAAGAGTGTATGATTCTTCAATACAACTCATGGGTACAGATGACGCTGACTCCTCAAGCCGGCTGTTGGTCAACATAAAATATTGGGTCTTACGAGAATTTAAATCGACCCTATTCGTCGGACCCTACTTGGATATCGTCATGATGGAGTGTGTCGTTCCTGTTCTGCCTCATAGCTCAGTAGGGCTTGGTCTTTGATTTAAGGAAAATTAATAACAACTGGCGTCTGAGAAACAAAAGAGAGGATTGGATTGGAAGTCGTTGAGAAAAAGTGAAGGAGAAAGAACAGAGAAAACTCATCTCATGAGAACCCATCTATAACAACACGTATGAGCTTCTTTAAAGCGCAGCGTATAAAACTAAGCAATAAAGCGGTGCATAAGTAAACAAAATCGAATTTTTAATTTGCTGGTGAGTGCCCATTGTATCTTTGAAGATACAACCATTGGACAAAGCTTTATGGCGGGTCCACGAACCCAATTTTTTTAGGGTATTGCTAATAGCGTCTGGATATATCGAGCCCTAATAGCAAAAATGATGTAACCAACAAGATTTTAGACTTTTGTTTTTTGATGAAAATCGGTCATTTTTGATCATTTGCATCAGCTCTAAAAATCTTATATCTCTGGGAAGTACCGTTACGAAATAAGAGCAAAATCAATTTCAAACGATACTCTAGGCTTGAAACAAAAATATTTAAAAAAACCTTCTCCTGTAAAATTTTATTTTTGTTGGTTACATCATTTTTGCTATTAGGGCTCGATATATTCGAAACACTCTGGACCTCAATCTCTGCCCAGATTTGAGATTTTACGTTGTTAATAACCCCGTGGATTTAATTTTTCAAAAATAGAATATTCAAAGTTTACGGCTATTTAAACATAAAAATCTAAAATTTGTTTATAAAATAAATTTTAGATGATTTTCTAGTGATTTCTAAACACACTTGTTTAGTTTCTTTTTTAATTTCACTAAAAATGAGCCCGTGGGAAATTTTTTGATGGTTGTATCTTTAACGATACAGTGGGCTTTTAAGGGTTAATATGACTTTTTGTCTTTGTGTGTGCAATATAACGCACAAGTTCTTGCAAACACCGACAAATTCGAATAAGTTTAAGAAACCAGAGAATTTTGCTTTTGGACTTGCGAATATAATCTCAGAGTAATACTAAGTGGACAGAGTGAGCCACATTTAATTAAAAAATCAATAAGGCTAGCTTCTTGATGTCGTATGAAATAAAAATATATGTTGTGCAACAGTGCATGCAGGCTCCCAGCGGGAAAAAGTAGGAGTACAGATGCCTTCTAGAAGACCTCTGTAATGCTTCTTTTGGATATATAAGGCCTGCTCGCTCCATTCCAAACTCATATATATTTTACACATGCTGTCATTGTGGAGTAGGCCTTCTGCTCTAGCTTCTTTAGCAGGTACAGAATAATGGAAACGCGATCAAAAAATATAACTATTTTGCTTTTGTTTGTGCAAAAAACAATACAAAAAATGTTACTCCTTCTCTACTCCCTTCTTATAGAAGCGAATATGGAATGTGTATCTTATCTTTTGGCCAAGGCCTTCTATGAGGCCTTCTTTAACAGTTAGAAAAGAATAGTATTTGAAACAAAAAAAAATAAGGAGGCCTTAAAAAAGGCCTGAGTAAAAACGTCTTCAGAGTTTTCCTATTGGGCTGGGGTACACACATACAACATTCCTTCATACACCAATTTTGAAGCTGCAGGTCAGAAGATTTAACTAAATTTTAAGATTGTTGCCGCTATTCGGTTTCGAGATTTCATGTATATGTTTTAAGTAAAAGGTAAAAAATGGAAAATTCTGTTAAGTAAAATTACACACGAACGAGGTGGCCAATGTCCATTTCTTGAGATATTTCGGCCACCATTTGTTTGACTCAACAAAGTGATGGTGTTGCGCGCTTTATGGCATGTTGCCTCGTCTTTTTGGAACCACTTTTCCACCAAATGATTTGCAATGACATGAGGAATAAAAACATAACGAATCGTTTGTCTGAAGCGTTACCCATTCCCGCTAACATTGACACCGGTTTCAGATTTCAAGACAAATAAGCCGAAGACGCAGCACACACAGATTTATTCGGGTTTTAAAGGAGTCTCAAGAGTCTCATGAGCATTGAGATCCATCTAAGAACGACAAATCTGCTTGTTTACATACCCGTTAAGCCAGAAATTAGCCTCATCGTTAACTTAACGCAGTGCTCTATAAGTCTTGTGAACAGAGCACGAATTTTGAAAATAATTTATTACGGTTTGTAAACGTTGATTTGCCAAAGTAAAGGCTGACTTCCTAAACGAAGTGTTGCATCACTAAAAACAAAGCATTGAAAAAGGGCGGCATGAAATAACCCCCCAAAATATAACCCCCCCCCAAAAATAATGAAATAACCCCCCCAAAGCGTGGGGCCTTATTTCATATGCAACAAAACTCCAATTTTGAAAATGAAATTAGCCCCCAACGAAATGAAATAACGCCCCAAACATAAATGAAATAATTCCCTAATTTTTGGGGGCTGATAATAAAAGCCCAAAATATGTAATACAATTAATTATATAGTTTTGCTCTGAAGAATCCCGCGCTAGAAATCATAGTATGATATACCAAACACAAGCTTCGCCAACTAAGGCTTTTCAGCATAGCCTGCCTTCGGTCGGGCGCAATGACTTTTTCCTCTATACCCAGTAAAAACTTTGCTTACTTTTTCAAAACGAATAGCTTCTAGAACTCATTATTTAGTAGCTTTCTTCTATAACTACATGTATAACAACTTCTATAACTACTTTTTTCTGGATGTATTTAAGTAAAAAAATAATGTCTTATTTTTAAATACGTTCATATTGGGACATGCGACATTTTTTGTAGAAAATTGTTAGGCATGGTGTAAACATTCTGTAAAAGGGAAAATCCTTAGTTATCATTGAAAAACATTTTTTTATTCTTGTGACGCACGTAGGAAAACTTTATTCAGCGAAGCCACCTGCCGCGTCCTACTGGAGGTAAAAACCCCTAAGCACGTCACGCAGAAAAACTTTAGTATGCGAAGCCAGATTTCAATACTTAACTTTAGTGTCTCCGGAACTGATATGAGAGATAAAGCCATTTTCTAATATTGCTAATGTGAGCTAAGACCATGATGGCCTTATCTCCCATTCAAATGAAAAAAAAAAAACAAAAAAGGCTTCATCTCCCTATTGAATGAGAGATAAAGCCATCATGGCCTTATCTGCCACACACAGAAAAAAATCAAGTTAAAAACGTCGAAAACAAGGTTGATTTAAATTTTTTCGGTGGTGATTTTGCTTCATACGGGTTTCATGTTAATTCAACCTGATTTTACAATAACTGCGAACAACATTTTTTTCTTTTGATATAACTATAATTCATGTTAATTTAACATTGCAGTAAAGTTAGAGCAAAATGTAATTTATATTGAAATAACAATCGGAATCACGTTGAATGAAAGTTATTTCCAGTTGAAACAACGTGAATTTCATGTAGAATCAAATGGGTTTGAGTGTATTTTAACAGTGTGAAGAAGCTTCAGACAACATTTGCATTTATGTAAGAATAATTCAAAACCCTGTAACACATGTTTCACTTATTTTGTATTCTCCTTTGTTAACAGAAGCATCAGCAGAATCGCCCGATATGGTCATCATTCTACTTTGAAAACTTGATGTACTATTTAAATAAACAATTTTAATTAAAAGAATACGGGAATTGTCTTCTTTTTATAACATATTTTAAAAGTGAAAATAAAAAATGTACATAATTAAGTAGGTATGCATGTTAATTTAACAAGATAAACTTTTGATTTTAATACAAAACAGGTTTTTATGGGTTCAATATTGAATCCAGATTTATTTATATTTTAATATTTTTTTTTTTTTATTTTTTTAACAGTGAATAAATTAAATAAACGTAATTTAAGGCTATTTTGATATTTTTTATTAAAAGTTAATATTAAATAATGATAAATTTAAGTAAAGGGCATAATTTTTCTGAAATTTAACATGATTCTCATTCAACATTTTTCCATGTTAATTTTACATGGGACTGGACCCGGCTAGCAGGGCAGCTTTATTTATCGAAGCCGGTGTTCTGTATACCAAAGTGGATAAATCCTTGCGCCCAAAAACGTTTTCATTATACATTTATGCCCTAGAAACAAAACAGTACTGCTCTGCTGTTTTTTTTGGATGTTAAACAAGCCTTCCACAGAGTATGGCATGTAGGTCTTTCATATAAACTAAAAACGCTTATCCCTGCACCATTCTTTTTGGTCCTCAAATCCTACATGCAAAATCGTTACTTTTATGTAAAAGTAAAAGACGAAATTTCCAATATCTGTGAAATAAAAGCTGGTATTCCGCAGGGAAGCGTACTGGGCCCAGTTTTATATACTTTATATACCTCCGATATGCCACCTAATGAAAATGTTACTATTACTACGTATGCGGATGACACAGACTAAATGGCAAGTAATATTTCCTCAATAGAGGCCCCAAACCAGGTTCAAAATCACCTGGACAGATTATCGAACTGGTTTAAAAGATGGAATATTTCAATAAATACAGAAAAGTCTAATTACATTACTTTTACATTAAGAAAGGGAATTTCTCCTCCTATTTTACTAAACAATGAAGAAATTCCAAGAACTGATTGTGTGAAATATCTTGGCATGCACATTGATAAAAGGCTGACGTGGAAGCAACACATAAAAGCAAAAAGGGACTACCTAAATATTAAAACAAAGCGAATGTATTGGCTGCTCGGTCAAAAATCAGAACTTAGCTTAGAAAACAAAGTACTTTTATACAAAACAATTTTAAAACCGATATGGACATACGGAATCCAATTGTGGGGCACCGCTAGCAATTCGAACATAGAAATACTCCAACGATATCAATCAAAAACTCTTCGAATGATAGTAGATGCTCCATCGTTTGTAACTAACGAAACGATTCACAGAGATTTACTTATACCAAAGATTAATAATGAAATAAACGTGTACAGCTCGAGGTACATTGAAAGACTTAGTAACCATTCTAACCCACTTGCTATTAGTTTACTGGATGATAGCGAGGAAGTATATAGGCTAAAAAGGCTTCATGTGCTTGACCTTCCATACAGAAAATAAGCATGTAAATATTTAAAAAAGTTACTGTACATATGTAAATATACAGAACAAATTGTATAAATATAAACAATTGCATACTTATAATTGTACTCAGAGAAAAGAGCACTAATGTAAATATGTTTTAACCTTAATGTAGGTTAAAACTCATGTGAATATTTATTTTTAATTAATTTGCTTATTATTGAAAAATAGATTGCAAATAAAAACTACATGAAAAAAAAATATACATTTAAAAATGAAATAATCCCCCAAAAAATATATTGGGGCTTTATTTCATAATGATTTTTTGGGGGATAATTTCATATGAAATAATACCCCAATTAAAAAAAATGAAATAACACCCCAAAAAAGATGAAATAACCCCCCAATAATCGTTTTTGTTGTTCTCTGTACAAACTTTTGGGGGTTTATTTCATTATTTTTTTGGGGAGTTATATTTTGGGGGGTTATTTCATGCTGCCTTGAAAAAGCATCACAAATAAAAACCAATACACAAATTCCATGCAATAATGAACTAAAGGTATTGTCTACAGAAAAGAAGTCGAGTTTCTAAAGCTATTCCTTTTCATGTTGCATGCAACATTACTTTTAAGAAATCATCCATACTGACAAAAAAAGTCGAACAAACTTCATTAGTATGACAGCTAGTTTTACAGTTATCCCTATCGGGAGTACTATTTTGTATTTTTATATTAGTTTAAGATATTTGACAAACTATAAAAATTGCTCTTACTATGAAATAACTTTCTTAATTCTATTAAAATCAATAAGTAGAAATGATTATTGGAATTTATTGGCATCAAAATTAAAAAAGTGGATTTTACTGCCGTCTTCCTAAGAACGGCAGAATAGTTAGGTCCAATATAATTTACTTGCGGTTTAGTGTATTATCTAGTTGGGCCTGTCCATATACACAGAAAAATTTTTTTCACTAATTAAAGCATTATTCAAAATAAAAATCCGTTTTAATTAAAAATTTAATCAAGTGAATTAACGTTTAATCAAGTGAATTAAACGTTTAATCAAATGTATTAAACGTTTAATTAATAATATTAATTTGTACCAGTAAAGAAATTAATAATATCAATTAAACATTTAATTCATTTAAATAAACGGTTAATTCACTTGATTAAACGTTTAATTCAATTGATAAAATTTTTAATTAAAACTGATTTTATTTTTGATTAATGCTTTAATTGGTGAAATATTTTGTTCTGTGTATTCTTTGTTTGCTTTGATCCCCTTTATTTGTCAAACGAATTTTAGCTCTCCCCTAAATCCGAAAAGCAAATCCTGGCAATTTAAACAACTTAAAATGTGATAAAAATTAAAAAATAAACAAGATAAAAAATCAAACAAAATCCCATTAAGATTCAGTCGAGCAAATAACCATGTTATTTATATTGTTCCTTCCTTTTGTACCCAGTTCTCAGTTTTTCCTTTACACAAGTTCGAAATGAATTCGAATGTGCAACTTTTTTAAATTATATGAAACGATTCTTTTGTTGTGGCCCGTAAATGTTTGTACACGAGCATTTTTATTCATTTAATTCTTTAAGCAAATCAAAAACAGATAAATGTGTGGCTTTGACATGAACACTTTTTGGTGGGTGGATAAAAAAAATAGCTTGGAACATTAAAAAAAACAACAACAACAACAACAATATATAAAGCAAATAAAATCACAAATAAATAAAATACAATATTTAACAAAAAAAAAAAAAAAAGCAAAGAATATTGGAATTTTTACTAGAATCATTGGGATCATGGGAGAGATTTTCAATGCTTCATTTCAGTTGTCCCTTGCTGACTGTGGAAATGTAAGAAATCTGCCACGTTTTGTGTCGCGTGTTTCGATTTATTATTTGCCAATGCCATCATTGAGTTTATTTTTAAATAAATATTTGAGTTTCGTTTAAATATTCAAATAAATCTTAATGGGTGGTTTTATTGCCATGAGTTTATATTTCTTCTCTCCCTCTCTCTTCCTCTCTCTATCGTTTTTTCCTTTGGCGTTTTTCAAGTCAATTTCCGTTGCGATATGATAATGCCTTAAGTGGTATTAATGCGCAAATATTTATGCAATTGTCATGTACTTAAATTAATTCCTTATCATTCTTAAATCGCATCTTCAAGGACTTTTTGGTTGTGGGAAAAGTTTAAAGTGATTTTGGTTTTATCTGTTGTTAAAAAGTGGAAATTGGCAAATTGTTTAAATGTTAATTAAAGGAAATATGCTATTGATTTTCTCGAAAACTTATTAAATTGATTTCAAATATAAAATTTAATTTGCAGTCAGTTATTTGATAAAATTCGGGGATATATATTAAACTACTTATCGAGTTTGCATTAAACAACCTGTAGTTTGGAAATGTACGCAAAAACGTTTTTGAAAACTTGCAATTTGTGAAAAATTATTTTACAAATTTTTGCAATACTTTTTCTCGAAAAATTTTAAAAATGTTTTAAAGAAACAAAAACCTAAAATTTCCATAAACAGGATGTTCGAGATTTGCTTAGAATTGATTGGAAGTAGGTTCTTAACTGACACACTTAGATCTATGGAATTTTGCTTTAAGAGATTTTTTTACCGTAGAACCAAAATCAATGTCAGAAACACCTAATAGTAAGAAGCAGTGCACATTTTGGCTAGTCACTTTATCGCCGGTGCAGGACAGTGACAAAAAAGGTTTTGTACGTTTCCTCCCTCATTTTCATCTCAGTCGCTGGCTTCTAAAGGGCACTGAAACACGTTCAATATATAAAGATTGCGATCCAATATCGCGATATTTATATTAAGTGTAGCATGCAGTATTGATGGATCCGTATCGCAGAATAGCCTTATTTTATGTGATACATCAATCCATTAAAATGGATCGCGATCCAAATATCACAATTGGGGTATACACAAGGTGTGCTATCATGTTATGTTGTCATAATATTCTAACATTTTACAATAGTTTAAAAATGCTGTTGTTGCTTTGGAAATGTCTTAAATTAATAGAACTTTGCTTGCTATGTTTATTGTGCTGTCGTAACTAATCAGAAGAGACATGCGCTGAGCAGCTGAGTCCACTGAATTATGAGATGTTGTTCACAAAATTCGTATTTTTTCATGATATTATTTTAAGACATATGACTTTATGACACCTTGTGAATCCCCCAAATATATATCAAACGTATAGCTGTGCCCATAAGGAATAGGGAGGGTGCTACCGATTAACGGTTAACTGATTAATTACGACCCGATTAACTGATCGGTTAGCTTAAAATTGTCTATTTTCGATTAACGATTAAGTCGGTTAATGTCAGTCGATTAACCGATGTTACATAATTTTTAATTTTTTGTAGTATTAAAACATATTTTTTGTGTTTGAATTAATTGTTTCGTCACATATGCATGTTTAGAAAATATTTTTTATACAATATATTTCCTTCTAGATATACATTCTTAAAATACAGTACAAAAACAGAATAAATTCTCGATACTAACACAAACAATCTTTTAACAGAATTAACCGAACCAATTGGAAGAGTAAACATTTTTTAAAAATAAAAACAGGACTCTAATGGCATAATGGAATATTTTATATGTTTAGAGAAATCCAAAAAAAAAATGGACTGAGAAATTAGATATTCTGTATTATGGGCTGCTTCTGATTCCTTCAATACCCCCTATAAGTAAAAAAAATATTTCCAAGTCAAGTGTTGTCAAAACTAAAAATATTTATCGCTTTAATCCTAAATATTTAAACCAAAATTTTTTTCCAAAAAATTATTTTATCAGAAATAACTTATAGAATGATCCACAGTTTATTTTTTATATTCAGGGGCGTTCTGGAAATCGAACACGCAAAACCAAGAATTTGAAAGTGGTTTTAAATACAATTGTAATCTAATTTTTATAATTAATTATAAAATAATAAAATTCTTTTACTACAGAAATCTTATTAAAACACGACGTTTAAAGTTCTTGCCTTTTGCGTTTTCGATTTCTAGAACACCCCTGATTATGTATTAATTTAAAAATACATATATGTATGTATGTATTATGAATTATTTCTTTGTTGGCTCGTTTTAGATCAAGAATTGTTGCTCTTGTTATTTTTACTAATAAACTTTCATTGAAATTGCCTTATTTAAAAAAAAACTTTATTAATCGATTAACCGATCAAAAACAAAATTAACCGATTAAACCAAAACCAAAACCTCGGTTAATTAAACGTGCGATTAACCGATTATTGAAAGGTTTTTTGAAAATTTCGCAAATGAGAGATAAAGCCATATTTTTTCAGAATATTGTTATGCATGGTGTAGACATTCTGTAAAAGGGAAAGTCCTTAGTTATCATTGAAAAACATTTTTTTATTCTTGTGACGCACGCAGGAAAACTTTATTCAGCAAAGCCACCTGCCGCGTCATACTGGAGGAAAAAACCCCTTAGCCACGCAGAAAAAATTTAGTATGCAAAGCCTGATTTGAATACTTGACTTTAGTGTCTCCGGAACTGAAATGAGAGATAAAGCCATTTTCTAATATTGCTAATGTGAGCTATGGCCATGATGACTTTATCTCCAAATCAAACGAAAAAAAAAGGCTTTATCTCCCTATTGAATGAGAGCTAAAGCCATCATGGCCTTACCTCACAGGGTATTAAAGCACCCCCCAAGGAATACATGTCTACCAATAAAACAGTGTCTGGTAGTTAAAGATAGCAATAGAGACCATGAAGAAACCTGCCCTTATTGCATTTCTCTTTGCCCCATCTTTTCTGCTCCAATACAATGAACACGAATTTATTTAGTTGAGATTTATCTGCAAAACTAATGAAAAAATTTACTTGTAAGTTTACCACAACACAAGTAAATAATATTTAAGTAAGTAAAATAACATTAGAAAACAAAACAAAATTACTAAATGCATTTTTTAGCATATAATAAACTAATGCTTCTGTTTACGTGGTTTGTGTTTTGTTGTTTTTGTTTTGTTCACGCGATTTGTATTGATTGTAGCGGCCCACAGTGGTTCAGCATCATACGATTGGTGGCATTAAATATATAAGGAAACATCGTAGAGCCTTGAATTTTGGATCCACTAATATTTAGTTGTGATAAAACAAATACTGCACATAAGAAAAAAATCCGAGCACAACCACGCCTACTTCCCGTATAGCACAAAAGCTGTAGAGTTGAAATTTTTTATCATTGCAATCTTATGATAATAAAAAAATTAGCAAAATCTGCTAACAACCACGCCTACCTCTCATACAAATTGACCACATAAAATGCAATACTTTCCTTTAGAAGGGCGGCCACGTGATTGTTTGTTACAAACTGTGGAAAAAACAGGTAGATCAAAAGACATGAAAAAAAATATTAATGCCGATCTTAAACCACTGTGCGGCCTGTTTTAAAACATTGCCACTTCTTTTTCTTTGAAAGCTGCCTTCGCAACTGTTTTGGGCCTTTTAGTGTTACTCTGTGATACTGTCCACTGGTATGTTTGTCATCTATGTAACACCAGTGGCGGTGCCAACACCTGCCCTAATTTTCCCATGTATGTCCCTAAGCTTTAAGATCGAAATGATCCAAATTTGAAACTGTTCGGCCATATTTCCGATATGATCTTTGTGCCTGAATAATCGAATGCTGACTTTCAAAATCCATCATCAAAGCTAAATTGAACAACTTTCGCTCTTTTGTAAATATTCCAAGTTTTTCAAAGTAAATTCCGCAAAAAAAAACCTACAAAGAAATGTCTTCACTTATGAAATCATAACGTTAATTATAGCCCACCCTGTATAAGCTAATGCTAACCTGAGCAAGTCCAGAGGCTTTTGATCTCAAGTATCTCCAGCTGGAAAACACTGCAGTGATTCAGAAGTCCCCGCGATATATTGAGGTTGGGAATTTAGAGCAAGCTCTATGCCCCACAAATAGCAAACTGTCGCACATACTTTAGAGCCGATGTTGAATGTGAACCACACCTAAACGTCAAGATTTTTTCTGCATTTTATTTGACATTTCTCAATTTCAGACTAACTCAATTTGAACCATGGAAATATACACAATCGACGCGATAAAGTTATTCAGGCTTATTATGAAAATGGGCGTTCAAATCAAAATGCATATCGTGCAATTCATAATTTTTTCGGTCAAGTTAATCGTTCAAATGTGCGTACAAACGGAAAAATCTTGCAAAACATTGAGCATATCAGGTCTGTAGGAGATGTGAAAACACAAGCATGCTCGTACAGCTCGTACTGCAGAAAGTATTGCTATAGTTCGCGATAGTGTGGCTTAAGAGCCTCAACTCGTCATTGTGCCCAACAATTGCACCTCTCATGATCGTCGTTGATGAACATTATTCATAAAGACTTGCATTTACACGCTTACAAGGTGCAATTGACTCAAGAACTAACCTCTTGACCATCGCAAATGTCGTCAATGATCAAGAAATGGCAACAATGGATGATCAATTTTCGAAGAAAATCATCTTCAGTGATCAGGCAAATTTTCACCTCAGTGGATTCGTCAATAAGCAGAATTGTCGCATTTGAGCGAATGATAATCCAAGAGTGATTGTCGAAAAACCAATGCGCCCACAAAGAGTGACTGTTTGGTGCGGCTTATGGGCTGGCTGGCGGCCGGTCAGGCAGTTACTGTGAATGGTGTTCGCTATCGTGAGATGTGGACGATATGTGGTTTCAACAGGACGGTGCCACTTGCCACACAGCTAATGAAACAATGGCTCTTTTGCGCGACAAATTCAATGGTCGTGTTATCTCACGTGGTGGCGATGTCAATTTGCCGCCAAGACTATGCGATTTGACACCGTTGGACTTCTTTCTTTGGGGTTTTTTGAAAGAAAGGGTGTACGTCGATAAGCTAGCAGCAATTTAAGAGCTAAAGGATGAGATAATTCGGCACATTAACGGCATAGAACCTCAATTATGCCTCAGCGTCATCGAAAATTTGGACCATCGGATGTAGGTGTGCCGCCGAGGTCGCGGCAGCCATTTGGCCGATATTTTGTTCCACACATAATTGAACCATACCAATATTATCATACTAAAAAGAAATGATAGTAATTTCCTAAATATTTTGTGTTTTATTCAAAATCAACATCGGCCCTTAAAATTTAACCACCCTTTATATGGAAAATTTAAAAAACACCGACATCAGGCTTATAGTTTTGCAACAGAGTTGCTCAAATAGTTAAAATAATTACAAGATATTTCATAACTGATACCAAAGGCAAAAAATAATTTTGTACGAGTAGAGAGTTCATGATTAAACGATTTAATTCTTTCTTTCTTTGGATGGATTGTGGTTTCGAAAACTAAAATAAGTTCTTTTTAAATAAATATTGCTTATGGGACTTGAACGCCATTGATTTGCTTTACTTTTTCCTTTGATGACTGTTGATAGTTGGCATATATGGCAAATGTGCATACATCCCTAAATGGACTATAATGGTTATACTGTATATTAAATTAACGTAAAGCAGCAAAATAAACAGATAAAATGGACTAACGAAAAGTACTGTAAATAGCAAAATGTTTACGAAAAATTTCCTATAAATATTAAACTGTCCCAAAAATGGAACCTCTAGATTGCAAAGTTTTAGAAAAAACTTTGCACAAAAATTTCCTATATATAACAAATTTTTGCAAAATATTCCTAAAAATTGGTTAATTTCAGAAAAAATTTCCTCACTACAATTTTAATAGATCACCTTATAAATCCCCCTTCCGAAAAACTGTGAAACCTACAAGCAACTACAATGCTTTAATAACCAGCATAAGAAGAGAAACAAATTTGCAAAAACAACATTTAACAAATTTATTAAATATTTACACTCAATCCCCACTCAATCTAAAAACAAATCTATGAAACTTTATCCAAAACATATTGTTAAATACAACAGCACTTAACAAAATCGACCATCCAATTACCCACATTCATATACACACACTACTCCCCAGACACTATTTAATTTACTATTATGCATAATATCGAATAACATTAAACACATTTTTAAATCCACTTCTATTTACTCACTTTGGCCAAAAAAAAATATCTAACAGAGTTTTGCCACCCTTAAAATAAAATCTCAGTGTAGTTAGAGACTCATTAGTGAAACATATGTTACAAAGCGTTGCAAATATTTAACTTACCATTTCAATTTTTTTTTTTTTTTTTCTTTATTTTTTTCTAAATAATATTCACTCACACACATATAGAAACCCATCAAAAAAGAAAAAGTCAAAAAGTTAGTTCCAACTCCTGAAAATATACTTTACTTTCGTATTTGCTTAAACAATTTGTTAGTTTGAATACCCTTCGTTTACATTTTAAGGGTGGGCAAATTGTAAAGAAATCTGGGTAGGAAAACAAATTTGGGGGTGTTTGTCATCTAAAACGTTTAGGGCCATAATATGTCAGTTAAATATGTTACCAGAAAAGTAACTTATAATAATTTAATTGTTTTTATTGTGAATACTTTATTTAGACCTTTTTTTTCTTCATACTTCAATTTATTTATAGCAAAACAAAAGTATCATACAATTTTAGTTGCATCATTTTATTGTTGTTCCTTTTTCTTTTAGCTCTTAAATTATGATTATTATTATAATATTTCTTCTATTTATTTGTTCCTTTTGGGTAACATTTGGTGTTTTGGGTAACATTCTGTATGAAATTTTTTAATCGCATTTCACTTGCCGTTTGATTATTGTTTTCACTGTGATTTATTTATAACATTTTAATAAGACATTTTGAATTGGCGTGGTGATTATTTCATGGAATCAAATCAACATGTGCGTTATGCAAAATCACGTGAATGTTATTAGTTTTTATTTAATTCCAATTCTTTAAAGGGAATGTTTCATTTAAATTTTATACATATAGCACAATTCGGAAATTTGATATACATTAGAAAATGTTATTTGTTATAAAAAAATTTTAAAAAAATGTTGAGAAATTTAACGATTCACAATGCCTATTTCACAAATTTTAAGGCGAATTTACACCAGGTGACCTTATCTTGCTACGTAAGCAACAGCTGATAACTAACCTTGTGTCAAAATGGTGTACCGTTCTGGTGGTTCTTGGGAATCTTAACTAAATTCTTTAATTTTCGCTTAAAATTGTGAAATTTAAAATTTTTTTAAGTTATTACATTTCAAAACACACAATTTAAAATAAAAAACAAAATAAAATATTTGTTTGAATTTTTGACACAACGCTAAAATATTTTACAGTGTTGTAAACGTTTTCAAAATAAGACCACCTTATATGAATTCGCCTTGACAAATTCTATTTACATAAACATCAATTCATATTTAAATATGTACATTAGCGTGGCCGTTAGTTGTATGGAGAACTTTTTTTTTTGATTTCTCATATTCTCCCCCCCCAAATCGGTTCAGTTTTATGTAAAAAAAAATACAAAAAAATTTCGTAGCGATAAGTTGTGTTTTAGGGGGGGCGTCGGCCCCTCAAAGTTTGCTTTAAGCCATTTATTCAAATGTAATTTGTTTGCATATGACTATCTCTTAAAAACAACATTTTACAAGAACATAATATATGGCAATATTTTAGCTCTTCTAGTCAATAACATTAGCCTCGAAGAAAGTTTTTTGCTAAAATTAATATTTAAGAAAATAATTAAGAAAATAACAACAAAATTCCAAACATTTTATATACGTTTTATATATTTAAAAGAGGGATTTAATGTCAAGTGAACTAATTTTGAAATCGAAATCTTTCAATTTGGATGAAATTTGCACAAACGTTAGACCTATTGAATAGTAGTTTAGACACAAGTTTTCAACAAGATCGGTCAAAAAGTTTCTGAGTTTGGGGGGATCAAAGTTTGAAATTTTGGCCATACAGGTGTTCTTTCACATCCATGTAACTTATTACCAATTGGGGTTAGCAAAATTTGTCTCAAGCAGCTTAGATAGTTATTTAATCAATCTTTTAAAAAAAATTTTTTGTTCGAGGCTAATGTTGTTGACTAGAAGAGCTTAAATATTGCCATATATCATGTTCTTGTAAAATGTTGTTTTTAAGAGATAGTCATACGCAAACAAATTACATTTGAATAAATGGCTTGATGGCAAACTTTGAGGGGCGGACGCCCCCCCTAAAACACAACTTATCGCTACGAAATTTTTTTGTATTTTTTTTTACATAAAACTGAACCGATTTGGTGGGGGAGAATATAAGAAATCAAAAAAAAGAAAATAACGGCCACCCTAATGTACATACAGTTTTTCAAATAATTTTATTTTTATTTGACATGAAAAACGAATTTTAAACATAAATTGATATTTAAATAGAATTGGGGAAATAGGCCTATAGTAAATTTTGGGGTGACTCACGATTTTAAGAAAATTTTCCAGTTAATTTTTCAAAATTTCACTACCATTTATAAAACATTTGGAAAATTGTAATTTCAAAAGATTTTGTTATTCGTGCTTAATTCCCAATTTTTATTCTTGATAAAAACACTTGAAATTTATTGTTGATGGGATAAGCTATTCCTATGCGCATTTCACTGTTTGCTTAGGCCAGATCATCAGTAAACTTCATCAATTAAGATTTTAGAAAAACTAAAGATATTAAACCAAATAAAACTGTTAAACGTATAAGACTTATAAGCAACAGTTCTACTAGTAACAATATCAAAGTTTAAACAAAACACATCAACAATAAACAGTGGGTTTATCTCATTTCCCAAAATGTAGGAAATTTTTCAAAATTACTATATTCATTAGCAAAATTAATAGAAATTTTTTAAAATTTCAATTGAGGGGCTTAAAGCACAAGGGGTTCAAGTGACTTATGTTAAATAATGAGACAAAAGCGGTTGTTTCACTTGTGCTCCAAGCGAAGCAGGTATTTTAATGTCAAGTGCTTTAATTGTTCACCATATCTAGCGTCCGGATAAGAATCCTACATTCACCTCTTGTGCTCTGAACAACTTTCCGAAATATACCTATAATTCCATATGTAAACTCAATTTTAGAAAAAGGCACTTAAACCCCTTGTGCTTTAAGCCCCTCAATTTTTATAGGAAATTTTTAAATATGTATACCTTTTTTGGATACATCACTTTTAATAGGAAATATTGCAAAACCTCACTTTTTATAGGAAATTTTCACTTCTCATAGAAATTATTTCTAAAATTTACTTTTTATAGAAAATTGCACGTTTTATAGGATATTTTGCGAAATATGACTTTTTACAGAAAATTTTGTGATATTTCACTTTTTATAGGGAACTTTGCGAAACTTCATTTTTCATGGAAAATTTTGCAAAATTTCGCTTTGTATAGGAAATTTTGGGAAATTTCCCTTATTATAGAAAACTATGCGAAATTTCACTTTTATTTAGGGATGTAAGTAACGATACGCCTTTTTGCCGGTACGATACCGATACTTAATGGAAATTTTTTTGAATGTACCTTTAGTGCTTCGCAAAATGATAAAAATTTTTAACTGGAAACAAGACTTATCAATGAGAGAACATTAAGCTACATATTATAGTTGAAAGCAAAACGGCTAAAGCTACCGGTCCGCGCCAAGCGTTTAATGCGTTAATGCATCTGTTCAAAAAGTAATAGTGTGAAATCGTGTTGACAGGTAACACAGCACACTCGAAGAATGTATATAAGTACCGAAAGCATGAAGTAGGATTACTTTCTACTTTCCCTGCAAATAAAATTGAACCACCTGCTCCATTTTAATAAAATGGACTACTCCATGGACTGGTCCAATGTAATGCAAGCATGGACCATGTCATTGTTAAAAAGTGTTTGTAGTGAGACGATTTGGTTTGTTTTTTGACGACATGCTTTCGTTTTTAAGCGACTTCAAAACTAATCCTCTTGAGTATACCATGGAGTAGTTTAAAAACTACTCCTTAGAGGTCCAAAGGTGGGTTATATGGTCCTGCCCTAGGACATCGTAATGTTGAATAGACCATGTTTTTTCCATACGTTTGGGTTACTTTTGGACTAGTCCTGGTCCCTTGCGGGCTACTCTTTACACGCGTTTTGGACTGGTCCTATTTTGCAGGGATTATTCTGTTTGATGTTATGCTCTGCTTTTGAATGTGTTATTGCTTTAAGCTGTTATGCAAAAAATAAGCATTGAAAATTTAACTGTTTTTTTTTCAAAAAAAACTATAAAAACTGTAACGTCGTGTCGACAGTAAAATATTGCCGATATATCTGAAAATCCGGTATCGGTATTCGTTACTTCCCTACTTTTATAGCACTTTTAATAGAACAATTTCCAAAATTTCACTTTTATAGCAAATTTTTCGATGTATTGCTTTTTAAAGGAAACTGAAATTTAATTTTTTATTTTTACAGGAAATTTTAGTTGTTATAGAAAACTTTTGAAAAAATTCACTTTTTATAGAAAATTTTCTGAAATTTAAAATTTATGCGATATTTCAATATTATTAACAAGATATTTTGCGATATTTCAGTTTTATAGAAAATTTTTCAAAATTTTCATTTTATAGAAAATTTTCCGAAATTTAACTTTTTATACGAAATTATACTTTAAATGGGATATTTTGCGAAATCTTGCCATATTTAAATTTTTCGTTATACTATCACTTTTTAGGAAATATGGCAAAGTTTCACTTTTTATAGGAAATATTGCAAAATTTCACTTTTTATAAGAAGTTTAGCGAAATGTCAACTTTTTAAGAATGTTTTGCGAAATTTCACTTTTCACGATTTGTTCCTACAAATTTCACTATTTTTTATTAGAAATTTCGCTACTTTTAATTGGAAATTTTGCGAAATTTCACGCTTTATATATTAAATATTTTACTTTTTATAAAATATTTTGCGAAATTTCACAGTTCGAAAAACTCAATACACTCACACTTTTTTACTAATACACTCACATTTTTCGCATTGGCAGCTCCAGTGGCAGCAAAAATTGCATGCGAGTGGACATTTGGCACTTGCATGCCACTAAATGTCAAAACGATAAGCAATGTTACCCTGTTAAAAATGTAATTCACAATTTCTGGATTGTTGTCAAATTGTTATTGAAGTTTTAACTTAATAAAGAATTATTATGATTAATTTTTCAAAAACGCACATAAATAAAAGAAAGTTTGTTAATAATAGAGCATTAATATCGTTAAAATAATGCTAATAAAAATAAATGAAAAAGTTTCCCCAACAATTTGCCATTATGATGAACTCGGTAGCTCTATTTTGTTTTGTGGTACTTTTTTTTAATTTGAAGTAAACAAAATTGCTCAAGTTGACGCTTCTACGACATTTTGAAAATGAACTCGCAGTGGCATGTGTAATCACAAAAGTAAATGGCATGAGATTCGACTATTTCGAACAAATTTTCTTTGATAATATGTATACAACAGTGGCATGCCACTACTTGCATGTGTAAAGGCAGGGTTAGAAATTTCTTAGGAAATTTAGTGACATTTTTGTATATAAAACAATTTTTTTCAAAATTTCTGTTATAAGAAAGTTCGTCGAAATTTTTCTATTTGTATGAATATTAGTAAAATTTCGTAACAAAAAATTTGAAGAAATTTGGAATTTATAGGAAATAAAATCTGGGAATTTTGTTCTCATGGTGAGTAACATTTATTATATAAATTTTCATATTATTTCGAATGTGTATTCTACGAAAAATTAAAATTTATTAAGCTTTCATACTTTAATAGTCGTATTCCTATGTATTTATAGGAAGTTTTGTTTGAAATTTCTGTGTTTCTAAGAAATTTGTGAGCTTTTTTGGATTAATAGATAATTTTTGTATTTATACAAATATGTATTTATAAAAAAAATTTGTAAAACTTCTGTAGTATTGAAAATTGTGTAAAATTTCTGTATTTGAAGGAAAATTTGACATAAGTTTTTTATTTTTTAAGAAACATATTTCAATATTTTTGTGTTTGGAAATTTGTATAGCAAAATGTACTGACCATAGGAAACCTTAACCTTAGAAACTAATGAAAATTCAACCTAAGAAATCCTTAGAAATACACCACATAATATCGATTACCCGGTACAGGTTAGATTCCAGGAACATTCTTAATCCCAGATCTGACATTTTTAGGCCCCTAAAAGCTTGGCAATTTGTCTTTATCTACACACAGAAAAAAATCAATGTAAATTCGTTCAAAACAAGGTTGATTTTAAATTTTTCAGTATTGATTTTGCTTCATTAATGTTTCATGTTAATTTAACATGATCTTACAAAAACTTGCGAACAACATTTTTTTCTTTTAAAATAACTATAATTCATGTTAATTTAACATTGCAGTAGAGTGAGAGCAAAATGTCATTTATGTTGAAATAACAATCCGAATCAAGTTGAATGAAAGTTTTTTTTGGAAACAACGTGAATTTCATGTAGAATCACATTGGTTGGAGTGTGATATAACAGTGTGAAGACAACATATGCATTTATTTAAGAATAATTCAAAACACTTACCCCTGTAACACATGTTTCACTTATTTTGAATTCCCCTTTGTTAACAGAAGCATCAGCAGAATTGCCCGAAATGGGTTTCGTCATCATTCTACTTTGAAAACTTGATGCACAGTCAAAGCCCGGTATAACGAATACGCAGTTTAACGAATATCCGATAAAACGAATGGGCAAATTCGTACATTAACTAGCTTATATAGCGAATGGCAAAGAAAATAGTTCCGATTTAACATGACAAAGCAAAATAAAAAAATCGTAATAGAACCGTTAGATTTGTGTGTGTGTTTTTGGCTTCTTTGCTTTGCATTGAAAAAACACGTGTGATGCGTTGCTTTTTTCGTTAAAGTTTCAGTAGTTTTTTTTTTTTGTTCATTGTGAAAACGAGATGTCAAATCGAAAAAGAATCTCTTTTTTAAAAAATTTAAGATTTTAGAAGAGTGTAAGAAAGGTGTAAATCTTTTAGTGAGGGCCGGTTGACACACGACAAATTTGACTCATCAAGCCTAGAGTTTTTAGGAGAGAGGGGAAAAGATATGGCATTCTCTTTTCCCTTCTCTCCTTAAAGTTCAAGACTTGACGAGTTAAACTTGAAATGTGTGAATCGCACTTAATATCCCAAAAGTATGGAATACCAAAATCTTATTAAAGTTTTATATCTACGCTAAATTATAAAGACAATTAAATTTTGGTGGTTTTAAAATTGTGGACCACCGTTTTTTATAAAATCTCGGTATAACGAATGGTCTGAACATTATATTATTCGTTAAACAGGGCTTTGACTCTACTATGTATTTAACTAAATAATTTTAACTAAAAGAATACGGGAATTGTTTTCTTTTATAACATATTTTAAATATGAAAATAAAAAAATGTACATACTTAAGTATGTATGCATGTTAATTTAACATGATAAGCTTTTGATTTTAATATAAAACAGGTTTTTATGGATTCAATATTGTACAATGTTATTTTAACGGTGAATAATATTAAATAAACGTGATTTAAGGTTATTTTAATATTTTTCATTTAAAATTAATATGAAATAATGATAAATTTAAATAAAGGGCATACTTTTGCACATATCGCCATGTTATTTTAACATTGGTATTTTTTTCTGTTTGTAAAGTGCCCTTAAATTTAAAATCGAGAGAACGGCGATGAACCAAAAGCTGCAGGAGATCTGATATTTGAAACTATTTTCTGATCTGATACAGTTTTAACTTAAGACATTTTAGAAGGGCTTATATTCATGAAACGCAATTGCCAGAACTTTTAACTCAAAACTGTTAGGTAAAACTTATTAAATATTTCCTTAAAATGAAGTTAATACAATATTTAATTAAAAAGTATATAATGTAATGTCTTCTAACCAAAAAACCCCGATTTAATTTAACTATTCCTTTAAGTGGTTACATCAAATAAGTTTATTTAAAAAATCATAAATTAAGTACAACACAGTGTTTAACAACAACAGCAACAACTTAATAAGTATTTAAAAGCAATAAACCATAAAATTGTATTAACTGGTAAATCTTGTAAATATTTCGCCGATTTACCATTGAATAGTCACACGTGTCGTATTATTTGCTCCAAGGATTTTGTCCTTAATACTCTTGTTGCTGTTCATGTTGTTTGCCTTCTTATCCTCTTCCTGTTAATGGTTACTGTTGTTGTTGTTGCTTCCGGTCATTTAGCATTGTGTTTTTCCCAGAATCTGGAAAAGCCACAGGCATATAAACAAACGCGCACACACATACACATACATATACATATTTAATTTTCTAGCACTTAAGTTAAGCCATGAAAAAACTCATTCTTAAGCTTTTTTTGTCGGTTAGTTGTTGTTTCTGTGTTGCCACCCTTCCTATTAAATCTTAGAAAAACTTTTGTATTCTAGCGGCTGTTTTTTTATACACTTTTGTAACGTTTGCTAACGACAATCTTTAAATTGAAATAATAAGCCAAGGCGGCGATAAGATTAATGATTATGGGTTTTACTTTTTCATTCACTCGTTTTTGCTTTCGTATGTCTTTGTTACGCTTTCTATTCATTGGATATGGGTATGTGTATGTATTTTCACAGGTTCGTCCTTTCTTCACTTACTTTCTGCTGTTGCAAGCAATTTAAAGTTGAAAATTGTGGGTTGCAAAGCATGATGTTGCCTGCTGATGATGTCTGTTTTTGATGGAAATTAATTATAAAGCGTGCAATTTAGTGTAATTTTATTGTACATTATTAGACTTGTTTTATTTGATATTGAAGCTGATGTTGCTCTTGTTTTTGTTTCTTTTATTGTTGTTTCTATTGTTTTTGTACTCCTTTAAGTAAGCCGACTTAAATGGGATGTATTTAATGAGAATTCATGAGATTTTTGTTCAATTGTTCAAAATCATTTGTTTTATTCAATTAAAGTTATAAAATTATTGAATATTTATTCAGCCATAATCTTAAAGCTTACTGTCAGTGTGTGCCTTTGTAAACCTTGGGCACAAAGTACAGTTCGCAGTTTTTGAAAAACGTGAGAAGCTGCTCGGGAGAACGATTATTCGACTTATTTCAAAAACCGGTTTTCGAATATTCCGAGTAGCTACTCTTTTAAAACCCCCGGTTTTCGATTAAGCCTTTTAAAAATAACCGTTTAACCGGTTTAAACTCAAATACATGAAAATACAATAATCTAATAAGTTTTTCTAATAAAAAGTAAATTTGAATAAAAACAAAACAATTCACGAAGGTAAGGAACCAACAAAATATATAGATAAGACTTAAAGTATGTTCCGACCCAACAAATGTTTGACGATAAAATCCAAAAAGCGTGATCAAACTTAACCTTTATTTTTAACAATTTCTATTTATATAATAAACTTTATTTTTAAGATGATAATTGTATAATGTTATTTAGAAAATGCAAGTAAGATGCCATGCCCTTTAACAATTTTTTGTACACTACACGTACGCTTAAACAAGATTTTAGTATTAGTGTTCGTCAGCTCCCAATTGTGTTTGTGTACCATATTTTGTTTGTGTTCAAATTCACAAACACAATTTTTTTTGTATCTTTATATAGAATACTAGCTGGACCCGGTCCGCTTTGCTGGCCCTTAGTAAAGATTTAAAATTTTATAAAATATGAACGTGTTTAATTGATTTTCAAAACAAATATATGCAAAAACACCTAATAAACCAATAATAATTTTTATTAAAAATCGCAAAATTTATTTAACAAACGTGAAACTACACAGAAACGCTCCTCATGCCTCATACATCAAACACACAAATTTTGGTCAAAGTCGGTGCAGTAGTTTTTGAGTTTAGCGATTACAAACAAACACGTCTCTTTTATATATATAGATAGATGTATGTGTACTGTTCATGCCAAAATACGGTACGGTGCACTTACTTTGAACATCTCATACGAATTAACATTAAAAACTTACAACGATTTTTTTCTATAATAAATCACACTGTGTGTAATTTTTTAAGTCACGGAAAAATAACCATATACGCACAACTCTATGTGATTAAAGAGTAAAAAAATAGACAATTTACAATTTTTGTTCTTTATGGCAAGGGCTACAACTTTATCTCAGAGGGTAAATCAAAATTCCGAGTGGCTGAGAAAATTATCACTTTTATGCAAAAATGACACCGAGGTCCCAAATCTTTGGGGGCCCGTAAAAAAAAGTGCATGACTTTTATCACGTAGTGGTGTCCGTATATGGTTATAGATATCGTAGTATCCCAAAGTTGACGTAAAGAAAAAACAAATGAAATTAAACAATTTTCGGGAAATTTTTCACTTTTGCGGCTAACAAGCGCTACCTAAACAGTGTTAAGAATATTTCCTAGGAAGTTCATATGCTCAAGAAAGTTGTTTATTGCGATCTTAGGTACATTTTTGTAGTTGATTGTTTCCTTAAATTTTTAACGGTTTGCTACCTGTGGACCTTAACAGGGGAAAAAAGGTAAAAAAAAATCGAATTTTTTAAAGTTGTTTGCGATTTTGAACTGGGAGATGAAGTTTTTGATTTTATATGTTCACAATTTTTGTTCTTTATGGCAAGAGCTACAATTTTGTCTCAGAGGGTGAATGAAAATGTCGAACGGTTTGCAAGATATGAGCCTGAGAAAATGATCTTTTTTTTGCAAAAATGAAACCGAGGCCCCAAATCGTTGGGGGTCCATAAAAAAGTGCATGACACGGGTCTTTTTTTTTTTTTTTGTCTTTTATCACGTAGAGTTGTCCGTATATGGTTATTTTTTTCGTGTTACACTGTGTCATGCAGGCCAACCCAGGCGAATTCATTTTTTAGAAGGCATTGAAAGCACAGCTGTGCTACTTTTTTCGTATTAAGAGAGAGAAATGTCTAAAGTTACTTGTGTTTTTGACATATCGACCAACGAAAGCAACAAATTATATACAATGTTGTGATTTTGGAGTTGATCTTGTTGTAGTATCGCCACCACCGTTTACATGAATTTGCCTTGAGGCCAACCTTCCTTAAAGTGACAGAAATAACAAGCATGAAATTCAAAATCTTTCCTCAAAGAAAAGCGGTGTTGGGATGGTAATGGCTTTCGAAGATAGGCCTTGGCTAGTAGAGGGTTTTAAAATCATAAATAGGTTTCGGATACTGTAACTTCGAATTTCTACTATGCGACTCCTTCCCTGAACCAAAGGCTGGATCCGACTTTGTATTTCAGCATGATTTTGCTTTAAGCACTCTTAATATCGACAATTAATAAAACTCGATAACAGTCAAAAACTAGAAAAACGTAATTCAATTTCGACTCATTTTCCAGCCTCTAAACGCGGTGGTTCACTTTCAACCAATTTTTGCAAAATTTTGGCTCAATATTATTCCACTCTTCGGCTGCGATTTTCTTCAATTCGACAATACTTATGTATTTCCTTTAAGCTATTCTTTTGTTTAAATTTGCCTATAAATGTACTGCCCATAAATGTACCCAGTCTAAAGACTGAGGAAGAGTCTTCAGTACCGTTGGGCAACTGTAAAGAAGCCAACCACGTGCATTTCACAACTTATACTTGGGGTCGTTATCTAGATAAAATACGAAGTAGTTTTTTATGTCAACGTTATCTTAAGGATGTTAATATAATATTTCGAATCAATTATTTCGTTCCCGAAATGCCGACATACAGCCCCGTATAATGAATGTTTTCTTTCAGAAAGTCTGAGGTTAATGGTGAGAGGGGAGAGGGTAGAGGGTAGAGAACCAATAAACTTAGATTTTCTGAACGTAAACTTTCATATTGTGAACCCAGACTAATAATGCCCGTAACAAAAAGAAAGCTGGCCGCGTTCGTGCCTAAAAGTTATCTTTACGTATTTCAACGTTTATTTGGCTTACGGGCTTTAACCTTCAGCTTTCCTTTAAAATTTGGACGTTTTTACACCAAAGATTCCTATGCACAGCTAGATTTCTTTTTGTAGAAATTACGGGCATAAGGAAACCACCACCGTATTTGACAGTTTTTTTTTAACATTCTTGTCTAGGAATTCAGCACGATGTTTACGCCATGCGAATCCTTTTCCTTCTGGTCCAAAAAGGTTTATTTTTGTTTTACCAGTAAAAAAACAACCTATTTTAACAGTTGGTAAATTTAAAAAATACAACTAGAAAAAAAAGAAATACAAAAATAGAATAGGACCAGAATATTGAATCATTTTTTGCATGGTTTTGAGCGAAAGCATACCTCAAGTCTTGATCTTTTTCGAATACCTATAATGGGATTTGGCGTGAGGATATTCCGTGTAAATGTTTTCTTCTAAAGTATCGGCACTGTTTCAGCACGTACCATCAACGTTTTTTTTTTTTTATTTCTTTCAAATTTTTTAAATGTCAACTGCTGACAAAAGTGAACCGTTCTGGATTTTTCAAACAAAATCGCTTTTAACGGTCGATTCATTTACAGCTGTCCGCACAATTTCTTTTTAACAAGTCTTGCGATTTTCTGTTTTTATAATTTGCCTTTATTAAAATGTAGTTTGACGCTTCTGTGACATTTTAGAGAAATTTAAGTAAAAAAAGTGCGGAAAACTGAATTGCGAAATTGTTTTTTTTTTTTTTGTTTGTTGTTTTCTTGCGAAGACTATAGAATGAAACAATTTGTTTTTTAATTTTGTTTTTTCCTTTTACCCACTTACAACTACTATAAATGATTAAAATCTGTAAACAACTTTTGATTTTATGTATTCACAAAAGATGTAGCGGTTTAATAAAATTCTTAAATTAATTAAAATTTTTCGTCTTTTGTTAATACATAAAATCAAAAGTTGTCAACAGAATAAAAAAATTATTTTTTTTCCAGAAAAAAAAATTATGTTTCTAAAACGACTGCGCATTAAAGTAAATTGTATCGCGGAATTTCGGTTTTTTTAGTTTTTCAATAAACTAAAGCGTTTTTGAGTTACGCGAACATATGTTGTGCAACCTCCTTAATTTTCGAAATAACGGTATATCTCGAAAACCAAAGCCAACATAAAGAAAAAGTTTTAACTTTCTTAAAGTAAATTTTATTGCGGAATTTCGGTTTTTTTTAGTTTTTCTAAGCTAAGGCGTTTTTGAGTTGCGCGAACATATGTTAAGCTATCTATACAATATATAATTTCTTAGTATGTCAGGATGTTTGCATGTATGTCCTATTCTTTCCGCAACTTTCTGAAGCCATCTGATGACATAGGAAGCCGAAATTTGGCACACTTGAAGTACTTTCTCTGCGGAAGATCGCAACGAAGGCATATTTTTGATTTTCGGATTTTCAACTAGTATAACTATAAAGATCTGATGGAAAAGATGTTTTTTTTATAATATGGGGAACTTTGGGCCCCACCCGGCACGGCTAGGCACCGTCGGATTGACCTGAAAAATTAGATCACGATTTCTTACACCAAACCTCATATTTTAAGCAGCGCAAACAATTAAATTAAAAAAAAAAAAAATTGCGCCCAGTCTAATACTAATATACATACATATTTACAATACTTAAAACTTCATTATAATTGAAATTTAAAAAGCAAAAACTGGTAAATATTTTTTTTAAATCGTTTTTAGTTTATATTTGTTAAAATTATTTCGTTAAATATATGAATAATAAAGAAGGGTGATAACGAAAATCCTATTGGACATTATGCTGGTATATGTAAACAAATACGAAGGGGGGGTGAGGGGATTGGAAGAAGAGACGGCAACCGGATTTGAACTTCGCTTTGCATAACGACCCAGAATATATATACTTTATAGGGTGTAGGACCTTCGGTGAAGGGTATAAAAAACAAACTTAAGTATAAAAAAGAGTAATTTTTGGGATTTCAGTATTTTGGTCATAACTCTGCTATTTCTTAACCGATTTGACAGATTTATATACCGACGTGTTAAAGAAGAAATTTGCCAGTTATTTTGACTATAAAACTTGGACTCGGGAAGATCTATGGTTCCTGAAAATGGGTATTTTGGTTATAACTTTTTCGTATCTGAACCGATTTTCCCGAGTTTTTCAGAAAATATTTGCTATTAAAAATTGCCGATCTTCTGATATATAAGGCGTAACCATAGGTCATATTACAGTCAAACAATTCAGGTTTTTATAAATTTTTTAATACTTTTTGTATGAGAGGTACCACGCCTACTTCTCCAATCCCGCCCACATTTTGTAGGATGGTGTGTATTTATAACCTAAATGTTTGTACCTAATTTTAAAGCTTTGGCTCTTGCCGTTCTCCAGATATATAGAAAAAAAGTAATAAAAATACAACAACCACAAGGGATTTTTTGGAAAAATTGAGGCAGTCGTGGTTTTTTGGTCATATCTCAGCCATTGTTGGACCGATCTGGCTGAATTTCAATAGCAAGAAATGGTGGACTATATGTGACATAAATGTAATAAATGTAAATGTAATATCATGTCTGGAGTCTCCGGAAAACACATATCAAACGTAAAACGGACAGACGGACGGACGGACGGATATCGTTAAATCAACTTCTCTCCCATAAGGACCCAGAATATATATACTTTATAGGGTCTAAGATCAATATTGTAGAAATTACAAATGGAATGACAAACTTATATATACCCTTTTCCACCTGTGGTGAAGGGTATACAAATATGAATCTGTTTCACTTTGAATGTGAGCAGATAAGTAAAGTTAATGGCAAAAATGTTTCCGTTACCTTGCACAAAACTCTGTGCTGCCACGTTTACTAAATTATTATAGTAGTCAAAAAACATATGCAAGGAAATTGGCATTTTCGACACACTTTTCGACTTTAGAAAAGATAGTATTGACATATTATATTTTTCATAAGCTTTATTTCATTCATGTTTGTTCTAATTAAAGGTACTTTAAAGGTTATTGTATATTAAATTTTAATTGAAAAATCGTTGCAACTTAATTTTATATATTTTTTTTTAACGAAATCTATTTTATTTTCCAGAAATTTGCTAGCATTAAACTCTTTCTAAAAAAAATTTTAAATTAAATCCTTTTATAGATTTTAAGTGTTAAAATTCCTGCTGTTTTCCAATAACCAACAAAAATTTGATAGATTTTGCCTGCATAAAGTTCTACTTTACCCAACTACAATCACTACAAAAACAAATTGGTCTGAAAGTCTTAACATTTGACCCCCTAAATTTTTTTTCGAACGACACACACACATACACACATAAACTATGTTTGCAATGCATACAATAATTCAAAAACAGTTTCTATTAAAAGTTACCGCCTTTCCTCGTATCTGTCAGTCACATATCCTTCTCAAACTTTTTGCCACCACAAGCAAATACACAAACAAACGTAAAAGCCACCATACGGGTGGGGATGTCTAAATGTCCTGTGTGCCGGTGTGTGTGTCCTTATTCTACGGAAACACTAAATGAATTTTAAAATGTTATGGAAAAGTGTTTGTGTTTGTTGGTGTGAGTGTAAGACTGTTTTTGTCGTATAAAATGGTATCAAATAATAATTTGTATCTGTTTTGTAATCAATTTGTTTCAAATTATACTTAGTAGTTGCCAGCCACTACAATTGAAAACTTTCAGATACATTTACAATGACACACACACGCTCAAATATAAAAGATTTTTGGCAAAATTGAAAGTACAAGTGTTTTTGTTGATGTTAGTTTAAGAAAAAATTTGCATTTATTGAAGGATATCTGGTTTTAATGTTTAAAACAGACAAGACAAAGTTTTGCATTAAAAGGATAATAAATAAGAATGAATAAAATTCTATTTTAAATAAGAAGAATAATAAATTTAAAAAAAAATCTAAGCTTTTTTAAATAATTTTTTATTACAGGTCAAAATATGGTTTCAAAATCGCCGCATGAAATGGCGTAACTCCAAGGAACGTGAGCTCTTGGCCAGTGGCGGTTCAAGAGATCAAACGTTGCCCAACAAAAATAATCCCAACCCGGATTTATCAGACGCCAAGGGAGATCGTCCCTTAACTCCTCTTTCACCCATGGCCATGTCCCCACAACGTCGAAGTGTTTCTCCACCCAATTCGCCAAATTCCAAAGAAGAATTACCCAATTCAGCTAACAGCACTCCAAAGCCAATGATTTCACCTAAAACACCTAATTCGCTACAATCACCACCCATTATGCATCATATACCACAACCGGTTACCAGTATCGGTTCCCCTTTTAGCAATTCACAACAAATGCAAATCTCTTCACCTCCACCTCTACTCACTGTGGCCAAGCTGCCAACACAACATGATCAATCATCAACCTCGTCGACGGCTTCATCACCGCCCAGTAGTGTTAACAACGGAAATGCTAACATAATGCCTATGACTAGTGCTGAGTTTCAGGCAAAAATTAATGCTGAAATGCACAAGCACTTAGTGGCAGCTGATTTGAAATTTAAGTTGGAAACAACCCTAAACGAAGCCAAACAAAGACGCATGACCATGTTAAACATCAGTGCTGGAGGTATGGGCACATCAGATTCGTTGCACCCCATATCTCTACATCCAGGTCATCCTGCTAATAATATTTTCATTACCAATGCCATGCAACATCATTTACAACAACAGCAACAGCAACAACAAGCAGCTATGGCTCAGCAGCAGCAACAACAACAACAACAGTTATCAAATCTCCAGCACCCGCTTAACGGTCCCCAACACAATCAACAATTTCAAAACCCCGAATTTATGAAAATGTATTATGACGACTATGAGGAATCCAACTCGGATAGTGATGAAGAGATCAGTGTAACGTGACCGCCTTAAGAGGCCAGTACTTAACTAAAATTATTGTTTCTGTATATATTTAATTTTTGGGATTAAGTTAAGTATTTATTTAGTAATTAATTACCATTTAAACTCATACGAACTAATAAAATTAATAAACACTTTTTTCGAATTTAAATTCAAAATTTAATCAATAAAAAATTTTGGTTTTAATTATATAAAAAATCAATGGCATCACTTTTAGTCATAGCAGGAAACAGGGATGGAAAGTTTATATATTCAAATGGTTCTAAATACCTACAAAAAGGACACTTTCTTTTTGAACAAAAGTAACAAAATTTCACATTTCAGATAAAACTTACTCCAAAAAAATCATACTTACGGCCATTTTCGCCAAGTTCGGTTATAATTAACTATCGGTTACAGCTGTCAAAACATATTGGTAACCGGAACTTTAATTGAAAGTTAGTTTTAACTGAACTTGGTGAAAATGGCCGTTAATATATATAAGACAAGGTTGGCAACCGATACCGATCAGAATGTAGCTTTAACTGATACCAAAATTGTTATTTAAGCTATACTGGTATTGATATCGATACGGATACCATTTTTTTTGCATAAAATACCGGTGTACGGACACCGGTTCCCTTAATACCGGTATAACCGATTCGGTATACAAAAATTACTATATTCTTTTAAGATGTTAAGATGGCTGTAAGAAAAATCGCCCAAAGGAAAATGGGCCAATAAATGAAAAATCGCCCAAAAAAAATCCATGTAAAATTGGGCCTGAATTCATATGAAAAGTGACCCAAAATTGTTGGGCTATTTTTCGTTACTATTGGGTGATTTTTCGTTTTTTAAATTTGATGATTTTTTATTATGAAAAATCACCCAAAAATATTATATGAAAAATAGCCCATTTTTTTGGGCATACTATTTGTCTAAATCATTTATTATTACTATACGACGAATTCCTAAATGTTATTTATAAAAATAACGGGACATATTGCAAAAAGGTGGCATGTCATAACGTCCAGTGTCATAGTGTCCGTGGACAAACTCGAAAGCATAGCTTGCAAACTTGAAAGCATAGCCGGCCTATGGCCGGGCGCAAGGATTTTCTCCTGTATGATATAACAAAGACCGGCTTCGCTAACTAAAGGCGCAAGGATTTTTTACTCTAAGATCCTTGCGCCCGGCCGAAGGCCGGCTATGCCGAGACGCTTTAGTAAACGCTGCCGGTATTTGTTACAACATAGGGGAGAAAATTCTTGCGCCCAAAAGTGTTTTCGTTATATGTTTAATATATGCACCCAGAGAAAAAACAACAAAACCATTTTTAAAAAAATGTTGACCATATTATGTTTAATTTAACCAAATCATTGTCATCGACAACCACATTATGGTAAAATAAGTTTCTTTAAAAATAGTTTTGTTGGTTGTGACCATAATAAAACATGTTTTTCTCTTACATTTGTAAGTTACTAAATTTATACGAATAATAAACACTGTTTTGCAAATTGGGTAATTTTTAATTTTTTTTTTTTTTTTTGGGAAAAATTCGTTTTTTTCTTTTTGGGTAATTTTTTATTTTGGGCCCTTTTTCGGTTCTTTTTGGCAAAATTTCATACATAACTTTTTGGGTCATTTTTCATGTTCTTTTGGGCGATTCTTCATTTGGGCGATTTTTTATTTTTTTTTTTTGGGCCATTTTTCTTTGGGCTATATTTCCTACAGACGTTTAGATATGTACATATATAAATAAAAGGCTTATCTTTTATATTAAATGAATTCTCCTATTTATTATAAAAAGGTACATGTATTTTTCTTTTTTTAAACATTTTTGTTTGGTTCTTTTAATTGCAATACCGATATTTACCGTTATAAAAGTATCTATACCGTCATACCAATACCTTTTAGCAAACTACTGGGGGCTAATTCTGGCAGTCGTGATCGAATACTTTTTCGATTCGAAAGCAATTTTAGTTTTAATTCTTTTAGTCAATACTGAACGAGACAAAATTATTTCCCAGTGTTGTAAAGCATTTATTTGAGTTTTCACAAGGCGGAAAAAATGATTTTGAATCGTTCAGTATCGCCTGAAAGAATTAGAAATAAAATTGCTTTCTAGTCGAAAAAGTATTCGATCACGACTGCCAGAATCATCCCCCTGATACCGCTACCGAAATACAAAATATTTTAATACCGACAGCGACAATAGTACCGAGATAACAAATATTTTAATACCGATACCGAAATTCGTTTGGTTGCCAACCTTGATATTAAATACGCCATAAACAGGTTATAAGTTGTTTATGATGATAAACTAGTTTGAGAAACTTGTTTATCCATACAAATTATAAGCACGCTTGTGATAAACTAGTTTGAGAAACTTGTTTATCCATACAAATTATAAGCACGCTTGTAACTAACTTTTGAGATAAACTACCCAGCAAAAACTTGGTAATGACTTGCCATTACTGAACAACTTACTTTTCAATGACTACTTCATACCATCTGCATTACATAGAAGTAGTTTGGTAATGGCTAACATATAATCTGATACCTAAGTACTTGTGTATGAGTTGATTAACGAAATTTATAATTCATTCGTAATAAAATGCATCTACGGTTGAAGTTTTTTCAAATCTAATACAAATTGATTTAAAATATTTGTTCTTACAATTTGTTTTTTTTTTTTATTATAAATAAAAAACAATTTGTAATAAATTTGAATATGAAAAATTATACTGTACTGAAATTTTATAGTCATGACATGTTAGTTGTAATTTTGGTGACATCGGAGTAATAAGTTATTTAAGTCCCTATTTGTAAGCGAATGTGGCAATGACTTATTTAACTCCCTATTTGTAAGCGAATGTGGTAATGACTTATTTAACTCCCTATTTGTAAGCGAGGGTGGTAAGTAGTTGCCTCCAATAATTTAATCTCATATTTACGCTCTTAATTGAGTAAAAAACATCGTTTTTTATACAAAAACTACACTGCCCCGGTAGACCAGCTGATAGTGAGCTAGTCTATCAGCACCGAGGTTGCGCGATCGAATCCCGCCATAAACAAAGTAAAATAAAATAAGAAAAAATAGAAAAAAAATAATTTAAAAAAAATAATAAAAAAAAAAATTTTTTATGACATGTTAGTTGTAATTTTGGTGACATCGGAGTAATAACTTATTTATGTCCCTATTTGTAAGCGAATGTGGTAATGACTTATTTAACTCCCTATTTGTAAGCGAGGGTGGTAAGTACTTGCCTCCAATGACATCACCCTGTTAAAATAATGAGTTAAAATGCCAATGTATAAGTAGTGAAGAGTCGTTATATTAGCTTTTTAACTCATTACTTTGCAATGTAAGTTTTTGCTGGGTAGTTACAAACAACCAGTTTTTGTTAATTCAAATTTGACATTTCCTCAAAAAAAAAAAAAAAAAAACAGAACAGAACAGAACAGAACACATAGTTGCATTGTTTCGGTACTTTGTACATGTGCATGGTAAAAAAACAGTAGTAAAACTGTATACAAACTTTGTATTAGTACGTTTTGGAAGTCAGCCTGACTTTTATTAAGATAAAATTTAAAGTCGAATTTGTTAAAAATCCAATTTCGGACTTTTTTAATTTCTTCGAACAAATTACTTGGAATCTGATAAGTTAAACATTTTTGTTATCGTCTTCAAATCCTGACACATTAAAGTGAAATTGATGATCACGTCGAACTAGATTTAAAGAAAACAATCGCCTATAGGATGAGAATCGCATTTCGCAAAAAAAAATGCGATTACGATTTGAAGACACTTAATTGGTTTGTTTGAAATCGTTATCACAAGAAATTTTGTTATTTTAACGCACAAGCAAGGACCAAAGTGACGCAGTGGTGCCAGGAAAAATTTTAAAAATCCCTACGTGTCTAGAAAAAATCCCTTTTTTCCCTACAAACAAAAAAAAATTTCCCTTCACTTTTCCCTACGTAAAAAATGTATTGTTTTCAGCAACAGGCAATAAAATACAAATTTAAGGACTCTATATTTTTCAGAATACTTATGTAAAAAATTTTTTTAATATTTTAATTTTTTAGCAAACTCCAAATAAAAGGTAAGTCTCTGTAAAATTTTTAAAAAATATTTACTTCAGGTCCCCTGAACAAAAATATAAAAAAAATTTCCTTTTGAATATTCATTAAAAATTTTTGTAAAATTCGAAATGTTAATTTCAAAAGATTTTGTTATTCGTGCTTAATTCCCAGTTTTTATTCTTAACAAAAACACTTGAAATTTATTGTTGATGGGATAAGCCATTCCTATGCGCATTTCACTGGTTGCTTAGGCCAGATCATCAGGAAACTTCATCCATAAAGATTTTAGAAAAACTAAAGATATTAAACCAAATAAAACTGTTAAACGTATAAGAATTACAGCAACAGTTCTACTTGTAATAATATCAAAGTTTAAACAGAACACATCAACAATAAACAACAGTGGGTTAACTCATCTTACATTCCCCACTACAATTAGTTGAAATTCTCTCAACATTAATTGTATTTGTAAGTAGGTTAAGAAAAACAAAATAAAAACAACAACAACTTACAAAAGATGTTGTCAATTAAGTGTTTTTTAGGCCGTGTACTTGCCTGTTTTATCAAAAAGTAATTTCAATTTTTGGGAATACAAAATTTTAATTTCAAAAGATTTTGTTATTCGTGCTTAATTCCCAGTTTTTATTCTTGACAAAAACACTTGAAATTGAAATTCGAAATATATATATAGCAAAAATAAGCGTGCGTATAGTTTGCCAATGCGATTCCGAATATTCGCCGCCCCCTAATATATACGTACATGGCTTTGGCACTTATTGAAGATTGCCAGACTGTTAGGACTAAAGTATAGGGTTTCTGTTTAAAAAAATACTACATTTATACTTAAATGCTATTGTATAATAATACGAATATTTACGTTTTTTCCAACAATGTATTAAAAATGAGAAAATATTTTGAAAATTCCCTATATTTGCCTTAATATAAAATATATGTTCTTTTTTCCCCTACGCTTGAAATTTTCCGAAAAAATCCCTACATAAAGAAAAAATTCCCTACTATTGGCATCAAAGCTTCTAAGTGAACTTGTACCATTACAAAAATGTATTGTCAAACAGCAGAAAGAACAACAGTATAGTACAAATTAATGTGTTATTATGTATCATAAACTGCGAACAAAGCCGGTATAGCTCAGGAACGGTAAGAGCGAATTCAAAAATATTAGCTTAGAATAAATTGATCTTTCAAACTGCATTGTTTGTTTTTTTTACTTACATAAAAATTTTAAAAGTTATAAAGAGCTATTTACAAAATTTATGGAAAAATTACGAAAAATTTTAATGTAAAAGAGCAAATCCATTGCAAAAACTTATAGTCTTTGTACACCAAAATAAAGCTTGGACATTTTTCTTTTAAATTATTTCCTTAAAAGTCAAGAAAATCGTGGTTTTTGACAAACTTATGAAGCAAACTTAAAAAAATGCCGGCAGACCCGATTTTTGGCAAAAATTCGACTTGAACGACCTCTAAACCTCTTCCGAAAAATCTGAAAAAAAACTCAAAAATACTTTAACCTATAAGCTTTTAAATTATGCTTGAGCCCCAAAAAATAAATAAAAAAATTTTTTAATTGTTGCAGATTTTGACTCACCTAATAAAAATCATTTATTTTCTATAATAACTGCTTCAAACTTCATTAAAGATTTCTTTTATTTTATATACACACATATTTTTCTTTAACTTCACTTTAACTTTCTTTAAGTTTTATTTAATTTTTATAGATTTTCTATTAAAAATACAGGCCATATTTTGTGGTAATTTACCATCTTTAATAATTTACTATTATTTTTATATCAAAAAGTAAGCTACATCCCAGCGGGAAAATAAGGAATTGATTACATAAATAACTAAAAAAATAATGTATTATTTTCGAAAGAATAGTAATGCATTCATGGGAATCGAGAAGGTTATTTTATTGACACAATAATTATGATTTGATTACCACGTATATTCTCACATTTGCAGAACAAGGAATGTATTGTTTCTGTTCGTAAAAATGTTTCGTGTTTTTTCTTCTGTTCGTGACAATTATTCGTATTTTTTAGAATTATTTAAGTCATTCCCAGTATACATTTAAATAATTTATTACACTCAAAATATTATGTAGTTAAATTCAAACGAAAACTCATTTTAAACAAATTAAAATTCATTTAAAAAACGGATCATTTACATTTCATTTAAAACAAATGATTTTTACAGTCATTTTTAAATTTTTTATTTATTAAACAGCATATTCCTTAAAATTGAATAGTTTTTACCATGGTATAAGGATTACAAGGTAGTGCCATTCTCTCTTTTATTCTGACATATTGCCTTTTGACAACTAACGTGTTTTGTGAAAACTGTGCTACCATATTTGTTCTTAATAATCCCATTTTCTGCTTTTTTTTTTTGCCAAAAATTAAATTTTATTTTGAATAAATCAACAACAAAAAAGTTTTTAAATTAAAATTTTTGTAAAGAGAAAATGAGTTGCATATTCCAAGACTGCAAGAACACAAGGTGTAACTGTAAGCGTTTGGATATCGCATTTTTCAAAATACCGCTATTGCCGTTCAAAAGTAAAAAGTGGTTGAACGCTTGCAGGAAGGTAGAAGGAGTTTTGAAAAAAGAATCATTTGTTTGCTCAATTCATTTCGCTCAAGAAGACCGTCGAGTGAATAAACACAATGTATGTAAGTCTTAATAGAAATGTCATTCCCTTCCAAAACAGGTAATTTGGAGCATTAGTTATAAATGATGGTTCATTGCGAACGGATCAAGCATCCAATGCCAAAGTACATCTTTGTTTAAAAAGTTGATTATCGTTAAAATTTATCTTTCAGTCGGAGGAGGTTTTCATGATCATCCATTGCCATTGGAGTTGAAATAAAGATTTAGATCGTATATTTTAGGTAATTGGGACAGTTTGGATTTTTATTTCACCATAAAATTTCAGTTTTTATTTAGGGAGAAATGAAAATATTTCATGTGCAGAGAGTAATGCAGAGGCCACTCAAGAGAAAATTGTTGAATTTGATTTTTACTGAAGACATAACATTAAGTAACGAAATTTATGGCTCCATAAACAAAATTCCCGTTAGCGAAGAAGAACATTTTGAGGCAAATGTGTTAATATTTCAAACTAAGAACGATTTTAATTTTATATTTAGGCTCTAGAGCATCAAGATACTCAAAATCGTTTGGGGTGGGCCCTGAATCAACTAAACGATATCGAATACGATGGGTTAGAAAACTTTGCAGGATATGTAATATCAAGGGTCTTAAAGAGTTCGAAAGCAAAACGGCAGACAAGCAAGATAAACATTATTCTTAAGCTTTTAAGCTTTTATAAGAGGGAGGGTTAATTAAACCAAATGAAAATTTTATGAAATATATGGAGGCGCTTAACACTATTTTTTTGAAGTTTAATCTTGAGCAATTATTGACGAAAGCAAATTACATGAAAACTTGAATTAACATGTGCCCACTTAAATTTAAAATAACATAGCATTATAAAAAGTTTTTTTGTTTTTTAGAACATTTTTCAAAATTCGCAAGTTGAATAATAAATATAAAATCCATTTGCATGTAAAGAAAAGGATCAAAAAACAATAATTTAATAAAATTTATCATATAAAGTTTAACTGATTTTCATCACTATTTTAAATTAAAATGTCTCTACCACAAGTTTCAGAAAACTAAAAAACCACCAGAGTAAATAACGTTTTCTTAAATATTTCACTATCACACTTTTTAACTCATTAAATATAAGATTAAGACTAAAATTTGTACGTAATTTTCATTTATTTAAAACTACACATTTAACTTTGAAATTTCTGGGAATCTCTATCCATTTTCCTCATGTGGCAATATTTTATTAAACCTGAATAAAAAAATACAACAGAGCAAAACACAATACTTGTCAAAAAAATTTAAGTGGCACTACCTTGTTTTCCTTATACTATGGTTTTTACTTTTAAAAAATTCATTTTAACGTACAAAAATCAAACTACTTAAAAAAATAAAAACGAAAAAACATTATTTTTTGGTAGTTTGTTTTTTGAATAACAAACATAAATGTTAAAAAATAAAATTATTCGTAAAATAACTATATTTTTATTCAAATTTAACAGTACGGAAAACGAATTTAATAACCCACAATCAGTTACTGTAATAATTGTATAAGTGTACAATCCTAGGACATGTTCTGTGTTAAGAATAATGAGTTATGGAATCAAATATTTATCAATATATGTATTACATTCTCGTTTCCTATTGATTACATTTTCCCGCTGGGATATTTTCATATTTACTCTTTAAAACCACCGATCTCTTTATTTACCAACAGAAAAACCGAAACCGAAAAATCTTTTCTCTTTACATTATCTTGCGTTTAGCCAAGACACTTTGCCCTTGCTTATTGAATTTCCTTTTATTTCTTAAAATACATACTAAACAAACACACTCACATTAATAAAAAAACCCAACACAAAACGCCTCATACTCTGCTTCCCACAACCGCGACGATTGCTAACAACTTAAAACCAACAGAGACTGCGCTGTTGTTAGCTCTGCTTTGTATGAACAAATTTTCTATTACTGTTCTTACAAAGAAGTATTCAGCTTTTCGCTTAGATTTTATAATTTTCTAATAGAATATTGTTTTAATTTTATTTTTGTATAAAAATCACAAATTTTTTAACACTTTTGACTGGGTTTTTAATGAATGTAAAGGAGTATTTCTTTAAGACGTCCACGCACTTTGAAAATTTCTAGAAACTAAAAAGATAAGGAAAAGGAAATTAAGCAAAAGGGAGTTTTAACAACCTGCTGGTTAAAGATTAGTGTGAGTGTGAAAGAGACAAATAGAGAAAGCAAATGAAAAAAAAGCTTTTATTACGATAGGAACATAATATAAGTGACCTCATTTCTACAAAAACAAAAAACGACATGTATTTTGTTGGTGGATATTGAAAGTAATTTCGTGACCTAAAATGCATAAGGGCGTAACAACAAAAAAATTCAAAATCGAGTTTTTGATTGATTATGATGCACTAGACTAAATAACATGTTCCTTTAAAATTAAAAAAAAGTTATAAAAAGTGTTGTTACGCCCTTTTGCAATTTAGGTGACGATATATACATACATATGTATAGTATATACATTAGTGTGGCCGCTATTATTTTTTTTCGTATTTTCACTTGGCAAACCCCTTATATTGATTCCAAATTAGAAGAAAATAATAAATAAAAAATTTTATATCGTTTGCATAGTATTGGGCGTGCATATATGGGTCGCTTTAATTGTTGATAACTTCCGTAATATTTATTGTAGAGAAAACCCTTATTCACGAATATTATCTTATAAACAATATTGCTCTGTATTAGTTTTCTTTAACATGAATATTTAATCCAGAAAAAACCAAATTAAAAAAAAACACCACACAAAATTTTCACATATATTCGCATTCTTTGCCTGGTGATTACACTACGTGACAAATTTTCAACAAAGTCGTGACCAAATGAATCTGACAGCTAATCTTTATGTAAAACTTTCCCCTGAATCCGAATATGAACTCAGATTTGTCAAAAGTATAACAGTTTTTGAGATATTCCAAAATAACCGTTGTTTGTGTTTTTAAAAAAGATGATGTGACTGAAATACGGACTGAAAACGCACTTTGTATTTCTTTCTTTTTATTTTATTTTATTTCTTAAAAAACCATGGGTCGTTTGAAGAGATGAGTCATTAAATGGCAGAGTTATAGTGGACAAAACTTCAGAATCACTTTCTGAGTCGAATTAACGATGTTTGTCCGGCTGGCTGGCTGTCCATGTAAACCTTGTGCGCAAAGTATAGGTCGCAAGTTTGGAGATTATTTGATAAAATTTGGTACATATCTCCTAATGTGGTGTAGGGTATCATATAGTCGGGGTTGACCGACTATACTTTCTTTCTGGTTTTTTATTCTAGATCTGGACTCAAAAGATTGGGTTAATGTTGTCGTGATTATGGTTTACCTTCAAATTATTTAAAACTAATAGGCACGAGTTATTCCTTGGAAATAAACACTAACGACATCGAATTTATCGGTAATTTAATTTTTTAAATATCTATTAAAATATTAATTTACTTTTATTCTTATTTAACAAATTTATCTTAACTTACAATTTCATCGTAAACAACTTCAAATAAAATAATTTTTCTGTTTTGTTATTGAATTTTAATGTGTTTTATTTAAAAAAAAACTTTTAGCCATTTTTTTGCCCATTTTTTCCAGTAAATATAGCCATTTTTGGTCACCAAGTTTTGGCAACAATGCACGCAGGAAAACTTTATTCAACGAAGCCACCTGCCGCGTCCTACTGGAGGAAAAAACCCTAAGCACACAGAAAAACTTTAGTATGCGAAGCCAGATTTCAATACTTAACTTTAGTGTCTCCGGATCTGAAATGAGAGATAAAGCCATTTTCTAATATTACTATGTGATCTAAGGCCATGATGGCTTTATGTCCCATTCAAATGAAAAAAAGGATTTATCTCCCTATTGAATGAGAGATAAAGCCTTCATGGCCTTATCTCACATGGTATTAATGCACCCCCCTAACAAAAATTTAACTTTTGAAAAAGAATTAGGTCATCGAAATTAATGCCCTATTTCCATTTTGACAAGCAGAGCTGTCACAGACTGTTTAACCGTCTGTTTCAACCCATAAGAAGCAGTATACATTTCTTGATATTTTCTAGAGTAACACAGATTTACACTACTTCCGTAGGGAGTTGAATGACCTTTTTGCAAATGAAAGCTTGCACATACAAATTTTGTTTTCAATTCCTAACTTTTTGCTCGATCTTGAAGGATAATTTTTTTGCATTTTTCCTTGATTTTTGTAAAATTATGTTTCCTCTATCTTAGATTGTTCGTTCATGAACGGTGAGATCGTACAAAGTTGATTTAATTACATACATATATCTAAACATGTTTCTGTTACTATCGCACCATAGTAAAGAGTATGTAACTTGTTTTTGTTTAAATTACTTTTTGTAGTTTCCAAAAGAAATTGACAATTGAAGCACAGCCGCAAATAACTTTGTAAAAGCCGCTTTTTGCAATAACTGTATTTTTGCAGATAACCGTTAAACTTACTCTCTTACACAGTTTAAATATCAGACAAACCGAATTTATGCACCTTAACGCCTTCAAAATGGCATACAAACAGCCATATCACAGAGTACAATTCCGCTCGGAATCAAAGAAAACATATTTATTTTTTGATAAAAAATGTATTTTGATAGTTTAGTGCCATTCAGATACAGAAAAATTCCATTCCATTCATGAAAACAAAAAGAAGCTAGCTTTCCCTCAGCAATAAATCTTATGTATTTATCAAATATGAAAAATTGGGAACTTAGCACGTCATACAGAAATCTTATTCACAACAAATTTTGTAATTCCAAAAATAACTTTAATAATATACTTGCATGTGCCCGTGCAAAAAACTAACAACTGCAATTTGAGTCGCAAAAAAGCCAACCAATTGTAAGGGAATATAAGAAAAGATAAACTCACTGTTTATTGTTGGTGTTTGGTTAAGCTTTGATATTGGTACAAGTAAGACTTATTCGCTTTAGGGTTTTATTTGTATAATATTTTTGCCTTTTCTAAAATCTTTGGAAAAGGTTTCCTGATGAGCTGGCCTAAGCAACCAGTGAAATGCGCATAGAAGCTAGCATTCCCTCAACAATAAATCTCAAATATGAAAAATTGGGAACTTAGCACGTCATACAGAAATCTTATTAAGGCCCCTATTACGGTTTAAAACTCAACTCAGTTGAGTTGTAATAAATACAACTGGTTGTGATCAGTTGTAATTTTTGTTATGTTTTTGTTCACCGCAATTTAGCAAAGTTGTAAACCATAATACAAAAATTAAGAAATGACAACTCAACTGAGTTGAGTTGTAAACCGTAATAGGGGCCTAACAAAAATTGGTTTCATTCCGAAAAGTTTTTTCGTCATTTTCTAAAGCACCAAAATACGTAATAAATTCAGTTTCCGAACGGAATTGTACTCTGTGACATGACACAATTTACTTCATTGATAGCCAAAGGATAGCTTAAGTAAACCTCGTAACAGAAATATACAAACGAAAATTCTGATATTGCATAGAAAATATTCCTGGAAAATATTGAAGGAATAAGACTATTAAAGTATAAAAGCTTTTAAAATTGTAATTTGACTTAGAATGCACATTCGAATTAATATGAATCTTTATATAATAAATGCTACTCACCATGAGAAATAAATTCCCAGATTCTATTTGTCAAAATTTGTATTATTAGAAATAGCCCATCCCTGTTGTCAATAAAACAACTAACTTGAACTTTTTCTATTTCGCCTCTTATTATAAACAATAACCTAATAATTTTTAAAACCATCACCCTTATTGTGGTTGTCGCTGTCGTATATGACTGTGTCGTTTTTTGTAAAAGATTAAATTAACACTCAACCGCTAAAATTAAGCTATAAGTAAATCCATTTTGGGTATTGCACACTTCTGCAATACCACCCACATTTCTTCGGATGTTGTGTACCTAATTTGGAAACTTTTGGTTGTTCCGTTCTCCAGACATAAAGTAAAATAGACGGGCAGACGTACATCGTTAAAGCAACTTCGCTTTACATGTATGTATTTGTTATGTGTAAAAAATCTAGTAAAAAGTTAGAGTGCTATATTCGGCTGTGCCGAATCTTTGGACGTATCATCGCGAAATTTTGCAGCGTGATTTCCAGTTGAATAAAACGAATCCTATATCATTCCGTGCATTGTTCCACCATTTATGTTAGTTTTTGTAACAAAATTATAAATTTTTTTAGGTGGTGGTTTTAGAGATGAATACTAAAAAAGTTTCACACGGAATGTAAAACTTAGTATACCCTATTCACAAATAATAGTGGCGGAGGGTATAAAAATATGTTATTTTCGGTAATGGATATAAAAAACAACAACAACAACAACAACAACAAGGGATTTTTTGGGATAAATTAGAGGCAGTCTCGGCTCATATCTCAGCCAATTATGGACCAATCTGACTGAATTTTAATACCATGCAATTCCGGACTATATGTGACATAAATGATAAACAACCTAGCCCACATCATTTCTGGGGTCTTCGAAAACTTCATTCGACGAACAGACGTTCAACGTTAAATAATCTTCGCTCCTCATAACAACCCAGTATATACATACTTTATAGGGTCTAAGATATTGTAGAAATTACAAACGGAAAAGACAAACTTTTAAAAACATTTTTACCCTTGGTGAAAAGTATAAAAATAGTTAAAAATAAGAATAACATATTTCATCTCTGATTCCAAAGACAAAAACTGATTTTATTCGAGTGGAGAGTTGATGAAAAAAATTAAACGATTTTCTTAGTTCTTTTTATAAAAAAAAAAAGTACATTTTGCTTTACTTTTTCCTTTGCTAGTCTCTGATAGAAGGCATAAATGACAAATGTGGTTATAAATACTTTCTAATAAGCTAACGTATAGCGGCAAAAAATACAGAAAAAATGTTCATGTGACTATAAACGAAAAGTACTGTCAAAACAACAAACGAAAATTTTATCGAAATTTGTACCCCTGTGCAATTAATTTTTCCCTTGTATTTTTTTATTTTGTATGTGAATATGCATTTGTTTATTTTAAACATCTAAACATATGTATATTTGTTTATTTGGAAATATGTTGTATTGTGAGTTGTTTTGTCGCAATTCCATAGATATACTGAAAAAAGTACAAAAAAAAAGAGCAAAATTATCCGCATTCAATGTAACATACAAGCCGCCCATCACTGTCTTACAAATGTCACGTAACAACGGCATGAAATTCTATTTTATACAGCAATCGTAAAACTGCTCTGAGTGGAGAAGCAGCTCGCGCTTTTTGTCATTATTTCTTAAGGGCAAACAGGTCGTTTTTGTTTGTCTGCTTTTGTTGCGTTTTGCGTTGTCACCCCGCATTGGTTAGTGTTTCGTCGTCGTATAACTGTACCGAGTTACAGTTTTTGCGGTATCTGCATTAACTATATGCAATCGTTTTTAACCGCAATTTGAGGTTTTGTCTGGTGGAGAACCATTAATAACTCATGTGACTGGTGGAGAACCAATATAACTCAGACGTTTTACTGGTGGAGTACCAAGGAAATAACTCAGACGTTTTACTGTGGAGACAAAATATACTCTGGAGCTTATTCTGGAAGCTCTTCGCCTTCCTATACGAAGGTCTAGGTCGATCGAGGACTTGTGGATGAGGCTCCAACAAACCGTGTGATACCCTGGCAATATAACTCTAGATAGTTAGACAAAAATTTTTTAGTGTTTAAGCAGAATCAAAAAAAAAAAAATATTTTATACAGATTGGTACGTTACAACTACGGTACATTGCATTTCGGTAAGCTTTTGTATTGGTTTTCATATAACAAAAAGCGAACAGCTGATGGATACAGTGCAGATACGGTACAGCAACGTTCGCCTAACTAAAGGCTCAGTTAGGCGAACGTTGCTGTACCCGTAATGTACCGCACCGTACTGTAAGCACGTTGGTGCACTTATAGAACGTTTAAAAACGTGTCATATGTTTTCCCATACATAAACAAAAAGCAATAGTATACATAAAACAAAACACACAGTGATGGGAATCAAAAATGTTCAAATAGTGACCGTTGTGCAGAAAAGGTACCACGTGATTTAAATTGTATTAAAACAGTATTTTGTGTATGTAAAAAATGTTAATAATTTAACATTTATATGATAGATTTACAATAAATAAATTTGTATTTTAGCATATATAAATTTTTAGCATACATATATTGTTAATGTGCATACACCAAACAAGGTTTTGATACCATTTAAAGTCTCTTATATGTTTAACATTTCCATTGTATGTGTATGCATATGCATTTGTTTACTTTAAACATCTAAACATATGTATATTTGTATATTTGCAAATATGTTGTATTTTAAGTTATTTTGTCGCTATTCCATAGATAAACTGAAAAAAAGTACCAAAAAAAAGAGCAAAATTACCCGCATTCAATGTAACATACAAGCCGCCCATCACTGTCTTACAAATGTCACGTAACAACGGCATGAAATTCTATTTTATACAGATTGATACGTTGCAACTACGGTACATTACATTTCGGTAAGCTTTTGTTTTGGTTTTCATATAACAAAAAGCGAACAGCTGATTGATACAGTACAGATACGGTACAGCAACGTTCGCCTCATTGAGCCTTTAACCTTAACTTTCGAAAAAAAAATTTTTTTAATATATGTTCTTTATAAGATAAAAGGAACCTTCTCACAAAATTTCATTAAAATCGAAAGAGGTCTTGTCCCAGTTAGTGCTGGGAAACTATCGATATTATCGGTAGTCTTAAAATATCGAAAATATCGATAGGAAAAATATCAATATCGATATTTCATTTATTTAAAATACAGCTATGAAGACATGTTACAGCAGCTATACACACAGTTTTTTGCCGCAAATTTTTACTTGATATTATTAATTTGCGCTGAATTACAGCAAAGAATACAAACAACAACTTTTTACTGCTAATTAAAGGACTTTAAGTCGAAATTTTTACATGTTTATATAGCGATTGAAATGTCAAATATTTTTGTAATGTTGTAAAAAAATGCAAATCCAAATGCAATTGCAATTGCAAGCATAAGACAAAACAATGAACGACCATTAGAGGATAAGTCCGCGAGATTGATTACCTTTTTGGGTTTAGAATTTAGAAATTTTTTAAAGTTACAATGGAATATCTTATAGTCCCTGTTACTTCGGTTCCTTCAGAAAGGTACTTATCAATTTTAAAAAAACCGCCATTTAAAATAACGTGCGTATAAACATACGTCTCATACATTCAATAAGCTGATTAAAACAGCGAACTGTAGTAGCCTTATAAAAAATAATTAAAGTTTAACTGCACAAGTACAAACATTCATTCGATAGTAATATCGATATATCGATAGTGAAATTTGAACTATCGATAAATATCGATAGTTGAAAATATCGATAGTATCCCAGCACTAGTCCCAGTCTTTACGCAGTTAGCCTTTTATAAATCTAAATTATCTTTTATTAATAAGGGGGTACAACAGGATAAGACTTTTATTATGATTTATTATTATTTTTAAATTTCGAACATTAACGTTCGTATAAAATTAAAAATGATAAATATTAATTAATATGTATGTTTTTTCGACCTTTTTGTTTTAACTTCAAAAAGTAAACGAATAATCAAGCTCAAGGCCTTAGTTTTTAATAAATTTTATTTATTTATTTTACTACTCAATATTTCGTAACCCTACGGGAAACATCTTCAGGATAAAAAACAATAAAGATCGGATTAGCGGGCAGTCGTTTAATGAACATCTATTGTTACTCTTTTTAATACAAATTTCTTGTTTTTTATCCTGAAGATGTTTCCCGTAGGGTTACGAAATATTGAGTAGTAAAATAAATAAATAAAATTTATTAAAAACTAAGGCCTTGAGCTTGATTATTCGTTTACTTTTTGAAATGATAAATATTTTTAAGACTTCGTATATACTATACATATAATTCAAAACTATTGAACAGATAATAAATATATTTTAAATAGAGTCCGAAAATACGCGTTTTTCTTAATTTTGGTGTGTTTTTTAAATCACTAGTAGTCAACGTATGGCGCCGCCATGTTTAAAATCGAATTGAGGTTTTTGGTTAAATAAGTAAAGGCGAATTCGCTTATTTTGGCAGCATAACTCAAAATGCGTTTGTAACTTTTCCGAAGACCGCATATAATTGTAACTAGGTTCTAATAGTTTTATATCTTATAGAGTCTGGAGTAGTTTGCTATTAAAACTTAATTAGATCCTTGCACAAGTGGTTGAGGTATTAGCAAATGATCACGACTTCTTTTAATTTTTACCCATAAATTTCAAATGTTCACCTATAAACCTAAGCTTTTTGATGTCTTCTTATAATCTATGAACTTTATTTCTTATTTTTCATCTGAAATAATTTAAGTAAAGTCCTGATAGTGAAAATTAAGAAAATCGGTTTATAAATGATTGAATTATAGACAAATAACTATTTTTCATCCAGAATTTGCGACAAAAGCGTTCATTTGTTCTAGGGCGATCGAGTTTGGCCCACATTTCAAGGTTTTGGTACGACTTTTAATACAATTTTGAAGAGTACATCAAATACGACACAGCCTTTGGCTTGTTGTTTTATTTAAATTTGACTCAAAATTCTCTCTTCACTGGCTGCGGTAACCGTTTAATGTTTTGATTACATTAAGAATTGCATAAAAAATCCCGCCTATCGTGAATAAAAACAGCTTTTTCCTTTAAAATTTTGCTTTTCCCCACAAACTTTTTTAAGGAAAAGAAAACTTTCTGTGGTGCTTAATATCTAAACATATTAAAACATTTAGCGCCATTATTACAACTTGAAGTTAGCTAAAGTTAAGATTAAATTGACAGATAATAATGTGTTATCTGTCAAAAAGCGTCTGTTAACTGTCGGATAACAGCTAACGCCAAGTTATAATAATGGCCCTTAAAGTTTTATTTTTTTGGAGACTGAATTAAATCGTCACTTTTTAGGAAAAAGTCAGCAAATCGGCACTTTGCTAATTTCGGAACAAAAAATCGTCAAAATGACAATAAATCGTCGAATATGGCAGCACTGGATATAGCGCAGATTGCCTTTTAAAATTAGTAGGTCCCCTTTTACAATGTGGCAAGTGGAAGGCAGACAGACGAAGTTTGTAGGTGAGGGGTTGTAGAGGTAGAGTGTGTAGTACATGACTATCTGTACTGGACATTTGTAGACATTTTTTTGCTTCTCTTTTACATTTTTCGGCATTTTCATGTTGTTGCTTCATATCATTTTTCTCACAACAATGTAGTATCAATGCCTGTTAAATGTTCATCTCCGTCAACAGCGAAAAAGAACGAAAATAGGAAAACAATAATTTCTGTCTGCCTATTAATTTCGCGATTGTGAAAGGTTTTGGCAAGTTCAAAAGAGAATAAGAAAAATGTCTGCCTTTCAATTTCAACGTTGTAAATTGGGACTAGCTGACAACCAGGGCTGTCAGATATGGCGATTTCTCGCCAAACGTGGCGATTTTGAAAAGTGTTTGGCGATGGGATTTCCCATTTGGCGACTTTTATGGCGATTTCTGATATAACTGGCGATTAACTTGGCTATTTTTTCCATTTATATTATTTCGGCAATTTTGTTGAACAACTTGTCATTTTTGTTATCATTACTAATATAAAAAACATATTAAGTGAATTTTATATTCAGTGACTATTTAATTTTAATAGTATGTATGTAATTCTATTAGTATGTAGGTCAAAACTCCAGTAATGAAATCGGTGAGGCTGAAGTGTATGATCTTATAGACTTGTGTACTTAGTTAAAGTTTTTAACTGAATACATATATGATCTCTTAAACAAAAATTACAGAAACAAAACAAAAAATCTTTGGAAAAGGTTTCCTGATGAGCTGGCCTAAGCAACCAGTGAAATGCGCATAGAAGCTAGCTCTCCCTCAACAATAAATCTCAGTGTATTTATCAAATATGAAAAATTGGGAACTACGCACATCATACGGAAATCTAATTAAAAACAAAATTTACTTCGGCGACTTTTTTGTATTTTTTTCTCAGTTTTTGGCGATTTTTGACTGAAAAATTATACTAGCGTTTTTTGTATGCAAAATTTAATTAAAAAAAAAAAAAAATTTACAAGAACTGAACAAAATCGACGTTTGGCGATTTTTGGCGATTTCTGACATCCGGTATGGCGATGGAGCTCAAAAAAATCTGACAACCCTGCTGACAACGTCTCTCGCCGCCATGTTTAAAATCGAATTTGCGGTTTTTGGTCAAATAAGTAAAGGCGAATTCGCTTTTTTTTTGAACTGAGGTCAGTTATATTCTGTTCTTATCGTAATAAAAGCTTTTTTCTTCATTTGCTTTCTCTATCTGTCTCTTTTACACTCACACTAATCTTCAACCAGCAGGTTTTCTTTAAAGCTCGATTCACCCATGCGTTCCGAACAATATTTTTGACCGGACAAAAATTTTTTTAAAGAGAGTGTTCTGCAGAACGATTCACCCATCTCGGAAAATTTGTCCGGACAAACAAAGCTACCATATGGTTTACAGATGTAAACGATTATACAAAGTGGCAGCACAGTTAGCAAACTATTAGTTTTTTTTATAAAAGTGTGTTAAGAAAATGGAAGAAAGAAGAAAATTAATTTTATTATTTTTAATTGAATTGCATAAAGCCCATTTACTAGCAAAACAAATTTATCAAAAAAGGTTGAAAGTGAAAAGAATAGCAGTAAGAAAAATATTACAGAAAAGAAGAACAAACGGTATTTTTCACACACTTGTTCCTGAGATGCGCCTTCATGACGTGGAATCGTTTATTAATTTTCATCGTATGGACCCCACTACGTTCAATGAAATCCTTGCAATTTTAGGGCCTGATTTGCGTGGCGTACCTATTCGTAAACAAGAGCATATTACGCCGGCAGAAAAGTTGTCCTTAACATTAAGGTATGTATGTTCATATATAATACATAAATGACATATTAAAAAGGAACAAAACTTAATTTTCGCAGATATTTGGCTAGCGGCGATTCAATGAAGTCAATAGGATATTATGGCTTTCGTATTGGTGCATCGACTACATCACAAATAATAAAAGAAACGACAGAGAAAATATGGCAAAAAATGCAATTTGTGTTTCAGAAGCCATCAAGAAATATGTGGGAAAATATTGCCTGCAATTTTTACACGCGTTGGGGTTTTCCCAACTGTTTAGGGGCAATTGATGGAAAACACGTAGTAATACAAGTATGGATACCAATAAATAAATATAAACAAATAAACAATAAAAATGTATGTATATGTAAATATATTTATCTTTCTTAGGCACTACCGAATCACAATTCACTGACGTTTAATTATAAACATACGCACAGTTTAGTTTTAATGGCTGTAGCTGATGCGGATTACAAATTTGTGTTGGTTGACATTGGAGCTTTAGGCCACAATAGTGATGGCGGTATTTTTCGAAATTGCAAGTTTGGAAAAGCAATAATTGATAATTCTGAAGAAATGCAATTTCCAGGCCCAAGAAATTTACCTAACACCAATATATTAGCGGACTACGTATTTCTTGGCGATGAAGCTTTTCCGCTAAGAACAAATTTGTTACGTCCTTATCCCGGACGCAGTTGTGGTAATCTGCCCCCTGAACAGGAAACTTTTAATAAAAACCTATCCAGGTCTAGACGAGTTGTAGAGAATGCGTTTGGAATATTGGCAAATCGTTTTCGAATTTATCGCAAACCAATAATTGCTAGCAAGGAAACAGTGATAAACATTATAAAATCTACGGTTTGCTTACATAATTTTTTGCGCGAAAGGGCACCATCAAAGTATGTACAGCCTGACCTTATTGACAGAGAAGGTGCAGATGGGGCCGTCGTTCCTGGACTATGGCGAGAGGAAAATCACGATGGCCTGAGATCTTTAGGTCGGATGGGTTCAAATAGAGCTTCTAGGGACGCCGTAGAAGTAAGACAATTGTATACACAATACTTTACCAATTGCAGTGATAACTAAATTTTGATTTTTAAGTAATAAAATGCAGTATTTTTACAAAACAATAAATAATATTTTTATTTTTCATATCACAATATTTGTGATTGTTAATAAAAAAAAAAACCATTTCATATGTATATTACTATTTGTACGATATTATCACATAAAAAAGATTTTTATTACATTCAACATTTAAATATAAATTCCGAATATAACAAAAAGAATAAAGGCTCAGTTAGTCTTTACTTTCTGTTCTGTTACGAATTAGCTGATTTGTTTTTGTTATTAAAAAACCTGTGAAATTGATTAGTTTTTCTGTTCTGTTGCGGTTCAGTTTTTTAAAATCAAAAAAATGTTAAGTTATTGTAAGTGACAGCAAAATAAATAATAAAAAAAATACATATTTATGTTGAAATAAACTATTTTTGATTTAAAGAATTCATAAAATTTAATTTCTTCAACTTTATTTGCATTAAAGTGATTAAAACGAAACAATGGACGGTGCAGAACTAATAAATTTGTCATAAATGGCTGATAAGTTGCTACCGAAAAAGTAACTATTACAATTTCGAAACAGAACGGCACGGTACAGAACAGAAACAGAAAGTAAAGACTAATTCTGCCTTCACTTATAATAAGAAATAATTCACAGATTCAAAATATTTTTATTTTTCAAATGTGTTCATTGAATCAAATTTCAATTTTTAAAGCTTACTTGCAATAGTCATATTCCTATGTACATATACTTAGGAATGATTCTATACACTACCAGACAATCTTGGCTGTGTACCAAATCATTCCTAAGTATATAAACATATATTTCTATAGCTTAAATGCTAACCAAAAGTTTCCAAAGAAAAAAGTATGTCAAATATTAAGAGAATAGGACTATTGGAAGAAAACTTTATAAATTGAAATTTGAATAAATGAACACATCACAAAAATAATAATGGTAATTAAAATAATATATAAAAAAAAAAATACTTCACATTCTAATTTAAAAAAACATTATTTTGCTACAATTGTTCTTCAACTATTAGCGCCATTAGTTTTAATTTCAATTGACTTTTGCGGTTATCCGGAACTTTTGAAAATTCTTCTTCCATGGCTAGAAAGAATGGATCTCGTTTTTCTGTTGTGGCCTCAAACACTTTTTCCGCCAAATTGTTAAGAGTCTTTAAAGACTCTTTATATTCACTTTCAGGATCATCTACTCTTACACGTTTTCTTTTTTCCTTTTCTCGTTGTGTAGCAGAACTCGAACTCGGTAACGTAGACTGAGTACTGTCCCCTCCCCAATCATTGCATTCATTTGATAGGTTAATGACATCAGGGTCACTGGCCATTTCTTCAAAAAGGCTTTGAAAACTTGCCGTATTTGAGTCGGTATAATTCGTTATGGTACAACTTAAAAAATAGTTCTTTATGAATACAAAGTAGATAATGTGCTACATTATGCTTAAAAGATCTTACTCTTTATCTTCGCAGAAATTTTCGAAAAAATCCATTTCTGTCATAAGGATCTTAGAGAAGCCTCTTACTGCCACCCGTTCACTTCCACTTTTCCCATTATTTTTAGTTAAAGCTGCTTTGTAGCGTCTTCGCAAACTTTTCCATAATATTTGGCATTCACTTCCTACAATAATTGGTAAACATTATGTTACACATTATTATATTATATTAAAATTTACCATTTAAAATTTACTTACGACCAATTCCAAGAGAATTTTCTATTTCCGTCCATATATTTTGTTTAAGGTGAGTATTCTTATATGAACGATTGCCCATATCATAAATACATTCTCTTCCTGGTTTTTTTATTTCTTCTATAAGTTTCAGGGCAATATTTTCTTTAACATCCATCTTTTGTTTAACTTTTTTTTTAACTATTCAGCACAAAACAAAAACAAAAATGTAATATGTGGCAGCTCAATTCAACTTTATTTTGTACAAATTGAAAAAAAGTGGCATCTCAGTTCATTTTGTTCGGAACAAGAATTAAAATTAAACCAATTCAAGAAAAAATGTTCCGAACAAATTTATTGCTCTCTCTCTCAAAAGTAAAACGTCAAACTCAATATAAAAAAAATTTTGTCCGGACAAAAATTTTGTTCGGAACGCATGGGTGAATCGAGCTTAACTCCCTTTTGCTTAATTTCCTTTTCCTAATCTTTTTAGTTTCTAGAAATTTTCAAAGTGCGTGGACGTCTTAAAGAAATATTCCTTTACATTCATTAAAAATCCGGTCAAAAGTGTTACAAAATTAGTGATTTTTATAAAAAAATTAAATTAAAACAATATTCTATTAGAAAATTATAAAATCTAAGCGAAAAGTTTAATACTTCTTTATAAGAACAGTAATAGAAAATTTGTTCATACAAAGCAGAGCTAACAACGGCGCAGTCTCTGTTGGTTTTTGCAATCGTCGCGGTTGTGGTAAGCAGAGAATGAGGTGTTTTGTGTTGTGTTTTTTATTAATGTGAGTGTGTTTGTTTAGTATGTATTTTAAGAAATAAAAGGAAATTCAATAAGCAAAGGCAGTGTCTTGGCTTAACGCAAGATTATGTAAAGAGAAAAGATTTTTCGGTTTCGGTTTTTTCTTTTGGTTAATAAAGAGATCATTAGATTAGATTTAAAGAGTGAATATGAAAATAGCTTAATTTTTGATATAAAAATAATAGTAAATTATTAAAGATGGTAAATTACCACAAAATATGGCCTATTTTTATAGAAAATATATAAAAAAAAAATAAAATTTAAAGAAAGTTAAAATGGAATTAAAAAAATGTGTGTGTGTATATAAAATAAAAGAAAGTTTTAATGAAGTTCGAAGCAGTTATTAGGGAAAATTAATAATTTGTATAAGGTGAGTCAATATCTGCAACAATTTAAAAAAGTTTAATTTATTTACAAACAAAAATATTTAAAAAAATTTAAAACATTTTTGTCCAAATTTTTAAAATAAAATTGAAAAATTGTTTGGAAAAATTACGAAAAATTTTAATGTATGGTGCATAAATAAGCAAATGCATTGCAAAAACTTATAGTCTTTGCACACCAAAATAGAGCTTGGACATTTTTCTTTTAAATTATTTCCTTAAAAGTGAAAAATTGTGGTTTTGGACAAAGTTATGAAGAGAACTTAAAAATTGCCGGCAGACCCGATTTTTGGCAAAAATACGACTTGAGCGATCTCTTAACTTCCGAAAAATCTATAAAAAATCTAAAAAACTTTATCCTATAACCTCTTAAATTATGCTTGAGCACCCACGAAATTCCAAAACAAATTTTTGGGACACACTTTTTTTCATAAAATATATTGCAGGCTTTTTTTAAATCTTATTCATATAAAATATAGTTTTCAATTAAGGTGCCTCAGCGCCAAAATGACATATTAGAGGTGAGTTGGCAAAGTTGTATATTTTATATACCGAATATACCTACCTACATAGACTAGGGTGGGTCACTGTTGTATGAGAAAATAGTTCTGGAATCATATTCTAAAGCAATATTTTTTGTCTTACCTTAAAACAAATAAAAATTGGTAAAAAAAAAAAGTAAAAAAAAATAACATCTTGAGCCCGCGCCGGTTCTTATAAAACATAAATCAATAAAATCATTTTTTGATCCCAAAATGATGTTTACTGTCAACTCTCGTCTTGATTCAAGTTTCGTTATATTAAACCTTCTTTTGATTTTTTATCGAATAAGTCTTGGATGCTTCTGACACTATTTTCACGAACTTTAAAGTCGCTTAAATACAATAATATGCTTTTCTGCAATACAATGCAATGTTGTTATATTCAAAATTTAAAAAATTGAAGGTCAATGCGCGGGCTCTTACACTACAAATAAATTACACTACGTGACAAAATTTCAACAAAGTCGTGACCAAATGAATCTGGCAGTTAATCTTTATGTAAAATTTTAAGCTGAATCTGAATATGAAGTCAGAATTGTCAAAAGTAGAACAGTTTTAAAAACACAAATAACGGTTATTTTGGAATATCTCGAAAACTGTTCTACTTTTGAAAATTCTGACACCATATTCGGATTCAGCGGACAATTTTACATAAAGATTAGGTGTCAAATTCATTTGGTCAAAAAATTGTCACGTAGTGTTATTAATATTTATTATGGGGTCTATTGCAGAGAAAAATATAACATATTTTCGCTATTAGAAGTCGATAAGAGAAAATTAAAATTGATTTAAAATTAAATTATTATACTTTAAAAGAATAAAACATGAGTAAGCATTTAAATATACTTACATAAAAATATACATACATATACATTAGAGCGACTCACCAAAAAAAGTGCTCGATGTACCCTCCAAAAAATAAACCTTGGACTTTTTTAAGATGACATTTTAAATATTTCGGCTCCAGCTTTGTCCTCTCGTGAGCTGGACTAGTTTGAAAAAGGGTATATTTTTGCATGTTTTGTTAATTTGAGAATCTGTTTCCGTACCAACATATACAAATTGGATATCATAAGAAAGGTTTTTTTAAGGCTCCAACTGTATATACAATTTGTCCAAGGACGATCATCCATGTCTGTAAAAAAACGGTTTTTGAATTTTTTGTTTTGGGTTGTTTGTAATAAAAATGCCGAATTAACATATTTTAATCTTTAGTCGATTTAATTAAATACGTGTCTCAGCTTTTTTGAAATTCGCGTAAAATGATGTACTTGGCAAAAGAAAACATTTGATACCCATATTGCCCTCTTTAAAACGAAGGGTTACCACCCCTTTGCATTTTTGTCAAAACGCGAACTAGCACGAATTTCAAAAAAAGCTAAGACACGTATTTAATTAAATCGTCTAAAGATTAAAATATGTTAATTTGGCATTTTTATTCGTGTTATTTGTGAAAGTGAAAAATGTCATTAAAAAAACCGAAAATATTATCTTTGAAAGATGAAGTAAATATTCTTGAATTATTGCAAAAAGGTTATAGTGGCAGTGGCTGGGCTAGAAAATATGCTGTTGCTAAGTCAACAGTTTGCTCCATTAAGAAGAAAAAATAGGAAATAACAAATCGTGTAAAGAAAAACATTACGTTCTTCTGAGCTTCCGAAGATGGAAAAAATTCTTTACAAATGGTTTCGTATGGTGTTTTCTTTTCTACAAAAAAATGTGACATTTTATTTAAAGAACATGCAATTTTGTGTCTGTTTTTTAAAAATTTTGCTCCCGAAAAAGGTCAGTTTTTTAGAATAAAACAATTTTTAAGAAACAGGCACCAAATTGCAATTTTTTAAATAAAATGCCACATTTTTTGTAGAAAAGAAACCACCATTAGCATGCGAAATAAAAATTACCGGTAAGCGAACTGATGCTAAAAGGAAATGCTTTAGAAATTCACCAACAATTAAGCTACAACTTGTTGACCCGTTTAAAGAAAAGTTTAGATCAAAAATGGAGGAACTGTCTTTATGTGTAAATCGCCTTGTATTGAAAGCACCTACCAGATTAAACATACTTCTCATCATTGGAGAAAAGTGCTTAAAGAAAAAGCTTTGTTAAACATGATCAAACAAAAAAACTTTTAAAAAAATATGAACATTTTTTCCTGTGAAATTTTTTATCCCTTAAAAACCAAAAAATTGTTCTTTTCGTTTTTGTTAATTTTATGTGTATTGTTTTATGATATTCATAAGAAATTCATTTTTTTATGTTTTATATGCAAAGTCAACTGGATTATTGCACATACATATATTTTTTGTTATTAGTATTATTATTTAATTAAGCTTGAGGTCTCTTTTTTTTATAAAACAAATTAAATTTATTTAATCCAATATTTCGGCACTGAAGAAGGCACACAATGGAGTGCCGAAATATTGGAATTAATAAATTTAATTTGTTTTATAAAAAAGCTCAAGCTTAATTAAATAATTAAGCTCAAGCTTAATTAAATAATAATACTAATAAAATTTTGTAAAGGTCGAATAATAGTCAATTTATATATTTTTTGTTATTAAAAATGAATAAAATAGGTTTTTTTAAAATACTTTTTTTAATCTATTTATTTTAAAATAGGGGCGTTATATTTTTTTTTAAATTTTGGCATTCGATAACGTGAACAAACTCGAAAACGTGAATCGCCATTGTAAAAATTAGTTCACGTTATCGCGAGTTCACTGTATTTAATGTCAAAATACAAAGTTAAAAAAAAATGTAAGTACATATTTAATATTTTATTAAATTATATGCTTATGTGAATTTTCATAAATAGTAGTGAAAAAAGTACAAAAGTACTGCATCTTCCATCACTGCTATAAAACGTTATTATAAGCTAAAAAAAAAAAAGAAACGGTTGGTGTCTTTGCTTATTTGTAATATCCGTAAACTGAACCATGGTGAGTTAAAAATGGTAGATTTATAAAATACGTTATTGAGTGGTGAAAATATTTGAATATTTGTAATGAAATAACCCCTTTCGAAGCAGCTCGCGCGTTGTTATCGTTATTTTTAAGGGACGATCAGCATTGGTTGATAGTGTTGTGTCGCATAACTGTAATGATTAACGTTTTTTCGTATTTCAACATTAACCAGAAGCATTCGGTTTTACTTTACTTTTTACTTGGAGATATAATTACAGAAAATAATTTTAATAAAAATTTAGGAACTTCTATTTTCAGGAGACATTCAGAAATAGTGGCGATAAATTTTCTTTTTTTTTTTATTGAATTATTAATTATTTTTTTGTTTTGTTAAGTTAAAAGCAAAAAAAATTGACATTTTTATAATATATCAAAATTATAAAAATGCAATAATTCATGATTTATTCGATAGCCAAATGTTGATTTTATGCACAATGAAAGGAAGACACATATTATTAACTAGTACAAATCGCTTAAAATGAAGGGTAATGTTTGGTAAGAAATTTCCCATTCATACTACATATACATAATAAAAAATAAAATCAACATTTGTCAATCGATTTTAATTACAATGTTTGCGCTTTTTTATGCATTTTTGAAAACCAAAAATATCAATAATTTAATAATAATTTAATTTAATTAATTCCATGTTGTAAAATTCCTTCCTTCAGTAAAAATAATTTAATAAAAATTATATTTGATAAACTCAATCCTAACTAAAAATCGACAGTTAAACTAAAAAATCGCAATTGTTCTAAAAATAGCTATGGCACAAGCCCTATATGTTTACATTTGTTCCTTATTCAAATAAAATGTCGAAAAAAGTGGACAAAAAACATAATAAACAAATGTACTCAGGTATTCAAGACAAAGTCTTGACAGAAACAGTACAGAACAGAAGAAAAGGAAGAAACATGTAAATAAAATTAAAAATGATATTTAATTACAGCAAATTTCGAAACACCAATACCATTGGTTAAAGATTGATGTTTTACTGTTGGCTGGGAGGCACCGCATTGGTGCAGATGGTCGAACGCAAAGAATTCTGATGATGAGAATGTGGTTATTCTCGAAACATAAATTCAACCCGAGTTCGAGCCTCAGCTCAGCCAAGGATAAAAATAATCAATAAATTTTAATTAATTTCATGTTGTAAAATTTCATCCTCAAGCCTTACTTAATGTCAAAAATTTTGAATAAGAACCATTTTACAGCCACTAATTTCCGAATATTTTCGAAACTAAACGTGATAGAAAAACTTTAAACAGATTTGGACTTAGCACGCTAAAGTCAATGAAAATCAAATAATAAAGTTCTTGCTCCCGAATTTTTTAGCCGACCAGTGTTATTGGTGTAGGACCATTAAAACTAAGATCAATTACTGTTTGAATTTATAATTACCTGTGGAGTGTACTTCAAAATTTCCATCTTCCTATTTGACGGTACAGGTCGTTTTAGCGCATTTCTTGGACCACCTTCTTTTTTGTTTGATACCCTAGCAATACGACTAGGGGAGTAAGTAACTACACGAGAATAAAGAATATATACATAAATATATCGATAGCCTAATATATAAAAGGCGTAACTCATTTTGTTCAAAAAAATTTTTTTTGTGTATTCTGGAGGCTTATTCTGAATTGCGATGCGAAAATCAATGCGATGCGCAAATGAAATGCGATGCGAAAGAAAATTGGTATTCTGTTAGACTTTCGCAATCGCATTCGCAATTTATTTCAAATCGTAGCAACGCTGCTCAAATATACGTCAGTGTCAATAAACTTCAAATTAAAAATAAATAAATTGTTTGTGTTTGGCTGTGAAAATTGTTTAAAAAATTTATTTAGGACATTCTGTAATAAAAAAAAATAATAAAAATGGATTTTGTGGCACTGTGGTTCGACGACGAAGAAAATGAAAATGTTTTGTGTGTACTTTTAAATCGGCCCGAACCTATTAAAATTAAAGTTGAAGTCAAATATTTTTGAACTGTGCCCATGTTCTGTAACTCTTGCGTCGAGAAAGTTTTCGATTGAAATGTGTGAAATGAAACAAAAATGCCATAAATTGAAACAAACAGCTTTTTTTCTCACTTAACTGTGTCTGTAACTTTTTTGGCGAGTACAAGCTGTCACGTAAGGAAATTACTCGCCAATTTACAGAAAAAGTGTGTATGTAACACTTTGGTGAGAAAAGTTCCCGCTTTGAACTGTCAAATAAACTCACGAAAAAAAATGGGGAGAGAAAAAATTTTAACACTAAAAAACAATTAAAAATGCAAAATGCAAAGAATTATAATAATATTGTTTTGTTCTTGACACATTTTTCATTGATTTATTATTTTGCTTTTAACATTTTAATAAAATATACGAATGTCTTCAAAGCTCGTTTGCAAACAACAAACATTAAAGTCGCTCTTTACACAATTTGGTATAGCCGACGGTTGTATTTTCGTCACCGTCGTTGTAAAATTTTCAATTTTTGATAAATTTTGGTCGGCGTCAACAATATGTGCTACTGGCGTTCTGAACGTCTGCAATGTCACATCGACTTCGAGTGCAATATTATGACATTTATAACGTAACGACGTAATCTCTTTTGATAGTTTTCGACATGAGTTACAGACACACATTTCTCTCACTTTTCGAGAAACGATGGAATATTTTGTTTCACATCTTTTCGATGCAAGAAGTTCTCACTAAAGTTACAGCCCATGTTCTGTTCTGGTTTATATATTTCATACTTTTTCCATCCTGCAACTTCTCTAATAGGTGGTCCATTAATGTTTAGTTCTTCAGTTTACGTTTGCCACAAAGTATTTGCCGACTGACGTGCATTTGGTGTTTTCAAATGGCCTCTTGCCAATTGGCTATGCTTATTCAGAAATTCTATCATTTTTTCAAATTGACGCGGTTTGATGGTCTTATTGCTTGCTTCCCTGAATTAAATAACAAATATATGATGAATAAATAAATAAAATATTATCTTTCACTAACATGTTTGTACTTTGCGAATGCTATTTTGTTGTCGAAAAAATTTTGCGAATTTGACATTTGTTTTCGCAATGTAGAATACCGACTTGTCACCTTTTCGCATTTGAAATGCGATTAAAAACAACTTTGCGAATATCGCAATACAGAATAGCAATTGTTCGCAATTATGCATTTTCGCATCGCATTGATTTTCGCATCGCAATTCAGTATAAGCCTCCTGGTGTATAAATGACATACACCAACTTGCAACTTTTTATTAATTATCGCATTAAAACTTTTAAAATAAGTTAAATTGTATGGATTTTATTAAGTTTTTTTCTTCGAGCTAGGCCTTTTTTATATTAAGCCATCGATATGTAGATATAATTTAAAGTCATGGCATATAAACCTATGGTTTTCTTAAAAAAAATATCCCCTAAAATCGTTAGAGCTGACCCTTAAGTAAAATTTCCGCCTGAATCCGAATATGATTGATCTCCGTTTTTACTCATCACCCAGAATTTTCGCGAGAGCCCTATTTATGACTATGTTTTTTCTTATCAATATTTCTATGGTTTTAAATTTAATGAATATAGAACCAAGAATATTAGCCGTTAAATTACTCCATTGCTCCTTATCTTCCATCAGTGCATCTCTCGCGATCATAAAGTGTTCTGGTCGAGGATTTTCTGTTTTGTGTAAATTGTGTAAAAGGGCTTAAATTTTTTTGCTCCAGATTGCTACAAGGTGAATTACTGTCAAAGGCGCAATGAATAGTGATTAAGTCCGAGCATGGACTTACTATTAATCAAGACTACACTCAGTTTCGGTAAAGCTCTGCTGGTCTAAAGCACGAGAAACTTGAGACTTCACGGTACAAGGGGACGATCAACACCTTTCATATATCGAGAAAAAAGCTCCGAGGTTAAAAGGTTTTGGGTCATGACGTGCATATATAAAAATCTTTAAGAGCTAAATCTTTTGAAAAAGAAACTGGAACGATTAGTGAAATTCAGTGTCATTAAAGACATCTTTCTTGCAACTTTATTTCCATATTAGTGATTAGCTTAAATGTGTAGGAACAATCTAGTGAACTAGTCATGGTCTCAGATATTTTTAAATCGTTCTTTTAGTGACAATTATATGACTCCAGTGTTCTTTTTTTTATACAATTCCCTGAAACCGAATTAAATAAAAAGCCATAGATATGATTTAGCTAATCTTAGTTTTGTATAAATTCTTAATGAAAGACAATAAAATATCTCGATATACACATATATTTTTTAATTCGATTATATATTTGCATGCGTTTAATAGATAAAGGTACATATATTTTTTAATACTTTTATTACTTTCTAAAATTGTAGTTTCACAAAAATATAGTTTTACAAAATCGTAAAGAAACTACATAAAAACAAAATAATATTATATTAAAATAGTATATATTGATAAAATTAAATACTGGTGAATTAATAGACTTAAAACTAAAATAAGTTTTGGTGTATCACTGCGATGATGAGCATTCAGCTCATGAAATATAAGAATTTTGGTCTAGTAACTAAATTTTTGCATGGAATGACTAAGAAACTAAAAGGTAATTTGTACATATAAAATTCATATGAAAATAAATATTAAAGAAATACGAATATAACTAAAGCTATAACTTTGTTTTTAAAGTAGTGTAGTATTTGAGTTAAATTATTATTCGTCCTCCAAACGTATGGCATGATTAACATGGCAACCTTTTTCGGCCGACTTTGTTAGGGGTAACTTAATTGCAGAAACTGTCATAGAAATTGAGCTACTCGATTTCAGGTTCTTTTCCATATTCAAGTTTGTATTATTAGAATTTTGGGCAGAGGTTATTTTGAAAACACGACGCCTTTGTACGGTATCTATAATGACTGATATGATTAGCCCAAAGAACAGGGTAAGCAAACAACCAATCATAGAGTACCACATATAGCTGAGTTTGAAAATTGGCCAAGAACTGCAAAGGAAATTAACATAAATTATCGTTTGAAGTTTAATATTGATTTTAATAAAAATTAAACTCACGTAAATCCTGTTGCGTTCTCTTCCACTAGATTTTCTATTAAAACAGTACCCAAGATTTGAGTCGAATTCACCGAACAATCACAATTGCCTATAGAAACTGGCAACGAAGCTGGTTCCACATTGGCTATTTGAGCAATAACACCAATAAATATGACTAAGACTAAAGAGATAATGCCGCCATAGAACGCTCCTTTGGCATTAGCGTTTTTGAATGCAATGCCCAAAACAAACAGGCCCAACGTTACGCCACCAATCAAACCATTTAAAGTTAGGGTGGCCTGTAAGACACCTCCTAAGTGTTCCACAATGAAAACCAAACCGAATGACAAAATGCCAAAGCCCAAAGACATCCATTTGGCATAAAGAGCACCTTTATCGGGAGTAATTTTAATATTCATTCCATTAACCAATAAATCTTCACAAGTAACTGCCGATAATGAGTTTAAGGCAGAGGCAACCGTTCTAAAAAAAAATTAAAAACAAATTAATTTTTATCCGTAATAACTCCTTTAAAATCTTAACTTACCCCAGACTGGCTGCAAATATACCAGCTACAAATATGCCAGCAAATGTATTAATATGCTCGTATGTACTCATTACATAAAATGGCAACAGCTGATCCGCGGCTGTAATACGTCCCGCTGTTAAAGGATCACAATCGGCATAATGATTGAAGACCATCAAACCGGTATAGAAATTAAGCAGGAAAACAACCACCAAACCCAAGATGGCAAAACCTAAAGCAATTTTAGCCAACTTTAAAGATTTCAAAGACATACATTTCTGCACAGAAGCTTGATTTGTACAGAAAAGGGAAGTCCAATAAAAGAAGCCACCTATGACAACTGACCACACGGTGTGTCTAGTAGTTGGATCTATATTGAAACTGAAATTTTGTAGAAAAAAAGTCAAGGTTAGTAATTAAATTATTAATAAACTAAAAGTTCGATAAACTTACTTGAAAAACTCCAAACGATCTCTTTCGGCAGCGGTTTTAAATATTTCAATTGCTGAGCCACTGTAGAAACAGCCCAATGCGACGACCAAGACCAAGGAGATGGCTAAAACAGCAGCCTGAAAGCAGGAAAATATTCGAATTAAGTCAGAGTTTAAAAGATCAAGAACCAATTATGGCATTCTCTAAATAAAGTTAAAGTGCTTTAAATTATCCTAAGAATAATTCTTTTTATTCTAGGTTTAAACAATTTATCAAAAGTTAGATGAATACGTTACAAATTTTCCGATCGTAGCAACAAGATAAATTTAAAGTAGTAAAACTATATTTTTTCGATATGCTTGCTCCTCTAACTATAAAAACAAAAGTAACTAAGTTAATATATTTCGAAATTTTTACATAAAACAGGTCATTTCACTGCATTATGAATAAAATCACAACATCGCTGGCTAAATGTTTCAAGGTTGTATGCAACTTTTTTTATTTTCAGTTAGTAAAGTTTCAGGGTTGTATGGGACAATTTTGAACCTTTGGTGTTGATCCAGATACGGCAACAAGTTCTTGGCCACCTTGTAGTTTCTTAAATGTACATATTTTCAGCCGTATTCTAAGCTTATAAAGGTATGTTAAGGCCTAACAAATATTTGACGAAAAAATAAAAAAAGCGTGACCAGCATATTTATCAAACTTTAGCTTTATTTTTAACAATTTCTATTGATTTGCTAAACTTAATTTGTTAAAAGATACCCAGCAAAATACTTTGGAAGTTGTTCGAGTAGAAGGGATATTTTCATGACTTCTTGAGCACTTAACTACTTGAATGAATTAAAAATGCCTTCCAAAATTCGAATAAATTTTAAATAAGTGAACCCATGAAAAACTACATGCAATGCACCCATTTAACTCTTATGTAGGAATTACAATTTTTTACTATAATTAGGTATTCTTTGAGGATTGAAAGGGGACGAATATTATATACAATTGACTTTAATGATTGAGTTAAATTTTTTTAATATATACATATGGAGGGCTCAGAGCTGAAGCGAACCAAGTCAAAAATGAAAATTCGATAATATTTTGAGTTTGAGTAAGTGAATTTCCATTAAATCTGGAGCCATTGACATGGGTTTATTACCGTTACCTTTGGAACGAAAAACTTTTTTTTAAACTATTAATATGTATTTAAATTTGATATATTTAGTTATTTATTTATTAAGGCCTATGCAATAGGTCTGCTTACCTCTGCAACAATACAAAAAACAACAGTCATTTTATTTGTGTAAAATTTACCCGCCGTTGTCAAAATCTTACTACTACATAGGGAAAACAAAAGTAACAATGTTTTTTATAATACATTCCCATAATGCAAATAAAAATTAATATCGAACACGAATGAAAATACGTATTAAAATCATAAATGATTCATTGCTTTTCATTCACACTGATTTCAGTTAATATTCCAGATCAATGAAAACCCCGATCTAATCACTGAACTTTCATTGGTTCTAATCAATATTTTTAATGACGAGCCGTTTACCTTAATATGAACCCATGCTCGCCAACGACATGCTAATGTTAAAATCATGCATGTTTCACCTCAAAAGAACCAGTGCATTATCCGCGGAACCCATGCATTTACTACTTCTTTTGCATGTCTTTTTTTGCTGGGTAATTGTGAAATGTAATTTAGAAACTGTTCAATGAAGTTTAATCCAGCCGAACGTTTTGCATAAGCAAATTGTTTTTTAATAAAACTAGTCGTTACACTTTACCACAAATATTTAATAGGTGTGAATAAAGCTTAAGTAATTCTATTAAAAATATGTTATCTTCAGTATGTTTATTACAACAGATAATAAAGTTCTCTTTTTACCCATTTTGTACCAAAATGCGTTAATTGCACTCAAATGTTCTTTATTTGTTTACCGCCTGCCTTTATGCTAAAGAACAAAAGTTTCAAGTTTGTGAAAAATTAGTTTATCTTCTATATATCGAGCCTTTGGTGCAATACCGTAGTAATTAAAAAAATCGTGAACTGAGAAAAATGCATTTGAAGTTTTCAGCCATCTTTTTAATAGTAGTTCCGTTTACTTAAGTTATTTTTTTACAAGTTTTTTAATAAAGAGGAATGTTTTGTAATTAAAAAAAGGTGAAAAATTATTAATAATATTAAATATTTTTTTTATATTAATATAAACTAGTGTTCGCCTAATGGTCAAAATTCGACCATACATTTTCATGTTCATAAGAAGAAAACAAAGTACATCTATGCATATATGAATTTACATGTTTCGTTTATTTTTTTCCCGTCTTAGTGGATCGATTTGGCGAGGGACCAAACTCCGTTTCATATTTTAACTTCCACGAGAGTTAATTTTATTTTATAAGTTCAATATCATCAGAATTGATAAAATAAAAAAAAAAAGTATCAAAAAATCTCCTTAATAGATTGTCAATCAGGACATTGCAAGTTTAACTTTATTTTTTAATGTCTAATATTAACGATAATTAATCAATGTACCAGATGTTGAACGAAAAAGTACCAAATAGCTCCCCTTACTTGTTGTTATTCCACCAGGACTATGCATTTTTAATTTTATCTTTATAGGTTAAATATTAACAAAACTTCAAAACATACCAAAGAAAAAATAAAAAATAACCAACATTTTTAATATCATAGGGTTTCATTCAATCAGGACCATGCACCTATAACAAAACGTTTCTAAGATCAATATTATAGAAAATTTAAATATGATCACATTCCATTTCCCGACTTTATATAGTCGAAATATTCGAAAACCGGTTTCTAAAAAATATCGAATAATTGACAACCCTATTTTTTTATTATTTGGTAATTGAAAAAAACAAATTTTTTGTATTTGTGTAAGTAGCAAATTTGAACGCCTATAACTCTGAAATTATTGAACAGATTTTAATAAAATATATATTGTGCACTTCTGTAAGTAAATATCTTTCAAATGGTGTATATCTGGTTCAAATCGGTTGACATACAGAGCAGGAAAGTGTTCTTAACTGTTTTGCCTTAGCCGATTTATATATAGATATGGTTGAAAATAGCTAGAGGCAATAAAAACATTTTTAGCTGTAAAATCTGAACAGTTAGAGATAGAACCATAATCTTTTTTTCTTTAGATAGATATTTTCCCAAAGATCATTTCTGCATACCCAGCTCAAAAAATTCAAATTTTGAGTTACTACGATCTTGCACCAAAGGCTCGATATATATAAAAAGAAGTGTACACTTTGATGTCACCACTAACTGCGAAAACGGGTAGACCGATTTCAACAAAAACGTTGGAGTACGTTGGAGATAGTCTGTAGATGGTTTATGTAAAGTTTGCATGAAATTGGCACATTGGTTCCGGAGATATGGCATTTAGAATTTCCTATATATTCCCATACAAATATCAGCAAAATGCCCTTCATTTTGAACTCCTTCGCAACGGCTTGACTGATTTTTATGAAATTTTGTATGTGTTTTTGTTAGGTATGTGAATAGGTCGTAGAGTATATTTTTATCGCTAGATGGCGCAAAATATGGCATACGCTCCCCCTCCCTATATCATATTAGCTAATCAACCTGTTTTCTTAAAATTTGGCATGCAGGCACTGTAACATCTGAAAGAAAATAGGGAATAGGGCTTGAAATAGGACAAGAGGAGCAAAAGCTCCCCCTCCCTATATCTGCTTAACAAATCGATCGATTTTCTTGAAATTTTTCAGGAAAATAGTGTTACATCTGAAAAGAACTATAGCCTAAAATTTGTATTATTTGTGACGTGAAATAGGGCAATAGAGGTAAACGCTCCCCCTCCCCAATCTTTTAAACTAATGAACGGGTTTTCTTAAAATTTGGCATGCAGACACTGTATTATCTGAAAGGAAATAGGGAATAGGATGTAAAATAGGGCAAGAAGGGTAAAAGCTCCCCCTCCCAATATCTTCTTGAAATTTCGCAGGCAAATAGTGTTACAGCTGGAAAGTACTATAGCCTATAGTTTTTATTATTTAGGGCGTGAAGCAGGAGAGGAAAAAGCTCCCTTTCCTCCTTTCCTAACTAATCAACCGGTTTTCTTAAAATTTGGCATGCAGACACTGTAACATCTGAAAAAATAAGTTATATGGCAAAACAACGTTTGCCGCGCCAGCTAGTATTTTATAAAACAGAAAGTACAAATATTTAGCCTGGAGGCCAATTTTGACAGTCCTGATAGAATAAATTCTCAATTATTATTTTAATTGTTTTTGGATTATAAAAACAGTTTTTCAAAACTACTCGACCCAATGGCCAGTTACTGTATTAAAAACAAAACAAAAACCTTACGTGAACTGAACCAAACCTGTGTTTAATATATTTCATAAAAATTAATTATGAAGGTTGGCGCTTAAGCCAAAATTGTTTTTGATATAAGATCGCAACGGTACTTTTTGTGACCATGACTTTTAGGAGATCATGCTAGTGTTGTTAATAATTTCATTTATAAGAAAGAAAAAAAACGAAAATGTAAAATGATGTCGCTTAAGCTATTTTTGCTCTAAAGGCTTAATATATAGATTAGGAAAATCCTATTCTTGAAAATCATTTGTACGCTAGATTTTCTTAAATTATCCATCAACTTACGACCTCTACTTTAATCATAAGTTTTTAATAAATTTCAATGAAATCGGTTATGAATGTATCATATCTGTTTCTCATTTATTGATTTCAGCTGATTTGATTAGGAATCTAACTCTGTAGATCATTAGTTTCTTACCTGAAAAGTGTCCGCTATTACAACTGCTTTCATACCTCCTTGAGATGAATAGAATACACAAACAACATAAATTAAAATCACAGCTATTTTTGTGTCCAAGCCCGTAGCTTTCGAAAGAGCTATAGCGGGAGCTAAAACAGCCACAGCTGTATAAAAACACATCTGAAAATCAAAAGTTATGAAAAAAACATTGTTAGAACTGTAACAAAATGACTCCTACCTGAATAACATATAAAACAGCTCCAAGAACACGAATCTCTTTGCCAAAACGTATACCCAAATATTCATAACAACTGGTCAGTTCCATTTTGAAATAAATTGGATAAAAGATTTTAACAGCAACCGGTATAACAAAGACCATGGGAATAACTATGTATAAACATTTTATATGTATCATTAAATTTTATATTGTGTTTGTATTGAAAACTTACCTATTAAAACAAATTGTGTTCCTTGGAAGTACATTTCCGATGGATTGCCCAGCAATTCTATGGCCGTTATAAAACTAGTAGTCAAACTTAGAGTTACCGGAAATATGCTCATTTCCGAACCCAGCAGGAACTCATTCGAAGAACTACCCGATTTTTTAAAGAATCCATAAAATATGCCAATACCCAAAGAAATGACCAACATGCCCAACAGCACGGTATAATCATAAGGTGAAAAGGCCGCCTTATGTGAGGGATTATTGCATTCTTCTAAGGGTTCATCATTCAATGAGTCCCGATAAGATTTCAACAGAATTGATGCAGCCAGTTTATAGTCGGAATTTTCCTTCGAACCATCTTCACCGCGTACAATTAAATATTCGGGAATATTTTGTGGAGGATCAGTGGTAGTTTCATAAGTTTTTGGTACACTAGTGGCTGGCAAAGCCAAACAGGTAACACTATGGGCCAAAGCGCATAAAAATAACAATTTCAATATGGCAACCATGACTGCAGACATTTTGTTTAAATGGTTTTAAAAAGTTTAACAATTCTTTTATATTTTTTATTTATTTTGTTACAAATTGAAATTTGCTTTTTGGTTTCTGTGTTTTTAAGCCCTTTTTTATAAAAGTTCAAATGGGACGAGTTATTTCCGTTAAAGCTTTCTTTAGAGTAAAAAAAAGTTCCAGTTAAAACCAAAAGTTCAACAAGCTGAAATGGAATAAAATTTTTGAGAATATTTAGATTAATAAACATATTTCTTAATTAATTCTAATAAATAAATAATGTTTATTTTCGTTAAGAATTAAGAACTCAATTGGCTTTAAAGCCGTATTATCTGTTATTTTGTTAAAATGTTTTCATTTTTAATTGGTGGCCCATTAATTAATTAAAACTATGGCTGTTAATCGTTATTTTTTTTTTTGTTTTATTAAATATTGTGTACTAAACGATATTTAATGGCAACCACAAGCCGTTGAAATTATATTCAAGTTCAATATTATTTCCTTAGTTTTGTTTTTATGTAAGTCAACGATCTTCAATTAACAAATTGTCATTGATAAAATATAATTGAGTTCATAATAAACAAAATTACAAAAGGCAAAGAAAGAAATGTGTATCAGAACTTAATGAAAATGTTTTGCGATTAATTTATATAAGGATCGTTAGTTAATTTAAATTAGATTAAATAGAAAGCAACAATAAGATCGTTAAGTTTAATTTTGAAAAAGTCATCTGTATCAATATTGAATGCGAAATTTTTTTGATTAAAAAATTGCTCTTTATTATACATATACATATGTATAAGTATATTGAATTCCTACAATCGTATTGAAACATACAAAGTATATACAGTCAAACTTCTATACAATGAAGCTCTCCTTATTATGAATTGGAATTTAAAATATAACTTTCTCGATTTAATTTCAATGTACATATCTTCATCTCCTTTTAATGAATTAAAGAAGATGTATACAAATATTTGCTAAAGGCTAGTTTACACTATTATACTTTGTATTAATACATTTCAAAAACTCATGTAATATGAGAAAGTGTAATAGTGTGAATGTAATGTGTTATGAAAATGACAAGTATTACGAAAAACAATTTGACATCCGATACGACTTTATCGTTTGATCAGGGTTGCATTTTACAAAAGCATGTTCATGTGTGATAGTGTGACTACAAACTGTAATGTTATATTCGATTTTTTGACAATCACAACAAAACTCGTTATGCTAAGATCACACTTGGGTTTTTAAACGCGTTTAAGCAAAATGTTGATTTAGCTAATCAAAGCTGTTCACATTACATTTGAGATGATTAAGATGACAGATGATTAAGAAAAAAAACACACAACAAACTCACAAAAAAAAATCAAACAAATTTATATTTCTTTAAAGTATTAAAAATGGATAAAAACACTTTTATAAAGTTATCAGAAGATTATTTTAATCATTTTAATGATGAAATTGTGAAAATTTATGAATTATTTAAGGAAAAAAATAAAAACATTAAGCAGAAATCTTGGCCGGTTGTACACATGTTGGCGATTCTACATTATTAGCCAGTTGTACACGACATGTTGGCGATTCTACATTATTAGGTATGTTCAGTGGATTCTATATGGTTTATGAAGTGATTTAGTTGTAATCATGTCGATTTGAAGTGATTAACAAATCACTTCAATGTATGGGTAATCATCTCGATTTTGAAGTGATTAGAGCTTAATCACGTTCGAGCTGCTTAAACGCGTTTAAGAACCCAAGTGTGAACATAGTATAAGACTTGTGTGATAGTGTAAACTAGCCTTAAGCAGGTTGGGATGCTTCCCCGCAATTCAAAACTTAACAAGGCAGTTATTCTTAAAATCTATAGGCCAGGCAATTCAGCACTAAACGCAAAAGGCTTGGAACATGTCCTTTAAGGATATTGATTAGGCAATGCTCAATTTCACAGCACGTGGAAGAGTGTAATCTAAGATAAATAACGTCATTATTTAAAAAAAAAAATATTATTTCTGTATAATAACGTTTCCATATAATGGAATGATTTTCTGGTCCCATGCAGAATCATTATAAAGAAGTTTGGCTTTATTACCAACATTGATTTAAGTGATTAAAATTACAATTTTCATTCCATTCTTCAATAATGAAGAGGGTAGTTATGATGCGTTTGTTCTGATGTGTATAACACATAAAAATAATAGTTGTACCCATTGTTGCCAACTTTTTCTAACACTTTCCACCAAATCAAACTTCAAACCCGCAAACTATTAAACTCAGTGTGATTTTTTTTTAATAACGCTAAAATCAAAATATTTCGCAAAGTTTTATACAAATCTAGATATATGGTGCTTTTTAACCCTTTGCAACTGACGTGTAATTAGTATTAAAAAAAATAAAAACTGGCGTGGGGTCTAGTAGGCCCCAGTGTTAAACCAATTTCTTATGGTGAAATTTATAAGCGGCCAATGGTGGTGGTTTAAACCTTAGCTTAAACTGTTACCATAGACATATTTAACATAAACAGCTGTTGAAAAAGCACTTTACATAATTTTTCCTTACTATTTTTTTCTTTAAACACAAAAAATTTCTATCTTGTTAACAATATTAAATTCGCGCATTTTCTTCTTCTTTTGCTTTGGAAACATGCATATTGCTTTGATAAAAAGTTGACGTTTCCAAAAAAAAAATGTTGCCATTTATTTGTGCTCAGTATGGTAACACGTCATTTAAGCCACCACCCAAAAATATCAAATTCAATTGATACCAGATTAACTTTATTCTCAGAACAGCTAAATAAAGAATTTGTTTGAAGCACAGCCGCGAGTAACGTTGTAAAAGCCACTTTTTTCAAAAACTGTTTTTTTGCAGATCACCGTTAAGATTACTCTCGTTCACTGTTTAAACCTCAAATCACCCAAAATTATGCACCTTAAAGCCTTTAAAAAGGGCATACAAAGAGTCAGCTAGTGGAAGAACGTTGTAAATTACTTAAAAATTATACAAAGTAAATGGTTTTAAACGTGGAATAACGTTTTAAAAGCCACCAGTCATGATGCTTTGCGTAGTGGAAGAGCGTTTTAAATGACATCGTGATTGAGGGTATGAAACGTTTTTCCACTAAAAAAAAGTTATAAACTGTAAATTTGCGTGTAATTTAAGTTTTAAATTTGTTTATATTTTGCATAAAAATTTTTATTATCATTATTTTTAATAATATAAAAAAAATTAATAATCTTGCCTGTTAAAAAGGTTTTTTTGCTCTCCTGAAAAAAAAATGATTTTGTAACTTAAAACGCTATTCGCGGCTGTGCTTCATTTATTTATTAAGAATTGGAAGAGCTAATTATAGAATTAAATTAACTTTTTTTATCTCAAACCCAAAAAGTGGCTCATAATAGTTTTAAAGCCATCATAATATTAAAATTTTAAAGAAAAGATGTTTTCAAACACCAAAAATGTACTCTTCTCTTAAAAACCAATAAAGATTACTTATTCTAATAATAAATTTGAATCCTGATGTGTACGTTTTACAGACACCTTACCCCGTAGCTGCGCACATGCATTGCCACAGACCTTACTTTTTACTCTAATCAAGACGAATTCAGTACAAAGTGGTGGTAGATTTCCACAGTTTGAACCAATTTGTTATGATATGTTGGTGTTGGTAGTGTTGGTAGTGTTGGGAGTGGTTATCATTTCGAACCATAAACACTTACAATGCAATGCAAAAAGCCTAAGTGGTCTCTGTTGTTTTTGGATTGTTGTAGTATCGCCACCACATGTGGTTTGATTAGGGTTTTTTCCCGGGAATTCCCGTTTTCCCGGGATTTTTGTTGCGGGATCCCGGGAAATAAAAAGTTCTTCATAGTTTCAGAAAACAGCTATTTTTACTCTGAAATTTAGTTTTATTTTCTCTAAAAATTAGCATCTGTGGATGGGTTGTCGATTAGATCAATTATAAGAAATGTGTACAAACGTAAATCAATGTCTCCTGCGGCAATAAATCTATTAAAAGCAGAATGGGCAGTGCAACAGTTGATAATTAATAAATTTAGTGAAGTGATGAATTGATAAAGAACATAAATTCAAAATAAGATACAGGCAGTAAGTTCTCATTGACCATGGACAAGTCTTAAAAATAGGATATACATAAACATATCGCTCCGTTATTGCAACAACGAGCTTGGTAATATATCCGGGAAGTGCGGGGAAAGCGAAATAAAAAAATAATGAAACTCGTGTAAGTTACTAAAACATACAATTTGAAAAACACATTGTCCTAAAGATTACAGATGGACCTAATGAAAAGAAATAGTTTGTAAGAAGTAGTCCGGATGATGCTATTTTTTGCATCAACCTTGACATCAGAAGCATGCAACAACGGTGCACTTTTAATTATTTGTCCAACCTCGGTAAAAAAGTAAACGAAATTTTTCGGAAACATGGTTATCAGTAAACAAAATCAGAAATATACTCTTTGGCGACTCACTAAACGCTTTGAGTGTGTCAGAAAGTAATTTCCTACGCCGTTAAAAAATTTTAATATATTTTTTAAAATATTTTATATATTTTATGAATTTACTTTTTGATCTCATATCTTGAGTACCTGAATTGTTATGTTTATTTTATCTTGTACTAGATCATCATAATACGGAATTGACTTATAATAGCCAAAGGTAAATAATTCAAGTTCCGCTTTCAATCTTCAATTAATTTTTGTAGTATTTAAGCATTTATTTTACTTACTTTGTAAACAAGTTCCCTCACGTTTGTTTATAAAAGTTTTTTTCATTAATAAAACCAAGTTTACTTTGTATTATTTGTATGGAGCGGGATCCCGGGATCCCGGGAAATTTAAATATTTTTCCCGCTTTCCCGGGAATCGAAAAACTCCGGGAAAAAAAACTCTAGGTTTGATTCGCCTTGACTCTGATCAAAAATAAACTTAAAAAAATAGTGATCCTGACCTGGATTTGCACTAAGATACGCAACATTTTTACTTTTGCGGTGACTGTCAAACTGCGACGTCAGCTGCAGAGGGTTAAAAGTGTACGACTTACAAAAAACTATATATATTAGGGTTTCTGACTTCCCCAACTATTTTATTTCCCGGAAAAAATTCTTCTTTTTTAAAAATGTGAAAAAGTATATTACATTTAAGCTATTTATGGTAAATCTCTGTCGTTTTTAGCAATTAGATGAAATTAAATAGATTTTTTAGGATTTGTTTTCTTTTGTTTTTTTCTCTTTGTTATTTTTTTGTTGCGGCTGGGGAGCCATTAACCATCAACTATGATATGTGTTTTTTGATTACACTACGTAAAAGTTTTTTGACCAAATAAATAATTTGACACCTTATGTAACATATTATGATAAGATTTATGATTGTAGTCACCATATTAAGATTATTATTGAATCATATTATGACTAAACATACTCGAAATATTACATCATAATATTTTTCCCTTAATCATATTACTATTCTGTTAATCATACTAAGTTAAGAAATAATCAAACTATTGTAATGTAAATCATAATAAGTTAAGAACTAAGCATATTATTGGCATGGTAATCATAATAAGCTAAGAAGTAATCGTATTATCATCTTGTTAATCTTAATATAATATGGAAGCAATCATATTATGATACATTTCATAACTGTCATAAAAATATAAAATAAATTAAAATTTTATTTTCATCGATTTTTTATTTTGTGGCTTTTTACAATTTTTCTTAATTTAAATCAAAATGCGGAGTTCAAAAGAACAAATGCAAAATCTGTGGTTTTCATGGGCAACCGCGTATGTCCATTTTCCGATTTTGAGATGTTGATGCCATATTGCCTAATTTTAAACGCTCTTTACAGGTTTCTAAAAATGTTTCCAAAAAAGATAGATCAATTCCGATTTGTTTACGTAATGATAAAGTTTAAAAAGTGCAATACCAAGCCCATAGTTTGATCTAGAGTTGTTTTTCGGCTCTCCTGAAAATTTTATTTTAAGACATACGCGGTTGCCCATGAAAACCACAGAAATATCGTAGCACTTTTATAAAATATAACGAAATCTCTGAGTGTTTTGTTGTTGGATTTTACAAAAAAACTAGGATATTTTGCATTTGCACTATTACATCACTAATACTGAATGAACTCCGCTAATATTTTAATTTTTTAATTTCTTTAAACTTATTTTTTTATGGGAATTTATCTTTAAATTGTTTAACCGCTCACATATAAAATAAACGACACAACTGATTCAAAATTATTTTACAAATGGCGCTAACATAATATGATTAGAGTAAAAATAGTTTGATTGCACTTTAAACATAATATGATAAATGTATAGAAGGTTATCATGTTAGGGCTATTAGAAATCATGATATGGATGTGAGTAATATAATATGTTTTGAAAGTTATCATAATTTAGTTGTTAGAAAAATAATTATTTTTCGGTCAACTATACTCAAATTTATAATTGCGATAAGCATTGATATGTTTACAGTAACTATAATATTGTTGATATTAAATAAAATTAACAATTATTTGTGTACGACAACAATATATTGTTACATTAAACATAGTGTTGTTGCCGTAACCATACTTTTCCTCTGCCTGAAGAAGCAAAATGATTTTGCAAACGTAAATTTTTTTTTTTTTTTTTAAAGTGCCCCCTATTCGGTAACAAATTTTCAAAACCGTCTTAAAAAAAATACCTTATTTAGGCGGTATACGGAGTTTTTTTTTTTTGGGTTACGGTCTTATGTACATGTTTATGGAAAATGGTAATAATTTTGTAAATACTTTTTTTAAATATTATTATTTATCCGTTTTTTTCCGGAAAAAAATGGAATCAAGCTACTGCGTTTTTAATACCATGAACTGACACTTCACTCAGTTCACTCCGTTAACTTGTTAAATTAAGACTTTAATTGCATTTGTTGCTTCGAAATTATAAAATTTACCAAATTAAACGAAAAAAAAGAATAAGGAGTTTACGATAACAACCTTTAACGAACAACGATTTTGACAACTAACGATTTATTTGAAACTTTTCTTTTTATTATAAATTTACTAATTTAACAAATAACCAGTTGCTTGGCAACTGAAGTGTGAATTAAATTATTAATTATGACTATTTTGTATTTTTGGCGACAAAATTCAATAGAGTTATTCAAAACAAATTTAAAAATTTTAAATAACAATACAATTAAAATTAAGTTTATTCTCGTTAAAAAAGTATTCATTGCTGATTATTTTAATTTTTAATTTATTAAAAATATAAAACAATTATTCAATCTAATTTAATTAAGTATTAACCAGATAAAACTGATTAATTTTTTCAACAGTTTTAAAAATTTGTCTAAAAACTAACAACAAGTAAAAAAAGTATATTCGGTCAACCATGACCATTTGATACCGTACACCGAAGTATTTATAGAAGCTTGTCGAGAGTTAACCCTATTTGGGACCGTCTTATGGGTCATCATGGACCCGCCAGATCAAAATTATGTTATGAGGTTAAGCTTCATGTAAGAGTTTTTTGTGAGATAATATGAGATTTCTTCGAATTTAAGTGATTTTAGTGATTTAACTGAGGGGGTTTTCATAAGACATTTGGTCAATTCTGGACCTTCCTACTAACACAAAACTTTGGCGTGACAAAAAAACTATTAAAAAAGTTACCGTCGCTTAATTGTGTATTAATAATACCAGCTTTTATAAGTTAGTTATGACATTCAAAGCTATTTTCGAGAGTTGTTGTTTTAGTGGGAGCTATAATTAAATACGGAGCGATTCCAATTCAATATGTTGAGATGATTGAGGACCAATAGACTCCAATTGTGACATGTACTTAACACACAATTCTTTTATGGAAAATAGTTTTAAAATAAAATAGTTTAATAAATTAATTCTAACTGAACATGAGAAATAAACCAGTATTTTTTGAATTTTTTTTTTTGCAGAATTTGACATCTAAACTTTTTTTTGATAACATTTTGGTGAACAACTTAAAATCACAGACAGTTATAATGGTCAATTAAATATTTTAAAAGTAAACTCTACTACATATTATGTATTTTGTATTCAAACAAAAATTTGAATACATATGCATATGTTTGAATATGCAATGCAACATCTATCTTAATGTGGTATGGTATCCAAACATTGAAACCATCGAAAAAAAAATAACAAGCAAACATACAATAACAGTTTTATAAGAAAGCAAATTTATCTGGTTAATAGCAGAAATTGCCAGACAAACTGGCACGAGCCAGTATAAAAGTCAACCAAGCAACGAACAGAACCAAGACGTAGACACATTAAGACAAAAACAATTCTCCCATATTAAAATAAAAACGAATACACCATCAAACGAATTTCATTAAGTGTTTCAGCTGAACACAGCTACGAGTTCGAGTACTTAAAGAAGCCAAGAAACGTAACAAATACTTAGAAATAACATACGAAAGCGTCATCATTATCATCATCATTAGAATTATTAAGTTTTTTTTTATAGGAATCTTACTCTCGTGAATATGATTTAAGTCACACAGATACTAGACAGACATAAAATAATTGAGTGATAGCTTGAATTGTATAATTGAAAGTATGTTGATTGGTTTCACACTTGTCGTGTTGTAACGCCTTTTAATTATTAGAACTCACTGTAATAAAAAGTTGTAAATATTTGCATAAAATATTAGAGCCAAAGTAATCAACTTGTTTTTGTATACATACTATTTTAAACAATTTAAGCGACCAGCGAGCGGCTTTTCAAAAGAATATTTGCGTTCAAACCTTCAAACATTTTGGTATTTAGTCGCGTGATGGAACTTTAAGCTCAAGATCATTAAAGTTCACCAACTTAAAGTTTTACCTTCGTATCTATAATTTGTTGAAGATCACGAAAATCTTAAGTAAAGAAAACAATTACATTTTTACATTTTAAACAAGAGAAAATATTACAATTCGCTTGTTACCAATACAAGGCAAGTAATTTTGAAATATTTAAAATACCACGACTTCAGAGTTCAGTGAAAGGACAATAAACTTATTATCAAAGAGTATAATTTTCAATAAAACTTGGTAGCTTAACCCTATGAGTCAAAATAAATTAACAGAAAAATTCTAATTATTTAATCCTTTACCATATTTGAATAGAATATTTGCAAAATTTTTTTATTCCGATTATGATTTACGGTTCTATTTCTCTGCTATTTTTAATTTTAAGGCCCATTTTACCTTATAAGACCCAAAGAAGAATGTATGTTTTTAGGATCCTTATGAAAAGAAAAGTTTATTTAACGATCTTTGTCTGTTGTTTGGTTGTTGAAATCCATTTACTGAAGGAAAGCTTGAACTGAAAACAGCCAGCCGGATGGAAAGACAGACCTCATAAGATCGATTCTAGAATTGATTCTAAGTCAATCGGTATACTAAAAGGTGGGTCTGGAAAAAGGGTTGCCAGAAACCAAAATCCAAATAACTGGACAATGGAAGAAATTCAACTGGATTTTGAAAAAATAACTGGATAATATACACTAATTCCAAAAATTTACATTTTATTAAATTTTTTACACGTATTGTCTAACGTCATATAACATATCGTCACCTAAAATCTCAAAGGCCATAAATAACAAAAATATACAAAATTGACTTTTGGATTCGTTATCATGTATTTTAGTTAATTATACATGATCAATCAATCTAATACAATGGCATTTCGGTGACGATACATATTTATTAAACACACATAATATTTGTTTTGACAGATATACATATGTACATATTTTGTATAGCTATTTACAGAATTTACTAAGGTCGGGTTTTTGAGATGTAGATTTAGTTTAAACTTTAATTTTTCCGGCGAATTGTGATTTTTTACACTGTCCTAGTTGATAAAATAGGCACATGGCGTTTTTACAAAACTTTTTTTCTTTTCAAACGTTTTAGAAACATAATTTAAAAAAAAAAAATTATTTATTATCAAAATTTCGAAATTTTTGTTTTTTAAAATTCATAAAAAATTGGATGCTTCTAGACGCCTCAAATGTATGACCAAACCAACTTTATGTTTCATCGCAATCATTAAAGGAAATTTTATTGAGGAATTTCGGTTTTTTTAGTTTTTTCAATAAGCTAAACCTCCTCTATTTTCGAAATAACGGTATATCTCGAAAACCAGAGCTAACCTAACAAACGGCTAGCACCACTGGATTCAGCGTACCCGAATTATGGTAAAGCACAGCTTGTCTAAAAAAAGTGTAAATTTCTAGCACAGTGATACCAACAAACTTGGTAATGGCGGAACAAACTAAACCTAGTTTAACTGAGATCACACAAACTTAGCCTAACTTTTGTTTAAGTTGTAAGCAAACATTTTTGAAAGTTTCATCAAAATTTAGTCTAATTAAAAATTCGGAAGGACATTCTTTTCTTTTTTTGTTAGTATAGGATGTTTCATACCCAATAAGCATTCAAAAATAAAATTTCAAGAGCTTAAAATTTAACTGGAAATAAACTTGTGGTCCAATTTATTTTTAAATGCTATTCAAGTTTCAAAATATTTTACTAATATTCACTTGATTTCAAATTCCTATTTTACTGGAGAATGATATTGAAATAAAGTGCAACAAAAGTATATACATATATCTCAACCTTTGAAACTTGAAATTCGAACGCGAATACCATACTTTTTATTGGATCAGGGTTGCATTTTATTTCATGTGTGAGTGTTTATACTTTGTGTGATGGTGTGAACACAAACTGTCATGTTAAATTAGATTTGTTGACAGTCCCAATAAAACTCATTGGATTTCTATCACACAAAGTATTATGGGATACGTTAGACTTGTGAGATAGTGTTATCTAGCCTTTATTTGGTATACTTGAAGTACTTTCACAACTAACCTTGCCCAATGGTATGGCAAAAGCCAGCGAAACCAATTTATCTACATGGATTTTTTACTCTATTTTTATTTTAAAATTAGAGCCCATTTTTAAACTAGAAAAATTGTCCAGGCTATTCCAGGCCAGTTAGTAGAGTTGGGTATAAAAATTAAGAGCAGAATGTTGTACTAGAGCGGCTCGGCCACCTCGAACTTTTTTTCTTTTATAAATAGATTTGAAACTAACATATTTTTAGAGTATATGTAAGTACATAAATCATATTTGCTCAATTTCATTTAAGTTTTATTTAAAAAAAAATTTAACAAGCAAATTTATTTTTTATTAATTTGAAAAGATTTTAAATTTGACGTTCTTTAGTTTTAACGGATATTTGTATTTTAAAATAATTAGAAAAAACCTTCTACTGTAAAATTCCGATCATTTCGCAAAAAGGGGTAAAATGGCTATAAGAGGTAGCAAGCACACATAAGCTATTTTTTCCTATAATAGATCTACCCAGTAAAAACTTCGCCTACAAAATAATGTGTTAAGTAATCAGGAATAAGTAAAAATACTACTTCCAATTCCACTGAAAGAACCAACGAATTTTACAAGGGAAGTCCCAAAATGAACGCATTTAAAAGTCATTATTTTTTACGTACATACATTTGAAAAATAAGTTGTTATAGAAGTAGTTATATAGAAGAAAGCTACTAAATAATGAGTGAAAGAAGCTATTCATTTTAAAAACGTAGGCGAAGCTTTTACTGGGTAAGAAACAATTTTAAGCCCATATATCAAAATTAGAAACACCAAAAAAAACATGACATAATTTAAAACGTCCAATGTGTTTTATTTACAGAACCCCAGGAGATTTGTGTTTACTTCCGTTAAAATTTAAAAATATAAGTTCTAATTTGAAGTCCATTGGACGTCTGTAAAAAAGAACTGATTTATTTTTATATTTTCCGATTATGCATCGCTGGACATTTGTTAAAATACTTTTAAAATATTTCTAACAAGAAATTCGTTTGTGGTTTGTCGTATTTACTGTCAGTAGATTACTAATCTAGGAAGTCTCTAATAATTTCTTTCTTGCACTTACAAAAAAACGGAAGTAAATAAAATAAATAATAATAATTAGTATTGTGGTTATTTTGTTGAACTATTTATGGTTTTTAATCCAAATTTTTAATATTTTTAATTAGGCTTAAGTTCATGAAATTTAATTTTTATTAAATTATTTTTTTTTTTTTTTTTTTTTTGTGAAGAAAGGAATTTTACAACATGAAAATTAATCAAAATTGTTATTGATAATCTTTCATTCTTGACGTGGCTCGGGCTCGAACCCTGGGCGGCAGGTTACCATGACATGTTTCGATCGCAACCACTCGATCTCCTCAGATGGATTTGCCGTCTTACACTCGCAGCCATCGACGACTGCTGACGTCACTAGTCAAACATCAATCCTTAAACCAAATTGTATTTTAACATTTGGTAGATCGAAATTTGCTTTCCTGAATGATTATCCATTTTAATTGATTTTACATGTTTTTTCCTTTACTTCTGTTTTTTCGTACTTTCGTCAAGAGTTTTTCTTGAAGTCCAAGTACATTTTTTGTTTTTTCACTTTGTCTTTCTCTTTTCTGTTGACCTTTTTTTCAGCACAACTTGAAGGACAAATGTACACATAGAGCTCGTGCCTTAGCTTTAACAATAATTAGTATTGTGGTTATTTTGTTGAACTATTTATGGTTTTTAATCTAAATTTTTAATATTTTTAATTAGGCTTAAGTTCATGAAATTTAATTTAATCCATCTGAGGAGATCGAGTGGTTGCGATCGAAACATGTCATGGTAACCTGCCGGCCAGGGTTCGAGCCCGAGCCACGTCAAGAATGAAAGATTATCAATAACAATTTTGATTAATTTTCATGTTGCAAAATTCCTTTCTTCACAAAAAAAAAAAAAAATAATTTAATAAAAATTAAATTTCATGAACTTAAGCCTAATTAAAAATATTAAAAAAAAAAAAAAAAAATAATAATATTTAAATAAATATTTTAAATATAACTTTTTTATGATAATGTAATTATTTACATGTAAAATGTTTGCGATCTTACGATTTATTTACTATTCACCTCCTTAATATAAGATAAATAAACATAATACTATTATAATTTATAAACAAAAGGTTTAAAATTCACAAAATTTGATTTCAAATGAAAAGTATAAAAACAAAATTTATTAGTTAGTATATATGTATGTATGCATTAGTAAAACTTCTGGGGTTTGACCGCTTAAATTTTAGAATTTGAAGAGGCTTGGTTCTGACCAATTTGCTCTACATAGCAAAATTTTATCATACTTATAAAGATATTATTTAAATAAAGGCGGATTCACCCAAAATGTTGTATACTACAAATTGATTTATAACAAGTTTTCTGCAATACAATTCAGCCATTTCCAACAAGTTTGTTTTATTAATTCAAACCAAACAAACACTTTATAAATATATGATGTGGCAATTCAGATCAACTTTTTCGAGAGGTAAGAAAATTATTGGCAGCACAGTTCAACTTGGTTGGGCCAAAAATAAATTAACTTTAAATTTATCATCAGATGGCATTTGGGTAGCATTTTTACAGAGAACGGTTGAACTGTAAGCATGTTGAAAGCCGAATTCGGGAGGCACTTGGTGCGTATACGCATCTGCGTAAGATATGGAACTCTACTGTCAACATTTAAGTCCTGTGTTCTATCTGTGCTTCTTTACGTCTGCGAGATTTGGTATCTCAAAAAAGTTATTTAAAAAATAAACTGCGAGTTAATCAGTGTCTCCGAAGAATTCTTAAAATCTTTTAGCCCTGAACAGTAAGTAATGAAGAACTTTGGTCCAAAACGAATTTTGGAGACATTAACACCGAAGTGCGGAGAAGAAAATTTTTTTGGATCGGTCATAGCCTTCGTAAGCCACCTGCGGAAATATGCAACCACGCTATTGTTTATAATACACAAGGAAGCAGAAAAAACACTTGGTGGTGATCCACAATAAAAGAAATAAATTCCATACCGCATAGTCTTGAAAGAAGATCCAATAACAGCGGAGAGCTCACAAATATAGCCGCACATGGACAAAGATGGATACCACTTTTAAGTAGCCTATGCCCATATAGAGGCAGCTCGTAATCAGTGACGTACAGATGGGTAATATAATATTATATATCAGGGGCTAAAGAAAAATGTCGAAATCCGTAACAATATGTTAACCAAAATTGTATTTTGCCAGTTTTAATAAGCAAATAGCCAGCTAACGGATTGAACGCATCATATGAATGAATTTTCCTTGTAGGAGAGAGAGAGACTCACGTGAAGCTACCCAGTAAAAAAAATTTGGGTTTTTTGAAGCACTACAGAAAAAAAGCGCATAGTCAAGCGCTTCAATTAGAGAGCTCTTATACAGCAGTAAATGATAAAGAATAAAATATACAAAACAGCTGCTTTTTTAGTGCTGACAACGAAGAACGTTTTAAAGCGAAAAAAATAAAAATAAAAAAATAATAATGAATATGTTTATTTAGTTAGCCTTTAAAAAAGCACTTTAGGAGTGCTTTGTATGCATGTTTCAAGAAGCGCTTACTGTCAGCAGAAAATAGTCCTCCAAACCGGGAACACCCCATACAAAAATCAGGCATCCCATCAGCAGGTTTGAAGCGATTTGAGGAAAGAATTCATACAAAAAACCTGCTCCTTTTGGAGCACATTTTTTACTGGGTATGTGCATATAAAAAATTTTTTGTTTGGAACAAATTGGTGAATTTGCCTTCAGTCACACACTTTTTCCTACAATTGAATTACAAACAATTGTAATTGTTGCGATGTATTCGTCCGTCAGTCCAAGTTTTTCTTTGAGACTTTAATTTGTTATATGTACGTATCTATGTATGTATTTACTCGCGCACAATAATTTACATTGATTAATTTTATATTGCTGATGATTGTTTTGTATGGACATATTTTTGTTAATAAAAAATATTTTGAAATTTGTTCATCAAAAGAGAAAATAATAAGAGGGGGAAAATTTTTATTAATAATGTGGCAAAAGACTTAATCATATAAAGGTGAAAGGTTGCTCCAATGACATTTTGGCGACATGATTTGTAATTGCATATAATAACAATTGAGCACGACAATGCGCTGGTCTCTTATAAAGAAAATATAGGGGTCTTTTTTATTTCTGTCTAATCTGGTGATGTTTAAATCAAAGATGTTTTTTATTTTTTATTTAAATTAATTGCTGCCTTAAAGCCTTTTTGACAAATAAAATACATAAAAATATAAAAAGGACTTTTTTAATTTTGAACATATTGCTAATTTAATATATCCTACGTAAAAATTGTGACATCTTCTGTTATTGAGGGAATTTTCCATAATAAACACCCTAAACAAAAATCATTTTGAAATCATTATGAATAATAAATCAATTGATGAAATCTAACACTTTCATTCGATTTATAGTTCACGTTTTTTTACTCTTTTGTTGACAAAGCATACGAAATTATAGCCATGACTATTTAAATTTAAACAATAAATTAACATATTTAACAATTTATTTTTTGACATAAAGCTTTTTTTTTTGGTTATATTTGGCAAAAGATTGAAAAAAATTTAATTAACAGTTATTCGTCAAATTGATTTCAACTGGTTATTAATTTTTTAATAAGAGTACGTTTTGGATTAAAGAAAATGAGATTATAATAAATAAAAATCAGTGGTCTGCATCGAAGTATGAGCAAATCAAAGAATACGTGGAATTAATACATAATAATTAATTAATTTAGACAAGCTGGGCACTTGTAATTTTAACCTAATTCGGGAGCTCTGAATCCAGTGGTGCTAGCCGCTTTTTTTAGGTTAGCTGTGGTTTTCGAGATATACCGTTATTTTGAAAATGGAGGAGGTTGCACAACATATGTTCATGTAACTCAAAAACGCTTAAGCTTATTGAAAAAACTATAAAAAAAACGAAATTCCTTTTTTTCTAATACATATGCGCAGTCGTTTTGAAAAAAAATAATTTTTTTATCAAAATTTCGAAACTTTTGTTTTTTAAAAATTCATAAAAAATTGGAAAATGCAGCTAGGCAAGGTGAATTCATTTTTCAGGTGGCGTTGAAAGCACAGCTGTGCTACTTTTTTTTTAAATTAGAGAGAGGAATGTCAAGAGTTACTTGTGTTTTTGACTTATCGGCCAACGAAAGCAGCAACAAAATACATTGTTGTGATTTTGGTGTTGTTAATTGTTGTAGTTTCGACACCACCGATTACATGAATTCGCCTTGCATCTAGGCTTCTAATTTTTTCCAGACGTTTAAAAACGAAATTTGAGTTACATACTCCTGGAATTAAACGTAAGTTCTCATTCCAATATTATTGCACATTGCAAAAAAAAATCAAGCAAAAAGTAATTTTGCTATAAATTCTTAAAAAATCGTACAAAATAAATGAAACTTTTAAACACGGAGATTACAAATTTGACATTTTGAAATTTTGCTTAAGCCGACTTACGTACTTTTCCTTTTTGCAACAGATATAAAAGACGGTTTACTTTTGAAAATTGAAGATGAATTGAAAAACATATCGAAAATTTAGAAATCGCTCATTTGCTGCAAGACCGTCATAACTCAAAAAAATCCATTTCGAGATAAACGCATTTCAAGTTTTTGATTTGTTCTAACTACTTAGAAAAAAAGAAGACACATTATCTTCAAACTGGGAAAGTATTAAAGATATAAAGATGAATTTAATACACAATATAAAGAAAAACAAAGCGAACAATTCTGCATCATTAACTCCAAAATTTCATTTTTTGAGTTATGCCGGTCTTGCAGCAAATGAGCGAAATGGTTAATCAAAGAACGACACAGGGACAGCAAAAATATGGACTTTTTAATTTCCCGAAAAAATTTAGCATTTTCAAGAATCGTCGGTAACCCCGCTTATGTTGAAATTGTGTTCTTTTTCTTCTATTAAATATTGTTTAAAATGTAAAATTAGGTACTCCCAGCTCTTTACTTAAATTTTATAAGCATCTCAAAATCTCGATTTTAGCTCACTGTGCAAACAGTGATTTATTTTGTAAAATATTTTTGTATATTATGCAATTTTAAAGAAAAAAAAACCTCTAGCTCGTGAGGGCAATCTTTATTTATAGGACAGTAAAAAATAATTTATACAAGTGCGAGAAAAATGAACCTTACAAAAATTGTGGATCTACCATTTCAAAAATTCGTGTTAATTTTAAATTTATATAAAGTTTTTGTGCCAAATTTCCCCCCTTTGGACGTAGTTCACCACTCGGTGTTGAATTCTTGGAGAAAATAGATGCAACACCTGATACTGTAGAGTGAAATTGGCAGGTCCTTCGGGTGGATCGAGGCCAGCCAGATATCCTATCTTGAACCACGGGAACGAGTAAGCCCCTGTTACTTTCCTGGTCTGGCCATTGGCAAGAATTCTTATGAAATCACTTGGTGGATTCGGTTCATACCCTAAATCGAGTGAATAAATATCTTAAAAAGTCAGCACTAAAAGATAATTTTCTATCCACTCTGTGGAAGTTCGGCCTTCTGGCGGTACTCCCTAGGTGCTGTTGCTAATCAACAGAAGCTGCTTTGAAATTAAAGGTATATAGCTACAGCTCCTAAGAAAAAGGTTAGCAAAAAAATATTAGAAAAAGTATTCGATCACGACTGCCATAATTTGGCCCCAGATCTTGTATCTTACACGGAAAGAGTTAAGTAGTCAATTTCGTTTCTTAAAACAAGAAAATCCAAAATCTTAAAATAATTTCTTGATTTTAACTTATTTTGTTCGTATTTAATAAAATTTTCTTAAATAATAAGAAACAACTCACACATGTATAAAGGAGTGCTGGGATACTATCGATATTTTCTACTATTGATATTTATCGATAGTTCAGATTTCACTATCGATATATCGATATTACTATCGACTGAATGTTTGTACTTAAGTAGGAAAACTTTAACTAGTTTTTTTATCAGGCTACAGTCCGTTGTTTTTATCACTTTATTGAATGTATGAGACGTTTGTATATACGCACGTTATTTTAGATGGCAGTTTTTTAAAAATTGATAAGTACCTTTCTGAAAGAACCGAAGTAACAGGGACTATAAGATATTGCATTGCAACTTTAAAAGATTTTCTAAATTCTAAACCCAAAAAGGTAATCAATCTAGCGGACTTATCCTCTAATGATCGTTCATTGTTTTGTCCTCTGCTTGCAATAGCAATTGCATTTGCATTTTTTTTTACAACATTACAAACATATTTGACATTTCAGTCCCTATATAAACATGTACAAATTTCGACTTAAAGGCCTTTAATTAGCAGTAAAAAGCACTGCTAAGCAATCCATACCACCTGCCATTCTTGTTGTTTGTATTCATTGCTGTAATTCAGCGCGAATTAATAATAGCAAGTAAAAATTTGCGGCAAAAAAACTGTGTGTGTGTATAGCTGCTGTTAGATGCAATACCTGATACTAAAGAGTGAAATTGGCAGGTCCTTCGGGTGGATCGCGGCCAGCCAGATATCCTATCTTGAACCACGGGAACGAGTAAGACCCTGTTACTTTCCTGGTCTGGCCATTGGCAAGAATTCTTATGAAATCACTTGGTGGATTCGGTTCATACCCTATATCGAGTGTATAAATATCTTAAAAAGTCAGCACTAAAAGATAATTTTCTATCCACTCTAAAAAAGTTCGACCTTCTGGCGGTACTCCCTAGGTGCTGTTGCTAATCAACAGAAGCTGCTTTGAAATTAAAGGTATATAGCTACAGCTCCAAAGAAAAAGGTTAGCAAAAAAATATTAGAAAAAGTATTCGATCACGACTGCCATAATTTGGCCCCAGATCTTGTATCTTACACGGAAAGAGTTAAGTAGTCAATTTCGTTTCTTAAAACAAGAAAATCCAAAATCTTAAAATAATCTTTTGATTTTAACTTATTTTGTTCGTATTTAATAAAATGTTCTTAAATAATAAGAAACAACTCACACATGTATAAAGGAGTGCTGGGATACTATCGATATTTTCTACTATTGATATTTATCGATAGTTCAGATTTCACTATCGATATATCGATATTACTATCGACTGAATGTTTGTACTAAAGTAGGAAAACTTTAACTAGTTTTTTTATCAGGCTACAGTCCGTTGTTTTTATCACTTTATTGAATGTATGAGACGTTTGTATATACGCACGTTATTTTAGATGGCAGTTTTTTAAAAATTGATAAGTACCTTTCTAAAGGAACCGAAGTAACAGGGACTATAAGATATTCCATTGCAACTTTAAAAGATTTTCTAAATTCTAAACCCAAAAAGGTAATCAATCTAGCGGACTTATCCTCTAATGATCGTTCATTGTTTTGTCCTATGCTTGCAATTGCAATTGCATTTGGATTTGCATTTTTTTTTACAACATTACAAAAATATTTGACATTTCAGTCCCTATATAAACATGTACAAATTTCGACTTAAAGGCCTTTAATTAGCAGTAAAAAGCACTGCTAAGCAGTCCATACCACTTGCCATTCTTGTTGTTTGTATTCATTGCTGTAATTCAGCGCGAATTAATAATAGCAAGTAAAAATTTGCGGCAAAAAACTGTGTGTGTATAGCTGCTGTTAGATGCAATACCTGATACTGTAGAGTGAAATTGGCAGGTCCTTCGGGTGGATCGCGGCCAGCCAGATATCCTATCTTGAACCGCGGGAACGAGTAAGCCCCTGTTACTTTTCTGGTCTGGCCATTGGCAAGAATTGTTATGAAATCACTTGGTGGATTCGGTTCATACCCTAAATCGTGTGAATAAATATCTTGAAAAGTCAGCACTAAAAGCTAATTTTCTATCCACTCTGTGGAAGTTCGGCCTTCTGGCGGTACTCCCTAGGTGCTGTTGCTAATCAACAGAAGCTGCTTTGAAATTAAAGGTATATAGCTACAGCTCCTAAGAAAAAGGTTAGCATACTGGTTTCTGCTGAAATATTTATACTTAGAAATTGCTATTATGTTGTTAGGTGCGTTGCAAAGTTATTCGGGAAAGACGCATTAAATACACCTAGTGTTGAATGCACTGTTAGGTGAGCTCGACTAGTCAGGTACCCAAATTAATCTTAGCCACATCTGTGCCAAACTTTTTTCGGATACCAACATTAGAACGCAAGTTTTGTATTAAAGTGATTGTCTAAAGATACTTATGGTTAAATTTTTGCATATCACTAAAAATTTATATTTTGTGAAATACCTCAATTTATTTCTAAATAAATAAATCTGCGGAAACATCTGTGTACTTTTTTTATTTTATACAACGAATTATCATTAATTAACAGTTAAATCTTAATAGTTAGGTAAACTTAATAACTTGATTAAAGAACGGTGTGAAATTTATTAAAGTAATTAAATAATTAATTAACTTGGCAAATACTTTTTTTGTTATTATATTTGTTTTTAAGGTATTTTTTAAATAAATATTTGAAAATACCATTTTTTTGTTTTTATTTTCATATTTGTTTAATTGTTACATCAAGTCATTTAACATGACATGTAGTAAGTATTGATAAACTTTAAACAATATAATGAGTACAAGTTAATTTGATTATTAACAAAAAAAAATATATTAATATAAAAGTAGTTTCAATTTCGTGATGTTGAAATTATTTATCATTGTTAAGATTATAAAAATTAAAAAATTCAAAACTTTTTTTAAGCAAATTAAAATTGTTTTATTGATGTAAAATTACATAGTTAAAGCAGTTTAAAAATTAACGGTTGTTATGAACTCCTCTGTTTATACCCTACACCAAAGTTGTATGTGTAAAGTTTGCCATACCGTTTATAATTGTTCGAAAGCCCCATTAAGTATAATTCTGAATCTTTAAATTTAGGGGAATTCAATCCTTCTGTACACCTGTCCGTCTATCGCTTTACATCAGGTTTGCAAAACCTCTGTACAAAGATATAATTTGTATGATATGTGTATCAATCGATTGGTTATGCTTTTAGGAATTTTGCTATTTTAAACAATTAAATTTTGGTCCAAATAATAATTGAAAAAACCAAACAAAATTGGATTTTATTTTACTACCCGAAGCTCCCATACATCTATTGTTCGAGGTGGCGCAAAATGAAAGCAACATTTTAAGTTAAAAAATTTCCATTCAAAACTTTTAAAAATATTTTCAACGTCAGTTACATTTTCATAGAAATTGTTGCTGCAGTAGAAGAAGACTGAATTTTTTAAAAACTTAAGTTACATTTTTCTTGAAAAAAATTAAAGAAAAATATATGAAATATTTTGTAAAAATGATAAAGATGTCAAGAACAAAAGCAATTGTTTGTGTAAAAATGGTTGAAATGTCAAAAGCAATTGCTACAAAATCTTCAAATAAAAAACACAACTCTGCAAAAAATCAGCATGCGTTTTGAGCGGACCTACTAGTTGGACCATGAGGCGGTTTTTGTGGATGGAGTCTGACATTTAAAATACCTATACAAAAAAAGGACAGCTAGAATAAATCTCTCTTTGAAGCGGTTACCTGTTTGAATTCACATTGATAAATTCTTAATTAAATATTTCAAATTATGAGTAGAAGTTTTGTTAATAAAGTGCATATTCATTATTTAGATCTGGGGCCAAATTATGGCTGTCGTGATCGAATACTTTTTCGATTGGAAAGCAATTTTATTTCTAATACTTTTTGTCTGTACTGAACGGATCAAAATTATTTTTTAGCATTGTCAAGCATTTATTTAAGTTTTTACAACACTGAAAAAAATAATTTCGATTCGTTCAGTATTGACTGAAATAAAATTGCTTTCGTATAGAAAAAATATTCGATCACGGCAGCCATAATTTGGCCCAGATATTGTATCATTACACGGAAAGAGTTAAGTAGTCAATTTCGTTTCTTAAAACAAGAAAATCCAAAATCTTAAAATAATTTCTTGATTTTAACTTATTTTGTTCGTATTTAATAAAATTTTCTTAAATAATAAGAAACAACCCACACAAGGAGTGCTGGGATACTATCGAAATTTATCGATAGTTCAGATTTTACTATCGATATATCGATATTACTATCGACTGAATGTTTGTACTTAAGTAGGAAAACTTTAACTAGTTTTTTTATCAGGCTACAGTCCGTTGTTTTTATCACTTTATTGAATGTATGAGACGTTTGTATATACGCACGTTATTTTAGATGGCAGTTTTTTAAAAATTGATAAGTACCTTTCTGAAAGAACCGAAGTAACAGGGACTACAGGTAACCCTCCTACAACACGGTAGATAGGTTCCTAGAAAACGCCGTGTTGTAGGAAAACGTGTTATATGAGGCTAGGAGACAGTGTAAAATATAATTTTTTTTTTTTAACTAAATATTTTCTTTAAATTCATTGTCTTTATTAGAAATATGTTCTTGCATATTGCTGAATCACTGAAATCTAACTAAATCGTAACAGGGATGCAAAAATGAATATTTTTGTTCTATTTTGGTACAATTTTAACAACTCAATCATGATAGAGTTTCAATTCCATTTTATTGTGTTAGAATGATACCGTGTTGTAGATGAGGAGATTTCCGCAAATTATTTTTCGTGTAAGATCGAAATCGTTTTGTAGGAAGCCGTCTTGTAGGAAGGTTACCTGTATAAGATATTCCATTGCAACTTAAAAAAATTTTCTAAATTCTAAACCCAAAAAGGTAATCAATCTAGCGGACTTATACTCTAATGATCGTTCATTGTTTTGTCCTATGCTTGCAATTGCAATTGCATTTGGATTTGCATTTTTTTTTACAACATTACAAAAATATTTGACAATTCAGTCCCTATATAAACATGTACAAATTTCGACTTAAAGGCCTTTAACTAGCAGTAAAAAGCACTGCTAAGCAGTCCATACCACTTCCCATTCTTGTTGTTTGTATTCATTGCTGTAATTCAGCGCGAATTAATAATAGCAAGTAAAAATTTGCGGCAAAAAACTGTGTGTGTGTATAGCTGCTGTTAGATGTCTTCATAGCTGTATTTTAAATAATAAAAATATCGATATTTATATTTTTCCTGTCGACATTTTCGATATTTTAAGACTATAGACTATAGTTTCCCAGCACTAGTATAAAGTAGTTTTTGGCTTGGACGAGAATCATGCAAAATTTTCTTGGTGCAAGCCAAGTTTAATAAAGAATTCTTTCCGTGTAGCTATTAGCTAAAAGTATGTCGCAAGTATGTTTTTAAATTTAAGTTAGGATAAGTTATATTTGTCGCGATTCTTCTTCTTCTTAGTATATATATGATGATATTTATATCAAAGTATACTTTGTCACAATTAATGGAATGTGGCCAACCATTTCAACTGAGAGTAGACAGACCGCCCTTATTTGTCGCGATTTTTGTCATATAAAATGATTTTCGTTATAGGACCTTATATCGGATATATTAGAAATTGTAGACCGATTTCCACAAAACTTGACATAAGTATATTTACACGTCTGAGCCATAAACAATTTCATCTTAAAATTGTTAAATGAAATAAATGATGTTATGGGCTCGAGCGCTCACAAATTTGAAAATGAATCGGTTAAGAGGATCATAGTTTTTGTTTCCTCAAGTCGAGAAAGTTGATCAAAAACTTTGCAATTACAAATAAATTATTAAAAAAACACACACAAACTTTCTCCTGAGAGAAAATTTAATTTAATTAATATCGAATAACTTACCGTCTTGAAAACACCTTTTTCTGTGCCAAAATTGTTTCTTGACCAAAAATGTTCTGAATTGTATTTGGAGAATCGTGCCGCGGTTATTCCGGTATTTCATTAACGTGAAATTTAAATTAACGTTAAATTTAAACAAATCTATTTAAATGAAATTGTTTCGTTAAAAGCTTTTTTATTTATTTATTTTAAGTCCTTTGTTTTAAACAATAGGACATTTTTCTTTAAGTTTACTGCAGTGAAAAACTTTAACACTTTAACCACTACAAAAATAATTTTTAATTTTTGTTATTCCTTTAAGCAAAATCCTTTGGATTCCTGTTTTTTATTTTGATATATATTTTTTGTTTTTGTTTCCGTTTATCTCTTAAACAATTGAATATTAATTAATTAATAAATTGTGTTACTAAAAAAATTTCAACAATTTCTTTTATAACGACTCGATCGTATTGACAATTTGCGAATAAATGTTTCTGTCTAATATTGATGTTCGGTATTTATATGAACCCCAGCTTTCATATTCATTCATTCGTTAAATATTTTACGGCGTTGTTTTTTTAATTTTGTTTTCTACTCGTATCTCTTCGATGCTTAGCGATCGGTTGTGGGTAAAACTAGAGAAAAACTATTTTCTTAAAACAAAAAACTTACGAAGCTGTTAAACGACAAACAAAATAAATTATTAACAAACGATCGTTCTTGTGTGTTTCCTAGCAAAATGTGAATATGTATGCTCAAATGTACGCACGTATGTATCTGTTCGTGAAAAGAATCTCTTGAATTTATCTGTAGGAGTTTATTTATCTTATCTAGGCTAATAAACAACTTTATTTGTTAGGTATTATTTGGGATATTAGTTTAAATTATAAACTACTTGTAATATTGCCAAAATTAATTTAAAAACCAGTAAGAAAGTATAGTCGGTCAAAGCCGGTTATATGATACCATACACCACATACTCCACAGTACCCTATTTCGAACCCATGGGCAATCAGTGATCCGCCATAATAAAATTATTTTACGGGGTTAAGATTTATGTAAAAATACTTTGTGCCGAATATCTTCACTCATGTAAAATTTGTTTGTCTTCAAGTTATCTTTTGAAGCGGGTTTATATGGGAACTATCAGGTGTGTTCTGGAAATCGAAAACGCAAAACGCTTAAATTTGGAAGTGGTTTTTAATACACTTTTAATCTAATTTTTAATTTTTGTTATAAAATTCTGTTTAATAGAAAAATATTTGCATATTTGTCATAAAATTCTTTTATTACAGAAATCTTATTAAAAAACGACGTTTAAAATTCTCGCGTTTTGCGTTTTTTATTTCCAGAACACCCTTGTATGTTAAATTTTGGCCCTTTCAGCACAACATTTTGTCATCTCATAGTATCTATTGTAAAAGTTATTGTCGCCAAATTTTATGTCAATACATACCAACATTTATTAGAAAGTTATGGCATTTAAAGCTTTATTTGGTAGTATTATTTGCATGGGAGCTTTGGTTAAATATGGATCAATTCCAATAAAATTTGGTAAGATCATTTAGCTTTCAATAATATAAGTTTTTACCAAATTTAATCGAAATATCAATATAATAAGATGGTTTATGGGCACAAAGACTCTATTACGGAATAAAACTTGAATGGGGGGGGGGGGTGGACTTTGTGAAATTATAGATCGATTCTCATATGCCTATTTTTCCTATGTACCTAATTTCATCAGCTTATCCCCAAAATTAAGAACTGTACTTTGCGCACAAGGTTTACAAGGACAGCCAGACGGACGGACATCGTGAGATCGGTTCTAAGTCGATCGGCATATCGGGTCTAGGACAAATATTTTTAGGTGTTACAAACATCAGCACAAACGCATAATACCCACTCCTCTTTTGTAGTGTGAGCATAAAAACCAAAAGACTTTTTGTATGTTCAACAACTTTAAACGTTAACGGGCGCATAGAATTTTATATAGAAAATGTTTTTCGTACAAATTTTCTATGTGAACGTTAACGTTCGAAATTGTTGAACAGGCACTTAGATTACTTACGAGTATATTTAGATTATTTCTTTTTATGATTCTCAACTTAATATGTAGAAAAAAGACCAATCACCTCAAATTATTTTTTTTATCAAATACCTGTGAAATTAAGATCAAGATTAAGATATTTTTTCTTAAAAGGTCGTGAGGAGGTTTATTCAGACTCAATTTTGTCTTGATGAAGCCATTTTTAAGAAGTTTTTGCACTTTCATTGGCTTTTAGTCAGTGTTATCAATTAAGCCATTTAGTGGCTAGATTAAGCCATTTTTCTTCTCGTTTAGCCACGAGAAAAACAATTTAGCCATAAGCCTTTTTTATAACCCCAAATTTTTTTCAAGTTTTAAAAGTGTTTAGACCAGAAAATATTATAAATGCACCATTTGTTTTGTTACAAAGTTGAATTGTCTTAATAAGTTAACGCAAATGCCTTATACAATAAAAAAACACATTAATTTTATCGATAATTTTAGCGCTTTTCGTTGTTTAGTTTATTGTTACTAAAAATTTATTTATACAAACAAAATAATCGCTTATTTACAATTTCGGAGTAGTTATTATAAAATTTTGTAACACTAGGTCTCCACTAGCCATCAAATAATGTTAAGAAATTATGTTATGAAAGAGCTTTCAATATAGATTGCTTACCTGGCATTTACACATGCAAGTGCAAGTTTGAAAAACTCAATACTCTCACGCTACCACCACCACCACATTTTGCGTACTTGCAGACAACTTGCAGCTTAACTTGCAAGACATTTCTGAAGACAGCAAGTAACCTGGCATTTTCACCAGTGTTGCCATTAGGATACGAAAGAAACATTTTTCGTATCTTTTGATGGCTTCACGCACGATGTATAATCCTGAAATTTTTCGTATCTTTTGAATCTGTATGCAAAATGTACGAAAACTTATTAAGACTGATCATCGTAACCGACTAAATACTTATACAATAGCAGCTTTCATAATGGTGAAAGAAAACATTAAGGACATTTTAACATACGATTCACCGAAATCGTGGAATACAAGTAGTGTAAAGTTGTTCGGAGGAAATATGAACATCTTTTATTTTCAGGAAATTATATGAATTTTTTATATAATCCCTTCGTATTAACGCCTTAACTCGTATATTAATTTTTACAAAAATGAATTTGTTTCGATAACATCCAAAGATAGTTGCATATGGGCAAATCCCAGAAACAGTCCACCAACCAAAAATTTTTCAAATGAATTTTTTTTTAACGGAATATAAGACTAGATGTTTAATTTAATTTTTATGTTAAAAAATATGTATTTCAATGATCATCAATGCAATAATTTTTACCAAATCCTACCCCACTGCTGATTTTTTAATAAAATACGTGAATTTAGCATTATTTTAGGTGATTTTTGTGCTTAAAATAGCACTTAGAGCAAACTTATCAAAATATAAATTTCGTTAAAATAAAAGTTGATATTCATTAGTTAAAAAATTAGTTAAAGAAATGCAATTCATAATAATATAATTTGTTTTGTTAAAATAAATAAAATATAATAATAAAATACTACTGGAAAAACTGTAGCGTGCGTTACGTAGCGTGCGTCACAAAGGGTTCAGGCTTTTGTAAAAAAATCACAACATTTTTTGGCTGCAAATAAGTGCGTTTAGAATTCTATTATACTCATCTTTCATTTAGGAATCAGATTTTGTATACCTTATCATGCAAAATTCGCTAAAAATTAGGAAAACGCACTTCAACCTTTGAAGTTACTTCCACTTTTTGTAGCGTGCGTCACAAAACTTTGTGATCAATTATTTCGCAACAAATACTTGCTAAGAAACTATGATATATGCCATTCGTAAGTAAATATTAATGTCAGTAAACACTATATATAAGTTGAAGCTATCTTTTTTGAAAGACCAAAAAATGTGTATATTTCAATCAGAAAACGCGTGCGAGTGTAGCGTTCGTCACGCAGGATTTGCCCATATACATAATTAATTTTAATGTTTGCTTGTTGTATTTTTAAAAAGTAAAAATTAATTTTTATGATATCATTTTCTTTACAATATTCATTAATATATGTAATGTTAATAAATGTTAAACTTTGAAAATGGACTTACATTTTTTTTCAAAATGTATCTTTTTGGGAAAAAGTGTATTTTTTTCAAAATGTATCTTTTTGGGAAAAAGTGTATCTTTTTGGAAACTAATATGTTTCTTTCTCAAAAATTCACTGGGAACACTGATTGACACATGCAAGTGCAAGTTCGAAAAACTCAAAACACTCACACTTTTTCACTAACACCACCACATTCTTCGAACTTACAGACAACTTGCAAGACATTTCTGAAGACAGTAATATTTTGACACTTGCTGAAAGTTAATGTCAAAAACATAAACAGTGTTATGAAATCGACTTAATTGCTAAAACAGTAATTATAGTTTTTACTCTCATTTAAGTTTATGTAAAAATATTTCGTGTTTTTTGGCACATATAAAAAAGAATACAACTGATATAATTTTATATATCTCATTAAAAAACTTAAACAAAATGAATGCCAATTGTTTATTTAGAAATTAAGCTCTGTTTTTCACTTGGTAACTCTGAATTATGAGGAACTTCCACTTGACTGTGTAAACATTCATGCAACTTGTATGACATTCGACTGTTTTAGCGACATTTTCAATGTTAATACATATACTCTACTTGCAAGTTATTACTGAATGTGTAAAGGCAGGTTTACAAAAGCGGTTAAACCGTGACAAAAACCCTCTTACATGAAGTGGTTATACTTAACACTAACACCATGATAGTGTTAATGTTAAGCATTTCATGACAGTTGTATACTGGGTGTTAAGCCACTATTAACCTTTACCCAACATTTCCACATGCAAGTAATTACTTGCAAGTAGTGTATACGTATTACCAACGTAATATCGAGGAAACAGCCGACTGGCTGAAAGTACAAAAATTGTGTGAATGGTATTGAAAAAGTGTGAGTATATTGAGTTTTTCGAACTTGCATTTGCATGTGGAAACGGGGTGTTAAATGCCTAATTTTTCATATTTTTATTTTACTATTTATTTTATATAAAACCAATTAAGTAATAAAATTCGTTTTTTATATGCAAAATAAAGCAAGAATACATTTTGATTTTGACAATATTAAAAATTTAATGATTGCAAGTGCACAATACGATTTAAAGTCCGGTATAGAATTAATAACTTCAGCAGCCGTATTCCGTAATTCGCTAAAGCTAAATCTCTATCGCTAAAAATCTATAAAGTTGATTTAGCAATTTTTGGCTACAAATGTAATTCAGTAACGTGCATTGCTAAATTTGGCAATGCAATACAAATTTAATTTGCCGCAATTTTAGCTTTTAGTGTCACCGCTAAAAATTAAAAATTTGGTTTTCTCTAAGGAATTTTAGCGATCGAGATTTAGCTTAAGCTAAGCGAATTACAGAATACGGCAGCAGGTATTTAAAGGGTAAGCCATTTTTTACTTAAAATTTAACTATTTTCCTTCAGCTGTTGCCTTAATTTTACTTTACTCATTTACTGTAAAAGTACTCAAACGCACCTAATATAAATAATTGTGTGACCTAGTTTATATTTACATAAGAGAAATGGTACCAAATCGAAATTAAGAAAACTCAAAAAAAAAACCAAGTAAGAGTGCTATATTCGGCTGTGTCAAAGTTTTAATACCCTTCACCGAGAGTTCGAACAGAATTATCAGAAAATTGTATGGTGTCATTTCTACCCTTATAAAGCTAAATTTTACCAAATTTCACCACAATATCTATATTTGTTACGGGTTTATGTATGCATATTTAAATGATTTTCTAGAGTGGGCATTATATGGGGCCTATGGTAAATTTAATATTGATCTTCTCGTAATTAAGTATTGTGATTTCTAGTTGTATAAGCCAAATTGTTGCCAAAATTTAATGACAATCAGTGCAGTCCGCTAAAATGTTTATGTTAAATTTATTGCGTTAATCAGATTTATTATACTTTAGTGGGCGAATCCAAATTGTTGTATGTAAATATATATACTTGTACTTTTAACTCCTCTGGGGAGCATAGGGCCGCAAAAAGTTGATTCCAATGATCTCGATCATCAGCGCGATGTTTGACTTCGTTCCACTGTAGTCGTAGCTCGGACAGGTCGGTTATGATTTGGCGTTTCCAGGTGTGTGATGGTCATCCGATGCGCCTGCTACGCTAAGGGTTCCAGTCTTTGGCCTTCTTAGTGATATCATCTAATGGCTTGCGGAGAGTATGTCCAAGCCAACCCCATTTGCGTCTTCTTATTTCCATCTCAATTGGTTGCTGGTTTGTATCTGACCAGAGTTGGGTATTTGATATTAAGGAGGCCAGGCACGCAAGACTCTACGCAGGCATTTGTTAACAAACACCTGAAGGGACTGGGTATCGCGCGGTGCTATATTCCACGTTTCGTAACCGTACAATAATGTGGATTCAACGTCTTCTCGAGATGTTAGGCGATTTCCAAACAGGGTTGAGTTGAGCAAATGCATTGCATGCCTTATTAATGCGACTGTTGTATTTAAATAACAATATATTATTTTATTTAGTTTTACTTGACCTTTTTTAATATAATGAATGCTTATTGAAGACAACTGGATAAATAAATATTTATGTTTAGTTTTTTCTTAAAAAATACCTAGAGCATGATACATTTAATTTATAAAAGAAATTCCAAAATTTAAGGAAGGTTGGTTTATAACTCTTTTTGTGACAAACTGATTGTGTTCTATTTTAATCCCAAACTACTTAGAAGAACTATAAACAATACAAGTATTTATATATTTTTAATGGGATCTTAAAAGAATATGTTAAAAGTTTCGGACGGAATGCCAAACCTTTGCCGTTTCTGTTCTCTGACAAAAATGTTGTCAACATATTATTTACTTACACCCTCAGAATATGTTACATTTTACGATCACAAAAACCAACATTATTAGAAAATAACACGTTATGCGCCTTTTTTCAAGAACCATCCTTGTGCAAAAGGTTGAATAAAGGCTACAACAATAACAAGGCCAAAAAGGAAACGCCATTAGATGACTCTCATTCACCACTAGCGGCGGATATCTAAACATAAGGATTTATTTTGTTTTTTATGCAGGGTGGCTCAAAATTACCGAAGGGATTTGAGTTCATTATAACATTACACGTAACTAACCGTTTTCCATTGCAAAGCTTCTGAGAATTTAGGGTTTCGCAGCAAAATTATTGGGGAGCAAACTTAAAGATTTTAGTGGTTCTGGATTGAGTCAAAATTACTTTACCTAAAAAGCAAAAAGCAATTACAATATTTCAATTTTTTATTGAATTCTTTTAAAACTAATTTTAAAAGATTTTGTTATTCGTGCTTAATTCCCAATTTTTATTATTGATAAAAACACTGAAATTTATTGTTGATGGGATAAGCTATTCCTATGCGCATTTCACTGGTTGCTTAGGCCAGATCGTCAGGAAACTTCATCCATAAAGATTTTAGAAAAACTAAAGATATTAAACCAAATAAAACTGTTAAACGTATAAGACTTATAAGCAACAGTTCTACTTGTAACAATATCAAAGTTTAAACAAAAACATCAACAATAAACAGTGAGTTTATCTCATCTTACATTCCCCACTACAATTGATTGGAATTCTCCCAACATTAATTGTAGTTGGAAGTAGGTTAAGAAAAACAAAATGAAAACAAAAACAAAATTCAAAATCATGTTGCCAGTTAAGTTTTTTCAGGTCGTGCAACCAGTGAAATGCGCATAGGAACAGCTTATCCCATCAACAATAAATTTCAGTGTTTTTATCAATAATAAAAATTGGAAATTAAGCACGAATAACAAAATCTTTTAAAATTAAAATTTTGTATTCCCAAAAATTATTTTGATAATTCTTTTAAAACTTGACTAGTTAAAAGCCAATTCTATTAAAAAAATATGAATAGTAATAACGGAAACACCCATATAAATAAGTTTCAGCTTGACTGCTTTAATTCTGTTTTGCTCAAAAATATTCATATATTTTTCTATATTTTTTTTTAGCAACGATGACAAATATTATTTGCTCAAATTATTGACACCACTTGATCACTAGTTGACTAATGTCAGTTTGAACGTCATTCTTATAATTATTCGCAAATTGAAAAGAGAGCAAGAGTTGGTGCACATTAAATTAATTTTTTTGCGATTAAATTCCCAAACATACAGAAAGTTTGAAAATATTTACAAAATATATCAACAATAGAAATAATTGCTAACCAATTGTTCAAACTACTAAAGATATTTTTTTTTCTGCGTCTTGAAATAATTTCACATACATTTTTTTGATATTTTCAAAATCAACTTACATTCTTTGTCAATTGTTTGTAAAATTATAGAGAGTCTTATATTTTGGTCATTAAGAAATTTTTCAAAGAATTTCTCTTATTGTTCCGCCCAAAAATGGTGCCATAAATTGTTGTTTTTAAATTAAAAACAATTAATTATTAAAGGGAAAATTGTTTTTTAATTAATTGTCACACAGTGTACTTTTTCGGGGTCTTAAGTGATCAAAAATCTATACAATTGCTTCATGCTGTATTTTGGTCTTTGTACTCTAAACAAAATTCTATATTGAACGAAATTAAATAAAATTTAAAATATTTTAGTTTCGATTACTGTTAAAAAATAACGAAACTAATTAAAACCCCTTTTGCAATTGTATTAGATGAAACTCTTAAATAATATTTTTGTAACAAATTTCCGCTAGAACTTCTTATGACTTCTAGATTAAATTATTTTTTAATGCAAGTCATTACAATTGTTAGCCTATAATCAAAATTATTTAGTAAAAACGAAAACGTTGCTTTTAATAAAAATATTATAACTTTATGCATTTGAAAATAACTTGATGCTGGAAAAGTTTTAGAAGTACACAAAAAATGTTTTATTTTAATAAAAACACGTAAGAGTGTTAAAGTCGGCCTTGACACACCAGCAGCTCTTCCACAGTCGGATTTTAAAATTTTAGACAAAAATGTTCTTTGAGTCATATTTAAAATTAAAAAGTTAAAATTTGTCTTAATTAAGAAATACTTTTGTTTTTTTTTCATATTTTTTCTTAAAAAAACACTTCCTCGTCAATCAAATACAAAATGGATTATATAGGCACATCGATTTTTTTGAAAGAAATTGGCATTTTGGAAGGGAGTGTGTAATAAGGACTTAACAAAGCAATCAACCCACTCGAATTACCAAATACATAGTTCACATTTCCATTGTGAAGGAAAATGGTTAAGTCTTAGAATCGAATTGAAAATTGTTGTTAAGAATACGGTACACTTGCGATAATAATAATGATTGATACAAAAACCAAACAAACCAGATAATATTGCATCTTCATTTTGACCAATAAGTCTACTCGCAATTCTCTCTAAGATATTTGAAAAAATTCTCTTGCGAAGGCCTGGGGTCTAATCACAGCATACGATATCGAGCTAAATTTATCGAAATTATTCATTTTGGTATCATGAAACTCGATGAAATGTATTGAATTTGAAATAATAGCGTTCGATATCGAGTAACTCGACATTACATTTATCGAGTTTTCATTTGATACGTCAGTGTCTATCGTATGCAAACAAATTCGATAGTTTATTCGATACGATAGTATCGAATGCGGTGATTAGACCCCTGTACTGAAAAATAACAACATTATTCCTGATTATCAATTGGGTTTTAGTCATAAACACGGCACCCCTGAACAATTACAACGAATTGTGGATTTTATAACCAGTACCCAGTAAAAAATGTGCTCCGAAAGGAGCAGGTTTTTTGTATGAATTCTTTCCTCAAATCGCTTCAAACCTGCTGATGGGATGCCTGATTTTTGTATGGGGTGTTCCCGGCTTGGAGGACTATTTTCTGCTGACAGTAAGCGCTTCTTGAAACATGCATACAAAGCACTCCTAAAGTGCTTTTTTAAAGGCTAACTAAATAAACATATTCATTATTGTTTTGCTTCTACTTGCTTTAATGCCTTTTTTCAATAATTTTCGTTGACCATAATATATTTTTATTTTTTTCGCTTTAAAACGTTCTTCGTTGTCAGCACTAAAAAAGCAGCTTTTTGTATATTTTATTCTTTATCATTTACTGCTGTATAAGAGCTCTCTAATTGAAGCGCTTGACTATGCGCTTTTTCTGTAGTGCTTCAAAAAACCCAAATTTTTTTTACTGGGTACTTCTGAAGAAAAAAAATATTGCTCTTGATAGAGTGTGGCATATGGGGCTTCTTTATAAAATAAAAAAGTTTGTACCAGCACCTTATTTTTTACTTTTCAAAAGTTACAAATCCCGCCATATAACTTTTTCACTGATGAAGGAAGACTGCCCCAGTGTTTTTATTAATGGAAACATAATTCCTAAAAAGGAAATAGTAAAGTGCCTAGGTATGACACTTGATGGACGACTAACCTGGAAAGCTCACATTGAAAATAAACTTCAACTTTTACGACTTAAAACTAAGAAACTTTGTTGGCTTTTAAATCCTAAGTCCCAACTAAATGTAAATAATAAAATAAGAACATACAAAATTATACTGAAACCAGTATGGACATATGGTATCCAATTATTGGGTACAGCGAGCAATTCAAATATTGAAATACTTGAAAGATATCAATCTAAAACTCTTCGTCAAATACTGAATGCTCCATGGTATGTTAGAAACACTGATATTAGAAGAGACTTATCCATAAAATCAGTTCGGAAAAAGAAATAAGACACTTCAGTGAGAGATACCTACAAAGGCTTAGCGACCACATAAACCCCATTGCTATCTCATTATTGGACAGTACCCACGAAATAAGACGCCTTAAGCGAAACCACGTATTGGATCTTCCATTTCGCACCTAATATTTAATAAAGATGTACACATACATGCGTATGTATGTTGTTATAAATTCTATCACTAATTTTTGAAAAAATGAAAATATTTACTTGTAAATTATGTAACTCATTGGAGCTACATAATATCTGTTATTTTTAAAAAATATCAACAAATTTGCTTATCAGAGAAAAAGGAAGTTAAGAAGACAATGGCAAAACAGTCGTTCCCCAACCACTAAGGCCCAACTACAATTATGCCTGACAACTCTTCGCAACAAATTGAGACAGAACCACGAGTCAGCAATAGAAGGCTATCTAAACAGCCTAGATGCCACAAAAAACTCCAATTATAGCTTATGGAAGGCTGTACGGCATATGAAATGCCCTATAACCCAAGAATCTCCATTAACACTGGAAAACCGCACTTGGGCCAAAAACACAGATGAAAAATTAAACGCTTTCGCGGGCCACCTTGAGAAAGTTTTCACGCCACATGTTACACATACTTGTTCCTGTCGTCCAATCATTCCTGATAAGGTAAAACCATCCATTAAAATTTAACATTAATCAAGTAAAATCTGCAATAGAAAAAGTGAATATTAGAAAATCTCCCGGACTTGACCGTATCACAGGGTTATTGATAAGAAACTTACCATCGTCTGCTTCCAGAATCTTGCTACTCATTTTTAACGCTATATTAAGAGTCGGATTCTTCCCATCCTCATGGAAGAGGTCTATAATTGTTATGATTCCCAAGCCAGGAAAAGATGCTAGCCAGGTTGCGTCGTACAGACCGATAAGCTTATTATCAATCCTATCGAAGCTTTTCGAAAAAATATTCATTTTAAGTATAACTCCTCATCTAAATGAACACGACATTATCCCGGATCACCAGTTCGGATTCAGAGCGAAACATGGTACAATAGAACAAGTGCATAGAATTGTCACCCTTATTATATCGGCGTTTGAGAAAAAGCAATACTGCTCAGCCCTGTTTATAGACATTTCCCAAGCATTTGACAAAGTTTGGCATGATGGGCTACTCATCAAAATAACACGAATGCTTCCTCAAAACACTCACAAGCTTCAGGAGAGCTATCTAACAGGCAGAACATTCATAGTAAGGTCGCAAGATAAATACTCCCCCCTTAAGAAAATTCCTGCTGGTGTTCCCCAAGGCAGCATATTAGGACCGCTTCTATATATAATAAACACAGCGGATATGCCAACAAACCTGAGCACGCATACCTCTACATTTGCAGACGACACAGCATTTATTTGCTCAGAAGACAAACGTGCCCAGCAGTAAAAATAAATAACATCACTGTTCCGGTAGAAAACCATGTAAAGTACTTGGGAATTCATATAGATAGACGCTTGACCTGGTCTCGTCATATCGAAGCGAAAATAACGGCTATGAAACTTAAAGCAGCTCAACTACATTGGCTTCTCGGTGGAAACTCAAACTTGTCTTTAGACAACAAAATTCTTCTATACAAGTCCATCATAAAACCAATATGGACATATGACATCCAATTATGGGGTACTGCATGCGCATCTAACATCCAAAAGCTTCAAAGAAGACAGTCTAGAATATTACGACAAATTGTCTGCGCCCCATGGTATATACGTAATGATATTATCCACAGAAATCTCAACGTCCCCACTATCCAGGAGGAAATTAAAAAATATTCAATAAGCTACATCGATAAACTAATGGTCCACCCTAACTACCTCGCTCGGGGTTTGCTTCAGTTCGAAGGTCACCAGAGGCTAAAAAGAACCGATACTTTGAGCCTAACTAGAAGACAGTCTTAAAATTTGAATACAGCAGTTAGTGGTTACACTGGTAACAATTAATAAACAACAAGTAGAATTAAGATTTGAATACATATTGTAAATTTCGATAAGAAAGATTCAATAATAAAAAATAAATTAAAAAAAAAAAAAAATTAGCTTATTATCCCTTGGATAGATTGTAAATAAAGAAACAATTATAAAAAAAACATAATTCACATACATATATGATTATATAACTTATTCACAAAGTGTTGTATTGTATTAAAATTGGTTGTATTTGCTTTAATTTTATGACTGTCAAAGGAATTTTAATATTTTTTATATAAATAATGTGCTATGTTTTCCACTGCTTTTTACTTACAATTTTGAATTATTTTATTTTAAATATGTTTTTTTCATGTAATATAAAAACAAACAAGGAAGAAAGTATAGTTCAAGTCTGAAAATAGTATACCCTACTGGAACCCCTAGCCAAACATGGAAGATTCATATAAAATTCATATCTATATATGTACTTGTTGCTCTTCCTTAATTAGAGATGGTATTTTTATTTGGCCTATGGTCAATTCTGAACGGACCAACACGAAATTTTGTTGGGGTATGTATAATAATATAAAAGTGTCACTTACAGCTATTTTCGAGAGTGGAATTTGTATGAAAGCTAAGTTCAAACATAAAACGATTTTAAAAAATTTGGTAAAACGGTTTATGTTGCGATATTAATGTTAAGCCTACATATATAATGTTAAAGTGCAACAATAGAGTTCATTAGTTATGCAGATACTTTAAAAAAATTAGGTTTTGTTTGTGGACATTTATTTTATCAATTTATAACCCAAACTAGCTAAATTTTAATAACAATTAATTCAAGATTGTATGTTATTTCTAAACTACATTATACAATTCTCTTAAGTAAGATATTCATTTACTGGTCACGGTTTTTTTAATTTTTCTCCACACGGAGAGAATTGTGTGCAGAAATTATGCGGTATGGGCACAACTTATGCAAAAATTGTTCACGAAAAATGCCTAAGAACAGTTGTTCATAATCTATGCACACTTGTTCATAACTTAAGTTCAGCACTATGAGCATGTTTTATGAACAACTGGGCATAGATTATGAACAACATTTTCATAGATTCTGAACAACTGGGAAAAGACTATGAACAACCTTGGATAGATAATGAACAACATTTTCATAGATTCTGAACAAATAGGAAAAAAAATTTACACCTCCGGCTAATATTAAAGAAACAAAATTTCAGTTTATTATAATATTAAATGATAAATAACACACTTAAACTACTGTCGCTTCTAAACACAACCGGCACTCTAGACACAAAGAACATAGTGAAACTAACTTGCAATTAAGGCATACTCATTATCCATATGTGTGCGCATTGTTTACAATCTATGCATAAATGGGCACAACTTATGAACAAGATACACACATATTAAAATGTTGGGCAAAATCTATGCACAAGTGAGCATTACTCATGAACAATAAGTGATCAATTGTGTTTAATTTTTAAATAACTAAGCTATGGACATTGTTCACAAACTGTGCACATTTTTTGTGTATAACTTATGCACAATTTTAATAGATTGTGCAGAATTTATGATTATTGGGCATAATTTATGCGCAAATTGCATATTCAAAAACCTACCTAAACATTTTATAGCTATGAACAGCTTGTGCATCAATAATGCACAGCAGTTTTCTCCGTGCATCAAATATTTGTTAGGTCTGAACATAACTTAATATCAAGGCGAATTTACACAAGGTGAACTTATCTTGCTTCGTAAGCAACAGCTGATTACTAACCTTGTGTCAAAATGGTATACCGTCCTTTTGGTTCTGGGGAATCTTAACTAAATTCTTTAATTTTCGATTAAAATTGTGAAATTTAAAACTTTTTTAAGTTATAAAATTTCAAACAAACACAATTTAATATAAAAATAAAATCAAATATTTCTTTGAATTTTTGACACAACGTTAAAATGTTTAACAGTGTTGTAAAACGTTTTCAAAATAAGATCACCTTGTATGAATTCGCCTTGTTTTTGATCACTCAAAAGACACTGTGCGTCGTTAAAAAGTTGTGCAAATAAAAGTGTTCGATTTATAGAGTATTTGATTAATTTATGTTTTTTATCATTAAGATAAAAATACATAAAAAAAATAATAACGATTATATAAAAAGTAGAAAATTTTAAATTCTTTTTCTTTGGCATTGAATAGCAATAAATTTTGAATAGTAGTTGTAGGCGTTAACGGAAATAAAAGTTATAACTTCCTGTCAATGGCTTTAATCTATTTTTATTATACAAGTAAAATGTCAATCAAAATTTATGATTAACAAATATAAAGTGCAGTTATTGAGTGTTGTAAATTTAAATAAGTTTATATTTGCAAAGCACTATCTTAACCAGTAGCGGCTTTAAAGTTGTTCGGCTACCTAAGAAAATTTTAAAAAAGTAATAAAGTTTTGTATAAACACAGAGGCTCTTGCGGCTCCCAATAAGATATATATATAAAGGGTGGTTAAATTTTAAGAGCCGATGTTGATTTTAAATAAAACACAAATTATTTAGGAAATTATTGTCATATCTTTTTATTATGATAATGCTGGTGTGATTCAATTATGTATGGAACAAAATATCGGCCAAATGGCCGCCGCGACCTCGGCGGCAAACCTCCGTCCGATGGTCCAAAATTTCGATGACGCTGAGGCATAATTGAGGTTGTATGCCGTTAATGTGCGAATTATCTCATGCTTTAGCTCTTGAATTTTTGCTGTCTTATCAACGTACACCTTTTCTTTCAAATAACCTCAACGAAAGAAGACCAACGGTGTCAAATCACATGATCTTGGCGGCCAATTGACATCGCCACCACGTGAGATAACACGGCCATTGAATTTGTCGCGCAAAAGAGCCATTGTTTCGTTAGATGTGTGGCAAGTGGCACCGTCCTGTTGAAACCACATATCGTCCACATCCATATCTTCCAATTCGGGCCATAAAAAGTTCGTTATCATCTCCCGATAGAGTACAATTCACAGTAACTGCCTGACCTGCCTCATTTTGAAAAAAATACGGCTCGATTCTGCCGCCAGCCCATACACCACACCAAACAGTCACTCTTTGTGATTGCATTGGTTCTTCGACAATCACTCTTGGATTATCATTCGCCCAAATGCGGCAATTCCGCTTATTGACGAATCCACTGAGGTGAAAATGTGCCTCATCACGAAGTGCACGATATGCATTTTGATTTGAACGCCCATTTTCGTAATAAGCCTGAATCACTTTAACGCGTTGCTCGATTGTGTATCTCTCCATGGTTCAAATTGAGTTAGTCTAAAATTGAGAAATGTCAAATGAAATGTAGAAAAAAACTTGACGTTAAGATGTGGTTCACATTCAACATCGGCCCTTAAAACACTGTGCAACAACAAAAAAAAACCGCCTCGATAATTGCTACGCGAAATGAAACTAAACTATTGGTAGAGCAATTCTACCAAAGGGTTTAGAAAAATTAGCTCGGGTTCCTGAAATATCGGCCCCTAAAGTTTTTGAATTTTTTGAAAAGGCGTTTTGTATAAGTCAAAAAATAAATACAAAATGTACTTCGAGCTAAAATACTATTTCAGATGTCTTCAGTAGAATTGTATGGCGATTCTTTTCTTAGAATAAATTAACCCTCTAACACTCATTCTAAGGGGTCATTTTTGTCCTTTTTTTAACTTCCCCACAAAAGTATAATAAAACGTCACTTTCGAGGGTTGAAATGTTCCACGAATATCTTCTTCTAAGACCAAAAGTTCGTGCAATGTATGTAAAACGGATTTTCGAAATTTGGGTGAGAAAATAATTTCTGCTCATAAGGCAAACTAAATCACCAAGGAGCAATTCTTATAACAAACGATCTTTCAAAGACTGCGCTTGCTCCTTAATTAAAGAAGAAACTGCACCTGACTTAATGAGCTTTAAGAAAAATACAAGATTGCTAAATTTCACAAATCTACTAAAATTACCACCTAAAAACCTTTTTAAATGCTCATATCTACGTTACACGTTACATTTTGCTGAGATACATACCAATAGTACCCGATACGACCTCTAAACCATAAAGCACCTGAGGCATCAAAAGAGCAAATGAAACTCTACACTTCACCCTGAATGGTAAGTAAATATTTGTCGGGTATATCCTACGTAATATATACGAAACTTTACGATGAACATCGTCCATATGACCCACTAAGCTAAGTCGGTCATCCACAATTACTGCCAAGCACTGATTGACATCTTCTATATATATAAAAGAGACGTGTTTGTTTGTAATCGCTAAACTCAAAATCTACTGCACCGACTTTGACCAAAATTTGTGTGTTTGATGTATGAGGCATGAGTGTAGTAGTAGTCTGTGTAGTTTCGCGTTTGTTAAATAAATTTTGCGATTTTTAATAAAAATTATTATTGGTTTATTAGGTGTTTTTGCATATATTTGTTTTGAAAATCAATTAAACACGTTCATATTTTATAACATTTTAAATCTTTACTAAGGGCCAGCAAAGCGGACCGGTTCCAGCTAGTATTCAATACTGTTGCCACCAATGTGTATATCTAAATCAGAAAACGAACGTACAGTGGATCCTAATAGCTTTAGTATTTTAATTATTAATTGTCAAAGAATTATCAGACAACCAGCACAAAATGCAGTCTAGATAACAGTTTATATTGACTTTTAAGACGTCAGCAAGCTCATTAGAATTACTAAACAATTAAAAAAATTCATCAGCAAATAAAAAAGATGTACAGATTCTAGTATCCAGAACTTCAGGAAGGTCAATAATACATACAAATGTAGATTAAAAATCAGAGGTCCCAAGACCGAGGTCTGAGGAACACTAGATAATAAAGGGAAATTACCAGAACAAACCCCATGTACATAAACAAATTGAGTTCTGCCAGTTAAGTTAGTTTACACATTAATTCATGTCAAAAACACAAGTAATATGACAAAGTGTGATTGTGTGAATGCAATGTGTCACGAAAATGACAAGTATTACGAAAAAAAATTTGACATCCCGTTTTTTGAAATTTTTCAAAACAATAATACTTTTAATTTGATCAGGGTTGGATTTTAACAAAAGCATGTTCATAAAGGCTAGATTACACTATTATACTTTGTATTAATACATGTCAAAATCTCAAGTAATATGACAAGGTGTGATAGTGTGAATGCAATGTGTCACGAAATTGACAAGTATTAAGAAAAAAGTTTGACATCCCATACCACTTCATCTTTTTTGAAAAATTTCTAAACAATAATACTTTTCATTGGATCAGGGTTGCATTTTATTTCATGTGTGAGTGTTTATACTTTGTGTGATGGTCTGAACACAAACTGTCATGTTACGTTAGATTTTTTGACAGTCGCAACAAAACTCATTAGATTTCTATCTCACAAAGTATTATGGAATACGTAAGACTTGTGAGATAGTGTAATCTAGGCTTAAGTGATAGTGTGACTACAAACTGTAATGTTACATTCGATTTTTTTGACAATCACAACCAAACTCATTAGATTTCTATCTTACAAAGTATTATGGAATACGTAAGACTTGTGTGATAGTGTAAACAAGCCTTTAGATATGACAAAATAAGTCTACATGCCGACTAAGAAAAATTATATCTTTTATAAAGCTAGCTATCATTGTCAAGTAACACAACGATTTAAAAACGGTTTGTAACTCAAGGAAAGTAAGAATCGCCAATTCTTTTCTATTTTCGCCAGTTCTAATGGAGTCAGTTAAATTAAGCAGCAATGTCATAGTTTTTTAAACTTTTACGAAATGCTAACTGAGATTAGCACAAACGTGTGCTAACACTAGAAATCAACTGTTCCTTAAGAGGAATCTCCACAACTTTCGACAGGCACGGAAGAATAGAAATCGGTCTTTGGTCATCAATATTCGAAACGACTACTGACTTAGGAATTGGGACCACTCCAGTTACTTTCCACAGATCAGGAAATTCATTAGTTGTTCCATACAAAACATACATCCATAATCGGACACTCATATAGCGCAGCTGGTGTTTGTGATACCACATAGAAGAAAATTCTTGAGCCGAACAGAAGGCCGTCTATGCAGAGAAGCTTTAGTTAGGTAAGCCGATGTTTGTTATACCATAGAGGAGAAAATTCTTGCAACCGACAGAAAGCTTAATAATGAGACTATATAATTAATTGTATTATATTACGTCTTATTTCATTGTACAAAATTGGGGTATTTTTATTATTAAATAAGTCCCAAGAATTTGGGTATTATTTAATTTCTGTTTGAAGCGTTATTCCATTCCTTTGGTGGTTTTTTTGTTTCTAAATTAAGGCAAAAACCGGGCAAAAACGGCGCGAAGCACAGTTAATCAATTTGCTAAAAACTGTGGCAAAAATCAAAAATAAATATACAAAATTTTGGGAATTAAATTTCCTTAAATAACAACAAACATCTATCTCACTTATCAAGTACCAAAACAAAATGCATTGTCAAAAATGGCGTTTAAGAGTATGTTTTCATGTATTACTACAGTACAGAGATGTAAACGAATCATTCATTTTTGAATGAATTCGTGAATCATTCATGCATTGAATTTTGCAAATTTTGAGTTAATTCTTTTCACACAAAAAATTAATTGAATGAAATTTGAGTCAATTCATTTGAATTGGGCAAAATGAACTGCAATTCATTTTTAATTCAAATGAATTGGTAAAATTAATTGCAATTCATTTCCTCAAGTATTCGTGAGGGATCCCATACAAAAATCATGTAATATTTCACAGAAGTGGAAGCGATTGACAACTGATCTCTACCTTACAAACCTGCATCAGAGTAAGCACCAGGGCTGTCAGATATGGCGATTTCTCGCCAAAAGTGGCGATTTTGAAACGTGTTTGGCGATGGGATTTCCCATTTGGAGACTGGCGACTTTTATGGCGATTTCTGATATAACTGGCGATTAACTTGGCTATTTTTACCATTTATATTATATCGGCGATTTTGTTTAACAACCAGACATTTTTTGTTATTATTATTAATATAAAAAAAAACATATTAAGTGAATTTTATATTCAGTCACCATTTAATTCGAATAGTATGTAGGTCAAAACTCCAGCAATGAAATCGGTGAGGCTGAAGTGTACGATCTTATAGACTTGTGTACTTAATTTAAGTTTTTAACTGAATACATATATGATCTCCATTTAATGTTATTAAAAAAAAATTACAGAAACAAAATAAAATTTACTTCGGCGACCTTTTTGTATTTTTTCTCAGTTTTTGGCGATTTTTGACTGAAAAATTATACTAGCGTTTTTTGTATGCAAAATTTAATTAAAAAAAAAGAAAGATGATTTAATGTTTTTTTTTAGTGGTGAGAGACAATTTGAGGATGTTTTGCAACAAATGATAAATTTTTGTATTTCCAATTTATCAAACTGAATGGTGCGTAATAGACTTTATATTAATGCTTTTAAAACAAAGGCTATGTTTTTTGGTTCTTCCGTTCCAAACTTAGATACTGATATTCATGGTACGAAAATTGAATTTGTAGACCATATGTACTGTCTGGGCCTATGGTTGGATAATAAATTAACATTTGAAAGACATATTAATTTTGTTACCTCTAGAGTTAATTATTCATTACGTAGACTTTATAACGTCAACTTATGCTTACCAATGCATATCAAAACTACAATTATTCATTCCCTGGTTATGCCTATTTTTTTGTATGGTATTGAAGTTTATACTGGTACACTTGGGTGTCATATGAAGAAACTTTTGGTGCTATTTAATAGAGTTATAAGATATCTCTATTGCTTAAGACTTCAAAATCATGTTGCTATGTATGTTTCAAAGTTTCTTGACTGTTAATTTTATAATTATGTAAAAATAAGGCTTTTGCTTTGCTTTTACAATATGTTTAAAAGGGGAACTATTGAATATATGATTGCATTGTTTTCATTTAGTCGGTCTAGACGCAATTGTCAAATTTTGATTCCTAAGCTAACTTCCCTAGTGGAGAGATCATTTCATGTAAGGGTTGCACGAATTTTCAATCAATTACCAAGAACACTTAAGTCCTTTGAGTATTCTAGTTCTACTTATAAACGTAAATTGCTGAGGCACATTCAGCGGGATGAGATGAAAGCCTCTTTTCAGGACTCTCTTTTATTATGCCTTGGGCCAATAATGTTATTGAGATTGTTTATACATATTTCTCTACGGTACCCTAATTTAATTATAAATTTTAGCTTTATCTTATATCAGGATTATTTCAATTGATAACTTAACTTCTTTTTTTACTAATCAAGTATGTGATGGAAAATGATTTTAAAACAAAACTATTGAAATCTATAATGTCGTTTGCAGTTGTTTTCTAATACATTGCCTACTTTTTTCAGTCCATATTATCTTCGTTTTGAAATTTATCGCTTTTCATCACATCATAAAGAAAGGAAAGTAAAAAGGAAAAAAAAATGTTTTGTAATGGTTATATTTTTAAGTTAATTTTTATATTCATATTGTTTGTTGAGTAGTATGTTTTGAGTTGTATTTTTAAACCATATATGGCCCTCTGGGCTCGGTTTGTGTGTAACATTGAGTAAATAAATAAATAAAAAAATAAAAATTTTACAAAAACTAAACAAAATCGTCGTTTGGCGATTTTTGGCGATTTCTGACATCCGGTTTGGCGATGGAGCTCAAAAAAATCTGACAACCCTGGTAAGCACAAAGTTTTGCTGAGAAGTAAGAAAGTATGGTCAGTTTTACACGTTTTACACCATAGTTTGTTTAGGTACGGCTGTTACATAAGAGGGTGCACGGGCATTTTTATTTTTTAAGAACGGCCTGGTCTACATATCTGAATTGATCTTGCTGAATTATGTTTGAAAATTTCTTAAGATTACATTTCTAGAAACAACTGACAACGTTTTTAAGTGTTAAAATTATTTAAAAAAAATTTCTAAATTATTCTTAGAAAAATTCATGGCGTAAAAAATGCTCATTAAAGTTAAAGTAGACATATTTTGTTAGCAAATCGCAAATATATTCTTAGAAATGCTTTTATTAACAAATAACAACATAATTATTAATAATAAACTCAAAGTTGTTATTTAACAGGTTTGATAAGCAAATTTTGATTTATTCAAAATTTTTATATTATTAAACATATATTAAAAAAAGTCAGAAATAAAGTCGGTTAAGTCATATGATACCCTACACCCCTAAACAGTTTAAAGACGATAGTAGTCCGATATTGAGGTATTTATTTCATATCTCAATACCGTTATTTACTAATTTGGCCTTTAAGAAACCTAGAGCAATTTTCAGCAGAGATAATAAAGATATGTATGTATACATACGTAAGAACTATACAGACAGGGTCTAGAATTTTGTATGGGGTCTAAGAAAAATAATCATTGGTATGTATTACACATGGGTAAAAAGTATAAAAACTTAAGTCCCTAAACAGTTTTATATTGCCATCACAGCAAATTTGAAAAAATATTCCTGAATTTGTGTGAAATTATCTAACATTGCTGTCCTTTTAAAAATATTACCGTTAAGATATATCTATCACAAATACACCCATATGTTGTCCAATAGCCCATTATAAATTGGAATGTTAAATCCAATACCAGAATTTATATACATATCGTTTTTTTTCTCATTTACTGCTCTGCTATCTGTTTAAAAACTGATTTAAATGAAATTGTCTTTATGTCTTTCCAAAATGTCATAAAATTTAAGTCTACTACTGACTTGTCAAAACATGAACAGTTCGCCTTAATCCGATAAATTCTGTATGGTCAATTATGAAAAGACGCCTCAGAAATGAGCCCAAAGGACAATTCCCGATAAAAGATATTCTGGGACTAAATTACACCTAATCAATGTAAAACATTAATAGAAACGATGACTAAAAGAATTAAAGCAGTAATTGACGCAAAAGATTATGTTACACAGTAAAAATTAGATTTAAATCAGTCGCACGAAGTAATTGTGATCAATTTTACTTGAATAAATTTTTAAAGCCATCTATAAGTATATAAAATAGGATGTGTGTATGTATGTATGTAACGTATGGAGTCCAAAACGGCTGGGCCGATTTTGATGAAATTTTCATGGAATCTTCAGAATATTCAAGCGGTTGACACTGTGAACTCTGATTTTTGATTTTCGCTCTGCGGGCGGAGGGGCGTCGCAAAATCCAATTTTCATATTGCACCATCAATGACATCTATATAATTTGGACGATTTTTTCTTTAAAATGAACGCCATGGTCCAACTTAGATTTATACGAAAAGAAAATTTTGCCCGCCCACTTTTTTCGAATTACCTAAAATCAGAAAACGGCCCCATCGATTTTACAAATTTTTCTTTCAAATGTTCGTATTAATCCATTTTAAGTTTTCATCGAAAAAAAAATTTACCACGCCTACTTTTACGCCCAATTTTTCTATTAAGCGCATAACTTGAGAACGTCTTGACCGATTTGAACGATTTGTTCTTTAAAATGATTGCCATGGTCCAACTTAGGTTTTTACGGAAAGAAAATTTTGCCCCGCCCACTTTTTTCGATTTACCTAAAATCAGAAAACGGCTCCATCGATTTGACTAATTTTTCTTTTAAATGTTCGTATTAATCCATTTTAAGTTTTCATCGAAAGAAAAATTTACCACACCTACTTTTACGCCCACTTTTCTATTAAGCGCATAACTTGAGAACGGCTCGACCGATTTGGACGATTTTTTCTATAAAATCAACGCCATGGTCCAACTTAGATTTATTTATACGGAAAGAAAATTTTTTCGAATTACCTAAAAGCAGAAAACGGCTCCATCGATTTGACAACTTTTTTTTCTTTCAAATGTTCGTATTAATCCATTTTAAGTTTTTATCGAAAGAAAAATGTACCACTGCTACTTTTACGCCCATTTTTTCTATTAAGCGCATAGCTTAAGAACGGCTTGACCAATTTGGACGATTTTTTCTATAAAGTCATCGCCATGGTCCAACTTAGGTTTTTACGGAAAGAAAATTTTGCCCCGCCCACTTGAACGCCCACTTTTTTTTTGATTTACCTAAAATCAGAAAACGGCTCCATCGAGTTGACTAATTTTTCTTTCAAATGTTCGTATCTTTTTAACGGATTTTAGAAATCGAACGCAAACATTTTTCCTAATTTGGACATGACAACGTCTGTCGGGTCAGCTAATATAGTGATAAAATGTTTGGATTCCCTACTTTAGGCCGTAATTTCTACAAAAAGAAATATAGCTGTGTATAGAAATCTATGATGTAAAAGCTGTCATATATTAAAATAAAACTGAAGGCAAAAAGACGCATGCTTAATAAACGTTAAAATAGGTAAAAACAACTGTTAGGTACGAAAACGACCAGCTTTCTTTTTGTAGAAATAACGGGCATTACTCTATGAAATAAGAATTTTGGTCTGTGAATAAAATATAGAAAATATATTTTCAAGTGACAGTTGTCCGCTCGCTACCACAGTTAAAAACATTTTAGAAACTGTATTAAATAAAACACGACCCTTTGGTGTTATAAGTCGTGACCCCCAGTAGGTATGTTTAGCGTTATAATCGCCAGCGGCCAGGAAACAGGGACCTAAAGTTTTAAAATATTTATAATATTGGCTTTCTGATATTGAAAATCTAGGTGGGGAGTATATCGATGAATTTACTAGGTTTCTATTTAATTCCTCAACGCAAATGCTCGTTGCTTGGAGATAATCTTTACGATGTTCACACATTAGGTTATGTTTGACTCGGGTTTTAATCAAAATGGCAGAAACTCCACAAGCTCTATCTCGAGTGTCCTTGGTATCATATAGTATATAACCATTGATTTTCAACGTATTTCTTGAGGTCAAATGAGTTTCAGAAACCATCATGACATCAATTTGTTTATTTTTAAGAAAGTATACTAATTAATTTTTATGTTGGCGGATGCCGTTTGCGTTCCAAAAACAAATTTTTAAACAGTTCATGGTTTGTTAAGTACAGCTTGCAATAACATCGATTGCATTCTAAGAATTTCCTGCATCATATTACCCATTGTGTTTGTAAAATTATTTACTGTTTGCACTAATGTTTCCATGGTTTTTTCTCGACGACTTAAATTAGAAACTGGAGTTTCATCATTACTTGGCGAAGCACCTTGCATTGGCACATGGTTTGATTTTAGATCGTTAGCGTTTTTTTAATTTGATTACCTTCACAGGAATTAAAGGCAATTAAATTTCAAAAATTTAAATGTAATGCTGCCGTACGAACTTTTTGTGGTAAGAGTAGTAAAATTAACATTAAACAATTTAAAAATTATTTAGGCAGTGGACATTATTTTTAAAAAGGGATCTAGTGATTACTACACCATTTATCATTTAAAATGAGAAAATTCAAGATGAAATTGAGAAAATTCCAAATGAAATTGAGAATTTCAATTTGATATTGAGAAAATTCCAATTGAAAATGAGAAATTCAATTTGATATTGAGAAAATTCCAAATGAAATTGAGAATTTAAATTTGAAATTGAGAAAATTCCAAATGAAATTGGGAAATTTTAATTTGAAATTGAGAAAATTCCAATTGAAATTGAGAAATTTTAATTTTTCATTGATAAAATTGAATTATCTATATAATTTTTATTATATTCATTCAACAAACATACATAACTTACAATGTTCGAAAAATATAAAATAAATACAAATCGCAGTATTATTGACCAACAGGCATATCTTCCAGATCCAGAGCAGATTGGTAAAACGATAAGGTATGTTGTATGGCTCTACTGCAATCTACAGTAGTTATACATGTCTTAGAAGCATTAATCATCTGTTCAAAAAAGACAAGCCTCTGTTCTCCTACATGCGTGCGAATTACGTTCGGTACATTCATCGTTGTTGTTACCGTACTTTTTATTTTTGACCAAATAATTTCAATGGGGTTAAGCATCGGTGAATAGAAGCTCAATCGCAGGAGCGTAGCTGGAGAGTTGTCAGAAATAATTTGTAGCCGACCGTGGCATTGAGCATTGTCACATACCAATACGAGGATCTGGATGCCTGTTGGTCAATAATACTGCGATTTTTATTTAGTTTAATTTTTTTCGATCCTTGTTAGTTATGTATGTTTGTAGAATGAATATAATAAAAATTATATAGATAATTCAATTTTATCAAGGAAAAATTAAAATTTCTCAATTTCATTTGGAATTTTTTCAATTTCAAATTTAAACTTCCCAATTTCATTTGGAATTTTCTCAATTTCAAATTGAAATTCTCAATTTCATTTGGAATTTTCTCAATTTCAAATTGATATTCTCAATTTCAATTGGAATTTTCTCAATTTCAAATTGAAATTCTCAATTTCATTTGGAATTTTCTCAATTTCAAATTGAAATTCTCATTTTCATTTGGAATTTTCTCATTTTCAATGAAAAATGGTGTAGTTATAAATGTGAGACAAATTGATTTCAGAACTTTTCAAAGGGTCTGAATTGCATAAACATATGTATATACATATGTAACTCTGAGAACACCTGTTGTCTGGTTAATTTTTCAGAAAAAAAACTTAACATGAACAAGGCAAATTCAACTACAGTAGATGTCGGAACTACAATAATCCAAAAACAATAGAAACAACATAGGGTTTTTTGCATTGCATTGTTAGTACTTATAGCTCGAAATATCATCTATTCTTAGCAAAACACTAACAAATCAAAACAAATAAGACCGAAAAATGAAAAAGAGGAACAAAAGACACAATCGAGACTTTTTTTCTATCCTCTTGCTTCTTTACACCGTTCGCCATAAGCAAAAAAAATCGAAAAGCAGAGGTCTAAGAAATTATCATGTAAATGCCGTGTAGCTGTTACTTTTTTACATATCGTCGTGCCGAAGTTATCTTGCCGTATATCACAAAAATCTTTTTTTGGGAAATCGAATCTTAAGGTTCAAATTTTTCTACACAAAAATGTACGTGAAAAAAGCTGTCCAATATTTTTGTCAGATATTGTGTTTGAAGTTCTTTATCGATGTATGTAAAAATATCCACAGTCATGGAAAAAAAATTTTAAGTTATAGCCATTGTCACGTCCGAAAAAATTTTTCAATTTTGTCGTATACGCCACTTTTTGCGATATATTTTTTAGTTTGTGGGATATAAGTCAAAATAAGGCATTACAATTCTAAATTCACGTGTTTTACCAATATTGAAAATTAAGTTAAAATAGTTTTCGAAACGAAAATGTATGCAAGTGACAAATATATTTACGAATAGTTATACCCTGTAGGAAATGTCACTAGTTAATCTGTACTGATACACTATTGACACAGTCACCAGTACTAGTGACTTATTATACCCCAGGCAATGTTATTTACAATAGACATTTAACATGTGCGTGTCATTGGAAATCTACTACTGACGTTGGTACTACTGACTAGGTAGTTCCTTTGGGGACATTTGTAGACATTGGAACCAGAGAATCGTTGTCTACACTTTTTTAAAGAATACGAAATCATAACAATCTTTTTTTTATTATTTCTTCAACTTTTATAGGAATTGTACTTCTCATTAGTTGCGTTCGAGAACACAAAAGTTTTTACTATTTTTTACAAAACTTTACAGCATTTTACGAAATTGCGTTCGAGTACACAAAGTGCAGTAAATGAGAACATAAATTGAGAGCGAAAAGTGACAGTTCTTGTCTGAGTATTTACAAATTTTTACTGCAGAAATTTTTGCAGTAAAATTTAGTAAATCAAAAAAACATATGTTTCAAAAGGTAAACAAACAAAAGTAACAAATAAAAATAAAAAGCATACAAATTGTGAAAAAATTGTTAAATAAAAGAAAAGTTGAAAAAAAATTAAACCAAAACAAAAAGTGAATAAATATTAATTAATTAAACTTGTTTGTGAAGCATTTATTTGGCTAAATACAAAGTTTTGAAATTTTTTTTGTTATGTTAATTTTTTAGAGTTGTAAAAATGTGAAGTATTTGGGTACTTAAGTAATCAATAGCAAAAACAATTTTCATGTTCTTTTAAATAATTTAACCCGCTACAAATTAGTAAAATCAAATAAAATAAAAAACAAACAAATATGAAAGATTACATAAAATAGTTTGTCTGTATTTTCCAAAAATGTTCGTGTTATAAAAAGTATTTAATCGAGTACCGATAAGAAACCGAGTTAAGTAGTCAAAAGTTTAAAAATTTTTCAACACTTCCATTATTTGCCATCAGCTGCTGCCTTTATTTTACGAATTTTTACAAATTTTGCGTAGCGTACTTTTTTGGACAACAGCTTTTTGTGAGAGAAAAGTTTTTAGTTTACTCCTTTACTGCATTTTACTGTAAAAGTACTCAAACGCACCTATTTGTTATTGATAAAATCTTTTTCGTATTAAAGACAAATATACACTGAAAAAATGTTCTTCACAGATCCAATGAAATTTACATTAAAATTCAACCTATGTAACCTTTCATTGGATTAATGAAATGTTTCATAAAAACAATGAAAATTTTGCATTAGTTAAATGACAAACGTTTATTTTATCCATTTTTTCAATGAGGATTCATAAAATCAATGAAAATTTTGTCATTGATTTTATTAATCCTTCATTAATCCAATGAAAGGTTACATAGGTTGAATTTTAATGTAAATTTCATTGGATCTGTGAAGAAAATTTTTTCAATGTAGTGGCAAATGTATTGTAGTGTAGACACTTCGTTGACAATGTCACCAATATAGTAGACAAACCTGGTGACTTGGAGACACTTGCACCCAGGTTTCCTTCAGGGTAGTTTTTATATTATCGAATTTCCTTGTGTATGAATAATTTTAAGGTGTATTATTACTTAAGGGTGGTCTAACCATAATGCACGATGTTAACTAAGAGTCACACCGTAACGTTAAATTTTTTCCAACTTAATTTGACATTTCTTGGTATCAGTGCCCTGTAGGAAATGTGAAAACGGCTGTCCATGCATGCTTGGAGCGGTTTATGGCCAGGCGGCATCATCGGGTCTTACTACTTCGAGAATGAGGTATGCTAAACAGTTACTGTGAATGGTGTTCGCTATCTCGAGCTGTTAAGGATTTATTTTTGCCAGAAATTGAGGATATGGACCTGGACGATAAGTAGTTCCAAAAAAATGTGTCACACGGCCAACGAAACAATGGCTCTTCTACACGAGAAATTCAATGGGCATGTTAATTGTCAAATCACCGTTGGCCTTATTTATTTGGTAATATTTAAAATAAAAAGTGTACGTCAATAAGCAAAGAACAATTCAAGAGCTAAAGGATTAGATAATTTGACACATTAAGGAAACTGAACCTTAATTATGTCTCAGAGCCATTGAAAATATGGACCATTGGACAGAGGAATGCATTTGGCCGATATTTTTTCTCACACATAGTTGTCATAGATCCTTCTATAATAAAAAATATTCAGATAATTCTCTGAAAACTTTTTGTTTTTATTTTTATTTACAATTCACATTGTGCATTATTGTTGGACCACCCTGAATATTTAACCTTTAATTGCTTAAGAATAAAATGAATTTAGGCAATATAGCAATAATTCCATCAATATAAATAGCCGTTGTGTACTACGTCCGAAAAATATCTTTACATAGGTATAAAACGAAAAATGTTAAAATAACAGTAATATTAATAAGATAGTCTCTTTTTTGTAACATGCCTAATATACTTTGTTCACATACAACAAGATAACGCAAGATTTTTTTAGTTGAAAGTTTTCATACGTTTTTTGTCGTATATCCACAATTATGCCACATACGATATTATAACGCATTAAATTTTTCGCAAAAGTGGAAATACAACAAAATGGCTTCGTAATATCTCATTCACCAGTAATAGAGACGTGAGGATTGCGAAGATCGATAGATCTGTTTAATTTACCACAGGAAACGGTCTTATCTCATTTTTTCGATTTTGTGATATACGACAAGATAACTCCGGAGCGACGATATATGTACATACATATATATTTTTTAACAAAATTAAAAATTATTTTCAACTTTTATATTATTTTACTTTAATAAAATTTATTTTATGACTTTTGTTTTTTGACACAAAATAAAACAACTATTTTTCTTCTCTTAAGCTGAAATAAAAGTTATATGTAAAACTAAATGCGATTATTGAATAAAAAAGTTTGCCATGAACGTAGTTCAATACCAACCACCAAATAATAGTCTCAAATTGAGCCAAAATACCGAATTCCGGAGACAGCTAATTTTGAATTTTGGTCCCCTTTTTGTAAAACTTTATTTGTTTAACTGTTAAATAAGGAAAAAAAATCAGAAATTAACTTCAACTTATGTTTGAAAAAGTCAAATGTTATAAACTAACTTTCAGTTTTGTTCAATAAAAATTAAAACCAAGAAAAAACTGTTCATTTATAACTTTTTCGGAAACATTTATAAAAGTTACGGTCCCTGAAAAAAAAAGTCAATTTCCACGGAGGCAATTAAAGTTCCATAAATTTAAATAAATAATTTGAAAATGTCTGATAAACTTAATCAATAGAAATACAGAATTTAGTTAATGAGTCTGGTTTTGTTGTTGTTATTATAAATGTTAAAATAAAAGTCGCAGTTTTGGCCATACAACGAACATCAAAGGTTATTCGATCGATTATTATGATTTTTTTTCAAATTTAATTTGTCTTTAAAGAAATTTAATCGAATACGTCAATAAATATACATAAATACATATTTATTACCGTCTACATATTTTTTAAACTAAACAAAAATTAGTTATAAAAACCCGTCAAAACAAAAAAAAAAAACAAAATTAGTTACATTTTAATCGTCATCACGTTTTAGCCAAGTTTGGGAATACTAAAGTGAATATATATTTTTTTTTTTGTATACAAAAAGGCTTAATAAAAATATTGATTACTCTATTTAATATGCCTTTTAAAAGCGATTGATCTCAAATATTCATTTTACCTCAGAGATGCTAAATCGGTTATAATTAGTTTAATGGTTAATAAATGATTTAAAGAACAGTGAATTAGCTTTATTTTAAAGTTAACCAAATTATAAATTTAGCTCCTAAATATTACTTATCTTTTGAGCATTACGACTTCAAAGTATTCCTTATATAAAAATTTCTTATGCAACGAAAAAAGCCATTTTTGGAGACCTTGGACTTAAGTTGAGATAATTTCACATATAAAAACTAAAGTAATTAATCAATACATTTGGAGGACAGACGGAACATGATCTAATCAATAAGTCGAGTAAAATAACTTTGCTTTTCTAAACAGACCTTGCACCATTATAGGTCATAAGGAAGAAGCCTTTACAAAAAATTGGTTTATTTAGCCGCCATACAAATGTCCGCATGAAAAAGCCATAATTCATATTCTAATTATGCTGTAATTTATATGACATTTGGCCAAAAAATTATCTAAAGTAATCATGTTACCAATCAGTCCATATTTGAGCATAGTTTACTACGATACTTATATTTGGACGTGATCAAGCCGAATTCATGTAGCCGTTGGGGGAAATACTACAACAAGTACAACAATAAAAAACAGTGTATTTTATTGTTGATTTAGTTGGTCGATACGTCAAAAACCAGTGATGTGGAGTCGTCAAGAAATAGTTCTAACTCCGACTCTGGCTCCATCCGTTGAAATTTTTTAAGTACGACTCCAACTCCTACTCAGACCTTGATGCTAAATGAATATGAGACTGGTCCTAATTTGACCTTAAGCTCTTTTTTTTAATATGGCAAAAAAATGATTCTGTAAAAATTTCAGAACGATATTTGAAATCTAACAAGTGCTGCATTGAGCTTTAATATACAGGGGTGTTTGGAAACGCAAGAACTTGGAAGTTGTTTTAATTACACTTTTAATCTAATTTTTATAATTTTTGTTATAAAATTCTGTTTAATAGAGAAATATTTGTATAATATTACAAAAATCTTATTAAAAAACGATGTTTAAAATTCTTGCGTATTCCGATTTCCAGAACACCCCTGATAGTTATTTATAGTAGGTGAGATGCAAGACTCGTTCGCTACACTTTAATCGAATTTCGAGAAAATGCTAAAAACATATCAAGCCCTAACCGCGAAAAGAACGTAAGCGCCAAAAATCAAATTTTACAGGAGAGTTTTTTATAAAATCGTAACGGTACCTTAAGTGACCATGGCATTTAAGGAGATGATGCAAGTGTTGCCAATGAAGTCATTTCTTAAAAAAACGAAAATTAAAATTATGTCGCTTATGTTATTTTCGCGGTTAGAGCTCGATATAGCGCCCGATTAAATGGACCAAATTTTAAACTTTTTGATTCTGAAATGTTATGCCATTTTTGATTAATAACTCAACAGTTGAAAATTTTAAACCAACTGAAATATAGAAAAATAATACAGATTTAATTTTGGAACGAACGAGTTTTGCTACGAATTTCGAAAGAAACGAGTTTGCTACAATTCATTTGGGATCGAACTATTTTTGCAACACACTGTATCGCATCAGGAAAATTAATCATTGAACTTTGGGTTATCTTGGAAGTTATATTTATTTAAAAAAATTATGCAAACAGTGCTAAAAAAATGTTAAAATAGTCCTGTAGGGGAGAAAAAAACTACAGCAATTCACATTTTTTTAAAATACGTTTTTTATGCTGTTGGAATCAGAATTTGTCCTCTATTGATGTGTGAATTCCCATTAGCCCTATTTAATATAGTTTTCGAGATAGAAAAGTTGAAAACAACACCAAGTCTAACTTGCTTAGAGGTGAAGGGCATCAAGTATACTTATGGTGTTTTCTTTTCTAAAAAATAATGATGCATTATAGTTGTGTAATATATTTATTAGGTTACACGGAGCCTTAGAAAGTGATACATTTTTCTAAATTACAATAGAACAAAATAATAGCTACGTTTTACACTCAACATTAATGTGTATTTAGCGTGTTAAATATTGAATGCAAAGTTTGTACTAAAAGCGATATTCACCACGAGTGTAGCAATTTTAAACATCACATTTTCTTACAATTCCAATAAGCGTTAACAGCACTGATTTTTAATAATTAAAGTCAGCTGTTGTTAAAAATTTTGCGACAAAAAAAATATAATTATTTAATTAAAGTAAAACAAACGAAAAACAAAAAGTTTTTATATCCATCACAATATAACTAAAAATCACAATATAACGCAAATTGTCCGCAAACACAAGAAAAAAAAATACTTGCTTGCATAAAAAAGTACTTTACGCAGATGCAAAAAAGGGTATTATCCACACTCAGTTAAAACTGCGGGTAAGAAATGGAACAAATTTGCCATTTATTGTTGCAACATGTTTAGAAAGGAAAACGACAACTTCTCACATTTTTGCATATATTTTTAGAATGGAACAAAAACTCGCACGAATGGTAGCATATATGGAACATTATTGTCAGAAAAGAAAACACCATTAGTGTTGTTTACCACTGAATTTGCAGACAATAAGGAGAATGTGCTTAGAGGCAAAGAACATCAAGACTCCTTTTTTTGTAAATAGTGCACCTTTTTCCTTTTTTTCTATTAGCATTCGCTTTGAAGGATTAGATCACTTAGTTCTTTCACCACAGGCGCTACAGCAGTCATATATATGAACATCACTACAAAAATATTTTTCAATATACGATTTATAAAAGCAAATATGTCAAAGATATGGGCGCGATGTGAAAAGTGGGCGTGGCACACAATATATTTATTTATATCTTAAGAATAGCATTTATATTTCTTTCAGATGTTATCCATTAGGATAGCCAAAACTAGCACTCTTACTTGTTTTAAGTCGGAACCTTATTATGATTGTATTAACTTCTTACATGGTCATAGTTAGAATTAGAACTGGGCCTGATTCTGGCAGTCGTGATCGAGTACTTTCTCGATTCGAAAGCAATTTAATACCTAATTATTTCAGTAAATACTGAACGAACCGGAATTATTTTTTCGGTGTTGTAAAGCATTAATTTGAGTTTCACAATACTGAAAAAATAATTTCGATTCCTTCAGTATCGACTGAAATAAAATTGCTTTCGAATCGAGAAAGTACTCGATCACGACTGCCAGAATACGGCCCCTGGCCTAAGTCCAAGTGCATGTCCCCTGTACTTTTCCCACGATAAAGGCCTCATGGAATGTGCAAAATAAATAAATTTCGCAATAATTTTTATTATACTTTTAAATGTATCTATAAAGAGCGTTTGGTAATAAACTGTGTTAATCTGAACTTAACAATAAATATTTAATTTTTAATGCGTCTTGGTTTTTAAGTTCTTAATGGAATTTCTGCCAAGATGATAGTAAAAACAATAACTATACTTTTAATTAAATTGAAAAAAAACATCTGTACAAACAAACAATATTTACTAAACTCGCATGTAGACAAAAAAAGAATTATTAAAATGAACTAAATTCTAACACGACATCACAAAAAAAAATATTACTATAAGCCAATAGCGAAGATATATGGTCTAATTCAAGTGTTGAATCAAATTTTTTTTAAGCTTTTTAAAACTGAATAAAAAATGCAAGAACATAAAAATTGTGACAACTTTTATTTTGGGGCTGTTTCAGTGAGTTGTAAGAAAACGGACTCGACTTTCACGATGGCGGGAGTAAGAAAATAAAAAAGGATGGCAAACTAAAAGGAAAAGAATTTCACTTACAAATGTTTGAACATAAATGTTAATTTTTAATAAAGATGAAATGGTATTACTTGTAACAAAATTTAGATTTATTAACTTCTTATATTTGTTCAGATATAAATGTTTTGATTTTTTAAACAAAAACCTTTTCTGGGATATATTTCGTAAGTTGTCCCTGCATATACATATGTATACATATATATAAAAATTATAATATAAAAAATTCAAAATTGTGTTGATTAAATTCGCTAAAATATTGATGGCATATTATGTGATAACTGCGGTCACGATCCGTTCTGAATTATACAGAACTGGGGTAAAATAACGGCATTCGATATCGATCGAAATAACAATATAATTTAAATGGGAATTTTGATCGATATAGAATGCCGTAATTTGGCCCCAGTTCTGTACTTTAAAACGTTGTTTTGTATTAATTATTTTTTACTAGAAGATCTAAAATCGTTCTGTATTTTATTTTCTTATATATATAAAAAGAAGTGTACACTTTGATGTCACCACTAACTGCGGAAACGGATCGACCGATTTCAACCAAAATTTTAGGGTACGTTGGGGATAGTCTGTAGATGGTTTAAGTTAAGTTTGCACGAAATCAGCTTAGGGGTTCCGCAGATATGGCTTTTAGATTTTCCTATATATTCCCATACAAATATCAACAAAGTGCCCTCCATTTTGAACTCCTCCGAAACGGCTTGAATGATTTTTATAAAATTTTGTATTTGTTAGGCATGAGAATAGGTCGTAGAGTATATATAATATCGCAAGAGGGCGCAAAATAGGGCATAAACTCCCCCTCCCTATATCTTCTTAGCTAATCTACCTGTTTTCTTAAAATTTGGCATGCAGGCATGTAACATCTGAAAGAAAATGGAGAAATGGCGTTAAATAGGGCAAGAGGGGTAAAACCTCCCCCTCCCTATATCTACTTAACAAAACGACCGATTTTCTTGAAATTTTGCAGGAAAATAGTGTAACATCTGGAAAGAGCCATAACCTAAACTTTTTATTATTTAGCTCCCCTTCCCTATATCTTTTAAACTAATAAGCGGGTTTTCTTAAAATTTGACATGTAGACACTGTAACATCTGAAAGGAAATACGGAATAGGATGTCAAAAAGGGCAAGATGAGTATAAGCTCCCCCTCCCAATAACCTAAACTTTTTATTATTTAGGGCGTGAAATAGGGCAATAGCGGTTAAAGCTCCCCTTCCCTATATCTTTTAAACTAATGAGCGGGTTTTCTTAAAATTTGACATGTAGACACTGTAACATCTGAAAGGAAATAAGGAATAGGATGACAAATAGGGCAAGATGGGTATAAGCTCCCTCTCCCAATATCTTCTTAACTTATCCACCGATTTTCTTGAAATTTCGCAAGCAAATAGTGTTACAGCTGGAAAGTACTGTAGCCTACAGTTTTCATTATTAAGGGCATGCAGCAAGAGGGGTAAAAGCTCCCCGTTCCTATATCTTCTTAACTTATCATGCATGCAGACATTGTAACATCTGAAAGAGGACAGGGCATGAAATAGGGCAAGATGAGTGAAAGCGCCCCCTCCCTATATCTTCTTAACTAATCAACTGATTTCTCGAATTTTGGCAGGCAAATAGTGTAACATCTGGAAAGAACTTTAGCCTATAATTTGTATTATCTTCTTAACTAATTAATCGGTTTTTTTAAAATTTGGCATGCAGACTTTGTAACATCTAAAAGAAATAAGTTATATGGCAAAACAACGTTTGCCGGGTCAGCTAGTGTTCTGTATTTCAAGACAGAATTTTGTGAAAAAGTATACAAATTCTTACTTAATACATACCTGATTTTAATCTTAAAAGCCTTCAATGTTCGACAATGCAGTTTATATATTTACAACAACAACACAAATTATTTAAAAGTTTGCACATAAAACTTAAAAGTAAAATCTTTTCGAGATGGTTAAAATTCAAACTACAAGTCTCTAGATTGTTTATGATCACATATTTTTTATACTGTTGGAATCAGAATCTTTCCTCTATCGATGTGTGAATTCCCCTAAGTCCTATCTAATGTAGTTTTCGAGATAGAAAAGTTGAAAACAACACCAAGTCCAACGTGCTTAGACGTAAAGGGCATCAAGTGTACTTAGTGTTGTTTTCCACTGAGTTTGTAGACAATAATGGGAATGTGCTAAGAGGCAAAGAACGTCATGCGTCCTTTTTTGTAAATTGTGAGGAGAGGTCTTTTGTTTTTTGTATAGACAAATTAAAACAATGCAATTTTGGTTTTATTTTATTTATTTAGTCAAGTATTTAGACCAACTATGTAAATCATTCTCAGGAAAATTATTTAAACATGCAGATGCGTCTTCAGTTGTTACTTGTATAATTTGTATAGCACATTTTGAAGGGAAAAGCAAAGTAAATAAAAATCGTTGTAAGCCTTGTATTATTTTTGGGAAATAGCGCCCCTCTTGTTGTTGGACTTGGTTCTGTTTGTTTCAAGGGATTGCACAGTACCAATTCCATAATGGGAGGTAAAGAACCGCAAGTCCAATTTAATAAGTATAGGTATGTTACCTTTTATGACGTTAAAAAAATGTTAATTTTTAAACAAATAAATTGGAATCTGTTTCTTCAGTTTTTTAAAAATATTAAATTGCAAGTCTGTATTTTCTCTCCAATTTACGCCAAAGTGAGTAGATAAAAAAATTATTCTCATTGATGGGAAATATATCTGGAACAACGTTTAGCATTTTGCCGAGTTCCTTTTCCTATTTTTCTGTTAGCATATGCTTTGTTGTTTTTCACTTAGTGCTTTCACCACAGGAGATACAGCAGATTTCCAGTTAATATATGAACATCGCTACAAAAATATTTGCATTTTTCAATTCCCCATTTCGACGGAAAGGTTAAAACAGTGCGCCACGTGTTTTGTTACAGAAAATGCAAGTGGAACGACATGCTTCCATACAATCTATCACTGATGGGATTTGTGGTACAATTGTACCAAATTTGGTAAAATCGAATCTTTTTTGGTACACTGGTACAATTCATCCAGTACAATTAAATTATTTCTTTGAAATGGATTAACTCACTTTTCTTTTCAATAATAAAATTTTTAATACCTTGTGTCCAGCCCTGACCAGAACTACCAAAAATTGCATAATAGTTAATTTGTGTTCATGATATTTTAGACAAAAAAATATTGGTCTAGAAAAATCTCTACATGTAGGATTTTTTTTTGGGAGCGAAGTGGAGAAAAACTGAATACGATCACTTTTTTGAAATTGTGAAACATTTTAAACATGGCTTTGGAAGAGCTTTGACGAGGTTAAATTTCCAAATTTATCAAAACTGGTACGGATTTTGTTTAACCTCATTTTTCCAATAATTTGAGATGCTTCCACCAAAAAGCGAAACAAATTGACAAACAACTTTAAGTTCAATTTGTGTTATAAGATTATTTCTGCAAAACAGTGGAAGAGACTGTATAAATTTTGAATGCATTAATTAAAGTAATTTTAGAAAATTGAGTTTTTTACCTGACTTTAATTAAAAAATTTTTTTTTAAATGTAGTTCATATAAATAGTATTTAAAAACCCTTTTGTTTTTGTAATTCAATTTAATCAAAAGTACGTACAATAAGCCTACTGAAAATGGTGAGAATCGGTTCATAATTTCAAATAGCCCCCATACAAACTTCATTCCGGAATAGTTTTGGTATTTTAATTAAATTTGGGCCAATTTTATTGGAATCGGTCCATATTTGAGAATTGCTTCCATATAAAATGTTGGTACAATTTATGTTAATTTGGTACAATTTTGCAATTTAAGAATTGTCATATCCCAACAGTGCAATCTATATATTTATTCTCACAAAGTGCTACAAGATCTGTCAAAATCAATTGTTATCTCTTTTATTTAACTTTTGAAACGAACGAATTTTGCAACTCACCTACTTATGTATATGTTACGTAAACTGGTTAATATTTTTTTACTTTAAAATTGTTAAAGCAGACCCTTTTTTTATTTTAAAAAATATTAGAAACATTTTAATGACGAAAAATTTTGGAATCGGGGTCGCGAGTTTTTGTGGGTACTCCGACTTCGATACAACAACCTCAACTCCGACTCACAAGCAATTTTTGAGATTTATTTCTCTAAGTAAGAAAAAATAGCTCAGCTGTGTTTCAACAAGAACTGAAAAGTAAATTCGCTTTGGGAACCGATGTTTTTAAATTGTTTCAATAAAATATAGCTGCAGCATAATTCACACATCCGATGAAATATTTCAGATATGAAAATTCAGCTTCTTTTTATTTCATACCAAATTTTTAAAAATCAAAAGAAAAGAAAAAATTAAATTGTTTAAAAGTATCCCAAAATTAAAAAATTATATTCAATTGAGACAGATCACTGAAATCGAATTCTAACAAATGAAAAATAAAGTTATATGTATGTCTTAGATCAATTGTCAATTGGCTTTATTTACGAGCTTTTCTAATTGTAAACCAAACCTTAAAAATATTTTTATTTTGTTTTTTTTTTTTGGAAGAGAACCTATAACAAATTCTAAACGGATTGTCATAAAATTTGGCATTATAATTTGTGATAAAATTTAACCAATTTTATTGTAAAGATATTCATAAAGCCTAGATTACACTATCTCACAAGTCTTACGTATTCCATAAAACTTTTTGAGATAGAAATCTTATGAGTTTTGTTGCGACTGTCAAAAAATCTAATGTAACATGACAGTTTGTGTTCACATCATCACACAAAGTATAAACACTCACACATGAAATAAAATGCAACCCTGATCCAATGAAAAGTATTATTGTTTAGAAATTTTTCAAAAAACGATGAAGTCGTATGGGATGTCAAACTTTTTTCTTAATACTTGTCATTTTCGTGACACAATGCATTCACACTATCACACTTTGTCATATTACTTGAGTTTTTGACATGTATTAATACAAAGTATATTAGTGTAATCTTGCCTTTATCAGGGAAACCATAAATATGCAATTGCATGTTTTTCCTTGTGTGACCAATAAAGGCGGGAACAATAAATTTATCCGTTTTAGAGCTTTTTAAGAATTTTGGCTTCGATTTGTTAGTGCATATTTTTGCATATTTTACCCTTTGCATCATTTTTTGCATAATTTTTTTAAAATAGCCTTTTAGCGGCATTTTTTATGTTTTAAGTGCATATTTTGCCTTTGAAAGGCATATTTTTTTTATACATGTTAAATTTGCCTACAAGAGCTTTCGTAGCAAAAAAAAAAATTTTTTGCGAAGTTCTTGCTTTCTCTGTTTTAAATATCTATCTGTTTAATAATTTCGCCATCTGCATTTAATTTTTTTTTCTAAAATTGTGAGACGAAGCAGGTTGTCATTAAAGATAAATGTTATAAAAACATTATATATTTATACAAGCAAAAATTAAGGAAAAGACTTTAATACAAAGATAATTGGACCAATCTTTTAGTATACCGACCGGTTTAGAATCACTTTTTAAAGTGATCTGAGAATAACCATCCGTCCGTCTGGCTGGTTGTCTGTCCATGTTAATTTTGTACGCAAAACACGAGTTCAATCTTGTAGATATTTTGATCAAATTTTATTGAATACATTTTAATTGAACTTACGACGAAATCTATGTAACTAGTGAGAAGCGGTTTCTAATTTTACATATTCCCCGTAAAAACTTCTTTCCAAATTAAACTATTTGTGTCCGATAACCATCTAATTATGTTTTTATTTAGATTAAATTCGCCCAAAAATATTTTACTGCAAATAAAATTCTTTTCAAATTAGTTCACATTTGCCCAAAGCTCCCATCTATATACAGCTTTAACTTCCTTTTTAATGTTAAGATTAATAAACAATTTAGCGACCGTCCTCAAAATCCATTTAAGACAAAAATCTCTTATGGATGTTGCTATCTAGGGAATATTCAGCACAAATAACTCTCAATGAATTTTAACCTCTTAGCATAACTTTGTTTTTGGGAGCCCATGACTGCCCTTCATTTGCAATGGGGTAAAATCTAGAAAATTCGTCTGTACATACTATGGTGTTTGGACTTTACCGATTATAATTTTAGGATTGTTTTTATGTAATGGAACTTTTATTAAATTGTTGAATATTTTGTTTTCAAATTAGCTATTTTTGAATTTTTTAGAGCATTTTTTTAAAATTTTCAGTGCATATTTTCAAGTTTTTACTGCATAATTAATGCGCATAAAACGCTGTTTTAGAGCATATTTCTGGTTTCCCTGTTCATTATCTTTGTATAAAAGTTAAAGTTTTTCTTCAGGAGTAGACTTTCCTTATATGCAAGTTTTAAGCGTAATTTTGTAGCCAGAAAAAATCGTAGACAGATTCACAAAACTTTTGAATGTAGGAGTTTACTTTTCTGTTGCAAAAAAGAAATGTAATGATAGTTATTTCTCTGATGCCACGCCACATCTGTGGGAAAACACAATTGGGGTATTCACAAGGTGTGCTATCATGTTGTATTGTCATAATGTTCTAACATTTACCAATAATTTAAAAATATTGTTGTTGCTTTGTAAACAAAAAGTGTCTTAAATTAATAAAACTGTGCTTGCTATGTTTATTGTGCTGAAATTAATCAAAAGAGACCTGCGCTGAGCGGCTGAGCCGAACCGCTTTAGTTTTTGTAGCCGTCGCCGTTGATGGTATAGTTTTATCCGGCTAATATCCGAATTTGACCTGCGGCTAGCAATTTTTGCAACAAAACACTTGCGGCGTCAAAATATATCGGCTTAGGACTCTGATGTTTGGTAAAGGTGCATGTAGACGGCATGTTATTAACATCTGACTTGTCAACTTTTCAAGTCACATGTAATTGTGCATGTCTGTCAAAATTGCTGTTTTACAGAAGGTTTATAATATTCGGTCACAAACGTACATGTAATTTGCTTCTGACATTGTCACTGTTTTTTCGCATAGTTATTGCAAAATCCAAAATAAAAATGCCGCCACGAAAATTTTTATTTACGCCGTAAAATAGTTTAGCCATCGTATATATTATTTATAAAGCACATTTTTTTGTCGGTTGCAAATATCTCCCATACCACCGCATCAAATTTAATGAATGATATCTCATTTTAAAGCTTATTTCTAACACTAATGACGAAAAATAATTAGAAATTGAAAAATTAATATTTTCATTGATAAAAATTATATTTTTAAATGTATTGAAGTTACTAAAATTTCTATTAATTATTTTAATTTTATGTTACAAAAATGACAACTAACGGTGCGAAATATTCGCACGGGTCATCTAGTCTTAACATATTTTTCTTTTAATTCAAAGATACCAATATAGGATATTATAATGAAACGGTTTTTATATATATATTTACATAAATTATATTCAATGGTGCGATGATCATACATATCTCGGTATTTCAAAATATTAACTGCATCTGGCTAATGATTCCGTCAATAGTGGACGCCGCTGCCGGTTTCTTCTCGGCATAGATTTCTGATGTCAGATGGTTTGTCAGAAGAAAATAGAGCACGCTCTAATTGAAATTTTGTCAGATGACTTTGCATCTGACTTTTACAGAAGCAAAGTTAAAAAGGTAACACACGACATGTATGTATTTTGCAGTGGCAAATTTGACATGTCAGATGACAAAAACATGTCGTGTACGGTCGCCTTAAACAGACAAAATAAAATTAATTTGTGATTTGCGTCTAAAAAATGGAAAAGGAGGTAAGATCTAATTTTATTTATTTATTCATGGATTAGAATTTAAAAAATAATGATGTTACGTAAATATTTATTTTTTTATATTTGTTTTAAATCAGCTGATTTAAATTCAAAATAGCACACTAATTTATGAGGGGTTGTTCACAAGAGTCGTATTTTTTCATGTTATAATTTTTAGACTTATGACTATATGACACCTTGTGAATCCCCCAAATATGTTTGGATGTTGATTTTAAACTCTTTTCTACTCAACTGATTTTTTGAAGTGCGAACTATTAAAGAGAACTACAAACAATATAATTACAAAAGAATTTTTTGTTGGGTTTTATATATACACCCCCACTCACCACTTGTGGTTTAAGATTGGGAACCACTTACGTAAACAATACTCATTGTAATAAGTGTGTCTTTTCTCCTATTTAACGATTAAACTTGTTTTGTTTTATATGTTATTATTTTTGCATGTAACCGCTTTGAACCGCATTTCTGTAGTTCGTTACAGATTAGTACTCACAGAAAATTTAAACACGCGACCGATGAAGTTTTAAAAAAATCTAGATAATTTTTTACTATACACAATAAAAACAAGTGAAAAGACTACATTCTGCCGTGCTGAATCTATGGTGTCCACTACAATTAGCTTAAATTGGGAATGTCAGTCGGGACTAGTTATAAAAAGCTTACAAATTGGGAGTTTTAAATAAATCTTACTCTTAAGTTGTCAAGTTTACTAAATGTATTAAACTCAACTCATATTAAAGTATGTATTTAAAAAGGGTTAAGCAACTTTTGTATACACTTTCTAACATCAAAATCGTATTTGGCGATTTTTGCCAAACTTTTATTAAAAAAAAAATCTCAACTTTTTTGTTTGGATTTTTGCTATACAAAATCTAACAACCGCGGTCGATATAGCCCTTTTTACACAAAGTATCTAAAAAAAATTAAATTTTATACCACAAAAATAAATACATACAAATGTAAGTGCCGGTTCACACACGTCAAGTTTGACTCGTCAAGTCTTGAGCTTTAGAGAGAGAAAGGATAAGAGAATATTTTCCCCTCCCTCCTAAAAACTCAAGACTGGACGAGCTAAACTTGTGTGAACCGGCACTTAGTAAATATTTTTTTTTTTAGCTTTACATTTTTACTAAAGTTCTAATCTACACATTTGGAACTTTTTACTAGATTTTCGCGGTTATAATATTAGAGGATAAAGGAATTTCATCAAAATACGAGCATATAGTTTGTTTAAAAAACATTCCTAATTAATAAAAAAGATCTTTCATAAAAAAAATCTAAGCTCTCCTACATCCTTTTCACTAATTCAAGCTTTATAACTGTCAAAAAAGTTCTCTTATTTTCTCAGAGGCCCAACAAACACGGAGGTTTGATTTCAAATTGAAAATGATTTGAAAATCATAGCATTCGCAACAAAAAGGGGAAACTATTATCAAATTGAAAAATGCAGTTATTTTCAACTTGCTTTCAAAAATGATTCTCAAATGTTTTTCAAATGTGGATTATAATGCAACGTGGAACATATATACAAATATTTTATTTTTTTAATTTCATTTCATTATTTATTTAAATAAACTGTGAGATAAACATTCGGCACAATAGCTAAAAGCTGAAATCATGTTCTTTCCGTCCTCTAAATCTTGCAAAAACGAAATAATTAACTCCCTTTTATTATGAGGATTGTAACAAATAATTTTTATTTTTCATTAGAAATAAATCGTTCACTTGTAACACACATTTAACCACGAAGTAAAAACGAAACTTTAATGGCCATTTTTATACCCTTCACCACAGGTGGTGAATAGTCATTCCGTTTGTAATTTCTATAATATTGATGTTAGACCCTATAAAGTATATATATTCTGGGTCCTTATGAGGAGCGAAGTTGATTTAACGATGTCCGTCCGTCCGTCCGTCCGTTGAAATGGGTTTTCCGAAGACCCCATATATGATGGCCAGGTTATTATACATTTATGTCACGTATGGTCCGGAATTGTTTGCTATTGAAATTCAGCAAGATTTGTCCACAAATGGCTGAGATATGAGTAAAAAACCACGACTGCCTCCAATTAGACGTGACATTACATACCAACACTGTATTACGAAAACGACATAAACATACCATACAAACCAATTCAGTTTAGGTTTCTACGGTCATACATTGCTATGGTAATACAGCGTTGGTAATGTGTTTTTTTTTTTTTTTTTTTTGTTGTTTTTTTATACCCTTCACTACAAGTGGTGGATTTTATTTGTAATGTGTTTCATTTTACGCATGCACATACACATTAATGCATGTATATGATATGCCGCTCAAATAAAGAAACAAACTCATAGACTCAATATATTTTAATTTAACGCTTCTTTAGTAAAAGCATTCGTAGCCGAGTTGTTAAGTTCTCTCCTGAGACTGATGATATTGCCAGTACGAATCCCGAATTTGTTTTTTTTTTTTTTAATTAATTTTTTTATGTTCTAAAAAATGATTTTAAGATTATAAAACGAATTTCAAACATCAACTTTGGCAAAAGAGGAAACGGGTTTAGGTACATATATACATTTTTTGTTTTTTTATATTTTTCGGCATGACGAAATGAAAAGTTTGGCAATTGATTATATTCAATAGGCCCAGCATATGAGATTCTTTGCTTAGTTAAATCGAGACGGCATCTAGGGAAACTTAAGTTATGAGCTTGTCTAGTATATCGTTCCGTACGACTAAAACTTTGAGCAAATTGCACAGATCGCTGTTCATTTTCTTTCAGTGTCTTTAAAATATAGATTAAAAACTTTTTTTTATACAATCCTCGTATAGGCAATATATTTGTTGCTCAATTAATATTTATTTATACCTATCTAAAGAACGTTATTTATGTATGTATATTACTTTTTGTTCTTATCTCATCATGGCGAGAGTATGTAACATTCGGAATAGCCGAATATAGCACTCTTACTTGTAAATGCTTACATTTATTTTTCGCTTTAATATTGCCAAGTTTAGTTTTGATTTGAATTTAACATTTGATACCAATTTGACATCAAATTGATAAAACATTTGATGTCAAATGTTTATTTTCAAATCATTATCAATTTTAATTCAAATGTTAAAATTAAATAATTGAAAAACGTTCGAGAATTGTGTTTGATGTCAAAAGATATATGTAGTCATTTCATATCAAAGGTTTGACTTCGTGTTCATTGGGGATAGACCAAAGTTTGTTATTAAAAATCCCTGGAAATTTGCCCTGGAATTTCCAAGATTTTTTATTTAATTATAGTAACTTTAATACTGATGTAATTGTAAATAAGTAACGTCAAGAAATATACGTAAATTCAAATCCGTTAAGGTTCCATAAGTTTTTTACAAAGAGTGTTCTGCAGAACGATTCACCCATTTCGGAAAATGTGTCCGGACAAACAAAGCCACCATATGGTTTACAGATGTTTTTCTCATGTTTTAACAGCATTTCTAATGGCGATTTCTTTTCTGAGAAATATGTTGCATTAATGTTACATGTTCTACAATTTTATGTTCGTTTGTACAAAATATACAACTGTGTGAAAAATTTGCAAGTTCTTTTGTGAATATGTTAATGAAAAACATGCAAGACATGTTGCATATTTTACCCTTACTTTAACTTAAGGTGTTTAAGCTGCCCTGTTTTACAACTTTGATACTTAATTCTTTATTTGTACGATCAATGTTTTATTTTGTTTGTCATTATTCATACCGCGCATAATTTTGTAAAAAACTAGCTTTAAAACCAAATATAAATATATTTACACATTAAAATCCAAAAAATTATATTTATTTTATAATCGTTTTAATTTTGCCAAGCCATAATAGCGTGCAGAAACCGCTCAAATAGCTTTAAAAATCGCTCATGAAGTACATTAATGATGAAGGTGTAATAGTTGTTAATAAAAGCAGCTAATTGTGTTCTATTGAAATTGCACATCATGTAACACTTCCAGTGATTATAGGTAACATTAGAAAATGTTACATGTATATACTGTAACATATTTTTCTCAGAAAAGAAATCGCTATAAGCGATCTGTTTTGAAAGCTCTTTCATAACATAATTTGATGGGTAGTAGAGACCTAGGGTTAAGTAAGGCAATATTTTAATCTCTGAAATTTCGAAGTTAAAGATGATTGTATAATTTTTTTTTTATTATACATACATATGTTCTTGAACTGGCTTAAAGAATCGTGGTTCGTTTTGATCATGAAAATAGTTCTGGAATACCAACACGCTAAGATCGAAAATATATATTGACAACAATATGCGAGGTCGGTCGAACCCAAATTGACACCGGGTTATGTAGGTGCTGGCTTTTTGGGTTTGGTATCACGAGCAGCTACAATAGCTATTAACCCATTAGATCCCAAGCTTCTTTTAAATAAAAAATTCACACGTTTTTCTATTAAATCGAGCTTATAAGAGTTCAGTTAAGGAAAAAAAATTAAAAAAAATAAAAAATAAAATTTTTGAAGAGTGTTTTTTGACCTGTACTCATACGAGTGCAATGGGACAATGGGGTGTATAATAAATTGGATTAAAACATTTTTGACAGCGGTCTAATTTTCGCTATTCCATCACTCAAATTCAATCGAGAGTTATCAGCAAGATGTAAGTAGCGTGTAATTTCCTGGAAACGTTTTCTAGACATGTTATTGGAAATAAATGGTAAGAGCGTATCCTCGTCTAACTGCCAATACATGCGCTCTCTTGATAAGGAGTGATAACCGCTTTAGAGAAGAATGCCAATAAATACCTTTAGCTCTTCCGGAGAAATGTTAAACTTATGCATGTTGTGTTGTGTGGCGTATTTCATAGTTTGGTGAAATGATCACATGCACAACACCCTTATAAACAACTGTTTCAAATACTTCTACAGGAGATTTGCACTCAAGTGCAGTGTTCACATAACTCCTAAAAGTTTTAAAAGAGCTCGGTATATCTATATTCATGGGTCTCTTCCTCCATTTTATTGCCGATGGCCCAAACATCGATTTCCTTAACTCTGAGAGTGGAACATCATTATCATCACTGTCGCTATCTGCAAGCAATTCTAACTCCCCTGGAATGTGGAAAATCATTACGTACTAAATTTCCTTCGTTAATTTCTTCTTTATCTGTTTCGTGATCGGCATATGGAGGAATTATGGTAAAGCCAAAATTCGTGTGACTATTACTTTCAGCATAATCAAATGCAGCAGCAATATTTTCAAATTTTTTACCATAAAACATGTTAACGTCCATCGCAAAATAACTACAATTATTATATTAAAATTATAACATGTATTATCCCATTGTACTCATACAAGTACAGCAATAATAATGCTTACCAAAAAACACTTTTTACCACTTTTTCAACAAATTTTAATAATTATACTTAAATTTAGTTAGATTAACTTTAAATTTCAAGCGATCTTCTCCGCGTCAAGCTCAACACTAGCAAAATATAAAAAAATAGCTATGACAAGTGCAAAATACTGAAAAACGGGGAATCACCTTTTTAAGAATATTGGAATATTAGTTCACTCTTACACATGTTTAGTTTCTTTTGATACAGATTTACTCTCTACACTCTAAAGTAATATTTTAAGCGAACAGCTATTCAAAAAAGATAATAACGATATTGTTACGAGGGCATAAAATTCGGAAAATTTCTGCATTAAGCGAGTATAGTGGGATCTAATGGGTTAAAAGAAAAGCGGTCATATATGGTTTTCATCACATACATATTTATATAACAATTATTTCTGCAAAAAAAAAAAATCAAGAATTTAAAAAGCATATGTTTTTTTTCTTTTGGTTCTTTTTTTCTTTAAAAATTCAAAAATAATAATTATTTGCGTTTCCTAGAAAAAAGTATAGCTTTGTGATCTGGATTGATAGGGCTTTCAGAGCTTGGAGAAATATTTTTTTTGCAGTTTTCCTGCTTCTTATGTAATAAGAAACTTATTTCCAAAGCCTTGTGTTTATACACAAATATATAAAAAAAACTTGTTTCTTATATGAATATGAATTATATTGTCGTCTTATATTAAATATTCACTTAATTTATATATTTTTTACCATATTTAAATAAGCTGCTAATAGCAAAACTAATTTTTTTTTTATTGTTAAAATAAATTTCTAAAAATTCCCAGTACCAACCACTTTTTTCAATAATTGAAGCGTGTGAACCTAGACTACTGCCTATTCCACGAAAAATTGGCAGTAAGACTTTTATTGCGAGCTCTATAATGATTTAAAAAAAACAGACGAATTGACATGGCTATGACGATTAGTTATTTGTGTTACAAACGGAATGACAAACGGAATAATTTCCGAAACTTCTTTACGGTGAGTATAATAAATACTAGATTGAACATGTAATACAAATTTTGGTATGTGAATTCCCAAATAAAAAATGTAGCGGAAATTTTTTTAACTTTTTTATTAATATATAAAAGTTGTTTTGATTAAAAACGATAAAAGCGATTTATGACGTCTTAATGTATTTTAATATTGATCTAAAATTATGGTTTAAATTAGCACCTTCATGTCAACATTACCGAAATATTCCGGATAATATTTGGTATTTGTTTATCTAATAAGAATTGTTGTGACGCTAAACGAAGGCTTGCAAAACAAAGTATGTAATAAAATATGAACATATAAATTTCAACAAAAAATTATTGTTGATTTTCTTCTTTTATATCAAAATGTGTTTTATAAGATTTTTATTATTCTTATTACGAAATTATTAATTTACTTTATTTTAGTTACTTCTGGACAAGATCGGTTTGAACTCGATTTTCTTAACAACTTAACAATTGCGACTAGCATTATAATGATATGCAACTTGAGTTTCTATCAAAAGTGACATTTTTTTTTATTAAGGGCTAAATGCATGTCTTTACGCTGTTTAATAAATGTCATTAGTCATAGTTGGTTAATTAACGATGCAATTTTAAATTTTAAAATATTATATATTCTCATTTATTATTATTATTATTATTATTATTGTTATGTATTACGTTCGGAAGGCAAATTCTCACGTAATAAGTGGTCGTTGATGCTGGAGAGGGTACTGTAAATGATGTAATATAGTAGAGGCAAAATTAATATTTATTTAGCCAGGAAAAAACGATTACTATAATATTCTTGTTATCCGTTTTAGTTGTATAAGCTGCTTTTGGAATAATTATCAAATAAAACAAATTGAAATCTATAACGATATTATTTAGGTGTTTTTTTTTTTTAGCTGCATGAGACCTTAAAATGATGGTAAAAGACTGAAATATTGTTGCAATTAAATTTTCTTTTATTATAATAAAAATAATTTCATAGCATTTTTTAAATATGATTTATTCAACTATGTATACTGTATTTACTCAACATTTTCAATAGAAGCAAAACAATTATCAATTAAAGTCTATCAGGGGTGTCATGGAAATCGAAAACGTAAAACGAAAGAGTTTGGCAGTTATTTTTATTAAACTTTTAATCTAATTTTTACAATTTTTTTTTTTTTAAATTCTGTTTAATAGAGCGTTATTTGTATAATAATTGTCATAAAATTTTTTATTACAGAAATAATTCAGAAATGGATTTTAAAATCCCTCGAAATTAATCACATCTTTTAAAAACTTTCGTTTTGAAATCGGTCGATTTTTATCACATACCAATTTTTATTCATTACCAAAAGGTAGACAAATTCGCACGATATTTCTAAAGCGCACATAGGGGTTTTTTGCCAATCTAGCCGGACATTAAGCAAAAAATTAAATTTAAGAAATGGAAAAATTTAAGTACGCAGCTCGACAGACAACAAAGTTCTGCATCGTATAGTGAATTTTCAAGACTTTTGCTTGAGATTTGTGGTTTTGGGACACTGTTAAAACCAGGAAAGTTGATTAAATTGCATGCGTGTTCATTGACTTTTTACGGTTTTGGGAGGTTTACAATATATTTTTTTGTAGAAAAACGAATAAAGATTTTACATTGATTTTTTTTTTCTGTGAAAGACTATATAAACAGCTAATTATGAAAATTTTTAGAAAAATTTTATTAGAAGTTTTTATGATAAAAAAATTAGTTCGAAATTAAAAAAAAACGATTTTTTGTTCACTTTTTTGTAAAAAAAAAAAATTTAAAAGGTTTTTGAAGGTGAAGCCCGCTGAGTTCTTAATAATTTAATACATCACGATAAAATTTGAAATCTCTACTTTTAAATAAAAAAAAAAAACGTTGCGCGTTGTTGCGCCATTTTTTTATGATTTTTTGAAAATTTCACCTTTTTTCTGTTTTTGCTCATCTTGCATAGGTACATATGATAAAAACACTTTCATCAGTCATAAAATGTTTTGGTTGTACGTAGATGTTTTTTATTTAAATTATTACATCTAAGACTAATATTACCTGTGTAAAAAGGGGATGCGCGAAACAGTAAGTAACGGGTTTTAACCACCTGTGCGGCCGCTAAATGACGTTATTTTATGGAGCAAAATAAATGTACCTGTTTTGCATTACTTTTAAAATCATTAACAATAAAATAATAACAAATTAAATCTGGACTCTAGGTACTTAGTTTTTTTAATATATATTGTGGTTATAGCATAAAATTGTTATCAGAACCATTTTGAAGCTTTGAGAGTAAAATGGAAAAAGTGTATAACACATGGTGCAACTACCCCCTACCCATAAAAGTTCAAAAATTTAATTTTTATAGTATTAAGGCGTTAGTAATCTATTTCTTTTAATATTTAAATTTTTTTAAATATTATTTTATGTAACCGCCCTCAAAAGGGGGCGGGGGCGAAAAGTGTAATTTTACGATCTCATGGGTCTAATTTTAGGTTTTTTAACTTTCGCCGACGTTAAAAGTTGCATTTGCCAAACAGAAGTATGGGAAAACTTAAAAAAAAATTACATTTTTCAGAGGTTGGATTAGTTCTTCTAGGGGGAACCTTTTCCTCCTTGGTCCGATTTTATTTATTTTTTAGGTTTACCCGCCATGACAATATCACATATTTCTGCCAAGTTTCATCAATCTAGGAGCACTCAATAACTTTTAAGAAGCAATATAAGCTAAAACAAAAAGTAATGTCCGGCTAGATTGGCAAAAAACCCCGATGTGCAGCGGTTAGATATGAATATTACAAGTCGATTTTTTTCCAAAAAGTGACAAAATAAAAATTTTGAGTCTGCCGTTACATGGTCCATTCGATCAGTTAAATTTTTGACTACCTTTTCCAATAAATCTTTCCGTAATGGATGGATTTTTTGAATTTAAAAACACAGCAAAACTTATTTATAAATATTAATATTTTGAAGAAAGGTATGTAAAAATTCATGGATGTAGTATAAACATCCATATGTTACTATAAATGTTTAACTTCTTATATTTCTCTTCTAAATTTATTTGTTAGCGCGCGATGAACATTTCAACCCATTTTGTATCAGGATTTAAATCACTTCTAATTTCTGTTACTTTAGCCAACGATTTTCCAACTTACTGCCAAGATGGAACTGTATTTAGAATATCCAAGAAAATCCCACAATTTATCTAAAAGATTCATCCCGTTGCTGCAGGTAATTAATACAAGTTCTGTAAACGTTATGTACTTTTCTTTCAAAATATTGAAAAACTAGTCGTGGACTTGTACACCTTACCTCATCATCGATATTTCCCTTTTAAAAGCTGTGATAATTTCTTTGTAGATTTTTGTTAAACGTACATTTTTTGGGGCATTTATAGATTTCATCTGAGGGGCTTAAAGCACAAGGGTTCAAGTGCCTTTTTTTTCTCAAAATTGAGTTTACATATGGAATTAGTAGGTGAGGTTCAGACAAGCTCAGAGCGCAAGAGTGGAGTGTGGGATTAACATCCGGTAGCGAGATATGGCGACCCATTATAGCACTTGTCAGCAAAATATTTACTTCGCTTGGAGGACAATGAGCACTAAGCCCCTTGTGCTCTAAGCAATTAAAATTTGCTGAAACATCAAAGCAGAAGGAGAATTTTATAACTCTAGACCCCATTCAAAGATTCTTCAGAAACGTTGGCCGAGCCGTGCAGTTACTGCCACAACTTCCTTAAAAAAAAACGTCAAGCCAAAAAAGTTCGAGTAACCTCCAGGATCTTCTTTGCTATATACCACTAATTTACCATGAAAGATTCAAAGCACTTCCGCAAAATAGAATGGAAAAAATTTCTGAAAAAATCGCAAGCCAAGGTGAGGATATAGATGAGCCCGATGATGTCATGAAATGTGGTTACGATAACTTAACAATATTACAAAAAACTTTTGGCACTTTTTATAAACATTTTTTAAAGTAATTGTTGCAAACTTTAAACTTATTTTCTTTAACATAAGTTGAGCAAACAAATAAAGTACTTTTAGGGCAAAACAGGGTTAAAATTCGTACTTTTGGTAATATGTATTTGTAAACAGGATTTATTTTTTAAAAAATAATTTAACTAATACGATTTCCGTATGACGTGTTGAATTCCCAGTTTCCCATATTTGACAAATACACTGAAATTTATTGTTGAGGGAAAGCTAGCTTCTATGCGCATTTCACCGGTTGCTTAGACCAGCTCATCAGGAAACCTTTTCCAAAGATTTTAGAAAAGCCAAAAATATTAAACAAATAAAACCCTAAAGCGAATAAGAATTATAAACTCTATAAGTATTACTTGTAACAATATCAAAGCTTAAACAAAACACCAACAATAAACAGTGAGTTTATCTTTTCTTACATGCCCCTTCAATTGGTTGGGTTCTTTCCGACTCGAATTGTAGTTGTAAGGGCTAAAAAATCAGAGCAAGTTAAACTCTCTTTTTGGTTTAAAATGTGTTTAAACCAACAAATCTATAAATCACTAAACAAATAAACCATCTTTAAGCGCATAAAATTGGGCGTTTAAACTACCAATACAGACCATATGAATTTGATAAGATTTATCGTAGTGCTGCCACATGTTATTTTATTAACCACATATAATACATGGGACACTGATTTACAGTTGTTGAGTTTAAACTATATATAAATTCAAGTTTAGTTCAACAAAACAACCTTTTAAACCATCAGTGATTTATTAGCCATAAGTGGGTTAAAAGAAAAAACAAAATTAAAAAACAAACCGCTTCATTCCATTGTATTCGTAAGAAAACAACGAAAAAAACCAATTTGCCAATTCAGTTTTATGCACTGGTACATGCAATTATATTATCAAAGTCATCTTCGGGAATACAAAGTTCATCATCAATACGATTTCCGTATGTCGTGCTAAATTCCCAGTTTCCCATATTTGACAAATACAATGAAATTTATTGTTGAAGGAAATTTAACTAATCTTTAGCATATATTTGATGGGTAAAGCAGTCTCAACAATTTTTTCTTTTTGTGAACACGTTTTTTGCAAAAACTTAAAACTTATTTTCTTAAGCATAAAAGAACGAATTATGGGAAAAACTGCGTAAAACGGAATTTTGTTATCTATGGTAATAAGCATACATAAGATTCAAGATTTCTTAATGAAATTTCTTATAAGTTCAAAGAGACATAAAGTAGTAAAATTTTTCTTTAAAATAATTTTATGGAAAATTCAAAAACATAACTTAATCGCAATCCGAATTAGGGCAATTACATTGATGTATTAAAAGTACATTATACAAGGAAAAGGAACAAAAGTAGTTCAAAAACGCAAAATTTAGTTTTCTCTAAAATAAACGATTTAGGGCTATTTGAAAAGTGTTAAAATTTTTATCGGGAAATATCATTATTAGTAATAATTTGGAAAATTTTGACCAGAAGTGACAAAACGGGTAACGTTTTATACTCTAGGTACTTTTTGTAAATATAACCTCTTTTTCAAAATAATTTTGCGTAAACTTAAATATGGAGGTGTAAGTTCAAGACGTAAATTATATAAGACTTAAGTTAGAGAAAATGGCTAAAAGGGATAAAATTAAAGGTTCAGTATAGCAAAAATTCCATTATAAAAGAAAAAGGACTAAAAAAAAAGAAACTTTTTACCAGATAATAAATTAATAAAATTTTAAAAAAACGTATAAGCCGACTTGAATACTTTGAAGCAAATAAAACTAAACCATTGACAGCAATAATATTTACTTAATTTACTATACACATATCTGGGCTACAATATTATTTTACAAAGGAAAATTAGTTAAGGATTATACTCACAATATTCCATGATAGTTTGTAACAGATAGTCTATGTATAGTTATACAGTAAAAGCTTGATAGTCCGGACCTCGCTAATCAGGATTATTCGGTAATCCGGACATCGTTTTTCAATAAATTGGGAACTCTATAATCCGGATTGATTGCAACTTTATAATCCGGATTGTATGCAAACTGTTGTGTAGTGGTAATCTATATTAATCGTTACTCCAAAAACATAGTTTTTTTCTTTTTTTGATACAAAAACATACTATTTTGCTACGCAAACCATGTTTTTTTCTACAGAAAAGTACCTTTGTTCTTTTTATACATATGTAATTATTTATTTAAATGATTAAAAATATAATATATCATTCGATTTGTGTTTTAAAAGCATTTTTAATGCAAAAACACTGTTTTAAATTTGATAATCCGAATTAGGGTCTGCATTCAATTATCCGGATTATCTAGCTTTTACTGTACATTAAGGTGGCCCAAAATAAAAGTTGTGCCAGTCACCCCCTAGAATAAAAGATATGTCAATAAATTTATAAAACAAAAAAAAAATTGTTGCCACAACCTAATATACAGCTTTTGGTTTGTTTTTACATATAGCGCTGACATTTAAAGGCCGATCTCATCATATCGCGTTTTTCATGGGTGCACTATGGCTTCATTTTTGCCTTTGGTGACTTTTTAATCCAACATCAAATTATGTCATCTCGGCTCCTTTCCCATAAAAAGGTTTTTCCGAGAGTAGGGTTTATATAGGGCCTAGGTAAATTACGCACCGATCTTTACGAAACCATATAAACTGTGACAGACGGAAATTTATTACAATAACATTTGTCTAATCCAAATTTTCAATATTTTTAATACCTTTCTTCATAAAAATAATTTAATAAAAATTAAATTTGATGAACTTAAGCCTGATTAAAAATATTGAAAATTTGGATTAAAAACCATAAATAGTTCAACAAAATTACCACAATACTAATTATAAAATTTTTCGTTAGGGTTTTGGGCGTACAAAAACGTTTTCCGCGAGTGGGCTTAATATGTATGTGGTCTTTAGTAGATTATGGAAACTTGTGGTATAATTTCCAGTCATATAGAATGAATTTGTATAAAATCTTATATCAATATGTGTATCCTGCCATTTGCCATAGACCCCATATAAAGCCCTCTCTCGAAAAAGCGTACTAAATCGCTTAAAGCCGTAACAAATAATGCTATTGTAACAAATTTTGGTCTGTTACAGTTTTATATGACTAGAAATCACACTGTAAATTTTCGTGAAGATCGGTCCATAATTTACTATATCCTTATATAAAGCACACTCTTTAAAGTTTAAACTTTAGCACGCGTAAAACCTTAATAAAGAATGCTGTTGTAATAAATTTTGGTCTGTTACAGTTTTATATTACTAGAAATCACACTGTCAACATTTGTGAAGATCTGTCCATAATTTATCATAACTGTAGATGTAGGGTATCAAAGATTCGGCACAACCAAATATAGCACTCTAACTTATTTTTCAGTCAATATGAATTCAAGCAGCATAATCATATACATATTTATATTTAACTGACAGTTACTTTTTTAAAATGTGTTATCAATTTATCTTGGATACTGGCAACTCGAACGTTATCACCGTGACAGCAGCTGTCAATAAAAATGTACTAAAACCACAATGTACTCGACAGCAAAAAAAGCAACAATAGCATTGTAAATAAAATAAAGAAAAATTCATTATTTTAATAATAATAATATTATCAAAATAGAAATAACAAACTAAAGCAAAATGAGTAATCCTGGAGTGCCATTGGGTATACAAAGTACAGCAGGAGCTGTTCCAGTAAGAAATGAAAAAGGTTTGCGTTTTATTTTACAAAAAAAAAAAATGTAAAGAAAATTAAAAATATATTATTTTAGGACAAATTTCTATGCAAAAGGTAAAGGTTCAGCGTTATATATCAGGTAAAAGACCAGATTATGCAAGATATGGTTCCAGTTCGGAGGATAGTGACTTAGAAGATTTTATTGACCACCGCCGTAAACAATTGGCTGCTGCCCAGCACGAGAGACGTCAACGTAGGGAAAATAAAGATGATGAACGCGTAAGACATCAAGAGGAACAGCAGACAAATGAAGATGACGAAAAGGAGGAAGAAGTAGATGATCCTCGCTTAAGGCGTTTAAGAGCTCGACCAGTGGAAACCGATGAATTGGAAAAAGAACGTGTGGAACGCCATCGCCATATTCATGAACCTGAGCTAATAGAAGAAAGTGATTCAGATAAGAACGATGAAGAACAACAGCGTAGCATGGAACAGGCTACAAACAAAATTACTTTAGCCTCTGAATCTGATTCCGATTCCGATATAAGTGAATCAGAGTTAGAAAGAAGACGTGTTAAATTAAGGCAGCGTATGTTGCAACAACAAAAAGAAGAAGAAATTCTTCAGAAAGAGGAGGAAAAGCAATCAGAATCTTCGGACACCGAAAGTTCTGAATACGAAGAAGAAACTGAAAGTGAAGAGGACAATGAACCAAGATTAAAACCTTTATTTGTGCGTAAAAAAGATCGCGCCACGATACAGGAAAAAGAACGTGAGGTTCAGAAACAAAAACAAATAGAAATTGAAACCAAACGTTCTGCCAAAGAGAGAAGACGTCACACTTTACGTTTAGTGGAAGAAAGTGTGAAAAAAGATTTGGAAAAGACAAAGGTTTGTAAACATTTTTATTATGTGGGGATATTCCGTAATATTTAAAAATTATGTAATCTATTTTAGAACGATACGGCTGAACCCCACATTGAAGATGTTTGTACAGATGATGAAAATGATGAGGTCGAGTATGAGGCCTGGAAGCTAAGAGAATTAAAACGCATGAAACGAGATCGTGAGGAAAGAGAAAAGTGAGTATACTTTTTTTCTAAGTTTTCACTTTAATAATATTTTATTAATTAAATTAGTAAATATTTATAGAAGACTGCTAAAATTCAGCGTAACAGCTTTGTTTAAAATTTATTTTTTCCATTTAGATAGTTTTCAATATTTAAAGACTTTTTTTCTTGCAAACCAAAGCCATTTTCAATGTAACGAATTTTTAGTGAAAATATCACGTAAAACTTTCATTTCCAATAACATAGTTGGGCTTTTTGCAACTTCTTAAAACAGTCGCAAATTTTCTAAAAAAAAATTATAATTATAATTTTATGTATAAAATTGTATTTTCAGTGCCGAACGCGAGAAAACTGAAATTGATCGTATGCGTAATCTAACCGACGAGGAACGTCGCCAGGAATTGCGACAAAATCCCAAACTTGTTACCAACAAAGCAGTCAAAGGCAAATATAAATTTTTACAAAAATACTATCATCGTGGTGCTTTCTATTTAAATGAGGAAAATGATGTGCTCAAACGTGATTTTGCTCAAGCAACATTAGAAGATCATTTCGATAAAACTATATTACCAAAAGTTATGCAAGTGAAGAATTTTGGTCGTTGTGGTCGAACAAAATATACACATTTAGTTGACCAAGATACAACGAAATTTGATTCACCCTGGTATGCTGAGACCTCGAATAATATTAAGTTTCATAACGAACGTGCTGGCGGTATGAAACAAGTATTTGATAAACCCTCATCGTCAAAACGTAAAAATATGGAATAATTTAACACCAGTGTTGCTTATTGCTAGTATACAACCCTTTTTTGTATTTATAAAATAACTGTAGTTTAATTACATATAAGAAGGTAAATTACCTCTTCAATAAATGTATGTAGGATCTTTTTTTCTTATTAAATTCTTTTTTTTATTAAACAAAAAATAATAGCTTTTTAAAAACACAACTAGCCTTGTTTCTTAAAACTACAAGTTACAATTCTGCAAGTAAAATACATTTGAAACAAAAACAAAAATTGTAAAATTTTTGCTTTTTTAATACATTTACTTGTAGAATTGTAACTTGTAATTTTAAGAAACGGCCCAGATTACGTAAAATATTATTTTGACATTTTTGGCCATGGTTTTAATGATTAATATTAGGAGCCATAACCACTTTAACCCAAAAAATTTTAATAAAGATAATCAACAAATTTAAAAAGATAAGTAAATTAATCGTCACTGGGAAGTTTTCAATGGATTCTAATCTCTTTCTCTCTACTTATTATAACGAAGCAGTTCGATGTCGAATAAACTATTTTGATTTGGAAAGTATTGATTTTTATTTAGACTATCAATGTCAAAATCAAGATTTGGTGCATTTTTTGTAAACAAAAATTAACAATACAAATAAATTGAATACAGTTGAACCTGGATTCGATTAAGCGGCAACTTCAATTATCCGGTAAAAGAGAAAATTTTTTGCATCAATTAAAATTTTTGTGCATCGATTAATAACCGTGATTTTGTTTATTATCCGGGATTTTTGGCAAAAACTCGACTTGAGCGACCTCTAAACCTCTTCCGAAAAAACTGAAAAAAATCTCAAAAATACTTTACCCTATAAGCTCTTAAATTATGCATGAGCACCCATGAAAATCAAAAAAAAAATTTTTGGGACACAATGTACATAAACCATTGTAATAATAAATTAGACGACCCAAAATTTAAAAAAAAAAACATCTGAAAGTTTAAGCCATTTTTCCAAAAAAAAGTTATTTTAACAAAATTCAGAAAAAACCTTGAGTTCTAAAATAATTTCTTTTCAATCAAGGTGTGTATCAAGAAAAAAATGAGAGTGCAACTTGTGGAACTTTTTTTTGCTGAAATTTGCCATACAAAGTTTTATATATTTTTTTAATAAATATTAATTAAAAAGATTTTGTTATTCGTGCTTAATAAATATTATTTTTATTACAATTTAAAAAAAATACTTCAAAATCAATTTAAAAACTCAAGCCCAAATATTCACGACATACTGGATTCTCCATATAGTACTGCTTGAACTTGCAGGCATACTTATTACGTTCTGCAATAAAACCAAATGTATTGAACATTTTTGAAATATAAGCAAACACATCCAATACTTTGGCATGAGCTTCCAATTTGCGGAACGAGTCCACAGCTCTATCTAATGTTGCTAACGATTTCACTAAACGTTTATGCTGTTGCGCACGATCCTTTCCAGCGGCCACTAAGCACTTTACAAATGTAAAATCTGTTTTAGCGCGATCATATATCCCACCATTTATATAAATTTTGTCGATGGAATTACGTAAAGCTTGTAAAGCTTTTTGGGGCAGACCCATTTGCAGCAAAACCTGGGCTATAATGGTATCAATTAGAGCATGTTCATACTGCATATAAGCAGATTCGGATAGAACGGAAGCTTGCATTAAAAGTTCTATAGTTTCGGCAGAAACATTTTTCTCCGACAAACTGTTATAGGCTAATAAAATAAGTACGCGTATTTGTCTTAAAACATCTAAGTCCTTATCATCTAGCAAATTTTGTAGTATTTTTCTGGCTGTATTATTGTATCCCCTTGCTATATAAACAGAAGCTCTTTGTATTTTACCATCACGTTGATCAAGCAGATACAATTGACAGCACCAACGTAAAGCTTCCTGCCAACGTCCTCTATATATAGCTTGCTGTATAGAAATATGGCACTCGCTGTTCATCCAATCACCAGCAAAGGGATGACGAGGAAACCTGTTACGCGCATGATGTATTAATACTGCACTTAATTGATATTCTCCTTGTGTATTAAACCATAAAGCGAGATTAGATAAAACTTTGCTTACACTCTCCGAATTACTGACATCACCAAAGACCCAAGTCTTTTTTAAATTCAATAATAGTTGTGAATATAAAGCAGACATTTCGTAGCGACCATAAAGTACCCATAGAGTAGTACGTAAAGCCAAAGAATCTGATATATGCTCTAAAAGTGAATTCTTATTATTCAACTCATCACTTTTCAATAAAAGTTCAAAAAGATCCAATGGCAAGTAGCCACATTTAGCACCAAATGCTACTACAAACTCAATAGCCAAGGAGAGACTCTGTATTAGACCTGGATCTTGTATATCTGGCAAACTTTTTTCAAAAGGTCCAATGCGACTACTATTTAGGAGACAATACCAAGAATTGGCCAAATCTAAGCAACGTTTATCTCCACATTCCTGAGCTAACATTATGCATTCCTTTAGAGCACTAAGTGCCTCTTTTTTGTGATTAAAACTGGCATGTAGAATGGCTAAATTGACACTGAAATATTGAAACCCTTTTTGTTCATATTGGCCCATCATATGCATAGGACTGCGATCAAAGGAACGATGTAAAGCATCGATAGAACCAAACACATCTCTTAGACGTAACTGATTCATATAACCAAGAAAATAGGCTTTTGCATTTAAAGGATTATCTTGTATTATTTCATTTAATTTTGTTTGCATTTCAACTGGTGGTAACGCGCGTAGTTCATTTTTTTCTAACAGATTGCATTGTTGTTTAACAAAAAGTTGCGCTTGTTTGGGAGACCATTTACTATGAGGATTACGATCTTGATGAACTGTTTCAGTATCTAACACTGATTCTTCCATTGTGTTATCGTCTTCGGTATTATGTGTGGCCGTATGGCTGTCTAAGGTGTTACCGCGCATTAATTTGCGTGGACCAATGGTAAGCGAACGCACGCCTATTAAAAAAAAAGAAAGATCGTGTTTACATTAAGAAGTTTTTTTTATAAATATTTAAATGATTGATTTTTCGAACTTTTTATAAGAATCGTTTTCATAATGGAAAACTAGACTTTTTTAGAAATTGGCATTATTATTGTTGTAAACAACATACGTTGTCTTTGCCGTGAAATTTAAATGGATCGACAAAAATTTTAAAAGACTACATACAATATTAAGCACGATATAGGCTATCGTAGTTAGGCTGAATATTTGCGATGTATGTTCATATCACTAAATGTATGAACATTAATTAATAGCAAGCTGTTAATTATATAATGCCTAAATAGAATCATTCTATAGACAAAAACCTTTTTTTATTATACTTACTTAAGCATATTCGCATTAAATTCAAAACAGAAACATACTCACCTTTCTCATAATATAAACAAATATTCTTATGCAAAGCCATCATTTGTGGAAACGACAAGCGTTCCAGTATTACTCCAACACGTCTTATATACAAGCCCACTAAACTAAATTGGCTAACACCCAATTGTTCCGCTAACATTTTTTCAATATTTTCCATTTCCGCAAAATCAAACAAGGTCTCAATACCCTGCGAGAATAGATCAGACATAACTTTTTCAAAACCCTCCAAATGTAAGGGATCTATTTTATATTTTGCGGAACACAATAATTGGTACAGATCATTGTATGTCATGTCTGGATATTGTATCAATTTTAACAGCAGCATGCAAAAATTACGTCTGGATTGGGCGGGATATGGAATTCCAGCATCATTTGCAGCCTTTTTAGCCTATTTAATAAGATAAGTAAAAAGGAAAAGTGTTTAATTACATACAGCATTATTTGAAAATAAATCGGTACCTTTATGTATTGTTGAACTAGTATTAATACGGAAACTTTATGTGGGGTTGGAGTTTCTATACGTGATAATGTAGGATTTCGTGGATCCAAAGCTTCTAATTCTTCAAAATGCATTTCGGAGTGTTTATCTCAAAATTTTTTATAAAAAAGTTATTATTTGCATAAATCCAACAAATCGCCGGGAAAACAGAGACCTGCGCCTTGACGGCTTAAGCCGGCTGAGCCGCGCCGCCGATTATTTTTAACAGCCGCCGCCGCCGAAAATTTATCGGCTAAAGTCGGCTTAAAATCAGCCGCCGGTTACAGTCACAATTTAATTTTGTTCTTAATAAACTAATAGAAACTTTAACCAATATATCGGTCACTACTAACGGTCAGAAATAACATTTATAACTAGTAAAATTACCTGTAGTCTTCTTGTGTGGATGTTTTCTGTCTTTTATACTATTTTATTATTTATAAGATGGCAACACAAACTTTCTTATTTTTATTAATGTGGCAACTTTCCTTTTTTTTGGTAAGTTTAAATTAACGAATTTTTGGAAAAAGTTTTTTTAAATATTACTAAATGGAAAATTCAAAAATAACAAATTTTTTTCAAGTTATAAATACAACTTGTGAATCAGATTCAGAATCTGATGAAGAGATTAATATTTTAGAATTTAGTGAGTGTAAAAGTGATGTATTAAAATATGAAAAATTGTTGACTGCTAAAAAACAACTCAAAGAAAAAAGTAAATATTACTTAATAAAATGAGCGCAGGAGGTTCAAATGTTTGGAACTATTTCGGGCAACTAGTCATTTCTAAACAAAATGTTTTAAAGAACCAGCATATGTGCCTACTTTGTTTTGAAGGAACTCCGATGCAATTAAAGGGGTAAGTAATTTTTAAGGAAATAACTTACAGAAGGCTATGGTAACTTTGCAGACCATTAACTCCATACACACTTTTTTAGAAAATGCTTTTAGTTTTGGACTAGCGACATCGACATCAAACCTTTTAAACCATCTGCGTAACACTCACTCCTTAGAAATTAACACAAAAATGATTGAGCACTCCGAACGAAAAACAAAGGCTGCTTTATGTGGAAGCTTAAATCTGGAAAAAAGTACAAGCAAAGAGAAGTTTGCAAATGCAAGATTGTTAGTGGAAATGTGCTGCCGTGACTTACGCCCTTTTAATATGGTGGAGCAGCCCGGGTTTGTAAACTATATTAAATTATTAAAGCCAAATATTTCAATGCCTGCTGCTACTACTTTAAGCCGATCGGCTTTAAACGATGTTTATTCTGCATACAGTACAGCAATAAAGAAATTTTTAGAGAGATCTTGTCCTCAACATTTATCATTGGTTCTGGATATGTGGACAGATTCCTTTAAGAGGAGAAGCTATATAAATGTCAGAATTTTATTTTGCTTAAAATTCGAAATAGAATGCATAACACTTAAAACGGAGGTATTTCCACATCCTCATAACAAATACACAATTTCCAGCAATATTAGGGAAACTCTTTGTGATTTTGGGCTGGAAAAAAAAGATATTGTAGTCGTTAGTGATGGCGGAAGCAATATTGTTGCCGCGATGAAACTGGCAAACATGAAGAGATTGGGTTGCACAAGCCATGCGTTGCATCGACTCATAGTACACGATATCCTACAGCACAAAAATTTAACGGTATTCTTAAATACCGTTAAAAAGTTAAAAGAAATATTCAGATGTCTAAACTATAATACTGAAAACATTATAAAAATTCAAAATGTATTTAGCGACGAAAATGTATTTAATTTTTTGACCGAAGTAACTGATATTTATAACATCGTTGAAGTGGAAAATCAGTTCCAGTCAGTAGAAGAGTTGGAAATACCCGAAAATGTATTTAATAACCAATCTATTGGAACTTTAAAAAATTCAAATGATACGCGTTGGAACAGTCTTGCCACAATGTTCAGAAGTTTTTGTAAAAACCATAAAGTGGTCAACATTGCATTGGTAGAAATAAACAAAACTGACCTGGCACTAAACACAATGGAGAAGAACTTAATGCAGGAGTTTCTACAATTTTTAGAAATATTTGAAGATGCAACCAAGTATCTGCAGGGCAGAAAATACCCAACCATATGCAGCAACATCGTGTTTTTTGAAAAAATTTCGGACACAATCGAGGAAAACTCTAGAAAAGTTTTGTTTGGCGAATCTATACAAATGTATTCCTATGCTGCTGATTGCTTCAAAAAAAGATTTAAAATTCTTAAAATACATTTGGTTGCTGCTTTACTGGATCCAATTCAAAAAAATTGGAAAAGATTGGACAGTTGGTTAAAGAAGGTTCCCTCAAATAATAAAATGGATATTTTCGAGGTATTAAGCGAAGATGACGTACTTGGAGGTATTTCAAAAATTGATATAATTTTTAATGAAGTAAGTAAGTTGGTTCATGACGGCAATGAAATTATTCCTGATGAAATTCCCACCACTTCGACGATTGCGAAAAAACAGGTAATCAACTCAAAATGAAAAGTTTGTGTATATTTTAATGAACCTCTTACAGAAACTACATCAAAATGCAATTCGAAGCAATATCGCATCATTCATAGCTGCCACTGAAAGGTCTGAGGTCATACACCCTTTGAAAAATGAAATTTCGAAGTATTTTGCATCACAAGATGAAGTTGAATGTGACACATTTATTTGGTGGCAAAAAAATGAAATGGTAAGCTCACAAACAATACTTTCGTATTATTTATATATGAAATAACTTTCCTCGTAGGAGTATCCAAACATGGCAAAGCTCGCAAAGTCTATTTTGAGTATACCTTCGACGAGTGCGTCGTCTGAGGAAGCCTTTTCTAACGCTGGTTTACTCGTTAATGCAAAGAGATCAAATTTAAATGCTCTGACAGTCAAGAGAGTACTCTTTGTACATGATAATTATGAATTATTTCATAAAATATCAGACCCCGATGCATGAAAATAAATAATATAATCAAACAAACATCTTACGTTTATTTTTCTACTAACCCTGCCTTTACACATGCAAGTAATTACTTGCAAGTAGTATATACGTATTATCAACGAAAAAGTCGAAGAAAAAGCCGAAAGTCTTGCAAGTAGCTTGAGTGTTTACACAGTCAGTTGTAAGTTCATTTTTCAAATGTTCTCGAAGCGAAAACTTCCTATAAAAAAAACTTTGTTTTTTGGTTTAACAACATTACCATGTTAAAAATATTAACAAGTTATAACAAAACAAATTAAATAATTCCTTCTTTATTTAATTTTCGGTCCATCTTGATGAAAAAATTATGTTTATTTTATAAAATTTCTGACTCCAGTATTGCCGTAGTGGCGATTTCATAATATTACTGAGAAATTATTTTCATTAACAATTTTGTTTTCAAAATGCTTGAAATTTATGATAAAATTACCATTGAGATGGGGTGTTGTATAGTTGTTCTCTTTTTTACGTGTTATTTTTTATAAATACACAGAAAATCCGCTATAAACATAACTTTTATATTACTAAGTACTAGTAAATTGATACAAAAGTCATCCATGGTAACACTGTTTCTTCATTTGTCATTTTACTTACTGCAAGTGTCAAAAATTCACTTGCAAGCAAATTCTCTTGCAAGTTGGGCTGCAAGTACGAAAAATGTGATGGTGTTAGTAAAAATGTGTGAGTGTATTGAGTTTTTCGAACTTGCACTTGCAAGTGTAAACCCTAGGTAAGAGTCAAATGAAATAAGAGTATTAATAAATCGTCGGTAATGGTTCAGAAATAGTCATTGCAAAAATTGTGATAAATATTAGCATTTCCAGCGAAAAGTCTACTTTTTGTAAAGTAACGCCAGCAATTAATTAAAATTGTTTTTAAAAAAATTTTATATGTAAAATTTACTTTTTTATATTTTGGTGCAAAGTGCAACATTTAGTAACAAAAGAGATTACATTTGAACACCATGGGCTTGCAATACAAGCTTATTTACTTGCTTTAGTTTCGTTACAAAAAATAGACTTTTCGCTGGAAATGCCAATATGTATATAAAAATATATTTAATTATAATTATTTTATGTAGATATTCTTGCATAAATACATGTCGAACTTGTTCCTCTAAAGAGACTCAACTTAAAACTTATACATTTAAATTGTTTGTAAGAAAACGAAAACCAGTGGCCATATCTACCCACTGTTAAAATCTTAGATCAATATCACTAATACTTTGACGAAAAAAATGTAATTGTAACCCTCTTTGCGATATAAGAATATATATAAAAAAAATTATTTATTGCCACTCTATTAAAAATTTATAAATTTTGAGTTAACTCTCTTTATATGAACCAGTGCATGTGTACTTTTTTCAAAATTCCTAAAAAATATTTTTGAATTATAAAATTTTACGAATTTCTATTTTTTCTGACTTTAGTTACGAACCTTTTATTATTCAAAAATTTTAATCTGGTAAAATTATTCCAAAATATTTACTTAAAAAAATAATGTTCATATTTAGACACTATTGGCTTTATTGATAAAATTTTTTCCATTCTTTTTATGTTTAATAAATTTTTTTTTAAGAAATAAAACAGTTAAAGTATAGTCTTTGTACCAGCGTTCGAAAATAAACAGTACATTATTTAACGTTCGGCTCACACACCCAAGAACGATATCTATTTTTTTAGTGATTGTGTAAACATACACAACCCTTAATACCGTTCGTAACTATTTTCAAGAAAATACCGAACATTATATAATGTTCGGTTCTTCATTAAAAAACAGAACAATTGTAGTGATACTGTAGAAAAACATTATATTTTAATGTTCTTTATAGTTTATTTCGTGTGTGCATTTTGTTTCTGTAAAAAAATGTTTGTTTTTTTTTTTACCAGCCAAAATGGACGAACATTAATGAGCCGAACCGAACACATCGAAGTTTGTGGATTTTCAAAAAAAACCGAACGGAATTAAATGTTCTCATCTTTTGTTGTGTGTGATGGAAACAGTATTATTTTTGTGTTCGAAAGATGACTAACAGGGAAACGTTATTTTTTTTAATGATTTTCTACACAAACACTATTAGCGTTTGTGTTTTCCACAAATCTACCGAACCGAACATTAAGAAACGATATTTAGTGTTTATTTTCGAACACTGCTTTGTACATATATTTTTAAACAAGGCGAATTTACTTCAGGTGGCGGCGAGACTACAACAAGTCAACAACACAAAAAACAACATGTATTTTGTTTTTATTTTTCGGTCATGTAATGTCAAAAACAAGGCGAATTAATATATATATGAATTCGCTTTGTATAAAACAGTTGACTAAAGCAGGGCTACCAGATTTGGGGTTCTTATCTCAAATTAGTTTAAAACAATTAATTTCGGGCTTATATTGAGAATGTAAAAAAAAAACGTTTTTCTTTTTAGGGAAATTATTGATAGATTTGTTTCTGTTACAAGCCGTCATACATATATAAAATCTGTAAGACTTTTTATGTACAAAACTCATTTTAATACAATATATATGAAACAAATTATAGCGCAAATACAATATCGGACGGCTGAAAAATCTGATTTGCTGATCAGTAAATATCAGTTTTTTATTTAAAATTAATCAGCAGCATATTTTTCTCATCTAAAAAACGTTTGCCCCATTTGTTTAGGTTGACCTGTTAAAACTCTATGAAGTAAAAATACTTTTAAACGTATTCAGGGGTGTTCTGAAAATCGAAAACAAAAAACCCAAAAATTGTATATGTAATTTTTTAATAAGATTTCCGTGATAAAAGAATTTTACGACAAATATTAAACAATTATTTCTTTGTTAAACTGAATTTTATAATAAAAATTATACAAATTAGTTTAAAAGAGTATTACAAACAACTGAACAATTTTATTGTTTTGCTTTTTCGATTTAAAGAACACTCTTGAATGGCTAAGCCAATTAATATTTTACGCGTTAAATGGATGAGTTTGTGGGTCGTTATTATAGCCCTAATTCTCCACATTTGGAATTTTCTGAAGTTGTGAACATTTCAAGTTCTTAAACGATATAAAATGGTGCAACATGGATTTCCAGGCAGACTCCATTAATGCTAGAAGCATGTTTGCCAATGTTCTCATGATGCTTTAAGGTTTATATTTTTACCACTAGTCATAGGAACAAAAAATTTAAAATCTATTAATTATATCTTAGATTAACTGATCACAACTTCCACTTCTTTTAATAACGTAGATTTTTGGTCAGAATTTGTAAGATAATTACCAAATTGTAAAATCGGTTACATGACATTATTGTTTTAGTGTGCTTATCTATGCTAAACTAAATAATTTTTTTTTTAAAGAATTATTTAGTGGCTTTTTATTTTTAGAGGGGATATTTTAAGTAAATTTTATTTTAAATTTGGGTAGAAGAAAAAATTTATCTGGCATCCCTAAACTAAAATTAACAAAAATAATTGAGAAAAAAAAAATGAAAAAAAAATAAAATTATTTTTGGAATTAAGAAAATAATAGTTTTTCTAACATAAACTTGTGCAATTTTTGTGAGCATTAATTCCCAAATTCGGTTGAATTTAATGTTGTATTTAAAATAATCTAAGCCGTTTCTTTTCTGTGTTCATTTTATACATTTAAATATTAAACTGCACATAATCATAGAAATAGCTTTAAGCTATAGTTATAATGGTAAAAATTAGTTTTGGCGATATAAAAAAGATTTTAACTTAATTTTTATACATAGTTTAATTTATCATTTCTTTATTGTTTAATTTTTTCATTTATAAGTTGTAAAGCAAAATGTTAATTTAAAAACTCAATTTTAAAAAGCACATGTAAACAAACTTTTGACACATCTGGCCTGAACAAAAAAAAAACCGGCTGTCTTTTCGACACCACCTGAAGTAAATTCGCCTTGTTTTTAAATTATAAAATTTGGTTAAAAAAAAAAATTTTTTAAATTGGCCGCAGTTTAGTCGGCTTAAGCCGGCTTTGCGCCGCCGCCGGCAATATTTTTGCAAGCCGCCGCCGCCGGCAAATATTGACGGCGCAGGTCTCTGCGGGAAAAATAAAACAAATTGCAAATTATGTATTTAAATTTGCTTAAAGGAATGTTTGAAATGAAACGCAGCTGTTTTGTTGCACAACAAACTGATGAAATAAAAATAAACAGGTGGCATAATACACCAGATGATTTATTACAGGTGGTCTTAAAAGCCCTGCTGTTATTAGCTAACAAGGTATATTTACACAAGGTAGACTCATTTGGGAGTGTATACATGCTGCTCTATAAAAGGAACCGAGTTGTCAAAATTGTCTTCATATAAAATAAAAACAATTTAACGCACACATGTACAAATTTTTTCTCATATACACGAAATTTGACGTTAAGGTTCCAACAAGGGGTAATCAGCTGACAAACTTATGGGCCAACGAGCTTACCTTGTGTAAATATACCTTGTTAGCTAAAATCACTGTTGGATGTCAAAATTTTGTTTATTCTCTTTTGTTATCTTTATTTCTGTTTTGTTTTATTTCTGTTTTTTACATTGTACAATGATTTTACAAAAACAAATTACTTGTGGTTTTTGTACGAGTTGTACATGTTGTAGTACCGAGATTACCTGGGATGAATTCGCCTTGTTATAAGGTGCGGTCCCGTACTCAAATATTTGTAAACAATCAGTTATGTCAAAAAATAAACAATAAATAACTACAAACAAATACATATTACCCAAAGAATTAAAATAAAAGTACCCAGCAAACACAGAAATACACCTTATGTATTGCCAAACGTATTGCCTGGATGAAAAATGTTATTGCGGCAATAAGCGATTTCGTATTGCGGAAGATACTTCCTTCGGGAAGAAACGTGTCTCGATGGCAATACTTCTAAGCAATACGAAAGCGATACTTCTAGATGATTAACTAGCAATATCGCCAGATAACCACTTTTAAGAAAATAGGAAGATATCACCAAAATATCATTGGGATGATAAAAAGAAGATTTTGCATTTAAAAAAATTGTCATTTGTGTACAAAGAAGCACCGCTTTTTATTTAAAATTAAATAGGTAATTGTATACGTATAATTTTTACTTAACATAATATAATTTATAATTAAAATAAAGTAAAAAATATACATAAATATTTAGTTTCCACCAAATTCTTGAAAAAAAATACCACTTCTTTAAAATTGCATCCAGGGTTGAGAAATTCTTGAGTAAATTTAAAAGGAAATATATCAATATTTACCCGATTTATTTAATTTAAATATTTACCTTTTGCAGAATATTTTGGGAAATAATTTTTAAGTTTTAATAATTGGATTAATTTTTATTTTTTATTTATGACGTATGTATTAAATTTAAAAAAATTTTTTCTGTCTATGTTGCGTAATTTTCTCAAAAATTATAAGAGGAAGAAAATAAAATATTACTTTGATTATTTTCTTTTAGATGACAATTTGGAGATATTGCTAAACTATTGCCTTAGGGTATATCTTCCATTTGTTTGCGGGGTATTAATAAAACACTCACTTATTCAACCCTGACACGCATTAAAACCATTTTAGCATATTTTCTGTTAAAATTAGCAGATTGAGTTGGTTAATTAAAAACAAACAAAAATGTCAGCTCACGCGGTTGAAAGACTTTTTGAGCACATTTTACTGCCAATATTGTTAGATCTGACTACTGACTAGAATTGCTGCAACTAAAATTTCAAGCCTTACAAAACGTCAGAATGATAATTAAAAACGAAAAAAAATCGTCATCACACGTACCAATTTCATGGTAAAATAAAAATCAAATTTTCTTTTTGATTTATTCCCTTTGAGTTCTCTTAATTGCAAATCAAAAAAAATACACACACTTATTGAACTTAAAAACTTAAATAATTATAATGTTCACAAAATGTATCTACTGTTGTTAAAAGCTAGTTTACACTATCTCACAAGTCTTACGTATTCCATAATACTTTGTGAGATAGAAATCTAATGAGTTTTGTTGCGACTGTCAGAAAATCTAATGTAACATGACAGTTTGTGTTCACACCATCACACAAAGTATAAACACTCACATGGAACCCTGATCCAATGAAAAGTATTATTGTTTAGAAATTTTTCAAAAAACGATGAAGTCGTATGGGATGTCAAACCTTTTCACAATACTTGCCATTTACGTGACACATTGCATTCATACTGTTACAATTTTTCATATTACTTGAGTTTTTGACATGTATTAATACAAAGTATAATACATAGTGTAATCTAGCCTTAATAACGCACTGAACCGTTAAATAGCTCACATTAAACCCAACGCACGTTTGGAAGTCAGCCGGTATTTTTAGTTCACAATCATTTCTAGCCGCTTCCAGAACTTTCTGTTCCAAATTTTGTTATAGATCCTACGGGTCTATACCGATGGTTCCAAGATAGGCAATTGAGTAGGTGGAGGTTTCTTCATCGAGGAATTGGGCATTAGGGTATCTTTTATGCTGCCATATGGCAGTAGCGTGCTGCAGGCGGAAATCTCTGCCATAAGGCGGGCAGCAAACTGGCTAAGGTTCTATCGTATATCGAGAGATATACATATGTATGTATATTTTCGGACAGCAAGGCTGTCATTGCAGCACTGGCTGGTGTCTTCACGACATCTACTTATGTAAACAGTGGAATGCCGGATATCTCGAAGTGAGAACATTCCAGGGTAACGCTGACACGGGAATTAGGGCACAGTGGATGCCTAAATAACAAAACTGCAGACGGTCTGGCCAAACGGGGCAGTCTCTTGGATGACATGTTCGTCAAAGGCAAGACTCTCATCTGACGAAAGTCGTACAGAAGGGCTCAGGGGAGATAGCAGGGGGAGCATACCTGCTTGATGGCCAGGACTCTATGGCCTTGCTATGACTCGGCGAGAACGCGCGTGCTACTTGGTTACGGGTCTGGTGGGAACTAATGCTAGTAGGATCTGGGGGACATTAGATTTAGGCATTTTGGGAGACCGGAATTGCTATTTATGGACGATGTGTCTAATGCGTGACTGAAATCGATCTCTCTGTTTTGCAGGGAGTCGGGGTGGTTCGACGCTGCAGTGATATATGCACACTGTTAACGTAGATGACTATAGGTGCGTAATTTTAAATAGCATAATATAACTATGTATATGAAGGCTCTAATAATCTAGAGCCATATATATAATTTTTCAAAAGTCGCATTAACTTTTATTGTTTTGTAAGAACTGTCAAAACAATGTCTTTGTATTTTGTGCTTAAAATTTGGTTTTTTCTGTTCCCGTACTTTTGTGTAATTTTGTCTCTTTATGAGAGAAATTTATGCTTGCTCTCATTTTCACGAACTTTACCCAAAAAGTAAAGAAACAGAGCCAAGGTCAAGGTATATGTACACAAGGTAAACTCGTTGGCCCATATGTTTGTCAGCTGATTACCCCTAGTTGGAACCCAAACGTCAAATTTCGTGTTTATGAGCCAAAATTTGTACATGTGTGCGTTAAATTGTTTTTGTTTTATATGAAGACAATTTTGACAACTTGGTTCCTTTTATAGAGCAGCATGTCTACACTCCCAAATGAGTCTACCTTGTGTAAATATACCTTGGCCAAGGTATATTTCTGTGGTCACAAGCAATAACAGCCTAAGTCGAAAATGATACTTTAGAGAAAAATCACTTTTTATATAGAGAAGTGTTTCTGAAAAAATTAAGAATGTGCATTAGAAAAAATTTATTGCAAAATTAAGGATACTTGCACGGACAATCCTAAGACAAAAAGCGACAATGAAATTCTCAGTTGTTTAGGAGATATTTTATAAAAGGATAAATAAATGGTTATTGCGAATGGAAAATATGAAATTGGAAAGAATATGTCTACTTAAGATTTTATTGTAAAGTAATGTTTTATTTGTTGCCAGTCATATATTGAATTAAGCGATTATTGTACATTGAAATTTGCTTTATCGTACATTTAGCTCATTTTGAAATATTAATAGTTCGTTAAAAAACAAATGTTCCTTACAAAAAAACAAAATTTTATTTTCAAAAAACTTAAGATAATATCAAATTTGATAATCGAAATAATAAAAAAATATTTTTTTCTGTTACAAATTTTTGTCTGAATTGAAATTTAAAATAAAATGGCACTCCAAAGCCCCTGTTCCAGTTGAAAGCTGCGAAAATCTACGTTTAAGATTAATACACATCTAGAAAACTCAGTCTAAGTTATTCTGTTTCTGACTCATCTTCGACTAAATCTGGATGTATTTCTATAGATTCCTCCTGTGTTGATAAACTTTTATAAAATGGATGAAATAGTGGACTTATAAATGGAAGTAAATCCAGAAGATCCTTTTTTTTTTGAGCTGATTTTTACATCTTCGTTGAGCATAGATATGTCTTCTTTGTTTATTGAGTTTATACCACGTTTTACCAAATTTAATACTTTAAAAGAAGCATCCTTATCTAATGTGGTTTTATATTCAATTTTACCAAAATTAGTCTTTGTATATCTTAGCCATCTAATATTTTTCCAAACGAATCTTTCCCCATCTTTATTTGTGGTTCTCCACATTAACTTTGTTTTTAATAAAAGGGAAAAATTAAAAAAATCTTCTGCACTCATTTCAACGACGTTAAAGTTATGTTTAGAACCTACACCTCTAACAAAATTATACCAGTCGTGTGGATGGTGTATTTTTATATCAGTTCGTTTCTTTTTCCTTTCTATCACAGAGTGATCTACATCGCATTCCATATGCGTATGTCCAGGTTCTAAAAATTTATGATCAATTGTCTCTAAATCCTGATTGATTTGTAGAGTCAATATGAACATTGCGCATACGAATGAGTTCTTATTTTGTCCCATACAGGAATCGCTGTAAAAAAATTGAGTGATTAATTTGTTTAAGATTAATTGTATGCTTGAACAAGCACGATGCAATTTGGTTGCCACCACGAGCAGATAATGCTTCATGCCACATAAAGCAATGTGGGGTACCAGTTGTGCAGTCGTGAACAGTCAAATTATATGTCCAAAGTTGTCTTTTGTAAAAACTAATTGAGTTTCGTAAGAAAGGCGTAGGCAAACACTGTTGCAAATCAAAAGTATAGACTTTGACTGTAGAGTCATTGGCAGCTAAATCTTTATCATTCCTTTTCGACTCATAAGCTAAGTCTGCTTTACATTGATGAGTTGTTAGTGCATTTTCTAAATCGCGTAATAGGTTACTATCGGCTTCCTCTTTGGCAATACCAATTTTGGTATTTATCGCAAAGATGATAATAACATCTTCCAATAAGAATTGTACAGGGCTTAAAATCAACATCTTTCTTTATCTTTACGTCTGTTTTTTTAAAGCAAACTTAATAGTAACTAAGCAAAGAAACAGTCGTCACCGAACAAAAACTATTGTCATAATTCTTTAAAATACTACCCATACTTTGACTAATTAGCAATATTTTAAAATGTATTTAATTTATTATAAAGAATATGGCTAAAAATCAGAATTTTTTTTATTATAAGGCGTTACACATAAGCATAAATGCATAATACCCTCTCCACTATTGTGGTGTGGGTATAAATATGGCTAAAAATCAGAATTTTTTTTATAATTTTAATCAAAAACACCAACTTTTGTGCATACAGTGTTCGAAAATAAACAGAACATTATTCAGCGTCCGGTTCACACACCCAGCAACGAAATCTATCTTGTTTAGGGTTTGTATAGACGAACAAATAACTTAATACCGTTCGTAACTATTTCAAGAAAGAGCCGAACATTATATAGTGTTCTGTTCTTCGTTAAAAAACAGAATTGTATTGATGCTGTATGGATGAAGTTTCCTGATGATCTGGCCTAAGCAACCAGTGAAATGCGCATAGGAATAGCTTATCCCATCAACAATAAATTTCAAGTGTTTTTATCAAGAATAAAAACTGGGAATTAAGCACGAATAACAAAATCTGTAGACAAACATTATATTTTTATGTTCTATAATGTTTCTTTTTTTTACATTGATAAAGAAATGAACAAACAAACAATTTTAGCAACGACTGCAGCACGAACAGCTTCTGTGTGTATGTTTTGTTTGTGTAAAATTATTTTGCAGGCTTTTTGTTTTTTTTTTCGTATGGGTATTTTGGTTTTGTAAAAATGAGTTTAGTTTTTTATTTCAAACAACAACCGCGAACCTGGCTAAAATTTGCGAAAAATTTGAAACACACCCAAAAACTAATTTGAGATCACTTAATCGATTAAAAATAAGCAAATTGTCGGAAAATAACATAAAAAGCTTTAAAAAATTAGCTATTATTACATAAAAATCAATGAAAAAGTCGATTTTAAATTTTGGATTAGTTAGGGCCTTTTGCATTTTAGGTGATGATATATTTTTGATTAAATAAAAACATGTGGATGTGAGTTGAAGACCACCAAAAATGCTGAAGTAATCTTTGAGTGGATTCGGATTCTAGAACACACCCGTTTCTATTTCAAGTACATCACTGAGTTTTTTTTTTCAACCCTGACTACTCATAAAAATACGCTAATGTACAGTAAAAACCTCAAATATTTATTATTTTCATGTCGATTCTTTTATTAAAAAAAAAAAAACAAATTAAAATCAAACTTTGCCAAGCAATATAAAAACACCGATTATATAATATAAAAAAATCTACAAATATTGAGTTATAGATAGCCGTACTATATCCCATAGAAGAAATTTTGTGACATTTCTTGTTTTTTACCTTCTAAATCGGAATTCATGCATTTGGTTTGGTCATAATTAGCACAGCCGAGGGCACTAAGCCCAAAACACTTAAAGGCTTTTCATAATCATCATAATCGAAAACTTTGCGAGGAAATGAGGTCATTAAACCAAATGGCATGTCACTGTCGGTTTTCATTTGAATGAACACACGTACGGCAGACAGATTTTCATTAATACTAAATGTTTCCGTAAGGGCAGAACCATCCTGTAAACGAATTTGTATGCGAGTTTCTTTATACTCCTTGGGTGGAGATTTAACAGCTGTGGCAGTGAGCGGTGTAGTAGAAGTTACCGCTGCAGACACAACAGGACCGTCTGAAGTTGGCGATTGTGGTTGCGTCAATTTACGACGTGCCTTATCTGCTTCTATTTGAGCGCGTACCCTGTCACGAGCAGCCTTTTCTTCAGCCTTTTCTCTTTTGCGTTGTTCCACAATTTTCTTCATTTCCATTTCCTCCAAACGCTTGCGAGCCTCTGTCATGTCCTTACCGGACTTGATACGATTACGTTCTCTTTCTAAAGCTTCTTGTTTTTCTCTTTCTTCACGTTCTAAACGTTTTTGTTTGAGCTTCTCCTCGATGAGTGCCAGTTGTAGCTTTTTCTCTTCCTCGGTCAAAGGTTTTTTCTCCTCAGTGGATTCCGAAAAGTTACTATGGCCCGTCTTGGCCGCATGAAACTCAACTTCTGCTTGATCTTTACACAGCTTGCCGCAATCATCACATTTGAGAGATTTAGCCTCTGCCGCATTTGAAGTCGAGGGTGTTTCGGCTACAGCTGCAGCAACATCTTCTCTTACAGCACTACCTAATGCCTCTTTTGGAATTTCTTCATCAGCATGAGCAAGTAGCCATTCCATGGCCGGTTCTACACCTTTACAGTTGGTGACTTTCATGGCGTATTCGCTAAAAAAAAAAAACCTTGGGATGTAGAAATCATGGCCGGCTTAATGTTACTACCCATTACTTACGCTCTTTCTTTGGGAAACCCCATTTCCATCAACATTTGTACATCGCCCATAGTCAATAAATAGGAAGTTTTTTATTATTACCTTTCTTAGTATAAAATTTTGAGTACTTTACACAATTCTTTTTTTGAGAATAAACAAAACTGTGCAAGTGTGGTCAATTTATAGATTGTTTTGCCAATTAAAGCGTATTTTATAAGAAAACTAGCTGACCCGGCAGACTATACCTTGCGACAGACGTTGTCCTGCACCAATTTCAAAAAGTTTGTTTGTGATCGTTTTGTGAATTACTGGAAAGCTATTGAAAATGTGTAAACAAAGAAATAAAGGATTTTAAGGTGATCATTGTATGTAATATAAAAAAGGCCTAACTTGATTTTTTGTTTTTTTTCAGGCAAGGCGAATTTATTACAAGTGGTCTCAAGGCGAATTTAAAAAGGTAAGTGCAACTCTACAACTACAAAAAGCCTCATGTATTTTGTTTTTGAAATTTAAAAGATAACTGTCAAAAATTTTTTATTGTTAACAGTGTAAGTGGACAATGACTACTTGAATGCAAAAGTATAAGAATGTGTTCCTTTGAATTTACACATTTGTGTTATATCCCTGCAAATAAAATTGGACCACCTGATCCACTTTGATAAAATGGACTACTCCATGGACTGGTCCGATGTAATGCAAGCATGGACCATGTCATTGTTAAAAAGTGTTTGTAGTGAGACGACATGTCTTCGTTTTTTAACGACATACTTTCGTTTTTAAACGACTTCAAAACTAGTCCTCTTGTGTACACCATGGAGTAGTTTTAAAACTACTCCTTAGTGGTCCAAAGGTGGGTTATATGGTCCTCTCCTAGGACATCGTAATGTTAAATAGACCAGGTTTTTTCCATACGTTTGGGTTAGTTTTGGACTAGTCCTGGTCCCTTGTGGACTACTCTTTACACGCGTGTTTGGACTGGTCCTATTATTTGCAGGGTTTGTATATACCCTGCAAATAAAATTGGACCACCTGATCCATTTTGAAAAAATGGACTACTCCATGGACTGGTCCGATGTAATGCAAGCATGGACCATGTCATTGTTGAAAAGTGCTTGTAGTGAGACGACATGTCTTCGTTTTTTAACGACATGCTTTCTTTTTTAAACAACTTCAAAACTAATTTTCTTGAGTATACTATGGAGTAGTTTTAAAACTACTCCTTAGTGGTCCAAAGGTGGGTTATATACCATGATGTAAATATTGATGTAAATATTGATGAAATATATAATGTAAATATACCTTGGTAAGTACCAAAGTTGTAGAACAGGGCAGTATGAACACCTTAAGTAAAAGTAAGGGTAAGATATGCAGCATGTTTTGCACGTTTTTCATCAACATATTCACAAAAGAACTTGAAAATTTTTCTCACGGTTGTATTTTTTGTACAAACGAACACAAAAATATAAAACATGTAACATGCAGTCTACAACTGACATGAAATGCTTAACTTTAACACTAATATGATGTTAGTGTTAGGTATAGACTCATCATGTTAGAAGTTTTCTCATGTTATAACACGGTTGTTAATGCAAATGTTTTAACAACGCTTTTATAACTTCAAGTTATAACAGCAAATCATGTCAGTTGTAGACGGGCAGTAACATTAATGCAACATTTTTCTCAGAAAAGAAATCGCCATAAGCTAACTATAAATAATCGTTTTTACAGCTCGCAGCATCCGTATATATTATGACTAAATCGTTATAGAAATGTGGTAACTTTAACAAAACACTTTTGATAAGAAAAAGTAAAACACAATAAACAAAACAATTACCTGAAGCGTCCATCTTTTTACAGCTTTCGTTTCATAGCCTTTACAAAAATTAAATAAAAACGCTTTTAATTATGACTGAATCACCTAAATTAAAAAATATTTCCATTAGGGTCAAGCGGACTCGTCGAAATACAGAATCCGTAGATGAAATTCGTGAACAAGTATCAGTAAAACGTTGCACTGTTAGATTACAACGCTTTAATGCTGAAGAACTTAGGAAATTAGGTGGGTTTGTAAACAATTATCTTACAAGTTATTATATTTAAATTATAATTTATTTTAAAACGTTAACTCTACAGCTATTGTACGATCAACACCTTTAACAGATGAGACAAACAAACCAAAAAATATTAGAAATATGGTAGTACGTGTTCGACGCCTTATCAATGCAGATGGCCTATTTCTTCAATAAACTTATGTCCGACAGGGGATGTTTTAAGTAACTAGTATACAATATATTTTAATTACAGTTTCTTTTTTATTTAGCGTATTAAAAATGTTTCTTCCTACTATCTGGTTATTAGAAATGTTTAAACAATGAAAGAAATAAACTAAGAAATTGATATTATTTATAATGAAATATCGCAATACATACAAGTTTATTTCTTAATGGTTTTTGGTTTTCCCGTACCGAAGCAGAACTGATCTTGAATAAATTGAAATTGCCAATAAAATGTCATCAAAATAACGATTTGTTGAAGTTATTAGTAAAGGTAATGGATTTAAAGGGTTTGTCTGAAAAATTGAACAAAAAACTAATTATTTGTAAAAAATGATCTGGGTAAAGGAGCAACTCGCACGTCATGCACACTGGTTGTTTGTTTTCTCGTAGGGAATGATAAAAGTATATCAAAATCGATTTTTCAATCGGCTTTTTTTTATTTCAGTTTTTGAAATCGATTAATCGCATCACAAAATCGATTTTAAACTCGTTTAATATATATGTATTTGCAAACTTTATGTACCTTCTTTTACAAAGAATTTTTTTCTTTTTTGGCAAATTACTAGAGAAATTGAACTAAGAATTTTATAGTGGATAGATATGACCACTGTTTATCGTTTTCCTGCGAAAAATGAAAATGAGTAAATTTTGAGTTGACTCTCTTTAAAGGAACCAGTGCGATATGTATGTATGTACATTCCACATATTAAAAGTGTGTTCTTGATAAAAATTATAAAAAAATCTGAATTTTAGCAATATTTTTTATTTTAAATTGAATACATCTTTAAATATTGCAAAATAGTAAATGTATGGATAGAATTTCAAAGGAAAATGACAACAGTTCTTGTTCGGTGACGTCTTTTTTTGCTAAATTTCTAACTATTATTTAAGCTTTAGAATGCCATGGTTTGATTCATCTGTTGTGTTCCTATAATATTTTGTTGATTTTCACAAATCTCACTTTCAGTGTTTGGTTCGGTACGATACGTTCGGGACTGTTTTTTCTTATTGATGACTTTGATTTCTGAAGAACAAGAAGGGGTACATATATTAAAGTTGGAAGTAAACTAAGGGTATTAATAGATAAATACGTAAAACTACAAATGTCTTTTTTTTTAATTCCAATTTGGCAAACTGCATAAACATATCTGCACACGTATTAACATTAAAAAAAAACATTTTAAGTTGTATTGCGTTTGACACAAAATCGATTTTTGATTGGAATCTTTAAATTTTTGCTATCGCAATGGTTGTAGGTGGTGTCTTTCCCATAGCAAAGTTTTAAAGTTTTGTCATTAAACACATGCTGTATTTTAACCCAATTTTTTTTTTGAAATTATGAATATGGTAAAATACCAATTACTCGAATTGAATTGATGGAAACTATATAACTCTACACACATATCGCACTTATTCATAAAGCGGGTATTATATCAAAATTCTTATTTTTTCACTTTTTGGAAAAAATCGACTCGTAATATTCATATCTACCCGGTGAAAAAATTTCTATTTTTTTGGTGATGAAACGGTTGGTTTAAAATATCTTTTTCAAAAGCCTTTAATCAGGCATGTTCTGTAAATCACAAGATTTCAAATCACTTGTGATTTTGAAATCACAATTGTGATTAGTGGGTGTTTTGAAAACACAAAATGTTTTAACTTAGTTAATAATAGTGGAAACAAATAAGCAAGTCATTTTAAATCGGCGGGCACTTGGCTGACTGGTTTAAAATAACAATTATTTGATTTCAAATCACTTTCACAAAAAGTGATTTTCAGAACATGCCTGAATATTAAAATTAAATTTTTTTTGCTTCTACATAAAAATTTTAAGTTTTGAGTTAATACCCTCTTTATGAACAAGTGCGATCGATATATAACTCATGTCTTATACTTGTGGAGTACCATGTTTGTACCTACAAAGCTAACATGCTCTAACCCATAACTTTTTTTATTTTTGTAAGTCTTGAAGAAGAAAAAATGTAAATCGTTAAATTGTTCTCGCGTGAAAATTCATATTCCGGAAGCAAATTTATACGGGACCCTTGGTGAAAAAACAGGTGGATTTAGCTGATTTTTTAATGAACCACGTTTTTTCTATGGTCCCTATCGTACCAAAACGCTAAATTCAAGAGGACAATTTTGAATATTTAATACTTCTTATACATATGTATGTACATAAAAAAAAACATCTGAGCAAAATGTGGTATTTTTAGCTTATATGTATCAGATGAGCGCTATTGTCAGGGCTGGGCAGTATTTGAAATACGTATTAAAAAACAAATAGGTACGTATTATGTATTTTAAATACATAAATAGAAGTAGTTTGCATTTTGTATTTTAAATGCATAACCTGAAAGTATTTTGTATTTTAAATACATGATCAGCAAGTATTTTGTATTTTAAATACCGCAAACCATGTATTTTGCCCAACACTGGCTATTGTGCCAAACCCATTAGCGAGTTATTCGATTGTGAACTGGTTTATGAAAAAACGATGTTAATAAATTTTCAGTTGTGACTGTTTTTTTATTTTCCTCCTTATTCATAAAAAATATTTTGGACTTATAAAATATGGTAGAAAGGAAAAAAAACACTCAAACTTTAATGTGCAGAGGTATTTATGTATGTATATCTTATTAAAAATTTTAAAGAGCAAAAATAAAAAGTTCAGTTATTGATAAGTCTGAGTTCATACGGCTCATGTCTTATTGACAATATTCTTCCTTTTTCTTCTTTGAACATGAATTGGCGTTCAAATGATTCATGTCATGTTGACGACATGTGCTATCTGTGTACTCGTTTCTTTTTGACAACAAGGTTCCGAATGTGATGTTTTTTTCAAGTATCGTTACGGTGACCATTCGTATTTTTTTTTAAGAGGACAGTACTTTTTTTGATACGATGTCCTTTAAGATTTTTTTCAAAATAAAGCACTTTTTTTAGTGAATTGTCTTTTTGTTACATTATGACTTCTTCTTAAAACCCAAAAACTATAAGTTTAATCTTCCCAAAACCCGAATTATGAAATTATGAATATGGTAAAATACCAATTACTCGAATTGAATTGATGGAAACTATATAACTCTACACACATATCGCACTTATTCATAAAGCGGGTATTATATCAAAATTCTTATTTTTTCACTTTTTGGAAAAAATCGACTCGTAATATTCATATCTACCCGGTGAAAAAATTTCTATTTTTTTGGTGATGAAACGGTTGGTTTAAAATATCTTTTTCAAAAGCCTTTAATCAGGCATGTTCTGTAAATCACAAGATTTCAAATCACTTGTGATTTTGAAATCACAATTGTGATTAGTGGGTGTTTTGAAAACACAAAAAGTTTTAACTTAGTTAATAATAGTGGAAACAAATAAGCAAGTCATTTTAAATCGGCGGGCACTTGGCTGACTGGTTTAAAATAACAATTATTTGATTTCAAATCACTTTCACAAAAAGTGATTTTCAGAACATGCCTGAATATTAAAATTAAATTTTTTTTGCTTCTACATAAAAATTTTAAGTTTTGAGTTAATACCCTCTTTATGAACAAGTGCGATCGATATATAACTCATGTCTTATACTTGTGGAGTACCATGTTTGTACCTACAAAGCTAACATGCTCTAACCCATAACTTTTTTTATTTTTGTAAGTCTTGAAGAAGAAAAAATGTAAATCGTTAAATTGTTCTCGCGTGAAAATTCATATTCCGGAAGCAAATTTATACGGGACCCTTGGTGAAAAAACAGGTGGATTTAGCTGATTTTTTAATGAACCACGTTTTTTCTATGGTCCCTATCGTACCAAAACGCTAAATTCAAGAGGACAATTTTGAATATTTAATACTTCTTATACATATGTATGTACATAAAAAAAACATCTGAGCAAAATGTGGTATTTTTAGCTTATATGTATGAGATGAGCGCTATTGTCAGGGCTGGGCAGTATTTGAAATACGTATTAAAAAACAAATAGGTACGTATTATGTATTTGAAATACATAAATAGAAGTAGTTTGCATTTTGTATTTTAAATGCATAACCTGAAAGTATTTTGTATTTTAAATACATGATCAGCAAGTATTTTGTATTTTAAATACCGCAAATCATGTATTTTGCCCAACACTGGCTATTGTGCCAAACCCATTAGCGAGTTATTCGATTGTGAACTGGTTTATGAAAAAACGATGTTAATAAATTTTCAGTTGTGACTGTTTTTTTATTTTCCTCCTTATTCATAAAAAATATTTTGGACTTATGAAATATGGTAGAAAGGAAAAAAACACTCAAACTTTAATGTGCAGAGGTATTTATGTATGTATATCTTATTAAAAATTTTAAAGAGCAAAAATAAAAAGTTCAGTTATTGATAAGTCTGAGTTCATACGGCTCATGTCTTATTGACAATATTCTTCCTTTTTCTTCTTTGAACATGAATTGGCGTTCGAATGATTCATGTCATGTTGACGACATGTGCTATCTGTGTACTCGTTTCTTTTTGACAACAAGGTTCCGAATGTGATTTTTTTTTCAAATATCGTTACGGTGACCATTCGTATTTTTTTTTAAGAGGACAGTACTTTTTTTGATACGTTGTCCTTTAAGATTTTTTTCAAAATAAAGCACTTTTTTTAGTGAATTGTCTTTTTGTTAGATTATGACTTCTTCTTAAAACCCAAAAACTATAAGTTTAATCTTCCCAAAACCCGAAAATTTCAACATTAATACAGCAAAACACGCTAGTTAACATCGCCAGCGTTAGATTGAATTCTAAAATTGTTTGTTCCATTGAAATAATATTTCTCTCTCAACAAAGGAGCCCGATGACATTTAAATCAATGGGCTGTAGTGTTTACAAAAATTTAACATTTTGATTGGCTAAGAAGTGGAGAAAATATGATACATCAGTGGATGAAATATACATAGATGGAACATTTTGGCTACTTCAATGAAAAAAATATTGGAGGTAAAAATATAATGAAGCTTGCAGCATTTTATTTGTATCTGTCGTTCTTTAGTGCGCCAATGAAAAGATTACTTTCAATTGCTAATAATTTTTGGATTATCGAAAAATCCAAATTAAAAATGGTTACTTAAGAATCACTTTTAATAACAAAGTGCAAATTTCAAATTGACTGTGCAGAATTTAATTGTGCTTTATGTAAAAACAGTAATTTTTAAAAAAATAACTTCTACAGAAATATATCAATTATTTTTAATAATTAAATTTTTCTTTTTAAAGACTTTTACACAATTTTTATATGGATTTCTTGGTATATTTTATTTATTTTTTCATAGACAATAAAATAAGTATATGGGCTAATCCGAAAATTTTTAAACCAAAGGCAGCAATTTAAAGTTGCCCAAAATCCAAATGTTTGTTAATGGAATAATAGGATACATATTCAAGCTTCAACATGTATAAGCAATAAGGTTTTACGGTGGTTTTTTTGTTCTTGGCAGACGCTAACCTAAACGTACCTCTTGCTTTCATTTATTCTTGTAAAAAAGGGTATTTTCCATGGTCAAAAAAGTGGGCAAAACAATCGTTTCGGTATTTAGCGTTTAGCAAAACTTTAATTTGCTTAATTTTCTTTTATTTAAGATAAAAATAATATATGTAAGTTATCTAATATATATTAAAAATTTGAACTAAAAATGGGTACACTCTGTGTAACGTCCGTAACGGAAAATGGGGTTTTTTAAATTTAACAGAATGAATTTTAATAATTTTGTTTTCCAAACTAGCTTTATAAGTAGAGTTTTTTATGCACATTAATCTGATGAAAAAAAGAAATACCTTTATTACGCTTTTTTTTCTTAATATAAATGACAAAGTGTGTAACGTACGTAACGGCATGAATATACCCAAAAGTTTTATTTTAATATTATGAGGTGGAAGTAAGTGTTTATAATGGATTTTCACCTGCTGAATCTGAATCTGGGCTTAAAAAGAATCCGAAAAACTTCACCTCAAAGTAACAAGAAGTGTGTTTTAATAACATGCGATCCCCCAATCTGCAACTTTAATTGAGATGAATTTCAAATTCTTCTGAAACCTAAAATAATTCCTGAATATTAATAACACAGTGTTACAAAATTGAATAAAATAGAAAAACCTGGGACCGGATATTATTTTTCTTGTAGGGCTTGTCGACCAAAACAAGATTCCAATAGTGAAATATACCGGACACCTCCAAAATCCGGATTTACGGGTAAAAAACCGGTTTTTGTACCTTTGCGCACTTATAAGCCTGTAATTTTGTTGATAATGATCCGATTTTTAATTTCTTACTAGATTTGGAAAAAAGAAACTGAGATCTTTCGAACAGTGTATAATTTATTTAAGAAAACTGGAGAAACTTTGGTGTTATTGTCGAGCAAACACAAATTTTGTAGATTTTTCAAAAAAATTTCAAATTTAGTGACGTTTTTATACATTATTTTCTTAAGAAACTATAATACTATTGAGTTTATTCAAAAAGTACGTTTATTAACGATAACAACGCATATTTGGGTTTAAACATAGATAAGTAGTTGACTGAGTTATTTAACTTTTCACAACTTAGATTTACAACAAATATTTGTAATGAGAGCTTTACTCATGTAAAATTATTGTTTTTTTTTTTAATATGACGTTTTGTTAATGTCTTCTTTTTCACTTTGAATCTGTGTATTAAAAAAAAACGTTTGCAATTTAATAAAAATCGTGTGCAATTTAAATTAAAATTATATACAAAATGTGTGACAATTGTAAAAAATTTTTGGCTCATTTACTGATATCACTCACCTGCGTGATTTTAAAAACAATACAGTTTTAAAACACGCAAAAACATTAAGTACGCAAATGTTGTAACTGTAACAAAACCGATACCTGTAAGTAATGATCTACCGACAACGAGCAAATCTGTCGATATAACAGAAAAAGATTTTGAACAAAGAAAGTTCCTTCCATCCAGGTCTACAACAACGGAGCGGCATATTTTGTCAAATGCTGATTTCTACGATCTTGTTCGCGAATTACACTTGTCAAAGCGGCAATCTGAAGTCCTTTGGTCGCGATTAAAACAGTAGAATTTTCTGGAAAAGGATTTCGTTATAACATCTGGTAGAACAAGTTACCGGACTTGGTTACTTGAAGAAAGATTTAAGACTATTTCCAATGACAGTGATCTCGTGTATTGCGTTGATGTACCGAAACTATTTTCGGCATTAAATCACAATTATAATGCAGATGAATGGCGACTTTTTATTGATGGTTCATTTAAAAGTAAATTTTCTTATAAAAATTTATGACTTTATTTTTATTAATTTAAGATTTGTAATGTAATATGTCGTGCGCCGAATCGTTATGATCGCAAGCTATGGCCATCTCGCGAGTCACATAGAAAAGGCAGCAAAAACATTTTAAATTACCATTTAGTTAAAGTTAAGGACGTTATTCTGGATACATGAAACAATTTGTAAAAATTAGATGTAAACGGCGATGCTTTTTGTCATCTTTGTCATAATTTTAATTTAAATTGCACACGATTTTTATTAAATTGCAAACGTTTTTTTAAATACACAGATTCAAAGAGAAAAAGAAGACATTAACAAAACGTCATATTAAAAAAAAACAATAAAGCTCTCATTACAAATATTTGTTGTAAATCTAAGTAGTGTTTAGGCTAAAGGCCCAACCAGAATGTGCATAAACAAACTTAAGCTACTGTCAAAAATAAACAAAAAAGCCTCTCAAATACATTAAAAAAAACAAAAACAAAATAAAAAACTTTTGATTCCGTACGGAATGTGCGATTAGTTTCGCACTTTGCTTAAGCAAATTACAGTTTCATTAAATTTAACAAAAAGTTCCCTCAAGTTCAACATGGTTTTACACATATGATTTACATGTATTCGCTCGGTTGCTTAAGCCACGTTATTCACATTCTGGTTAGGCCTTAACAGTGATTTGTAATTTTAAAGAAAGTGCGTCAAAAGAACACGAAAAAAAACAATATTTTTGAATGACTTAAACTCTCATTACAAATTTTTTTTGTGTTTAGGATAACATTGATTAATTGATTAATAAAATTTTTATAAAATGCTTAAAAGTTTATTTTCATGAAAAGTTAAATAACTCAGTCAATTACTTATCTATTTTTAAACCCAAATATGCGTTGTTATTGTTAATAAACGTACTTTTTGAATAAACTCAATAGTATTATAGTTTCTTAAGAAAATAATGTATAAAAACGTCACCAAATTTGAAATTTTTTTGAAAAATCTACAAAATTTGTGTTTGCTCGACAATTACACCCAAATTTCTCCAGTCTTCTTAATCAAATTATATTCGTTCGAAAGATCTCAGTTTCTTCTTTCCAAATCTAGTATGCAATTGAAAATCGGATCATTATCAACAAAATTACAAGCTTATAACTGCGCAAAGGTACAAAACCCGGTTTTTTACCCGTAAATCCGGATTTTGGAGGTGTCCGGCATATTTGACTATTGGAATCTTGTTTTACTCGACAAGCCCTACAAGAAAAATGATATCCGGTCCCAGGTTTTTTGGACTGTCTCACCGTGTAATTAGTAATTAATAACCATGTTGTAAACCGCAACCTCCATGCACCCCTTTAAATATTTGGTACTGGATTTTCCGTTAGAAATCTTTAAGCAATTCTTGCTTTGATCTCAAAATTTTGCCAAAATTTTGCGCGTGGTGACAAATATATTCGTATTAATTAAAATGTGTTCAAATGCAGACAGACCAAAAAAATTTTGTGCTAATTTGAAAATAATACTGAAAAACTGTTGGTGTTTAAAACTAAAAAGGCAGAAAGAAAGCGAGCATATCTTGAGAAAATCAAATAAAAGTTAAAAAATAGTGTCACAGGCAAAAAGAATAAAAAGAGATAAAAGACAACGAGTGGCCAAATTTAGAGAGGCACATAAATATATTCTGAGAAACATTACACAATTCGTAAAAGAATGGAATGTGAGTTGTTTCGAACGGAATTTTTTTGCTACTTCGCATGGAAAAGGAGCGGTGGACGGTGTTGGCGCTGTTGTTAAGCGAAAAGTTTGGCAACTAGTAAAAACCCAAAATCTCATCTTAAAAAACTATCGAGATTTTCTCAAATTAGCAAAAAAAAAAAAAATATATATATAAATGGCGTTTTCCTAATTTACGTTGGTAAAAATTATGTCGAAACTACATCTGACGAAATATCAAAAACATGGATAAATGAAAAAAATATTCCAGCTCTTAAATCATATCATTATTTTTTCGGGCTTTTCCAATGACAATACCATAAGAGTAGCTCGAACAGCTGGGTCTATTAAGCATAAGATACAATGTTAAACGGTTAAATAAACAAATTAATAAAAGAATATAAGTAATATAAGAGTAATGAAATATTCTATAATTTTTTTGTAACTAATAAATTTATAATTACAAGGTTAAAAAGATTTTTAAATACATGAATGTTTTTTATATACACAATTTGGTTTAATGGAAAAAGTGTAACGTCCGTAACAGACAAAAATTAAGATGTTTGTTTAACAGGACTACTTAGCCTTCTTTTCTAAGATGGATTGATATGGTCATATATTCCACTTAATTTTTTGTATTTGTACTTTTTTTGTTTATTATGCAAAATTAGCTAAAAAATGTGCAAATGCACATAAGCCTCAAAGTCGACTTCCATTTTTTGTAACGTCCGTAACGGAACTTTAAGCTAGCATAACTTTTTTTCAAAAACAGTTAACCTTTAAGTTTAAAACAAGTTTTAAAGTACTCTCAAAGAACTGCATATTGCAAAAAATTTCATGAAAATATTCCAATGCTAACGCCAGCTGTGTCAATCTTAACAAGCAAATTTGCGTGCGAATGTAACGTAAGTAACGCAGGATTAGCCCATATGTATTAATAGTAGCTTATACTTGCTAATATCATATTTTTTGAATTATCTGATTACCTATCCAATAACCTTGATACTATTTATCAATTTTACTACTTTCGAAATATCATTTTTTTTCGTTTGAAAAATAAGGTCACCGTAAATATCGTACCCTCTAAATGACATAATGATTAAATTATTTTCCAGTTTCGACTATTTTGAAGAGTCGAAATAATAAAGGAATAAGTAAATCATATTCATTTATTAATAAATAATTTAAAAATCATTTTAAGAAACACAAAATTTCTTAATTTTAAATTTTTTCTGTCCGGTTGACTGTTTACTGGCCATTTTAATAATTGTCAAAAGAACGAAACCAATTGAAAATGATAAGAATCGGGCAATAATTTCACATGACCGCGTCATAAACTTATTTCCGGAAGTCTTTGTGGCCATCTTATTATGTTGACATTTCAATTAAATTTGGCTTATAATTACAACTTATTGCCACTAAAATCGTGTTTCCAATTATAAATGTTTGTATTGATATACAATTTAGCGACGATAATTAAGACATGGCTAAATTTTGTACTGCTAGGTCCATAATTGACCATATATCCTATATAAACCCCATCTCTAAAACGCCTTTAGTCGAACAATTTTCATAAAGATGTGATACTTAACTAGATAATATTCAGCACAAATAACTCTTATATGAATCTTAACCTCATAACATAATTTTGTTTTGCCGGTTCCATTGCTTTTTTAAAGAACAGAATTGTATCCAGAAAAATTCAAACCATTGCGTTTGTATGCCTACATGAAAATATTATTTGTTAATTTTTTAAAATAAGTCAAAATTTTATAAAATACACACCATTCAATTTAAACAGCCAACAAACTTTAGAACAAAAAATATAGTATAATGTACAACATATGAACACACAAATTTATTTGTTGAGCATTAAATGTTAAATACACATACATACAGTATAGGTATTTATTAGAACAAAAAAGTATGCGCTAGTATTGTTTAAAAACATTTTAATTTCTTTTCGTTTTCTTCATATGTATTAGTAACAAACTAAAAAAATACTCTAGAAACATACATACAGTCACCATAAATGCAAACGGACGTAACTACATTTTTATATTATTTAAATGAAAAGCAAAAAACTTTACAAAATCAGTAGCAGGTGTTTGAATTTCTTTAATAATATTGCCATTTTTGATCGCAGGTATCTTAAAATTTGCGTGAACATGTAGTTTAACAAAATGAACAAAATCAATCAAAAACTCGATTTCGAATTTTTGTGTAGTTACGTCCGTTTGCATTTAATGTTACGATACATACTTATGTACATATTGACATACAATTGCTTAAATCGCCGGTTTAAAATTACATAAAGTGTATGCTGTATTGTTGAAATTTTAAGCTTATCTCAGCAAAAAGATTTAAATTAACACGATCTATTTTTTCTTTGTAAAAGGCTTATCGGAAGAACTAAAAACACAATGGTATTCAATGATGATGTGTCCGTCCCAATGCAGTTTCTAAGATAAGAAGAGTATAGTTACTGTGACCTCTTGACTATTAAATTAAAAACAAAAAAGAGGAAGAGCAAAAACTATTAAATCACACACATGCTGTTTTAGCATATGGAATATGTTTCATTTTCCATATGAACACTTGTTTATAATCGAATATTAAAAAAACTATGATGATGGGTTTATTTAAAAATAGAATGTATGTATTTGAGTTTTTTTATTCATATTTAAATTAAATGCAATGCAATATTTTATAGTGGATTGTTTAAATTTAATTAAAAAAAACATTAAAACTAGTACGAAAGTTTTTTTTTAATAAGAAATTAATTATGTACTATTTGGCACAAAATAAGAGATTCTTGGAATTCTATAACTGGCAAAGCATGCATGTAAAGCATTCATTAGCACTCTCTGAATGCATTACAAACAAATAAATTTTGGAGGTTCTTCTACCTGTTAAAAACTTGATTGTTCCACTTTTGATAGAAATGGTTTTTAATATGCCGTTTGTTTTTTAACTTTGAAATGAAATCTCTGCGAAAATAAAATTGGGAAAAAACTCTATCAGCCCTATTATGAATAAAAATTCCCCGGGAGTTTTTTCCCTTTTCCCATTTTTACAATTGAATTAACATAGGCAAAATGGGAGAAGGGAGAAAACTCCCGGGGATTTTTTATTCATTATTGGGCTGTATAATTACACCAGAAAAAAAAGAATAAAAGGCATGATTTTGACAAAAGCAGAATTTTCCAGTTCAAAATAACATTACCACAAAACTATTTTCTCGAATTGTGCAAAAACACACAAAGTGGAATAGTTAAGTTTTGAAAAGAGCCTCCTCAATTATTTAACAAGTATTTTGTTTTGCTGACACTGATACAGGTTTTGCATTTTATTGTTTTTGTTTGTTTTTATCAAACCAGAATGAGTCTAAGTTTTATAAAACTAATATAAAATTAAGTAAAGCATAGAATATGGCAGAGTATTCGAAAAAGATTTTAATCAATATATCAGCTTGGGAGCTTAGTAATCTCTACATGGCTACTGGCTGGTTTAGCAAAGTAGATGAGTAAAAATTTAGAACTCATCGTGACGACCTAGAGCTTCACCAAAATCAGTTGCTTTGGAACCAATAAACAAATCATACTTATCAAGAATTTCAGATTTAGTTAATTTTTCATCGCCATCGCTGTCAGCTTCATAGACCAAATGTTTGGCTTCACTTTCCGCATGATTGAAATCATTTGGAACAATCCAGGCTCTAACTTCTTCGCGGTTCAAGAAACCATCACCATCGACATCACGGAATTTGGCAAAAGTTTCACGTTCGCTGATAATCCATTCGGGTTCCTCTTCACCTTCGTCGGGTGCTGTGTACATGTCTCCGATATATTCTTCAATAGAGATTTTGCCATCCTTATTTTTATCAATGTCTTCTAATGTTTCGGAAAGTACAACATCGCCCATAGTGGGATTGTCAACAGGATGTAAAAAGGCAGTAAATTCTTCTTTGGTTAAAGCATCATCTAAATCTTGATCAGCAACTCCCCAACGGCGGCGGTCACGGTTCAACATGTTTTGATAAGAAATACCGTTTTCTTCATGTTCTTTTTCGTCCTTAGTAAGACTATCCATGAAACCATAGACATCACGTCTGTAAGATTCCCAAGAAATAGTAGCATTACCTTCAGGATTATGTTGCTTCCATTGGCGATCAACATCTTCATCGATGTAACGTCTTTGGGTGTATTCAATCCATTTTTTCAATTCCGATATGGTAACGAAACTATCATTGTCCTCATCAATTTTATCTACAATTAGTCCCAGACGCCTTTTACTCTCTTTCGGTGGTAGTTGATCAAAGTTTTTCGCTTCATCTTCTCCCAAGAATTGTTCATGGTCATATTGAGCATTATGCTGGCCATGGGCGATGTGAGCAGCATGCATAGAATCATGTTCCAAAGGATTGTGCGCAGACAAATCATCAGGTTTAGGCACAGCCGTAACAAAAGCCAGAAAAGCCACACACGAAAAGAAGATTTTCATCATGAGTATTTTTTTTCAAATTATTTTTACTACTTCCTGTTTACTTTATTTTTTTCTTTCTGTCGCTGGACAAACTATCCAGATGGTATACGTGTTCTCACTAAATTGAATGCAATGATAAAGCTCCAGCGAATCCCCCCATTTGATTGAAATTATCAATGAAATAGAGTATTGACAATTAAGCGTTTTTTTTTTTTATTAATCTAGTGATATTTATATGTGGTACCAAAATATATTAATAAAGTGACCTCAGTATCTTGGCCCAACTAGTAGGTCTGCGCGGAACTACAACAATTCAACAATAGAAAAACCAAAACGAATTTTGTTTGTGTAAAAAATGATAAATATGTCATGAACAAAAGCATTTATTTGTGAAGAAAATGGTAAAAATGTCAAAAACAATTGCTACAAAATTGCATGAGAAAAACACAAATCTGCAAAAAATCAGTAGGCGCAAGGCGAATTTAACAAGGTAAGTGCAACTATAGAACTACAAAAAGCCCCATGTATTTTTTTGCAATTTAATAGGCGGCTGTCAAAAATGCTGACAAGGCAAAAATTGATTGAAAAACAAAATAAAAATTTTGTTTGGGCTATAAAAGAGATTATTAAATTCGCAGTTTTTCTAAGATATTTTTTCGGTTATTTTGGCGCAAAACATAAACAAAATTATATTTTGACGTTTCCCTATTTTTTGTTAATTCGCCGTGGAAACAGCTGATGAACGGTTGACACAGCTCTAAAGGTGCTATCAGACGGGATGTATTTTACACATGTACTGACACTTTTCTTACCCATATGTAATTCCGTATGTATGTAAAAATTTCCAGTTTACATACGATTCATAATTTTTGCTATCAAACCTGCTTATGTTTTTCCTTATGACATAACCTATAAATGTAAACAAAAACTGACTTTTGTTTATGTTTCAAAACAAACCAGCTGTTTTGTTTATGCTTGCCACAGGAAAATAGAGCGTGTTCTAATCGAAAAAGTTACATATGTATTTCCACATGTATTTTACAAATGCAAAGTTTCATATGTATCACACGATGTGTACAACTTTTACAGATGGAAAAGTTGACAGTACATATGTAAAATACATCCCGTCTTATAGCACCTTAAGTTGTACTTACTTGGTGGCCACACGATCAAGTTTTGTCTTTCAATTCCTTTCAATTTGCAATACACTCCCAGTTTTTTTACTAACACACTCACACTTTTTAAATTGACCACGAGATGGCTTTCAATTTCACCTTTCCATTTGTTTGGCAATTTACTTTCAATTTAACAGCTGAGTACAAGTTTGTCTCTGTTGTTGTTGACATCTTGTAAGTAAATTGCTTACAAATTGAGTGCAGCCTACGTCACAGCTTTCAATTTATGTAAATTGTGACAAGCAGTATATGTAAAAGACTATCAAGAACAACTTGAACGTGTGGCCGCAGGGTTAGAGAGAGAACCCAACACAATCAAAGAGCTGCCAGACTGCTTCGTTATGTAAACATGCATTATTTTGAAATGCTACACTGATTAATGCCTTTAAAGAGCAACGCTGAATTTAAACTCAGAAATATATTCCTGTTGGATCCTTTTTTGCTTTATTGACATATTCTTCTTTGTTTTCATTGAAAGTTTAAATTGTCTTGTTGCAAATATCACAAGTTACAAAATAATTTGTAGGATTTAATAATTGTAAGTTAAAATAAAACCCAAAAAATATGAAAAATTCAACGTTAGACACCATGGAGACAGAAATATTGACCCGCCTACCAGTTCCCGAGATACGCGAAGACATATTCCAGCATTCCTACAAACAGGTGAGTAATGAATAGGATTATATTGTAATAAAATGGTAACAAAGTCAATCTGTATTTTTAACAGTCACATCGACGTGAAGATATTAGTTGCCTTAAACCACCAAAATTTAAACCACGTTATGATTCCAATTTCAATCGTGATCACACGGCTCATGCAATTTCATTTCGTTTTGACGATGATTGTGCTATTGACAACTTATTAAGTTCGACTTATGATTGTTCCTCAAATGAGTCATATTTTGAACAATGCTTTAGTCGTTTGGCAAAAATCGGTGAAGGTTCCTTTGGTGAAGTATTTAAAGTGCGTTCTAAAGAAGATGGCTTATTGTATGCCATCAAAATGTCCAAACAGTTATTTCGAAGTGAGCTGTACAGGCAAGAGCGTTTAGAGGAAGTTCGACGTTATGAACAGTTTTCTGGTCATGCAAATTGTCTTCGATTCTATCGTGCTTGGGAACAAGATGATCGTTTGTACATGCAAATGGAATTGTGTCGTGAGAGTTTAGACTGTTATCTTGAACGTAAACGAAATGTTCCGGAAGAAAAAATTTGGTCAATTTTACTGGATTTATTGTTGGCTTTAAAAAGTCTCCATGATCGCAATCTTATTCACTTGGATATCAAACTCGATAATGTTTTAATTGGTGATGATGACAGTTGTAAGTTAGCCGATTTTGGTTTGGTCATAGATGTAGATCGTGCCAACCGCCACCAGGCTACTGAAGGTGATTCTCGTTATGTGGCGCCAGAAATAATGCAGGGCAATTTTTCAAAGGCCGCCGATATTTTCAGTTTGGGCATCGCAATGCTGGAGTTATCTTGCTATTTGGAATTACCCGCAAATGGTCCACTATGGCAGCAGTTAAGGAACGCTGTACTACCAGAAGACTTTATTAAAACAATTTCACTGGATTTACAAAATATCATTAAAGATATGATGACACCTGATCCGAAAGAAAGACCTACTGTCGATCAGCTATTGAGGCATAAGAAGTTGGTGGCAATGGTTCATCGTAGAAATCATTGGGAGTTGGTGTATAAAGTGGTAGGTTGTTGTCTTATTATTTTTTAATGAGAAGTTTTTTTGCTTCCATCAAGATTTTTACTTTTTTTTTAGTAATTTTTAAACTTATTTTCGATTTATTAATTTTTTTTTGTTTTTTGTAAAACTACATAATCACCTGAAATGCAAAAGGGGTATCATCACTTTTTAAACTTTTTCCGGGGAGACAAAAAGCTTAATAAAATGAAAATTTTTGAGGTCACATATATGATTTTTTCGCAATACCATCCAAACAAAATTATGAATTTCTACACACAAATAATTTTTTACGTTCTTTTATAAGTTGTAAGTGTTATGCTCGTTTTTAGAAACCAAACAGGTCCAACTACAGAGAAACATTTTAGAAAAGTACTGCCTACCTTACCTTTTTTTAAAATCATTTTTGGCATTTGGCATTTTTGGCCTGTCTCGCACAATTTTCTAAACAAACTAAAATAATTATCACTTTTTTAATTAGTTCAAACCAAAAACAAATGAAAAATAAATATCTTATATATAAATCTTATATATAAATACGGGAACAATTTTTTGTGGTTGATTTTTAAGTATCTTATCGTCCACCGATTTTAATGAAACATATATCGTTTTAAAGGAATTTGTGTGTAGATATGCACAATATATTAATAAAAGCGTTTTAATTTATCTTAAAGACATACGTACAATGTTGGGTGAGTAGTGGCATTTTTGCCTTTCTCTTAACATGTGTACGTTTTTGTTGTATAACGCACAGGTTTTCTCGAAAGTAAATGTCGAGTAGTCGAATTTCGGCAACCGGGCGATCCTAGTTTTACTCAATTGGTACAAATACCAACAACAGACATTATTAAATTATGTAATTGTAAATTTGGGAATTTAAATTTCAAAAGAAATACATATTTTCAAAAAATAAATTACAATCTGCTGATATTAAATCTTGGAGAGGTTGTAATCTTTTTTTGAGATTTTTAATCTCTCTATATGTAATTGGGAAGCCTGAACAATGAGAAAATGCTTTTCTATATCAGTTTTAAAATTCACTACTCCCTACGTATCTTATGCTAGGGCACGGATCATGTTCACGGTAGGATCACCGTTGATAGGTAGCGCTTTGGAATAGATTAATAATTGCAAAAAAAGCTGTGACGGCAAGTGGATTAGTTTGTTTTTCCATTTTCTTTCAATAACAGTGTGTAGTATCACACTCCATTAGAGAAAGTCATACAACTAAGTACTTCACTTTCGTACGACTTTCCTTATTCCTTAGGGCGAAACAAACATGTCTTTGTAGACCTGAATTCGGTTTTTACTGAGCTTTAAAAAATCAAAAACTTGACTTTGAGCGTCTTTTTAACATAAACCCGTTTTCTATTCAAAGTTTCAATGAGGCTTACATTGTAAATTTTCTTTTGCTTCTTTTGTCAAACATATCCTTTCTTATGTCTCAACTATTTATATCCAGACATTCCACAATATTTATTTATAAAAAAATATGTGGCCAGTAACCATAATACATACAGGACCGAGGACTTTAGGCTTCCGAGGTTAAATCGAACTGAGCTTCGGATCTCTTACATTGTCAAGTATCTGGGCGTAGTTCTGGATAGCAAGCTGTCATGGGGACTAAATGTCCGGATGAGGGTCGAAAGGGCAATGCTACATATGGGTGTAGAGGTGCAATCGGCAGAATCTGGGTATGTGTGTCAAATGGATCTTTGAGGCTGTGGTGAAGCCGACTCTGTATTACGGGGTAGTTGTATGTTGTTGTTCTTGTAGCAGCGCGACATTTGTTTGGGGTGTAGCTGAGGTGACAATCCTTGGTCGAAGTACTGAGGGCTCCGAGTCGTTCCGGTGCGAAGAACCGGAAACGGGGTCGTTGTATGGTGGACTGCGCTGGACAAGAGCAGGCACCGCTTTGCTCAGCGACACGGCTGAACGCGGCGCACAGCTGGTTGGCCCGTGATTATGGACACGCCGGGATAATCAAATGTTCGATTGTCCCTGATGGTGTGGACTATTTCACCCCTGTATGTATGATGTATGGTCCTGCAGGCGGAGATCTCGCATATCGACAGATATACGTATATTTACTGACAGCAAGGCTGTCCTTGCTTCCCTAGCCGTTGTCTACACGACATCTAGGTTAACTGTAGAATGTTGGATGTCTTTGAATGAGATCCCAAAGCATTCAAGGGTAACGCTAATTTGGTCACATGGATGACGTATTCATTGATCAATTCGTTGGCCTTCTAATGGCTTACTGTAGGTCACTTATCAAGCACGAGTCTTATAGAGTTGCGCAGATGGGGTGGAGCTGTGAGACCGCCTGCTCGATATTTAGGATTCTATGACCTGGATATGATGATCGGAGAACTAGCTCTTTACTTAGGTTTAACAGAGACATAATTAGGACAGTGATATGGGTTGTAACTGGGCACTGGCCGTTGGGGACTCATGCTAGAAGAATGAGTCTAGTATTCTATTATAGAATTAAATTTAACAAGTATTACACAGTGATCTTCTCATTGCATTTATATGTATATGCTTTCTGTGGTCTAAAATCTAAGACATTTCTGATCAGGTAATCGGGTGAATTTCCTATTTTCATTTTCTGGATAAAAAATTTAGTTTTTAACTGCAGCCTTTGCTGTATATTTAGCCATTTTAATGTTTTCAACATATGTTTAATAACTAAATTTAGTGAATGAGACTCTAAAGATTTTGTTCGAAAATCACAGGGTTAAAACTCGCGTAGCATAAAGAGTAAGCGGGTAACATTTTCCCATTGTTTCAGTATTTTTCAACAGCAAGAAATACATTGATTTTGAAAGCTAATAAAAACTGTCTCGTTTAGTTTGCCTTTTTGAATTGTGAAACATAATCATTTGTTGTTACATACGACCTATTCAATTCCTTTAATAAAGTCGTTATTTTTAAAAATAGAGGCTCAAGATTTGTGAAGACGTGTGCCTTAATCTGCTGTACCAATATCCATTACAAACTCAGTTTTGCATTTTTTAGTTGTTACGTCCTTTTGCATTTCAGGTGGAGTTATGTTGATTTTTTTGGCGTATCTTGTTTTTTTGTATTATCCGCAAACGTATCTTTTTTTTATACATATGTATGTTTGTATTTCATTATTTTTTTGTTGAATCAATGCTTTCCGATTAAAACTATATATTTTCACAAATATAAACTGGGAATTATTTCCTTCCGAAGGTAACTTTATATTATATTCAACATTTTTCATTTTTCGAATTTATTCTATGAGCTAAATTTCAGTTATGTATTTTATAAAGCTTTTTTGTAATAGTTCTATTCCTACAATTTTTCAGAAATGACTTTATACACTACCAGACTATTATATTGTATTTTCTTTTTACATTTTACCTTAGCCTTCCGTTGGAAAGCAATTCCCAGTTTCTATTTGTTAAAATAGTTGAGTTAAATACATTCAATTTATAAAGTAACACTATCCAGTGAGACACAAAGAATGCTGACGACGGCCGTAGCGGGCCAGAAAATGCATTACATTCTGCTGGTGTCTAATAATTGTAAATTTTTCTGTACATTCAATATACTTCATTGCTTTCCAAAGGAAGGCTAAGGTAAAATGTAAAAAGAAAATACAATATAATAGTCTGGTAGTGTATAAAGTCATTTCTGAAAAATTGTAGGAATAGAACTATTACAAAAAAGCTTTATAAAATACATAACTGAAATTTAGCTCATAGAATAAATTCGAAAAATGAAAAATGTTGAATATACTATATATTTTCTGTATATTGTCGTTTTTTTTTTTTTGTTTCAAAACATTTTTTTTTTAATTTAACGATATTTTAAACTCAATTTAAGTATATTGATATATTGTTTGCGCTATTTGTGAAAAGAACAATTATTTGATTTCTAGATTAACTTTTTTTGCCCACAATTTCAATATTCTCCAAAGTTCGAATTTTCCAAAAATTTAAAAATTAAATGCAATTTACAGAGACAAACAATAAGAAAATCTCGTCGTTTGGCTTGGTCAAAATTGTGCAATCTTAAGAACTTAGTTTTGAAATTCTTTACATCAATACTCACAATTTTGGGTATGCAAGAATCTCAAACAGATCCAAGCGTTGAAACGAATATTTTAAAACCAGCAGACAAGAAAAGACCCACATATATTCGTTCTCACCTAATATCATCGACACCAACAGCTGCTATATCAAAGGCAAAAACGCGTATAGATTTTCAATTCGATACCGATTGCATGGAGTTGGCTCAACAACATTCCACACCCTATCATACAAAAAACAATAAAATTGTTAATTCCACGCCGGTCAATCACAATCATGGCAGTAGTTTTCGTTCAAGGAAAGATCTTACGAAAACCAGTTTCAAGTAAGTTTTAAAAATGTCTTAAAATAAGTAAATATATTATTTTCATTTTATATTTTTAGTGATAACAGTAATGGATCTCTTTCGGATAAATCAACATTTGCCTATATCGATGACTGTGATTCTGATTCTCAAATAAGTATTCGTAAATCGTTAGATATATCTTCTCTAAGAGGAAAAAAACTATTTTGTAAATCTGATGAAGAAGCCGATTAATACAATTAAATCTCATAAATTTGTTCCTAGTATATACTTGTTTAATTTCGTTTTGTTTGGCAAGTTTTGTTAAAAATTATGTTTAATTTGCTTAAAAAATGAATTATTAAGTTGTCTTTTAAAATTCATTTTTATTTATTTTCGCTCCATTTCAATTATTTTATTCATTGTCAAGAATATATATTTAATTTACTCAATAAAAGAAATGATGTTATGTTTTTGAGTTAAATTAATTTTAAATTATTTGCAATTTTTTCACAAAATTAAATTATATAATATGAAAAAAAAAACACCTTCTTGTTTTCGATAGTTATTAAGTATTTGCATAAGTTTATGTATATTATATATATACTAAGACACATTGCAAAAAAGTGTTAAAAAATGTTTATAAAATATGCATTATATTAAATATAATATTATTATATTAATATGTCTGTATAAGCTATGAATGTGATATGTTATCAAAATTAAAAAGTAAATAACAAGAAACCAACAACAAAATTATTATTATATAATATAAATTGTATTAATATAAACTACATTACATATAAATAAATATACATATTTAAAGATATTTCTATTGTTCATATTACTGCGGACAAATCTGATTTTATATTTGGAAACTAAAAACCAAAAAACAAAAGAAAAAGTGTTAATAAATTTGCTCCCATTTCATGTCATACAGTTTTTAGAAAAATTGCTTTTAACAAGAAAATTGTAACAATTTGAAAAAAATTTACTTAACGATATGTTGTTGAAGACGTTTAAATTTTTTTTTTTTTTTAATTTAAATATTTAATTCGTTTGTTAAAAATAGTTCTAGTAGTTGAGCATCATTAAAAATGTTGTTCAAAACTTAAGCAATAAAGGTTTAAAAAGAAAATAATGAAAAGGTCTGTTTTCCTAAACGCCTGTTGTATTGTAGTAATACATGGCAACATGTTCTTAAATGAAACCATAAAAATTTTGACAATGCATTTAATTCCGAAATGCAACTTTGTAGTCGTCACTGCGCAGAGAAAAGCAAAAAAAGCTTTCAAAATAATGTAGATGCAAATTATATTCATTTACAATTCAATCTTACAATACATGCTAAAAATTTAAGTACACAATACATCAACACTGTATTGACACATTGTGAACACACGTTTAGGAAAACAGCCAAGGCCTAAAAACGGAAATTCAAATTCGACGTCTAAATCGGCCATAGCAATTATAGCACAAAATCGTGATACATGCCTGCCTCTTACAATACATGCTAATCAAATTAAGTAACATTTCTTAGATTTCAATCGAAATTATTATAAACTAGCTGGCCGCCCTGGCTACGCTCGGTAGCTGATTACTAATTACACAAGGCAACAAAATCGAAAAAATTTTAAAGGCTTGAAAAACCACTATACAATTTTGATGTATTGTGGTTCCAGTAGTACAAATATGGTCCAAATTTGAAATTCTATGGTAAGGTTTTTTTTATAAAATTTTTTTTTCTAAAATTTGAGATTTTTGAAGAGGCTGCTCCATACATCGATAAAGTGAAGGTACCTAGTTTTGACATTTTTTTTTGTTAAAAATTTGTGTTGAGCAACATGCTGCAAACATAAAATAAACATGTTGCTCAACACAAATTTGCGATAAAAAAGGTCAAAACTAGGTACCTTCACTTTATCGGGAATAAAACACGAATTTATCCATGGATTTTCATGAAACAAAATTTATTTTATTTCTATTATATGCAGCTTTATGAAAAAATAATTAAAGTAAAGCATTAAAAAAAATAATGTACTAGGTACTTTCAGTTTATCGGGAATAAAACAGGTATTTATCCATGGATTTTTATGAAATAAAATGTATTTTACTTCTAATGCATGCAGCTTTAAGCTTAAGTACTAAAAGTAGTAAGTATTTGTTGATTTAAATTTTGTATGAATTTTTCGAAATCAGGCCACTTCGGTCTTAATAACTCCAAAAGTTATGGCTAAATTAAAAAATGATATTAGAAAAATTTAATCAAATTTTTGCAGTTAGGTGACTATAGCGGATCAAAAAAATATAGTGTTTATTCAAGCCCTTTTTTGCTGTTGACCTGTGTTATCGATGGAGCCGTTTTCTGATTTTAGGTAAAACGAAAAAAGTGGGCGTAAAAGTAGGCAAATTTTAAGAAATCACAAAAAAAAAAAAATTGGTTGAGTAACGGTTGTTAACGTAAAAAACTACAAATTTTGTATTTTAAAAAATCACAAAAAAATCCAAACGCGAAAAAGTTAGTCTTATTTCGTTTACGTAAACTAACATAACCTATGAACAAAATAAGATATAGATCATAAAAATCGTTGAACGCGTTTCCCTTTTATTAACCATTAACTGAATGTACCACATTTCTGAGTGAAGCAAAATACGTCCATAAATAGAACAGCAGCAAATAAATGGTATTTTTGTATGGTAATCGCGATTTTTATCAATTTAATTTTCTCAGTAAGTTCTGAATAAAATCAAAAGTTGTGCATCGATTACAATCAAATAAAGCTCATTTAAATCTTTTTAAACCAAACCGGTGATTTTTGTCGCGTTTGTATTTTTCATGAATGTTTAAAGAACAAACAATTTTTTTTTAAAACTTGATATTGTTTTTTTAAAACTTCAACGATATCTCTGAAACTACAGGGCAAATTTAAAAACATGTAAGCTTAAAGATAATATTGTTGCCGAGTTTCGGATTTTTTTAACTAAATGTGGTGAACCGTTTTCAAGTTAATTTAATATATGTAGTGACATTTTGACATAACGGTATATCGCGAAAAGTCGAGCTGATAGAGACAAATGGAGATTTTATATGAAATCAGCGACTTCAAATTATTTATTTATTTATTTATTTCATTCACAGTAATATATAAAAGCCTTCCCGGCCAATTAACATATATTACAAAGATATATTCCTGAATAAAAATACAATTTAATTTTAATACATAGTTATAAACATACTTTCACTTATAACTATTAATAAGAAAAAAAACCCATTCAATGGCTCCCCAGCCAAAAAAAACAAAAAAGTTAAAAAAAAAAGATCATATGGAAATGTAAATGTAGTCCAATAAAAAGTAGTACTTCAAATAGTTTTATTTAATATATCACACAAAAAAGGAAGCGTAAATAAGTTTGAAATATGTATATGTATATAAAAAAGAAAAAAAAAAACAAATACATATGTAGTCTATAAAAATGACAAGTACCTAAGAAGTTTTAAACGAAAAACATTGTTCGTATGTGAAAACAAACGAAGTTCAAGAGGTAAGGTATTCCAAAAGCGCGCAATCCTTATAACAAATGAACGTTCAAATACAGAGTATCTAATTCTAGGAATAATTATTTGTGGATTTCTACTAGAATGAGAAAATATAAATTCAGACCGAAGTTGCACAGGCAAACCACTTCTAATAACCTTGTAGAAATTCAATAGACTACGATATAAAATAAAACTTCTGAAAGAACAACCCAAGAAGCATCGAACATAATCAGATATATGCATTCTATTTCGAACATTGTACACATAACGCACTATCATGTTCATAATACGTTTTAATCTAGAAACACAATAAGCTACTGTACCAGAAACAACCTCAAGCCCATACATTACATGAGGCATCAAAATCGTATGTGCAATAGTGTTCCTTACGTGAACTGGTAAAAAAACTCCAATTGAATAAAGCCTACGTAAAATACCAATTACTTTAAAACTTACACAATCAATATGATATTCAAAGTTAAGGCGTCTATCAATATAAACTCCTAAGCATCGCAAACTATCAACAAAATCAATAATAGAATCACCAATAGAAACAGTCAACTCTGGTAAATTAAAATTTCCAAATAATATCGCCTTAGTTTTAGAAGAGTTAACTATCAAATTATTAGCCGTAGACCATTGCAGGAAACGACGAAGAGCATAGTCAATATTAGATTGCAAAATATCACTATTATCTGCACCAGTTCGAAACAAAAGAACGATATCATCTGCAAATAAAAACGATTTACAAATGGGCGTATCAATACAAATAGGAAGATCATTTACATATAATATAAAAAGAAGCGGACCCAAAACAGAACCCTGAGGAACACCAGACGAAAGAGGTAGTAAGCCTGAGTAAGCTCCACCAATATCTACAAACTGATATCTATCACATAAGTAAGACAAAATAAGCCTACAGGCTGAACTCGAAAATTTAAACAAGTTTTTCAACTTACTAATTAGAACACAAAAATTTAATGAGTTAAACGCCTTAGACAAATCAAGAGATAACATAGATGTCAAATTGCCCTCATTCAAACCACAACGAATATCATCAGTTAGGTTAAGTAATAAAGAAGTAGTACTATGACCACGACGGAAAGCATATTGGGATGGAGAAATCTGATCCCTCACATAAAAAAGAATTTGATCCTTCATTATATGCTCAAGAATCTTCGATATGGAAGGAAGTATAGATATAGGTCTAAGATCTTCAACACTATTGACAACTTTAGACTTAGGAATCGGCACAACGCGTGCAGTCTTCCACGCAGAAGGAAAACTAGATGTAGTAAGAATTTGGTTTATATGCCAAGTAAGAACACTTGAAATATACGGAAAAATAACCTTAAGAAATCGTATAGGAATTCCATCAGTGCCGACCGATTTAGAACGAATCCGATACAAAGCTTCTAATACTTCAAGTTCACTTACGCAATGAAAAGAAAATGATTCATTCATATCAATGAAAGAACCAAAGTCAACCAATTCATGATTATCAGAGACAGAAGTATTTACAAAAAAATTATTTACATCATCCACATTTAAATTGGAACTATATTTATCATCACCAGTAACACCACATCCCTTTAAAAGTTTCCACATACCAGAATTATCTAACCCAGAAAATAACTTAGAATAAAATGCCCTTCTAACTCTTCGAATAACATTCTTCGCCCTATTTCTATACCTACAGTAAATTTGCCAACTTTCAACAGATCTAGCAGATCGAAAAGCTGAATAGGCTAAGTCCCTTAGAGAAGTAGCAAGTAAGATTTCACTAGATTTCATCCAAGAACTGTTATCAACGCATATCCTTCTACTTACTACCGGAACAAATCTAAATAAAGTGTCAATTAATGAGTTGATAAATGAGTTTTGAAGTTCAATATTTCTCAAACCATAAAATAATGCAAAATCAAATGTTCCTAATGAAGCAATCAATCCATCCCAATCAATACTATTAAAGTCCCTATATGTTAAATATCTGTAAGATTGTCTCACTTCAAACTCAAATGCTGCAAAAATCAAAGCATGATAAGATATCATTGGGCACTGAACCTGGTCTGAGAATTTCATATATGAGGTATTGCTCACCAGCCAAATATCCAACAAAGACGTCGTATCATGGGCAATATCAAGGTAGGTAGGTCTGCTATTATGTGAAACATGCAAATTACATCTTACACACATAGAACGCAACCTGACTGCCTTCCCAACATCAAACATATTACAATTAAAGTCTCCAACAATAATAATATCCTTATGCCTAGAAATCAATTCATAATGTGAAGTCTCAAATAACTCTAAATCACCATACGGCAAATATACAACACCAAACAAGATTCTAAAAACACCAGATTTAAGTTCAACAAAAATTGACTCACAACCAGGAAGAGAGACCTTAGAAAGAACAGTAAACGTAATTTGATCTGAAACAAAAATAGCAACACCACCACCCCTGGCGAACAATCGATCATTTCTTATTATGTTATACCCAGAAATTCTAATAGACTTAGTAGATACATACGGTTTCAACCATGTCTCAGAAACCGCAATCAAATTGAAGTTTTTATCCATAACATTCCGAAACTCATCAAATTTACAAGAGTTTGAAGAAGGGCGAATGCTCTGACAATTAATATGGGATATTTTTAAAAAATTAGAGAAATTTCGCAAATTTGTCTTAAGATAAGAGCTACCACTAGTTATTGGACCAATATTATCACTATTCACAGACATTAAATATTATCAAAAAGAAAATGGCGGGGAACCAAGTGAATGGAATTATTAAACTTAAATTCATTAATTCAATTATCAAATATATACAGAAATTACACCAATATTCAAAAACTTCAGCTATCATAATATGAAAATAGAGTAATTATAAAAACACTTAAAAGTGTATAAAATAAATATCATAAGAACAGTTAATTTACCTAAAAATTTCCAAAAAGTAAATGCAGAATTAAAGCTTTATATTAAAAATGGAATCATTAAGGTAACAACAGAGAGATCAATAAAAAAGGTAAGCAATTTGATTTAAAAACTTATAGTAAATGAAAAACAAAATTGACAAAACTACCTAGATGCCTTTAGTCTATACAGTACACAATAAGATTTATACATTATAATTTAAAAAAAACAAGCTAGAGTAAAAGCTGTTGTGAAACTTCCCTCTGCTACCAATGTGTTGCAGCCCCACTAGCTCACTATCAATGGGCGTGTATCCTCAACCACTCAACACATGTACATTTTCACACAGCAAAAAAAATAAAAAAAATATTTACCTCCGGTCCTAAAGCACAAAATTGATCAATATAGGGAATGCTGTTTCCTCCCTTATCGTCGCCCTACCCAGCCTACGTCATCCTAACATTCCATAATGACCCCATACTTATCAAACACCAACAACTTACCGAAACTCACTCATCCTTCTCTTCCCCCAGAACCACTGCACCTGAAATCCTTGTGAAAACAATTAATGACACATTTCGAATTCAACCCAAATATTCACAACATTTATTACAATAAATTAAACTACATTTAACATTAATTCTTAGCCTACTATTTTCTATTTGTGTTTCCCTACTTCGGTTCTTACTTTTATACTGAATCCAAAAAAAAAAATTATCAAAATTCAGCTAAATCTACTTTTCCTACTTTTTGTTTTTATTTATTTATTTTTTTTCTTTTTTTTTATTAACAACTATTCTTAAAGTAATAATTTTCCCTTCTTACTTTAGCCTCACCCCTACAAACAAAATTCCTAACAAGGACCGACCAATTGATTTAGTTTTTACCGTAGCTTTTATATCCTGCCACCTTTCGATATTTCCTATCTCATTCCTACCTTAAAAGAGCTCTCTGAAGGTATTTTCTCTTAAATTAACTTTTGCGATTTTTCATCGCCTTCACTTCGTGATTTTAATATTATTTAAATCTTTTTATCAAAAGCTTGATCCTTTTACAAAACAACAATAACCTTACTTATTTATTATTACTACTTTTCCTCACCGAAATAATCTCCTACAAAACTAGTTAAATCTTATACTAAAACTTTTCCTTCCTTTTTTTTCTTTTTTTTTTTTCTTATGAACTATTATTATTCTTTCCCATCCCCGATTACACAAAATTTTTTACAATATCATAAGGTTACAATCTTTGCTGCTTCCTTATCCGTAGTCTTGACTCATAGATCCAAACCCGCACAAAACGCAAGTGCTTCCAAGTTTTTTAAGATTTTTCCTCCCAAGGTGAGGATGCCACTTGCCCTTGGATCTATGGTTTCCTTTTTCTCCCTTAGATTTCAAAATTTTCTTAGAATATAATTCTGTTACCTCTTTTTCACTCCCTCTTCCAGCACAATCTATTCTCCGCACTTTCCCAGATTTAAATTAAATCAGAACATTAATCCTTGGCCACCTGTTTGCGGAATCTTCACTATTTGTTTACGAAATATTCTCGGTAACAGATTATATGACGTTCACTTTAAAACTCCCTATATCCCTCTATAAAGTTTGCGTTTAACTTCCTCTAAAAGAAAATGTATCCACCCTTTAATGGTCATCTTAAATTTTTTCATCATATGTAATCTAATACTCACTACTTCAAATTTGAAATTTCCACCTTCTCGTTTTTCCTTTTCTTAAACTTCGACACACAACAAAAATTTACTTTTATTTAATTTAATTTTAATTTAAATTTAAAATAGCTTCAACACTGTTACTACAACTTTCTCAAGACTTATCTCCAACTTAAGCGTTTCACGTTAACTTTTCAAATGAAATTTACTCATTCGTTATTCTTTTTGCAAAATATTTTTTTCCTATATAACATGCACCTACTAACAAAAAACCATATAGAAAAACAATCTACCGAAACATAACATTACATTGTAATAAATCAGCAAGGGTCAACGTCCCTATCCCTTTGGCCTTGAACTTTATTAATTCCCCTAAGAGAAATTACTGTCTCTCTTCACCCTAGAAAAAACACAAAAATCACTTGCCATTGGCAATGCCCTAAATTACCACTCTACAGATAGGCACCACTTTTAATTAGAATCCACATTTTGACATTTAATATTGACACAAAAAAAAACACATTTTTTTAATTTTTTCTTCTTTGGAACCTTTATATCTAAATAAATCAACCCATAAATAACAATCAAACAACACAATAAGAACAAAACATAATCAATATCAAACAACAAATAACAAACTCAAGCCGGATGCAGCATTATACCGAATTTGACCTGTAGCAAGGCAAGCTATCCCATTCATATCCGCCCATGGAACACCTAACCCAACCTTCCTCCACCACAGCCTTCAAACAATTCATCCAACATTACCCACTGGATGTATCACTTCCCCCACCACTCCAGGCCACCATCAACAAAACTCTGCTGTTACAATATATACTGCGGTAACAGCAGTGTGATTGGTGCCAACAACAACTAAAGTGCGTTGAACATGTACGTCATCCAGTATAAATGATGATAAACACCTTCGAGCCTTCCTTTTCTTCAACAGGCGCTCAACGTAGGCTACACCCACCATACAGAGTTAGCCGGGCAACCTACTACTATAACTGGCTGAAACCTGAGTAAATGTGTATCGTTTCCAACAGTTGATTTATCAAATCATATTCAAGTATACCTTTCCCACTTTACAGATTACTTTGTCCAAACTTATCCAGTACAATGGAAATGTGTGAGGATCAATTGCCCCAACTCATATCACCATCAACTTCATAGTTTCCCTTTTCAACACTCCATTTGATATGTACCCGGGACGGCCAGTTCCCAACATCCTTTGTGTCCGCCAATTCAAACTACAAACATCTAAGACGTCGATACGTAAGAAAAAATAACATATTTTTTTTTCTTTTTAAGGTAGGGTTGCAATTATATAGCCTTATAATAACTTAAGCAACAATTCCGTTTTGGAATAGCTTGCTCCACATACAGGTTCATCCTAATAGTCCCATAGGACGTTATATAATAACGGACAACTTAAAATACAAATTGTAGGTGTAAAAGCAATATACAGACAATAACTATCCCAGCTAGCATTTTGTTACTCGTAAATTAAGTATGACATGAAAGTTTTTATTTTTTTTTTATTTTTCATTTGGCACAACCAAAATCTCAAAATATTTAAAATCATTAAGGGTCCTCATGATATCGCTTAAAATTGCCATTTGTGCAAAGAGGTAAACCCGCGATACTCGCTTCATGAAGATCCTTTTAAATTTTTGTGTAACTTTAAACAATTAATGTCATTTCAAACTGAAACGCCAATAAAAACAATATTAACCAGAAAAATAATAAAATATTTAATAAAAAAGTTGAAATTGATACTAAAAATTGAAATTTGCTTTTTTTTTTTTTTTTTTTTTTTTTTTTTTTTTTTTTACACCTGCATAAAGAAAGCCAAAAGACTAATATGCTTATATTACTGCAAGAATTCATTGTTTGTGATATATTAACGTTTGAAGTTTTCATTGAAAACGGCGATAAGCATTAAACGAGACAAAATTGTTGGGCAAATTTAAGCAGTTTCTGTATATGAATTCTCATACAATTTTTTTTTTTTTTTTTTATTTTTTTATTTTTTCGTTTAAATTTTAAACACAGAGGGGGTAATTTTGTTGTTCACTTCACCTTGCGTTGAGAAAATTTTCATATAAAATTTTTTTTGAATATTAAAATTTTCAAAATATTTTAATCACTCAGGTGATAAATCAGTTTTAAATCATCAAAACTGACCTGAATAGAATCATTTGGGTGACGGCCACAAAAAAAAATAAACAGCCAAATGCTAGCTGGGATGATTTAAGATGTAGGTGAAAAAAAAAAAATCAATTATACATTAACGGACATCCCACGAACTAACCTATTATTGCACTCAATTCTCTATTGCTTTATATCCTTTGAATGATATACTCCCAACGGCAACCCTGACAAAGTTTCAAGCTCGTACATGTTGTTCCCCATTACCCTAAGTATTCTACACTTAGAAAACTTTTTACAAAATTTAGCATTTACATTTTTCTCAAAACTGCTTAACACAAAGTTTCTCTTATACACTTCCTGACCGGGAACGAATCTCACTAGCCGTGCCCCTCGGTTGTATCTTACAGAACTCCTCTCGTACGCCTTATGCATATTTTCCCTTATCTTTTCCCTAATAAGTCTTATCCTGTCTCTATCTTCTAACAATAAAAATTCGCCATCATCAAGGCTTTTCAGTTTTCTTGCTAATTTGTAATCTGACCCAGATGTAAATATATTATGACCAAACAAAGCCATAAATGGTGTTACCCCAATGGCTGAGTGTACAGAATTCCTAAGTGCCAGTTCAATTGAAGGCAGATTTAGATCCCATTCCCTATGATCTTTTTCCAAATACAATCGTATCGCAGTCAAAACGCTTTGATTCACTCTTTCTGCCGCATTCGATTGAGGAGAGTGTACAGCTGTTCTCAAGTGATCGATTTTATAACTCTCTATCATCTTTCTAAATTCCCTTGATACAAACTGTTGGCCGTTGTCTGAGTGTATCACCTCGGGCACCCCGAAATTATGAAACACGTTCTCAACTAAAAATTTTACCACATTAATGGCAGTGGCCTCCTTCATAGCCTTTAGAAATATGAATTTAGTAAAATGATCTAAAACTATGAAGATATATGCGTTTCCACTTTTCGCACGGGGGTATTTCCCCAAAAAATCTATATAGAGTTTCTGAAATGGCCGATCCGTAATAACCTCCCTCCCAATTTCAGGCATCAGCCTTCTATTTGTGGATTTACTTTCCTTACATTTAACGCAGTTGTTGACAAAATTCTTCACTTGAATAACCATATTGGGCCAATAATATTTCATCCGAAGGGAATATAGAGTTTTTGCTATGCCACCATGTGCTTTATCTTTAGGCTCATGAGCATCCTGAATTAGTTGATGTGTCAAACCCTGAGGAATCCACAACTTCCATCTAAAATCCTCAAGCTCCTCTAACTCAGTTGGTCCTACATGTCTTTTAAAAACTAAACTTTTAACAACCTTAGTGTCCGGAAATCTAGCCTGATTTTTAACTATTGTCTCCCTCAACTCGCGGTAATCATCCGACTCAAATTGCGTAGTTTCAAAGCCTAATGCATCTTCCGTAGATATTTCCAATTCTTCAACTAGTCTCGATAGCGTGTCTGCCACCACATTCTCTGATCCTTTACGATGTTCAATCTCAAAGTCATAACTTTGCAACTGAAGAGCCCATCTAGCCAACCTTCCATTCAGATCCTTCAATGCCATTAACCATTTCAGGCTGGCATGATCCGTTATTACCGTAAATGGCATTAACTCTATGTATGGTCTGAAACGTTTAATGGCTAAAACGGCTGCTAGGCACTCCTTTTCGGTGACGCTATAATTTTTCTGAGCCGGATTTAGCTTCATGGAAAAAAAAACTATCGGTCTTTCTTGATCGTCACTGTCCTTTTGAAATAGCACTGCCCCTACACCATAGCTAGAAGCATCGCATTGCACATAAAATCTTTTCCTAAAATTGGGATGGGCAAGAACGGGAGCAGATGTCAAAGCCTGCTTTAACTCATTAAAACTCCTGATTGCCTCATCGGTTATACTGAATTTAGTCCCCTTCTTTATTAAATCTGTAAGTGGAGCAGTCATTGTCGAAAAATTCTTAATGAAGCGACGATACCAACCAGCAGTTCCTAAAAAACTGCGCACTTCTCTTACCGATGTCGGCATAGATATCTGCTTAATTGCCTCCACCTTTCGAGGATCAGTTCGCATCACACCTCCTCCTATAATGAACCCTAAATATCTTAATTCTTTGAAACAAAATCTAGATTTCGCTAAGCCGATCGTTAGCTTTGCCCTTGCCAAACATTCTGCGACTTTTCCTAAAAGTTCCATGTGGCTGTTAAAGTCTGCAGAAATTACCAATAAGTCATCCAGATAGACGAAAACATTTGATTTTAAATCTTGTGGAATTACTTTATCCATGAGTCTACACAGCCTTTGAGCGGCATTGCACAACCCAAACGGCATAACGGTGTATTGATACAGCGGCCGTCCGGGAATGGTGAATGCGGTATAGACTCTTGAATTTTTCTCCAAGGGTATTTGCCAGAAGGCATATTTTAAATCCACACTACTTATATAGTGGGTTTCATCTAATCTACTTATTATACCCTCGATGTTCTGTATAGGATAAGCATCCTTTACCGTCCTTTCATTCAATTTCCTGGCATCCAGGCACAACCTATTCTTTCCTGGCTTTCTGACAAGGGTGCTCCTGCTACTCCAGGGACTTTCACTCTCCTCTATAACACCTAGCTTTAACATTTCATCTACTTCAGTATAAATTAACTCCTGAATTGCTGGTGAAACCGGGTAATATCTATCCTTTATGGGTTGAGCTCCCTCGATTAATGTTATCCTGTGTGTCTCTAAATTCGTTTTCCCTAAACCATGCTCCTCAAATGATCGAAAACACTGCTTAGTTCTATGTAATTCATTTTCTTCCTCCTTTGTCAAACTATGCTGTTCCACTTCCTCCTTCTCCAATGGAAAATCCTTTGCCAAGATATTCACATCAATTTCACTTATATTAAACAATTCCGGTACCACTTCGAATTCCCTAAAGAAATCCACACCCAAATATGCAGTTTGCACCAGATCCGGGCATATGTAAAACCTAAAATTTGTCCTTTTTTTCTTAAATTCTACGGGTACACAAATCTTGCCTAATATATTATGTTCCTTACCCCCCGCAGTACTCAATGTCACATTAACCGGTTGTATTTCAACCCCTAATTTATCTACAATTTCTTGACAGCTTCTACCTAATAGACTTATCGATGCCCCCGAGTCTAGTAAACCTTTTACTATCAGATTTCCTATTTTTACCTCCGCAAATGCCCTCGGATCTTCTTGATATTCTATTTCTAATGCACTACATTTACGAACGGAAGATTTAAGCATTTTTATTTCCATTTTCTTTTTCTTAAATTTCTCTCTGGTTTCTCTTATTTTTTTAATTCTAGTCTTTTTAGATTCACCATTAAAAATTCTATTTCTAACTTTCCTATAATTTTCCAGTCTTTCCCTATATGACTTATTTTCTCTATTTAATTGGCCAACCCCTTTCTCCACGCTTCGCCTATGAAAATCTTTCACGCCTATATGCCTCAAAATCCTAAAAGTATCCACTTTCCTATTATCCTCGGTAGTTTGTGTGCCCACGCTGGTTAAGATTCTTCGGGAATCTGTGTCGAGCGTGACTCTCCCGAATTTGTCACCTCCTTCAAACAGTTTTCCGCACAATTCGGACACCTCGGTGTTATAACCCCCATTAATCCGCATCTATAACAAAAGATATTTCTCTGAACCGACGGACAATCCATAAAAGAGTGACCAGGACTTCTACAATTCCAACATGTTAATGAAGTATTGTTCGTTTGAGAACTTCCTGTTTTTCCGACTTTTCTATTAAATCGTATTTCATCCACTACATCAATTCCATCCTCCTTACTATCGTACGGATTCTCAAAAACTTCCTCTACTGGACGCCTATTTTGTATAAACCGACCCTGTGACACATTATCCTTTCTGAAATAATTCCTCTCCACCTCCTTACACTCATCCCTCAATTGTTCCACCGTGTAGATTTTCATCGGGTACAAAATTTGTGAAATATTTGTTCTCAAATTCCTTTTTATTATTCTAACTACCTCATGTTCAGGCAAAGGAGATTTTATACGGGTTCTGAGTTTTCTCATAATATTAAAATATGTATCAATGGTTTCCCCAGGTCTCTGACGTCTTTCCTCAAAATCTCTCATATACTCATAATCACTTCTATTAGACTGGTATTGCTGTAATAAGGCAATTTTCAAATCCGGCCATTGGCAGATCTCCTTTTGTCGTAAAATAGACCAATACCAGTCCTTGGCCTCTCCTTTTAGTAACAGGTGAAATTCCCCCATAATATCTGCCCATGGGCATGAATGATGTCTTTGCAAATATTCCACCCTAAATATGAAATCTTCTATACAAAGATTGTACGTATTTCCATCAAACACCACGTCCCATTTATCTATTCTTCTATTTGTATTACCAGGTTGTCTATATCCATCAGAATGTTGTTCATTCGATGATATATTACTGTTCACTGGGAAATCTAATCGTCGAGGTAGTATTTCATGTACATTATCATATTCCCTATTCCTCAACCTTTCTTCCCTCCTTTCCGACACTTCCCCTTCAGATATTTTATCAGTAATAGTAAGTTTCTGTATTTCTTTTAACATTTCAGCAAATCCAGATTTCAAGCTGCGTTCTATTTTTAGTTCAATATTTTTTTCCAAATCGGACCGGTACTCAGCATTCGACTCCCTAATCATATCCCTCAACAAGTTGACGTACTCTCCCGAAGATTTTCCCCCTGGATTAATATTCCGATTTCCAGTAATTGGTGGTGGTGGCATTGAGTAATCCTGGGTATTTCTTTCCGGACCTACTTTCGGTATTGCTCCCATAATCTTGGTAGTAGCACCCACATCAGAATTCTCCCGACCGTAAGTATTTGGAGTATTTATTGAACTAGACATGTCTATTATCTCACTATCAACATTTCTATCCCCAGGTCTCTGCAACCTTTCCTCCGAACGTGCTACATACATGATTCCTTATTCAACTCTAATAAACAAAACTCCACAACAAATTTTTTAAAAAAAATAAAAAAAACTTATACAATTGTTTGCCACTAACAAAAATTCCAGAAACTTATATTGTTATTCTGACTTGACAAAAAAAAAATTCTTTTATTCTTTTCCTTTTCGAACGAACACAAGAAACTACATTATTAAGGATTTCAGGTTTAGTTTGGTTCTCAAAAAAAAATGAGCAACATGATCGATTTGTTGTTGGTGTAAAAAAAACACGACGATTCCTTGGATCAATTCTGACTAAGTAACCTCGTATGTCACATAGACAATCTAATTTAACTCACCCAATTAGGTTCTATGTACACACTAACCCTCCAATTAACTATTCTGTTGTGCCATCAAAATAATATACTTTGGTCACATCTCTTACTTCCTACATAGCTTCATCGAATTCTCCTGCGCCATTAATAAAATTTGCAAATTAAGTCGCCTAAAACCGCCTTCTCATATACAGTTCGCAGTTAGAACATAACTCATCGTTCCAAGACTCCCCATATAATAGCCTATAAACTTTCCATTATATCTCATTACCCTATGTAAAGATGACAATACATGTCAGTAAAATCTATTTCTCCTTTTTTTTTTTTTTTTTTTTTTTAGTTTGGGCGCCATTTACTGTTGTGAAACTTCCCTCTGCTACCAATGTGTTGCAGCCCCACTAGCTCACTATCAATGGGCGTGTATCCTCAACCACTCAACACATGTACATTTTCACACAGCAAAAAAAATAAAAAAAATATTTACCTCCGGTCCTAAAGCACAAAATTGATCAATATAGGGAATGCTGTTTCCTCCCTTATCGTCGCCCTACCCAGCCTACGTCATCCTAACATTCCATAATGACCCCATACTTATCAAACACCAACAACTTACCGAAACTCACTCATCCTTCTCTTCCCCCAGAACCACTGCACCTGAAATCCTTGTGAAAACAATTAATGACACATTTCGAATTCAACCCAAATATTCACAACATTTATTACAATAAATTAAACTACATTTAACATTAATTCTTAGCCTACTATTTTCTATTTGTGTTTCCCTACTTCGGTTCTTACTTTTATACTGAATCCAAAAAAAAAAATTATCAAAATTCAGCTAAATCTACTTTTCCTACTTTTTGTTTTTATTTATTTATTTTTTTTCTTTTTTTTTATTAACAACTATTCTTAAAGTAATAATTTTCCCTTCTTACTTTAGCCTCACCCCTACAAACAAAATTCCTAACAAGGACCGACCAATTGATTTAGTTTTTACCGTAGCTTTTATATCCTGCCACCTTTCGATATTTCCTATCTCATTCCTACCTTAAAAGAGCTCTCTGAAGGTATTTTCTCTTAAATTAACTTTTGCGATTTTTCATCGCCTTCACTTCGTGATTTTAATATTATTTAAATCTTTTTATCAAAAGCTTGATCCTTTTACAAAACAACAATAACCTTACTTATTTATTATTACTACTTTTCCTCACCGAAATAATCTCCTACAAAACTAGTTAAATCTTATACTAAAACTTTTCCTTCCTTTTTTTTCTTTTTTTTTTTTTCTTATGAACTATTATTATTCTTTCCCATCCCCGATTACACAAAATTTTTTACAATATCATAAGGTTACAATCTTTGCTGCTTCCTTATCCGTAGTCTTGACTCATAGATCCAAACCCGCACAAAACGCAAGTGCTTCCAAGTTTTTTAAGATTTTTCCTCCCAAGGTGAGGATGCCACTTGCCCTTGGATCTATGGTTTCCTTTTTCTCCCTTAGATTTCAAAATTTTCTTAGAATATAATTCTGTTACCTCTTTTTCACTCCCTCTTCCAGCACAATCTATTCTCCGCACTTTCCCAGATTTAAATTAAATCAGAACATTAATCCTTGGCCACCTGTTTGCGGAATCTTCACTATTTGTTTACGAAATATTCTCGGTAACAGATTATATGACGTTCACTTTAAAACTCCCTATATCCCTCTATAAAGTTTGCGTTTAACTTCCTCTAAAAGAAAATGTATCCACCCTTTAATGGTCATCTTAAATTTTTTCATCATATGTAATCTAATACTCACTACTTCAAATTTGAAATTTCCACCTTCTCGTTTTTCCTTTTCTTAAACTTCGACACACAACAAAAATTTACTTTTATTTAATTTAATTTTAATTTAAATTTAAAATAGCTTCAACACTGTTACTACAACTTTCTCAAGACTTATCTCCAACTTAAGCGTTTCACGTTAACTTTTCAAATGAAATTTACTCATTCGTTATTCTTTTTGCAAAATATTTTTTTCCTATATAACATGCACCTACTAACAAAAAACCATATAGAAAAACAATCTACCGAAACATAACATTACATTGTAATAAATCAGCAAGGGTCAACGTCCCTATCCCTTTGGCCTTGAACTTTATTAATTCCCCTAAGAGAAATTACTGTCTCTCTTCACCCTAGAAAAAACACAAAAATCACTTGCCATTGGCAATGCCCTAAATTACCACTCTACAGATAGGCACCACTTTTAATTAGAATCCACATTTTGACATTTAATATTGACACAAAAAAAAACACATTTTTTTAATTTTTTCTTCTTTGGAACCTTTATATCTAAATAAATCAACCCATAAATAACAATCAAACAACACAATAAGAACAAAACATAATCAATATCAAACAACAAATAACAAACTCAAGCCGGATGCAGCATTATACCGAATTTGACCTGTAGCAAGGCAAGCTATCCCATTCATATCCGCCCATGGAACACCTAACCCAACCTTCCTCCACCACAGCCTTCAAACAATTCATCCAACATTACCCACTGGATGTATCACTTCCCCCACCACTCCAGGCCACCATCAACAAAGCACCTAAAATAGAGAAAAAAATCCAATTAAAAGTTTTAAATCAAATGTACCAAGGAATGTTATATAAAATACAGCAAAAAATCAGCTTCCAGCATTCTCACTTAACAGATCAGCACATTGATTCACAGTGTATTCAACCTCCTTACCATCACACAGTGTTAGTTTTGCTTTCAAACGATCTGCATTAATAATTCTAAATTTCAAAATTAATTTTTGACGAAGAATTTTTCGACAAAGGCCATACAAATTTGAAGCAGCAGGTGAAAAGTGATCATTCAAATATACACGGCTGTCAATTTCTCCTCCAATAATATCTTTAATGGTAAGCGATCGCATTTTAAAATACTCCTTCATTATTGTATCCCTTATTGCAACATTGTTAAATTTAACCAGTACATTCCTTCTGTTGCTCATGTAGCAAATATGATTAATATCATAGCTACATACACTTATATTATAAAATGAACATAAAGAAACAATTGCAGAGTTCAAATCATTAATGCCAGTTGGAAGCCCATTTATCACAAGATCACCACGGTAGAGTCTACGATGGAGAATGTTATTCTCCGTCTCCAAAGCGGAAATTTTTAAGTTGGTAGATGAATCAATATGTTTAATCATCTCATTACAACTAAGCATGTCTGATTTTAACTCCTTAATGGCAGTTGACGTTTCCTCCTTAAATTCCGACAAAATCTGAGCAATAGTATTCTTAAATGCATCATGATCCTGCTGGCTTGTTTTAATAAAACTTTCAAACGTACTCTTCATAGATAGCATTTCCTCACGAAATGAACGGTCACCATCTGACTTACTCGAACAGTTCACACATTTAAAAAAGAAAGAGACTGGTTTCTCCTTCAGTAAAGAGAGGTGCTTATCCGCCACATTGGCACATTTCAAATGAATCCACAACTCACAAGACGTACATTGAATGCTGCCCTGCGTCCTGCATATAGTTTCAGAACATACGCCACATTTATTATTTTTAGCCGGCATATTGAATTTTACAAAATGTCGAAATAAATTCAGCAAGTAAAAACAACAGCAAGAAACAACAACAGCAACAACCCCAAGTTACAGCAGCAAACAGACCAATAATTATTCCAAACAGCTTAATACCTCAATTGATTACAAATTTAAAGTAATTTAATATTTCACTGTCGAATATAAACCAATTAACGACAAGTCGACAAAATAATATTTATTTATACAAATAAAGTGCTTTTTTTCTTAAATTTAATGATAGCTGAGATTATACACGCGACTATTCAGGCATAGCGTTGCCAGATCAAATTAGTAAAAACTTGCAAAAAAAGTTCCAGACCGAAAAATGACTGTTCCCCGGTGTTATGATTACAGATGATTACAGAAAAATGAACACTATCCAGCGGTAACTAGAGTGAGTAAAGAGGCCTAATATAAGGCCTTATTTAGCAGTCATAAGCCCTCCTCGCCGCATTCCATAATTATTCTTTACACTGGTTGTCATTGGGCGCAAGCCCTTCCACACTTCCTTTAAAAACAGCTTCGATCCCTCCCCAAAGAAGGGAGTAAGGAAATAAAACTGAGCAACTTCCTTTCTCCCTTGTTAAAGAAGGGAGTAGCGAATGTGTACTGAATATTTTGGAAGGCAGGAACCATACGAATCGAATCTTTTAGAAATGAGTATAGAGGCCTTCAAAAAGACCTGCCACTTGCGGTCTTTCCAATATGTACCGCTGGGTAATGTCTAAAGTGAGTACATATTTGTATACCTATACTACAATACTGGAGAGGTATTATGCATTTGTACTGATGTATGTAACACCTTAAAATACTGGTCCAACACCCACCTTAAAGTATACCGATCGATTTAGAATCACTTTGTGAGGGGGGGGATGTCCGTCCTGGCAGACTGGCTAGCTAGATGGCTGTCCACGTAACCTTATGCGAAAAGTACAGGTCGCAATTTGAGAGATAATTTTTAATAAAATTTGGCACAAGGATTAAGCCTATTGAAGATGGGCCGAATCGTAGTGTCACGAGGGGAGATAGCGGGCAATTTCTGCCTCTCAGAAACTATCAAATCGATTGTAATGAAATTTAAAACATAGATAGATCAATATTCATTCACTCTCGAAAATTTGTTTTTAAATACTGTGATGTAGGGTATCAAATGGTCGGGCTTGACCGACTATACTTTCTTACTTGTTTTTTTATATTTATTGAAATCAGCGTTGTATCAAAAGTACTACATATTTTATTTGCACTTCAGTTTAAAAATACATATGCCAAAAGAAGAAATTATGTTTGTTTTTATCTTGTAGGCTTATAAACCGCTGGACCGATTTTTATAAAGTTTTGACAGTATAATACCGATGGTCTTGAAAGAACTATTGGCTATATAATTTTTCGAAATTTTTAGTGGAAGTGGTACCTCCTATACAAAGTTAACACTTATGAAAATTAAAAAATAGTTAATGTCGGAATGGCCTTTGACATTAGCGTTTATCTAGAAAAGTATTTCAGTTAGACCTATGAAGCATTAAGAGTAGCAGATAATGACTATCTACACTTCATAGTATATATATTATATGGTTAAATTGATATTGTGTTAAAAATTAAGCTTCTAAAAAATAATTTTTAAGTACATATTGAAAAAAAGTATTGGTTTTAGATGCACAAATACCACTAGCAGTTTTTAGGGTCAAAAATCGGAGTGTGTACTTATTGTTCCAAAACAAAAAATTGGGTTTTTTTGTTTTGAAAAAAGTAACCAAAATCGAATAAAAGTACACAAGTACACATTAGAAAAAAAAGTAACCAATCTTTTTTTTTTTTTTTTTTTTTTTTTAACGATAAACCAACACTCAGGGGATGCCCCCTATATATGCAGTGCATTGTGTTGATCAGGAAAATAAGGTTTGGGAAGGAGGAAAGAGGGAATAGTGTTTGTGGACATTTGACTTGAATCTTAATAAATTATAAGTACCGGGAAAGACCTCTGCGGGAAGTTTATTCCACATACGGATAGTTCGACTGAAAAACGAATTTTCTCTATAATGCGTTGTGCGAAACACAGGACAATCGACTACAAACGGATGTGATCCACTGGATGAGCGAGTATTACGAAGAAATACTCGGGCGGGTGGAATAAGTTCACTTATCTCAGTGGAACACCTCCCATGGTAATATCGATAGAAAAGTGTCACACAACCCACATTCCGACGATGCCCCAATGAGTCAATAGAGTTGGATACCCTACTGTCATTGATGAGCTTCACCGCCCTCCTTTGTACACGGTCCAGAAGGTTCAAAATAGACTTTGAAGCCCCTGCCCATATATGGGAGTTGTATTCCATCTTCGGTCGGATATAGGTGGTATAGATAGTAAGGAGATCGGAGGAAGTGAAGTATTTCTTGCACCGTTTTAAAAAACCTAAACACTTGAATGCCTCTTTCGACACTTTGAAAACGTGTTTATTCCAGAGGACATCGCACTGTATTCTCATGCCCAGAACATCAAGAGTATCCGATTCCTTAATATCAATGCCACCCATTAATACAGATGACATAGTTGGTCCCACGGCCCGTCTGTGGGTCAACATACAACATTGGGTCTTGCGTGCATTAAATTCGACCCTATTCGCTTGACCCCACTCAGAGATTGCAGCTAGGTCCTGATTAAGAGTGTCATTCATATTTTGCCTTTTGTTGCGGGGGTAGGTTTAAGAAGCACCAAAGTATATACTTGTGTTGGTGTTTGGCGTCAAGTGTGGGGTGTTGAGATTCGTTGTGCGCTGCTGGCTAGGTCCTAGGAGAAAGAAACTGAATGAGCTGGTTGTTAATAATTGTGGTTTCTTACCTGAGTTTTTTTGTCCATGGTTTCCTGCTGCTTGTCTTCTTTGTTTTTGAATTGTTGTGCGATTGATGGTTGTTTTTTTTAGTGTGGTTTGCGTTTGTTTAATAAGTTATGTTTTTTTTTAATTGTTATTAGTTGTTTGGGTTCTTTTTGAATGGTGTTGCTTCCTTTTTTGTTTTATTTATGCGTTGTAGGGCGAAATTGATTTTGAGTTTGTGTGTTATTTTTGTTTTGCCTAAATATGTTGACGGTGTCGTATTTTGTTTGGTATTCCAGGAGGATTGTGATTTTTGTAGTTTGTTGGATGTGATTTTGGTTTTTTTTTTGTTTGTGTTGGGTGTTTGTTTAAACCGTTTGTGGCAAAATTATTTTAAGTGTTGACTTGTTGATAGATTGTGCTTAGTAAATGTCAGCTGTTATAATAATTTGCAGACTGGAAGTCCTTTCTGGAAAGTGAGCTTTCAATTAAGAGTTGCATTAGGATGGTAGGCATAGAGTTGTAATTGAAATGGAATAGAATTTTTGTTGGTGTGCAAAGGAAGAGAAAAATAGGATAGACTTTCTCTGTGAAACAATAATGAGTTTTCAAGGCCAAAGGGAAACGGTTATTGACCCCAATTTTTTTGTTGTCAGAACTGTTTGTATTTTAATGTTACGTTTCGGTACTTGTTTTTTATGTTTTTGTTTTGTTGTTGTATAATAAAAATATTAGTAATTGAAGCCTGAGAAAAGATTGTGAGGGTTTGTTTTAGATCACTTATAGATTGGCAAGTGAACAATAAAGTTAAGTGCCCAGCATAACCGGTGAAAGAAGTGCAAATTTGTGTTAATTTGTAGAAGTTTAAAGGTTTAAGACAATTTTTATAAATTAATTTCATTGGCGGAAATATAAAAATAAAAGTAAGTTAGTTTATTAAATATAGTTTGTGTAAAAAAAAAAAAGAAGAAAAATTTAAGTTATTAAGTGGAAATATTATTAACTAGGTGTTCCTGTAAAATAATATATTGCCAACGGAGAAAGTGTGAGAACGAAGTAAAAAGGAAGATACTACACCAGGGAGGTTGTCCTAGGGAGTATAAATTGTAACCTGGATCACGGATTAAACATTTGTAAGACTCATATTTCTGCTTGTACAACATTAAATATAGAAAAGGTAATAAATAAATATTTTTTTTTGGGGAATTAAGCAGTTTAGTGACCAAAAACTAGTGGCATCCGGTGTAGGGAGAAATTATTTTGTGTTGGCAATATCAGTTAGTGTGCAGGAAAGTTTATTGATATTTCAAAAACAGCTTTTTCTGTGGAACAAAAGCTTTGGGCAAAAGTTCCTTGTTAAAAATCCAATCTTTAAACCTGGCACTGGAAAACATACCCAGTGAGAAATTTTATAACGTGTTCTCAGTGATAGGGAAAATTAGGTTTATTTTAAGTATATGTATTTATGTTTAATATTTAGTTTATAAGTTTAGATTAAGATTATAAAAAGTGTAGTGTTTTTATTTTGTAAAAGGGATCGCATAGGGACAACATTTTAAAAAAATAAGAACGCAAAAAGTAAAATAAGAAAATATATAGATTCGGTAATATACGACCCTCAGAGAGCTCTTTTAGGGTAGGTTAATTATCGTAGACAAATATCGGTAAGGCAGGAATTTTTAATGAAGCCTAGTAAATAACGCTCTGTTCGATCCTTTGGCAGATGTATGTATAACGTTTTTTTTTATTTTATTGATATGATTGTAGTGTGAAGTGTCTTATATAAGTGTTAGTTGCAAATTTTGAAAATACCTAAGTTTATGAATTTTTGAATATTAGATATTATAATCTGAGGACAAGAAAAAATTAAGTCAAGATTTGAGGAAAGAAAGCAAAAAAAGGAAAATTTTCAATAATTAAAAGCAAATAATAATAAATTTTAATTTTTGAAGAATTATTATGTAAACAGATATTGTTTTTGTGTTATTAAAAATTCTAAAATACAGATTAAAGTAAAACGGATGTAGATTTTTCTTATTCCGGAAATGAAAAGAATTTGTGATTAGTTTTTGTATTTAAGGTTTTATTGATTTAAAGTTAAGTTAAGTTTATGTTTTGTGTTTTTATTAAAGTTTAATTATGTTTAGTAATAGTTATATTATAATAAATTTGATATTGTTTTAAAAAATGGAAAAAATTATGATTGAGTAATCTATTATTTGGGATTGTTGATGGATAGGATGTGATGTACGGGTAGTGGGGCCCGCGTTAAACTTAAGGTGGATGATATGCGGCCATGGTTGGGTATGGGCGATTGAAGATTTACATCTGTCTTCCTATGGGTAATAGTTACGTTCGGTGTAAAGTAGTTTTTCTTTGTTTTTTTGTTATTCATTTTTATTTTGGGGCGAATCTTGGCCATTGCAAGGGTTGAGAACTACTCCCAGAGATGATGCCGCTTGAGTTAGTTGGAATGATGGAGTCTAGAGGCCGACACAAGGTTCGTAACAGAATATGGCGCCCAATCTGAAATTAAATAAAAAGAATTATTAGTGTATGTTATCAAAACACTAGGTAATAGACTTCTAAATATGTTAAAATAGCCCTAAGTGAACATTTTACTGGTAGGTTAGTATATTAAGATAGAATTGCAGCCGTTTTTGTATAGGGAATCAAAAAGTCAGTTGTGCGATGAGGCTTAATACTATTGATATACCAGGTAAAATTTTGCTAATAGTTCAGACGCAAAGAAGGTGTAATATTAGTTAATGGAAGGCAATTCATTCTAAATGTTTACCCTATTTCGATTTTTGTTGTATATTTAGTTTGTTTGTTGGAAGTTACGCCTGTGGAGCAGTTACAATGATATCATCGGCAGCCGCACTGGGTACAAATCAGTGGTCTGTTGTGTGGATGGAGATTGTGTACTGGCCTCTTTGTTGTGGAAGTGTAGTGACATTAGAGCACAGGTGAAACTGTTTATAGATTCAGTTTTTTTTTGTAGTTGTCGATTGAACGAAATATTACCATAGCTCTAGTTGGAGAATCAATAATTAGTAACCGTCAAACCGTCGCCACTCAACAATCCCATAATATGTCAAATTTATTATATATTTATATACGTCATTGGAATTGATCTAATTTTTTTTTTGTTTTAAATTATTTTGCTACTTAATTAATCGTATTTTTTATTAGTATTTTATTTCTTTTTTTTAGTTATTTTTCTATATTATTACTCGAATTAATTATTTTATATTTATATTATTTTTATTAGTACTTTTTTTTTTAAATTATTTTTGCTATTTAATTAATCTTATTTTTTTTATTAATATTTTATTTCTTTTTTATTATTTTTGCTATTTTAGTATTCGTAATAATTATTTTATATTTTTGATTATTTTTATTTTATAATTTGCATTTTGCGTATTGTTTTTTTGTTTGTTATACTTTTGGTATCAATCTTATAAATTTTTTTTGAACATTATTTCTATTTTGCGTGGGTAAAATTATTACTGTCAATACTTTGAAGTGATCTGATAAAGTTCAAAGCTTTTAAAAATTTTGTTTTGTGATATGAATAGAGAAGATAGGGCTCAATCGCGAAACAGGAAGAGATCTTTAAATCGTAGTAGCTTTAATAATTCAACGGTGAAGCAACCTAAACAGAGGAGGATTTATAGAAGGGCACAAATGGCTTCCGAAAACGACAGTTTTAGGGATCTATCGGGAAGTATTAATACTAGACCAACACAAATGCCAAAAACTTCCGGCGCATCAGGTACACATGGTCCATCTGTGAATGTCCCGAATGTGGCCATTGATCCTCAGGTTAGGGAATTAGTGGTCGATGAGACTCTAATGGTTCAGAGAGCATTAGAAGAAAGGGTTAAGAAATTGGTCCAGGATGAAGTGAGCGAAATTAGAAAATCGATGGGAGAGCTCACTAAGGTCGTTAGGGAAATGTCTGTGAGATCTCAGGGTTCTGTAGATTCACAACCATCTACAAGTCAACGGGTGAGTGGTCAAGGGAATCCCATAGGAAATACAATTTTTCCAATGGAGCCCAGGGATAATTTTCGGGGGGCTCCTATAGGTTTTTTGGGCAACGTAAATTACCGAACCATGGCTAACAATGGACATGGGGCAACAATAGGAAATATGCCTAATGGAAACCAAGCCATAAACGTTGATCCAATTACAGAGAGTAGGGTTACACCTGGCAGTCGTATAACATCAGAAAATAATAATGGAAATTCTGAGAAAATAAATATACGTGTTGATAAGTGGGGGATAGTGTACAACGGCAATAATTCACACCTAAGTATCGAAGATTTTATATTTAGAATCGAGCATTTGCAGGCACACTACAGCATAAGTTGGGAAGAAATTTTAAGAGATTTTCATCTATTGGTAACAGGCCCAGCAAAAGATTGGTATTGGCTACTAATCAGAACTCATGGTGTGATGAATTGGCCAACGTTGCGATGCGAATTGTTGAATCAGTATCGTGCTAACTCTTCCAATTTGGAAATAATTAGAGATTTGGTGGAACGGAAACAACAGCCAAATGAAACTCTTGAGGTGTTCTTTCACATTATGTGTAAATTGAGAGCCAGACTTGTCCAACCAATACCTGAGTTCGATATGATTAAAATTTTGAAAAGGAATGTGAGAGAAAGCATAGCCAAGATTGTTTATCCTATTTCAGTCTCTTCAGTGGAACAATTAAGACTTGAATGCCTAGAAGCAGAGAGAAATTTTCCAAAAAGGGAAATAAGAAATAGTGTCCAGCCACAAAGGCCAATAAGAAGCGTTAATGAGGTGGTTTTTGAAAGCCTTGAAGAAGATGGGAAGAGTTTAGAGGATCTAGCTGCCATAAAAATAGCACAAAAGAAGCTTTTGACGTGCTGGAACTGCAAAATGGCTGGACACGGATTTCGCGACTGTAATTCGTCAGAGAGATCGCTATTTTGCTATAGGTGTGGGAAAGCTAATGTGATTGCGCCAAAATGCCCTGATTGTCAACAGGGAAACAGAATGAGGGACCTTGGAATGAGCAGGGACCAACGTCCAGCAAAAAACCCTGCGGTCGAAAACTAGAAGGGGAAAATGAAAAATTATTAGAAAATAGTTATAGGCGAAAATTCTTACCGGAAATGAAACATTTAATTCCACTTGAGGTTAGGAAACAGTATTACGAAAAAGTTAGAGCAGAAATATTTAATTCGGAAAATGTTAGGAAACCCGTATCGGAACGAATCAGAAAAATAAGAGAGTTGTACAAAGTTAAGTGTGATAGAAAAAATTGTATCATAGAGTCAGTGAATAGAGCAGGAGAAAGTGGTAAAGATAATAGAATTTATTTAGATGTAGAAATTGAAGGAAAAATTATAAGGGGCTTACTGGATAGTGGAGCATCTGTCAGCATACTAGGGAAAGGCTGCAGGGAGATAACTGAGGAGTTAGAATTAGAAATAACACCTATATTCTATAGCGTGAGAACGGCCGGTGGTCAGTACCATAGGATTTTAGGAAGAGTGAATGCGTCCGTGGGGTACAAAGGGGAGCGAGAAAACATACTTTTTTATCTTTGTCCAGACCTAGAGCAGTCACTATATTTAGGTATAGACTTTTGGCGGGCGTTTAATTTGGCTCCGGAGGTTATGGGTGTAGGTGAAATAGATATTAGTAAGGTTGTAGAAGATTTTGTTGATTTCAAAGCGGAAAATAAGTTAGGTAGGCATGAATTGAATGAGAGTCAGAAACGGAGACTGGGCAGTGTAATAGAGAAGTTTGGTACCTTTGAGGTTAAAGGCTTAGGTAAAACTAGTTTGGTTGAGCATAATATTAAGTTGATTGAGGGTGCTGAACCAGTTAAGGATAGGTATTATCCGATTTCTCCGGCAGTGCAGGAAATCACTTATAAGGAGATTGACAACATGCTTAAATTAGGAGTAATAGAACTAAGTGAGAGCCCATGGAACAACAGAATCACAGTCGTTAGAAAGCCAGGAAAAAACAGAATATGTCTTGATGCTAGGAAGTTAAATAAATTAACGATAAAGGATGCTTACCCGTTGCAAAACATCGATGGCATTCTCAGTAGAATCGACGAGACTCACTTTATAAGTAGCGTCGATCTAAAATATGCATTCTGGCAGATTGAATTAGAGCCAGAAAGCCGGCCATATACAGCATTTACAGTTGCTGGCAGGCCACATTACCAATTTCGGGTTATGCCATTTGGACTTTGCAACGCGGCCCAGCGTTTGTGCCGATTAATGGATAGAGTGATTCCACAAGAGTTGAAAGAGAATGTATTTATATACCTGGATGATCTTTTGATTATCTCTAATGATTTTGAAAAACATCTGGAATTATTAGAAAAAGTAGCAGATTGTCTTGGGAAAGCTAATTTGACAATAGGGTTAAGTAAATCGCATTTTTGTTTTAGGGAACTGAAATATTTGGGATTCATAATAGGGAATGGCCTTTTAAGAACTGACCCGGAAAAAGTGAAAGCGATTACGGAAATGAAAGTACCAAGATCAATAAGAGAGGTAAGAAGCTTTTTAGGAACGGCAGGCTGGTACCGTCGCTTCATAAAAAACTTTTCGGTCATAGCAGCTCCGCTGACAGAAACTCTGAAGAAAGCAAAGAAATTTGAAATGACGTCAGAGGCACTAATGGCATTTAATAATCTGAAGAAATCTTTAACTACAGCTCCAGTACTTAGGCATGCAGATTTTTCCAAAAGATTCTATATTCAATGTGACGCTTGTGATTACGGCATTGGTGCTGTACTTTATCAATTAAGTGGAGAAAAAGAGGAACATCCCATCGCCTTCTATTCACAAAAGCTAAACGGTTGTCAGAGAAATTATACGGTAACTGAGAAAGAGTGCTTAGCTGCTGTAATGGCAGTAAAAAAGTTCAGGCAATATATTGAAATGATGCCATTTACAATCGTGACAGATCACGCCAGTCTAAAATGGCTAATGTCCTTAAAAGATCTGACGGGTAGATTGGCTAGATGGTCATTACAACTGCAATCGTATGACTTCCAAATTGAACATAGAAAAGGCACAGAAAACATCGTTGCAGATATGTTATCAAGACTTCCCAGTCTAGATGAAATAGATGTAACTAATTTATTGGGATTTGAAACAACAGAATTTGAAAGCAACGAGTATAAAGATTTAGTAGCCCATATAGAAAAAAATAACGAAATGCTACCGGATTTAAAAGTAGAAAATGGCCTAGTGTATAAAAAGACATATTATGACCGGTATGAAGAAGGTACACCGTGGAAATTGTGGATTCCTGAAACCATAACAAACCCGGTGATAGAAAACGCCCACTCAACTTTGACAACAGCTCATGGAGGAATCACTAAAACATTAGAAAGACTGAGAAGATATTTTTACTGGCCTAAAATGATTCAACAAGTAAAGCATTTTATTTCTAACTGCCAAATATGCAAAGAAACAAAGCCGAGTAATGTAAATATGAGACCAGAAATAGGCCAACAGGTAATAACTGAAAGACCCTTTCAAAAACTATATTTAGATTTTATGGGAAAATATCCCCGATCCAAGAAAGGCAATTGCTATATATTTATTGTTGTAGATCACTTTACAAAATTTATATTTTTAAAGGCTATGAGAGAAGCCACAACAGCAAACGTAATCAACTTTCTCGTAAGTGAAATATTTCACAAATTTGGAGTGCCTGAAGTTATTCACACGGATAATGGTAGTCAATTTATTTCGAAAAATTTTGAAAGTTTAATGAATTTATATAAAATTCAACACCTCAAAACTGCTGTTTACTCACCACAGAGCAATGCTAGTGAGCGTGTGAACCAGTCAGTTTTAGCTGCTATACGTGCATACCTGGACAAGGACCATCGCGATTGGGATCTGTATTTATCTGAGATCGAATGCGCTCTAAGAACTTCAGTGCATAGTGCAACAGGTGTTACGCCTTTTTTCGCGCTATTTGGGTTCCACATGTTTAGCAGTGGCGCAGATTACAAACTTGGAAGAAAACTCAAATCTCTTACGGATCATGAAATTGTTCAATTGAACGCAAGTGACAGAATACAATTGATCCGGGAGAAAATGAGTCAAAATATGGCTAAGGCCTATGAGAAAAGCGCTGAAAGATATAATAGAAAAGCGAGAATAGTAAGATTTGTGCCGGGACAAGAGGTATATAGACGCAATACAATTTTAAGTAGCTTCAGCAAGAACATAAATTCTAAATTTTGTAGGAAATTTTTAAAGTGTAGGGTCGTCAAAGCTATAGGAAACAACATGTATGAACTGGAGACACTAAATGGCAACTCACTAGGGGTATATCATTCGAAGGATATTCGATCATAGGTGGGAATGGAAAATGTTTTGTTTTTATTATTAACAATTTTTTTTTGGATAGGAGATTATGTGATGAGGTAGGATAATTTTCACTTACCGTTATTCCTTTAGGTGCAATATAGGGTAGTTTAAATGTTGTGATGTCCAGGAAATACATGTACACGTTTATGCGTCAAAATTTTTGTACCGTGCAGTTTGGTAGCACACAATTTTTCCGAGGGAAAGTATAATATAAAGCTGTAAAAGAAGATAAAAAGATTTAACAAAGTAATAACTTATACCAAAAGATTTTTTTTACTTCCCGTAAGAACATTTTTATGGAATATGTACGTTGATTTCAGAAACATTTCTATATGAAAGTTTTTAGAAGTTACTCCATGTACTTATGTGGAGCTTTTGACGAGTGAGAGGATGATAGAGGCATTTCCAAGTAAAACACGGTTCTTGTATTTAGTATTAAGTTATTTTTGATTAGTAAGAAAATCTTTTTTTTTGATAATAAGCTTTTAATAAAAGCGTTCGTTTAATTTATGTTTGCGCCAATGGTGCTACAATTGGTTGGGAACCAATTACGAGAATTATTGGGAATCGGTAGCGTTTGGAGAGCCACTATGCATTTTCTTTGTGATAAAAGCAATAGGTCGGCGTTTATTTACGTAGGTGCATGGTTCATATTTAGAAAAAATTGTTTATTAGACAGGGGAAGTAAGAAAGCAGGATAATGGTTTTCTCGGAACAGTGACAGTAGCAGCCAGTGCAGTATAAGTTTGAGTATTTTTGGTTAATATGTATACTTATATTTTAATAGCGTTGTGTCCGTATATTGGATGGTTGTATGATATCACAAGTACATGTTTGTAACTCATCATTGAATTTAAGAATTCATTCATTTAGACAACTGTAAAGGCAAATAAAAATTTTACGGAAATAATGTGCAATTTACCATATAACAAATTAAAGTGCAATAATGTTTATCTGTGATATAGTTTATTTAAGTGCAATATTAGGTTAAGAAAACAATTTAATTTTTTTAATGAAAATTTTATTTACATATTTGTTTTCGTCCTAATATTGATATCTGTTTTTCTATGTCATAGATTTACTATTGATGACATATTTTGTTGGTAAAAGAATGCACTATTTTATTACCTGGATTTCAAAAGTCGGTTGTATATTAGAATTGGAGGCGGTTGATTACCTTGAAGTGAAATAATTTTTCGTAAAATAAAGATGTTTTGTTACCCTTGATCCAAACTTGCCATCATTGCATGTACTTTGTTTTGTTGTAATTGCCCGGCTATAGAATCTCAGGGTGTGAGAGTTCCCCACGTTGGGCACACACACACAAACATTACCGCACACCGCTCCCTCTGACTATCATCAGCGAAATCGGAGTTTTGTTGCGGGGGTAGGTTTAAGAAGCACCAAAGTATATACTTGTGTTGGTGTTTGGCGTCAAGTGTGGGGTGTTGAGATTCGTTGTGCGCTGCTGGCTAGGTCCTAGGAGAAAGAAACTGAATGAGCTGGTTGTTAATAATTGTGGTTTCTTACCTGAGTTTTTTTGTCCATGGTTTCCTGCTGCTTGTCTTCTTTGTTTTTGAATTGTTGTGCGATTGATGGTTGTTTTTTTTAGTGTGGTTTGCGTTTGTTTAATAAGTTATGTTTTTTTTTAATTGTTATTAGTTGTTTGGGTTCTTTTTGAATGGTGTTGCTTCCTTTTTTGTTTTATTTATGCGTTGTAGGGCGAAATTGATTTTGAGTTTGTGTGTTATTTTTGTTTTGCCTAAATATGTTGACGGTGTCGTATTTTGTTTGGTATTCCAGGAGGATTGTGATTTTTGTAGTTTGTTGGATGTGATTTTGGTTTTTTTTTTGTTTGTGTTGGGTGTTTGTTTAAACCGTTTGTGGCAAAATTATTTTAAGTGTTGACTTGTTGATAGATTGTGCTTAGTAAATGTCAGCTGTTATAATAATTTGCAGACTGGAAGTCCTTTCTGGAAAGTGAGCTTTCAATTAAGAGTTGCATTAGGATGGTAGGCATAGAGTTGTAATTGAAATGGAATAGAATTTTTGTTGGTGTGCAAAGGAAGAGAAAAATAGGATAGACTTTCTCTGTGAAACAATAATGAGTTTTCAAGGCCAAAGGGAAACGGTTATTGACCCCAATTTTTTTGTTGTCAGAACTGTTTGTATTTTAATGTTACGTTTCGGTACTTGTTTTTTATGTTTTTGTTTTGTTGTTGTATAATAAAAATATTAGTAATTGAAGCCTGAGAAAAGATTGTGAGGGTTTGTTTTAGATCACTTATAGATTGGCAAGTGAACAATAAAGTTAAGTGCCCAGCATAACCGGTGAAAGAAGTGCAAATTTGTGTTAATTTGTAGAAGTTTAAAGGTTTAAGACAATTTTTATAAATTAATTTCATTGGCGGAAATATAAAAATAAAAGTAAGTTAGTTTATTAAATATAGTTTGTGTAAAAAAAAAAAAGAAGAAAAATTTAAGTTATTAAGTGGAAATATTATTAACTAGGTGTTCCTGTAAAATAATATATTGCCAACGGAGAAAGTGTGAGAACGAAGTAAAAAGGAAGATACTACACCAGGGAGGTTGTCCTAGGGAGTATAAATTGTAACCTGGATCACGGATTAAACATTTGTAAGACTCATATTTCTGCTTGTACAACATTAAATATAGAAAAGGTAATAAATAAATATTTTTTTTTGGGGAATTAAGCAGTTTAGTGACCAAAAACTAGTGGCATCCGGTGTAGGGAGAAATTATTTTGTGTTGGCAATATCAGTTAGTGTGCAGGAAAGTTTATTGATATTTCAAAAACAGCTTTTTCTGTGGAACAAAAGCTTTGGGCAAAAGTTCCTTGTTAAAAATCCAATCTTTAAACCTGGCACTGGAAAACATACCCAGTGAGAAATTTTATAACGTGTTCTCAGTGATAGGGAAAATTAGGTTTATTTTAAGTATATGTATTTATGTTTAATATTTAGTTTATAAGTTTAGATTAAGATTATAAAAAGTGTAGTGTTTTTATTTTGTAAAAGGGATCGCATAGGGACAAAATTTTAAAAAAATAAGAACGCAAAAAGTAAAATAAGAAAATATATAGATTCGGTAATATACGACCCTCAGAGAGCTCTTTTAGGGTAGGTTAATTATCGTAGACAAATATCGGTAAGGCAGGAATTTTTAATGAAGCCTAGTAAATAACGCTCTGTTCGATCCTTTGGCAGATGTATGTATAACGTTTTTTTTTATTTTATTGATATGATTGTAGTGTGAAGTGTCTTATATAAGTGTTAGTTGCAAATTTTGAAAATACCTAAGTTTATGAATTTTTGAATATTAGATATTATAATCTGAGGACAAGAAAAAATTAAGTCAAGATTTGAGGAAAGAAAGCAAAAAAAGGAAAATTTTCAATAATTAAAAGCAAATAATAATAAATTTTAATTTTTGAAGAATTATTATGTAAACAGATATTGTTTTTGTGTTATTAAAAATTCTAAAATACAGATTAAAGTAAAACGGATGTAGATTTTTCTTATTCCGGAAATGAAAAGAATTTGTGATTAGTTTTTGTATTTAAGGTTTTATTGATTTAAAGTTAAGTTAAGTTTATGTTTTGTGTTTTTATTAAAGTTTAATTATGTTTAGTAATAGTTATATTATAATAAATTTGATATTGTTTTAAAAAATGGAAAAAATTATGATTGAGTAATCTATTATTTGGGATTGTTGATGGATAGGATGTGATGTACGGGTAGTGGGGCCCGCGTTAAACTTAAGGTGGATGATATGCGGCCATGGTTGGGTATGGGCGATTGAAGATTTACATCTGTCTTCCTATGGGTAATAGTTACGTTCGGTGTAAAGTAGTTTTTCTTTGTTTTTTTGTTATTCATTTTTATTTTGGGGCGAATCTTGGCCATTGCAAGGGTTGAGAACTACTCCCAGAGATGATGCCGCTTGAGTTAGTTGGAATGATGGAGTCTAGAGGCCGACACAAGGTTCGTAACACTTTTGCCCCCAATCTCAACAAGGCTTGGCCTATGATCGAAGGAATATGAATGACAAATGTTGCTGTCATCTGCAAAAGAGTAGATAGGATTTGAAGTATGACCAAGAAGGTCATTAAGAAATATAAGAAATAGCGTAGGAGAAAGGACAGAACCTTGCGGTACCCCTGAATTTACCTGAAACTCGTTTGATGCAATCCCATCTATAACAACACGTATAGTGCGATCACTGAGGAAACTCGATATAAATCGAGAGAAATCATTACCGACACCAAAAGCAATAAGCTTTGACACAAGCGCACCATGCCACACCCGATCAAACGCCTTGGAAATATCCAGAGCAACCACTTTGCATTCACCAAAGCGGTGAATGGACCGACTCCAACGTTCTGAAAGAAACGCTAACAGGTCTCCTGTAGATCGGCTACCACGAAAACCATACTGTCTGTCACTGAGAAGTGAATTTGTCTCCAGATACTTCACAAGATGGTAATTAACCATGCTCTCCATCACCTTCGAGAGCGAAGAGCAAATTGCGATTGGGCGGTAATTATCAGGGTTAGTAGCCTCACCCTTCTTGGGGATTGGCTGAACATTGGCCACCTTCCAGCAAGAGGGAAAGATTCCCGCACGGTACGAAGAGCTGAAAAGGTTGGCCAATGGACGAGCTAACGTCGAACAGCACTGTTTCAATACCAGTGCTGATATGCCATCCGGCCCCGGTGACTTGTTAAAAGTAACCAAAATGGCAACGCTGACTGAAATATTGGGGTACTCTTTGTACGATTATATCAGCAGAATTAAAGTGGCTTAAAAATAAATAAATATAATAATGAATTGGAATTTCACTTGGCCCTTAAAAAAATGATTGTAATTCAAGTAATAAAACATGATTATTTCTCTAGGTCAATAAAATCTCTTCCAAAACATAAAATTTAAGCTGCAAATAATTTCAATTCTCGTTAGAAAGCGTATTTTTTCTAGGTAACTTAAGTGTGCCAAATTCAGAGTTATTTAATTTTTGGCAAGCAAAATGTTACTATGCTGACAAGCGTGCAACTGTTCATGACAATTTTAAAATTATATATTGCTTAAGGCAGGTATTCTGAAAATTTTAAACAACATTTAAAAGAGCAGTCCCCGGTATTTTGTTTAAATCTCAGTATTAGATGGCGTTAGAAACGTCGAAAACTGCGAACAGGAAGATGAACAATATTCTGCGAGCGAAGATGAAGAAATTGATAGTAATTTTTTCCTGTTTTTTTAATTATTAAATTTATAATTTAGAACTACAAAGCCAAATTTTGCAATAAAATTTTGTTTAAAACAAAAGTTTCTTTTGTGTATGTGGGAATAAATCAAGAAATGTTTTTTTTAGAAGTGTTTTATTTTCGCACGTGAGCGTATGTGACCCAAAATTTTAATTGCAAGAATGTGCGTGCGTGTATACCCTGCAAATAATAGGACCAGTCCAAACACGCGTGTAAAGAGTAGCCCACAAGGGACCAGGACTACTCCAAAAGTAACCCAAACGTATGAAAAAACATGGTCTATTTAACATAACGATGTTCTAGGGGAGGACCATATAACCCACCTTTGGACTACTAAGGAGTAGTTTTAAAACTACTCCATGGTATACACAAGAGGATTAGTTCTGAAGTCGCTTAAAAACTAAAGCACGTCATAAAAAACCGAAAACATGTCGTCTCACTACAAACATTTTTTAACAATGACATGGTCCATGCTTGCATTACATCGGACCAGTCCATGGAGTAGTCCATTTTATCAAAATGGATCAGGTGGTCCAATTTTATTTGCAGGGTAATAAAACAAAAAAAAAAAATTCCATGAGAGCGTGTGAGCGCACGTGACCATTTTTCCCCGTGACAGTGAATGACAAAAAAAAATTTTGGGCCTTAAGGGAGAGGGAGACTTCTAAATATCGAAGAAAATAAATCGTTTAATTTTTCCCAGTCGTTTGGCTAAAACTTAGTTTTGGCCAGGAAAAAGGAAAAATTTCCTATAGTGCATAGCTCCCATCCGTAAATAGCGATCGTCCCTAAAATCCCTTTAAGACAATATGGATGGTGTATCTAGATAGTCATCCTTATTAAGAAAGACGTTGTGGTGGTCGATTTTGAAGTCCCTCTCGTTGTGTTCGTTATGCGTTCAAAAAATCAGCTTGAATTTGTTAATTTCGAATGCGATGCAATACGAACAGAAGATATTTCCCGATTTATCTGAAATTGAACTGATGTTTGGATACTTTTCCCCACTATATATCGCTAAAAATACACAAGCATACACAAACACATTTACTAACTTACAAATATTTGTTTTACCTGCAGCATTTCCATAATAACGCATGTTTCCTAAGTCTTTCGTTTTACGTTATCAGACTGGCACAAAACACACAAATGCACGCTTATAAAAAATGTCAACTAAGAAAATTATGTTAATTAAATTTAATAACAATGATAGTCATAAATAATAATCGCCTACAAGATAAATTTTTAAACATCACTCTCGTTTTTTTTTTCTGTAGTTTACTTTTATAATTTATCAACTAAAAAGAAACTACTTTCGCTATCATTGGCATACAAAAATAAAAAATGAGTTTGATTTTCATATGGAGAAGGTTTGTTTGTACATATATGCTGCCGGCAAACTAAATGACTGCATGGCGCGCTGGCTGGCTGACTGATTAAAATACACTCCTTTTTATGTGTGGTATGAGTAAGCAATTTACAATTTACGTGTCATTTCAAACGACACAAATTGATTATATTTCCATTAAAAATGCCATTTAAATCGATCGCAAATTACGTGTGGTTGTGTGTATTTGACACAAATAAATATTTCATTATTATTTCTAATGCTGATGGTGTTAAAAATATTTGCAGAAAAAAATGAAAGAAAAACAAAAAATAAGGGCTCTTACCCAGACGAAGATAATGATGAGCTCATAGTAGGCGACCATCATTATTATTATTACATATTGTCTGATAACTGGTAACTGTGTGGAATGCTAACATTGCCCAATACCTTCAATTGTCTGTGCCAACTATTGTAATAATTTTGCATAAGCAATTAACGTATTGTATAGGTAGACTACTATTTATTGGTTCAAATGGTAATGCACCGGTAGTAAAGTAGTTTTTCCAAAAATCATAAAACTTCTTTATGTAGAAAATTAAACTAATGAACACGATAAGGGTGCAACGTGCTTTACATTTATTATTTTGAGTGTTTTTTTAATGTTATTTTTTGTTAGTTGGTTTTGTGTTGGCACCGCATTACTAAATTCATTGTACAGTGGAAAATGTAAAATAAGTCAGTGGGAAAAAATATAAGCTTTTGTATAGATTTCATTAATCAGACCTAATCTATAAAGTTCTTTAACGGCCATTTTCACCAAGTTCGGTTAAAACTAACTTTCAATTAAAGTTCCGGTTACCAATACGTTTTGACAGCTAACATAACCGAACTTGGTGAAAATGGCCGTAAGAATTATAGTTCTACCTAAATTAATCTCTTAATATTGGTTAGATAAATAAGTTCTTGATGTTTTCTAATAATAAATATGGCTTGATTTAGCTAGTGATTAATTCCGCTGCTAAAGAACTTCTCGTCTTTTGAGGCAAAATGAGCAAGGCAAATAAGGCGATTTTTGGTACTTTCGATTGAAGTGAAGTGTTTTTTTTTTATAAGTATAAGTACATAAATATAGCTTAAACGTTTACCAAAGGTTGGCTTAAGACAATTTTAAAAAGCTTTATAAATTGAAATTTGACTAATAAAAGCACATTCGAAAAAATGGTTAATATATTTAAAATTATTTATAAATAAATTAAAAGTAAAAACCCTTTTTGGAAAACAAGCTTTTATTTGAATGCGCTAAAAAGAAAAAAAATAATTTTTTGCTTTAAAACTTTTACTATCAAATTATAACGTCATTATACAATGTATCTATATATATAAAATAGTTGCGTGAATGACTGAATACCAAGGTTTTTATGTATCAACGGTCTTCACATGTGTATTGGTTCATGAGTTATAGCCATTTTAGTGAAACATGTTTTTTTTGCAAGGACTTTTTGCGAATTTGACTTAATATTTTGAAAAACTGAAATTCAATTAGTTTTTAAATTCATTACAATTCGATTTTAATCAAACCATTACTTTAATTTAGCTACTTAGGTATTGTAAATAACATCTTCATGAGTTAAAGCCATTTAAAATTGCATTGGCATTGGCGTCTTCTAGCATTGCACCCACTTTGTTAGATGGTGGTCGCACGGCACATTCTGCTTTGAAATTGCCTTTGAATTACCAAGTTAATGAAACTCCCACATGTAACGGCAAAATTATTGAAACGATGCGGTATCATTACTTGTGATGAGTGCACTATGGCGAATAAGAAGCATTGTAAAGAACAATGAAAGACCTTCGAGATAATTCAGAGTTATTTAGTGGTGCCTTGATTTTATTGTCGGGCGATTTTAAGCAAACATTTCCCGCCATTCCTAGATCGACAGCTGCCGATAAATTTAACGCTTGCTTAAAGTCTTCATGCTTATGGAGATTTGTAAAAACATTGAAACTCACTACTAACGTTCGTGTTCAGTTGCAGAATGATCCATCTGCTGCTAAGTTCTCTAAGCAATTGCTGAAAATTGGGAATGGTGTAATGCCTGTTAACGACACTGGATTGATAACATTGCCAAATGATTTTTGCCATTTCGTACAGTCAAAAGAGGAATTGATTGAACGTGTTTTTCCTAACATAGCACAAAAATATACATGCCATACATGAAGAACAAAGATGTTAGTGAATTAAATATGGCTATACAATCAAAGATTCCTGGCGAATTGGTTTCGTTCAAGTCTGTGGATACTGTTACCAATGTAGATGATGTTGTGAATTATCCAACCGATTTTTTTAATTCATTGGATTTACCAGGATTGCCTCCGCATAATCTCCAATTGAAAGTTGGAGTCACTATTATTATGCTTCAAAATATCAATCAGCTCCGTTTGTGTAATGGCACAACACTTGCTGTTAAAAGGTTGATGGCTTATGTAATTGAAGTTCCTTTTTTTACTGGAAAATTCAAAGGCGAAGATGTATTCATTTACCGCATGCCATTTGAATTCAAACGACTTCAGTTTCCTGGTTGGCTTGCGTTTGCGGTTACTATTAATAAAGCGCAAGGCCAATCATTAGGAATTTGTGGAGTGAATTTAGAGTATCCAGTTTTCTCACATGGACAGTTGTATGTAGCCTGTTCGGTAGTTGGCAAACCACCATATTTACACCGAAATTGGAAAAACAAGAAATGTTGTGTACCAAAGAGCATTAGAATAAAAACCATTTATCACTGATTTAAATGAATTCGAATTGATTTCTTTTTTGCACTACGAAGTGTGCAGGGTGTTCGCTAGTGAAATTTAAAAATGTTTCTGCTGGAATTATCGAATTTTTTTCTTAGCAAAAGTTTAAAGTTTCTTGAGAGCTTTAGTTTTCTAACATTAAAGTGGTGCAATAGGGTGGTACGAACTGAGATATGGTGGATGAACACTAGAACGCGATACTTGAGGTCAATGGCCCCTAAAGATGCCTTAGATATAGGGGAAAATGTAAAAAGGCGGCCCGGCCCCAACGTTCGGCAAAAAAAAAAACGCGAAGCGAACGGGTTAGAAAAGCTAGAGGGGTAGACAAAAAGACACGAATCCGATTCATAATAGTTCAAGATCCTACTGTCCTGCAGGAATTATAGAAAAACTTCACGGAAAGGATTATTACTAAACATGACTTGCACCAAGAAAGTTTTGCATGATTCTCGTCCAAGCCTTTTTTAGATTTGAATTTTCTTGTTTAGGAAACGAAATGGATAACTTTAGAAAATAAACTTCTTTCCGGGGTCCTTAGCTAATTTTTAATTTAATTTTCGAGTTACATAAATTTAAAAATTTTTCTGCTGGAGTTATCGAATTAGTTCCTTAGCAAAAGCTTAATAGTTTCTTGGGAGCTATATTTTTCTGACATTAGGGTAGTACGTGTTGGAATGCGAAATAAATCATACTTGGCAACTCTTTTATATATTCTTGTAACAACACTGTAATTAATATTTTGACTTTAGTTTTTTTATGTATCATTAGTAATAAAGCTTTGAATTGAACTCCAAGCGTCTTTTTATTATTAAAGGTTAGGTTTTTCATGCATAACTTGAACAGTACGAACAGATAATAGTGGTGTATAAATAATAGAACGAGATACTTAAGGTCAATGGCCCCTAAGGGCAAAACATTGGTCTTCTCGAGACAAAAACATTGATATATCAAACTTTAAGAATGAACTCTAAATGCCTAAGATTTAACGAAAAATGTAAAAAAATCGTTTTTCGAAACCTTGCAAAAATACTTTATATTTAAAGATGTACGACGAACTTTTTTTCTTCATAGTTTTACATAGTTTTTTATAATTTAAAAAAAGTATTTTCTTTGTTAAAGTGGAAAAATTAAATAGAATAGTCCTAAATCTGTCTTCAAATAAACGGTACAACAAAAAATTAATTTTTAAGACGACTTAACAATTATTCTCACGAAATAAAGCTTTATTAGTCATTATTTAAATTATTTATTTATGTCCATTTACATATATTTCTTTGAAATTTAGAATAATTAATGTTCTACTATATGAATTAAAATCATGCTATTCATTATATATTGAACTATCGGTTGGAAATAATCTTTAAAAAAACACCTCTCTTCACAGAAAAAATTATTGGCGTTTTTTTTTCAATTAATAGTGATTTTTGAATTTTAAAATAAATTTGATTACGTTCTTAATTGATTGAATTAAAAAAAAATATTTTTTTTTCAATTAAAATTTTACTTGATTTTAAGCTTAATTTTAATTATAACTTTAATTGAATCAATCAACTCGGTTGTTTGAATTGGACACTTTGTTGCAACCAACATCTTTATAAATTTATTGTCTTTCCCCTTACATGTACATATACACAAACACACATGTTTTTGTCATCAAAAAGAACAGTAAGCGTCGCGTGCAAAAAAAAACTATCGACAAGTAAAAAATGAACTGAGATTTGTTATAGACGAATTACAATTATGACCACCAACAATGTCAATAATGAGCCTACATACATATGTATAATATGCGTAAAATAAAAAATCGCCTTGTGGCTGACCACATTGTTGACGGTGGTTATGGTCGCAATCGAAATTTGGTGTTTATTTTCTTTGTTTGTTAATTCTTGAATTATTTTTGGCGTCATTTCATGTTGTGCGTTTAAAGTAAATAGGTGAAAAAAAGTACAGCCAAATTACACAACAAAAACTGTTTTTTGTTTTCAATCTTGAATACCCTGAAGAATCAGAGTTATTCTACAATTTTATACAAAGTTGTATGTATGAAATTCCTTTGTCAAAAAAATCTTCCAAAATTTGTACAATTAAGCATGAGCTACTACAATTAAACAAATAAAACAAGTTATTTTTAAACCATATTTAAATAAAACATTTATTTTAAATATTATTATTTTGCTTCATTTAACCATTTGTTTGATTGAATAATTTGCGTAATTGAATTTAGATTGTATTTCAAATACACTGTTTAATTTATTCAATTAAAAATTTAATCGATTTAATGCAAAAATTCAATCACTGTTTTAATCAATACAATTATTAAAATAATTAGCTTTCTATATTCTAATCAATTATGTTAGTAATTCATTCAATTAAAATATTGTTTTTTTTTTAATTAATTTGTTAATTCATTCAATTAAAATATTGTTTAATATTAATAATTTTTTCAATTATTTTTGTAATTAAAATGTAAAAACTTTTTAATTGGAAAAAAAATCCTTGTTTTGCAATTTTTGCAAATTTGAGTAATTGGTATAATCATTTTAAACAATTTTTTGCTTGTTTCAATTATTTTGGTGATCAAAACCTTTTTTTACTTTTTTCTGTGTTGCTATACATATTTAATGAATATCAGCTACTTACCCCAATACAACTAGATAGACAATAATAAATGTTTTTATTTTCAATTCCATCCCACTGTTCGATCTGCAGAAACTCTAAAGAGGGAACAAAAAAAAAACCAAAAAAAAAAAAGAGTTGAATCACCTTTTAGTGAAAGTGAATTTTGTGCAGAAACAGAAACTTTAAGCGTTTTTTGTTTTGTTATTTGACTGACTTACTCACTATGTATTGTTGTGACGTCGGTCGTAGTCTTTACCACCACCGTCATGTCTGTTTTTGTACGTTTGAGTTGATATAGTTTATGGTATTTTTGGTGGCTAAACTGAGAGCTTAAAACTTTATTTAAGTCTTTTCGTTCACATGAATACATACATCCGAGTATGTACTTGTGTTCTGTTTTATGTGTAAAGGAATTATTGCAAAATTTCAACAAGAAATTTTGGTGTTTTTATTTAATCACCTTTATTTTTCTTTCTTTAATATGGAATCAGCTCGTTCTGTGTTTCGTGAATTTTTTTGTGAAGTTTTTTTTTTAATGAAAATAAAATTCGTACTTTATGAGTTGTTTTTTTAAATTTACGTAATATGTTTTTAGAGAAATTAAGGACTAGTTATTGCTAAAAATAACCGGATATGTGGTTTTTAAAACGGGTTCAATAATGTTTAAACATTTTGTATGGGAGTTGAAAAGGTACGAAATGTTTTTGTTGTTTATTTTGATATTTACTATATAGATTTAGTTTGCATAGGGCATAAACTTGAAAATAAATTTTTTTGCTAGGGTTTCTAATTTCAAGAGTTTCCCATTTCCGGGAACCCAGAAAATTATAAATTTTTTCAGGAATTCCATTGTTAAGAATAATATAAAAAGGTATATAGATTGTATTTAATTATTGACAATCAGTTATAATTTTATGCCTTATCAGAGCTAAAGGAACTATTTATTTTGCTTGGAACATGTTTAAGGAAAAAGAGTACAGTTTCCCTTTTGTTTCCAAATGCTTTTCATCGCCTTAAAAAATATATTTTTCGCATCACAAATGTTTCAAAAAACAAGTCGTAAATTAGAAGAATTTATTTTGAGATACATAACGGCTGATATCTTTCAGCTTTTGCTTGAAATTAGAAGATTTAATATGTTTATTGTATTATGTTAAACGATTTTTGGTAAAAGTTAACGTGTTCCTTTCTTTACATGAAAATTGCTAAAACTCTGACTAAAGTAAAATATGGACCGATATTTTCAAAATTTGATACCGCAATTTCTAGTCGTATAAATCTGTGATATAATAAATTTTATATCAATATCAATATGCTAATGGCTTTAAGCGTACTAAAGTGTTTTCAAGAGTGGGCCTTTTATAAATTATAGACCGATGTTCATATAATTTGGTATTATGATTTCTAGTCATAGAAAACGGATTTGTGCAAAATCTTATATCAATTCGTGCGTTTTGCCACCATTTACATAAGGATTTTTAACAAAACTATAAGGTTAGTTATTCCACATTTGGACTCATATCCTACTGGACCGATTGTGCTTCAATCTCAAAATGCTTAGGAAAACTAAAAAGAATTTGGTACCAATAGTGCTATTTTCTTTTAAGTCATTCGAAAGTGAGCGTGATTTAAACAGACGGACAGACGGACAGACAAAGCTTAATCGACTTAGAATTACTCAAGGACTTAGAATATATAAAGTATATACTTTATGGTGCTCAAAATTAAAAAAGTTTCACAGGGAATGATGAACCCAGTATACTCTCATTCACTTCTAGTGCTTGAACCGTATAAAGTGTTTGATCAAAATATCGACCCATTTACGCGAAATTATCGTATATGGGCTAATCCGAAAATTTTTAAACCAAAGGCAGAAATTTAAAGTTGCCCAAAATCCAAATGTTTGTTAATGGAATAATAGGATACATATTCAAGCTTCAACATATATAAGCAATAAGGTTTTACGGTGGTTTTTTTGTTCTTGGCAGAGGCTAACCTAAACGTACCTCTTGCTTTCATTTATTCTTGTAAAAAAAGGGTATTTTCCATGGTCAAAAAAGTGTGCAAAACAATCGTTTCAGTATTTAGCGTTTAGAAAAACGTTTAGATAAATATCATTTATGTAAGTTATCTAATATATATTAAAAATTTGAACTAAAAATCGGTACACTCTGTGTAACGTCCGTAACGGAAAATGGGGTTTTTTAAATTTAACAGAATGAATTTTAATAATTTTGTTTTCCAAACTAGCTTTATAAACAGAGTTTTTTATGCACATTAATCTGATGAAAAAAGGAAATACCTTTATTACGCTTTTTTTTCTTAATATAAATGACAAAGTGTGTAACGTCCGTAACGGCATGAAAATACCCAAGTTTTATTTTAATATTATGAGGTGGAAGTAAGTGTTTATAATGGATTTTCACCTGCTGAATCTGAATCTGGACTTAAAATTGCTCTAGGTTGCCGAGAATCCGAAAAACTTCACTTTAAAGTAACAAGAAGTGTGTTTTAATAACATGCGATCCCCCAATCTGCAACTTAAATTGAGATGAATTTCAAATTCTTCGGAAACCTAAAATAATTCCTGAATATCAATAACTAGCTGACCCGGTCTACGTTGCTGGCCCTAAGTAAGCATTAGTTTTGTATTACCACACGATTTAAATTGAGCATTTAACGAAATTTACGGCCTTCAAAATAAAAATCCATGGAATACCTATCATAAATTTTTTTTAAAAAATAACTTACATATGGTGTGGATATGGGCTCAATCAAAAAAGAATAAGTTGGACCATGGCGATAATTTTAAAGAAAAAATCGTCAAAATCGGTCAAGCCGTTCTCAAATCATGCTCTTAATAGAAATAGTGGGCGTAAAAGTAGGCGTGGTAATTTTTTCTTTCGATAAAAACGTAAAATAAATTAATACGAACAGTTAAAAGAAAAATTAGTCAAATCGATGGAGCAGTTTTTTGATTTTAGGTAAATCGAAAAAAGTGGGCGTAAAAGTGGGCGGGGCAAAATTTTCTTTCCGTAAAACCCTAAGGTGGACCATGGCGATCATTTTAAAGAAAATCGATGGAGCAGTTTTTTGATTTTAGGTAAATCGAAAAAAGTGGGCGTAAAAGTGGGCGGGGCAAAATTTTCTTTCCGTAAAACCCTAAGGTGGACCATGGCGATCATTTTAAAGAAAAAATCGTCCAAATCGGTCAAGTCGTTCTCCAGTTATGCGCTTAATAGAAAAAGTGGGCGTAAAAGTAGGCGTGGTAAATTTTTCTATCGATGAAAACTTAAAATGGATTAATACGAACATTTGAAAGATAAATTAGTCAAATCGATGGAGCAGTTTTTTGATTTTAGGTAAATCGAAAAAAGTGGGCGTAAAAGTGGGCGGGGCAAAATTTTCTTTCCGTAAACCCCTAAGGTGGACCATGGCGATCATTTTAAAGAAAAAATCGTCCAAATCGGTCAAGCCGTTCTCAATTTATGCGCTTAATAGAAAAAGTGGGCGTAAAAGTAGGCGTGGTAAATTTTTCTATCGATGAAAACTTAAAATGGATTAATACGAAGATTTGAAAGAAAAATTAGTCAACTCGATGGAGCCGTTTTCTGATTTTAGGTAAATCGAAAAAAGTGGGCGGGGAAAAAGTATCCTATGTCCGTCTCCTGGCTCTAAGCTACCTCCCTACCAATTTTCAGCCAAATCTGTTCTGCCGTTCTTGAGTTATAAGTGGTGTAACTAACACGACTTTCTTTTATATATATAGAATTAGTAATTAATAACCATGTTGTAAACCGCAACCTCCATGCACCCCTTCAAATATTTGGTGGTACGCCCATGCTTGCAATGTTTACGTACTGGATTTTCCGTTAGAAATCTTTAAGCAATTCTTGCTTTGATCTCAAAATTTTGCCAAAATTTTGCGCGTGGTGACAAATATATTCGTATTAATTAAAATGTGTTCAAATGCAGACAGACCAAAAAAATTTTGTGCAAATTTGAAAATAATACTGAAAAACTGTTGGTGTTTAAAACTATAAAGGCAGAAAGAAAGCGAGCATATCTTGAGAAAATCAAATAAAAGTTAAAAAATAGTGTGTCACAGGCAAAAATAATAAAAAGAGATAATAGACAACGAGTGGCCAAATTTAGAGAGGCACATAAATATGTACATTCTGAGAAACATTACACAATTCGTAAAAGAATGAAATGTGAGTTGTTTCAAACGGAATTTTTTTGCTACTTCGCATGGAAAAGGAGCGGTGGACGGTGTTGGCGCTGTTGTTAAGCGAAAAGTTTGACAACTAGTAAAAATCCAAAATCTCATCTTAAAAAACTTTCGAGATTTTCACAAATTAGCAAAAAAAAAATATATATATATAAATGGCGTTTTCCTAATTTACGTTGGTAAAAATTATGTCGAAACTACATCTGACGAAATATCAAAAACATGGATAAATGAAAAAAATATTCCAGCTCTTAAATCATATCATTATTTTTTCGGGCTTTTCCAATGACAATACTATAAGAGTAGCTCGAACAGCTGGGTCTATTAAGCATAAGATACAATGTTAAACGGTTAAATAAACAAATTAATAAATGAATATAAGTAATATAAGAGTAATGAAATATTCTATAATTTTTTTGTAACTAATAAATTTATAATTACAAGGTTAAAACGATTTTTAAATACATGAATGTTTTTTATATACACAATTTGGTTTAATGGAAAAAGTGTAACGTCCGTAACGTAACGTCCGTAACAGACAAAAATTAAGATTTTTGTTTAACAGGACTACTTAGCCTTCTTTTCTAAGATGGATTGATATGGTCATATATTCCACTTAATTTTTTGTATATGTACTTTTTTTGTTTATTATGCAAAATTAGCTAAAAAATGTGCAAATGCACATAAGCCTCAAAGTCGACTTCCATTTTTTGTAACGTCCGTAACGGAACTTTAAGCTAGCATAACTTTTTTTCAAATACAGTTAACCTTTAAGTTTAAAACAAGTTTTAAAGTACTCCCAAAGAACTGCATATTGCAAAAAATTTCATGAAAATATTCCAATGCTAACGCCAGCTGTGTCAATCTTAACAAGCAAATTTGCGTGCGAATGTAACGTCCGTAACGCAGGATTAGCCCATATGCCAATTTTTTTGAAACTGACTTTTTGATGCAATCTTGTTCTACATTCAAAGAGACGTCGCCTGACAAAATATTGTAGGCGAAATCCACTTCGTTGCTCCAAAAATTGAATGTATACTTTCATATTTATATTGCAAGTGATAGCAGAGAAAAGTATAAAAATGGCTCTCCTGTAAAATTTGGTTTTTGTAACATACGATAATTTCGCGCTAAGGGGTCGATATATCGTTCTAGCACAAATATATCGTTTATTCTAAAAAATCTATCATCAAACGGAGCCTTGCAAGACTGAGATAGATACACTCAGCATCAAAAGTCTGAGAACCAACCATAATTTCCAACATATTTTTTTCAGAACTAAGTAAGTAAAAACACTAGCTGCTTGGTCCCGGCGCTGCTCGGGATTTACCAAATAAAAATTTAACACTCCCTGGTCAACATTTTACCAGGAAACTTATTTTTGTTTAATAATTATATTTTGTAAATTTCAGCCAAATCGTTAAATATCCCTACAACAGCGCCACTTATCGTGATAAAGGAGAAACCTGTCTCCATACTAAACAAATTTATTGTCCAAGTTTGGTGTCAATCGGTACAGCGGTTCTTGAGTCATAGGAACACATACCCGGCACAAACGCTTATATAAATAAAGTTTAAAAAAAAATTTAATTTTATTTGTTATTAGGACTATTTTTTAAAATATTATTTCTTATAATTGGTATTGTGGTAATTTTTGATTTATTTTAACACAAACAAAATCAATAGTTCATAACTTAAAAGGAAACTAACAGCCTATTCAAAAAGGCATATGGAAAAGTCTGCGTGCAAACATTTTTTGTTTTGAATTTTTAAGTAAATAAAGAAATTAGTATGAAGTTGGTTATCCTTTTCGTTGGAAAGCCTCCTCTGAACGTTTTGGCATCAATTAGCTTTGACGTTTCTTCAAAGGAAATCTAGTGTCATTCTTTAAGAATCACACTTTTTAATGTTTCTTCCGAAGAGATGCAGTCGCTATCATACCAAAACCACTGCTGCGAAGAGGCATTTGTGTGGGGTCTTAAAAATAACCCCTTCTCTGAAAAGAAATTTATATATATGTTTTCTTAGTTAATCGACCGATTTCTTTTAAATTTTTAAGAAAATATAATTTTTTTTAAAGATTGTATATTTGTTGGCAAAAATTCTCTGCTCTAGCCGGTACACTGCCAAAGTCATTGTTTCGAGGAGACTTTTTTAGAAGAGCGTTATAAAATAAATCTTAATATTGTCACCTAAAATGCTAAAGGGCGTAGCAACAAAAAATTCGAAATAGAGTTTTGATTGATTTTTGTTCGTTTTATAAAACCACAAACACAGAAAAAAATACCAATGCAAAATTAACATGGTGAAATGTTGATTGAGAATTATTTAAATTTATCACTATTGCATATTAATTTTAAATGAAAAATATTAAAATAACCTTAAATCACTTTTATTTAATATTACTCACTGTTAAAATAACATGGTTCAATATTGAATCCATAAAAACCTGTTTTATATTAAAATCAAAAGTTTTTCTTGTTAAATTAACATGCATACATACTTATGTAAGTATGTACATTTTATTATTTTCATGTTTAAAATATGTTATAAAAAGAAGATAATTCCCGTATTCTTTTAATTAAAATTATTTAGTTAAATAGTACATGAAGTTTTAAAAGTAGAATGATGACGAAAACCATATCAAGCGATTCTGCTGATGCTTCTGTTAACAAAGGAGAATACAAAATAAGTGAAACATGTGTTATAAAGGGGTAAGTGTTTTGAATTATTCTTATATAAAAGCATATGTTGTCTCTGAAGCTTCTTCACACTGTTATATCACACTGCAACCAATTTGATTTGCATTTGTATTTGTATTTTGTATTTATTATTTGCTTTTCTAACACAACAAGGTACAATATCTTCTAAATTACAGCATTAGAATCAGATACGTTATAGGGCATGGTTTGTATAAAAAATTTTTAAACTTAGCATTTAACATTATAAATAAACATTTAACATTTAAATTATTTATGATTTAAGAAATAAAAATAATTAATAATTAAATAATTAAATTCTACAAGAAATTCACGTTGTTTCAACTTGAAATAACTTTCATTCAACGTGATTCGGATTGTTTTTTCAATGAAGCAAAATCAACACCGAAAAATTTTAAATCAACCTTGTTTTCGACGTTTTTAACTTGATTTTTTTCTGTGTGCTTGTTCATAAAAAATTCTAGATTCCTACGATCAAAAATAGTGACTTTAATTAAGTATGAAATTAAAGCGCCAAGTTCACCTTAATGTTTTTGCTTCTCCTGTAACAAAATAAAAAGTGTTGTTACGCCCTTTTGCATTTTAGGTGCCATAATTTGTTATGTGAAATTATAGCATATTTGTACTAATTATTGTACTCAAATTTTTATTTAAAAACTACTTTTAGGCAATACTAATATTTTGTCTTACCATTATTACCAGAACAATCTGTGCAGTGGTACATATCTGTCATCCGAAGTATCATTTACTTAGTGAAAGGTTTGCCATGAGAACCGAAGAACGCGTAAAAATAGTCGAAACTTACCACAGAAGTAGTGGTTCGTACGTGGTTACTTTTCGAGTATTATGCGCTGATAATGGTTTTCATAATCGAACTATTGTGCGAGCAATTGGTAAGAATTTTAAAGAGGCTGGAAGCACTACAGGTGTGGTCAAGCCTGTGCAACATTGCATTGTGTGGACTGCCGAAAATATCGTATATGGAAGAAGAGTTTCCATCAACTCAGAGCACTATGGCCATGTGATAACCGACTGTTTTAGGCCTGTAATTGAAGATTATGAAGTCGGCAATATGTAGCTTCAACAAGACTATGCCGCGAACCACACAACACGATTGATTTTAACTTTATTGCATGGGAAGTTTCCAGAACGCATATATTCACGCTTTGGCAACGTCAAACATGCGATTTGACGTCGTTAGACCGTGTCCAGGCGGACAATCACCTAACGTTGGCGCACTTGAAAACCAACATTCGTCATGTTATCGCCGTGGTACCGCCCGAAATGTGCGAAAATGTGGTCGAAAACTTCCTCAAAAGTACATAGCTGTAACCAATTTAGAGGAGGTCACTTATATTATATTGTATTTCGTACGTAATGTCAAGGCCCAAGCTTTATTAAATAAAAGTTTTATCGAAATCATAGCTTTTTGAAAATTGATAACCCGTTACTAATACAACTTGCATTTCAAACTTATAAAATAATTTAAAACTTTAACTACAAATATTTTAACTAAATTTAATTAACGTAACAATATTAATTAATACTTTTGATCTTAACTTACCGAAAATCACCCTAATTGTGTAAAACGTAACGCAATGCAAAAATTAAATTGAAAGCAAAAACAAAGTCAAAAATATTTTATAATTTTGTTGTTGCTTTCTACAGAAACTCACATGGCGTTGTAAAATTTGCAACACCACAAGATATGCAGCGTTTAAAATTTAAAAATTCAATGTGAATTTCTGTACAAAGCAACACCAAATTATAAAATATTTTTGACTTTGTTTTTGCTTTCCATATAATTTTTGACGTTGCGTTGCGCTTTACATCTACGCAATTAGGGTCTAAATCACTTAAACTTCTTTAAAGCAGTGTTCGAAAACTAACACTAAATATCGTTCCTTAGTGTTCGGTTCGGTAGATTTGTGAAATACACAAACGCTAACACTGTTTGTGTAGTAAATCATAAAAAATAACGTTTCCCTGTTTGTCGTCTTTCGAACACAAAAAATACTGTTCTTATCCAACTCAACAAAAAGCTGAGAACATTTAATTCCGTTCGGGTTTTGTAAAAACCACAAACTTCATTATGTTCGGTTCAGCTCATTAGTGTTCGTTCGTTTCAGTTGTGCTTAGCGCCCTTTTGGCTGGTAAAATAAAACCAAAATTTGTTGACAAACAACAAAATACACATACGAATAAAGCTAGCAAATTAATTTTACACAAACAAAACATATCGAGCCGTTATAGCAAAAATTATGTGACCAACAAATATAAAATTTTACAGGAGAAGGTTTTTTTTTTAATATCTTTGCTTCAAGTCTAGGTTTTTGTTTGAAATTGCCTTTGCTCTTATTTCGTAACGGTACTTCCCAGAGATATGTGATTTTAAAAGATGATGCAAATTATCAAAAATGATCGATTATCATCAAAAAACAAAAATCTAAAATGTTGTTGGTTACATCATTTGCTCGATATACACAATACACACACAAGCTGTTCGTGCTGCGGTCATTGCTAAAACGAACAGAACACATTATAATGTTCGTATCTTGCTGCACATAAAACGAAATTAATTTCGATCGATGTTGATTTCTGTGACAGGCATGATAAATAATATTTTATACTCTATCAAACTTTAATAAAATCCATAAAAAGCCTAAGCTTCCCAGGAAAAACTTTTTGATTTTTAGTAATAGATGGTAGTTATTTCATACGTTACCTGGTAAGTAGTTGTCGTTACAATTGTCATTATTCTGAAAACTTCAATAAGTACTTACTAGTAATGACCTCAGCAACTACTTATTACGTCTATTATTTTCACTACTGAAAATTTGATTACTTATAATCAGCTCAATAACTAAATACTTATTAGTTGTGTTGTTTTCAGTAAGAATGTTTACTTACTGGTAACGTACTCAATAACTACTTATTAGGTCTATTAACTAGTGATTTTTTGGTTTCTGTTTAGTAAGTACTTACAATACAACTTACTAGAAGTTAAATAATAACTAAATATTTTTTGACTTCTGGTAAATATATTGTAAGTACTGAATTCTTTGGACACCTCGAAATAAAAATAAAAAAATCGGTATTTTTAAAACTTCTTTAGAACCAATAAAGACCAAAAATGAAATGTATTCTTTCAAAACGGAAATTTTACTTTCAATATTGAATACAACTTAAATTGTGATGTACCTATAAAATTTGTAAATTATTTCATAAAACTTTTGTAAAACATACTTTCTTATTTAATATCCATTAAAAAATATTATGCCATCTTAACTTTCTTGCTTAAACCAATAAATATTTAAAATTTAACTTTACTTTACTATTTTGGTATTCAAGTCAGTAATAAATTTGAAAAGCAAATATTTGATTAAAATAAACGTGTTAGCACAAAATAACTTTGATTAAAATCTTTAAAGTATGTAGATCTATCTATCTTTACAACAGTTAAGAAATGTTTTCATCAAAATTTAAGTTTGCTAAAAAGTCAGCAATAATAAAAAGAAATTTAATTCATTATAAATTCATTTATTTTGAAGAAAACTTTATATAGTTCATTGTTTATCTGAGTTTGCTTGCACGCCAAATTTGCATAATTTTACAGTTTAAGAAGTGAGAAAGTATAATCGGTCAAGCCCGACCATTTGATACCCTTCACCACAGTATTTGCAGGAACTTTTAGAGAGTTTACCCTATTTAGAACTCATTGGCAATCATGGATCCAGAAAAACAAAATTATGATATGAGTTTCAGGTTCATAAAATTGTTCCTTGTGCTGAATATTATCTCTAGATATCCACCTTTTAATGATATTTCTTCGACTTCAAGTGATTTGAGTGACAGGTTTATATGGGACCTTAGGTCAATTTTGGATTGGCTAGTTTCAGGTTCATAAAAGTGTTCCTTGTGCTGAATATTATCTCTAGATATCCACCTTTTAATAATATTTCTTCGCCTTTAAGTGATTTGAGTGACCGGTTTATATGGAACCTTAGGTCAATTTTGGACTAATTAGTAGCCGTGACATAATAGCTATTTTAAAATTGTCGTCGTCAAATTTTGTCATCAATACCAATTTTTACAAGGAATACATTTATTATTAATAACTAATGTAATAAAAAAATGTTCGTCCAAATTAAGTCTTAATACAAACATAATAAGATGGTTTATGGGCACAAAGATTCTATTCCGGAAAGAAATTTGTATAGGGGCTATGTGAAACTATTGACAGATTCTGACCATTTTCAGTAGCCTTGGTATGTATTGTGATAATGAGAACCTACATATGTACTAAACTTCATCACATTGTCTCTGAAATTGATTCTGAGTCGGTCTATATCCCAAAAGGTGAGTCTATGATAAATATTTTCATATGTTACCAACATCAACTCAAACGGTTAATACCCCTCCATTATGTTGGTGTAGGTATAAATAAATATAGAGCTGTTGTGCATAACAAATGTGGGCTTTAATCTAGTTTACCGACGCAGCTCCAAATAAAAAAAAAATAAGAAGAAACAATTTTATAAAAAATTGGCGCAAACGCTTAGTTTTCGAGTTATGGACGTTTTTAGTTTTCATAGAAATATGTGATTTGGCTGAAGTGCAGTTTACGGGGCAACGAAAAAAATAAAAAAAATATGCCACGCGATTCAGAATAAAAAAAGGAAAAAAACCGAAATTAAAATTTAAGGGGGCTGAGGCCCGTGGGGCTCCCTGGAACCAAAAAACAGCCCCGCCCACTTAGTGATATGTGTGGGTACTCAATTTGAAGGTAATTTGCTCACGATTGCAAATATGTTTTTTGTATTCGCATATTATTTTCCTCTTTAGTTAAATTTTTGTATTTTTTTGCTGCAGACAAGTTTAAGTAAGCGAAGCCGGTGTTTGTCTTACCATAGAGGAGAAAATCCTTGCGCCCGGCCGAAGGCGGGGTATGCAAAGAAGCTTTAGTTAGCGAAGCCGGTGTTTGTTATATCATAGAGGAGCTAAAAACGTCCATAACTCGAAAACTAAGCGTTTGCGCCAATTTTTTTATTTAATTTTTTCTTCTTATTTTTTAATTTTCTATCACCGTAGGTACCTTTTTTATTTGGAGCTGCATCGGTAAACTAGATTTGTTCCCAAATGTGTGTGGCTAATACCCTTTGTACACTTGCTTACATTTTGGAGGAACACATGGAAGATGTTGAAAATGTGAAATACGGGTTCACACTTGAAACATCTAACATCTACTAGCAATAAAAAATGTCACCATTTCTGAAAAAAAACTTTTATTTTTTGTAAATAGTTTTTTTCTACAAAAGTGGCAACATTTTAAAAGATAACACCAAAGTGTATTTCTAATTTATTTCGTTTAATAATTTTAGCAAAATTAAGCAAAATAAGGCTTGCAAAAAAGGAAAAACTTGAGAAATGGTAACGCTGCTTTCAAAGCAGCTTCCATTTTGTCAGTGATGCCACAATTATAACAGAATTTATTGCCACTTTTCTAGTGATGACACTAAAAGAATCGAAAAATGTAAAAGGGAACAGAATGAGATAGTAATGCTATGTTCATACGACGATATAAGCCACTGGTTTCGCTCTCTGAAACTAGATTGCCAAACATGCTGTTCATACGATTCGTTCTTGTTTCATTTTGACATTTTTTTTTGTGTTGTTAGTGTGATTCTTTTTAAAATAGATAAAAAAGTAAATAAAACTTAAAAATATATTATTTATTACTTTTATTAATATTATTATGTTATTATTATCACTTTATTTTATTAAACATCAATTTTTATTTTGTTTTTTTCTTTGTTTTGATTTTTTTTTGAGAGCTAGTTCAGATAAACTAACGATAACTGTTATCAAAATTGGAGATGATAGTACATTTTTCCTGTTTTGCAGCCTGTTTCAAAATGAAACGACCTGTTTCGCTCTCAAAATTTTGTATGGGGACACAAGTCGTTTCAATCATGTTTGGGGCGCGAAACAGGAATAAGAGAGCGAAACACGAATATTGCTGTCCGTGTGAACATGGTATAACATTCTGTAAAGATGTTGAAAAATTTTGATTTTTAGCCTTATGTATTTCTTATGGGAAAATTCGAACATCTTCGCAAATTGATGTTAAATGTTGACAAGTGTGAAACGGCTATAAGCAAGTGTTTCTAAAATTCCTGCAGAAAAGTCAGCTGTCTGGCATTTTATCAGAGTCGCTGCAAGCCATAACGGATTTAAATCTGTCCACAACTTTTGATATTATTCACAAAAGAAGAAATATTTTAATTAAACTTAAGAATTGCATAAAACGTCATATAGATCCAGGTTGACCGACGACTACGGTAGGAGGCCCATTTTTAGTGTTAGACCATGGCGGTACATCGCCACTAAAAAATTTCACAACTAAGCATACAATTATCTCAATTTAACTGTATATTGACTATTTGTAAATAAATAGAGCTAGACAACAACTACCTGACCGACTGAATACTATAAATTTTGCACTTTAAAACGATCGTTAAGTTTAGGTCATTTGAGGGTATGTGTGTGTGTAGGTGTGCGTAAAATGAAGTGTTGGGTTTTATTGTTAAATATTTCATTTAATTTTCCTTAAAACTGCAACATGAAGAAGAGAAGAAATGCCAATGATTTTATTTCGTCAGTTTTCAAGTAATTGTTTGTCCTAACATTAAATTTTAGAGAAAGTGTTGCCATAATTTTTACGCTCAAAGTAATTCGCTATTCGTTTATTTGCTTTTAAGAAGTCTTAATTTTAATAAATACTTTACTTTTTTTTTTTTTTTTTTGGGAAAAATTTAAATACATTTTAAATGGCAATTACATTTCTGTAAAAATGTATGCTACAAAACAAGTGATGAATGTAAGCATGTTGGTTTTTTCTTTTGGATTTGAAATTAATTTATACTGGTGTATTTTTCAATTGTTAATTTAGGCATGCAAATTGGGATTAAAACTATTTTTGGAAGAAGTTTTGACAGATTTTAGAAATTTGAGTGTAATTATTACTTTATGATGTTTAGAATTTCCTAAAATGTATAATAAAATTTGACATTTCAACGCATAATTATAAAATAAGTTGAAATAAATCAAAATTGGTCATCCGTAAAGAACGAATATTTGGGTTTATATTTAATAATTTCTAGCAATTCGTTTTCAAGTTTTAAAGTTGTTTTAGGAGGTTTTTTGTAAAAAAATTTTTTTTATCACTTCTCCTTTTATTTTTATACCCTCCACCATCACTATTGGTGAATGCGAGTATACTAATTTTGTCATTCATTAGAAACTTTATTGCTACTCATCTCAGACCCCATAAAGTGTATATATTCTGGCTTCTTGTCGATTTAGTCATGTCAATCTGTCTGTCCGTGGGTCCGTATGTCGGTCTGTTGAAAACACGCTAACTTTCGAATCGGTTCAGTTAAATGAGAGTTATGAGTCCAAATGTGGAATCATCACCCAATTTTGTTACAAAAACCAACATAAATGATGGTATAAAGCACGGCTCGATATTAGATTTGGCACAAATTCGTTTAGCCCGCACTCGCAACACATTTTAGTACGCCTAAAATCGTAAAAAATAATGCTACTGTAATAAAATTTGGTGCGTCGCAGTTTAATAGGACAAGAAATCACACTGTCAAATTAAGTGAGCATCGATCTATAATTTACCATATGCCCTATATAATGCCCACTCTGGGAAATCATTGAAATACTCCTAAAACCGTAGCAGATTTAGATGTTATAGTAAAATTTGGTCCAATTTTGCTTCATAAGACCAGAAATAATACCATGCAATTATGTAATAATCGGTCCATAACTCACCTTAGGCCTCATATTAAGCAGCCTTCTGAAAACCACTACAAAACGCTAGAACAAATAACACTACTATATCGATGTACTAAATCACTCTACAGAATTTTGTGGTGATTGGTCCATAATTTTTCATGGATCCAATATAAATTTCCTCTCGAAAATATTTGTTTAAATAACCTTTAACACCCAAAGAAAAATCATGATTGTGGTAAACATATTCTAACAGCAACATATTATGATAAGATTCATGATTGTAGTGAACATATTACGATTATTACACTGCTTTACAAATTTTAAGTTTGGAAAAGTACCAAGAACGCCACATGCCTAGAAAAGTTAATTGGAATCTCCTGATCATGAAAAACGCTGTAATTTTTTTTCCTAAGTACCATTTTTTAGATAACGGTACTTTTGTGTTTTTCGGTGTATGTTCCCACTCAAACCCTTGTGGAGCCCAACCAAAAAGTCCATTCGAAATAAATGGCATATCGTTGGAAAGTTAATTGAATGCCTTCTCTGTCGATATGCTGAAAATTTCTATCTGATAAGAAATGGCTGAGTTCAAAGTTCAAATTTTGCCTATTTTTTACGTTTTTTTTTAAATTTTTCATTTTTATTTCGTTTTTTTTTCTACGTTATATTAAATATCTGGAATGTTTTATTTTTTAACCACATAGTATATTTAATTACGAAGCGTAATTTAAAAAAAATCGGATGAAAAATAAAGTTTTTATTAAGGATTTTGTGGAACGACAATATTTTCATCTCATATAAAATTCCGTTTTTTTTTTAAATATGTTAAAACTGATGGTTAAAAAAAAAACGGAAAAAGTTTTTCGTGTTATCTAGGCATGTGGCGTTCTAGGTATTTTTTAGCTGTAAACCAGTGTTATTGAATCATATTATGACCAAAGATATTCGTAATATTACATCATAATATTTTTCCCTTAATCATATTCTTATCATGTTAATCATAATAAGTTAAGAAGTAATCATGTTATTGTCATGTTAATCATAATAAAATGAAGAAGTTATCATATTATTGTCTTGTTAATCATAATAATTTAAGAAGCAATCATATTATTGTAATGCTAATCATAATAAATTAAGAAGTAATCATATTATGATACAGCACACTTTCACAACAACAAAAAATAAATTAAAATTTGTTTGCATCGATTTTTTATTTTGTGGCACTTGACAATTTTTTTAATGTTAAAACTATTTCTTTATTTTTTTAATTTCTTAAGCTTTTTTTTAATTGGTATTTTTTTAAATTGTGGTTCAAAATTCACGTACAAACAATTCGATAGGGATATTTAAAAAAAACGACACAACTGATTCAAAATTCAGAAAGTCAAAAGTAAATTTTAGAAAAAAAATAATGAACTTTTATTTCTGCCAAGATCCGACTTGCAAAACACTTTTTAATTAAAAAAATTTTTTATTATTGGCATATCGTTAACTAGCGAAATAAAGAGAAATGATTTTTATTATTTGGGGAGGGAGGATTTCCTTTTTTTCTAGTCTTCCCATTAACCGACCCACTTAAATTGGACTTTATTGCTTATAAATGTTATTAGATACCAATTATTTATTACTACAAACCTTTGTACACGCAGGGAAAATATATTTTTTTAATATGGTCAACTCCAACACAAGTATTTTTAAAGAAAAATGCTTAAACACATGCTGGTCACTTTTACCATATATTACCACCAGCAACCATATAATTTGTTTATGTTTGTTAAATAATAAGCAGGGAAACCAGAAATACACAGAAAAAATTATTTTTCCAATTCAAACAAAAAATTTGTAGAATCAAACAATTTTTTGTCTGAAGTCGGTCCTATAAACAAATTCGCATATTCAAACAATTTATTTGCATTTTGTTTATTGAAAAAAACACTGATTTTTTCAAACAAATAATTTAACTGAATCAAACAAAAAGTTTACTGAAATTCATATACATAGGTACTAAATTTCAAAATAAAAAAAAAAAGTTTTTGCACAAGCAATGACGCGCACGCAAGTAAGCACTGTATGAGAAGATGACGGCAGAGCAGAGCCGCCGGCTGGCTTTGAGACACATTTTTTTTGTTGGAATAATTTTTGAACGAAGTCTTATTAATACACACAAACACAATGTTTTTCTTTATCTCTCTCTGTTGCTGTATCCTTTCCTTTGCTAAAGAAGAAATGTAACCAAAAACAGCAGCAGACCGACTAGATATGTTTTTCGCCATCATTCTATTTTTGTATTTGATGTATTTAACTAAACAGTTTTAAAAAATTGAATACGGGATTTTGTTTCTTGTAATGTTGTACTATGCTATTGTTTTTCTTATAGTTGCACTTTTTTAAAGCGTCCAAAAATAGCCTGTGTGTGTTTTTTGTTGTTGTTCTTATATTTCACATAAAGAAGTGTTGCTTACGATCAAATAAAAAAATGCAAAAAGACGAGAACATTAAAGAGCGTTAAATATTTCATACAAACTTATGAAAACTTGACACCAATAACGCATTTATTATATTTTTTAAGAGTTGTCCACATTTTTGTTGGTTAAATAAAAATCAAACAAAAATATTGTTTGAATCAGTAAAAAAATTTATAGAAATAAAAAAAATTTTCAAACAAGCGTGTGTTTGAAAATAATTCGGCAATAATTTTTTCTGTGTATGCAATTGCATGTTTTTCCTTGTGTGACTAATGAAGGCAGAAACAATATATTTATCCGTTTTAGAGCTTTTAATGAATTTTGGCATCGATTTGTTAGTGCATATTTTTGCATATTTTACCGTTTGCAGCATTTTTGGCATATTTCAGCTAAAAGAGCCCTTTTTCAGCATTTTTTAGGTTTATAGCGCATATTTTGATACATATGGGCATTTCCCCAGAAAGGTCTACCAGGATGAAAAAATAAAATGTTGATTATCATCGTCTTTTATTGTTTTGTATTATAAAAAAGTCTTTGTTCTTATAAAAGAATGGTTTCATAGCATATCTAAGCTGTTTTACTTGAGGAAATTGGGCTGGAAACTGGAAAATTTTATATTTTTCTGTATTTTCTACTTTTAAAGACATTTTTATATATGTATGTACCTATTTTACAAGCAAGAAATATGTTATGTTAACACTCTTTCTTCATAATCTCTCCATTACAATCAATTGTAAAAGGAGTATTTAGTTTTTTGTTTAGGAAATTTTAAGATATTTATGCGAAAATTCGTGGTGATAATAATAAAAAAAACATATGGAAAAATGGTACGTTCGCGACCCGTACATTCGCGACCGGTAAATAAGCCAGTTTAACAAAAACCAAGAGAGATATTTTATTTTGTAAATACTGGATGGAGACCTACATTAATACACTTTTAAAATATATTAATCACTTTTGAATATTCCGTTCCATTGCGCAGATTTTTACATTTCACTACTGTCAGCCAAAGTTGACTTCTATTTTGCGTACGTTCGTGACCACACGTTTATAACTCTTATTATGAAAACTTAAACTCGGTGAAATCCATCTTTTGCACTTAACATAGAGCTACCAAAATGCTATCGAATCGAAAAAAGAAATGCTAGGAAAAGTTTAGTTTTCTATATTATTTGTACATCAAAAGCGTACGAACGTACGTTCGTGACCCCAGGAAATGCCCATATTCAATTTTTTTTAGATGCCTACAATAGCTTTCTCAGCAAATAAAAAATTTTTTTTTTTCGAAATTCTGTTACTTCAATTTCGATATCTAATTTAATTTATATTCTAAAATTGTAAGACAAAGCAGGTTGTCATTGGGGATAAATGTTATGCGATTTGTATTTAAACCAATCTTTTAGTATTCCGATCGACTCAGAATCATTTTTTAAAGTGATCTAACGATGTCCATCCATCCGCCTGGCTGGTTGTCTGTCCATGTTAGCCTTGTGCGCAGAGTACAAGTTCAAATTTTGTAGATAATTTGATCAAATATGGACGAGATCTATGCAAATGGTGAGAATCGGTTTATAATTTCACATCCAAATTAGACTATTTGGGTCCGCAAGCTATCTAATTACAATTCGTGCCAAAACTATTTTACTTCAAATTAAATTATTTTCGATTCCTTAACTACCTAAAATCAAACATCTCTTGATATTAATTTGTTGAATATTGTGTCTTCATTTTTTTTAATTTTTAGGGCATATTTTCCAGTTTTTACTGCATATTTAATGCGCATAAAACGTGTTTTTAGAGCATATTTCTGGTTTCAAACAATAACATGATAAAAATTTACAAAACGTTATATAATGGTTGTGGGGACAGTGATACAATTGTACTATAGTTGCAGTTACCATTAAATGATTAAAAATAGTTCACTAAAAAATTTAACCCACGAAAATCTGATCAATTCATTCATGTAACGTATGTAGGTGTTTTGCACTGTTGCCAATTTATAGATTTTCCCGCTAAATCTAGCGTTTTTGAAATGTCAATCGCGGGAAAAAATACGTTTTAGCGGTAAGCGGGAAATCTAGCGATTTTCAAACAGCTCTCAGCGGCTCATTTTCGCTAAAAAAACCTTTCTCAAATTTAAAATTTGCATATTTTTTACTTTTTCTTTTTGTTTTTCTGGCTAAAAACTGTTTGTTTATGCTCACGGTTTTAATTACTTTTATAGTTTTAGTGAACTGCAGATTGTATATGACATTTATTTTTCTTTCGATTTTCAGTTAGTATTTTGTTAGGGCTGTATGTAACAATTCACAACTTTAAGCTTGCATAAAATTTTGAAACAAAAGGTAAGGTATTGATCTTAATTGTCACGACAGAACCCAAGCACTTACTTTAATGTAACTAATTTTATCTAATGCCTTAAAACGGCAAAAATTTACCAAAAATAGCGTAAATGTTATAATTTTTTTTTTCTTTTGCGTACTAAGTTTGTCATTCCGGGTGAAACTGTTTTAATATTTATCTAAGCACCTATAAGGTATATTTATTATTGGTCCTGGAGTAGTTCTTAGTCGATTAAGCCATGTCCGTCTGTCTATGCGTCTGTTGTCACTTTCAAACGACTCAAAAGGGAATATAAATATTGGCATCAAATTGTTTAGAATCCACCTAAGCAGTTTGGGATTGCAGTCCAGCACAATCGGTTCAGTAGGAAAAGTGCTATAAATTAAAATGTGGAACAACCACCCTAAAAAGTTTTTTATTTGGTACAAAAACTAACATACATAACTAGTGGCGGAATGCACATATTGATATAAGATTATGCACAAATTCGTTCTATATGACTAAAAATCATACTGTTAAATAAGTCCATAATTAACGATAAGCCTCATATAAAGCCCACTCTCGGAAAAAACCTTTAGTGTGCCTAAAAACGTAACAAATAATGCTAGTGTAATATATTTGGTCCGCCACAGTTTAATATGGCTAGAAATCACGCTTTCAGTTTTCGTGATTATCAGTCCATATTTTACCATAGGCCCTATATAAAACATACTCTTGGAAAACAGTACGTCTAAAGCCCTAACAAATAATGCTATTTTTTAAATTTTGGTTTGTCACAGTTTTATATGACTAGAACTTACACTGTCAACTATCGTTCAGATCAATCCATAGCTTACAATAGGCCCCATATAAAGCATACTCTCGGAAAAACCTATAGAACGCGTAGAACCGTAAAGCTTTCAATCTGTGTTCTATTATAATAACATTTGGTCAGTCAAAAATGTATAAGACTACAAATTACTTGTTAAAATTTTGTGAAGATCGGCTCATATTTTAATATATATCCCATATAAAGACCTCTTCGGAAATATTCCTACTGTAGGTGGAGGGTATCAAAGATTCGCACAGATGGATATATAACTCTAACTTATTTTCTTTTAGGAATAAAATAACTAGGGAAGTTGGAAACCATAGTATGTAACGTAATTTGAGAGTCATATACCTTTAAAAAAACAGCCTATATCTTGATTTATATAACACTTTAAAAAATGTTGAGGTTTTAGAGGTTTATTTAAAAAAATTCCCGCTAAATTAAATATTCAGCGGTTTCTAGCGGTTTTGACGTCCGATTTGGCGGGAAATTTTCGAACAAAGTTGGCAACAGTGGTGTTTTGTAATCTTTACGACAAGTTTCATACACTTTACAATTCTTTAACAACCAAACAAGAGAGAAAAGAGTGTAAGACAAAGAGAACACATAAAATTAAAAAAATATTCACTAACATTATTCAGTTAAATTATTATGGAAAAAATTTCACGTTCGAAATGTCACCTTTCGACCCAGATTTTGGCTTAAAAAAATACAGAAGATTTTAATGTTAAGATTTTAATGTTACATTGCTACGTAAAATTCTGAAAGTAGTTTGACTAAAAAATTGTGCAAGGTTTCGCTGAATTACGCCTTTTTATACATGGCCACAAAAACTACTTCTTTTTCTTCCACGTTCGAACCGCTACTTCTTTTGCCATTATCTTTGACCTAGAATCGCGCCCTCCATAAACTTTAGCATAGATAACAGTGCTTTCTTATTGCTATAATTTAAGGGTTAAAAGAACGTACAAATATTTGTTGTTTAAAATGTTATTGCATTTTTGATGCGTACGACTGTCACGTTCAACACTTTGTATATACCCATATCTGACTCACAGTTTCTGCTAAGAACATGTTTTGCAAGCCTCCTGTCACATATCGATGGTTTTCTTCCGCAACCTCGTCATCCTCAATGTATTGTCTAAAAATACGAAAATATTCGTCTTATTTTCATTTAAAAAAATTTTTTTTCATATATAATAAATAGCATTTAAGTACAAATGTAGTATTTAAAAAAAAAAACCCTACACTATAAGTTTAAGCAGACTGGCAAACTTCAAAAATTGCTAAAACCATGTACCCGAATATTTGCCGCCCCTCAGATCTATAATTAGGGGCCTATGAATATTCGCGTTCGCATTTGCAAGCAAACTAGTCTCTTATTTTTGCTTTTTGCATTCGCACTCACATTCGCTAAAATATATGCGAATATTAAAAGCGAATATCTAATGAATGAAATTTCTACATAGAAATTAATTTTTATAAAAACAATCACACCTTCTAAACTAAGAGAAATAAAACAATACATTTTCGAATTTTTTAAAAAAGATTGCTAAAAATGAGTAGATACTTATTTAAAAAAAAAAAATTATTTGAAATAAGTATTCTTGAATTATATAAAGCTCTTTAAAAAGGATTAAAGATGAGGAAATGAATAATCAAATACAAATTTTGACTTTGTTTTGTACCTAGATTAAAGGAGGCATTTCTGTCTAAAAGTAAAAATTTAAATTTGTCGCACAGTGCTATTATTTTATATGTGCGTATATGACATTTTCATATTTATTTTGGCTTTTTTTTTTCTTGTTGTTGATAAATTTTTTTATTATAATATTAACAAAATATGTATTTACTAATACATATTTTTAAGGTAGAGAAAATTTTTTGGTTATAGGCAAAAAAGGGATTTAATTTCATACACGTAGGGATTTTTTAAAATTTCTCCTGGCATCACTGGGTAAACATTGCACAAATATAAAATGAATGAGCTTTTTTCATTGTATGTACCTTAAGCAATGAAACATTTAATTGCACTAATAAAACAATGCTTTTAAATAATTGAATTTATATTTTATTAATGACAAGTTACATAAATTATACAATTTACATATTTAATTAATGAAAACTTACGTTGCTTTGTAGAATTTATGCCATAATTCTGGAATGTAAAAAATCGTAACATTTACAAAGGGGTTTCACTTAGAGTATAATTGAATCGTTTATTTCAGAAACCCGTCAACTCTCATTTAAAATAGGCACTGTTGACGGGTTTCTGAAATAAACGATTCAAATTTCATAAGCACTGTCAGATTGATTTTGACCTTTTTCGCCAAATTCAATATCAAAAATCGCCAAAGCCTTTGTTCACAAGTTTTTGACAATAAAATACAAATTTTTTAAATTACTAAAAATATTTTTTATAAATCCTAAAAACTAAATTAGTTCCGTATCGCTTAAATACGCCAAAAATTAAAAAAAAATCGACATAATATATATTTTGCTTAATTTTTATTTAGAGCGAAATAATAATAGTTAGTGAACACAAAAAAGGTACGATGCTTGCTATAAAATAATTTATAGTAGTCTACTTAAAGCAACAAAAAAAAAAAGATTTTTTGCGGATAGTACTACACAAATATTAGAAATGCACTATATACAATAGTTGCAGTTTTATTATATGTATATCTAAAACGCTTCACCATCAAGACTCGCTATTTGTCTTCTAAGTGCAACATGTACTATTCCCATTCATATAACTTATCAGGTATGTTCTCAAAATCAGTTTTTGTGAAAGTGATTTGAAATAACAAAAAAGGTGTTCTGGACAAAAAGCTTTTTTTATAATTGTGATTTTAAACCAGTTAGATAAGTGGTCGCCGATTTTTTTTACTTGCTTATTTGTTTCCACCATTTTTAACTAAGTTAAAACTTTTGTGGTTTTCAAAACACCCATTAATCACAATTGTGATTTTAAAATCACAAGTGATTTGAAATCTTGTGATTTACAGAACATGCCTCTATAACTCCTAATAAGGTGATTCCTAAATTCATAAAAATTCATAATTCATAAAAATCTTTAAAATATCACTAACAACAACATATTTTATCTGTGATAATAAATTGCCACATACATATAAGCATAATGTGAAAATGTTCATAGACTTAAAATATATGAGTGTTTTAAGGAATTCTATTTATTGATTTTTTCAAGAGAAATTTTATATATGAAAAACACTTTTCTAGAAGATTTTCATTAACTTCATCAGCCATTTGAAAATACCTTCAAATACCTATCATACATATGATTGCCTGAAATTTCATTCATAAAAATACGAGAATTTAAATAATATTATTTCTTAGTATTGAATTTAACGAATTTCAAAACAAATTCATAGGTCATAAAAAATAGTCAGTTGGCGATTTTAACTATTTTATAAATCGCCAAAAAATCGCCATGTCGCTAAATCAAAAATTAAGTCGCCAAACATGTTAGAAAATCGCCAAGTTTCGCGCGAAATCGCCACATCTGACAACCCTGGGCCACGCTATCATACTTTATGAACACAAATTTTTGACAAATCGTACGACTTACGGCCATTTTCACTAAGTTCGGTTATAATTAACTACCGGTTATAGCTGTCAAAACATATTGGTAACCGGAACTTTAATTGAAAATTAGTTTTAACCGAACTTAGTGAAAATGGCCGTTAATACGGTAGTGAATAGGGAGATCGATCGAATAGGTTTAAATCGGTTATTTTAGTTTTGCCCAAGTTGAATATCTTAAAATGTCCATTTTGCGAATATCGAATAAACCGGTTATTTAAGTAAAATAAACCGGTTATTTTTGTACTTTTGTAATAACTGTACACGTAATTGAAGTATTTTTTTAATTGAATATTGGGCAAACTTAAACTTTTTATCATCATGAGCAATGTAAATACAAATAGCTTATAGGTATAAGCGTGTGTTCTTGTAACAAAAACCAAAAACAATTTAAAATACTAAAAAAAAATGTTCAGCTTAAAAAGTATGTAATAAGCAATTGGACAGTATTCTTAATATTATGCATATATATATATATGTATATATATATATTTATAAATATGCCATCTCTGGTGACATTTCGACATTTCGAAAGACAATGGTGCTGAAAGAGCCCTAAAATGATAAGTTGCAAAGGTTCTTCAGCGTCACAACTTAGTAATTACCTTTAATTAGTCCACAAGATTGGCATAAATATACGCCAAGTTAAAGTTTACTCTGTTCCAAGTAGTTCTTAAGAGACTGCAAATCAGTGTTCGAAAATAAACAGTACATTATTTAACGTTCGGCTCACACACCCAGGAACGATATCTATTTTTTTTAGTGATTGTGTAGACATACACAACCCTTAATAACGTTCGTAACTATTTTAAAGAAAGAACCGAACATTATATAATGTTCGGTTCTTCGTTAAAAAACAGAACAATTGTAGTAATACTGTAGAAAAACATTATATTTTAATGTTCTATAATGTTTTTTTCGTGTGTGTATTTTGTTTTTGTAAAAAATGTTTGGTTTTTTTTATCAGCAAAAAGCGACGAACATTAACGAGCCGAACCGAACACATTGAAGTTCGTGGATTTTCAAAAAAAAACGAACGGAATTAAATGTTCACATCTTTTGTTGAGTTTGATAAAAACAGAAATATTTTTGTGTTCGAAAGATGACTAACAGGGAAACGTTATTTTTTTTAATAATTTTCTACACAAACACTATTAGAGTTTGTGTTTTCCACAAATCTACCGAACCGAACATTAAGAAACGATATTTAGTGTTTATTTTCGAACACTGCTGCAAATAATACTTTACTAAAATATACTGCCAAAAATTAATGAAAAACTCTTAAAGGTGCATGTAGACGACATGTTTTTTACATCTGACTTGTCAACTTTTCAAGTCACATGTAATTGTGCATGTCTGTCAAAATGGCTGTTTTACAGAAGGTTTATAATATTCGGTCACAAGCTGTTGTTGCAAAAACCAAAATAAAATTGCCGCCACGAAAATTTTTATTTACGCCGTAAAATAATTTATCCATCTTAACATATTTTTCTTTTAAATCAAATATACCAATTAAGGATATAATAGATGACTTTGCATCTGAGTTTTACGGAAGTAAAGTTTAAAAGGTAACACACGACATGTATGTATTTTGCAGTGGGAAATTTGACATGTCAGATGACAAAATCATGTCGTGTACGGTCGCCTTAAGTAGTTCTAGCTTATGGAATCAACGATGTGGGAACATTCATCAGGTTTATTTGTTAAAACACCAAGAACTTTAAACAAAATTGAAGGAATCAAACAAAGTCATGAAAGGTTTTTAATTTTAATCGACGACTTAACAGATATTTTATACAAAAAGCATGTTCATATTACTTCTTCTATATAAATAAAAATAAGTCTGTATATGTACGTCGCCGAACTACTCATAAACGCGTCGTGCGATTTCAACCAAACTTATACACTACGTAGGCAGTGGCCCATATATGGTTTATATGAAGTTTCCGATAACGCATGTGTGTGCGGTGCGTATGTGAAGTAAGTGTGTTTTTGCCGCAGGAAAATATACTTTGATATAAATATCATCATATATATACTAAGAATATTTCTTCCACAAAAAAAAAACCAACTTTATTAAAAACAAGTGTGTTTCTTTTCTTATTTTGTTTTGCCGTGCGAAGCAGGCAACGGGCCCGCTAGTTCGTTTATATAATGATGAAACAAAATAATTTGAAATAAATAATCCTGGTTAAGAGGGTTTGTTTGCAACTTTTAAAAAATATGGTTGAAGTCTTCTGATTCATAAAGACATACCAACAAATAAAAACTCATTTAAAATAAATTTGGGAGAGTATCTCAAATAATAAACTTACTAAATTCCTATAATTTTTTAAAACCAAAGTTTTTAAAAAATTCTAAAGCTGTGTTCACACCTATTTAATATTTGACGTCCTACACGTAACCACTAGTTTTCTTAAAGAATTGTTTGCTTTTGCAAAACGTTTGGGTAGAGCAAACATTATTTAAAATTTTTAAATTACATTATAAAATTGTGATACTGGTCACGCTTTTTTTAGATTTTATCGTAAAATATTTGTTAGTTCTGAACATGCCTTAAGTCATATCTATATATTTTGTTGGTTCCTTACCATCGTGGATTTTTTTTTTTATTTTTATTCAAATAAACTTTTTATTATAAAAACTAATTTGATTTTAGTATTTTTATGTATTCGAATTAAAACCGGTTATTTTTAAAATGCTTAATTCGGAATATTCGAAAACCGGTTTTTGAAAAAAGTCGTATAATCGATCTCCCTAGTAGTAAATCGCCGGCTTAAGTACTATAAATCCTATTGGTAATATGATAAATGAAGATGTAAATTACTTGACATATAACTAATAAATCAATATAAAATCGAGTTTAAATAAAACCAAAAATAAATTCAACAAAGTACGTCGTATATTGAATAAGAGGACCAAAATAAGAATTTTTATTTTCGGCTTGAATTAGCCACTTTTTCTTTGGATTGTTTGATGTTTCCTGGAATTTGCAAATTCGCATATGTACCAGTACTCAATAGCAGTATATTTACGACTAAGTGACATTTTTTTTTAAATTATGTTCCTTTAGTTGTACCTACTGCATTAAAACCCTTATTTTTATAAGCATTAGACTATGTAAAATTACAAGCCTTCCTAACTAACGTGCTCTGATTTTTCAATTATTTTATTAACACTTTAAAACCGTGTTCGAAAATAAACACTAAATATCGTTTGTTAATGTTCGGTAGATTTGTGGAAAACACAAACGCTAATAGTGTTTGTGTAGAAAATCCTTAAAAAGAATAACGTTTCCCTGTTAGTCATCTTTCCAACACAAAAATGTTACTGTTTTTATCAAACTCAATAAAGGATGCGAACATTTAATTCCGTTCGGATTTTTTTGGAAAATCCATAAACTTCACTGTGTTCGGTTCGGCTTGTTAATGTTCGTCCATTTTGGCTGGCAAAAAAAACCAAAAATTTTTTACAAAGAAAAATACACACACGAAAAAAACATTATAGAACATTAAAATATAATGTTTGTCTACAGTATCACTACAATTGTTCTGTTTTTTAACGAAAAACCGAACATTGTATAATGTTCGGTTCTTTCTTGAAAATAGTTACGAACGGTATTAAGGGTTGTGTAATACACAATGTGTATGTCTACACAATCACTAAAAAAATGGATATCGTTCCTGGGTGTGTGAGCCGAACGTTAAATAATGTACTGTTTATTTTCGAACACTGCTTTAAAATGTAAATTAGAAAGCTTTTATTAAAAATTTTTCCTCAGAGCTTTATTAATTTAAACTTCAATATGATTTCTGCTAAAAGAAAAATATCTTAAAAATAGTATATTCCATTAATGTTGGCATTGACACAATTTCTTTTTATATAAATTAGAAAACATTTCATAACAAAATTCCTCAAATCCCCAGCAAAAAGCATGACTAAATTAAATTTATATTTAAACGTGAACGAATTGTCAAATCATTAATACTAAATAATTTACATAATTTTACATATTAACTAAAAATAAAGATGTGTGCATTGGTTTATTGCCGGAATTGCTATTAAAAATACTCGTTTATACAAATAAATTTAAATTTATGGCATTTCTTTAATTTTTGGATTTTCTTTTATAAGTCTAGATTTGGTATTACCTAATGATGACCTACACAATCAAAAGCGAATGATCCAAAAACTAATTAACGGTCAGTGTTTTATTAAAAGAAAGTAAAAGTTAAGATAGTTTTTTAATGATTATTTTGAACATCTTCATTATCGTCTTCAAAAAAAGAAAACAAAACAAAAATCGCGCAAAGATACAATAGCAAATATGAATGTTATAAGCGGTCAGACCGAATTTAAAATAAATAAATGAGAAACTTTACTAAAAATACACACAAACATACCTATCGTTACATAAAATTATTTTTATTGATTAAAAATTTGCGAAGGCTCAAATTAAAAAAGTCTTTCGAATCATTTTTATATTTCCCCACGTCGAAAATACATTACTAAAATTCCTGTAAGTGACGATGTAGTTTACCGGTTGCCCTGATGTTCTTTATGCGAATCATTTTTGGAAAGATTTCCTTTAAAATAATGGAAAGCTATGTTCACACCCATTACACATTTAAAGTCCTACTCGTAACCACTAGTTTATGTATTTGCTTTTGCAAAACGTTTGTTAGATCAAACTAAAATTACATTAAACAATTATATTCTTACAAATAAAGTTTAGTAAATCTATAAAAATTGTTAAAAATCACGCTTTTTTGGATTTTATCGTAAACTATTTGTTAGGTCTTAACATACCTTTAGTCAACGTTTTATATATCAGGGTTTTCAATAAAGTTCCCTTATACAAGTCTATCATAAAACCAATATGGGCATATGACATCCAATTATATGGTACTGCATGCGCATCAAACATCCAGAAGCTACAAAGAAGACAGTCTAGGATATTACGACAAATCGTCTGCGCCCCATGCATCGCCATGGTATATACGTAACAGGCGCGGATCCAGCTTGAGCCTTAGGGGGGGGGGGGGGGAATTTTGTATAATACAAAAAAGTAAAAAATCAATATGTGTATTAGGGTAAGTACTTTTAGCAATTTTTGCGAATATCAAATTCTTCATCACATAGCCGTATAGACCGTGAAAAAATATTAAGAAATGATGTATTACTTTTTCGCGATCGTGAAGAAAGCTTCCGCACCAAACGCGATAAAGTTTTGAATTTCAATTTTTCTCCTTACTATACAAAATTAAAATTTAATTACAAAATTTTAAGCATTTTCTAATAATTTATTTCGCGTTTTTTTTAATAAAATACATTTTAATGGCAAATGATAGATGTTGTGATAGATGAGTTGTTTGGCGGATATTTGAAACAGTAAAAATTTTCAGCAGCGTGTAATATATGCGCGGAACGAGCTATTAAAGTTGCACAAGATATTTTTCCATTATGTAAATCAACTCGCACTTTAAACTTAAAATTTATTTCATTAAACCCAAAAAAATAGCTTTACATTTTTGTTATACAGTTTCTTATTTTGTGTATTTATGCCTGTATTCATAAAAATATTTTAAATTGGTGCGGAAACTTTTTTGGCCAAAATGGCCTAAAATAATTATTTTCATTATCAATACTAAATTGCCCATCGCGTGGTGGGATGAAGAAATTTTGTCCAAAAAAAGTCATTACCCTAATTAAAAAAACTCAACAAAAAGTTTAAATAAATATAAGATCAGTTCAATATACATTAATCTTTTTAAATAAGCAATTTATGATTTCCTTGTGAGGCAAATTTAGACAGTACAGTCTATCTTCTATCATTGTTGATCCGAGCCATGTTTTTATTCGACGAAGGGTAGGAAATGACCTCCCGCTCGTAGCTTTACTGACGAGCATTGAAACGAAAATTTGAAATATTTTTCTTAGATTTGGGTAGATATCTTATCTTCATCACAGTTCATTAAAGCATCTACAACGTTATCTGATAGATCAGGCTCAAGTTTAGATCTTAGTAGGTGTACATATATCTCTTTTATCCAAAATAATCAGCTCATCAGCTTGTTGTGGTTTTAACAGTTTTGAGATCTTCTAAAATAAATTCAATAAGAGGAATGTAACCTACAACTCGGTAGTAATCTTCAACATTTTGGATGTGATTATTTCGTTCAAATCTTGTCTTTTCGATAGGAACCTCGATTTGAACGCAAATAACTTTAACTTTTTAAAAAATCGCTTTAAATTGTTCTTCGGCTTTATTTATTTTTTCTTCAAGGCACATGATTAAAATTTTGATAAGGCTTGATCCTTTTTGAAGGTCTATATCGTGCTTTCGTAAAATGATACTAGCGGCTGTGTTACAATATGTAGCACACTCAATATGTATATTCCGCAAATAAATTTAAAAGTACTACCTTTCCACTCAGATATTTTTTCGAAAGCTTCTACTGTATGATGTACACTTGTTGCAAAGACGCATAATGAAGAGAGTTTGGCTCCCAAATACTTTGCTTAAACTGTTTTTCGCTTGGGATGATTATATTTAAAAAATTTTGTCGTTTCTTTAACAAATGATACAATTTTTTGTATTAATGTCACTTTATTGCTTTTAGAAAATGAGTTTTTTGATTTATGGGAATAGCAAGGCGTTTGTTTCGCATTTGCCGCGGTTTCCAGAGTTTTTTAACAGCTCCAATTTCTGCTGACATCAGAGGACACCCATCTGTTCCATCTCCTACATAATTTTTTTGATGAAGTCCAAAATTTGTCAAAGCTTTAAGAACTATTGATGAAAGTGCCTTCGTATCAATTGACACACACACAGAAAAAAATACCCATGTAAAATTAACATGGAAAAATGTTGATTGAGAATCATGTTAAATTTCAGAAAAATTATGCCCTTTACTTAAATTTACATATCATTATTTCATATTAATTTTTAATAAAAAATATCAAAATAACCTTAAATTACGTTTATTTAATATTATTCACTGTTAAAAAAATAAAAAAAAAATATTAAAATATAAATAAATCTGGATTCAATATTGAACCCATAAAAACCTGTTTTGTATTAAACTTAAAAGTTTATCTTGTTAAATTAACATGCATACCTACTTAATTATGTACATTTTTTATTTTCACTTTTAAAATATGTTATAAACAGAAGACAATTCCCGTATTCTTTTAATTAAAATTGTTTATTTAAATAGTACATCAAGTTTTCAAAGTAGAATGATGACCATATCGGGCGATTCTGCTGATGCTTCTGTTAACAAAGGAGAATACAAAATAAGTGAGACATGTGTTACAGGGTTTTGAATTATTCTTACATAAATGCAAATGTTGTCTGAAGCTTCTTCACACTGTTAAAATACACTCAAACCCATTTGATTCTACATGAAATTCACGTTGTTTCAACTGGAAATAACTTTCATTCAACGTGATTCCGATTGTTATTTCAATATAAATTACATTTTGCTCTAACTTTACTGCAATGTTAAATTAACATGAATTATAGTTATATCAAAAGAAAAAAATGTTGTTCGCAGTTATTGTAAAATCAGGTTGAATTAACATGAAACCCGTATGAAGCAAAATCACCACCGAAAAAATTTAAATCAACCTTGTTTTCGACGTTTTTAACTTGATTTTTTTCTGCGTGCATCAACGTCATCAATATCTTTTGAAGCCTCTTCAAATGCGTTTACAACAAAGCCAATAAATTCTTCCCTAAAAACTTTTTGTTGTATGTTGAAATATCTTAAAGATAAGGAAATCTGGTTTTTGCCCGACAAATTCGTGCTTTCGTCAAAAATTATCGAATAGAATTTTGATTCATATAACACATTTCTACATAAATATTGCAAATACTAAGGCTTTTTAATAATTCAACCGCACGCATTATCAAGTCAAATTTAGTCTTTGGATATAGATGGCACCTGCTGGGATTGAATGTAGAATAATAAGTAATTGAATACGGTAAACTAGATGTTTCTTTGGAAATATCTAATAAATAACTATTAGTATTAAGATATGGATACTTATTGAACATCGTTAGAGATTCAATAAAAAAAAATAAAATATTTATTGAAAATTTCGTTAGAGATTCCCTAAAAAATAAACAAACAAAAAACCTTGCTGGGATTTCCAAAAATTTTGTACATTAAAAGAAAAATTATTATTGAGAATTCTTTTATTATGGAAATTAACAAAACAAATTTTTATAATTTACGTAATGACATTATCCGCAGGAATGACATTATCCAGGAGGAAATTAAAAAGTATTCAGTCAAATACATAGATTAACTAATGGTCCATCCCATAGCTCGGGATCTAATACAGTGCAAAGGTCACCGGAGGCTGAAAAGAACCGACACTTTGAGCCTAGCAGGTTTTTTTTGACACTTGAATGCCATTAATATTTATTTATTTGTTGTAATCAAAAAGTAATTTCAATTTTTGGGAATACAAAATTTTAATTTCAAAAGATTTTGTTATTCGTGCTTAATTCCCAGTTTTTATTATTGATAAAAACACTTGAAATTTATTGTTGATGGGATAAGCTATTCCTATGCATTTCACTGGTTGCTTAGGCCAGATCATCAGGAAACTTTATCCATAAAGGTTTTAGACAAACTAAAGATATTAAACCAAATAAAACTGTTAAACGTATAAGAATTATAGCAACAGTTCTACTTGTAACAATATCAAAGTTTAAACAAAACACATCAACAATAAACAACAGTGGGTTCATCTCATCTTACATTTCCCCACTACAATTAGTTGAAATTCTCTCAACATTAATTGTAGTTGTAAGTAGGTTAAGAAAAACAAAATGAAAAAAACAACAACTTACAAAAGATGTTGTCAATTAAGTGTTTTTTAGGCCGTGCACCGCCTGTTTATTATCAAAAAGTAATTTCAATTTTTGGGAATACAAAATTTTAATTTCAAAAGATTTTGTTATTCGTGCTTAATTCCCAGTTTTTATTATTGATAAAAACACTTGAAATTTATTGTTGATGGGATAAGCTATTCCTATGCATTTCACTGGTTGCTTAGGCCAGATCATCAGGAAACTTCATCCATAAAGGTTTTAGACAAACTAAAGATATTAAACCAAATAAAACTGTTAAACGTATAAGAATTATAGCAACAGTTCTACTTGTAACAATATCAAAGTTTAAACAAAACACATCAACAATAAACAACAGTGGGTTCATCTCATCTTACATTTCCCCACTACAATTAGTTGAAATTCTCTCAACATTAATTGTAGTTGTAAGTAGGTTAAGAAAAACAAAATGAAAAAAAACAACAACTTACAAAAGATGTTGTCAATTAAGTGTTTTTTAGGCCGTGCACCGCCTGTTTATTATCAAAAAGTAATTTCAATTTTTGGGAATACAAAATTTTAATTTCAAAAGATTTTGTTATTCGTGCTTAATTCCCAGTTTTTATTATTGATAAAAACACTTGAAATTTATTGTTGATGGGATAAGCTATTCCTATGCATTTCACTGGTTGCTTAGGCCAGATCATCAGGAAACTTCATCCATAAAGGTTTTAGACAAACTAAAGATATTAAACCAAATAAAACTGTTAAACGTATAAGAATTATAGCAACAGTTCTACTTGTAACAATATCAAAGTTTAAACAAAACACATCAACAATAAACAACAGTGGGTTCATCTCATCTTACATTTCCCCACTACAATTAGTTGAAATTCTCTCAACATTAATTGTAGTTGTAAGTAGGTTAAGAAAAACAAAATGAAAAAAACAACAACTTACAAAAGATGTTGTCAATTAAGTGTTTTTTAGGCCGTGCACTGCCGGCCTAAAAAAAAAAAAAAAAAAAAAAAAAACACTTAATTGACAACATCTTTTGTAAGTTGTTGTTTTTTTGCATTTTGTTTTTCTTAACCTACTTACAACTACAATTAATGTTGAGAGAATTTCAACTAACTGTAGTGGGGAAATGTAAGATGAGATGAACCCACTGTTGTTTATTGTTGATGTGTTTTGTTTAAACTTTGATATTGTTACAAGTAGAACTGTTGCTATAATTCTTATACGTTTAACAGTTTTATTTGGTTTAATATCTTTAGTTTGTCTCAAACCTTTATGGATGAAGTTTCCTGATGATCTGGCCTAAGCAACCAGTGAAATGCATAGTAATAGCTTATCCCATCAACAATAAATTTCAAGTGTTTTTATCAATAATAAAAACTGGGAATTAAGCACGAATAACAAAATCTTTTGAAATTAAAATTTTGTATTCCCAAAAATTGAAATTACTTTTTGATAATAAACTGGCGGTGCACGGCCTAAAAAACACTTAATTGACAACATCTTTTGTAAGTTGTTGTTTTTTTCATTTTGTTTTTCTTAACCTACTTACAACTACAATTAATGTTGAGAGAATTTCAACTAATTGTAGTGGGGAAATGTAAGATGAGATGAACCCACTGTTGTTTATTGTTGATGTGTTTTGTTTAAACTTTGATATTGTTACAAGTAGAACTGTTGCTATAATTCTTATACGTTTAACAGTTTTATTTGGTTTAATATCTTTAGTTTGTCTAAAACCTTTATGGATGAAGTTTCCTGATGATCTGGCTTATGCAACCAGTGAAATGCATAGGAATAGCTTATCCCATCAACAATAAATTTCAAGTGTTTTTATCAATAATAAAAACTGGGAATTAAGCACGAATAACAAAATCTTTTGAAATTAAAATTTTGTATTCCCAAAAATTGAAATTACTTTTTGATAATAAACAGGCGGTGCACGGCCTAAAAAACACTTAATTGACAACATCTTTTGTAAGTTGTTGTTTTTTTCATTTTGTTTTTCTTAACCTACTTACAACTACAATTAATGTTGAGAGAATTTCAACTAATTGTAGTGGGGAAATGTAAGATGAGATGAACCCACTGTTGTTTATTGTTGATGTGTTTTGTTTAAACTTTGATATTGTTACAAGTAGAACTGTTGCTATAATTCTTATACGTTTAACAGGTTTATTTGGTTTAATATCTTTAGTTTGTCTAAAACCTTTATGGATGAAGTTTCCTGATGATCTGGCCTAAGCAACCAGTGAAATGCATAGGAATAGCTTATCCCATCAACAATAAATTTCAAGTGTTTTTATCAATAATAAAAACTGGGAATTAAGCACGAATAACAAAATCTTTTGAAATTTGTTGTAATATTTATTTATTAGTCATTACTATTATGATTAAACTTTGAATACATATTGTAATTTTCGACAAGAAAGATTCAATAAAAAAAAAAAACAAAAAAAAAAAAGAATGAAGTATGTATAGGCTATGTTAAGCTGGAGGTCCACAACACGCGTTTTCGCCTCCACTCATTGCATGATTTTTATTCCTTACTTATGTTCTACGTTTTAAGTAACCTGCAACGCTTTTTATGCGGCATCACCACAAGTAGAAACCAAATATCATTTGGCAAAATCAACTGATTTGTTCGAACTCTGCTTCTGACGCTTCTGATACTTTTCGCAATCAATGCCACAATGCATTTAACGCTTTTGTGCATGTTACTTGTACCATATAACTACACAGATTCTACTTTTTTGACAGCTGCGTATACAGCGAAAATGCGTGTAACACTCCAGCATTTAATATGAGTTTCAGAACAAACGCAAAAAAATATTGTTTCTAAACATCATAATATTCAGAATTGGTTTATTATTTCCCCTATGCCCTATACACATGTTCACGTTGATAGAGTTTTTAAAACAATAATAGACTGCTTATTATTCTCCCTTATTCTGCGCCTTGAGTCGGATCGAATTCATCTCCGCTTGGTAACTTTGTTATTCTGTACTCCGTTTATCATTGGCCCGGATTAAACTGTAATCTCGTATAAATCTTGGTTCCCAGAGAAAATTTAGCGAATTAAACTCTTATTTACACAGCGTTTACATTTGACAGTACTGGCAAGACAGTAAGAATATCATACTAATTGCCATACAAGACTGTCCTTGTTGACTTTTAAAAAATGTCAAACGTGAGTGTTGCAGTGCGAGTTCCAGTTAAACGTGTTTTATGTGATCTAAGAAAATTCAAAATGGCATAAAAACACTTAAATAAAACATAAAAAAAATATAATACTATCTAAAAAATTTTTTTTCCAATTACAGATTATAAAAGAAAAATGTGCGGTTTAATGTAGAAAATTAAAAAAAGAAGAAAAACCTTCAACAATTCTCAGATTATCGTATTTTTTTACATTCACCCCAAAATCACTTCCGTTTTATGTCACGTACGATATGCACTTATTTTGGTCTATTTTTTTTTTTTTTGGAAACAAGGTTCCGAATTTGATAATTTTTTTTTTATATAAAGAACCCTCTAAATGAAAGATAATGATAAAAAATTTTCCAGTTACTACTATTTTTGCAAAATCTTTATCCCTCTGAATGCGTACAAATGTCACGTACGATGACATGGAAATGCCCATATGCCAGCAGCAGTGGTGAAAATACGAAAAAGTTCTATTGGGTATGTTTTCATAAAACTTCATGTAAGCCTTCATTGTCGTTTTTATCCATAACAACTCTTTGGCATATGTGCCAAACCAAGAATGTGCTGACGGTTAAAAAAAAATTGTTCGGAAACAATGAGTGAAGCTCGCTTAAGTCTGTGATAATTTTAGAGGGATTTGTTAGTGTTTAAAGTAGAATAACAAAAAAAATAAGTAGAAGGCAAATAGACAACAGGCAGTCAGCTTGATCGAAACCAATGAAATCAACCAAAAATAAAAACAAACAACAACAATGCAAGTGAAAGTGATATTATTATGGTCCAGTTTATACAATCTACAATATTGTACGTACATACATACATATTAATGTACGTAAAGTTGTACACTGTTTGTATGAATAAAATCATTTCTGTTACTTCTGCTGTTGTCTTTTGCTGTATTATATACACGGCACAGTGAACAACAGAAGACAAAAATAAACTTTGAAAGCAAATTAAAAAATTCCTTAAACTTTTCAGCTGTACGAATAATGTTTACAGCCAAACACACATTCGTTGTCATTAAGCTACTGACTTGAGTAGTATTTACAAAAAAAAAAAAATTTCGAAATAAAAGATTATACCTATTTTCCAAAATAATAAAATCAATATTTACATACAAAAGACGATATGTATTAGCAAAATTTTAAAGTCATAAGACTTAAACATTTCTACACCTATCGATATTTGCACTTTGATTTTAGAGTTTTACCTACCACGCATTCAAAAACGATTATTGAACTAACGTTACGTTATTTGTTTATCCATTTATTTATATATGTAATATTATTAAGTTAAATTTCTTTAGAAAATTGCTTTTGTTATTCGTTATTAAATATGTACAAAATATTTTTTAATACCTTCTAATAAAAGTCTATATTAAAAACCCTTTTACCACTTATCTTTGCACGTCAAATATTTTTCGTTGAAAATTTTTTGCAATAGTGTTTTCTTTATGCATATTAATATATTACACAGTACAACATTTTTCAGTTAATTGATTGCCAACTCAATTCTGTGAACTGTATGTGAAATTAGACCCAAAAAGAAGAATTTCTGCATCATTCGTTTTGTCTTCTTACCTGCGATTTGAAGTTAGTATCGATTTGAAGTTAGTACTATCGTATAGGGGAATTTATCACGTTTTAGGCCCTGTTGTTTGACATAGCTCGACAACCACTAGCCCAATTTAGTTGAAATAAATTTTAAAAAATTAAGAATTACAATTCCCTTAATCTGTTCATATATTGTTTTCCTATACAAGTAACACTTTCGAAGTTAAAAATGAATGTATGAAGGGAAAAAATTATTTTTTGCCTAAAAATTAAAATTTTTTTTTTTTAAAATACATAAAAAATCCAAAATGGAAAAAAGTTTCAAGTCTAGTTATTTTTTCGCAAAGTCACATAACCTATGAGCAAAATGAGACAAAGATCATAAAAATCGATGCACGCGTTTCGCTTTTATTCGCAATTGAGTAAAGGTATGCATTTCAAAAATCAGTTATAGCCACCACCCTTAAAATAAAAATATAAATTAAAAAATTATCATGCAAAAAAAAACTTTATTTATAAAAACTTAATGAAAATAAAATAATATGCAATTAATACGCAATTATAATATGCATAAAAACAAAATTTAGAACATTTTTTCAATTATTGGCAATATCCATCCTTGTAGAAGTTGACGCTTGTGGTTCTGATGATCTTGTTTTCTTCGTAGGTTGTTCATATTCATTGTCTGAGTCTGTATCGTCATCCGAGATACACATACTATTCAAGGGCGTGTTTCTTTCACTGTGTCCACCAATTTCAATGTCTTCATCTTCGGTGCTTTCTTCAAACTGCATAATTGTGGAACTCCACCAACAAACCTCCGCAAGCAATGCATCCAATTTTTTGCTTTTAAACCGCTTTTCAAATGGCATGGTCACCTGGTGGAACCTCTCTCCTTGTTCGTCTGATTCCTGAGGTGATTGTGCCAAAAAAGTATCGAGGTGGTGGTGCAAGAAATGCAATTTCAGCGTCATGGATGCACCGATTTTTTCGAAATAAAACAGCAACCTGTCCACTCGTTGCTGTATCTCTTCTCGCTGGACACGGTTCTTTCCTAGAACGCCTTCTATTACTTCTTTCAATGCGTTCCATGCATGTTGGTGGTCGTGATGCTCTGAAAGCAAATGTGTGAAAGAATCACTTTTGATCAATTTCCGAATATCAGGTCCATTGAGAAAACCTGTTTTAAATACATAAGAAAAACGAAAAAATTATTGGTAATGCGAATGTATAGAAATTAACAAATTTAGATATGACAATATTGAAATACAGAGTACGATACGTACCGTTTTTAATTTTCTCATCACTGAGTTTCGGAAAGATGGATTTCAAACAGTCAAAGGCGCCGTTAACTTTTTTGACCACCACTTCAACGAATTTCCCAGCTATTCCCAGTTTCATGTGGAGCGGTGGCAACAAAATATCATCCAGGTCCTTTATCATAGGTTCATTGCGTAATTTTAATTGTTTGTTGAGCTCGGGAGTTCTTCCTTTCCAATCTTTACATTGATATTGATTTCCTTTGTATCGTGAATCCCAATTACAAAGGAAGCAGAAGTATTTTGGATATCCGCCCTTTTCTATAATCCCTTGTAGTATGTTGACCACCTTCAGATCGCAACAAGTGTTCCATTTGTGTTCATCGTATTTGATTTTCTTCAAAATTTCGCCCAATGCTTCATACGTTTCCTTCATAGTTGTGCTGAATCCCAATGGAATGCATGGTTTTTTATTTTTTTTGTGCAGCAGCACAGCCTTCAAACTAGTAACTGAACCATCGATGAATAAACGCCAGTCGCCAGCGATATAATCCATTCCCAATTTTTTCACTAAACCTGGGATATCATGGCAGTACGTGAACGTATTTGCTTCGTCAACGGAATAAAATTTCTGAAAATCAGCTTGGCGTTGTCGGTATGATGTTGCGCTGACATTTTGCTGTGTGAGTTTTCTTCTCTTCAAAAATGATGTCAGCCATTCGGAGTCGTGTTGTGATAGTCCCAGCTTCGCCACAATGTAATCCATTTCGATTTGTGGTAGCGGTTGTGGTGCACTATTTTCAATATCGGGTATCCAATCAGCATCATCCAAATCGGTCGGATTGGTGAAAACGGTTTCGGCTAGCAGGGACACAGTATCCGCACTCGGAGGTTTAGGTGCATCGGTATCAGCAGGGCGTTGCACTGGAAGTGTGGCAGTAAATGCAGCAGTGTATACTTTTGTTTTCAATTGTTGTCTGTTTAATCCAGGACGAAAATTTATGCATGCATAGCACCTGGATTCATCATGTCCAGTTGTGTCTTCCACCCAAATTACTGGCTTCATAAAAGATAACTTTCTACTTTTTCCGTGAATCCATTTTAGAAGGGTAGTATAACAACTGTTGCACACTGTGTTCGGCGTAAAATTTGCACCACTTAAATCTGCTTCATCGAAATAATTACAATACGCGGTTTTGAATTTCTCAGTAAACAAATTTTTTCGATCTTTTTTCTGTATTTTTCGGACGATATGACCACAAACGTAACAATATTCATCCAAATATGGGCACTTGTTGTTTTCCATATTGATATATTTTATGTTTTGTTGTTATTCACTTTTAAAAAACTGGAGAAAAATCACTTTTACTGTTCGCGTTCGTCGGCACTGGCTGAATGCCAAAAATCGATCAATGCACACCTATAAATACTACGTATTTTTGAATATTTTACTGCCAGGTACTTATAAATGGGCGCATATTTTAAGGGCGGCTGGCTATATACCTGATTCAGCACTTGTACGTTTCAAACTGTGCAAAACTTTCCAAATAATGACCACCCTTAAATGTGGGTGCAATTTCTGTAAAAAAATCATATAGGTAGCCACCGGAAAAACCCAAATAATAAAAAGGTCCACTTTCCGTTTAATTGTCCACGTACATTTATTACCGCAATCATAAAAATCAAATAACCTTTTGTTTATTCCTTTTTTTTTAATTCTCAGAATCATGAAAAAGGTGTCAATGTTTTCTCCAAATAATATTGTGCATATCTCGAGCAAATTTTTGAAATTCATACATTTACTTAATTGCGAATAAATGACAAACGCGTGCATCGATTTTTATGATCTTTGTCTCATTTTGCTCATAGGTTATGTGACTTTGCGAAAAAATAACTAGACTTGAAACTTTTTTCCATTTTGGATTTTTTATGTATTTTAAAAAAAAAAAATTTTAATTTTTAGGCAAAAAATAATTTTTTCCCTTCATACATTCATTTTTAACTTCGAAAGTGTTACTTGTATAGGAAAACAATATATGAACAGATTAAGGGAATTGTAATTCTTAATTTTTTAAAATTTATTTCAACTAAATTGGGCTAGTGGTTGTCGAGCTATGTCAAACAACAGGGCCTAAAACGTGATAAATTCCCCTATACGATAGTACTAACTTCAAATCGATACTAACTTCAAATCGCAGGTAAGAAGACAAAACGAATGATGCAGAAATTCTTCTTTTTGGGTCTAATTTCACATACAGTTCACAGAATTGAGTTGGCAAATCATGTGTTGTACTGTGTTAGTATGTGCATACTTTTATTTTAATTTACGGAATCTGTCTTATGTAGGCCCAACAGTAAGAATTGGAATCTTAGAACTAAAAAATCTGTCCCACTTCAGAAGAGTATGAATGATAATTAGTATTGTGGTTATTTTGTTGAACTATTTATGGTTTTTAATCCAAATTTTTAATATTTTTAATTAGGCTTAAGTTCATGAAATTTAATTTTTATTAAATTATTTTTATGAAGAAAGGAATTTTACAACATGAAAATCAATTAAAATTGTTATTGATAATCTTTCATTCTTGACGTGGCTCGGGCTCGAACCCTGGCCGGCAGGTTACCATGACATGTTTTGATCGCAACCACTCGATCTCCTCAGATGGATTTGCCGTCTTACACTCGCAGCCATCGACGACTGCTGACGTCACTAGTCAAACATCAATCCTTAAACCAAATTGTATTTTAACATTTGGTAGATCGAAATTTGCTTCTCTGAATGATTATCCATTTTAATTGATTTTACATGTTTTTTCCTTTACTTCTGTTGAATGTTTAGATGGGCATCTGTGTCGCAGGGTAGAACATTGGCTCTTCATAGTTTTGTTCGCGTTACAAGTCGAGAAAGGTGCCTTGCAAGCGAAATGGGATAATTTTCCAGGTTTTTTTTTTGAGTCAAATAACTATAGATTCTACCAGGTATTAACAGGTAAATGATGTGTGGGTTAATTCCCTTTTTGGGAATTTATTTGGGTACTTAGAAAACACAAATGACTATTACAATCATACTGTCAATAAACTTAATTTTAAATTACCTTTCATTTTTTTAAAAACATCATTAAATATATTCAAAAGCTGATTAAATTGCACTTAAACTTTAATAAATCGGAGTACATTGATTTAAAATTGCGAAGAAGGTATGTGCTTATCAGTGAAGCTAATAATGATTAAATTGAGCAATACATTTTTATCAAATTTTGTGTTAAACGTTTATACCCACCCTTTGGGCAAATACCAGGGTATTTACCAATTCTTAACCAATTTTCCCTATTTACCGGGTATTAACCAATTGGATATTTACCCTTTTCCCATCTATATAAATAAACGATTTTTAAATTTTCCTTCCCCAAGTTTCTACTGATGTATGTTTTTATTTAGGATGCTCCTTTGGTCAATTTATGAAAAATATTATGGATGAAAAATATTTTAACCAGCTTTCTTAAATTTAAGTGTTCTTTATGTAATAATCAGTGTTGCCACTTTGGGGGTAATTACCCGAATTTGGTATAATTTTTACGGTCGTGGGTAGAGCGTGGGTAATTTCTCTTAGGTGTAATTTAGGTATAATTTGAAATTTTTACTTCAGATGCCCAAATAAAATCAAGATTCGATTTCAATGTTGACATTTGAACCAAAGTCTCGGTTTCTTTTTAAGAAACGACTTCAATTATTAAACAAACATATATTTTCAAATGTTTGGCAATGAATGTCGCAAGATGGACCCTTAGATTTGGATAAAGATGCCTATTATAGTAATTTAGAACCTGAAGTTTATTGAAAAAAGTTATTCAAACTAAAAACTTGCCTGGGGAAAGATATGTTTCCAATATTGCAACATATAATTAATTTTACTAATTTAAAGGGTATTTTTTAAGGCCATGAAACTTAAAATGGTAGACAACACAAAAAAAAAAAAATATTTTAATCGCAGATTGATACACGTCATAATAATTTGAAACTGATTTAAAACAAATAGACACCGCACCGCGCCTGTCCTTGACGAAACGCATTGCAGACGTCCAATTTTGTTTCTCTTTTTCGAATAAAATGAACAATGTTGACCTCCAAGACACCGATTGTTGCTGGTTTATCAGCATTAACCACTGACTTCACCACCCTACGGAAAACAATCAATAAGTGTCACACCGCACGGCCTTAAAGTCTAATTGACAGTTTATTTTCTCTAAATCAACACATCGCCTTCATTTGTGAAAAAAAGTTGCGTCATTTAAGTCATGAAGTAACCTTTAAGCTGCGAAAATCGATGGCTGATTTTCAAAGTATATTTGGATAATTTGGTGGCGTTGTTCAAGCATGAATCTATTTATGATAATATGCCTGATCAAAAAGTGAAAACAGTATGACAATTCGTTTGACAGCTAACCTTTCGTAAGCTCTATGGGGCTAAAAAGCATGCCTGATAAAGCAATGACAAGGAACATTTTAAACCTTCCCCATATATATTAACCAAATGTGGAAGTTAAACTCATTATTTTAGCAGTTTTATTTTATGTTTTATTAATTTTTTTAAGTCTTTAATGTTATTTTTTGTTAATTTAAATAAAATTAACAGTTTGACTAATATTGATCTAATTCTAATGAGTTTGTTGTGTTTTTGCATCTTTGTAAATGTATTTTTATTAAATAAAACTTTAATTTTATATCAGGTGTAATTTCATTTAAAGCGGGCAATTTTGCTTCATCTCAAGTGTAATTTTAAATCTGGCTGGTGGTAACACTGGTAATAATGCATTGTAACAAAAAATAATGAAAAATAATTTGTGCAGCTTAAGTTTTTACTAGACTATCAAATGTTATGGTTGTGTTTTTTTAAAGTTTTTTTTACTACGTCGAATCTTCCAAACGACTGGATGGATTTCGACATTTAAACTATCGTTGCAATTTCTAGTCTTATAAAACTATGAGGGGCTAATTTTTACTTCAATAGCATAGTACGTTACGGTCTTAGGCGTACCTCAAGTCATTTCGGAACAAAAACGTTCCGCGTCGAAGCCGATTTCTGAAAGTCCTTTAAGATTTTTTTTTATTTTTTCAAAATTTTGTATTTTTTCGAATTTTTTATTTATAATTATTTAACTATTTGGATTTCTTAATGTAAATATATGATTATAATCAAAATCACAATCTAAAAACTATCTTTGTTAAGTGAAATTAGCTTGAGATTAAGAGTTCGTGTTGATTTGTTTGAATAAATAAGTTTCACAAACTAGTTTATCACCATAAACAACTTATTAACTGTTTATGGTGTAGGTGTAAATGCATTATTACTGATCCCAAACTTAATTGCATTTGACGCGGAACCTTTTTTAACGATATCGAAAATCTAAAGATGAAATGGATAGGGCCATTTTGATATTTTCAAAAATTGAAAAAAAGTTGTTGTAACCCTAATGCACAAGGCATATCTTTCCCTACCACACAGCATCAAAATCTCAATTTACTTAAAAAGGTGGATTTAGCACTTTTGCATATTAAGCCGACGATATGTTTATGTTATTTTTTTTAAATTTAATATATGGGAATGAACATTTTTCTGTAAAATATATACAAAATCTTGAAGTCAAATAAATAGTTCAACAAAATAACCACAATACTAATTATTGTTAAAGCTAAGGCACGAGCTCTATGTGTACATTTGTCCTTCAAGTTGTGCTGAAAAAGGTCAACAGAAAAAATGAAAAAGACAAAATAAAAAAAAAAAAACAAAAAATGTACTTGGACTTCAAGAAAAATTCTTGACAAAAGTACGAAAAAACAGAAGTAAGGAAAAAACATGTAAAATCAATTAAAATGGATAATCATTCAGGAAAGCAAATTTCGATCTACCAAATGTTAGAATACAATTTGGTTTAAGGATTGATGTTTGACTATTGACGTCAGCAGTCGTCGATGGCTGCGAGTGTAAGACGGCAAATCCATCTGAGGAGATTGAGTGGTTGCAATCGAAACATGTCATGGTAACCTGCCGGCCGGGGTTCGCGTCCCAGCCACGACAAGAATGAAAGATTATCAATAACAATTTTAATTAATTTTCATGTTGTAAAATTCCTTTCTTCATAAAAATAATTTAATGAAAAATTAAATTTCATGAACTTAATCTAATGAAAAATATTAAAAATTTGGATTAAAAACCATAAATAGTTCAACAAAATAACCACAATACTAATAAATTTTTTAATTTTTTTCTTTATGTCCTTTTTTTATTTTCAAAATCTGGTAGCCTAAATCAATTATAATTGGGGAAAGAAATGGAACAAATTTACCATTTATTTTTGCAACATGCTTAGAAAGGCAAACGATAACATACCACATTGTTGCACATATGTTTAAAATAAAACAAAAACCCGAGCGAATGGTAGTGTACATGAAACACTATAAATATGTGTTTGGCAGTCATTGATAGAGGACTTCCCCGTGATTTGAGGAAAAATGAAAAGGTAAGTTTCTTGTGGCTATTAAGAATTCCATAACAAAAACCTATGAATTAGGGTAGAAATTGTACATTAATCCTTCTCCAAGTGACAATTTTTTGTTTCCAAACCTGAAAAATGGGGGGGGGGGGGGGGGGTGCTTTGAAACCATGGTAGATAAGGCCATGATGGCATTATTGCTCAATTGAATTGGGATAAAGCCATAGTGGCCTTATTACCCAATCATTGAGAGGTAAGGTCATATTTGAAATTTTGCGAAATGAGAGATATAGCCATATTTTTTTTTCGCAAATGAGAGATAAAGCGATATTATTTCAGAATAAGCCATATTTTTTCAGAAAATCCTTAGTTATCATTGAAAAAATTTTTTTATTCTTGTGACGCACGCAGGAAAACTTCAACGAAGCCATCTGCCGCGTCCTACTGGAGGAAAAAACCCCTGAGTACGGCTAAGGGACTAAGGCCATGATGGCTTTATCTCCCATTCAAATGAAAAAAAAAAACAAAAAAGGCTTTATCTCCCTATTGAATGAGAGATAAGGCCATCATGGCCTTATCTACCATGGTATTGAAGCACCCCCCCCCCCCCCCCCCCCCCGTTATCTTATTTTATTTATAATAACCTTGAAGAAACGTTGAGCGAAATTATTTTTTTGCCAAAATATTTTTGTTTCTTTTAAAATGTCACAGACTTATTGCCCAGTCCTAGGAGCTATAAACAATCACCTTTATCGTTTATTTGCCTACGACTGTTTAGTAATAGATTAAAGAGAACCTGAACTTATTTCCTTTAATATATTACCAAACAGTCGTAGGCGTATTTTAAATACGCCATGCACGATAAATCTGATATGGTATCTATAATTTTGGGTTTCATTAAGACGATAAAATTTCAGACACATTTTATTTCCTTTTCGTTTCGATTGCATGATAATACCATTACTCACAATCACTCAGCTGCGTCACAATAAAAAAATTTTATTTTTCTACATAAAATTACATAATAAGACTGTCAAAAATTAAAAAAATATGTATACTAACTTACATATAAACATATGTACATATGTATGTAAATATCGCACTGGATCAACAAGAGAGTATAAGTTCAAAATTTAAAAATTTTCAGTAGAAGGCAAACAGTTTTTAATTTAATATTAAAGGCATATGAAAATAAAAGTAGACAAAAAAAGCACGATGTTTTTACAGCTGGTAAAGTGAAAAAATAAATATTTTGTGTTAAAACCCTCTTGTTGATCAAGTGCGATATAAAAAATTCAACTGAAACTAAAAGTGATAACGTGATGTTAACGGTTTATAGTTACCACACAAATAATGTGTATGTATGTATATGTTACATTGCGTCAAGAAAGTATTTTGACAAATAAGTAGTTAATATTATTAATTATTTTATGGTCTTGCTTTTTGTTATATTTATGGCATATATTTATTTATTATTTATATATAGTATTTATGGCTTATTTTAAAACATCGCTACAGTTTTTGCTGTTGCGTCATCGGGAATATTACGTTTTGTTATTTACCTATTGATCTTTCAAACTGCGTTGTTAGTTTGTTTCATTTTCATAAAAATTTAAAAAGTTGTATTTACAAACTTTATGGCAAAACAGGTGCCTAATTCTGGAAGTCGTGATCGAGTTCTTTCTCGATTCGAAAGCAATTTTATTTCAGTCGATACTGAACGAATCTAAATTATTTTTTCAGTATTGTGAAACTCAAATTAATGCTTTACAAAACCGAAAAAATATTTCCGATTCGTTCTTTATTGACTGAAATATGTAGATATTAAATTGCTTTCGAATCGAGAAAGTACTCGATCACGACTGACGGCATCAGGCCCTACATTTTTTGCAAAAATTCGTTTTGAGCGACCTCTTCTGGAAAAACTGAAAAAAATCTCAAAAATACTCAGCGTTGCCAGCATGAAGATTTTATCTTATTTTTGAAGAGTTTTTGACCAAAATAGGATTTAAAGATTTTTTTTTTCACAAATTAAGATTTTTAACTTTAAGTTTGTTTGTACAAAATAAATAATTTTTTCACAGTTTCATAAACAGTCAATTTTTAAAACAATAAGGTTTTGTATCAGCTTGTTGATTATTGGTTTTTCCAAATGTATTTTTAGACAAATTTTTATAAAAAATTTAACTAAAAACCAATTTAATTTTGTATAAATATTATGTATTTCAACATATCGAGCCCCAATAGCAAAAATGATGTAACCATCAACATTTTAGATTTTTGTTTTTTGATGAAAATTGATAATTTTTGAACATTTGCATCATCTCTAAAAATCACATATCTCGGGGAAGAACCGTTACGAAATAAGAGCAAAAGCAATTTCCAACGAAACCCTAGACTTGAAGCAAAAGTATTTAAAAAAAACCTTCTCCTGTAAAATTTTATTTTTGTTGGTTACATCATTTTTGCTATAAGGGCTCGAGCTTTATAAGAACTTATATAAAAAATTAATAATTTTTTACTTGTTTGCCCTTGTTATAAAAAATTTTAAGATTTCTCACCGCAAAATAAGATTTTTTTCGCTAAATGAAGATTTTCCTTTCTAATCTTTTGGCAACGCTGAAAAAACTTAACCCTTTAAGCTTTTCAATTGTGCGTGAGCACCCATGAAAATCCCAAAAAAAAAAAAAATTTTATTGAGACACACTTATGTATGTTTTTTTTTTTGTCATTATTTTTTTATTGAATCTTCATATATTAAATATGAACTAACAATAATTAATCAAATCTTAACCTAATACGTTATTTTATCTCCTGCCAGTGCCAGACAAAATTTTCTTCATCACGGGTTATGTTCACTTTTATAGGTGTTTATCGCTCATCTAATTGGGTAAGTGCTGCAGTGTCTCTTCTTCTTAAGCGAGTGTGGCCGCCATGATTTAAAATATTTCGAGCTAGTGGATTTGGGTGTTGTTCAAGCCTTTTTAAATATTTTATTGCATATTTTGTAATCATAGATTTCACTAATGGCACATTGAGATCCTTATGAATGTTTGAGTTTTTAACATACCAGGGAGCGGCTGTGATTATTCGAAGAAGTTTATTTTGGCGCCTTTGAATTTTGTCGATATTAGAGGCCGAGGCAGTGCCCCATAGTTGAATACCGTAGCACCAGATAGGCTTTAAGATAGAGTTGTAAAGTAGAAGCTTGCAATCGAGACTAAGGACAGAATTTCTTCCAATAAGCCAATGAATTTGAATGGCTTTTAGTTTCATTTGAGTTAATTTTGCCTCTATATGGCATTTCCACGTTAATCGCCGATCCAGATGTATACCGAGATATTTAACATGCGAATGTTGAGGAATTATTTGATTATTGATTGTAATAGGGGGGCAAGATTCCCGGCGCAAAGTGAATGTTATATGTACACATTTTTGCTCATTGACCATTATCCTCCATTGTCTTAACCATATTTCTAGTTGAAATATATGATGCTGTAAGTAACGCGATGCTTCATAACGATTTTCGTGGACGCTTAGAAAAGCTGTATCGTCTGCAAATGTTGAAGTTTGTGTGTAGTTGCTTGTTGGCATGTCCGAAGTATAAATTAAGTATAATAGGGGGCCCAGGATGCTGCCTTGTGGGACTCCAGCGGCAATGGGCTGAGGTGAACTTAAGAAATTTCCTTCTTTAATAATAAATTGACGACCGACTAAGTAGCTTTCTAGCAGCTTGTGTGTGTTTGCTGGTAAATTTTGCTTCAATTTGTGTAATAAGCCTTCATGCCAGACTTTGTCAAAAGCTTGCGAAACATCGATGAAGAGTGCTGAGCAAAATTTCTTTTCTTCAAATGCTTTTCTTATGACATTTACTATTCGATGAGTCTGCTCGATTGTGCTGTGTTTTCTTCTAAATCCGAACTGATGGTTTGGAATACATCTATTTTCACTTAAAATTGGTGTTAATTTTGAAACTAATAATTTCTCAAACAGCTTTGACATATTTGATAATAAGCTAATAGGTCTATAAGACTCAACTTTTGTATGAAACTTATGTATGTAAATAATATTTATCAAAAATACTTTTTAGACATACTGTACATTACTGACGGTATTCGTGGAAATGTATGTATGCATTATTACTTTACAAAATTTTTATTTTAGCCAAAACAAAAAGCACATTTGTTTATCAACACGTACAAAATATGTTTAAAATATTGTGTAATAAAGAAAAAACACAATATAAAAATGTAAGTATAAAATAAATTAAATAAAAATAATAGTCATCACAAAATCTCATTAACATTTCAATAAGTGCGAATCATCGCCATCACGACCAGCACCAATAATAACTTCACTAACAACAATAGAGACGACACTGGTATAATTGGTGTCAATAAATTATGTATGTGAATGAACATTGTTAAAAAGAATAATGCTAATTTAAATAAATTAAATAAGGGCATATAAAATTGTTTTAAATTAAAACAACTAATGACACAAATGAAAAGGCTTTCGCTTTTAATTTCGAAATTTTGTTAATTATTTTAATTCGTTGTTTCAAGTTTTTGTATTGCAAAAAAGCAAAACCAAAACAAAGCAGGCAGAATTAATGGATAAGAATAGTTAATTTGTTTTCAGTTTTAATTTTTTTTTAGTTAATACGAAAATCAAAAGAGTTAAGCAACATTGTTGTACCTACACCCAGAGAAAAAACATGTTTAAATATGGTAACCCCCAATAAAACTATGTTTAAAGAATATTTTAAACATATTATGTTTAATTTAATCATATTATTGCCAACGACAACCATAGTATTGTTGGAGGTGACCATATTTAAACATGTTTTTTCTCTGCGTGTACATACATGATACAAGTTAAAGTTTGGTTATTTTAAAGGGAGAGGGGCAGACGTAAAAACTTTTAAAAGAAACTTTTTGTTTGTCATTGTTAAATTATTTCCCGTATGATTAAGAAAACCTAATCAATGTAAAGCAGTATTTTTGCAATAATAAATGTTTGAATTTTACTTAAGAAAAAAAAAAAAAACAAACAAATAAATTTATTTTGACTTTAAAGAAATTAAACTTTCAAAAAGAAAACATTTTGTTGAGCTTGAGGCCAAAGTTATTTGCGAGCAAAGGTTGTTTGTTATTTAATAAACAACTTCTATGAAACTCTTCTGATGAAAGTCTTACGAGTAACAATAACAATTACTTTTTTATGCATTTTCTAATATTTATCTTTGAATATTTAACATGCCATTCCGAAAAAAAATTTAATGATTATTTCAAGAGTACAAAAACAACAATGTTATACATTGTTATATGATATACAATCTTTCGTCAAAACATTATCGAATGAACCTTTTGAAACTCTCTGTCTAAACCATATAATAAATATGCGGCTCAGTATTTGCCGAGTTGTTAGTCTCATACGATTCTAGACAAAATATCTTCTTGAAATAAGCGGTTTGGCATGAAAATTATGGTTAGAGATAATATAAAAAGAAGTGTACACTTTAATGTCACCGATTTAAACGAAAACTATCACGGTACTTTGGGGATAGTCTGTAGATGGTTTATGTGAAGTTTGCACAAAATCGGCCCAGTGGTTCCGGAGATATTGCATTTAGAGTTTCCTATGTATCTTCTATATATATTTTTAAAAATCGAACGCAAACATTTTGCCTAATTTGGACAGGACAACGTCTGTCGGGTCAGCTAGTTTCCATATAAATATCAACAAAATGCCTTTAATTTTTAATATTATGATTTTTTATTGTTACTTGAAAAGTTACCAAGCCATGCCTTATGCATACAATGACATTCGGAATAGATCTTAATGTATATGTCATATCGCAGCGGGCGTAAAATAGGGCAAAACGGGCAATAGCTCCCCCTCCCAATGAATTTGTCAAACACTTAAACAAAGAAATGTCAAATTAAGCTGGGTAAAAAAATTGCCGTTAGGGTGTGACTTACAATTTACAGCGTGCATTTTGGTTTGACCACCCTTTTTAATGATCCGCTTTTTAAAGCTACGATGACTAATGAAGTCAAACTTATGTCAAAACCACATGCATGTACGGCTTTCACATTCCGTGTACTCAGGTCTTAAGTCTCAAATATAATTTGCAATTAAAATTACTTATACGCTATCTGACTTACTTTTTTAAACAGCTATTAAGTTGCTTTAAATTTCCTAAAATTTGTAATAATTGGTAGAATATTTATTTATCAATGCCTTCTTTTAAATTGGTGTTAAATGCATGACTGTTTTCCACACAAAGACGCATCTATTTTTGTTATTACAGCACCAACAAACAACCTTGAGGCCCACAAATGAAAACCCAAAAAAGTTTCTTTCCCAAGTCTTTTGTTTGCTGGCAATAATAAACAACAAATGAAAGCATTCACACATAGTTTTTAATCAAACGATATTAAACGGTATAAAAAACCCTAAACGAGTGACTAATTGTAAATAAATGTAAGCTTTTGGCACAAATTAAGAAAAATAATAGAGAGGAATAAAATAAACATAAATCGCATACAGCAAAAAAACTACGCACGTCACGAGTTACCTTGACACATCAAATCAACAAATAAATTAGTGAAATAACAAAACCACACAACAATGAAAACACAAAGCCAAATTATTTCTTGTCATTTTAAATTAAAGGTTCGTGATTTACGTCAAAATATACGTGAACTACAACATCAAAAATTAAACTAACAACAACATCTACTATTTTTTTGTACGTATTTTAGTTAAATATTGTTGCATTTAATACATATCAAACAAAAACAAAAAGAAAAAAGGAAAATTCCTCGACAACAGTAATAAAACCTGAGCAAAAAATTTCTAGAAATAATAATAAACTAAAACATGAACAACATGGTAAACATCATCTAACAACAACACAATCAGCAATAAAAAAAATTAGTCAACAACCATCATCTTCTTCATTATCATGATTTTCTTCAGTTGTTGTTGTTGGTTTTTTTTTAATTTTCTGAATGTTGGTTTTTCAAATGGAAACAGGTTCCTTTTAAATGAATGGATCAGCTTAAAACAGATGACACTGTATGAAAAAGTAGCAGAAATAAAACAAAAACTCACTCTTACTATCAATGAGGAAACCTGTACGGTACCAGTTGTAATTTTTTTTTTTTTTTTTTGCTTGTCTTCTTATAAATATGGTAATAAGTGTGTTTTACTATTGTAAACTGATTAAAGCTCTCTTTTTTTAGGAAAAAGAGTCTTGGGAGAAGAAGATCTTGGTGAGTTTTATTGGCAAAAGAGATTTCTTTGGTTTAACATTTGAGAAAACTTACAACTTGGTTTTTGCTTGGTTTACGAAAAATGGCTTCGATGCTGCCAGTAACAGGGGAAATTATAATAAAAGTGGGGAAATTATTTTCTAGAAGCAGTGCTGCGATATTTTTTTTTACAAAAACAGCCAATTTCCAAAACAAAGAAATAAAACTGTTCACAAGGACCGGAAATTACAAACGGAAAACACAAAATAAATGTTATTTTTTAAATAAAAAATTTTTGTGTGTGAAAAAAAGAATATTGTTTTTCTGTGTTTAAAATTTAAACAAAAAAAGAAAAAAATTTCTTTGAAATGTTCACAGAAAAAAATAATTTTCATATTTGAATACGAAATTCGCATATTTGATAAAAAAAATTTTTGAATTTTATTGATAAAAACGTTTGTAGGTATAGTTATTGAATTTTTAGTCAACAACCAAGTTTATTGAATCAATAAAAAAAGTTGTTGCCCAAAATAATTTTTTTCAACAAAATGTTTACGTGATTTGTTAAAATAAACTGTTGGAAATGTTGAATAAATCAAACAAAATGTTTATCGAATCTTTATTTATTTGTTTATTAATAATGATGTGCTAAATTCCCAATTTTTTTTTTTTTTTTTTTTTGATAAATACACTAAAATTTATTATTGGGGGATAAGCTAGTTCCTATGCGCATTTCGCTGGTTGCTTAGGCCAGATCATCAGGAAACCTTTTTCTAAAGACTTTGGAATCAAACAAAAAGTTTGTTGAACAAAAATTATATTTTTAACAAACTGTGTTGTTAAAAATTTTCTTGAGATATTTTTTCTGTGTTATGTTATAAAAGAGTTGTTCAAAAACTTGAGAAAAACTCTAACATGATACTTAACACTTACATACTGTTAGTGTTAATGTTAACCATTTCATGTCTGTTGTGGACGGAGTGTCCCTGCAAATAATAGGACCAGTCCAAACACGCGTGTAAAGAGTAGCCCACAAGAGACCAGTACTAGTTCAAAAGTAACCCAAACGTATGGAAAAAACATGGTCTATGGGGAGGACCATAACCCACCTTTTTACTACTAAAGAGTAGTTTTAAAACTACTTCATGGTATACCCAAGAGGATTAGTTTTGAAGTCGTTTAAAAACGAAAGCATGTCGTTAAAAGACGAAGACATGTCGTCTCACTACAAACACTTTTTAACAATGACATGGTCCATGCTTGCATTACATCGGACCAGTCCATGGAGTAGTCCATTTTATCAAAATGGATCAGGTGGTCCAATTTGATTTGCAGGGGTTATACTTAATATTTGTTTATTATTTATTTGTATTATGTATTGTTTGAATAAAATTTAAAAACCTGCAGTAAGTTTAAAAACAGTTTTTCGAAAAAAAATCTGCAAGACTGTTTTGCACTTAAAAAAAGTGGGCAGATTAATCTGCACATTAGGCAACGGTGGTCAGAAATTAAAAGATTTTTACGAATTTTTAATAATTAAAAAAAACTTACAATGAAAAATTATACAACTTTTCTTACTTCATATTTTGTCGGTAGAATTTTGATAATTGGAGTTAAAATGGGTTACAACAAGTAAGAAAGTATAAAAAATACCCTTTTCCAGCGGTTTTCTGGGATCCGTGAAAAATTTCGAGAAATCGGCAGTGAGCATTCAAAAAATGTTTGTATTTTAAAAATGATGTTTGGTCCCGGCGCTGCTCGGGATTTTATAAATAAAAAAATTAAATACTGCAGAATTTTGTTAATAAATTGACCCCAATTCTATCAGAAAACTTATTTTTGTTAAATACTTTGTGAATTTCAGCCAAATCGCCTATACACGTCACAAACGTTTTTATATTCAATCTATATTGTTAATCTTTGAAAAGTCATTAAAACAAGAAAACATTGGCTTAATTACTACTTAAAGTACTATTTGTAATGACCAGGGCAAGGGACTTCATGCAAATGCATGTTTGTTGTCGGTATTTTGAGACCCACCTAAAGTTAATATCTTTGCGAATCACAATATTTCCAGTAAAATGGCATCAATTTGTTAGTGCATATTTTTGCATATTTTGATATAAATGCATATTTTTCGTCATATTTTGTTATAAATTGACATTTTTCGTCATATTTTGTAATATTTATAAAAAAAATTGCTCTTTTCTTAGTTTTTTGTTTAGAAATATCTTTCTGTTCAAGGCGAATTCATTACAAGGTGCAGTAAGTGAATCAGCTGGTTATAGTTGTTTCAGCCCTGAAGCTGTCAAACAGTCAAAATAGTATGGGAAAATATGCTAACTTCGAGATTTTCAAGGAGCAAAAACAACATGTTGGTGTTTGGTACTGAATTACCTAAATTTTATTATAAATTCACCTTGTTTCTTTTACTTTTAAAAAGTAGCACATACAAAAATTATATAATTTGTATAATTGCGCACATAATTGTAGAAGTAACAATAAAACAGTTTTTGACATTTCATTTTGTTCGCGGTTTTTTTTACTTTAAGAAGCGAAGAAAAAATAGAACTCAACATAATATTTTTGATTTACGGTGTAAGAAGTATGATCTAAAATCCAAAAAGTATTAATAAAATAAATTGTTTTTAAGGAAAAAAATGCCAAAAGAAAAAATATCAAAAAATAATCTTTTAAATAAGTGTGTTTTTGAGTCTTCAAAATAGAGGGAAAAGTACTTTTTTGCAAAGTTTACCAAAAGGTGTTTCATTTAAAAATTTCAAGTAAATCAGCACCTTCAAAGCCAGAAACACAAAGATTTATGATTTTTGAAAACGTTTCGCAAACTTTAATTTCAAGAAAATTAACTTTTGGGGATAAGACTAGCAAATTTAGTTTTGAATTGTATAATGCTCTGGTGTCTGCAGATATACCTCTATATTAGCTAATCAACCAAAATTATAGAATTTTTTAAACAAATATAACAATGAAAGAGCTGGTTCACACACGTCAAGTTGAACTCGTCAAGTCTTGAGTTTTTAGGAAAGAGGGGAAAAGATATGGCATCATCTTTTCCCTTCTCTCCTAAAAGCTCAAGACTTGAAGAGTCAAACTTGACGTGTGTGAACCGGCACAAACCATACCTGCGGAAACAACCCTTATAAAAACTTATATCGCCAAGTTGTACACTATACAACTATGTGACATTGTTGAAAGAAGTAATGTTGTTTTCTTTTCTGACAATAATGTTCCATATATGCTACCATTCGTGCGGGTTTTTGTTCTATTCTAAAAATATATGCAAAAGTGTGAGAAGTTGTCGTTTTCCTTTCTAAACATGTTGCAACAATAAATGGCAAATTTGTTCCATTTCTTACCCGCAGTTAAAACTGAGTGTGAGATAATACCCTTTTTTGCATCTGCGTAAAGTACTTTTTTATGCAAGCCAGTATTTTTTTTCTTTCTTGTGTTTGCGGACAATTTGCGTTATATTGTGATTTTTAGTTATATTGTGATGGATATAAAAACTTTTTGTTTTTCGTTTGTTTAACTTTTATTACATTTCTTTTGTCGCAAAATTTTTAACAACAGCTGACATTAATTATTGAATATCAGTGCTGTTAACGCTTATGGAATGCAAAGAAAATTTAATGTTGAAAATTGCTACAAGCGTTCAATATTTAACACGCTAAATACACATTAGTGTTGAGTGTAAAGCGTAGCTATTATTTTGTTCCATTGTAATTTAGAAAAATGTATCACTTTGTAAGGTTTCGTGTAACCTAATAAATATATTACACAACTATAATGCATCATTATTTTTTAGAAAAGAAAACACCATAAGTGACATAATTTGTGGCTGTTCGCAATAAAAAAGTAAACAATATTTTAAATGTACCTAATATAAAGGCTCAATTAGATTTTATACACTCAAACAATGGGTTTCTAGTCGAGACAATACCCGAACTTCAGGGGTTTAAGTCATTGAACACCTCGGTTAAACTCGTTGATGACGCTGTCATTAAAATAAGAAAAGTAGAAGGTCAAATCGGCGAAAAAATAAAAGCCAAAATTTATGCAGTTTTAAAAAAGAATGCCGGATTTAAAAAAGTTAAAGAAATTGGTAGTATTTTTAAATTACCTTCCAGTAAAGAAACAATTGTAGACAATGAATATTCTACAAACGAGTTGACCACTTTTAAACATCCACCTATTACATCCGTTGATGTCGAACGAACATTTTCAATGCTTAAAACTGTTTTAAGACCAAATAGAATGAGTTTTACATTTGATAACTTAAAAAAAAACTTATTTATTTATATATGTAAATATATCTTTATCTACTACTACTTTTTAAACTATGTTTTAAGTTTTTAAAACTGAATGAAATGTATTTATGTTTTTTTTTTGTTAAATATCGTTAAATAAATATATTTTTAATGCATATTTTTTACTTTTATTTTTGCGCATATTTTGCGATTTTAAGTGCATGAACTTCCTTGCCCTGGTAATGACTTTTATTTCTCCATACCTTTTCTAAGCAAATACGTTTGATGGTCCGCGGAAAAAGTTTGTTTCCTAAGGAGTCCGCGATGCAAAATATTTGTTGGCGGAAAAGTCAAAACTCTGCTGAAGTTTATACCTGTGGAATTTTGATAAAACATCTTAAGCCAAGTTTAAAAAGTTGAAAAAATGTGGCTATTCATACGAATTTTCATTCAAATACATTTTTGTTTACGTTTTTAAAATTTTGTATTATAAAGAAATTTTTCTTTAATTTAGGTTTATTTTTTTATTTGATAAAAATGATTTTTCCACCAAGTTTTTTTTTTAACTCTATTGCTATCTTATCTCGACTTAAGATGTTTTGTCAAAATGTCACAGATTTAATTTTTGCAAATGGTAGTAAATGTCAGTTCTGTTTTGATATTTGTAAAGTAAACAGATACAAAATACTCGTCAATTAGAAATGAAGTGCTATACTCCTCAGGAACGACGAGGAAGACAACTTTTCATCGAAAATCATCATGAGTGACGAAGGCCATTTCCATTTCTGTAGATACGTGAATAAGCAGAATTATCTCTTCTGGAGCACCGAAAATATGCATATAACATACGAAAGCCCGCTCAAAGTTACTGAATGGTGTCAACTTTACACTGGAGGTATCATCGAGCCTTACTCTAAACGGCGAGCGCTATGGATCCATACTCCTCTACGTTCTCCTAACTCAACTGGACGAACTGGCACGACCTTAAACACAAATTAAAATTTCTGCATTTCCTCGTTTTGGTGATTTTCACTGCCGATAACATAAGGTGACCATACGTACTCTTTTTTAGAGGACAATCCTCTTTTTTAACTGGCTGTCCTCTATAAAATTTGTGTCCTCTTTTATCATCTTTTTTTCATAATCTGTCATCTTTGTCCTCTTTATTTTTAAAAGCATAACCAATATTTGCTTTTATTTTCATAAATTAAAATAAAAATTTTATTTCACGGTGATCAACGGTTTTTTCTGTGCAATCGTATGGAAAATGTTGTGCCATGCTTGTTCTGTTCATACTCCTACTGGACTCTCATACACTTGCAGTATACAATTTTGAATAATTTTTTGCAATGATTATTAAAGTTTAGTTGTTTTTTTTTTTTTTTGGAACTAATTTTACTTAAGTAAATGTAAATTTTTATACATCTCCGGCTTAATAAGCGAACCTGCTAACTCCCTTTTAAAAAATTTTACAGGAAAAACTTTTTATTTTTCCTATTTACTGCTTGAGAGGAGAACCAAAAATATAGTTGATTTGACACACTTCAAGACTCAAATTGAAGAATTACTACATGCTGGTCGACGAGGCATATATTTCTCTACCACACGGCATCAAATCTCAATTTACTTAAAAAGTGGATTTCGCAGGTCTGCATATTAAGCCGACGATATGTAATTTTTTTTAAATTTTCTTTACATTTATTAATATGGGAATGTAAATTTGTCTGTAAAATATGTAAAAAAATCTTGAAGTCAAAAAATTTTTTTACTTTTTTTCTTTATGACCTCTATTTTTATTTTCAAAATCTGGTCGCCTTAGATAACATCGCCTGATTTAGCCGTCCTAGACTGCTTATTGTGGGATTTTTTAAGTCAAGAGTCTATGTAAACAAGCCTTGACACTTAAAGACCTCAAAAAGTATATCTGTTAGGAATGCGGGAACATACCGCCGGAAGTTCTGGCATAGGTGTTACACCACCTTAAAAAATTTATAATTCAGTTGAGAAACTAACAAATATTTTATGACCAGAAAGCACAACGCGAAATTTCGTAAAGATCGGTCAATAAATTACTATATAGCCGATATACAGCCCACTCTTTTTATTACGACTAAAGGCGTAATGGTTAATGCTATTGTAGTAAAATTTGGTCTTTCGTAGTTTTATAATAGTGAAAATACATCATTGCGTTTCATTTTTTAAGGCCCTTAATTTTTGGTAGCAATTTTACACATTATATTTCAAAATTGGATAGCGATAAAAAAAATCGCAATATAACCTGGAATACAAATTAAATTTCTGAAACTCCAGATGTACCCTGATGCTTGGTTAATGTTAAGGTGGCTTGAACCAGCCCTTCGCATTGAAATTATTGAACATAACACTGAGTTTAACCAGCGAATCCTAAGAGACATCTCGGAAAACTACAGTAAGTCTTAAAAATATATTCTATGTTTGCATTACGATCTATAGTTTTTTCGAAAATGGTTTAAAGGACTATACAAATTGGAAACTTTTATTGTTTTTACTTAAAATAAAACTTTAAACAAAGTATTAAAATCAAAAGTGATACATATGGGTAATTCCAAAGTGTTGAACGTGACAGTCGTACGCATCAAAAATGCAGTAACATTTTAAACAAAAAATATTTTTACGTTCTTTTAACCCTTAAATTATAGCACTAAGAACGCACTGTTATCTATGCTTAAGTTTATGGAGGGCGAGATTCTAGGTCAAAGATAAAGGCAAAAGAAGTAGCGGTTCGAACGTTAAAAAAAATAGAAGTAGTTTTTGTGGCCATGTATAAAAAGGCATAATTCAGCGAAACCAGGCACAATTTTTTAGTCAAACTACTTTCAGAATTTTACATAGCAATGTAACATTAAAATGTCTTTTCTTTTTTTTAAGCCAAAATCTGGGTCGATACGTGACATTTCGAACGTGAAATGTTTCCGTAATAATTTAACTGAATAATGATTAAAACAAAATCAAAATTTACCGTTAACCCGAATAACATATTTCTCTTTGAACTCTTCCTTAGATTACAGACCATGTAAGAAAATTTTTTGGAATAATTTTTATCAGATATCAACTCTTTTAAGAAAGATAAATATTAAAGAAAACATACAATAAAACATTCTCACAAAGGAGAAATTACGTTTGCACAACTTTGCAGTCTGATTGTTCATCTAAGTGAACAAATTAGTAAAATCTTAATATTTCTCTATAACAATATAGTAAAATAATCAGCTTTTAATAACTTTTAAGTTTTCGGTCACGGTGGACCTTTTGACGGAAATGACCATATTATATTTCGTAACCAATATTTATAACCAGTTGACGGTAAAAATTGTAATATTCCGCAATGGCGGTATACATCAGATTTGTCAGCGATTTAACGGTCAGATCTCATGGTACCTTTTACTTCGAGTGATTGCAGTGCGTTAATCTACATGAAGGTTACAATACTAAAGCATGTCTGTCAGAACTACTCGTATATACTTGATAAGGATTTCGATAGAGATACTTTGATATAAGGTCTAGCTAGGAAAAACGAACGAACATTTCCTACTTCTAACAATTTACTTTAAATAATTTCAAACAACTTCGGAAAACACATTTCAAACCATCTGGCTACACGTTTATGTATATTTTATTTTGCCATTGCAGACTTTTAAAAGAGAGTACGCAGAAAACAAAGAGCACGAAAGTTGTAGGTTTTTTGATAACGTTGAGCAGAGAAAGAGGTCACAACTTTCACGCGATATAAAAATCATGATATCGAAACGGCAAAGCCGCATTTCCAAGTTAACTGTTCGTCCGAAGAGAGGTGCTGCTTTTAGCGCATAGACTTTTAACTAATAAAACAGAAAACTAATTTAAAAAAAAAACGTTAATACAAAACTAATCCTGTTTAAAAGCGGATCTTAAAAAAGCAAAATAAAAATTTTTAAATTTAACGGTAATTTTTTGTTTTCAAAACTAACAAAAAATATATAAAAATAAATACCGTTTTTAATAAAAGTGAATTGTGTTTTATTTTTAAATAAAGCAAATCAATTTAAAATAATTTTATAAATTAAATTTTAATAATTTATATTAAAATTCAAAAAAGAAAACAGTGAACCAACAAATTTAACATTTTGTATTTGAAAATTTTAAATTATTAATACCAATTTAAACACCAAAAAAAAAAAAAAACAAACAAAAATTAAAAGAAATAAGAGTTTTTTTTCAAAAAAACAAATAACGTGCCATTTAAGTAACGGATTTCCACAAATTCAAATATTTAACGGATTAATTATTTCAAATAAAGCGGAATAAAAACCCAGCACAGGTAAGAAGAAGTTATTCGAATTTCTTTAAAGAAAAAGAAAAGGAAAACAAATTCAAATAAAGTTTTCAATTAAACTGGGTTTCTCCAAAATTTGTTTATTTAAAAAAAAAAACTCATTGATTGGACAGTGTCTTGAGTCTTGGTGGCTCTAAGCGAACCAAAAAAAACAACTGATGTGTAGAAAAGTAAAAATGTATATGCCTATTCATACATAGACAGATATTTATGTAGACCTGAATCTTTAAAGTTGCTGCTAAATTTCCAGCGAATGTTTTTCGAAAGTGATAATACATTTGGTTAAAACAACAACAACAAAAAAAAAAAAAATACACACACTTACACATAAAACCAACTGTTATTTTTGTTGCTAATAATCATCGTCATTATCTCTCGCTCATAATTGTCATTATTAACATCATTATGATGATAAATTAATTGTTCATTAAAGTTTTCGTCTTTGATAACTTTAGATACATTTCTTTATGAGTGCATGTATCTTTTTTTTAAAAAAGTATCTTTGAGTGTTAGTGCATGTGTGCTTGTGTGAAGTTGTTTCATTTATTTACACTTGAACGAATTGGTGAAATCGCAGATGATGATGATGTTTTCGCTACTGCTGCAGTTAAGTTAAGCAACTGCTTCTCTTCCTTACTGCTGCTCATTTCATGCGAACGAAAGTGCGATTTAATTCAAATGCATTTGCTAACGAAAGAACATCTTTTATTTGCATTAGTTTTTAACTGATTTCTGCAGAAAACCTTGTTTCATCTCTACACTGTTTATAGCATTTTAAGAGGCGCCACTTTAAAGCTTAAACATCAAATTTTATTCTAACATTGTTTCTAAAAACTTTGCTTAACTTTTCACAAATTTTTTTTCAACTTTATTTCATTATCAAGTGCCGAAAACTAGCTTGGTTTGGTAGCTAACAACAATTATATTTATGCTCATACCGAAACAACATACATTTTGCTCTACTTTAAAATACAACTTGAAACTAGTAACTCGATTTAGTCAGTCAGTCAGTCAACCAACTTAACAACCAGCCAACAAAACCAACCTGCTGCTAGCTTTAAATAGAAAATCTTTTAAATTTTTCTCCATGGGTTCACTTAAAATTGGTATTTCACTGAAGGCTTGGAAATGAAAGTAAGATTGAAAAAAATTCGCATCTACAAAGAAATTTTAAAAGAAACTTTTACATGTATGTTTTTTTTTTTTTTTTTTTTTGGCAAAAGAGAAAAATTATTGATGTCTAAAACCACTTAAGTCTGATGTCTGATTTTAAAAAAAAAGTATAACATAAAGTTTTTAAAATGCAAAATTCCAGCATTTTTATATTAAAAACTTTACATATTTAAGTGAGCTGGAGATTATAATACTTTAAAAAATAAAAGGTTTCATTGATGATACACAGCACGTCACTTATGCGAGATAACGGTACATTCGCGTTTTTTTATGTATACCTCTCTTTCAGGGGCCATTGAGAGCGAAATGCTATATATTATTTTAAATAAATAACATTATATCTTGTTTGAAAGACTTCTAAGTAACGTGGCGAAAAGTGACTAAATGACTTTGTACAGAGAAAAAATCGCTAAGCAATAGTGGACCAAATCTACGATTTTATAAAAATTTTAAATATGTTCACAAATTTTGTCATTTCGAAAGATGATTTTTTTTACCACAATAAATAAAAAACAAAATGTATAGTTTTATAAATTTATTGAATAGCCCATTTGATTACAAACATTTTTAGCCACAATGGACCGAAATAAAAAACGAAAAAGGCGAGACCTTACTTAGTAACAGCATTATATTTTCGCACTTTAATAGAAATGTATGTACGGCATTTTTTTGTTTTCGTTTTATTTTATTATATAACTTTTAGTTTTTATCCGATTCCACCCAGCATTTCACTCTGGATGGCGCCTGAGAGCGAAGTATAGATCGAAAAACACAAATGTACCGTTATATCGCAAATGGAAAGTGGTACATTTAAACAAAGTTTATATTTGAAATACATATTAAAAAAACATTGTCATCTCAGGCATGTGATATTAATAGAGCTTTTAGCGTGAGTTGTTTTGACTCACAATTTAATGCACGCTCACAAGGACAAGCTATGTAATTACGATAGCTCACGATCGGGAAATTTTTAAATGTTCGCGCTCACTTACGCTCATGCACAAATCATTCCTAAAGTCTTAAGGCTCAGTTAGCCGGGAGTAACAGTAACAGTAACCTTACCGTAAAAAAGTAAGACCAATCTATTTCATACAGATTGAGACGTAACATCTTACTGCTAACTGTAATCGTTATAATTGCTTTACATACAACAAAATGAAACAGCTGATTTGCAACGTTCCTGTTACTCCCGGCTAACTGAGCCTTTATAATCACATACTTTCACGATACATTTTATTAAAAAATTACTTTTTTATGAAACACGAATATTAAATTCAATTTTATTTATATAAAAATTTTTAACTTAAATTTTTTCCTTAAATTTGCAATAATATCATAAGGCTCCGCGCAATAACTCCCAGGTGCAATAAGTCCCAAGAAAAAAATGAAATTAGACCCAAAAATTTTTCATACAAATGTGGGAGTAATTTCATTATGAAATAGCTCCCAGCCCTCTCGGTTTTATTTAATTTTTTTTGGAAGTTATTTCATTTTTTGCCTGGGAGTTATTTCATAATGAAATGAAATCCAAATGAAATAAGTCCCCGAAAAAATTAACGTGGAAGTTATTTCATTTTATTTTGGTTTTCGGTGTTATTTCATTTGCTGTGGGAGTTATTTCATTTTTTGTGGGAGTTTTTCATTTTCAATTATTTGCAATTTCTTAAAATTGTTTAAAATTTTAAAAATTATTTATAACGGAATATTTCAAACTATTTGAGTACAATGACTTAAGTTTATCAAAGAAGAAAATTTTGCTAATTGCAATTGCAGTGTCTTATGGTTACCGGCTATGCAGTGAAGCTTTAGTTAGCGATGCCGGTGTTTGTTATACCATAGAGGAGAAAATACTTGTGCCCGGCCGAAGGCCGGCTATGCATAGAAGCTTAAGTTAGCGAAGCCGGTGTTTGTTATACCATAGAGTATAAAATCCTTGCGCCCGGCCGAAGGCCGGCTTTGCAGAGAAGCTTTAGTTAGCGAAGCCGGTGTTTGCTTTAGTTAGCGAAGCCGATGTTTGTTATACCATACACTGAAAGAAAAATGCTTCATATATTTAATGAATCATTTTCATAAAAATATTTTCCTTGGGTAAATGAAAATTTTCATTGTCTAAATGGAATTTGATGGTTATAATGAAGTATTTTCGTTAAAATCGCTTCATTAGATTTCGTAATTACGTTAAAAATTTTCATTGCATATATGAAAACTTAAGTTTGCCCAAGTTAAACAAAAAATTTTAATTGGGAACATAAAAAAACAATATACAAACATAACTATATTCATAAACTAATACAAAATTATAGTTTCCTTAAAAAAATGTTTAATTGTTAATTAAAAAATGTAAGATTTAATAATTTCATACATCTAATGTTATATGTATGCCATTAAATTTATGAAATCAAACATTTTTTTTATAAAAGCAACATATTTCAATAATTGCGTTCATAAATTAAAATTTTCATTTTGATAATAAAAATGTCATTATAGTAATGAAACAAAAATGTTCAATCCACTTTCAATCAACGTTGTTATTGTTGTAATGGACGATTTAATCTCATATTTACGCTCTTAATTAAGTACAAAACAAGTTATTTTTATCCAAAAACCACACTGCCCCTGGAGGCTAGCTGGTAGTTAGCTAGTCTATCAGCACTGAGGTTGCGCGATCGATTCCCGCCAGAGACAGAAAAAAAAAATAAAATAAAATAAAAAAAAAAAATCATTACAAAAAACTAAAAAAAAAAAAAAATTTTTACTTTATTGAAAGTATTCAACCAATGAATAATGTTCATAGATCTTATGTAATGTTTCATTAAATCCTTTTCATGAAACAGGTTTCATTGATCCAACGAAGCGCTGCATAGGTTCCTTTTTAATGCAATTTTTCAAGGGATTAATGTCAAAATTCATTGGTATTGCGAAGAAAATTCTTTCAGTGTAGAGGAGGTAATCCTTGTACCCGGCGTGCTTAAACTGCAGGCAGTTGCCATTGCAGGAGGTCAGGATATAATAAAATGTCCCATTTGTTGTCAAAATGTCGAGGACTCAATGTTAGTTTTTTGGTAACCTAATATGTAAATATTCAAGTAAAACGAATACATATATAATAAATTTCTTTGGAAGTTGTTTAATTTTTTTTTGGGTCCTATTTCATTTCTTTTCGATGGACTGTTTTTGGAAGTTATTTCATTAATGTCTTTAGGAGTTATTTTATTATGAAATAACTAAAAAAGTTGGGGTTTGTTTCATTTAAGACATGGAAATTATTTCATTTTTTTTTGGGAGTTATTTCTTTTTTCCAGTTTGGGACTTATTTCATTTATTTTGGGATTTAATTCATTGGGAGTTATTGCACCTGGGAGTTATTGCACGGAGCCTATCATAAATCTTTTCAAATTTGATTTTAATTGGCTATCAATAACACTTTTCAGATAATTTGGGGATTCACAAGGTTTGCTATCAAGTCATATTGCCATAATATTCTAAAATTTTACAATAGTTAAAAACAATTATTGTTGTGTTTCAAACACAAAAAAAAGTCCTAAAATTATAAGACTTTTTATGCTGTGTTTATTGTTTTGTCATAACTACACCGCAGAAATTTAATTATAAGGGGCTGTTCACAGCACTCATATTTTTTCTTCTTATTAAAGACATATGACTTTATGACTACAGTGTGAATCCCCCAAATGTATATTATTCTTTAAGACACCGACTATAAATAACATCAAATAAATAAATAAGCTTTAAAGTGAAATTGTTTTTGTAAAATTATTTCGATATCATGTTTTTTTATAATTTAAATATGAAACGCGTTTCCTTCTTATGTTTTTAAAGTGAAAATAAAACGATATGCAGAATATGTTTGGACTTGTTTCTTCATGGAAACATAATCACTTCTACCGTGAATAATTTTTACCTCGTAATTTTCCCCCTTTTCACATATTTGCGATCATGAAAAACTCCCATGGAAAAAAATTAATTTAAGGGAAAATAATCACCTCTATCGTAAATAAATGACATTCTCTTTTCCCTTCTCTCCTAAAAGGTCAAGACTTGCCGAGTCAAACTTGACCTGTCTGGACCAGCACTTACAAGTCAAACTGGTGTTTATTATTCTTATTCGCTTAGCAGTTTTATTTGTATAACATCTTTAGTTTTTCTAAAATCTTTGGATGAAGTTTCCTGATGATCTGACCTAAGCAACCAGTGAAATGCGCATAGGAATAGCTTATCCCATCAACAATAAATTTCTGTTTATCAATAGTTTGAAATGGGAATTTAGCACATTTAAACGAAACCTTATTAATGAAATTTAATTATAATTTTTTACTCTAATCTACATATGTGTCAGTTTCAGTTTAAAGGGACCTATGGATGAAAAATCGATTTTAACTTTTTTGGTGATTCTTAAAATAGACAATACGCTCTTTGTAATGCAGCAAGCCGCCGTTTTCTAACTGCATTAATTTTGCCATAAGTAAGCTTTAAAATACACCTTTGATGTGAAAAAAGGTGGCATGAAATAACCCCCCAAAAAAATAATGAAATAACCCCCCAAAAGTTTGTACAGAGAACAACAAAAACGATTTTTGGGGCGTTATTTCATTTTGTTTTGGGTGTTATTTAATTTTTTTTTAATTGGGGTATTATTTCATTATCATTATGAAATAAAGCCCCAATATATTTTTGTGGGGGATTATTCAATTTCCAAATTTATAATGAAAACGTTTTTGGACACAAGGGTTTATCCACTTTGGTATACAGAACACTGGCTTCAATAAATTAAGCTGCTCTGCATAACCGGCCTTCGGCCCTGCGCATTGGTTTTCTTCTATATGGTATACCAAACACCGGTTTCGCTAACTAAAGCTTCTCTGCGTAGCCGGGTCGTATCGGTATTTTTATACTATAGAGGAGAAAATCCTGGCACTATGCAGAGAAGCTTTAGTTAGCGAAGCCGGTGTTTGTTATACCATAGAGGAAAAAGTCATTGCTCCCGGCCGAAGGCCGTCTATGCAGAAAGCCTTAGTTGTCGAAGCTTGTGTTTGGTATATCATACCATGATATCTATCGCGTGATTCTTGAAAGCAAAACTGTATAATTAATTGTATTACATATATTGGGCTCTTATTTCATTTCAGAAATTGGGGTTTTATTTCATATGAAATAAGCCCCCAAAAATTAGGGAATTATTTCATTTATGTTTGGGGCGTTATATCATTTCGTTGGGGGCTAATTTCATTTTCAAAATTGTTGCTTTATTGCATATGAAATAAGGCCCCACACGGGGGTTATTTCATTATTTTTTTGGGGGGTTATATTTTGGGGGGTTATTTCATTGTTAACTTCAAAATCGTTTTTATCCAAAACAAATATTTTGCCCAAAGGTCCCTTTTTACTGAAACTGACACAAATGTAGTTTGTAGTGGCTTTGTCAGATGTCTGTCAAAATTTACAAATACAAAAGATTTATAGCTGTGTTGGAAAATAAACATTATATACTGTTCTGTTCGGTAGATATATGAGTCGTTTGTTTTGAAAGTGGTTAAAGTCCATTTTTTCTTATATTGAGATATTTAAGGATTTGTGTTTGATTTGTTTCAAAAATATTGTTAAGTGGTATTAATTTTTTTTTATGGCTTTGTGACCTTAAACATGTTAGAATATATAACGTAATACATTTTGTAAACTTTACTAGAAAAATAAGCTGTGTTTCAGAAACTAAAATGGACTTAAGCCACTTTCAAAATTAATAAAATAACTTTTTTGTTTGTGAAAAGGAATAATTCCACTTATTTTAAAAAATTAAGCAATAGAAATTGTAAATATTTTATGTTTGATGTAGATGAATGTAATAGCTTTAAAATAAATAGGGAAGCTTTCAATTTAGATAGAGATTTTCATTTATGTAATTAAAAAAATGTTTTTAAAAATAAACATGAATTCATTTATTAAAAAATTAAATTTACATTTATTTATTAAGGATAATATTAAAGATTTTGCCATATTATTTCTCCTCATTTAGGTTATGTGTGAGGTTTTGATAAAATATTCATGGTGCATAGGTGGTATATACCTTAGTTACTCCATCATATCCTTATACTTAGGAGTTGAAATGGGAGGTACATTTTTGTATAATGGTGTTAATTTTATTTTATTGAAGTTCCTTGGTCTTCCCCGACAGGGTTATAAGTCAAGTATTTTGAACTCTTTATCCACTTCCATAGATTCTTTATATAACATTTTATAGGGTTCACTTTTTATAAATAGCATCCAACTTATCCTTAGCCAATTTACAGGTTCGCCACTAGTGTTTTTTAATCTGTTATGAATTGCTTCTTCCAGAGGTTTTGTATAAAAAAATCTTTACGTTTCATTTTAGTTAATAAAAATTTGTGGACTTAAACCGGTTTCAAAATAATTTTTTTTTTTGGATTTCGTTAGCTAACTAATTTTCAAGTGCCCAAAATCGTAGTGATTTTAATGATACTAGACTTAAATTGTTTATAAATAAAAATATTATATAGGATTGCAATTGTTGTTATCATTAACTACTTTTTTTTTCAAAAAATGGACTTAAACCGCTTTCAAAATAAACGTCTCATATGGAAAATGCAAGCGCTAATAGTGTTTGTTTGGTAAATCATTAAAAAGAAAAACTTTTCTCTGTTTGTGATCTTCAAACAGATAAATAATACTGTACTCATCCAACTGAACAAAAAGAATCGAACATTTTATTGCGTTCTGTATTTTTTTAAGCCACAAACTTCGTTGTGTTCGGTTCAGCACATTCATGTTCGTTTATTTCAGTTGTACGTACAGGCGCTCTTTCGACTGATAAAGAAAACCAAAAAATTTTTTTTAAGTACAAAATACATATACGAAAAAGAAAACAAAAAGCCTGCAAAATTTTTTTACACAAACAAGCTAGAGAGACACATTGCAAAAATTTTTTGTTTGCTTATTCCATTATCAATGTAAAAACCACTACAATTGTTCTGTTATATAACGAAGAACAGAACACTATATAGTGCTCGTAACATTCTTGAAAATAGTTTTGAACAGTATTAACGGTTGTGTATTTATACACAAACACTTAAAAAGAATATATCGTTTCTGGGTGTGTGAGCAGTACGCTAAATAATGTTCTGTTAATTTTCGAGGACTTTTTTTTTTGTTCATCTGACATAACCTAAAATCGTTCACATCAGCGAATTATGTACATACAAATTTCTATTTCTATTCGCTCTTAGTTTTATTTCAGTTTATTAAAAATTATGTTTCTTTTAAGAATATGATTAAAACAAATGTACATTTGCCGCTACAAACAAATGACTTGCAATACAGCAAATGTCAGATGGCTTGAAAGTTAAAAATAGAACACGCTCAAATTGTAAAATTGTGTACTGCAAATTCGAACTAACCTTATGAAACTTTTAAATGTGCCTTTATGTCTATGAACATTGTGATACTTTTTGGTTTATCATAATGTCCATGGACCTTATATCACTGAACCTTATGACATGCTTATAACTTCAAAGGCAATTGTGTCCAAGTTATTTCTAATTTTAACTTGATTTACTCGTTAAGCGGTTTAATAGCCATAATAATGGCTTTTTATTTATTCATCGATTAATTTAATTTAATTTTCTTTACAACTCTTTCAAGCACCTACCAATTTTGACTGTACCATGTGTACTCCTAAACTTTCCTAGTTCAACACTTAACAAACTGGCTTTTAATGGTTGTTTTTATTATTCGCAAGTATTTTTATTGGTCTTTTAAAAAAAACTGACATTTTGTGTCTCCTAAAATTCAAAAGCAAAATAAAAGTTTTCTTTTCGATACAGTGCGTTTTAAATGTAAAGCACAATTTCAATTTTTCCTCAAAAACTTCAAACAACAAAAACAGCATTAAATAATGATAAACGCAATAAACAATAATTATTTCGTTTTGCTGTTTTATTTTTCCAATTTTTGTAATATTTTTTTCCATTTTTCTGTGGCAAAGAGAAAACTAGACATGTTTTTAAAAATGAAACAAGCCAATTACAGTAATTTTTTTGTGTTCCATACAGTCCATATTGCTGTTTATTGTTGCTGTTGCTTTTGCTGTTACTGTTGTTTTTGATGTTGTAGTTGGAGTTGAAATTGTTGATTTTCTTTCATTTTGTCACTTTGGTTCAGTTCAGTTTAGATCTGTACGGTTCGATTTGTATTTTGTGAAAATCAATGATTGATGATCATCAAGATCATATGGGGGAGATATTTTTTCAATGTTTTGTTTTTTTTTCGTTTGTCTTTAGCGGTCATTTGATCATTGTCATTGATTTATAGCTTAGATTTAGATTTATAATAACAACTATGTCCGATCTAAAAGAAAATTAAATAAATAAATGAAATAAGTTTAATGTTTCCTGGAAATCGATTTCACTTTCTCCGATGACATCAAGATTTTTTTTTTTTTTGCATTTAAATAGTTATCATTTATTGTTGCTGGGAAAAGAGATCACAGCAATTATAAAGAGGTACATTTTGCATAAAGTCCTAACTGTACATTGACTTTAATCGAATGTAAAAAAAAGTTCACTTATTGAAACTAATAGATTTTATTAGTTCTAAAAAAGTCAGTCAACCTCGACCACATTAGAACTTATGTACCACGTTTTATTAAATTATCTGCAAATTTGCGACCTGTACTTTGCCATAATGTTTACATGGACAGCCAGCCAACCGGACAAACATCGTTAAATTGACTCAGAAAGTCATTTTGAGTCTATCGGTTTACGTAAAGGTGGGCTTAGGACCAATATTTTGAGGTGTTACAAACATCAGCACAAATGCATAATATCCTCTCCAGTATTTTGGCGTGGTTATAAATATTTTATTGTTATGGTAAAAATATTTACCTAATTGATAAAATCGAATTTACCGTTGCTAAATGTAACATGGAAGTGAAAGAAACCTTATAGTCAATTCTGAAATTTCTAAAAAAATTTCTTTTTTGAAATACTTGCAACCAGGAAGAAACACCGATGTTTGTGTTAATCCATTTTATAAATTTTAAATTGGAAAAATTGTTCCTTTATTTTGAAAGATGTTTCATGATCATAGTTTATAGCGATTTTCAACATTTGTAAAAGTTGTGATTTAAATTAAAGGCGTTTTAATTGTTAAAAATGTTTATTTTACTTTTATAAATTTTTATAATAAATTAAAAATTATTCTTTTAAAAGAAAAAGGGCAAACAAATTTTTATGGCTAAACAAGTTGAAAAAAGGCTTAAAAAAATGGCTAGTGGCTAAACAGGGTGAAAAATGGCTAAATCTAGCCACTAAATGGCTAAATTGGCAACACTGCTCACAGCAGTCATATTTGTTCGTGTTATTATTTTAATACAGAAGACTACCGTTCAAATTCCACAAAAGTAGTTCCCTATATCAGGATATTTAAATTGTATGAATTGAACACACCTGAGAAAGACAAAAACAAATAAAAACATTCTAAAATTTTATTTAACGTAAATGGTGTCATTTCGATTATAAAATGCCATTATATGTAAAGCTTTCCTTTGATGTTATATCTTTTAAGTGTATTTTTTTTTCATTTTATTATCGATCAAGAGTTTAGAATATATAATAAATAGTTATGCTTTTGTTAAAAAAAATGTACTGTTTTTTCTTGATTGTACTGTTTTTTTAATCAATGTGCTTTTTTTCGAATTTAAAATCTGGCAATTCTATATACAAGACTTAAGGTACATTTTTGTTCGAAAAATTAAAGGAAAATATATGAAATACTTTGGTAAGAAATAGGATAGAAGAAAAAACGAAATTTTGCTCCCACTGTGAACAAAGCTTTAGGCAAATTGAAGATATGTATATTAATTTTCTTTTAACGTTGAATTTTTTAAAGTTACAACACTTTTAAAATTTTCTTATTTTCACATTTTTGAAATTTTAAAATTTTACAGATTCGGTTTTTTGTAAAAGGTACTTTTTTAAAAGTACTTTTTACGATGACCCTTTTTAACATACATATATTTCATCTAATTTCCAATAAGAAGTTGTTCAAATATGTATATAAAAATTCAAATATGTATAATAATACGAAAAAATTTGACTGCTGTGAGCCACTCCTTAAATTCCCCACTTAAAAGCTAACGACAAAACAATAAACACAGAACAAAAACTATCTGTTTTAGGACTTTTTTGTTTGAAACGCAACAAAAATTGTAATATATCACTCATATACAATATGACTTGATAGCATACCGCTTGAATGCCCCTAATGTTTTCATTACTTAATTAATTTGGCTCTAAAACCTGTTGTTGGTTTTGACCTGTTTAATAAATGATTTCTTAATACTTCTTCAGCCCTGAGCGTACTCTCTCCACGTTGTGGTACCAATGATTTGCATGTGCTCTTTAGCTTGGTCCTTTCACCAAAGGCTCGGTCTTCCCAATCAGCAACTTCAGCAGTAATTGTCGTTCAAAACCTTTGTGACTGAAGCGCTTGCACTCCTTCGTTCAGGATGGTCCAGCCAGCGCAATCGATGTATTGTAATGCACTTAACAACGTTAATGTCGCTCGCTCAACAGTTCGATCCAAAAAGGCTTTTGATAAAAAATTGATTATGTTGCACTTGTTTCAAACAAAAGCATTTTTTGAGTTTTTTTTTATGTAATATTTTACACGACAATTATTTTTAAAGTAATATAAAACAAGTAAGAAAGTATAGTTGTTCAAGCCCGACAATATGATAACCTACACCACAGTATTTAAAAACACATCATGCTTATGTGTCCATATAAATATGGATTTATCTATGTTTTAAATTTCATTAAAATCGGTTTGAGAGGCAGAAATTGCCCCTATCTCCCCTCGTGGTCCTATTTTTTTAAAAATGCATCCCTTTTGTGTCCATATAGATATGGATCTATATATGGTTTAAATTTCATTAAAATCGGTTTAATAGTTTCTGAGAGGAAGAAATTTCTCCCTATCTTCTCCCTTGGTCCTACGATTCGGCCCATTTTCAATAGGCCTAATAAGAACCTATGACCCAAATTTTATCAAATTATCTCCAAAATTGCGACCTGTACTTTGCGCACAAGGTTACATGGACAGCCAGCCTGCCAGCCGGACGGACATCGTGGAAAAGATTTACGTAAGCACCAGCCGTGTGGCCTTATCTCACAGTGGATCTTATTCACATTGGTAACAAACAATGCGTTTATCAACCACCACGAGTTTGATAGCAATCAACACACCCAGGTAGCAATTAGAGTAAATAATCCGGCAAGATTATGCTCTTGCCGCTTTTTAGGATGCTGGAGCTATCTAACCTTCTCTGCCTTTGGAAAATGCTAGCAGTTTCTGTTGAGTAGCAACAGCACCCTCCATTAGGCCAATCTCCCCCACACGGGGCAAAAAAATCAGACCTTTGACGGGATTTTCAGAATATCCCTTCCCGTGACTTAAAGTAGAAAGCTATAACCACCACGTGATCTCCAAAAATATGTAAAATATAAAAAACGAAACTTGCGCAAAGAAAATCTTCCTTAAAGACAAATATCATTTACTGCAAGAAGCATACTAACTTAGGCCTCTACGAAAAGCCAGTGTGGTGCCGTGCCACCGGGGGCTACTGACTTCCGCAGTACCAGAAAGGATTAATGGTCATCTGCGATCGCAAGAAATCGAAATGAACTCTGGAGATTCATCAATTTTTGGATTGTGCCAAGCCTAAGGGATTGACTTACCCAATTATGCCGCAGAGGATGTAACACTGAAAGGTGAAACATTATTAAGACGAGCCATACACCCACGGGGGGAGATTGGAGAAGTCGCTTTCAACAAAAAGTACTTTTTAAATATGTATTTTTTGAGAAAGTTCTTTTTAAACAAGTTAGAGTGCTATATTCGGCTATGCCAAATCTTTGATACCCTCCACCGACAGTTCGAATGTTTAGGGAGTAATATCTGTATGATGTTATTATTATCTTAAACTGTGACGATTTGTTATTAATTATGGTTTTAGGCGACTAAACTGTTTTCCGGAAGTAGGGTTTATATGGGGCTAAGGGTAAATTATGGACCGATCTTCACGAAATTTTACAGTCTTTTTCCTAGTTCTATAAAACTTTGATGTACCACATTTTGTTATGATAGCAATATTTTTACGGTTTCATGCGTACTAAACTGTTTTCGGAAGTAAGGTTTATATGGGGCCTAGGGTAAATTATGGACCGATCTTCACGAAACTTCGCAATATCATTTATAGTCCTATAAAACTGTGACGAGCCAAAATTTGTTGTGATTGCACTATTTTTTACGGTTTAGGCGTACCAAACTGTTTTCCGGTAGTAGGGTTTATATGGGGCCTAAGGTAAATTATGGACCGATCGTCGATCGAAATTTCACAGTGTTATTTCTAGTCCTCAAAAACTGAGACGTACCAAATTTTGTTACGCTAGCGTTATTTTTTACGGCTTTAGGCGTACTTAACTGTTTTCCGGGAGTATTGTTTACATGGGGCTTAGGGTAAATTATAGACGGATCATCACGAAATTTAACAGCGTGATTTCCAGCCAAATAAAACAAATTTTTGCAAAATCTTATCTCACTCCGTGCCTTGTTTCAGCATTTATGTTATTTTTTGTAACAAAATTATCAATTTTTTTAGGTGGTGGTTTCACATTTTGATTCATAGCTCTGCTCCTACTGAACCGATTTTGCTGGATTTCAATCCCAAACTGCTTAGGATAACTACAAGCAATTTGGCACCAAGTTTGTTCATTTCTTTTGAGTTGTTCGAAAGTGAGCGTGTTTTCAACAGACGAACGGACATGGCTAAATCGACTTAGAATTACTCAAGGACCCAGAATATATATACTTTATAGGGTCTGAGATGAATAATAAAAAAAAGTTTCTCACGGAATGACAAACTTAATATACCCTCTTCACAACTAATTGTGGTGGAGGGTAAAAAAAGGATATGCAATGCTAACTAGGATCGCAATGTAAAGTAAGGAAAACAGGATAATACTAAAAGAAATGCTAATGTAGTTTCAACCGGCAGATTTTGACACTAGTTAATATAATATATTTCACAATCCAACCAAGGTAAAGGCAAATGGAGCTTCTGGAATATAGAACTACAAGTTGCCTTGGGATTTTATTTTATTCTAAAAGATCTTTAGTTGCCCTTAGCAGCTTAACCAGTTGCAAAATCTGCCGGTTGAAACTACACTAGCCTTTTCATTAGTATTATCCCGGTTTCCTAACTTAACAGTTTTTTAAGGCTACATTATTTGACAAGGGTTATTTCTGTCTTCTAAAAAAATACGTGATTTCAGACAAAGCCATTTTAATGAATCTTATTTAAAAAAAAGTGTTAAACTTAAATTTTCCCAAACTATTTAAAATTTGAATTATTTATTATTGATTTTTTTTTTCAATTACAAGCTTTAATAAAAGATAATGACGTGAAAGTCTTTTGCACCGCATTCATAATTGGATTAAAACAAAAGACTTAAGACACATACATACATATTTTACTGCAAACGTTTGCGTCGTTAAAAATAAAAAATTTGAAGCCAGAAGTTTATAAAAAAATATATGTATATGTATATAAAATTTTTCTTCAATTAAAATAACAACAAAATCGTTATTAATAAAATTTTTTTTTAATTTTACAAAATTGAAAATTTATTGTTAAAAATTTATTACTTTTTACATAAATTTTAAACAAAAAGCTAAATATTTTATTGATTTTCAATGATATAAATAAGAGCACACAATAAAAAAAAAAATTGTCTTACAACTGTTAAAAGCCATTAACAGCAAAGCAATAGTAAAGATAAATTCAAAAATTAATTTCAAGTTCTCCCCCTTTTGGTAACTTTTACTTTTCATTACCGTTAACCAAACCAACAACAGCAATAACAATACCATGGCTTAACATCGATACCAAAAAAATAAAAAATATGGACAAAAATAAGAAGACAATGTAACCAAAGAAAAGAAAAAGGCAACAAAAAAAGTAACAATATACTTAAACATTCACACACACACACACTCACAGTTTTGAAAAAAATTTCAATAGCAACGAACTTTTGCAAACTGGAGCACAAAGAAATGAAAGTAAAAACTCAAGGGCTCGTTTGCACTTTTTATTCTTTAACTCAGCATTCAGACAACGGTAAGTCACTAGTCAGTCAGTCATTCAGCCAGCTAGTCATTTAGTTTGTAAGCAGTCTGTTCGTTTACTTAGCCAGTCAGTCATTCAGTCAGCCAATTGTTTTCTTATGTTGTTTATGGCCGGTAATGATATTAAAATAAAATACCGTTAAGAAAAAGGAGTTGTGGCTGTTTTGTGCTTTTGAAATTGCACACTCTACACTCCATTTTCAGGCCTTAGACAAGAAATGCATGAATAAACATGCTTTATTTTAAAACAAACAAATAAAAACCGGTTGCAAGACAAAAACGTGGTAGTTGGTGGCTTTTCTTTCGCATTATTATAAAAATTGCTTACAATACAACATTCATAAAGCTGGTTTATTTTGAAGACTTGACAACACACACAGCTTGACTGTTTAAGTTTTGTTATTTTGTTGTTGTGTGTTGTTAGTTTTTTTTTAAGAAGATACGAAACAACGGCATTTTAACGTGTGGTATTTTTCGTTTTCATTCAAACGCAACAACAGCAACACCAGTAACAATAACAACAACAACAACAACAACGACGACGACACCATCTAAATAAAACGAGTAAGATACCGATGCCGTACTGCTGCAACATGCTACTAATTGTTGACCTAATTTCATTTATTCAAGTGAGTGAATTGTATGCGAATGTGTAAGTTAGTGAGTGATGAATACAAAACAAATACACCTGATACTCGGTAGTGTATAGAAGAAAAAATTGAACTTAGATACAGCTGAAGAAAATCTTGCAAATAATCTCTAGAAACATCTCTTAAAAACATCCATACGAGTAGGGTCTAAATTCTGCAAGCCTTTTAAATCTGTAAATATGTATTTCTTTAAACTTGAAACTTTAAAGTATTCATGTGTTTTAAGTCTTTTGTTTTAAATCTAGTCTCAACTACCATTGTGACTCAAAGAAATTGGTTCTCAGCTGAATAATAAGCCTGTTTCAGACAAAGCAGCATAACCCTGCAACAAAATTCGTATTCGGTTTTGATGTCCTTTCAAAAGGCTCAGCCGGGAGTAACCATAACTTAACTTTACCGTAAAAATGTAAGACCAATCTATTTCTTAAATATTGAAAAGTAACATCTTACTGCTAACTATAATCGTTCTAATTGCTTTACATACAACAAAATGAAGCAGCTGATTTGCACGTGACGTTTTTGTTGCAAGACACAAGCTATAATTTGACGTTTAACAATTAAATTAAAATTTTAAAATGTATTAAATTTCAGAAATTTATACATATGAAACACATTGAAGAGGAACATCCAATTGTTACTTTATTTTACATTTCGTGTTACATTGCTTACCCCTGAAGCGTCTCTACGCCCTTCGTCACCGATCTTCTGTTTAACGAAATATTTCTGTGCGACAAGTCGCATAGTTTGAAACAGGCCATACAAAAATAAGTACAGATTTATTTTCTTACTTAAGTCGACTCAACATAACATTGTTGGTCTTGCGCGTGCTCTTTCAAATTTGTGATAAAAACAGGTCTACATGCATTTTTCCACTTTTTTCTTTTACCAAAGCCTCGGTATTTTCTGTCAGTGGGTTCCATGGTAATTTTATTTTAACTTCTTAATACCATTGAAATGCTTGATTATCCCCAAATAGCATATATTTGCCTGCACGAAACTTCGAAAAACTTTTATAGAATAATCAAATATAAAGATTTTTTTTTTTGGCAATAATAATGTTTCTTGAAGTTTAGGAATATTTCTAGGATTCTACAAGTAGCTAAAAAATATTACCCCATTATTCAAAAACGATTATTAAATTTGACAAACGTTTATTTAGTACGTTCATAAAGAATTTGTTTCGTAGCAGGTCTACAGAAAAAAAATATCCCTCGATATCGAATTAAAATTTCGTTCGCTTAACTTACATTTGAGTAGGTGAGTTGCAAAACTCGTTCGTTACAAAATTAAAAATACGAGATGACAAATGATTCTCACAGCTCACAGTTCTGATTGCATCAATGCATGTCCTTGGAAAAGACATGGAAATTTTAAAATTTCTTTGATTATTCCTTCAAAGGGCTCGCACAGAAAAAATCAAGTTAAAAACGTCGAAAACAAGGTTGATTTAAAATTTTTCGGTGGTGATTTTGCTTCATACGTTTTTCATGTTAATTCAACCTGATTTTACAATAACTTGCGAACAACATTTTTTTCTTTTAACATAACTATAGTTCATGTTAATTTAACATTGCAGTTAAGTTAGAGCCAAATGTCATTTATATTAAAAAACCAACCCGAATCACGTTGAATGAAAATACGTGAATTTCTTGTATAATCAAATTAGTTTGAGTGTGATATAACAGTGTGAAGAAGCTTCAGAGACAACATATGCATTTATTTAAGAATATTCAAAACACTTACCCTTGTAACACATGTTTCACTTATTTTGTATTCTCCTTTGTTAATAGATGCATCAGCAGAATCGCCCGATATGGTTTTCGTCATCATTCTACTTTGAAAACTTTATGTACTATTTAACTAAATAATTTTAATTAAAAGAATACGGGAATTATCTTCTTTTTATAACATATTTTAAACTTGAAAATAAAAAAATGTACATACATACTTAAGTATGTATGCATGTTAATTTAACAAGATCAACTTTTGATTTTAATATAAAACAGGTTTTTATGGATTCAATATTGAACAATGTTATTTTAACAGTGAATAATATTAAATAAACGTAATTTAAGGTTATTTTAATATTTTTCATTTAAAATTAATATGAAATAATGATGAATTTAAATAATTCTTCTACGCCGTTTTAATTTTACATTGGTATTTTTTTTCTGTGTGCTCTTCTTATTTAAAAAAAATATTCAAAGTTTCTTTTATCAAGATTTTTCGATTGGAAATTTTAAAGTGTGTAAAAATGTGTTTATCCTCTGATTTTTTTTGTGAAAATTTGTAAATTTAACTTTGATTTCTGATCTTTTAAATTAAAAAAAAAATCCAATCTGGACCAAGAAAGTTAAAAACAATAAACTAAAATCCAAAAAATATCAAAATCCACCAGGAAATAAGTGTACTTAAAAATCTCCCAAAATTGGGGAAATCAAGAAAATTTGTTTTTAAGATCATCAGATTTGGAATGGAATGTCCCATATATAAAATCAAAATTCGTTTGTTTGTTTCCTAAAGACTTGTAAGCCACTGAACTGATTTCCCCGAAATTTGCAACAAATACTTTGGCTATCAAAACAAAACAAATGTCAAATAATAGGCTAAATAAAAAAAAGAAAGAAGTGGGCATGGCGCTTCCCATACAAAAGTAATATCAATTTCTGTATATCTGGAGAACGGTTACAGAAAAAAGTTCAAATCTAGTACAAATATTTTGGTTTTCTCTACAAAACAACTGTCAAAAAGTGGGCTTAATTTAAGAAATAACCATGACAGCTTCAATGTGAAGCTTTAAATGTGGATAACAGTAACATTACAAGTTTATAAATTTGGTACTAATTGCTTCGTTATCAATACACCAGATCCTTTTTTTAAGTTTACTGATTTTATTTTAATAGTAGCGAGGAGTATCGGGTACTGCTAGCATACTTTTATAGAGCTTATTTACTTGGCTTTTAATTTCGCTCGATTCCAAGCAATATTTTTGTCCGGACAAAATTTTTTTTATATTGAGTCATAAGTCCAAAAATAATAAAATGAAAAAATACGACTGTTGTGAACAACCCCTCATAGTTTAGTATACTATTTTGATTTAAAACAAATATAAAAAATAAATATTTACCAACATCAAAATATTTTTTTATTCTAATAAATTAATTAATAATTTAAATAAGATTAGATCTTACCTGACTATTTTCCATTTTTTAGACGCAAATCACAAATAAGTTTTTTTTGTTTGTTTACCAAACATCAGAGTCCTAAGCCGATATAATTTGACGCCGCAAGTGTTTTGCTGCAAAAATTGCTAGCCGAAGGTTAAATTCAGATATAAGCCGGATAAAACTATACCATCAACGGCGACGGCTACAAAAACTAATACGGATCGGCTCAATCGTTCAGCGCAGGTCTCTTCTGATTAATTACGACAGCACAATAAACATAGCAAGCAAAGTTCTATAAATTTAAGACACTTTTTGTTTACAAATCAACAACAATATTTTTAAACCATTGTAAACTATTAGAACATTATAACAATATAACATGATAGCACACCTTGTGAATACCCCAATTGTTTTTGCATTTATATTACAACAATTGTAAATTTGCTAAATAATTAAATAACAAAAAAAAAATAAATATAATTCAAAATAGTACAATCACTTTCCTTTTTTCGTGCATTTTTTTAGCCACAGCTTTAGAAAACAATTTAATATGAGTAGTTTGATAGTTGTGCTGCCATTTTGTATAATTGTTTACATCTGTAAACCATATGGTAGCTTTGTTATTCTGGACAAAATTTCCGAAATGGGTGAATCCAGTAATTGAAATTGTAACATTGAATTGAAACATTATGATAGCACAACTTTCTTAGAAATAACTTAATAGAAAATAAAATAAGCTTAAAATAATGTTGTACTTTTGAGCTTTCGAGAAGCTAAATTTAAACATGGATAATTTTCCGAATTGATTTCCGATAATTGCAAAGTTTTTCAGTCGAAGAGTCTAAGAAGCAAGTATTTTAGGAAATAGTTGAGATTAAGGCGAGTTTTGAGATAGAAAATGACTCAGTGGTCTTTAAAGCTCTGCAGACTTGACCTCAGGAACTAAGTTGTGGTTATAACTGACCATTGGCCTATTTGAAAACATTCCCAAAGACTAAGGCTCCCTTACAATAATCTTGATATAAGTTGCAATGCCGAGGAAAAAGAGAACTTAACGGAACATCTTCTCTGTCATTAACCGGCATTCGGAGATTTAAAACTCAAACTGTTTATTCGAAGAACTCTTAGGGACAAACATTGACTCTCTTATACCGTATTCAGATATGCACCTTACAAGTATGTTTATTAAGCAAAACACAACTTACTAAACAGTGTTTTGACATTTGGCAATTGAAATTACAACAAAAAAAAAAAAGGCCCATCCATTTTTTCTGTGCAAAAACCAGATGTTTATTCCTTAAAGATGTCGAAAGTTGTTTACATTTTCTTATACATGTACATTTTTGTTTACGTTGAATGTTGTATGTAGTCGTAATATAAATTGAGTTAGCTAAATTGTGTATATGTGAGAAAGATAATTATGTCAATTAACCGAATATTGACTCAATAAAAAAGGTATATCTGAACACGGTATTAGATTGAAATATTATCCACTAACTCATTAAATCAACCGCTGGCTGGCTGAGAAAAAATCCCTGGGAGACAGTGAAATAGGAAACTACTACGGGAACTAATTGCTGGACCCTCCTTGATTAAGCATAGAACTAAGTGGAATTTTTCTACTCACTTTTAATTTAAAAAAGTTGTTTTGGTAAAATTAATATTAAAAAGTTTAATCTTAGAAAAACGTTACTGAAATTTTTGCCATACCTGACTTGTAATTAAAAAAAACCCGTGTGTAAATACAATACAATCTAGACTTTTCTCTGTTTTAATAAAAGCGAGTTGAATTCACCTAATTTTTTGAACTTTAACCATTCCTTTTCTTTCTATTTTAAAGAAAAAAATATTTCAAAAAAATTTTTAATTTTACACCGCCTATCAACTACCAAGTGTAATTTTTTATTTAAAAAAAGGTGTATTCAGTAGCAAAATGTAAAAATAATAAAATTATATATCTACGCTTGGCTGGTTACTCGGTTCGATATACAAACTGACAGACTTTATGCAGCGTATTTATTTTACATTTTATTTAAGATGTGTTGAATTCATTGTTTTTTGTTGTTGTTACTGTTATTGTTGTTGCATTGTATTGTGTATTTGGTGGCATGATATCAAAGTGTTGGCATTTTTATATAGTTTATGCACCAGATGTGCATGCTGCAGATTTTCAAATGCTCTCTTAATCGGCTGATTTTTTTTTCATTTTATCTTTTTTTTTAAGTTTCTTGGTTGACTGTGTGTGTTTTTTGCGAAGAAAGTGGTTTTCATTTTCCTTATTAAATTACAAGTTTACGAATGAATTAAAGTCAGCCAGTAGTAACACTAACTAAATTTTATTGTGAAGACTTGTTTCTCTATATGAGCATTTTTTTTTATTAATTTTTTTTGAGATTTCGTTTCTTTTTTTTTTTTTGATTGCTAAAGCCTTGACAATCATTCCAAAGACGTTGTTTTTTGTAGTTGAGGTTTGCTTTAGTTGCAGTTTTATCTTTAATGTTTGATTAATTTATGCAGACATTTGTTTGTTAAATTTATAGATTTACTAAAAACTGATAAAGAAAAAAATCATAGCAAAAAAAAATTGAGAAACATTTTAGAAAACGTTTTTTTAGTGATTCAATTAGAAACAATTGCATAGAAATAAAGAAAAGTATTTTTGGTTATAACAAAATCTAAGGTAAATATTCAATATTTCTGAAAACATTTTAAAGTTATTAACTAAAATTGACACACACTACCAAATAACTCTCTAAATAGCGGTACGTCTTCTAAATCTCTTAAACGAATATCAAATGTTTAACAAAATATCATAATAACATTTTTAGAAAGTGAAAACCCTAAAACTAAACACAAAAACTTAAAAGTTTAATATATCGTCACATAAAAACCCAAAGGCCATAAGCGATTTTTTGATTGATTATGATCTAATTAACCAAAATTAATTAATAATTAATCAAAAAGTCGATTTGGGAGTTTTTTGTTGATTAATTTTTTTGGATTTTAGGTAGGCTTGCCAGACGGCCTTGATTTTTCTTGGTTTACAAAAATTGTCAGTGCTCATCAAGAATCAAGAATAAAATAGTATTTTTAAAATTTGTGTACAGTTTTTCTTAAACAAAGCTGTGCTTGTGCTAGTGGTTTTGTTTGAAAATCTTTCAAAACTGCGTTTCCTTAATTTAATTTTTATAACTTGACAACACTGAGGTGCTGATTGAACCGGTACGAACAGCACTTGTATGTATTTCCCTCTATACTCACCACTAATACATAATTAAAAAAGTTAAACAGCTGACGCAAAACAAAAGCGTACATACATTTTTGGTCTAAATATTGAGTTCAACACAATTGTATTATTATTATCACACCACAATAGTGGAGAGGGTATTATGCATTTGTGCTGATGTATGTAAAGCCTAATATTGGTCCTGGACCCACCTTAAAGTATACCAATGATTCTGAGTCGAACTAACGATGTCCGTCCGGCTGGCAGGCTGGCTGTCCATGTAACCTTGTGCGCAAAGTACAGGTCGAAATTTTGGGATTATTTGATAAGATTTGGGACAAAGGTTCTTATTGGCACAACGACCAATCCATTTGAAAATGGGCCAAATCGTATGACCACGAAGGAAGATAGGGGGAAATTTCTTCCTCTCAGAAACTATCAAACCGATTTTAATGAAATTTAAAACATAGATAGAACCATATCATTATGGACACAAAAGGGATGCATTTTTCAAAAAATAGAACCACGAGGGGAGATAGGGGCAATTTGCCTCTCAAACCGATTTTAATGAAACTTAAGACATAGATAGATCCATATCTATGTATATGGACACATAAGCTATACAGTTTTTCAAAAATAGGACCACAAGGGGAGTTAGGCGGCAATTTCTCCCGATTTTAATGAAGTTTATAAGCATAGATAAATCCATATTTATATGGGCACATAAGCATGATGTGCTTTTTAATACTGTAGGGTAGGGTATCATATGGTCGGGCTTGACCAACTTTTCTTTCTTCCTTGTTTTTAATTGCTAACAATTCTATTGAAAATCAAGATTATTTTTTGTGAATTTTGAAGAATTTTGGTGATATTCGTATGTAAGTATTTTTTCAACAAAAAGTCTAACTTCAAACCGAAGAAAAATTCTTAAATAATTTTTCACGTTTGTGTTCTTAGTCTTTTGTTTGCATAGCACGACAGTTAAGAGTTTAAAAAAACACCAAATTCAATTAAAAATTTTAAGCTTTTATTAACGAATATTTTTGTTTGAATTTAAATTAAAAGAAAGTTATTGCTAACTTTTTGTTAAAATTTAAGCTTAAAATAAAAAAAAAATTTTAAGGTAACACGAAACTATTTTTACTATTTGTGCTAATATTTGAAAGAAATTTTAGTGATGATTTATGAAATAAAAATTAAAATTTTTAACATTTTGTGTAGAAACAATAACATTAGAAAAAAAAAATAAAAAATTTAACACATTCCCTGTCAAAAAATTACAATTATTACAAAAGAAAAGAAGATGTTTGCCAGATATGACATGATTTTACTGTGCAAAAAAGTATGAATGTACTTTAAAAAGTACTTTATGAGTGTAATATCGCTTAACGGACAGATTTCTTAAGCGAACACCCCCTTTCGGCTGACAATGTCCTCTGCAGCTATCTTAAGGAAAACATTGAGGTATTTTGGGTGGACCTTTCCCTTCAACGAACACATTTGAATGGTCCCTTTTGCATTCGGTCATATGAAATTCCACTGTACATCTTTTTAGTTAGATACTTAACAAAAGTTAATTCAAAATATTATTAAAAAATACCAAAAATTCCTTAACAACCCTAGGGGAAAGGTAACTTATACCAAACTTGTCACGTGACAGTTTTAAAGCGGTATTTTAGACACTTTGTAACAAGTAATTGAAATAACCTAAATGGACACATTAAATTTCAGTTAAATTATTGCCTGTCGCTGATATTGTCCCGAGTGAACCATGTTAATATGAATGATCGCCTTCGTATCAAGTAAAGAACCAGATAGAATCAGGCACTTCTCGCACAACATTAATACCGTTCGTAACTATTTTCAAGAAAGAGACGAACATTTTATAGTGTTCTGTTCTTCGTTAAAAAACAGAACAATTGTGGTGGTTCTGTAGACAAACTTTATATTTTAATGTTCTATAATGTTACTTTTTTGCATTGATGAAAAAAATAACAAACAAAAACTTTTAGCAACGACCGCAGCACGAACCGCTTGTGTGTATGTGTTTTGTTGGTGTAAAATTTTTGATTTTCTAAAAATTGTTTTGTTTTTTTTACCAGCCAAAAGGGCGCTAAGACCCCTTTCACACTCGGCAAATTATTGCGCAGTTCTTGGTTTGTAGACGTCAGCGGTAAGGTCGGGGTAAGAAAAAAAATTTTTTGAACAGACTTTGTTGTTCTCGTCAAGTAACTTGCGCAACTAATTTGCCGAGTCATAAACTGGGAAACGTTATTTTTTTAATGATCCAAACACAAAGGAGCGATATTTAATGTTTATTTTCAAATACTGCTTTAAACACATTAGCACTAGTTAAATGATATGTTTTGTTTTCACCTATCACAATTCTGTCCTTTTTATTAAAATATTGTTTTCACTGGTCACGGGGAAAGTGCTTTAAGAACAATTGACACAAATTTCCCACAGGGAAGTGTTTACTTTTCTCGCCAATTTTAACATGAGGGGTATGGTAAGATAGCTATCTCCATTTTTATATCTTCTAAAATAAATAACAAAAACTTATATCTTCATAGATATTTGCAATTGGTAATTTGATGGCAGACCATTTAGAAGATGTTATAAAGCAAGTTTTAACCAAATCCACTCCAAGGTTTAAGAACAACGTAATGAGAAATTGGAAATTGTTTTAATCAAATGAGCATTACTACATCTAAGATAATGAAATATAAAAAAAAAATATCAGGGCCAATTCACTTCAGGTGGCAGTGAAAAGCCTGCTGGCTTTGACAGTTAAAACCATTATATTTTGGTTCACAATGTTTTGTTTAGAAATGGTTGACATTTCGAGCCGTAAACACTTACAATGCCATGTTTCTGTTGTTTTTGTATTGATGTAGAATTGCTGTCCCCTGCTGTATACGCGTATACATAAATTCGCATTGATGTATATTTATTTAGATCACATAAAAAAGTACATATCGATGGTTTTCTTCCGCAACCTCGTAACTCAAAAACAACTACTTTTCAGGAGAGACAAAATACTTTATTTTAACCAAATATTTGAAACTTTTTGCTTCATATTCTTTTATAATCCAAGAATTAGGAAAAATTCCGATATTCCGCCAAACAAAATAATTGCAAAATTGTAAAGCGGTATTTACTGATTACTTTCCCAGTTAAAACAAAAAATCGGATAAAATTGAGTTACGTGGTTGCGGAAGAAAACCATCGATATGCAGCCATATTATGGAAATCGAAATCGAGTGAAATTGAAATCAATGGGGATTTCACGTAAATTTTTTTTGAAAATTACCGCAGTTTTTCCTTATTTTAAAATTAGTTCTTATAAAGACAAGCTGATCTCAAAGAATAAAGTAATTAAAACAAAAAAGGTATTTGATTCTTAAACACTGGTTCGTTTTCAAAGTTCGATCGATTTTAAGTTCACTCGGATTCGAGTGAGCCAAATTTTCCCAATTAGGTACAAGCATTTTTTTTCGAATATGGGTTTCTAATACATCTTGGCTATCAATACAGAATATTCGACAAGATATGAGCGGTATTGGAGAAGATGGTGTCGCACAAAATGCACGCATGTTGCTCTTGGAAAAGAGGAAAATACTATTGTTAATTTTAAAACAAATTCTTGTCATATTTAACCATATCATGTTAAAAGGCAACCATAATATGGTTGTGGCTTCGTGGCGGAGGACTAATTTAACCATAATATGGTTATCGGTGGCAATAATGTGGTTAAATTTTACATTTTCTTTAAATATAGTTTTATTGAATATGACCATATTTAACCAAGTTTTTTCTCTGGGTGTGGCAAGGGGTATATAAGATTAAATTTTACTTAAATTAAATAATAATTTGGCTTAAAAATCAATTTTAAATGTATTTTCATTTTTAAATGTAAAACGTTTGAAAATTATTAAAAATATATTTGAGAATTATAGCTTGATCCAAATTGGTTACTTAATCTCAAATTTTTTCAAATTTATTTGAAATATGTATCAATTGTATATATGCCACCAAACACGTAAACATTATAATGAATTAAGCATAAAACGTTAAAAAATTATTGGCTAAAGGTTTGAGAATAATACGAAACTTTAGCAAAAAGAACTTTTTTTAAAAATTATCATTTAGTAAAAAAAAAACTTTTATAACAAGTAATTTTTATAAAAAAGTACTCTGAGTTAGGGTTTTTTTTTGTAAAAGTACCAGCAAAAAATAGGTTTTTTAAAACAAAACGTTCTTCAAGTAGTTTTTGAAAAAGCAGTTGTTTCCAAAATGTACTGATTGTAAAAAGTACCCTTTTTATAAAACAGCTTTAAAATTAAAATCTTTTATAAAACTTTCTTTGAAAAAATAGACTTTTGAAATAAAAATTTTTTTCCATATACACAAAGTACAAGAAGTACTTTTTAACTAAAATTTATGTACAAGTATTTATTTAAAGCAAAATAACAGATTGTTTTTTTAAACATTTATGTATGTACAATTATTTTTTGTCAAAACTAGTGCAAAGAAAATTAATTATTTTACATATTTTACATAATTATCAAGCTAATCATTTGTTTGTTTTCGTGTCATCTTGACTTTTGTATGGTTTGCTTTATAACTTTAGTTCATATGCTTAAAAAGAGTTAAGCAAAATTAACAATAAAAATACCACGTTAAAATCTTCTGCATAGTGTTGATAACAATAATTATATACTTTTACACATTCCACATACATACATACATACATACATATTTTAATGTTGCAAGAGTTCAGCCGAAAGTTGTCACCTTCAAGTCATTGCAAAAAAATGTTAACAAAATGTGGAGTTGTTTGCTTCCGTTGTACGGGGATATCAATTTAGTAGTTTCAAAGCCGCCGGTCTGGCAAGGCCGTCATCTGTTAAATATCTGTCATCTGAAGTGCCGTTTATTTTCGGAAAGGTTTGTTATTTACGAATATGGATCTTTTAACAACCGAAGAACGTGAAAAAATAGTTAAAACTTACTATAAAATTGGTAGTTCAAACGTGGTCGGCATTACAATGTGATTATGGTGGCCATAATCGACCTACTTTTCAAGGAATTGGCAAGATCATAAAATTATTTAAAAAGACTGGAAGCGTTACACATTTAGTCAGGCATGTGCTTCATCGCAATATGCATACTACCGAAAATATCGCTTTTGCACACAGAAAAAAATACCAATGTTAAAATAACATGGCGAAATGTTGATTGAGAATCATGGTAAATTTCTGCAAAAGTATGCGCTTTGTTTAAATTTATCATTATTTCATATTAATTTTAAATGAAAAATATTAAAATAACCTTAAAACACGTTTATTTAATATTATTCACTGTTAAAATAACATTGTTCAATATTGAATCCATAAAAACCTGTTTTATATTAAAATCAAAAGTTTATCTTTTTAAAATAACATGCATACACACTTAAGTGTGTAAATTTTTTTATTTTCATGTTTAAAATATGTTACAAAAAGAAGACAATTCCCGTATTCTTTAAATTAAAATTATATTGTTAAATAGTACATCAAGTTTTCAAAGTAGAATGATGACGAAAACGAAATCGGGCCATTCTGCTGATGCTTCTGTTAACAAAGGCGATACAAAATAAGTGAAACATGTGTTACAGGGATAAGTGTTTTGAATTATTCTTAAATAAATGCATATGTTGTCTTCACACTTTTATATCACACTCCAACTAATTCACGTTATTTTAACTTTTTATAACTTTCATTCAACGTGATTCGGATTGTTATTTCAATATTATTGACATTTTGCTCCAACTTTACTGCAATGTTAAATTAACATGAATTATAGTTATTTTAAAAGAAAAAAATGTTGTTCGCAAGTTATTGTAAAATCGTGTTAAATTGACATGAAACAACAATGAAGCAAAATCACTACTGAAAAATGTAAAATCAACCTTGTTTTGAACGAATTTACATTGATTTTTTTTCTGTGTGTGTTAGTGAAAGTGTGGCACTAATTGAAGGTTATGAACTGGAAGATATGTGGTTTCAACAATACGACGCTTATAGTGCCTAAGCTAGGAGAACCATATTTTGCTCAGTTATTTTTTAGTCATCATCGGCCAATTTCACCAAGTTTAGATCTATTTTACTTTAATTTGCATTTTAGGTCACGGTATATACATTTTGTTTTGTATTAAAAATAATTCCATTTAACTCAATCGTTCTCCTAGCGCTTACCCAATAAATAATTTTTACCATTTTGCGAAGCACTAAAGGTACATTTAAAAAAATAAGCGCACAATTATGCGCTACGCAATAAGACATAAAGAAATGCAGTAAAGTAAGTAAAAGAACTCTCAACAACTTTTATAAAAAAAAATAACATTTCAAGTGCTACGGCATTCCCTTACTACGAAGCAGGTTTGTAAGGGAGAATACTAAAAAATAACTGTATCAAAACATTCAGTGTGTAAAGATGATCGTTACATCCAACAATATTTATGTGCGCTGAATAATGCGCTTTATGTGTCAAAAATGTATTGCTTCAAAGTGGGAACTCGCCATATAAAATTCATGTCTTCCGTAAGCGCAATGGTAAGCGAAACCCTTATGTTTCTCCCTTACAAACCTGCTTCGTTGGAAGCTCCATTTTTTATTAGGTATATATAGAATTGTGCTCCTGGATTTTGACACAACATCAACCAAACGCTTAAATATTTTTTATATACAAAGCATTTTAATATAGAAAAAGAGCTCACTAGGTTCATGATTTTAATACGGGGTTTCCCTGAATACAACCTCTTGTGCCGCTCTTATTTATTTTATTTATTAATAATCTTCCTTCCGTTATAAAATATTTAAATGCACTGGCGATGTAAAAATATTTAATTCATTTTACAACATACATACATAGATTAACATGGGCTGCCAGAAACCAAAATTCAAATATCTGGACAGTGCATTTAAAAAAAAAAAAAAAACTATTTAAAAAATAACGATAGTTCAAAAGATTTAAATTCAATAAATTTTAGGTTACATAACTGTTACTGTCAGCTAACTGGGACTTTATATATTCACCCTTTTGCCATAAGGACCCTTGTGTTCTTCGTAAAAGCAAAATTTTATACAGTTTGGTATTGTGTGATGTCATTTGCAGTAGAAGAAAAGGCGAATGCACAATCTGTGTTTATTGCTTCATGCTTTTATTTTATCTGTAGTAAAAATTTACAAAGTTCTAATTACGTTGTAAAGACTTTAATTAATAAAAATTAAACGCTTAGTAATGCCATAAATTTATTTTGTATTGTGATTTTCTTAACTTTTTCAGTTTTCTTGAATAATACAAACTATACAATATTTAATGATTGTTGCAATTTAAATTTCAATTTCACTTTCACAGACACCAGCACATGTTTAAATTGACTTTGTGGATTTTTTTCTTTTAATTTCGCTTTATTTTGGCTTAAACACTCCTTTCCACTCCAAAAACTGCTCCAGAGCAGTTTAAGCTAACAAATACATTTTGATATATAAATATATGTATATACAATAAAAAAAGTAAATATGTAATGTAAACAAGGTAATTGGCTTTGTTGTACATATGTATGTATGTATGATAATGAAGTCAAAGTAACAAAAACAACAATAACAACAATACCAACAGAAAACTAAAACAACAATTACATTAAGATTGCCTTGCCACTATTTGTTTTTTTGTTAAAACTGCGTTTTTTTTTGTCATGTTGTGACTCTGTTAGTTTTTTTAAACATCTTTTTTTAAAACGTTTAAAAACCGCTAAAACAACAACAAAATCTGATTTGTGGCTGGTAAAGCTGTTAGTAAAACTTAATGGGTTTGGACAAATACAACAACAAAAAAAAACATAAGCAACAGAAACTAGATGGCAACTAATTAAAATATAAAACTTTTATTAAAATGACCACCACTTAAAAATAAAAGGAGAAAATTCTTCGAAAATTGAAATTGTTGCACATTTTTCTTTGTGGCTTTTGTTTTTATAACTAAAAAACATTTTTTAATATTTTTAACATACATATATAATTTTTTTACACATTTGTTTCTTTTATTTTTAGTTGTATAGAGATGTTTTGTTAAGCTATAGTTTTTAGATGACGAGCGCAAAACGCACGCGTATGACCTTCATTAAAAACGAAATAAAATTTTGAAATATTGGTTTTGTTTTAAATGTAAAGCTACGGTCACACTTGTCAAATTATGGGTAGTAGTTTATAAGTTTTTTTTTTTTGTGAAATAAAAACCATGTTAAATTTCACTCACTATCAACAAAAGTAGGGGTTATGCATATTTGGTCAAATATTTAATAAGTGTGACCGTAGCTTAAGTTTAACGAGCGAGTTTTGCGATCATCGTCAAAAAACAGGCAGTTAGAGTTCCATATTTCCTTTACTTTTTTCCTTCAATAACCGGAATCGTTAATCCGACTCAATTGAATTTAGGTACGCACTGGAAGACGGCCACTCTAAATACTTTATACCTATTATTGCTTAAACGGACTGTAGTTTATTCAAGAAATATTCCGTTCAGTCATTTTTAAATAAATAAACATTTAAAAATCCAAGCAAATTTATTTTTAACTGATTCTAACAGTTATTCAAAAAACTAAGTACATATTAATACTGTTTTTTTGTTGCAGTTAATATTGTCCGTTGATTGAGTTAAATTCTTCTTTATGATAAATTAAATAAAAATGTAATTTAAAGCAACTAAAAGTTCATTTAATTTTTACTGTCAAAAATTCAACCACGAATTCCGTAAAACCAAATGAATTTTCAGTTATCTTATATAAATTAACTGTCAAAAAATTAACTACATATTCCGTAAATACAAATAAATATGCAGTTATTTTATAAAATTTTACTGTCAAAAATTCAACACCATATTCAGTAAAAACAATTAAATATTCAGTTATTTTATATAATTGTACTACCAAAAATGAATTTTTACTTATTTATAAAAAATGAATTGCTTGTTTTGTGTAAGCAATACCCATTTTCTATTTGTTTAGTTAAATACATCAAATTTTAAAAGTAAAATAATTGCGAAGCCATATCGGTCATGCTGCTGGTGTCTTATAATTGAGAGTTCTTCTGTAAACAACGTGGTCAGTACAACAAAAGTAAAACAAACTTGTGTATCAGGGTAAGTAAAGAATAATCTCCCTCTCTCGCTTATAAGAAAAACAAGCGGACAGGTGTCTGGCTGGTATTTTTTAGAAATTCGGCTCTTTTGTGGAGTAAACGAAAATTTAATGAAATAACTGAATATTTTATTGTTTTTACTGAATATGGGGTCAATTTTTTGTTAGTAAAATTTTAAAAAATAACTGAATATTTAATTGTTTTTACTGAATATGGTGTTGAATTTTTGACAGTAAAATTTTACAAAATAACTGAATATTTATTTGATATTACGGAATATGGTGTCGAATTTTTGACAGTAAAAATAAAATGAACTTTTTGTTAAAAATAAATGAAAAATAAGTAGACCGGTTTTTAATTGAAGTTTCATTTATTTTATATTACAATTTCAGTTAATTTAACGTACAGAATATTGTGAGTGTATCTATGAAACAGAGTTGTCCTACACCTTTGGTCGACATGCAGCCCCAAAGTACTTACAGCATGGTACTTACTTGCTCTTTGTATAGCTTTAGTACGAGTACCGACTATTTCTAATTCGAACTTGGATTCATCGCTAAAACCACTGCGTCCCATTGCCTTTGCGTCCAGGTTTGTCTTTCCTTCGCGCATAACAATCGCGTTTTGTTTTTGTTTGACCCTATGCAATGGTTTAGTTTTAGCCTAAAGATTCACTAAATTTTGTTATTATCACTGAGCTGAGCCGGCGGTTAAATCTAATTCGAGTAGACTGAATCCAGCGGTGCTTAGAATTTTTTCGTTTAGCTCTATTTTTAAAAATAATTAAGATTGAAAATTATATTTAAAAGTACGTAAAAAGGTGATTATTCTCATTTTCCTACAATTTATTAATTTTTATATCGATTGAAAAAACATATTATTGATGAACATGAGCCCCAAGGCCAATTCATACAAGGTGCTCTTGGCTTGCTACGTAAGCAACAGCTGATAACTAACTATTACTACGTTTATACGCACCACTTATTCGCAAATAAATATATTGCAAGTAGAGAATATTGCCGCATAAACAGTGAATTAAATTTTCATTTGCAAATAGCTAACTCATGAAAACAATTCCTGATTAACGACATTATTTGCAAAAAAGATTTTAAGCATTGCCACACTTTTAACCGTTTTACGTTTTTATTTCGATGTGGCACATTCATATGACAACAAAAGTAAAATTAAATCAATAATGTGCAAATCAATTTAAAAATACACAATAATTTTTGATCTTTTTCATTTAAAAAATAAAAAGTTTATATACATACAGTGCTACTAAATCAATAAATTTTACATCTGGCATCACTTAAACAGAAGAATTTTCATTAAGAAATATACATATAAACAGAAAGTTAGTTTATTCGCGAATAGGCTACGTATAAACGTAGTATATATGTCAAAATGATATGCCGTTACTTTTTTTAACATTTCTATTTAAATATTTATTTAAATTTAAATTAAATTTCAAGATTTTTTTTTAAATTATAAATTAAAAATAAAGCACACACACGCATGCAAAACCGAAAACCTAAAAAGAAGGAAGTGGATTACTTCCAGCTTAACGAACATCGTTATATCGGCTCTAAAAAGAGATGATGAGCCCTAAGGAAAATTTTTGAAAAAATTAAATTGGTTTGAAAATTTTTAAGTGATCTGTATATACAGCGCACCCACCAAAACGTGAATACTCGGATTTATGATTTTATCAATTTTCTTAATCTGATTTATTGGACGAAAATTTGGTAGGCAAATAGGGTAACATCTGGAAGGAGCTATAGCCTATAATTTTCATTATTAAGGGCGTGAAATAGGGCAAGAGGATTAAAAGCTCCCTTTCCCTATATCTTCTTAACTAATGAAAAGATTTTCTTAAAATTTGGCATGAAGATACAGTAACATCTGAAAGAAAATAGGGAATAGGCCGTTAAATAGGGCAAGAGGGGTAAAAGCTCCCCTTCCCTATATATTCTTAACTAATCAACCAGGTTTCTCAAAATTTGGCATACAGACACTTTAACATCTGAAAGGAAATAGGGCGTGAAATAGGGCAAGAGGGGTAAAAGCTCCCCCTTCCTTTATCTTCATAACCAATGAACAAGTTTTCTTAAATTTGCAATGCAGACACTGCAACATCTAAAAGGAAAAACTTTTGCCAGGTTAGCTAGTATTTTATAAAACTGACAAATATTACGAAAAAATCTTTCACATCCCATACGGCTTCATCTTTTTTTAAAATTTTTCTAATCAATAATTCTTTTTATTTGATCAGGGTTACATTTGTAACAAAAGAATATTGATATGTGATAGTGTTAATACAAACTGTAATGTTGAATAAGATTTTTTGACAGTCGCAGCAAAGCTTATTAGATTTCTGTCTCACAAAGTATTATGAAATACGTAAGACTTGTGTGATAGTGTAAACTAGCCTTTAACATTGTTGCCAAAATGATTGTTAAACAATAAATATTTTTGAATTTATAAAACTTCTTAAAAAATAATTATCAAATTTTAATAATGATCAGTAGAAGGCATATAAAAAAGAATTATTAAGCCAGCCGTTTCATTACCTAAGCGATATTTTAACAGCGGGAAGAATGAATATTCCGTGTCGATTTTTCAAAAAGTGAAAAAATTATAATTAAGTTGTACCCTCTTTATGATCAAGTGCGATGATATGTATTTGAAATTTTTGTAAAACAAAAAATTTCATATTAAATTAAAATTGTCACTTTTTAAATATAATTTTTTAAAATAAAACTTTAACGTTAGCGAGTGGTACATTTGTAAAACGAAATCAAGTAAATTTTTTAACACTTCGTTATCTTAAATGTAAAGTTTTATTTATTTTTTTTTTTTTTTTTAATTTAAAAAGAAAAATCTTGCAAAAGTCAATCAATAAAAAACGAACTCCATAAAAAAAATGTGAAAGGTCAGTAAAGACACATAAGAAATATTGTATTTAAATTTAAATTACAAAAACAAAACAAAAAGACAAAGAGGGGGAAAAACAGTCCATAAAGAAAAACTTTCGATAGCAAGAGGCAACAACAAGTCGTCTTGTTTTCACTTTAAAAACATTTTTAATTTCAAATATTTTTTGCACAACTTTTTAAGTAGCCAGTCAAGTCAGTTTACTTAATCGACCTTTACGTAATAAATTTTCGTGGACCAAAGAATAGTCTACTATATAAAATTCTCCGAATTTTGTTTAACCAAATACTTATGTACATATATACATATATATATATATATATATATATATATATATATTTTAATAGCAAATTTTTGAGCAAATGTTGTATGAAATAATGACAATGTACGTGTTGGAAACCAATCTCCCTTTTAGATCTTAAAGTTATTTGTTTCTTATTTGAAAACAAAAATGTCTTTCTATTTTTATTTTTATATGTAAAAAAAGTAATAGCGGAGAAGCCAAATGAGACAAACAAAGCAGATTTTTGGTTTCTATTGTCTTTCATTGTGTTAAATAAGCGCTTTCAAAGTAATTTTTAAATTTTTTTTTTTCTTAGTTTTAAGATGTTGTTAGTTATGAAGATTTTTATTTGTTTTGTTTATTGTTTAAACAACACATTTTTTTTCATCAAAACTCAAGTGAAAGTTTTTGTTTTTTTTTTGAAGTTTGTTGTTTCTTCTTTACTGTAGTTTACGAAGTGGGAAGCACTTACGTATTCGTTATTAAAGGGATTCTCTGCGAGTTATTGTTCTCTAAAAAATTTCACACATTTCGGATTTTTTTTATTAAAATGCGCACATATTTACATACTTCTGCACAAAACATATCGTTGGTCTCATGAAGAAAGGCCCTAACGCAATTTTAGTCGAAATAAAGTTTTTTAGTGATTCAAATACATACCCTACAAATACACCTCGTTACAAAAATTTAATGCAATAGTTTCAAAAATTACTGGTTTAAGCAACTGTTCAAGTATTTTTACATTTTGATACCTATAGTTTCTATTATATTTTTATATTTTCCTGTTCAAGGAACGATATGAATTTATGTAGATACATATGTATACATTTTTAGTTAAACAATACTTTTTTTAAATTTTTTGCTTTTTGTCTAGTTTTCTGAAATTAAGAGCAAATATTTACATACGCTTTTTTGCGTTTACACATTTGGAGATTGATTAGTTATTTGCATTGAAATGCCGTTAAAAGTGAAAATTTTTAAAAATTAACCATTTAGAGAATCATACTACAGTCGAACTTTTCTATAGTAAACTTCACACACACTCTTTTTAACATTTTAATAACTCCATTTTTCATTTCATTCATTAACGGAGACACATGGGTCTGCAATCACAACTGTTTCAATTTCACAATGAATTGATTTAAGAATCACTTCTTATAATGAATATGGTAAGCTTTTCTTTACAATAAACAAATTTGTTAAATATAAATTTGACTTTAATGCAGTTTAGTTTTCATATAATAAATAATTTAAATAGATGAAAATAAGGGCAAAAGCAAGAAATTACCTGGTAACAATTTTGACAATCAGTAAACGAAAGCGAAGTAGCATTTCTCTTGTTAAATGTTATTAGTTATCTATTAGTTATTAATAAAGTTGAAGAAGAAGAAGAAGAAGAAGAAGAGGAGAGTTCGGTGCCAGGGGTGTTAAATGTGACGATCTTCGTAATTTTTGATAAAAAATATCAAGGTTGGATACCGAAACGAATTTTGGTATCGGTATTTTGATTATATCGGTATCGGTATACCGGAATAGCAACTTTTATAACAAAACATATCGTTGGTCTCATGAAGAAAGGCCCTAACGCAATTTTAGTCGAAATAAAGTTTTTTAGTGATTCAAATACATACCCTACAAATACACCTCGTTACAAAAATTTAATGCAATAGTTTCAAAAATTACTGGTTCAAGCAACTGTTCAAGTATTTTTACATTTTGATACCTATAGTTTCTATTATATTTTTATATTTTCCTGTTCAAGGAACGATATGAATTTATGTAGATACATATGTATAAATTTTTAGTTAAACAATACTTTTTTTAAATTTTTTGCTTTTTGTCTAGTTTTCTGAAATTAAAAGCAAATATTTACATACGCTTTTTTGCGTTTACACATTTGGAGATTGATTAGTTATTTGCATTGAAATGCCGTTAAAAGTGAAACTTTTTAAAAATTAACCATTTAGAGAATCATACTACAGTCGAACTTTTCTATAGTAAACTTCACACACACTCTTTTTAACATTTTAATAACTCCATTTTTCATTTCATTCATTAACGGAGACACATGGGTCTGCAATCACAACTGTTTCAATTTCACAATGAATTGATTTAAGAATCACTTCTTATAATGAATATGGTAAGCTTTTCTTTACAATAAACAAATTTGTTAAATATAAATTTGACTTTAATGCAGTTTAGTTTTCATATAATAAATAATTTAAATAGATGAAAATAAGGGCAAAAGCAAGAAATTACCTGGTAACAATTTTGACACTCAGTAAACGAAAGCGAAGTAGCATTTCTCTTGTTAAATGTTATTAGTTATCTATTAGTTATTAATAAAGTTGAAGAAGAAGAAGAAGAAGAGGCGAGTTCGGTGCCAGGGGTGTTAAATGTGACGATCTTCGTAATTTTTGATAAAAAATATCAAGGTTGGATACCGAAACGAATTTTGGTATCGGTATTTTGATTATATCGGTATCGGTATACCGGAATAGCAACTTTTATAACGGCTTATATCGGTGTTACAATCAAATGAAAAAAAAACAAAAAATAATGTTAAAAAAGAGAAAAATAATTTATATTTATATTCATATATGGGTTATTCCACGTCAAAACGACCAAGAGTGGGACACGACCCCTTCTGATTTTAATGAAATTTGGTGAGAAGGTTCCTTTTATCTTATAAGGAACATATGGGTAATTCCAAAGTGTTGAACGTGACAGTCGTACGCATCAAAAATGCAATAACATTTTAAGCAAAAATTATTTTTACGTTTTCTTAACCCCTAAATTATAGCATTAAGAAAGCACTGTTATCTATGCTAAAGTTTATGGAGGTCGCGATTCTAGGCCAAAGATAATGGCAAAAGAAGTAGCGGTTCGAACGTGAAAAAACAGAAGTAGTTTTCTTGGCCATGTATAAAAAGGCGTAATTCAGGGAAACCTGACACAATTTTTTAGTCAAACTACTTTTAGAATTTAACGTAGTAATGTAACATTAAAATATCTTAGTTTGATTCCAAAGTCTTCTGTATTTTCTTATTTTTAAACCAAAATATGGGTCGATACGTGACATTTCGAACGTGAAATTTTTTCTGTAATAATTTAACTGAATAATGATCAAAATAAAATAAAAATTGACCGTTAATCCGAATACCATCTTTCTCTTTGAACTCTTCTTTAGATTTCAGACCATGTAAGAAAATTTTTTTGGAATAATTTTTATCAAATATCACCTCTTTTAAGAAAGATAAATATTAAAGAAAACGTACAATAAAACATTCTCACAACTTTGCAGTCTGATTGTTCATCTAAGTGAACGAAGTTATGAGTAAATTTATAAAATAAGTAAAATCTAAATATTTCTCTATAAAAATATCGTAAAATAATCAGATTTTAATAACTTTTTAATTTTCGGTCACGGTGGACCTTTTGACGGAAATGCCCATATATGAACGAAAAAAAATTAAAAAATTTTTTTTCCAAAGTTATGTCATATTCAAAATGTCATAATTTCGCCGAATTAGCCGAATGTGTTGAGCTTATTTCTTCAATATCTCGAAAACTACTTTGCATACGAAGATGATCTTTATGTAATATCTGCAAAATATTAAATTTTAAAAACGGACTAAGTCAAAAAACAAATTTTTTTTTGTCTGATTTTTTTTTATATAACTCTGCAACTTTGAAGGAGGTGCTTTTTTCCTTTTTTGGTTTTTTAAGATATGATTTTTTTTCTTTCGCAACCTTTAAAAAATAATCTTAAAAAAGAATTTTAATATTGTTATTTCGAGCAATAAGTACACTGCGTTAGTTACAAGAAAACAGAGAAAAAAAACCGAAATTCCGCAATAAAAAATAAAGTGGGGTTGGTCATACATTTGACCCATCTAGGAGCATCCTACACGCTGTACCATACAAATATGGCGGTTTAATAAAATTCTTTGATTTGGCCCCTGCTGTATGATGCTCCTAGATGGGTCTATTTTTTACGGTTTTTTATTAATTTCAATAAGCTAAACCGTTTTTGAGTTACGCGAATATTTGTTGGGCAGCCTCCTCCATTTGCGAAATAACGGTATATCTCGAAAACAAGAGCTAACCTAAAAAAACGAATTTTAACGGTACTGGTATCGGTATCAGTTGCCAGCCTTGGAAAATGCAGTAAAATGACGATTGACGATTTTCATCAATAAAAGTTATAGTGTTGTGACGATTTTTTGGCATCAATATGCGTGCTTAAAACTTTCTTCATAGAAACTGGGAATTATTTCCTTTCGAAGGTTACTTTTATATCATATTAAACATTTTTTATTTTCGAATTTATTCTATGAGCTAAATTTCAGTTATGTATCATAGAATAAATTCAAAAAATAAAAAATGTTGAATACTTTCTTCATGTTTAGAAACACTTAAAAGAAATATTTACAATTATATTGGGAACAGTCCAACACGTAACAATAAATTTTTCGAAATACAAAAATTATTAGAAATTAAATTATTGGAAATTATACCAAAAATTTTCTTCCCCCATCACAAGCCAAGTGACTTTCATTAGAAGCATTTACTAAAAATGTATTTAAAATTTAAATATCGATGCCATCGATACTGCAAAAGATATTACATATTAGAAAATATAAATTATATAAATGAGTTTTATTTCCTATGACCAATTTCACTAATTATATTTAAATATCAATTCATATTTAAATATAGTTTTTTTATAACTTTTTGTTTTTTTATATGAAAAACGAATTTCAAATATAAATTGATATTTAAATAAATTGGTGAAATCGGCCATTAACGTTATAAATAAGACTTTTCAATGTAAAGGTGTTCAAATACACGAAATGCATTTTAACTGTCTTAACAATTTTTTCAAAAGAAGATTATGTTAAACATAATCCGTTTGATTAAATTAATTTTGTTGACACATGAAATTTTGTTAACTAGGGAAGAAGTTTACCTATGTAAAAAGAATGCAATTAATATTGAAGCTCACAATTAATTTGTTGATAATTGTGTGGCATTATATGTTGAATTATGCATTTATATGCGTTCTGTTAAAAATAATTCAAAATTATTAATTCCATCTATTATTTTTAACAGAAAAACTTCTTTAACATTTCATAAATGACTTAATGGTTTTACCAAATCGATTTCTTTTTGCCAGAATTGGCTTTTCGAGGATTTTAATGAAGAAATTTCAGCTTCATATGTCATTAGATGCCCTATAAGAAATGAATGAGCGAGTAGTAACATTTTTAATTTTGGTGTTAAGCAAATGATAGAAATAAATGGCCGAATGTGACCGAAAACTTTATTTCGGTCATTTCTTTCTATCATTTTCTTAACACCAAAATGAAAAATGTGACTAATCGATAATTCATTTCTTGTTGGGTGGCTTCATATTCATAACCTAAAAAACGGCTAGCACCACTGGATTCAGCGTACCCGAATTAGGTTAAAAATCTTTCGTTCGTATCATACTAAAATATTAAATAGCAAATACTTTAATCTGTCTATTCAATATATAATTTCTTAGTATGTCCGAATGTTTGTTATATGTCCTATTCTTTCCGCAACTTTCTGAAGCCATCTGATGACATATGAAGCTGAAATTTGGCATACTTAAAGTACTTTCTCTGCGGAATATCGTAACGAAGCTAGATTTTTCGGATTTTCGGTCTTTGGGACCGGCTTATCAACTATTATCTGATTGAATAGATGTTTTTTTTATAATAAGGGGAAATTTAAGTAGCGCAAACAGTTAAATTTAAAAAAAAATACCATACAAGATGCGACTAATGTACATACAATAAAATGCGAATATTTCAGTGCATTTCAATTAAAAATCGTTTCGATAAAAGTACTACATTTTGAATATATTTTGCTAAGTATATTTTATAAACAAGGTGGCGCATAATAGGAATGGGCAAAAAATATCGATATATCAAAATATCGATATTTAAAAAAAAAATAATCGATATATATCGCCGATATTTAAAATACCAATATATCGATATTGAAATACGACTATCGAATTCGATATTTTTTTAAAGTCAGTCTTCATTAAAAATTCAAAATTTTAGCCGTTTTTCAAACAATATGTTTTTTAAAGAATTACCACCACTGCATGCATCATATGTTTTTTTAAATTAATAGGAAGATCTAAAATGATTGGCATTTATAAGAAGAAGAATTAAGAAAAAAGCGGGGTTTTCACATTGCAGATTTCCAATTAAAACAGTAAAGTCAAACAAACTTGAAAAGATTTATTTTTTGCGGTTTTGTAACAATATATGTGCCTATATACATATATTTGGAATAAATAAGATTTGTGCAATGGGTATTTCCATTTTGACGTGTCGTGATATTTGTTCCACAAAATTTAAAAAAGTTATATGAAGAAGTCAAATTTGTAAAAAGGGTTTTTATATATACAGTAGCAATATATTCAGAAAAAAATTACAGCAATCGGCGCTAAGGATTTGCAAATATAAGCAAATATTTGGCGTGACGTTAAAAAAAACGGAAGTGGATTTTGGCTTAATTTACAAAACTGAATAAGACTGCGAATTGAGCAAGATGTTTTCTATAAAACCTTTTTTAGTAAACTTTGGACTTATATAGATTTATTTTCCAAGTTATAAAATTTAAAAATCTTTGCTCTTTGAAGGAACATATGGGCATTTTCAGCGAAAAGTCTACTTTTTTTAATGCAACCAGAATGTAAATAAGGTTGTATGTATTTTAAGACCATATTGTTCAACCGTTATACCTTTTGTTACTAAATGTAGAGCTAGTTGCGCTTTACACCAAAATATATAAAAGTTAACTATACATATAAAATTTCTTGAAAAACGATTAAAATTACTTCTGGCGTTACGTTACAAAAAGTAGACTTTTCGCTGGAACTGCCCAAATATGTATATATGTATACATTAAATTTTTTAATTTGGTAATAGTTCCAGCAATATGCGTTCGATATATCGATATTTTTGAAATAACATATATCGATACTCTTAAAAAATATCGATTCGATATATATCGATATATTTTTTCAACTTGCCCATCCCTAGCGCATAAGTAACATTATGATTTATTTATTGAATAACTTTTTTCTCTCTGATTTTATTAAACGTCAACTTTTTTTAAAATTTCGATTATAGCTTGGAAATATGTTAAAAATAGATTTTATAGATCATACCTTTCAAATGGTGCCCATTGTTTGCTTCGACCTGACGTGCTCTGTCCAGAGCATTATCCATTACTTTTCTGAGAATATCAGGTCCCTGCGCCCTCACTACTTCTCCGATGGATGGTTCTTGCCCCATATTCTACAATTTTGTTTATTTACAGTAACATTGAGGTGAAAATGGGCCTCATCGCCCATTATTCGACATTGTCTTTGTGTCTGAACCATACATGTTAAATTCCAATTAGAATTAGCAATTGATGCAATTAGTTTATATTCTCTAATTCATCAAACAATTAGAAATAGTTCAACTAATTCCCATTAGATAATTGAAATTTTTATTCCAATGGTAAAACTAATTGCAATTAGTTGCCATTAGCAAAAAAAAATGGTTTACCTTTACAATTCGAAATCTAATTGACTTCTGCTAATGCAATTAGATATTCAATTAGCTCGAATTAGAATCAATTGAATATCCTAATTGAATATCTAATTGCATTAGCAGAAGTCAATTAGATTTCGAATTGTAAAGGTAAACCATTTTTTTTTTTTGCTAATGGCAACTAATTGCAATTAGTTTTACCATTGGAATAACAATTTCAATTATCTAATGGGAATTAGTTGAACTAATTCTAATTGTTTGATGAATTAGAGAATTTCACAAAAGAAGGTTAATTAGCAATCATTAGCATTGTCTAATCATTACTTTACATGTATGGTCTGAACTATCGGATGATGACTTTCAAAATAAAATGGAACAACTTTGGTTCTTCGTTCTGTTCTGTGCCTTTCTATCATAATTTTTTAATTCTGAAAAAAAAAAAAACAAAAAAACGTTAACAAAAAATTTATCCACTTATTAAATCAAAACATTTTTATAAAAAAATGTTTCACTTTCAATACAAATTCGCTCATTTTGTATATTGTGTATAGAAAAAAATAAAATTTTTTTTAACAAGGTTTCGTTTTAATGTGCTAAATTCCCATTTTATACTATTGATAAACTGAAATTTATTGTTAATGGGATAAGCTATTCCTATCCGCATTTCACTGGTTGCTTAGGCCAGATTATCAGGAAACTTCATCGAACGATTTTAGATAACTGTTAAGCGAATAAAAATTATAAACACCAGTTTTACTTGTAACAATATCAAAGCTTTAACAAAAACAACAACAATAAACAGTGAGTTCGTTAATCTCTTCTTACAGTCCAAAACTTTCTCAATTAGGTTTAAGTCTTCAAGATCGGCGTATTTCCTCTTTTAAAAGGAAAAATTGTTTATGAGAACAATCAATTTACATTAAAAATATTATTGCCTAAATGTTTGGCAATTCACGTATTGGTTGTTTTTGCTATCATTTTATGAATGCAACACAAATAAAATAAAAGCAAATACAACCATTATCACACGATAGAACACCTTGTGGATCGCCCTATTGAGACTTTAGAAAATAGAGTTTGTTTCTTAAGTCATTTGATTTTATTAACAAAAGTTCAAAAGGTTTTAATCACATTTAAAGTTCGTTATGCAAGTCTTTTGTTTTTGTAGAAAAAATTAAATAAAACCATGCATATTTGCATATATGTACATAATTACTTTTTTTAATAAATTCATATGTGTAAAACATAATAAACAAATTCAAATTCATTATTATTCATACTAATTGATTACATTCGTTAAGTCATATTAATAAAATGTCCCCAACTTTATTAACAAATCCAAAAAATATTACATAAGAAAGTAAAAACAGTAAGAAAAAATAACTATAACCTTCACTTACTCTAAAGACAGAATTTAAATAAGCACCATGAAACTGTAAAAAAAAATTCCCATGAATTTCATAATAAATAAGCCAACCCGACAACAACAACAAGAACTAAAAAAGCAAGTACAAAAACAAACAGCAAAACTACAGCAAGAAAAACACTTACCTTTTCAGCCTAAATAGTCCAAGAACTATTTCTTCTATGAGTAAAAAATAAATATAAATGAATGAATAAAAACCAGACATGTTATGACTAGAAGGAACACTATAATGATTATTATTAAGTTGTTGTCATAGTAGTAGTGGTTGTTGTAGTAGCTTAAGATGTTGTTAACAAGGCCACCGTAAAAAAAATCAAACCACAAGAACAACATAAACAGTTAAAAAGAAGTTCTCTCTCCCAACAACAGCCACAACAAACTGTCTGGTACGTTCTTGCCTACAAAATTTACACATTTAAAAAAAACAACAAAGAAACAAAAATAAATAAACTATAAACACGTGAGCTGTTTAGAAGCAGGAACAGCATAATAAACACAACTAAATTTGTAGAAACAACAACAAAAACTACGAAGTTAACAAAGTACAAATAGAATACATAGTAGTTAAGTTGTTGCAGTCGTTTATAGTTCTCATTGTTGTTGTTGTTTTTTTTTTTTTTTGCTTTTATATTATTCTTTGGGTTAATAGCACACTTGTCTTGTCCAATAACTTAAGCACATGGTAAATATATTTTATTGCCAAGTCTGAAATTTAAGTTTCCTCTCAATAAAGAAAAAATTCAGAGAAATGTTAATAAAAGAGAACTTTATAGGCGAAAAAATAAAGAGATTATTTTGTACCCGTAGAAAAAGAGAAATAGTGTGTAAGGATGCCAGTTAAAGGGAAAGTAAATTTAAATTTTAAGCTTCCGAATTTCTTTTTTTATTTAGATAAATTTGTTAACAAGTGAAAAATATTTAAATGCAATAAGCTAAAAACTGAGTAATTTGTTAATCGTCACAAGCATAATCAATATTTTTTGTTGAAAAAAGTTGTTGTTACTACACATATTAATCGATTTAGAAAACTAAAATTAATCTGTTGTAAATAAACTTTAACGATAAAATTAAAAAATTTATTGTATCATTATATCGGGTGATTTTTTAGCTATTATCTTTTTGGCAACACTGATTTAAACAGCTGACGCACGTTTCGTGTTTTGTTTCACTGTCAAACATCTTCAGTTTGGTCTATAATTTAACCATGTCTTACAAACGAACAACGCTTGCAAATTAGTGAACTTTATTATCAAAATGCGTGCTCTGTTAAGAAAGTTCATCGCGCGCTTCTTCCATTTTATGGTAAGTTTAATCGACCCACTGAAGCGGCTATTCGGTACGTCAATAAGCAGAATTGTCGATTTTGGAGTGAAGATCAGCCAGAAGCATTGCAAGAGCTACCAATGCATCCAGAAAAAGTCACAGTTTCGTGCGGTTTATGGGCTGGTGTCATCATTGGACCGGACTTCTTCAAAGATGATGCGAATCGTATCGTAACTAAGAATGGTGAGCGCTACCGTGAGATGATATCCAACTTTTTTTACCCAAAATGCAAGAGCTTGACTTGCATGACATGTGGTTTCAACAAGACGGTGCCACATGCCACACAGCACGCTTAACAATGGACTTATTGTGAATCGAGTTCGGTGAACATTTTATTTTACGTTCGGGACCGGTCAATTGGCCGACTAGATCGGGCGATTTAACGCCTTTAGACTATTTTTTGTGTAGCTATGTTAAAGCTCATGTCTATACACACATGCCCGCTTCAATTGACGCATTGGAAGACAACATTGAAGCATTTACTCATGAGATACCGGCTGAAATGTTGGAAAGAGTATGCCAAAACTGGACTAAGCGGATGGTCCTTTTGAGGCGCAGTCACGGTCAACATTTGCATGAAATAATCTTCAAACATTAAATTATATGGACCGTACTATCGATTCAAATAAAGATTTCATGCATTTTTCTGAATTTTATGTGTTTTATTTTTTAAACTTTCCTATAGCTCTTAAAAAATCACCCATTATATTAGGTTAGGTTCGGTTAATTGGGCATCTGTCAGTCCCTATGCATCACTGCAATATCCAATCATTTAAATTACCTGCTGAAACAATTTTTTGAACCTGGTCTTACTTTATATATAACATCTAAATAGGTAATTTCGGTCTCTCGAAATGCCTTATTCAAATATTCGTTAGACAAATTCTACAATAGTCATTCGGTATCAGGAACAGCCTCATTTCATGGATTCCCATTAATTAATGACCCATTATGGTCGATGTCACTGTTCGTATTTGGTCCCTCCCAACCCTAAGTAGTACGTTGGTCTTTCCTGAATTATTTCTACTCCATAAAGTTCTGGCCAAAGAGCAGGTATTTCTACATAATCATCTCGATTGAGACTTTATATACGGCTCACGCTGAATTAGAACCCATAATCGAGACCAGATTGTCTACAGAAATATATCGTCCAAAGATATCCGTCTAAAGTTTGGTTTCCTCGACAGCCACTGTGTCATGTAATCCATGCGAGCGCTACATAAAAATGCTTCGCAACCTCCTTCCGTTATATTCGGCATTCTGTAGTTAACTCTGATGTCGAAAAGACACCTGCTAAAGCTACATTAGCAGCTTTGCTATCAGTTAATTTGCATATACCTCTAGATTTACCCGATTTATAGAAAAAAATTCATCTGCAGGATACTGCTGTCGTCTGACAGCTTCGAATGGACTTTCATATCCATTTCTTCAATAAACAATCTTCCACCTACCTTAACGCATATCTAAGAACCATTTGTATGGACCCTTAGGGTTGATTCTAAATACCGTGGGACCATCCATCCTCCTAACCCGAATGAGTTGTGAATAATGCACCGAAAAAGGGTTCAGGGTTGCGTGACCAAAGTTTCGCGTCTTCCAAAAGCCGACCAAACTCACCCTAACCGCGAACCGCAGAGCTACCTCTTTAGCCATAAGTTCAACCGGCGGATTTTTTTTTTAGTGTTCATATTTATTATATTTCTCTTTATATAAAAAATTTACTTAAACTAAAGTCCCATTATACTGATAAGAACACTTTTTAAATTTTTAAAACGTATAACTTCAAAGGTAAAAAATTAATATATTTCTTTCACTATTCGATATTCTGCAAACATTTTATTGCTTTTTAGAGATTTGAAAAAGATTTTAAGTTTGCAAACAATCTGGCAACTTTATTAACATGATTTTATGAGCGTGTATTTAGAAAACTGTCAAGTTAACAGCTTTCTTTTAGCCACAGCTAATAAACAAACTAACAACATTCACTTGTATCTAAGACTTGTTTGAAGCATCTACATTAAGTTAAAATAACGCTAGAAACCAAAAAAGAAAAACGAAAAATATTTGAAAAAAATATTTAAAAAAGAAAAACAGCAACAACAACAAAATAAAAGAGAAAAACAACTATAGTGAAATTTATAACTCATTAAAGAAATAAAAATAAAAAATATAGATTAAAATAAAATATAAAATTATTAAAAGAATTACATATAATTGAAAAACAAACCTAATGGGGTTTATACTAATATTTTATGGAAAAAGGTTAACATTTGGAAATTAAAACATAAAACTTTAAAATATTTCTAATAATTATTTTCTTTTCTTGTCTATTTTTAGTTAAGAATTGTGTGTTTTTCTATTTATGTTCATCCTAAACTTCGGACGTTACAGTTTAAATTAAGGATCTAAGATTACTGTCCTTCTTAATCCTTAAGCTTTTCAACCCCCTTTCTTAAAAACACACACATACACACAATGGGACGACAACACAGGCGATCGAATTGGCTGGCGTTATTTTGTTTAGTGTTAACCCTAAAAGTGAGTATTTCATAAAAAAGTTTTTTTTTAGAAAAGTTGTGTTTAACGAAAAGTATTTATTTATGTATTAAAAAAATGAAATTGACATTCTTTGAATTCGGCTTAAACAAAAAAGTAACTGTTTTTTTACTAAATTTTTAACAATTTTTTATTTTTATTATTAACCTATTTCATTTGTCTGTAATTTTCATTGAAATGTAAATTTTGTGGTGTATTTTAATAATACAGTTGAAGAAGAGACAAAGAGAAAAATACTGATGCATATTAGTTCAAATGGATTCCCTCTTCACTCAAAGATTGAAGATTTTGATTGTCTATTGGTTGATGTTGATAAATATTTTGCATCACATAGAAACATGTGTAGCAAATCTTTTCTTTTACATATGTATCTATTTATACACTTTTAAAATTTTTTTGGTTAAAAACATTTTTTATAAAAGAAAAGCTTCTTGAAACTAAAAATATTGGTAAAGATTAAAATAAAATATCTTTATATGGGCAGTTCCAGCGAACAGTCTATTTTTTTAACGTAACGCCAGAAGTAATTTAAATTGTTTCTCAAAAAATTTTATATGCATAGCTCAGTTTTTATATTTTGATGTAAAGCGCAACTATCTTTATATTAAATTATAAAAGGGATAACGGTTAAACAACATGGTCCTTAAATACAACCCTATTTGCATTCTGGCGTTACATTAAAAAAAGTAGACTTTTCGCTGAAAATGCCCATATGAACCTTAAAACGAGCAAAGATTTTTAAATTTGATAGCTTGAAAAATAAATCTAAGTATATAAGTCCAAAGCTTACTAAAAAAGGTTTTATACAAAACGTCTTGCTCAATTCACAGTCTTCTTCAGTTTTGTAATGCAAGTCAAAATCCACTTCTGTTTTTTTGACGTCACGTCAGCGCATATTTTTGTTATATTTGCATATCCTTAGCGTCGATTGTTGTAATTTTTTTTCTGAATATAGTGCTACTTCGTTATCTTGCATATATATTAAAACCGTTTTTCAAATTTGACTTCTTCGTTTAATTTTTTTTTCATTTTGTCGTACAAATATTACGTCACGTCAAAATGGAAATGCCCAAATAAAAAAGTCACGTGTCACGGTGTTTGTAATTGAACTCTTCCGTATGTATGAGTATTTGTTAGGTATGAGAACAGGTAGTTAAGTATATTTCATATTTCGATGACGTAAAAAAGGGCAAAACCTCTCCCTCCCTATATCTTCTTAACTAATCAACCGATTTGTATAACATCTAGAAAGAACTATAGCCTATAATTTATATTATTTAGGCCGTGAAATAGGGCAAGAGGGGTAAAAACCTTATCTACCTATATCTTTTTAACTAATTTAGCGGTTTTCTTAAAATTTGGCATGCAGACACCGTGTACCATCTGAAAGAAACTTAAAATATACATTTTTTGGAAATTCCAACATTTAGGGCGTAAAATAGGGCGCAAAGCTCCCCCTACCCGTGACTTCATAATTTATTATCCGATGACAGTTTCAAGTCTTGGAGGAGCTCAGGCTTTAAGTTTTTCCATTTAAGGCGTAAAATAATGCAAAAAGGGTAAAAGCACTCCCCCTTTTATACCTTCTTAAATTATTAACCGATTCTCTTGAAAATTGTATGTACCTATTTTGAATATGTTACGAACCATAATAAAGAAATAAATGGCTATTGTTTTTTAATCGCCGATCATGGTTTAAGCGGTTCATTCCTCTTTCTGATATAGATTCCATCCCCACACGCTTACAATGCATTCGATATTTTTTAATTAAAAATTAAAATATTCACTAGAAATAAGTTATATGGCATAACAACGTTTGTCGGGTCAGCTAGTGACATATATATTGACACGAAAAGTCGGAAGAGCAAGTTCTCTTATGCCCGTCATTTCTACAAACAGATATCTAGTCGTTTTGGTACCTTACAGTTATCTTTACCTATCCGGTTACACTGTTTTGGTAATTAAAACGTGAATTTTGCCTACGCTAATTAACTACCGAAAATCGGTGGTGCAAAATACATTTCACTTTAACCCGTAGGTGAGAAATAAGTTTTAAAATTATGAAAATCATAGATACCTATCAGTGTTGCCATTAGGATACGAAAGATACATTTTCGTATCTTTTGATGGATTCACGTACCATGTATAATCCTGACATTTTTCGTATCTTTTGAATCTGTATGCAAAATGTACTAAAATTTATTAAGACTATAATGGACATTTTCTCAATGTATCGACAAACTGTCTGTTACTTACTGAACAACCTAAACAAAAGCGGCAAGCGTTTTTTTAAACATGAAAATTTGATTTAAATACAATTTCAATAAAACAAACCGACATAGCCATCTGCCAAATAAGATTTATCAGCCGGGTGGTTTCTAATTCGCATTCTAATGGTTTGTTTCGAATAAATTGTATGCAAATGAGAAGTTTTGACATACAAAAAACGCTTCCGCTCTTATTTAGGTAGCTCAGTTAATGTCAACATAAATTTATTGGACCGATAAACTTTCTGTTAACGATTTTAGGTCTCTCAATATACCGACAAAAAACAAAGTTTTTAGCTGGCAACGCCACTCAAAATACATGTTACACAGCGTTTACATTTGACAGTACTGGCAAGACAGTAAGAAAATACATATTTGTTTCCAAAAACACTACTAACTGTCTTCGTTACGTAGGCGTCCAGACAGTAGTTAAGACAGTTCACTTTTAAAAATATGTCAAACGTGAATGTTGCAGCGCAAGTTCAGCTAAACGTATTTTGTATAAACTAAACAAATTTAAAAAAAGCTTAAAATAACTTTATTGTGTGAACAAATATAAAACTTAACTAAAATATAAAAAATCAAAGCAAAATATGTTTAATTTTTTTTTAAGTTTTGATTTTTTTCTCCTTTGCTCACAAAACTTTAGATTACTGTTAGCAAATGTCAAATCACTGTCCAATTTTACTGTCTGCAAAATTTGCTAGACAGTAGACAAGACAGTTGGAAAAGTGTACATGTATTAGTGAAAAGCTCTGCATGTATTGCTACCAAGGCGAATTCAACAAGGTAAACTCTTTAGAACATCTGTTCGTCAGCTGTATTATCCGAGTTGTCAATAAATTGTATTTTTTTAATTATTTTTGTTTTTCATTTAAAAATTGTGTTAATTTGTAAAATTTTATGAATTGTGGCTTAATTCTAGTTAACCAACGCAGTTCCAAGTAAAAAAAACAAAGGGGAATAGAAAATGAAAAAATAGCAAGAAAAAATAATATGGCACAATTCTCGGAAACGCTTAGTTTCCGAGTCATGGATCTCTTAAGACTTCTTATAAATTTGCGGTTTCCCACTACATATCTGAACGTATATAGCTAATATTGGTATAATTTAAGAGCTTTTATTTAAAAATTCTTAATCCATAAAGGAGCGGCGATGAGTTTGCGAAAATATTATAGTAAGCATATCAATTGCTATGCGAAGAACCTGAATTTTGCAAAGTCGGTGTTTGTTATATCATAGATGAAAAAACCCTTGCGACCAACCGAAGGCCGGCTATGTGGAGAAGGTTTATTAAGCGAAGCTGGGGTTTATTTGATTAAATTTTTGATTCCTAGTGCACTTCCGTGACGTTTTGATATAAATTTTTGTAAAAACTGTATTAGGAGGTAAAGAGTTAAAAAGTTTACAATAAATTTTACATTTTCAGAAAGATCTGTTAAAAAGCTTGCAAAAGACACTTATAATGGCCACATACGTTTACAAATGAAGTGGAAAATCGTAAATTCATATGAAAACTTCAGAAGTCCATTACTCTGAAACTATGCGTTTTGTAGAATTTCACCATGAAATTTGTTCTTCTTATTTTTCAATTTTCTATTGCTCTATGTCCTTTTATGTTGGGGATGCGTTGGTAAGCTACAGTTGTTTCTAATTTTTATGCATATGCTGGGTCCTTCAGCAATCTTAGTCTATTTAGCCATGTCCGACTGTTCAAAACACTCTCACTTTCGAAAAAACTCAAAATAAAAGAACAATATTGGTATAAAATTCTTTCCACTTCTCCTAAGCATTTCTGAATTGAACTCCAACACAATTGGTTTAGTTTGAAACGAGTCAAAAAACCCAATGTGAAACATCGTGCCTTAAAAATTTATACACACTTTGATTAAAAAAAACTAATATAAATGCACGGCAGAATGCACCCTTAACATTAAATCTTCAAAAACACAGAATACATTAAATTTTGTTTAGATCGGTTCATAAACACACAACTTTAAATATAAAAAAATCAATAAAAAATTTTATTGTTTACTTTTTATTCACACTTTTTGTAAACAACTATTTTGACAACTCGGATATGTTACACTAACAAAATGCCTGTTATTTTTGTTAGAGTTGTAATTGTTGTAGCGACGAGTTTACCTTGTTGAATTCGCCTTGATTGCTACTGTATTGCCAGTACTGGCAAATGTAAACGCTAGGTAAAAGTTGGGAGTCAGCTGATTGAATTTATCTGTACGGCAAATAAAAGGAAAATAAATAATTGGCAGATGAGTGCCGGTTAGCTTTGCGATAAAATCGAAGCAAATGAGACATTGAGAATCGCCTAATGAGAAAATGGCCATAAGACTATAATTATAATCATCGTAACCGACTCAATACTTATACAATAGAAGCTTTCATAATGGTGAAAAAAAAAACATTAAGGAAGTTTCAACATACGATTCACCTAAATCCAGGAATTCAAGTAGTGCGAAGTTGTTCGGAGGAAATATGAACATCTTTTATTTTCAGGAAATGTTTATGAACTTTTTGATATCTGTGGCTTGGTGCTAAAAGGGCCAATGTTAATATTTTTCTGTTTTGAGTTAATCGTGTTTTCTCTTAACATCTTTTTTTTTTTTTTTTTGATAAAACAGCCAATGTATTTAGCCCAGAACAGCTTCATAAGGGTTTTGCTAGCAAATTTCAGTAAGAACTCTTCCCTAAAAACAATTTAATTTAAATTTTTTCAAAAGTAAATATTTTGACATTGGTCCTTTTAGCACCAAGCTACAGACATAATCTTGGTATTAACGACTTAACTCGTATATTAATTTTTACAAAAATGAATTTGTTTCGATAACATCCAAAGATAGTTACATATAATTAATTTAAATGTTTGCTTATTGTATTTTTAAAAATTACATACCTAATATTTATGACTTCAATAAATACAAAAATTAATTTAAATATCATATATATTATTTCTAAAGCACTTTTTTTTGTTGGTTGCAAATATCTCCCATACCACCGCATCAAATTTAATGAATGATATCTCATTTTAAAGCTTATTTCTAACACTAATGACGAAAAATTATTAGAAATTGAAAAATTAATATTTTCATTGATAAAAATTATGGTGCGAAATATTCGCACGGGTCATCTAGTCATATATATATATTATTTCTAAAGCACTTTTTTTTTGTCGGTTGCAAATATCTCCCATACCACCGCATCAAATTTATTGAGTGATATCTCATTTTAAAGCTTATTTCCAACACTAATGACGAAAAATAATTAGAAATATTAAGGATTCGTACGGGTAAAAAGTTAACGATGATCATGTCCTAACCTCTAACATTGTATTCAAAGAAGTATTATAAAAGCATTTAAACATAAGTATGTATGTACATATGTAAATATGTATGATATATATTATGATTTCTAATATTTTGATACTTTTAATAAAATGTATTGAAGTTACTAAAATTTCTTTTAATTATTTTCATTTCATGTTACAAAAATGACAACTAACGGTGCGAAATATTCGCACGGGTCATCTAGTATGATATAATTTTCTTGACAATATTCATTTAATATGAAATAAAAATGTAATGTTAATAAATGTTAAACGTTAAAAATTAACTTAAATTTTTTTTCAAAATGTATCTTTTTTGGAAAAAATTTATCTTTTTGGAAACTAAAATGTATCTTTCTCGAAATTACACTGGCAACACTGATACCTATACACAGCTAGATATCTATTTGTTGAAATTACGGACATTACTGGTCGGTAAAAATCTTACCGCTGTAAAATAAACTAAAACAAGTATTAAGGTATAGTCGGTGAAGCGCGACCATCTGCCACCCTACAATTGTATTTGGACCTACCAGTACAATCCCATAGCAGCTATTATAAAAATTATCATTGACAAATGTATACCAATACCAACATTTATTCTGTTACAGTAATGGCATTTAAAAGTATTTTCGGGCGTAGTATTTGTATGGGGGATATGATGAATTATGGACCGATTTAAAAAAAATTTCAATAAGACGATTTATGTTGCAATTAAATACTTTTGGACCAAATTTAATTTAAATACCAACATAATACGATGCATGGTTTATTGGCACAAAGACTATGGAAATAAGTTTTTATGGGGGCCGTGTAAAGCTATGAACCGATTCTTATCATTTTCAATTTCGTACCAAATTTCATCAACTAATCTTTAAAATTGGGACCTGTAGTTTACCGAATGGACGGACATCGTTAGAACCACACAGAACTACTTTCTAAGTAGATCAGTATGCTAAAAGGTGGGTCACGGGCCATTATTTTTATGTGTTACACACATCAGCACAAATGCATAATTTCATCTCCACTACTGCAGTGCGGGTATAAATAGAAACCCGGCTTTCCTTAACGATTCTCGCAAACATTTACAGACCACGAACTGCAAATCAGCTCCTGGATTGTCTGATCTTTTTAGTTATTCTTCATTTTTTATTTACGCTCAAGATTCTTGACCCAATAAAATTTTTGTATTCAAAAATGTTTTTCCTCGGAGCTCGAATATCTTAAAAAGCTAAATATTTAGTAGAAACACTTTATTGGGCACTGCGAAATATGGCCCCAAAAAAATAAATGAAAATTGACCACAAATTTGGGGCTATTTTTCAGAATGCAATATGGCCCCATTTTTTTAAGGAATAATTACCCCAAAAAAATGAAAAATAACCCTAAAAATAAAATGAAATACGACCCTAAATTTTGGGTTATTCTTCATTATGAAAAATCATCTAAAAATTTATAATGAATTTGAACCCCAAAAAAGAACACAAAGAAAGTTACATTAAACATTTTCGGTGGAGTTCCTATGCCCGAAACTAAAAATCACAAATTCAGAATCCCGATTTCAAAATCCGGATAATTATACAGTTTTGGTTTTAAAAATCGTACGATTGATAGCATGGTTGGGCTTTCGGCCATGCGCAAGGCAAGGTATAACGAAAATTGGCTTTGCTTACTAAAGCTTCACGTTATAGACGGCCTGCGGCCTGGGGGGCTATTATGTAGTACGATTCGAAAGAAAAGATTTACGAATTCGTACAAATTGTATTATGTAGTACGTTTTTCGAAAATTTATTTTCGAACGTTCGGAAATATTTTATTTTTGCGGGATTTTTTTTACCCCTTTTCGTAAATTAAAAATTACCCTTTTACAATTGCAACTATGTAATACGAAAGCAAATGTCAGTTCATTTAAATTGTTCGTAAATTATTCGAAAGTGGCTGTGCTTCCGAAAACGATAAAAAATTTCAAAATGTGAGTAAGTAAATAAAACTTTTTACAAAAACTGTAAATTACAATTAAAAACATAAGATATCCTCTATATTTAGAACTGTGAGTGACTTGAAATCACAATTTATACCATGTGTTTGTTGTCACAACTCTTTTTGTTTTTAGTCTGAAAATTTTTATACATAGCAATTTTTTTAAATGCTATAGGGAAAGCTCAAACAAAGCAATGTTTACAAAACCAAGACAGTATGAGGTGATGGCTGATTTTATGGTTGTACATGCAGATTTAGCAAAGGGCCACCTAAATGTTGCAAATGCTAAAAGCAAGTCGAAGGATTTGTGGCAAAGACTGTCAAAGGATTAAGATTCGGTTGGTCCACCGTATAGTGAATTGGAAAAAAGTGAGTTTTCATTTAATCGATTTTGTGTTAACTAGTTTTACAAATGTGCTTTGTTACTAGGTATGGGAAGACTATAAACAACACGTTAAAGTTAAATGTCTGTTTTCGGTTGAAGTATAAATGCTCATCGTTACTTGGCCTTATTACTTGAATGTGAGTGCCGTCTACTGCTCCAATTACTCCAAGTATTCCACATTAATTTTAAAAAATATCTTTTCCCCTCCTTTTTTTCTTCAGTCATTTCAAAGATAATATGCTTCGGGCAAAGATTTGGTTTGATTATTTCGCATGCCTCAGATAAGCACTTGGAAATTGATGGGTGTGAAAGTCCCACAAGGCGATCTTGGCCAATCTGATGTTGGTATCCAACTAGTGCCAAACATTTTAATGTGGCAGCTAATTTTTTCAAAGGTGCAATGACTGTCGATCTTTCAGGTGGCTTTAAATCGCCTTTTATTCAATTGTAGATATACATATGTACACAAATGAATTTTTATTAGGCCGAAAGTTTTTCACGAAACTAAAAGTAGTATTTTTATGATTTCATAATTAAAAAAATCTTTCTTACGTACTACATATTAGCAAGGCTAATAATCTTGGATGTATCTCTTATTACTTTCTGTTAAACTCTTTCTGCAATTGCATCACTTTCTTTATCGCTATCTTCCAACCACAATGCAACAGAATCCATGTTCTTAAACCGTTATTTTTTTATTAATAATTATTTGTTATATTATTTTTTCATTTATATTTACGTTTTGCGGAAAATTTAACGTTTTTTAACGCTTGTTTTTCAAAAAAAGTTCTGTCAAAATTGACAGGTACTGTCAAATTTATTGTGTATAAATTTGGCAGCACTTTGTTTTTCTTTTTTAACAAATACAAATCTGTGGTGCTTTCGAACGGATTAGAAAATAACATTTCATTTTCGATACGGAAATTTCTTTTGAAAGTATTTTCGTTTCGAATCGGATTACATTATAACCCCCCTGGCACAAGGATTTTCTCTTCTATCGTATAAGGAAAACTGGCTTCGCTAACTAAAGCTTCTCTATATAGCCGGCCTTCGGCCGGGTGAAAGGATTTTCTTCTCTTTGGTATAACGAACACTGGCTTCGCTCACTAAAGCTTCACTACATAGCCGGCCTACGGCCGGGCGCATGGATGTTCTTTTCTATGGTATAACGAACTATGGCTTCGCTCAGTAAAGCTTCTCTTAATAGCCGGCCTTCGGCCGGGCTCAATGATTCTTTCCTCTATGGTATAACAAACACCGGCTTCGCTAACTAAAGCATCTCTGCATAACCGGCAAGCGTTTTTATCTACTTTGGTATAAGAATTCGGGTTTTTTATACTATCCCTAGAAACTTTTACATAGAATTTTATAAAATTTGTGTTAAAATGTTTGGGGTGATTTTTCATTTCTCAAAATTTGCATTTTTTATTAGTAGACGAAAAATAGCCCCAAAGTAAAAATCATAATTTTATTTGGGGCCATATTTCATTCCTTGATACATTGCAAAAACACCCTAACGAAAAATTGAAAAAATAACCCCAAAAAACACAAAAATTGCGTGTTGTTGTGTCTCATGTAAAATTTTGGGGCCGTTTTTCATTTTACTTTTGGGGCCATATTTCCTGGGATCATTTTGCCCTTTATTGAGGTAAAAAATATAAAACTTCTGACTGGTACTTTACTGAACCACTGACTGCTTTAAATTCCGTCAAGCGTTTACACAATTAAAGTTTAATTATATATGTATGAGGACTTCCATAACAAAACAATATAAATAATATATGTAGCGTTTAATTAGTCAACAAATTAATATAAATTTCTTTATAAAGTATCTTGTTCTAAAAAAGTTGTCTAGGAACCATGTAAATCATTATATTATTACGGGTAGTCCATAATAGACTAAAGGCTTTATTTAACCCCTAAAACGGTACATCAATTTAATATTAGAACAAATTTGTACACAAGAATCTTTGAAGTTTTATAAATCAATGCGTCAGCAAGTCCATAATTGACCATATTTGCTATAAAATAAATATCTTAGATTTGTTTTCAATGAATAATAGTAAGTGCTGTCTGGGCCCCTTACTTGTCGCCACCAACTTTCACTAACATCTAATTGTTTATTTAATAGATATGGAAGAGTTTTGATTTGATCCGAACCATTTTTTTTTTTTTTTTTGTTTTTTTATCACACTTATATACACAATTCAATTCGAAAACAAACAAAAAACATAAAAAGAGGAATTGTATTGTTTTGTTATGGAACTCCTCATATAGAATATATGTGAAATCCTTCCATTTGGCTTAAGACGTAAAAGTATTAATCTTTGATCACTATTTATGGTACTCACTCAATCGTAAAACAGTTCAAAGACCAAGTTGGAAAATAGCTCACTTAAGAAATATTATTTTCTAGCTCTTAAAATGGCGGTATAGTCGGTCAAGCCCACCCATATAATACCCAACACCACAGCAATTAAAAATAAATTTTCGAGGATGTATGGCTGTATGAATAGATCTATCTATGTTTTAAATTTCATTAAAATCGGTTTGATAGTTTCTGAGAGGCAGAAATTGCCCCTTATCTCCCTCGTCCTCCTGGTTTTTTTAAAAAATACACGGCTTATGTGTCCATAAATATTGATCTATCTATGTTTTAAATTTCATTAATATTGGTTTTATAGTGGGCACAAAGGTCCTATTCCGGAAAGAAGCTCGTATGGGGGCTATGTGAAATTATGGACCGATCACCCCATTTTCAAAAGGCTTAGTCCTTGCGCCAATTAGTAAGTATATACCAAATCTCATCAAATTATCTTTAAAACTGCGACCTGTACTTTGCGCACATGGCCAGGCAGCCAGCCACCCTACCCTCTCCACTTTTGTGATGTGGGTATAAAAAATCTTACCAGAAAGGCGTTTTCGAATCAATTTTCTTTTCCATTTCTGAAATGCAATGAAAAATATCTAGTTGAAAAGAAAATAAGAATTCGCTGTATTCGTCCTCTAATTCTTGCAAAGACGAAATTTGCTCCATTTTATTTTGAGGATTGTAGCACCGCGATCATACAACAAACTTATAATTCCCGAACTTTTCCGTTTTATTTTTCTTTAACTGGTATTCTTAATCATTTTAGTTAACCACAAATAATTTTTATTTTTCACAAGAAACAAATCGTTCACTTGTTAAACACATTTAACCACGAAGTAAAAATTTGACTTTAATCGACATGCTCAAGGTCTACATTTAGTTTTAAAGCAAAAAATTATTTTTTTTTTTTCGTGATAGCGCATTTAAATAAAAGCTTGTTTTTTAAAAAGGTTTTTTACATTTAATTTATTTTTTACTTTTTATCGCATTTAAATAAAGGCTACTTTTTAAAAAAGAATTTTTACTTTTAATATTTTTAAAACACGCAACTTAGTCAGCCATATTGTATCATTATTTTTCGAGATATTCTTAGCAAGCGTCTTTCATTTAATACCCATTTTGTAAAAGTGTATTTAAAATTACTAGTCCGCCATATTGTGTGTGCCCGCCATATTGGATTTAGAGTGACCACTTTATTTTTCGAGTTATTCTTAGCAAGCCCTTTCAATTGCTACCCATATTGTAAAAGTGCATTTAAGATAACTAGTCCGCCATGTAGTATGTGCCCGCCATATTGGATTTAGAGTGACCACTTAATTTTTTGAGTTATTCATAGCAAGCCCTTTCATTTGGTACCCATATTGTGGAAGTGCATTAAAAATAACTAGCCCACCATATTGTGCGTGCGAACAAACATGCATACATTGTAAGTTAAATAAAATCTTTTAAAAAATTATAAAGATTAGATTAAAAGTGTATTAAACCAACTTCCAAATTCTTGCGTTTTACGTTTTAGATTTCCAGCACACCCCTGTATTTCGAACTTTTAAAAATATAGTTTCCGCATATTAATTTTTTAAATGGTAACATTGAAAATGCCAGGTCGTTGGGTCAACCCTTTCATAATTGTCCTCAAAAGTTGTTGATTTACCTTTAACAGGGTTGCTGTATAAATTTGTATATTGAACACAAATTTTTTGGTTTTACACATCAGAAATAGTGTACTGGCTGTTAATTTTTTTAAAGAGTTTGACATTTAGAATACCCTATAACTTTATTAAAAGAAAAGAAACAGCCAGTATAACAACTATCTTTCGTATGCACTCATCTGTATAATTGGCCTTGGTTATACATAAATTATCATTCTATTTCACAACATATTTTCTTCAAGTGCATTTCACATTAATGGCAATGTAGTCTAACAAAACGGCACATATTATTTATTGTAAAATTTGTAAAGAAAAATATATATAAAACAAAATCAAATAAATAACTTGGAAAATCAAAGCATAATGTGATGATTATAAAATGAAATAAATGAAGAAGATGAGAAAGACTCTGCAGACAAAATAGATGAACGCAACACTGTTCGACATTCAATATTGACCGTTACGCATGCGTTTGCCTGCATTTTTTTTTTAATGTTCGTCTGTTTGTACGTTGGCATTTAAAACCGTTTTTAAGCTGTAGTTGGTAACAAAAATGAAAAGAAATATCGTGGTTGGAGTCTTGTTGATCGGGTTTAAATTGTATTGGTAGAGATGAAATGAATTGAAAAAAATGTTTTTTTTTTACAGTTCAATAAACAAATTTTTTAGGGTTTTTAGGATTTTGGCTAAAAGTGTTGGAAAAGTTTAATACTAGTTTAAAAAAAGTAGATATTTAAATATATTTCTGTTTAAAAAAATATTATTTAGGTTTTGTAAAACTCGTCTAGTTAATTTTGATTAATAAAAGATTGATTACACCTTTCTGAAATATTAGCTTTTTTTGAATCAAGATACTACTTTATTTACTTAACTTTTAACTTTCGATTTTTTAAACTGTTTCATATGCGCCATTAACAGATGTGGAAAAGATTCACATGGATACCTGCCCTAAGGCCTGCTCCATAGATCTTAACCACTGGGTCACAAACAATGCGTTTACCGACCGCCTCCTAGTGTAAGAGCAACAGGCATACCCATGTAGCAATTTGAGTGCATAATCAGGCAAGTTTATGCACTTGTTTAGGAACCGGAGCTATCTAACCTCCACTGCTTCTGGAAATATGCTTGGAGCGAGGGGGGGTGGGGGGGGGGGGGGTGCTTTAATACTATGTGAGATAAGGCCAGGAGGGCTTTATTCTTCATTCAATAGGGAGATGAAGCCTTTTTTCATTTGAATGGGAGAGAAAGCCATCATGGCCTTAGCTCACATTAGCAATATTAGAAAATGGCTTTATCTCTCATTTCAGTTCTGGAGACACTAAAGTTAAGTATTGAAATCTGGCTTCGCATACTAAAGTTTGTCTGCGTGGCGGCCTGCGGCCGTGCTTAGGAGTTTTTTCCTCCAGTAGGACGCGGCAGGTGGCTTCGCTGAATAAAGTTTTCCTGCGTGCGTTACAAGAATAAAAAAATGTTTTTCAATGATAACTAAGGATTTTCCCTTTTACAGAATGTTTACACCATGCATAAGAATATTTAGAAAAAATATGGCTATAAATCTCATTTCGAAAAATTTTAAATTTTACCTTACCTCTCAATGATTGGGCAATAAGGCTATTATGGCTTTATCAATGAAGCCATCATGGCCTTATCTCACATGGTATTAAAAGGCTTTATCTCCCTATTGAATGAGAGATAAAGCCATCATGGCCTTATCTCACATGGTATTAAATCACCCCCCCCCCCCCGCTTCCCCCATCTGATTTCCCCGGAGGATGTAACACCAAATTGCGAAATATCATTAAGTTTGATCGTCATTCAAGAGAAAATTTTATAAAACTTGATAAACAAGCTTTTATTAAGGCCATTATATCCTTAACCACTAAACGAAAACAATGTTTTTAATATGATTATGTCCATGTAAAATTCAATATAAACCAGTGATAGCCACTCCATAGCCTCGCGAGGCAGTCAATAATCGTATTTTTCGCACAGACACGGTCGACAATTCACATTTATATAACAACTTTGTTTGTTTCAAAACATCAGACTATCATCAAACCCTGCGACCGCACACAAGCACATAATATCTTTGTGTGCGTGCGTTCTTGTATTGGTTAGTTCGGAGCTTGGTTATCACTGATATAAACAATAATATGCACATAAAAATCATTTGCCAAATGCTTTTGGAGGATCCAGACAGTTTCGGTTTAAGCTATTATATAAGATTCACTCACGGAAAATAATAAATCCTTTTTAAATCTCTGTATTAAAGTACATTTTGACCAAATAGTCATAAAAGTCAGAATCACTTTATAATAAAAGTTACGTTTATTGTTGCGGATGCTACATCATAATAAGTTTGAGGTATGTTCAAAGGATTCTATGTGATTAGTGAAATGATTAAAGGTGGAAGTACATAACACGCGTTAGTTCGTCGACGAGTATCGTGCGTTTAAAAACTTTATCGCGTAAAAAATTGCAAGTTACACAACACGCGTTACAAAAGCCATTCCTGTCAGCTGTTTTTTATTTGTTTACTTATTTGTGCATTAAAAACGGATTCGAAAGATTATCAAGATTTTGTTATTTTATTGAATGTATACTTTTTATATAAATATTGTATGTTTTTAAAGCTCTTCAATAAGTTTTTCTTTTATGATTCACAAATTTGTTAAATTATTCTTTTTATTGTCAGCTGATTACTTGTCAAAAATTGTCAAAGTTAACCAACTTTCTGGCGCAAACGCGTCAACATATTTTGCATGTAGCTTGTTCTATGAAAATACACTAGTTTAACTTTTTTTGACAGAAGACGACAGAGCGCGACTTCTACCTTAAAAGTTTTTGTCATATCAATTTGAAGTGATTCAAAAATCATTTGAATTTACGGCTGGATTGTCATCTCGATTTTGAATTTATTAGAGCTTAATATTGTTACGAAAGTAACTTTAGTTAGTTGTAATTATTGTTTAAGAATTAGTTGTAATTATTATTTATCTTGTATTGATAAGTTATTAAGTATTTGTTAGTTATTTTATTAGTTTACATTGTTATTAAAGTTTGTTATAATTTAGTACACTTTAATCCCAATGTGCAGAAAGCCCTAGAAATGACCGTTAAAAAAGCTTTAGTATAAGTGGTGAAATTATGTAAACATAAGTGCCGCCATAAATCATAATTGACGATAGAGTGGTGAATAAGTAAAGCCTCGAACCTTCGAGAAACATTTCGAATGTTCTAGATGGCTGAATAACAGTATAAATACTTGCGGCGACTAGCATCAAAAACAACAGTATTAGTTCAGACTTTGTAAAGTTAAGAGCGCATCACGCGGAGAAAACTATAAACGTTGGAAGTGTGTTGATTACAATAGTGAGCTGTAAATAAAAGCTATAAATTACGGTTGTTAAAGTGGCTAAGTTCTTAATATATAAGTGTTATACATTAAAGTGTTGTGTTTATTTATTTTTATTTAAATTGCAATCAACGAACTCGAAACGGTTTATTATAAAGGAAATAAACCAAAACGTTATTGAAAGGCAGTAACGTAACCATATGTAGCTTTTAAGATGATTAACTCTGCAAATGTAAACTTAGCATTAGACCTTTAATGTATATATATTTTGGCTTCTTATGAGCAGCGGAATGGATTAAACAATGTCGATCTGCCCATCCGGTATTTTGTGTATCTGTTTGTATATGAAATGGGTTTTCCGAAGACCCCAGATATGATTAGAGCCAGGTTGTTATATATTTATATTACATATGGTCCGGAATAATTTGATATTGAAATTAAACGAAATTGGCCCACAAATACCTGTAATACATACGATCAACAAAACACGGCTGCCTACAATTTTCACCTATAATTCTTTACTTTTTAAAGTCTTTATAGTCTATTAGCATTTTCTTCGCTCCTTCGTTAGCGTCTCTCTTTCTTCTGTGGGCATATTTTTATGCCAAAGTTTATGTTTCTATGTTTTAACAAAAAAATACCAACATTTTGTATTTTATAGGTTCTCAATCCATCAGCACCCTGAACTTGTAATTTTACGTTTCTAAAATCAATATTAGAGAACATTCACACAGAACAACATGTAGAACGAAAAAGTAAAGAAATTTAATATGGCTATTTCCACAGTCAGATCTAAACTCTACTGTTTGTCACTTTACGCTATCAAACTTTTCAAACTGTTTCTTAAAGAATAATTTTTATATTATATCATTTTTTGTATTTTTAAACTTTCGTATTTCGAAAAAGTACTAAGTGCCTTTATTTTGGACATAACGGTATATCTCTAAAAGTAGAGCTGATAGAGAAACATTTGTTGCCTTGTGTTATAGTTAGCAGTAAGATGTTACGTCACAATCTCTAAGAAATAGATTGGTCTTACTTTTTTGCGGTACGGTTAAGTTATGTTACTCCCGGCTAACTAAGCTTTTACAGAATTGCAATTTGTAAACTTAGTCCCAATTTACATTATACGATTTTTGTCGTTGCGATTCTTACCTTATAGGCGAGAGGGGAGACAGGAATTAAAAAAGGTACACAAGCGAGTGCAAATATCAGACCGACTTCAAAGAAGAAACGACAATAATCGCATCGACAAAAATCATATAATGGTAATGGGGACTTAGCGGTGTTTGCAAGTGGACGATCTAAAAATGTTTAAACTTTTCAACAAAGTCTTTTTTACTGACATCTTTAATATTTTCCTTAGCGCTGTCATTTAAATATAAGCTTTCATTCATAGAAAACTCTTTTATTTGTCTTGAGCAGATGCATTGAAGGTGCTCTTTTATGTACACCTATTCACTTTTTGCGTCCAATTTGTACAACATTCATATAGAATTTAGAATAGATTCTGCCTCATATTCGCTAAGGTTAGACCCCTTTCACACTCGGCAAGTTACTTGCGCAACTCTTGGTTTGTAGACGTCAGCAGTAAGGTCGGGGTAAGGAAAAAGACATTTTGTATAGACTTTGTTGTTCTCGGCAAGTAGCTTGCGCAACTAACTTGCCGAGTCTAAAAGGGGTCTTATTTAAAAATTTTGGACCGAAAATTACTTTTTAACGAAATTATTAAAAACAAGTTAGAGTGATATATTTGGCTGTGCCGAATCTTTGATACCCTCCACCGACACTTCGAATGTTTTAGGAGTAATTTCTGTATGATGTCTATTTATTAATATAATCTTTGTAAAAACAGACATCTGCATTAAAATTTGTTGCGGTTTAGACCTACATACAATTATTGATCGACAATCAGAATCAGTTTTAAAAAGTTTAAGTAGAATATCAGTTTAAGCTGAACTTAAATGATTTTCAAGGGAACAAATTATATAAAAAAGCCATGGTAAGCTATGAACCAATCATCCCAAATTCTGCAGAACGATTTCTGGTATTAAAAAACATAAATTTCCATACAGCGGTGCAATTAGTTTAAGCGTTTGCAGTGAATTACAGAAGGCTGCTAAAATGGAATCTAAGGAAAATTATGGACCGTATATCACAAAATTGCATAACATTTTTTCTGGCCATATGAAGCTAAACTGGAAGAAAGTTTACCGCGTATTTAATTATTTAACCAGAGTGGGCTTTATATGAGGCCTATGGTAAATTATGCACTGATCTTCACCAAATTTCACAGTGTCATTTCTAGTTTTATAAAACTGTGATGTATCAAATTTTGTTATGATAGCGTTATTTTTTACGTTTTTAGGCGTACTAAGCTGTTTTTCGGGAGTAAGGTTTATATGGGGCCTAGGGTAAATTATGAACTGATCTTCACGAAATTTCACAGTCTTATTTCTAGTCCTGTAAAACTTTTATGTTCCAAATTTTGTTATGATAGCATTATTTTTTACGTTTTTAGGCGTACTAAGCTGTTTTCCGGGAGTAAAGTTTATATGGGGCCTATGGTAAATTATGGACCGATCTTCACGAAATTCCACAGTCTTATTTCTAGGCCTGTAAAACTTTTATGTTCCAAATTTTGTTATGATAGCATTATTTTTTACGGATTAAGGTTTACTAAGCTGTTTTCCGGGAGTAAGGTTTATATGGGGCCTATGGTAAATGATGAACCGTTCTTCACAAAATTTTAAAGTCTTATTTCTCGTTCAATAAAACTGTGATGTACCAAATTTTGTTATGATATAGCATTATTTTTTACGTTTTTAGGCGTACTAAGCTGTTTTTCGGGAGTAAGGTTTATATGGGGCCTAGGGTAAATTATGAACTGATCTTCACGAAATTTCACAGTCTAATTTCTAGTCCTGTAAAACTTTTATGTTCCAAATTTTGTTATGATAGCATTATTTTTTACGTGTTTAGGCGTACTAAACTGTTTTCCGGGAGTAAAGTTTATATGGGGCCTATGGTAAATTATGGACCGATCTTCACGAAATTCCACAGTCTTATTTCTAGGCCTGTAAAACTTTTATGTTCCAAATTTTGTTATGATAGCATTATTTTTTACGGATTAAGGTTTACTAAGCTGTTTTCCGGGAGTAAGGTTTATATGGGGCCTATGGTAAATGATGGACCGTTCTTCACAAAATTTTAAAGTCTTATTTCTCGTTCAATAAAACTGTGATGTACCAAATTTTGTTATGATAGCATTATTTTTTACGGATTTAGGCGTACTAAACTGTTTTCCGGAAGTAGGTTTTATATGGGGCCTATGGTAAATTATTGACCGATCTTCACGAAACTTAATAGTTTCATTTCTAGTCCTATTTAACTGTGACGTGCCAAAATTTGTTACGATTGCATTGTTAGTTAGGGTTTTAGGCTTACTGTACTGTTTTCCGGGAGTAGGGCTTATATGGGGCCTAGGGTAAATCATGGACGGATCTTCAAGAAATTTTACAGCGTGATTTCCAGTTACATAAAACGAACTGTTGCGAAATCTTATATCATTCTGTGCATTTTTCCACCATTTATGTTAGTTTTTGTAACAAAATTATCAATATTTTTTAGGTGTTGGTTCCACATTTTGATTCATAGCTCAGATCCTATTGAACCGATTTTGCTGGATTTCAATCCCAAACTGCTTAGGATAACTACACGCAATTTGACACCAAGTTTGTTTATTTCTTTTGAGTTTTTCGAAAGTGAGCGTGTTTTCAACAGACGGACAGACGGACAGACAGACGGACATGGCTAAATCGACTTAAAATTACTCAAGGACCCAGAATATATATACTTTATAGGGTCTGAGATGAATAATAAAAAAGTTTCACACGGAATTACAAACCTAATATACCCTCTTCACAACTAATTGTGGTGGTATAAAATGGCAAAAATGGCATATTCCATAAATAAACTTGCCCAGCTTATATACAATATGTATAAAGAGTTTCATATATTGAAAATGAGCCAAATCGATCCATATTTCCACTTGGCTACTAATACAAGCATACTCCCAAATTTGAAGTGTGCTACTACATATCGAGCCCTAATAAATAAAATGATGTAACCAACAAAAATAAAATTTCACAGGAGAAGGTTTTTTAAATATTTTTGCTTCAAGTCCAGGGTTTCGTTTGAATTTGCTTTTGCTCTTATTTCGTAACGGTACTACTCGATTTTCATCAAAAAACAAAAATCTAAAATGTTGTTGGTAACATAATTTTTGCTATTAGGACTCGATATTTTTAATACACTGGTGAAGGTTTATACGTATAAGGTTTGTATTTTATAAGCTTCGGTGCAGTCGAATAAAACACATTTATTTTTGTTTTTAATATCAATAGTTTTCGCTTGTAGATCCATAATTGTTTTGGGTTTTGAAAAAAAAACGAATATTGTGATTAGAAAAAGAAAACGAAATTTATTAATTAATATTTATTATTTTTGATTAATAAATAAAATTTAAAAGCAATAAGCCTTTCATAAAAATTTTTGCTTTATTTTCCCAAAACCGTCAAAAAAAAGTGGTGAAAACTTAATAATCAAACAAGTACCTACTTTTCTTTTAATGCGTTACAATTCAAGACAAATTTTTTTTTTTTTTTAATTTTATTAAATTTATTGAACCAAATTCTTTTATTAACTGCAATTTTTTCTTAACTCACATGTTAAAAATTCACTTTAAACAAATTGCGACTGAAATACGAGTATTTGTAAAAGTAGTGGCGGCAATTAATAAAAACGAAAAAAGTTCAAATAAAAACTTGAAATCTTTTTGGTTTTTTTTTTAACAAAAATCTTCTTAAATATTGTATGAACGCACGGAGGTGTTTGTTTTTAACAAATTATTTTTGCACTCACAGATAATTTTCATTTTTATAATAACACAAATGTATCTATGAGTAAGTATCTGCATTTACAAGATTGTATTAGCCAACAAAAAAATCCATTGGTATTTGCAGCATTATTCATTAATCTTGAGTTTTACATTGGCATGCTCTAACAAACAACTCTAATAAATGTATTTTATTTTTTGCTTTTTATGTACATATTTATTTTATTTTTCAGTTTTTGTTATAAATTATTATTATTGTTGTTAATACTCGTATGAATTTAGCGAAAATGCAGTTATGCTCTGATTTGTACCAGTTTCAACTTTCTTTCATTCATTTTTGTTTGATATTTGTTTTCTTTAATTTTTCATTTATTCATTTCTTAACGCAATATTTCTCTTCTTACTTTTCTTTGGCTATCAAAATTGAATTATGTCTAAAGATATTAAAAAAAAAAAACAAAAAATGCAATGAGCCAGTAATTGCAAAATATGCCAAAATTCAGCATAAATCGAAACTTAAATTAAAAAGAAAAGATAGTTTAAAAAAATTTACAAAAAAAGAAGAATAAGAATTTGTTTATTGTTTTGAGAATTATTGGGCGACATTCTTATATGAGGGATAAATTTTGTCTTTAAACTAGGGATGTAACGATACGCCTTTTTGCCGATACTATAAAGATACCTAAAAAGATTTATCAGCGATACCGATACGAAAATTAAATTCAAGTTGAAATCAACAAAACTCAAGTAAAGTAATTTTTTTATTGTACAAAATTATTTATTGTATATTCCAATAATATCGAAGACTGTTAACTAGCGGAACAGTGTTAGCATTTTCAAAGTAACCAATAATTTTAAGCAAAATTATTTTTATAGTTTCAACAAAATATTTTTTAGTTTTTGTTAAAACTCTTCTAGTTGATTCTTGTCTTATAAAATTTTGATTATACCTTAATTAAATTTCTGCTTTTTTTTGTATCAAGCAAGGCGAATTTATAAAGGTGACCGCATCGTGAGATAGAGTTATGCTAGCTATCCCTTTCTATTGAAAAATACTATGTATTTTGTTTTTGTAAAAAGTTAGAGTGAATGTCAAAAATATTTGTTGAAAATACAAAAAAGGAAATTTGTTTGTTAATAAAATATACACAATTGCTTTAGAAAGTCCTTAATTGCAAATTAATTGTGGCCCCACTTATTCCTTACGGATTTTTAATTTCTTGTGTTTATATTTTATATTCACTTTTTTTATTTGAATTTTAAATTAAAATTAATTTTTTCATAAGCTTGACATTCAGTATACACACAAAAAAATAAACAATAAACAGATGACTCGAAAATGTCACCTTTATGAATTCGCCTTGGTATCAAGATACGACTTTATTTACTTAACTTTAAACTTTCGATTTTTTAAACAATTTCATATGCGCCATCAACAGATGTGGAAAAGATTTACATGGATACCTGCCCTAAGACCTGCTCCATGGCAGATCTTAACCACTGGGTCACAATCAATGCGTTTACCGACCGTCTCCTAGTGTAAGAGCAACAGGCATACCCATGCTAGATTATGCACTTGTCTCTTGCTTAGGAACCGGAGCTATCTAACCTCCGCTGCTTCTGGAAATATGCTTGCAGCATCTGATGAGTAGCAACAGAACTTAGAGATGCGAAAATTCCACAAAGTCAATCTTCCTATAGTGAGTCCGGTGCCAACTCACCGGGATAGGATGTCTGGTCAGCCGTGATCGCAAGAGATCGTGAAGTTCTCTTGAGATCTGTCAATTATGGGTTTTTACCGAATCCTGGTATTGACTGCACCTGATTTCCCCGGAGGATGTAACACCAAAAGGCGGAATATCATTACGATGATCCCAGTAAAGCCCCGAGATAATGTGCCATTACAAATACAACAATCTTTCAAAACAAGTTTCTGTCCAGGTCGTTGATTAGTTTTCTATCAATCTTAGCTGTTGCTCAAAGTTTGATCGCCATTCAAGAGAAAATTTAATAAAACTTGATAAACAAGCTTTTATTAGGGCCATTATTTCCTTCACCTCTAAACGGGAACAATGTTTTTAATATGATTATGTCCATGTAAAGTTCAATATAAACATATTTATGCACATTAAAATCATTTGCCCAATGCTTTTGGAGGATCTAGACAGTTTCGGTTTTAACTATTATACAAAATCCACTCACGGAAAATAATAAATCCTCTTTAAATCTCTGTATTGAAGTACATTTTGCACAAATAGTTTCTTATAAAAGTCAGAATCACTTTACAATAAAAGGTACGTTTATTGTGGCGGATACTACATCATAATTAGTTTGAGGTAGTGGAACAGTGTTAGCATTTTCAAAGTAACCCAAAATTGTTAGCAAAATTATTATTTTAGCATTAATGAAAATAAGCAGTAAAATTTGAAAACGTACATTCAAGATTCAGCAATGAGAGAACATTTGTATTACTGTGCAGTGTAAAATTGTGTTGACGATTTACACAGCAAACGTTTAGAATGCATATGATTTGAAATCAAAACTTTTCTCAAACGACAAACGTTTGATAATGATTTAAAAATAATTCGAAAGTCATAGCATTTTCAACGAAAGGGAAATTATTTTCAAATTGTGAAATGCATTTATTTTCAACTTGTTCTCAACGTTATTCTCAAATGTTCTTTAAATGTGTTTTTTAATACAATATGGAACATAAATAAAAATATTTTTTTTTTTTAATTTAAGTTCATTATTTCTTTAAATAAACTGGGAGATAAGCATTCGACACCAAAGCTTAAAGATGAAAATGTTAAAATCAAGCAATTGAAAAAAATTTTTAAAAATTGTGTTTGATGTCAAATGATAAATTCATTTCGTATCAAAGGTTTAACTTCGGGTTTGCTGGTTACACACGCATCCAACGCAAGAAGTAGGATTACTTTCTGCTTCTGAAAGTATCAAACGCATAGAACGCGTGGTATGGACCTACAGCTTTAGAATTAAAAGAAACGATTTATAATTCTGTTTTGATCCTATGCTGTGCATTTTAAGTCGTTATTTCTTTTAGTTGTTATGAAAAATATAAGCATTGAAAATTAAATTGTTTAAAAAAAAACTTTAAAGAAAGTATCGTCGTATCGCCAGTATAATATTGCCGAAGTATCGACGATATATCGGTACATCTCTACTGTAAACACACCAACACCGAATTATATTGTAATCTAGTCTGAATTAGAATCGCAATAAGTGCCAATTAATTCAAATCTGTTGTAATATTTTCATACACAAAATCAAAAAAAAAACCAGGGGTCTAATCACCGCATTCGATACTATCGTATCAAATAAACTATCGATGTTTTTTGCATACGATAGACACTGACGTATCGAATGAAAACTCGATAAATGTAATGTCGAGTTACTCGATATCGAATGATATTATTTCAAATTTAATATATTTCATTCGATATCGAGTTTAATAATACCAAAATAAATAATTTCGATCAATTTTGCTCGATATCGTATGCGGTGGTTAGGTAAAGTGCTTTATTCGGCTGTGCCAAATCTTTCATACCCTTCACCGAAGGTAAGAAAACTCTATAAGGCTTTATAGATCACCATTCGACATATGGCTAATTAAGGACCGCTCATCACAATATTTGGTAGATTGATTTCCAGTATTTGAAAACCTAAAATGGACCAAATTTTAATACAATATGCAAATTGTTAGCGCTTTATGCGTTCTATAGTGATTTTCGAAAGACTGCTTTATATGGAAGCTATGGTTAATTTTAGACAATTTTCCCAAAAAATTCATAGTGTTATTTCTAGCCATATTAAACTAATTTGGACTAACACAATATCAGAATTCGTTTAAGGCCCAACTATTCTATTGTATATATAAAAATTAAAAATGTTTGTCTGTTGTATGTTTGAATTTTTGTGTGTTGGCTTATAGACTCATAAACTACCAAACCGATTTTTTAATATATGATGATATTTATTTCAAAGTATAATTTTTACAGTAACATCACGTGAACCCCGAAAATAAAATAGGCTGTTTATTTATCGATAGGTGTAGGGGAAGCGGTACCCCCATAGGATGCCAAGGTTAAGTATCGCATATCTAAAGAGCCTCTGCACCCATTTGCTTTAACTTTTTGCAGTAGCATCTCCTAAGTCGCGAAATTGAAATAAGATATCAGCAGGGGAGGTGGTACCCCCATAGGACGAAAATCTTAAATATCGCACATCTTAAGAACTGTTATAATAACAATGTTCAAACTTGGTAGAAGTCACTCTTATAGCCAACTTCATTTTTGAAAATTAAGGTGGTAGGCGCAGGGGTAGCAATACTTCCTATAGGATACATGTATTAAATATCGCGTAACTAAAAAACTATATAGCGAGAGTCTTCAAACATGGTTAAAGCCACTATTATGGTACACTTTAAATTTCTAAAATAAAAATGGGCGGGGTAGACGAAGGAGGAGCAGTAAACCCCATAGAACGAAAACGTTAAATACCGCATATCTGAAGACAAAAACCTTCAAGCTTTGAAGGACCCACTCTTATGGTAAACTTCACCATTCAAAATAAAAATAAAGCGGCAAGGTGCAGGGTGAGCAATAAATTTTTACAAAAGCAACCTGTGAGCCCCAAAAATAAAATAGAATACTTATTTTGTCGATAGAGGCAGGGGATCAGTACCTCCATAGGACGCAACTGTTGCATCGAAATTATGACCAACGAATAGATCCACAGAAAAGAGATTTTTGGAAATTTATATTTTTAGAGTGAAAAATAGGCTAAAACGCTTAATATAGGCTTTAAATGTTTGTAAAATTCCAAGTGGGCGTGGCACCTTCCAAACAAAGACAGTATGAATAACTCCATATCTGGAGAAAGGTTACACAAAAGTTTTCAAATTTAAAACAAATAATTTTGTTAAGAATATACAACATCTGCCAAAAAGTGGACTGGAATGAAGAAGTGCGAGTGGCTCCTCCATTACAAAGAAAGTGTATATAACAGTGATCCGGGGAATGGTTATGACACGTTAAATATAAGCACAATAAAGGTTTTTGTATATTAGTAGAACGGTAATAGTAAAAGTTTCTTAATTTGGTACCATTTTCTTCGTTATCGATACTCAAGATCTGTTTTAAAAAACTTGACTTATATTATTTCATAGTAATTTATATACATACATATAATAACAAAACAAATAAACAAAAAGCCTATCAAATGCATTGAAAAAAACAAAATCAAAAAATATTTGATTCCGTACGGAAAGAACGATCTGTTTCGCAATTTGCTTAAGCAAATGACAGTTTCATAAAATTTAACAAAAAGTTTTAAGCAAACTTAATCAACGGCCTTTAGCCGTAGTAGACTAGTACGAGAGTTGGCTTTATATGGGACCTTTTGTTAAACAATTTGTAATCTTATCAAACTGTGATGGCCCAAAATTTACTAGAGAAGTGTTTTAAGAGAGTAAGTTACCTTTATACAAGGCTTATGAAAGATTTTGGACAGCTCTTTACAAAATTAAGCAATGTGATTTCTATTCTCATTATTGTAAGACAGACCAAATTTTACAAGAAAAGCAATAGTAGTTACCGTTTGTGCATAATTTAATGACAACCGGTGCACTCCGCCACTAGTTCATGTTATTTTTTTAACAGAAATATCAAATTTTTTAGAGTAATGGTTCTAGAAGATTGTACTGGATTTTAATCCCAAACTGCTTAGGAGAAGTAGATAAAATTTGAAACCAAAACTTTTTAATGTGATTAAATTTCATATTGTAAGTCTTTATTGTTTATGTGGTACATTATTGTATTTATTTTATTGTTTTTATAATTTTTAAATAGACAATCCCTTGAAAAGGTCGACAAACAATCGACGAAACGTCGGGAACAAAATATTGTAATTAAAAATTGAATTTAATTTACATTGAAGAAATTTAGGCCATATTAGCTTGACAAAAATAATATTCAGAAATTCATCACTCTGGCCAAAGAAACAACTACAACAATAAATTATTTTTTTCTATTTAGCCGTTCGAAAGGTAGTGTGATTTTTGTCGACGAACAGACAGACAGACAGACGGACATGGTTAAATTAATTTTTTATTTCATTTAACAAACACACAAAATGTACGTTAATATTTAAGGGTTTTATAAATATCAATTTATAACTAATGAACAATTTTGATCGTAAGCGCCATAACTTCAGCGTTATTTTTAACAATTTCTTTTGATTTATTAAACTTTATTTGTAAAAAAATGTACACAGAAAGAAAAACACTCGGGATAAATTAAGTTTTTTATGCTTGATTTAAGTACGAGTCGTACTCAAAAATTCAAGTACGAATAACACTAAAACGTACTTAAAACAACCCTAAATGGGATTACTTTCGAAAATCAATCCCGGAATTTCTTGAAATAAGTACAAAATTCTTAAACCAAGTAAAAAAATACTTAACTTTTAGTTGGTAGTGCTTCTGTGAGAGTAAAATTACAAAGTTTGCGTTTTAATCTCATTTAACCTATCAATGTTTGTTGCAGATACTATAACAATACAACACAAGTAGTTAATAAACGATTTGCTTGTTGTATGTAGAAACAACAAAAACAACAGAACACTACGAACACACATTATTTGCATGTTTAAAAAGTAAAATTGAGAACTCTTGCTTCTCATTTGGTTTATATTTTCAGCTATATATCGGGAATGATGCTGATGTTTAATTATTATGTAAATTATGTAAGATGTAAAAAGGGTAAAGCAATCATAATAAAATTCTCCTTCGAATTTCACTTTTGGTTTATTTCAAGTTCGAATTCGGGATTGAATATGGATAAGTTTATTATTTGAAAATTCGTACTTGAATTATTCTTTCTGTACTGAATTCAAGAAAATCCGTACTCACCGTATTATTTATACCGCCACGGATTGATTTGAGCACGGATGGATTGCTTTTCCTTTTAGGTGTAGCAAACGTTTTGCAAAAGCAAACAGTTTTTTATTAAAACTAGTAGTTACGTATCGGAGGTCAAATATTTAGAAGGTGTGGACATTGCTTAATACAGAATGTATAGAAACCACAACTTTTTTTACTTAATATCACGTATTGAACAAAGATTTTAAATCGGGTACACTCAAAATATTACGTAGGTAAAATCTACGTGAAAAAAATATATAAGCAATTGAAAATTAACTTAAAGCCCGTTCAAATCGTTTTTAATTTAATTCAGAATAAAAATCAGTTTATTTTTAAATGTTAAAAAATAACTCACTAATTACAGTAAAAATTACTGATTTTAGCTTTAGTTTCGAAAAAAAAAAATTACAGGAGAAGGGTTTTTTTTTACTTAATTTTAATTGAATTGTTTGTTGGCCATTTGCCGCAGTATTACGAACTATATCTGTTGCTCCAAACCAAGTTATTTGAAATGCTGAATTGAATGTGCGAAGGGACTTTAGGAACTGGTTGGATTCTGGATCAATGGTTCTGGTGGTGTTTTAATTGCTAGTAGTTGCACTTTTCCTGATGTGCAACATAACCGGCTAGCTTATGTTTGAATTTAAGAGCATGACTATGGGGACATTCTTTGTTCATAGCACCAATTACCACTTTCGGATGAGCGGAATATTAAACATCTGGTGATTGCTCGAATGCGAGGCGAAGGAACGGAGCGGATGTAAATGCTCGATGTACTTGTTGGCAATGTTTTTCATTTGCTCTTTGTGTGTCAACTACGAACCGGCACGATTGTCTCAGTTAATGTTGTCATTGTTGCTTTCTTTCAGTTTGTGTTTCTTCCTCCAGCTCCCACGCACGTTTTCATTATCTTGTTAAGTTTATGCGTCTGTTTGTGCTCCCTTGCGTCTTCCTTACATTGTTCACTGTAATATTCACAGACAAAATTTGTTTGCTTACTGATTTATTTTTTTGATAATGCATATCGCGCTTAAAAATATGAAAGAGTGATATTAGGATTGTGAAAATGTATAGTTAAAATAATTTTTTGATGCCAAATGAAAAATATTACAAAAATAAAATTTTAAAAATAAATAATTTATTCACGAGAATCGGTTAATTTACTAAAACGGCATAGCAGCGGGATGCTATTACTATTTTTACTTTATTTTACGCCCTAAATATTCGAATTTATAGAAAATTAATTAAGAAGACATGGCTACGGGGAGCTTTTACCCGTTTCGCCCTATTTTACGCCCTAAATGTTGGAATTTCCAAAAAATTTATATGGTTAAGTTTCTTTCAGATGTTACAGTGTCTGCATGCCAAGTTTTAAAAAACTCGGTTGATTAGTTAAGAAGATATATGGAGGGACAGCTTTTACCCCTCTTGCCCTATTTCACGACCTAAATAATAAAAATTTTAGACTAAAGTTAATTTAAGATGTTACACTATTTGCTAAATTTCAAGAAAATCGGTTGATTAGTTAAGAATATAAAGCGAGCGGGAGCTTTTACCAATTTTGCCCTATTTTACGCTCTCTAGTGATACGAAATATACTTTACGACCTATGCTCATACATAACAAATACACATACAAAATTTCATAAAAATCGGTCAAGCCGTTTAGGAGGAGTTCAATTACAAAAAAACTAAATTTTGATAAATTGTCGCTTAAGATATAATCGCAAATAGAAGTCGATATGTTAACGACGGAGTTTCGGAGGAGTTCAATTACAAAACAACTAAAACGATATGTTAACGACGGAATTGCGGCGTAACTTGATACGTTTTAAGACGTACGAAACAATTGTTTTCTAGCAAAAATATAATAGTTTATATTTTAAAATAATGTATTTTTTTAACAACAATTTAACACCTTTTATTGGACAAAAGATATACGCATTTGATAAAAATTACGTTAAGTTTATGATAATTTAGAAAAAAAAAAAACATATGTAAACATGTAAAACTTTATGTATGTATTTCATAACTTTGTACTCAAAAGTTAACCCCATTTTATAACACAAATCATCATTAAGCCACCGATGAAACATGTTTCTTATTCCTATTTATTTGGTAAATTTCACAATGGCTTATATGAACTCATCATGTAGCATGATACACTTATTCACATTACAATTTATTAATCATTTGTCTAAGACATGTTAGCTGCCAACAACAATTCCTGTTAATGTTTAACATTTTAACACAATTACAAAAAGTAGAAATCCATTAAATCAAAAACAAAATACATATGACGGATATTGCATAATGGATTAACCAACCATTTAATAAAAAGCATGCAGTCAGTCTGTTACTTACGCACATTTCTACCTGAATGTTTTCAAAAATTTCAAAATGTTTAGAGTGAATATTATTTACAAACGGATGAACAATTTTTGAATATGTTTTAAAGCCTCTTTAGGAGTTTTTATAAACATTTAATTTTGCTGAAAATTTTATTAAAACTTAAAATTTACAGAAAATTAAATAATTTAATTTGATATTTCATAATGAAACGTTACGCTGGTTAAACAGTTACAAAAAAAAATAAACTTTCTTAAAGGTTTTCAAGAAATAGTGACAGGCACCATTTTAATTTGTATGTACATAAATGCGCCTTTTTGTAGTTTGTTAAAAATTATTTAATAACTTAATTTCCGTTAGATGAAAATTACAGTTATGGAAGTTTTTATTGTGCTTTTTAGGATTGTGTAATTAGAAAATTTATGTAAACTTTAAAATCAATAATCATTTTCTATTAATTTTCTTTCAGAATGCCTACTGTGAAGGACCACATATAGACTCAGCTTCTCTGCCTCTCGAACATAGATCAGTCTATGGACCACCCGCACCATCGCCAGTATACGGCTCACCACAAACTGCCCTAGCGGCAGGACCTAGTAATGATATCTCCGACGAAGCTTGGCCTTTGGCATCGACAAACGACAGTCCACAGATTAAACACTTGCAAGTGCAGTGCGAAAAGACTCACATGCGTGTAAATATTGAATTCGATCGTCCCTTCTACGGTATGATATTTTCAAAGGGTTTTTACAGTGATCCCCATTGTGTACATTTGAAACCAGGTACTGGACACTTAAGTGCTACTTTTGAAATATTCCTTAACAGTTGTGGCATGACTAGTTCAGCGAATCACAATGCTGCTGGCTATGGTGCTCCCACACCTTCGGGTAGTTATGTGGAAAATACCATCATTATTCAATACGATCCATATGTTCAAGAAGTTTGGGATCAGGCTCGTAAATTACGATGCACTTGGTATGATTTCTATGAAAAGGCTGTGACTTTCCGTCCGTTCCAAGTCGATATGTTGCATGCTGTGACAGCCAATTTCTTGGGAGACAACTTGCAATGTTGGATGCAAATTCAAGTTGGCAAAGGTCCTTGGGCCTCTGAAGTATCGGGTATTGTAAAGATTGGTCAAACTATGACCATGGTATTGGCTATTAAAGATGATGAGAATAAATTCGATATGTTGGTACGCAACTGTGTGGCTCATGATGGCAAGCGTGCACCCATACAATTGGTTGATCAAAATGGTTGTGTAGTGCGTCCAAAGATTATGAGTAAATTCCAAAAGATAAAGAACTTTGGACCTTCTGCTTCTGTCGTTAGTTTTGCCTACTTCCAAGCATTTAAATTCCCCGATTCCATGAATGTGCACTTCCAATGTGTTATTCAAGTTTGTCGCTACAATTGCCCAGAGCCTAAATGCGGGCCCAGTCTAGGAGGTGCTGATTATGGAGTACCCCAGATTGGAGGAAATGCTTTGTCATCGGAATATGGACATCCAGAACCTTATGAACGTGGAGATTTCGGTTTGGGAGGCATGCCACCGGCAGCATATCCTGATCCCAGGCATCAAGCTGCTGATGCAACTGGAGCTTATTCTGAAAATCAACCCGATGTTGTTCCATCACCACAAGCTCAAACGGCTGTTGCCGAATCCGGACCTTCTAGCTCTCAGGCTCCTGCTCAAAACATAAATGAATTACACATGCCTCCACCACCATTACCCGGTCAACCCGGTCAATATAACACTGTGAAACGTAAAGATGATATGGAAGGTGGAAATTTGGTCTCTCTTGGTGGTCGCCCTCGTTCCGTTGAAGGTTTAGATGATTTGCGTGGTGCACGTAGACGTCGTGATACCATCGATATCGTTGTAAAGCCCCGTATTTATAAACGAAATGCCCAAGAAATGACCGATGTCAACACAAGTCGCATTATTCAAGTCGTTGCTCCCGGTGATGTTAACTTTGCTCTCAACAGCAATGCCAATAATGAAACAGTCGTCATACAATCAGCTCGAAATGCTGATCCCGAAACGATTTGTATGTCAGTGCCAAGCTTTGTAGGAGGCCTTGTTATGCTCCTACTTGTTTTGGCTGTTGCCTCCCTAGTCGCAGCATTCTTGTTTGTACGCGTTCGGCATTTCGATCGCAAAGGAGCTCCCATGGGTTATCATAACTAATAGTCCTTATAGTTAGTTATGTTTTGACCTCATTCTTCTTCACCTCACTTCATTTTCAAACAGTATAGAAATCAAAACGAACGACTTTCTTTACAATTATTTGTTTATAACGTTTCCAACACTTTTCGAAATCTATAAATTTATTTATTAGCATCCACCCTTCACCGACCTCCATCCACCTTCCTTCCGACTTTACGCATAAACTTGTTAACAATCTATTTAAATCCATTTTACCTCTAATTGAAAAAACTAAAGAAATTTAATCCTTTTTACCTTTCAATCATGAAAAGGATTATTATTATTTTTATTTATGTATGTGTGTAATTTATTTATTATTTTATTTATTTATTATTTTTTGTATTATTTATTTCCGTTCTGATTTTTTTATTTACTTAAGTAAGTTTCGAAAGATTTAACCAATAAAACAAGTAAAAAACGAAATTATATTAAATATAAAAGAAATTGTATTTTCAGTTAATAGAAATTTGGAAAGAAAATTGTACAGTAAATTGTTGTTCTTACGTACATGGTATGTAGATTGCAAAGGTATAAAATAATTAATTAATTTCCTGGATTGGTTTTAAGAGAATAGTGAAAAGAATACAAAAAGATAAAGTCTTAACTGCCAATTAGAGCTCAGCAGAAGTCCCATACAGACCCTTCTGTTCCTAAACTCTTGCTTACCTTTACCAAACTTTAACAACTTAATAGATTAAAACAAAAAAGGGCTAATTTCAAATGAAGACAGTTAAATAGGATATATTATTTATAAAACAAAAACTTGCTTCGGCAATTAATGAAGAAACTCCAGTTTCTAATTTAAGGCGTCTTGAAAAAACAATGGAAACATTAGTGCAAACAGTAAATAATTTTACGAGCACAATGGGTAATATGATGCAGGAAATTCTAAGAATGCAATCGATGTTATTGCAAGCTGTACTTAACAAGCCATGAACTGTTTAAAAATCTGTTTTTGAAACGCAAACGGCATCCGCCAACATAAAAATTAATTAGAATACTTTCTAAAAAATAAGCATATTGATCTTATGCTGGTTTCTGAAACTCACTTGACCTCAAGAAATACGTTTAAAATCAATGGTTTTATACTATATGATACTAAGGACCCTCGAGATAGAGCTTGTGGAGGCTCTGCCATTTTGATAAAAGGCCGAATCAAACACTACTAAATCGAAACTTAGTAATTTCTTCTTTATACTCTCCACCTAGATTTTCCATATCAGAAAGCCAATATTATAAATATTATAAATCATTAGGACCCTGTTTCCTGGCCGCTGGCGATTATAACGGTAAACATACCTTCTGGGGGTCATGACTTATAACACCAAAAGGTCGTGCTTTGTTTAACATAATCTCTAAAATGGGTTTAAATGTGGTCGCGAGTGGACAACCAACATATTGGCCTACTGATCAGCAAAAAATTCCAGATGTTATCGACTTTGGCGTGGTAAAAAACATCCCCACAGAAACGATTCATGTTGAAGCTTCCTTAGAATTATCATCCGACCACACACCTACAATTGTTACTATATCGAACCCAAATAGAATTGTATCTCCGTCATGTTACTTAGCGACGTCAGCCACACAAATAAATTGGTTTAAATATAAAAAATTTCTCAGTGCCAATTGCCAAGAAAATATTCCGCTTAGTACACCGGAGAAGGTGGAGCTCTCTATTGTTCACTTTGACAGTTATCTTAAACTAGCTGTTCAACATTCCAGCGTTACCCCCAAAAAAAAATTAAAAATAATAAAATATATTCTTCAGATGTCGAGCGGCTCTTGACTGAAAAAAGGAGAGTTCGAAGAGAGTGGCAACTGTACAGATCCCCGCAACTTAAGAATTTATTAAGAGTGCACAAAAAGGCTAAGAAAGTTACTGCAGACTCAGAAAACGGCTTCTCTTTAAAAATAACTTAAGGAACTAGATGCAACTCCACAATCTAACTACTCATTATGGCGTGCAGAAACTTGAATGGTAGTTGGGCAAGAAACGATATTGAAGAAGGAAATTTGTTTGTTAGTCACTTGAAACACGTATTTACACCAAGTATATCTCACAATATTGCGGTCGAGTTACCACCTGTTGCTGCTAGAGCAGCTATTCCCTTCAGATTTGAGATAAGAGAAATCGAAAAAGCTGTTTGTGACATAAACACTAAGAAGGCCCCTGGTATTGATAAAATCAGTAATAAAATGCTTTTTGAGCTACCTCGCATAGCAAAGAAAATTATTCTTTTTATTTTTAATGCTATTTTACGCCTTGAATACTATCCTCAAATATGGAAGGTTTCCTACATACATACCGTTGAGTCTTATAGGCCTATTAGCTTATTATCAAATATGTCAAAGCTGTTTGAGAAATAATTAGTTTCAAAATTAAAACCGATTTTAAGTGAAAATAGATGTATTCCAAACCATCAGTTCGGATTTAGAAGAAAACACAGCACAATCGAACAGACTCATCGAATAGTAAATGTCATAAGAAAAGCATTTGAAGAAAAAAAAATATTGCTCAGCACTCTTCATCGATGTTTCGCAAGCTTTTGATAAAGTCTAGCATGAAGATTTCAAAAGATTTTGTTATTCGTGCTTAATTCCCAGTTTTTATTCTTGATAAAAACACTTGAAATTTATTGTTGATGGGATAAGCTATTCCTATGCATTTCACTGGTTGCTTAGGCCAGATCATCAGGAAACTTCATCCATAAAGATTTTAGAAAAACTAAAGATATTAAACCAAATAAAACTGTTAAGCGTATAAGACTTATAGCAACAGTTTTACTTGTAACAATATCAAAGCTTTAACAAAACACATCAACAATAAAAAAGTGGGTTTATCTCATCTTACATTCCCCACTACAATTAGTTGAAATTCTCTCAACATTAATTGTAGTTGTAAGTAGGTTAAGAAAAACAAAATAAAAAACAAACAACAACTTACAAAAGATGTTGTCAATTAAGTGTTTTTTTAGGCCGTGCACTTGCCTGTTTATTATCAAAAAGTAATTTCAATTTTTGGGAATACAAAATTTTAATTTCAAAAGATTTTGTTATTCGTGCTTAATTCCCAGTTTTTATTCTTGATAAAAACACTTGAAATTTATTGTTGATGGGATAAGCTATTCCTATGCATTTCACTGGTTGATTAGGCCAGATCATCAGGAAACTTCATCCATAAAGATTTTAGAAAAACTAAAGATATTAAACCAAATAAAACTGTTAAGCGTATAAGACTTATAGCAACAGTTTTACTTGTAACAACATCAAAGCTTTAACAAAACACATCAACAATAAAAAAGTGGGTTTATCTCATCTTACATTCCCCACGAAGGCTTATTACATAAATTGAAGCAAAATTTATCAACAAACACACACAAGCTGCTAGAAAGCTACTTAGTCGGTCGTCAATTTATTATTAATGAAGCAAATTTCTTAAGTTCACCTCAGCCCATTTCGCTGGAGTCCCACAAGGCAGCATCCTGGGCCCTCTATTATACTTAATTTATACTTCGGACATGCCAACAAGCAACTACACCCAATCTTCAACATTTGCAGACGATACAGCTTTTCTAAGCGTCCACGAAAACCGTTATGAAGCATCTCGTTGCTTACAGCACCATATGTTTCAACTAGAAATATGGTTAAGAAAATGGAGAATAATGGTCAATGAGCAAAAATGCGTACATATAACATTCACCTTGCGCCGGGAATCTTGCCCCCATATTACAACCAATAATCAAATAATTCCTCAACATTCGCATATAAAACATCGCGGTATACATCGGGATCGGCGATTAACGTGGAAATGCCATATAAAAGCAAAATTAACTCAAATGAAACTAAAAGCCATTCAAATGCATTGGCTTATTGGTAGAAATTCTGTCCTTAGTCTCGATTGCAAGCGTCTACCTTACAACTCTATCTTAAAGCCTATCTTGTGCTATGGTATTCAAATATGGGGCACTGCCTCGGCCTCTAAAATCGACAAAATTCAAAGGCGCCAAAGTAAACTTCTTCGAATAATCACAGCCGCTCCCTGGTATGCTAAAAACTCAAACATTCATAAGGATCTCAATGTGCCATTAGTAAAAACTATAATTATAAAATATGCAGTAAAATATTTAAAAGGCTTGAACAAAACCCAAATCCACTATCTCAAAATATTTAAAATCATGGCGGCCACACTCGCTTAAGAATAAGATGCACAGCAGCACTCACCCAATCAGAAGCGCGATAAACACCTACATATGTATGTGAACAGAACCCGTGATGACGAAATTTGTTGTCTGGCACTGGCAGGACACAAAACAAAGTATTAGGATAAGATTTGAATTATTATTGTTAGTTCATATTTAGTATATGAAGATTCAATAAATAAATATTGAAATACCACAATACCAATTATTGAAAAAAAAAAACTTTTAAAATAGTCCAAAAAAAAATTTTTTGAGTGCTATACAGCCAATACACATAGAGGCTTTTACGACGTCGCTTTGCTGACGTCTCTTCTGGTTTGTTGGCGAGCGGTGTAGAGAAGAAAGAGGGGTAAACAAAACGACTCGTTTTGTGTTTTTCATGTCGTTTTTTATATTTTTCTTTTAACTTTTTCTTTTTACTTTTTATTATTTTTCTTACTTTGAAGTGTGTGGTCAATTATCGATAATAGACGAGACCGGCAGCATTCTTGATTATTTTTTTTTTTTTTTTTGTGTTTCTTATTTTATGTAAATATGTATATAATGTATTATTATGTAAACATGAGGGAAAAAGTAATTTTGGCAGAACATGCTTCCAGTACGTTAGTAAACGAAAAAAAATAATTTGTTTATAATTAAGTATAACCGAGGTAATGCCTGATAATAAAGGTACATAATTGAAATCAATACAAAAAATTTTTTATTCTCCAGTCAATTGAAGCTGCCGGTTAATCGAAAGGCGGATAATCAAGGCCATACTGTAAATAAAAAAACAGACATGAAACAAAAAATCATCGTTTGAACGCAAAGAGATTTTGGAAGTTGCTTTTAAAGGGAATCAAGATAAAACGACGTCGTAAAAGCCCTCATGTGAATTGAGTGATATTTTAACGTACCTGATTACATCCAAGGGAGCATAAATGTTTATATCTTAAAAAATTTCAAGATTTTATAGTTATGAAAAACGATGCTCCTGCATCACTTATAACACTGTGTGTAATTTTTTAAGTCATGGAAAAATAACCATACACGGACACCACTACGTGATAAAAGACCAAAAAATAAAAGACCAGTGTCTCCCAGTTTTGTCCAAAGTCATGCACTTTTTTTATGGGCTCCCAAAGATTTGGGGCCTCGGTGTAATTTTTGCAAAAAAGTGATCATTTTCTCAGGCTCATATCTTGCAAACCGTTCGGAATTTTGAGACAAAGTTGTAGCTCTTGCTATAAAGAACCGAAATTGTGAACATAAAATCAAAAAACTTCATCTTCAAGATCAAAATCGCAAAAAAAAATGTTAAAAATTCGATTTTTTGTGTAGCTTTTTTCCCCTGTCCATAGGTAGGAAACCATTCAAAATTCAAGGAAACATTCAACTACAGAAATGAGAAAATGATCACTTTTTTTGCAAAAATGACACCGAGGCCCCGAATCTTTGGGGGCCCATAAAAGTGCATGACTTTAGGCAAAACTGGGAGATACGGGTCTTTTTTTTTTTTGGTCTTTTATCAATTAGTGGTGTCCGTATGTGGTTATTTTTTCATGTTGCACTGTGTAATAGAAGGGGTTGAACAATATATTTCGCTTGACACAAATGTTATTAATGGTTTAAGAAGTATTTACCTGATATTAATACCCTCTAGTGGCGAATATGGGTATACTTAGTTTATCATTCCGTGTGAAAATTGTTTAATATGTATGTATTCATCTTAAGCCGCTTAAAGTACTTAGATTCCGGGTCCTTGACAAATTCTAAGGCGATTTAGCCATGCCCGCCTGTTCGTCTGTTAAAAACACGCTCACTAATCAAGTCAAATTGATTGCAGGTCTCCTAAGCAGTTTGCTATTTAAATCCTGGGGTCTGATAACCGCACATGATATCGAGCAAAATTTATCGAATTTTTTATTTTGTTGTCATGACACTTGATATCGAATGAAATGTACCGTAATTTGTGATGATAGCATTCGATAACGAGTGAACAAAGGCGTGAGTGTCTATCGCTTGGAACAGCCACACAAAAAATTGGTAATTCCGCTGCAGAAACTATCATTAATTGCTGGCAGAATGCACCGATTGTAATTAAACTTTTAAGACAATCGGTCGAAATTTTAAAATAGGTCCTATAAAGCACTTTAAAACGCAAAAAAAATTGTACACAGTATAAAAATTTGGACCAATTTATTTTTTTTTTATATGTACTTAAAATCGCCTTACTTAAATTCAAGATGATCGGTCTATAATTATTTTACATAGGTCAGATATAAAACCTGCCCCTGGAAATCACTTTAATACACTTAAAACCGAAACGAGTCATATGTTTTGCAATTAGGTGCAATTAAGCTCTTTATGACTACATATGAAATCATAAATCTTTTTGATGATCGGCCCATAATAAAGCCCACACCTGAAATATTCCTACTGATTTTGCTAAAGATTCAAAGATTCGACACAGGTCTTCACCATTAGATAAGTTTTAATCTATGGGGAGTTTCATCTCAAGTGATACAACTTTTGAAGTTATGTATTCCGATCGGGATGACAGCACCAAGGTTAGTCCTATTGGGTATTAGCTTAGACACAATTTTTCAGCAAGATCGGTCAAAAACTCTCCAAGTTATAGGGGGTTCAAAATTTTACATTTTAGCCAAACCGGTGAATTTTCATATCCCGGATATCGTTAAATCAACTTCTCTCCTCATAAGGACCCAGAATATAGATACTTTATAGGGTCTAAGATCAATATTGTAGAAATTACAAACGGAATGACAAACTTATATATACCCCTATCCACCTGAGGTGAAGGGTATAAAAATTCCTTACCCTTCTCAAGGTAAAAAAGAATTGTGTGTGTGTCCCATTGGATGATCAAAAAGTAACAACTTTATTTTTTTGATAGAAGTCATTTTTACGGCCAATTTCACCAAGTTCAGTTAAAATTTACTATTACTTTAACTTCCAGTTATCAGTATGTTTTTGACAGTTATAACTGGCAGTTAATTATAACTTTAGCTAAAGTTAATATTAAATTGACAGATAGTAATGTTAAAAAAAAAACGTGTGTTATCCTCGGGATAACAGCTAACGCCAAGCTATAACAACGGCCCTTTGTAAATACCCTAAACAACAAATTTTAGTTATAAGCACTTAAAAACTGATAAAAAAAAGTTTATAAGTGTGTCCGCAAAGATTTGTAAAAAATTATAATTATCGACCAAATAGGCGATAACATTTTAAATATTACGTAACAAAAGCAAATAAAAATTCGAAAGAAATTACATTATTTAAAAAACAAACTTATTTATTTGTACAACTTTAAATAAAAAGAAAAATTATTAATAAATTTGTAGAAATTGCCCTATTAAATTGTTTATTTTAACTATGTATACAAAATTTAATTAAAAAAAAAATAAACATGAACTGCACCGTGGTTGATAATTGTAACAATGTTTTTAGTTGTTATTCCAGAGATTTGTTTGCTTTAAGACTTTCTCTTGAATTGTTGTCCTTAGATACATATAAATACTGGAATTTATTTTCAAATATTACGCACTTCGGGCGTCATTTATTGTAGCAGGTACATGAACCACCAAGCCATCCATACTTTTCGTCAAGTTAATTTGACAACCCAAACGGGAAGTATCTGTCAATTCGTAAGCTAAATCCAACATATCCAACTCCTCATCGCTGGGCTTATCGGGTAATTTGTTATAATCATCTGGTTTAAATATTAAATGGCAAGTTGAACACGTCAGAGTACCTTCACAAGCACCAAAGCCATCCAAATCAATATTATTGTTAACAATGACGTCCAATAAAGAATCTCCCACTTTACCAGTGGTTTTTATCTTTTCTCCATTTGCTCTGATAAATGTAACATTGACGCTAAAGTAAAAAAATAAATTATATTCATGTAATCTTAACAAGGATCAATAAACTCATAATCTCTTACTCTTGTTTCAGGGTCAAGCCCACGGTAAAATTGCGCACACTTTGTTTATGTAGTTGTTCCCATCCTCCCGCTTTAGACAAGGCCGTTGTAACAGAACGTCGTATAAGGAAATTTGTACATTTTAATGTCGTTTTAAGAGCCATTGTGATATTTAATTAAACTATTTTGTTCTTTTTACGTTATAAAGGCAGATACTGTTATCTAATAACGTGCACAACTTTCTATCACACAATTGATAATCAACTATCTTTGTAATATGGAAAAAAATTAACTAATTTAAACAATAACATGAGCGGAAGACTTTTTGCGAGAATAAACACTACTACTTCTCACATGTTTAATAAAACGTAGCATTGTGGAAAAAGTAAACAAAATTAACATTACGTATTAAAGTTTTTTAAGCAACAGGGCGTTTCATATCTATTAAAAATTACAATCGATTTTATTTATCGTTTTTATTCTCTCAAACAAAAATTGATTTTCTCAAAAATCTCTTAATAAAAATATTGAACTTAAAAGACGATTAACGTCGACGTTAGAAAATAGTAAAACAAACAATGATATAACAAGTGTCAATATTTCTTGAAATGAATTTTGCCGATTGAATTTTTAAAATTAATAACTTCAATCCAGAACGACGTTGTATATAAATTTCATCCCAATGTTGTTTCAAAATATACGACCATTGATTTCAAATAATATTTATATCTGCTATATTGTAACCAAACTTTTTGTATATAATATAATATCTAAATATTTTTTTGCAAACGATTTCTCAAAAGGTTAAGAAGATTTTTAAAAATTCAGCGTTTATACTCCTTATTTCCTTCTCATCTTCAAGAAATTTTTTCTTTAATTAAATCTTTTGCTGTATTTAACTCTCAAATTCGTATCCAAAATACTGATTTGGATGCAAAAAATGTTCAAAGGAAGTATTTACTAAGCCCTACACGAATGCATTTGAATGCCATTTCAAGACATTCGTTTGTTTTTTTGAATGATGATTGTCGATTGATCTTTGCTAACGAATCAAATACTATATTGTGAGAAACACATAAAGCAGAAAAAAATATAAAACACTTTGACATCAATTTTGTTATTTTCTGTTGAGTCTTTCCAAACGGACGGACACACATGGCTAAATCGACTTGGAATCAGTCAAGGATCCAGAATATATATACTATTAAATGTATATTAAAAAAGTTTCACACGGAATGACAAACAAAGTATACCCCCATTCACTCCTAGTGGTCGTGGATGGTAGAAAAAGGGGTACTAAATGCTTTCAACTAATTAGCTCAGAAGTTTAATACAAAAACATTATAAAAAATAAATATATTGTACGAACTACAAAACACATATATATATGTACACATCGTCAGCTCAGAATTGGTTTGGCGCATATGCCAAAAAGTCGGAGTGTAGAAAAACGACAAAGAAAATTTCTCAAAATGTACCCTATAGAATTTTTTATATTTTTACCACTGCTTCCGGTATATTTTTTGAAGAAAAATGTTAATTTTTGCGCACTTTCATGAATAAAGTAAGAATTTAATAGTATTTTTTTGAAAAATGAAGAATATTGTTTTGTGCCGCATACGCCACTTTTCTAAAAAAAATAAAAAAAGTGGCTTTTTGTACTGCATACGTATACTTATTGCGTGAGTGACTGACTCATTCATCATCGTACAGCCTAAACGCCTGAAGCTAAAGACTTGAAATTTGAACCGGAGGTGGATCTCTCCCCAAATCGATCAACTAAGACGGAATTTTTAAAAATTCGAATGTTTATGGGGTAAAAAAGGGTAAATTCGGAAACCTTTTATCTCCAAAACTAAAAGAGATACAAAAAAACTGTAATACATATCGTTGTTCTTTTGAAAAATAAGTGGACAGGTGTGTGGTACTTATTTGAAACTCGGCTCTATTAGGGTGAAAACGGGTAAAACCTGAATTTTGGTACGTTTTTGTCAGCCCATCGATCTTTTGATCCAATAAACCTAGAAATAAAGTTTATACCACATTCGAAACATATCAAAAAAATACGCATACAAGTTTTTTCGAAATTCGACGTTTAAGGGGTGAAAATCGTAACTATTTTTGGAACTTTTTTACAAAACATTTTGCCTTTTGCAATTTTTGATACTATAATGCGGGGGAAATAGTACCAAGAAATTTAATATTTTTCTTCAGCTTTTTGGTTCTACAACTGGTATTTTTTAATTATCGTTAATATTTGACCTTAAAGCATAAAATTTAACATGCAATGTCCTGAATGAATGCTTTATATCTCAGAAACCACAAAAAATTTCGCGAAACAGATTTTGGATTCAAAAAGGGGGTATTCAAAATATATATATATATACCCCATACCTAACTCAATTTTTTTTAAAATGGTCGGTAGGTCAAACCCATTCTGAGCTGACGATATATAAAAATTAATAAACAAAAGTACGTTAAAGTGTGTACGCAACGCTATTATTTCCTCCCCTCTTACCAATAAACTCAGACTTTGTCTGGGATCACACTATGAAAGTTTTCTTTCAGAAAGTCTAAGTTTATGGGTGAGAGAGGACAGAAAAAAGCATGTTCTCTTCCCCTCTCTCCAATAAACTCAGACTTTCTGAAAGAAAACTTTCATAGTGTGAACCCAGACTTTATGAAAGAAAACTTTCATAGCGTGAACCCAAGCTGAACGCAACAATATATCGGTGCTGATTCACACACTTCTGGTATTAAACTTCAAGTCTGGAGCTTTTAGGAAAGAGTGAGGAAGAGAAATGGCATTTCCTTAGTCTGAGTTCATACGGCTCATGTCTTATTGACAAGATTGCTACTTTATAGGCGAGAGGGACGAGGGGAAAAGAAACGAGTACACAGATGCATGTACTGTCTTTACGTTTTGCTTTTTCATTCGTTGTTTAATTTTGTTATTGTTTTCAATATCAAAAAAGGACATGTCGTCAACATGACATGAAGCATTTGAACACCAATTCATGATCAAAGAAGAAAAAGGAATAATCTTGTCAATAAGACATGCGCCGTATGAACTCAGACTTATCACTTCACATTTTATGCTTAATACTTGACGACAAAAACCTGAAGCGTGTGAATCAGCACTGAATTCAAAAATATATTTCAAGGCCTATCCAATAGGTCTGCTTACTTCTACAACAATTTTGTAATAATATAATATAAAGTAACCTTCGGAAGGAAATAATTCCCAGTTTCTATTTGTTAAAATTGTTGAGTTAAATACATTCAATTTATAAAGTATCACTATCCAGTGTGACACAAAGAATGCTAACGAAGGCGGTAGCGGGCCAGAAAATGCATTACATTCTGGTGGTGTCTAATAATTGTAAATTTTTCTGTATATATATCTCATTGCTGTCCAAAGGAAGGCTAAGGTAAAATGTAAAAAGAAAATACAATATAATAGTCTGGTATTGTATAAAGTCATTTCTGAAAAATTGAAGGAATTGAACTATTACAAAAAAGCTTTATAAAATACATAACTGAAATTTAGCTCATAGAATAAATTCGAAAAATTAAAAATGTTGAATATAATATAAAGTAACCTTCGGAAGGAAATAATTCCCAGTTTCTAGTAATATTTTATTTTTTTAATATAAATTCATTATTTATTTAAATAAACTGTGAGATAAACATTCGGCACCATAGCTAAAAAATAAATAATGTTCTTTCCGTCCTCTAATTCTTGGAAAGACAAACTAATTGGCTCCCTTTTGTTTTGAGGATTGTAGCACCGCGATCGTTCAACAAACTTTCTTCACTTTTCCGTTTTATTTTCCTTTTTTCGTATTTTTAATCATTGTTATTACTCACAAATAATTTTTATTTTTCACAAGAAATAAGCTGTTCACCTAATATTAAAATTTATTTTTAATAGTTAAACACATGTAACCACAAAGTAAAAAATGTAACTTTAATCACCATTTTTAATGATTACATTTATTTTTCGCTTTAGTATTGCCAAGTTTATTTTTGATTTGAATTTAACATTTGACATCAAATTAATAAAACATTTGATATCAAATGTTTACTTTCAAATCATTATCAATTTGAATTTAAATGTTAAATCAAACAATTGAAAATCGTTTGAGAATTGTGTTAGATGTCAAATGATAAAGTCATTTCATATCAAAGATTTGACTTCGCGTTTGTTGGGAACACAGCTGAAAACTTGTGTACTGCAAATTCGAGCCAACATTTAGTCTGAGTTCATACGGCTCATGTCTCATTGACAAGATTCTTCCTTTTTCTTCTTTGAACATGAATTGGCGTTCAAATAAATCATGTCATGTTGACGACATGTTTTTTATTTTGTTTTATTTGATATTGAAAACAAAAACAAAATTAATCAACGAATAAGAAAGCAAAACGTAAAGACAGTACATGCATATGTGAACTCGTTTCTTTTCCCCTCGTACCTCTCGCCTATAAAGTAGCAATCTTGTCAATAAAACATGAGCCGAATGAACACAGACTTAATGCTGGTTCACACAGGTCAAGTTTACTTGAACAGTTTTATTTAAATTTTCTTTTGAACTTGCGTTCACGTTCATGCACAAAATTAATTTTTGTTTTCTTTTCCTTCAACTTTGTAGCTTTTTATTATATTACGGATGAAAAAAGAAAAGCAAAATACAAAACTGACTGGTACGGTCAAGTATGTACCCCTTTCCATTCTCTTTACCCCTCTCTCCTAAAAGCTCGAGACTTGAAGAGTCAAACTTGACCTGTGTGAACCAGCACTTACAGAAGCAATTTTTTGCTTTTACTGAGTATGAGTTTTGCACCTAGTGCTGGAATACTATCGATATTTTCTACTATCGATATTTATCGATAGTTCAAACTTACTATTGATATATCGATATTACTATCGACTGAATGTTTGTACTTGTGAAGGAAAACTTTAACTAACTTTTTGTCAGGCTACAGTTTGTTGTTTTTATCACTTTATTGAACGTAGATGACAGTTGATAAATATCTTTCTAAAGGAACCGAAGTAGCAGCGACTATAAGACCATATATTGCAACTTTAAATAATTTTTTAAATTGGTTTTGATTCTCAACCCAAAAAGGTAATCATTCTAGCGGACTTATCCTCAAATGTCCGAGTCAAACTTGACGTGTGTGAACCGGCACTTAGGAGAGAAGGGAAGAGAGAATGCCACTTCTCTTTCCTAAAAACTCAAGACTTGACGAGTCAAACTTGGCGTATGTGAACCGGCACTAAAACAGCCTTAATTTATCGATTAAACACTATAAAGTTTAAACGCACGAGGCACATCTCTAAAAACATGTTTTTGTTTACTCATTGAATGAAAATGCACTTTGTATTTAATCATGGCAAAAATTTGGAATAATTTTGATTTAAAAAAGCCGCCACTTGTAACATTATCATCAAAACATAGCCGTTACGGTAAGCAGACACTCAAATATGCGAAAATACACTTCAAATAATTTGCTCTTAATTTGCAGTACAAAAGTTACATGAAGCGATTGACAGCTACTTTAGAAAACTTGGTCAATATGAGGAAGAATTTAATGAAACATCAGCTTTACTTTCCAGGATTATGGCCAGGCGAAAAAATTCTTTTAGCAAAATGAAAGGCTTCAAGGATGTTTGCAAGTTAAACGCCACCTTGAGCCGTCTACTACGTGTAGATTTTAAGCGTGACTTGGACAGTTTTCGGAACACATTGCCGGATGTGGACTATGAGGAGGGTACTACTATACAAATGCCAACTAGGGAGAGTTTTGATTTCTTACTTGTAAGACTTATAGCCATCTACGAGTTGTACCTACGCATTACAGGTTTGTGTGTATCAGCAGCAGAATATTTTACCTGCCAATTGAGTTCGTACTTTTTCTTTGAAATAAACACTTTGTTACTGGCAGTGTTAGCAAAAATTTATAATTTGAGCATAAAATTGGCAAATATTGCAACCGATTTATACAATAACACCTTGCCGCACCATCTTAAATTGCCTGTTAATTCAAAATGTAAATTTTTAAAAGATTCTCAATTTGAGTTTCCGGAGAATTTAGAAACGATAAAAAATAATGTTTCAAAGAGTAAAGAGGAAGTTCCCATAGACCAGCCCCTTAAGAATTTGTTCCAACAAGAAGAAAAATTGGCTGCTGTTAAAGCGCAAACATTTAAAAAGATTGATTTGGGTGAAAAGATTGAACGTACGACGAAATTAATAGAAAAGAAAATCTTCAATATTGAACAATTAAATTCAGTGGAAGAAATAAAGCGATTTATAGCAAAGGAAAGCAAATCAAGAAGTGCAGACTTAAAAAGAGCAATAACCACAAAAATACTTACTTACGAATGGGCCGGTGCAACGAAGTTATTTGATCGAAAAGTACAAAATGGTGAAGAAAAAAAGGCAGTAAATGTATTTCGTAAGTTTTTAAGTTTAAAATGTTTGTGAATTGTAACAGTTAAAAAAACTTTTTTTAATAATTAACTAAGTATAAAAAATAATAAAATACCTATCATACCTAGAAAAATAAATATCGAGCACCTAGCACCTACTTATGTATATTTAATAAATACCCACTAAAACCCCTTACTTTTTAAGTGTTTAAATAGTCTTAATAATTTATTCCTTTTATAGTCGATCAACCAACAAATATTTGTTTAGAGTCTGCATATTAATATATTACAACAAAATTTTGTCGGAAAACAAAAATTAGTTTTTTAGTTGATCATTTTGTGAGATAGGTTAGGTTATTAGATAAAAAAATTTAAAAAACTACAAGAAAAACATAACAAAAAATACCATAATAAAATATGTAACATAAAAAAATCTAAATTATTTACATACAAAGATGATATACATATTTGCCAAAAGATAAAATTTGATACCCATCAAGGTATATTTATAAATATTTATATATTTATAAATATTTATAAATATACCTTGATACCCATATTGCCCTATTTAAAACGAAGGGTTACCACCCCATTGCATTTTTGTCAAAACGCGAACTAGCACGAATTTCAAAAAAAACTGATTTAATTAAATCGACTAAAGATTAAAATATGTTAATTTGACACTTTTATTACAAACAACCCCGAACAAAAAATTCAAAAACCGTTTTACAGAAAATCCTTAAAAAAAGGACATGGACAAATTGTATACACAGTTGGACGGACCTTAAAAAAAACCTTTCTTACGATACCCAATTTGCATACGTTGGTAAGGAAACAGATTCTCAAATTAACAAAACATGCAAAAATATACCCTTTTTCAAACTGGGCCAGCTCACGAGAGGTCAAAGCTGAAGCCGAAATATTTAAAATGTCATCTTAAAAAAGTCCAAGGTTCATTTTTAGGAGGGTACATCGAGCACTTTTTTTGCTGAGTCGCTCTAATGTTTGATGAAATTTTCAGGGAATCTTCAGAATATTCAGGCGGGTGACACTGTGAAGTCTGATTGAAATTTCGCCCGCCCACTTTTTTCTATTTACCTAAAATCAAAAAACGGCTCCATCGATTTGACTAATTTTTCTTTTAAATGTTCGTATTAATCCATTTTACGTTTTCATCGAAAGAAAAATGTATCACGCCTACTTTTACGCCCACTTTTTCTACTAAACGCATAACTTGAGAACGGCTTGACCGATTTTTTCTTTAAAATCATCGCCATGGTCCAACTTGGGTTTTTAAGGAAATAAAATTTTGCCCCTCCCACTCTTTTCGATTTACCTAAAATCAGAAAACGGCTCCATCGATTTGACTAATTTTTCTTTCAAATGTTCGTATTTTTTAACGGATTTTAAAAATCGAACGCAAACATTTTTCCTAATTTGGACAGGACAACGTCTGTCGGGTCAGCTAGTAAGTATGTATATAAAAATGAAAAATGTTTGTCTGTTTGTTTGTTTGTTTGATGGCTTATAGACTCTTAAACTACTAAGCCGATTTTCCTGACAGTAACATCACGTGAGCCCTAAAAATAAAATAGGCTACTTATTTTTTCGATCGGGCAGGGAAATTAGTACGCCCCATAGGATGCCAATATTAAATATCGCATATCTTAAGAGCCGCTGCACGCATTTTGTTGAACTTTTGGTAGTAGGATCTTCTTCAGCGGGGGAAGTAGTACCCCCCATAGGACGCCAATGTTTAATATCGCTTAGCTTAAGAGCTGTAGTAGTAAGAATGTTCAAACTTTGTTGGAGTCACTCTTATGGTAAACAACACTTTTGAAAATAAAAATAACGCGGGTTGGCGCAAGGAAGGAAATACCTCCCATTGGATGCATATATTAAATATGGCTCAACCAAAGAACTATTAAAGCGAGAGTCTTCAAACTGGTTTAAGATACTATTATGGTAACTTATAAATTTCAATATAAAATTGGGCGGGGTAGACAGAGGAGGAGCAGTGCCCCTCATAGATATAAATATTAAATACCACATATCTGAACAAAAAAGTCATCAACCTTTACAAGACACCTTTCAAAAGAAAAATAAAGGGGGTAGGTGCAGGGGGAGCAATACATTTTTACAAAAGCATCCAGTGAGCCCCAAAAATAAAATAAACCTGTCGATAAAGGCAGGGAAGCAGTACCGCTATATGACACAAATATTGAATCAAATTTATAATTTAGTCAACTGACATAGGTGTCCGGTACTTTTAATGTTTTTGACTTTTTGGAAAGTAAAATCGTTTAAAACCTGTACATTTTGTATCCAACATAACTTTTACAGTTATTTTAATAGAATTAAAATTTGAACCAAATTGTGCTTATTACAAAAAATAAGATGTCCTTTTCGTACATTTTTAAAAAACTTATAATTCGGAAGTAAGTCATGAAATTAAACAATGGAAGAACGGTTTAGATCGGTAATCATTACGGTATTCATTTAACCTGGCTTTTGATTTATTCGGTTAATCGCTAGATTAATTAACCGAGGTTTTTGTTTAATCGGTTAATAATCGGTTAGTTTTTTAATTGATCGGTTAACCGATTAATAAAGTATTTTTTATAAATTAGGTAATTTTAATAAATAAAAATGAAAAATTATTTATTATTTGCAGTTTAGTTGTAAAAAAAACAATAACATAACAATACGTGAACTAAAACGAGCAAAAAAAATAATTCATAACTCCGTAATACATAATTTTTAATACATACATATTCGGCTATGTTCTGAAAATCGAAATCACGGGAAATTGAAATCGATGGAGGTTTAAAGTTCAATTTTTTTAAATAAACGTAGCTTTTTCTGATTTCAAAAGTAGTTTTGGTAAAGGTATGTGGCCCTCAAAGTATGAGGTAATGGAAAAGAAATAATTTTATCAACTTTAACACAGGATAGAATTAAAAACTTGTTTGTTTTCAATTTTACGTGATTTCGATTTCCAGAACAAGGCCGATTATGTATTTATTAAAAAATAAACTTTGATAAATTTTGACTTTGAAAAATTTCTTTCACTTATCGTAGATGTTGAAGAAATCGAAAGCAACCCATAATAGAGAATATCTAAATTCTCAGTCTTTTTTCTGGATTTCTCTAAGCATATGAAATCTTCCATTATACCATTTAAATCCTGTTTTATTTTTTAAAATTGTTAACAATTCTAATTGTTTGGATTAATTCTGTTGTTGCTTTACTATCGTAAGTTTCTTCTGTTGTCAGGTCATCATCTAACTCATCCTGGCAAAAGTCAGCACCGAACATTCTGCAAAAAATTTCATTTCCGAATCCCTTAATTTCCGTTTTTGTACTGTATTTTAAAAATGTATTTATAGAAGGAAATATATTGTAAAAAAAAATAATAATAATTCTAAACACGACTTTTTTGGTGCACTTTGGGATCTTTTTTTGGTGAATTTTGGCACGGATAACGTTATAAAATTGTTTATGGTGCACTGTAGAATGTATTTTAAAAACCGAGTTGCTTTGCAACCGACGTTTTGGAACTCACCCATTGTTTAAAACTACAAAAAATTATCATTTTTATTACAACGGTTATTCGGTTAATCGACTGAAATTAACCGGTTTTAGACCCCTTTCACACTTGGCAAGTTACTTGCCGACAACAACAAAGTCTGTACAAAAATTTTTTTCCTTACCCCCGACGATACCGCTGACGTCTTCAAACCAAGAGTTGCGCAAGTAACTTGCCGAGTGTGAAAGGGGTCTAATCGTTAATCGAAAAAAGCCAATTTAAAATTAACCGATCAGTTAATCGGGCAGTTATTAATCGGTTAACCGATTAACGGTTCGGTTGAAGAAGTACGGTCCAATGATGCCACCAGTCCATAAACCGCACCAAACTGTGACTTTTTCTGGATGCATCGGTAGCTCTTGCAATGCTTCTGGCTGATCTTCACTCCAAAATCGACAATTCTGCTTATTAACGAACCCATTGAGCCAAAAAAAAAAATATATATATTCCTTTAACTGCCACTGGAGCATAGGGCTGTATAACCTTAACAACCGCACAGAGGAAATTTTGTTGCCAACCTGGAGTGTCAGCGAACCCTGAATGGCCAAAGTGCGTCTCAGGAAGTAGGAGATCGCGAATGCTGGATCCTCTGAAACACTGGCTCCAAAACACAGCACGTTTGGGTGCTTAGATAGCAGCCCTATCTCCAAACTAGGAAACGAAGGCTAGCAACCTACGTTTCTGAACTTAAATTGCTAACGAATCTGAGCCAAAAATGAGCTGACCATAAAATGGAAGAAGCGCGCGATGAACTTTCTTAACAGAGCACGCATTTTGATAATAAAATTCAATAATTTGCAAGCGTTGTTCGTTTGTAAGACGATTCATGGTTAAATTATAGACCAAGGCGAATTCATCCCAGGTAATCTCGGTACTACAAACTCGTACAAAAACCACAAGCAATTTGTTTTTGTAAAATCACAATGTCAAAAACAGAAATAAAACAAAACAGAAACAAAGATAATAAAAGAGAATAAACAAAATTTTGACATTCAACAGTGATTTTAGCTAATATCAGCAGGGCTTTTAAGACCACCTGTAATAAATTCGCCTTGTTATAGACCAAACTGAAGATGTTTGACAGGGAAACAAAACACGAAACGTGCGTCAGCTGTTTAAACCAGTGTTGCCAAAAAAAATAATAGCTAAAAAATCACCCATTATATATATCGGTTCCTTGGGCTACCAATATCCCCAATATCAAGGAATGAAAATGGCCCCAAATAAAATCACAATTTTTACACAATCATTTATTAATATAAAATGCAAATTTTAAGAAATGAATAGTTACCACAAACAATTTTACACAAATTTTAGGCCCCTATTACGGTTTACAGCTCAACTCAGTTGACTTTGCTAAATTGCGGTGAACAAAAATTACAACTGATCACAACCAGTTGCCTTTATTACAATTCAACTGAGTTGAGTTGTAAACCATAATAGGGGCCTTATGTAAAAATTTCTAGGGATAGTATAAAAAACCAAATTCTTATACCAAAGTGGAGAAAATCCTTGCCGGAAATGCAGAGATGTTATTTAGAGACGCCGGTGCTTGTTTTACCATAGAGGAAAAAATTCTTGCTATTTAGAAAAGCTTTATTTAGCGAAGCCAGTGTTCGTTATACCATAGAGAAAATCTTTGTGCCCGACCGAAAGCCGGCTATATAGAGAAACTTTAGTAAGCATAGCCATTTTTTATAATGATGAATTACCCCAAGTTTAGGGACATATTTAATTTAATTTTTCAGGGCTATTTTTTGGGGTTCATTAAAAAATGGGGTAATTTTGCATTATGCCCCAAATTTGGGGTGAATTTTCATCTATTTTCTGGGACCCTATTTCGCAGCGCCAGCATTGACAGCACAAATTCTTCGTTTCGGAAGTTGTTATATCCGACCAGACCTTTTGATGAGCACGGTTTAGTGATTCCTTGGTAGTATGTAATTGCTTCGCTTCTCAATTTCGTTTCATTATACCCCAAACATATTCTATGGGATTTAGGTCATGCGATTGGGGAGGGTTATGGAGCATAACGAGACCTTAATTTCCAAAATATCCGCAAAAACCATTACGTTCCCACATCCATGCTTCTCAGTTAAAATTAGTTAAGAGGGCAGCGTAAGGGATTCGCCAATGTTTGAATCGCCCATTGCTTCCAAACAAAATAAATTTACATTCATCTGTAAAAATAACAGTTTGCCAAAATTTTGACGTCTTTGTTTTTATACTTATTGGTAAATTTCACCCTAAGCCGTCTATTTTTCTCACTTATTAGTGTTTTTTTTTTCGTGGAACTCTCCTGTTACAGGGCCGCTAACTTGATTTTTTAATTATAGTTTTAACTTATCTTAATACAATACAGTCTTCAAACAAACATCGTAATATCTTATATTAATAATACATTTATTTATTTTTTTAAAAAACATATATAACTTTTTTTTATTACCTCGTAGCCAAACATGTTTATTTAGACTTGTCGCTAAAAATAAAATTTTTCCAAAACTCTGTTTCCTGATTAATGTGAAGTTTTGCAAGCCCGTGTCCTCGGGCCTGTTCGAAAATGCATCACTGCGCTGCATCAGTGATTTCAAATGCTTTAATACATATATCGTCAGCTCAGAATTGGTTTGACCTACCGACCATTTTTAAAAAAATTGAGTTAGGTATGGGGTATATATAATTTGAATACCCCCTTTTTGAATCCAAAATCTGTTTCGCGAAATTTTTTGTGGTTTCTGAGATATAAAGCATTCGTTCAGGACATTGCATGTTGAATTTTATGTTTTGAGGTCAAATATTAACGATAATTAAAAAATACCAGTTGTAGAACCAAAAAGCTGAAGAAAGTTAAAATTTCCCGTATTTCCCATTTTGGTACTCTTTTTCCCCCCATTATAGTATCAAAAATTGCAAAATGCAAAATGTTTTGTAAAAAATCCCGATCGATTTGGGGAGAGATCCACCTCCGGTGCAAATTTCAAGTCTTTAGCTTCAGGCGTTTAGGCTGTACGATAATGAATGAGTCAATCACTCACGCAATAAGTATACGTATGCAGTACAAAAAGCCATTTTTTTTTTTTTTTTTTTTTGAAAAATGGCGTATACGGCACAAAACAATATTTTTCATTTTCCAAAAAATATTATTAAATTCTAACTTTATTAATGAAAGTGCGCAAAATTCTAAATTTTTCCTTAAAACATATACCGGAAGCAGTTGTAAAAATATAAAAAAAAATTTATCGGGTACATTTTGAAAAATCTTCATGTAAATCTTCTTTGTCGTTTTTCTCCACTCCGACTTTTTGGAATATGCGCCAAACCAATTCTGAGCTGACGATATATTAGTGAAGTAGAAGTGAACTTAAAAATTGTCAAATACCCCACAAAAATAATAGTCACACAAAAAATTTAAATTATTTTTTGTTGGCATTAGGTTAGGTTAAGAACGGTTATGTGCCCAAGGGCACACTTCCACTCGGAGACCAATGCGGTCCATTGTGAATCCCTTCAATGAAAAAGGGTAGAGAAAAGTAAAGAAAAGAAGTAAAGGGTGGATAGAATAAAGAAAGTTAGTAGGTACCACGTAGAACTATTACCCTCTTTACAGTCCCCTTAACAGAAACAATCGCACTATTTCCCTGATAAACCCCAGTAGATCAGCCGGATTACATCCAATGATGCACCCCAGTTCGTCGTGAAATCTATCTCCTAGCCATTTCTGTCTGAGACCCTGCATCCTAGGACAGTGGCACAGTACATTCTCGATCGTTTCCAGCTCTTCACAATCATCGTAAATCTGCAGAAGTTCCATTTGCCCGTAAAAGCCCTAACAGAACAATGACCCGTCAAGAACCCTATAAGCGTTCTAAGACCACCCCTATCCAATCCCAGTAGAGCAACCAAGGCTCTACCCGCGTATACCCTGCAATCCGTCCTGTCCCTCCAGGATCGATTAACGTCATCACGGCATTTTTCCCGTATCACCCCATAGTAGTATAATAGGGGGGCTTTACCCCCGTGTCCCTTACCACCAAGTTCAGATTCAAACCCGCTCTCGCAAGTTCGTCTGCCACCTCATTTCCATCAATCATGCAGTGTCCAGGTACCCAACACAGCCTTACATTGAATGCCTCTATGAGTTCCCTAAGAGCATCCCTACACCGAGCGACCAGGCACGATCGCACTTTATAATTTGTCAATGCCCCAAGCACCGCCTGACTATCGACGTAAATTGTCGCCACAGACCGTTCTTTTGAGCTTTCAAAAGTTGTTTACATACACGTTTTTTCCTTTTGCTTTGTATATGTGGTAGTAAGTTTTTGACAGCTTAAAAGAAAAAGTTTTTTGTTTTTGTACAAGTAAGCAGACCTGTTAGATGGGCCTTGGTAAATACTATTCATTGTGTGAAAAATAATATAATTGTTTGGTTTGAAGAGTCAACAGAAAAAGCTTTATATTGCTTTTTATTTGTAAATGTATTTTTTTTTTAATTTTTTTAAAATTTCAAGACCACAAATATTAAAACATTTTCAATAATAACATTAGTAAACATTTATTTTATAATAAATCTAATATTATTTTCTAACGCTTTTTACATAATACGGAGTTCGAGTTTCGAAAGGGATTTTTATTGTTCGTAATAGAGAGTTGCCGTTACGAAAGGGAATTTTTTTTGTTTTCGAAAAGGTATAAACCACTTCCGTTCATTTGAAACAAATAGTACGAAAGTCGTAATACACAGTACAAATTGTTCGAACTCTTAAATTATTTCTTTCGAACCGAAATACGCGGTAACCCCCCTGAATGACCTTTTCACTTCGCTGTCCGCGATATATACACAGGCACCAGTGCCGGTTTCCATCTTGGGTCCATCCGTAAATACTGCCCACCCCTCAAACAGTCTATTGTATCCACGCCAAATTTCCCTATCCGGGAACTCCACTGGTGGTGTTTCACCGAAGTCCAGGGTCATAGTCCTATGATCCGAAATTCCCTCGTGGAAAATACCCCGATCAAGCAGACCCACCTCGTACAAAATTCTCGAGGATCATCCCGCCTAGCTCTAACCAAGGAAGACTCGTAAAGTCAGGGGGTTTACAATTTTGGCTGTTTAAGCCTGCCCGGAAATGTAACCGGGCAGGACTGCTCATAGCTTTCCCTTAACAGATGAGTGAACTTGTTCACAACACCCTCTAGATCAGTCGGCAGCAAGTCGCCCAAGGCCCGTTGCGCCAACCCATTCCGGTCCATTTCCTTAAAATAGTCCCATTTTGTCCCCCTCGGGTTCCTAAACGGAGCAACAAAAGGTAGTTCAAAATTCAATGTGAAGGTAATACGACTATGGTCTGAAAAAGTACAGTCCGTTGCCACCCTCCAATCAACAACAGCTTGCTCGTCACGGTTTACTTATGTCAGATCTATCACTGCCTGCCTTTCCTTATTTCTGAACGTCGGCGTGTTGTCCATATTACAGATAATAAGATTGTTAGTAGTTATAAAATCAACCATTAACTCACCCCTTTTGTTTATATCCGCTTGTCGGCAATAAAAAAAGTTTGCTTTTATATTCACTTCGCTAATTAATTACGATTCTCTTAAAATACGGCTGTGATCCAAGAACATATCGCACTGTTTTGAAATGGGTACTAATATTTTAAAAATTTTCAAGATCTAGTTTAAGGTTTATTTGTTAACATTCAGGCCGTATAAACATACAATATTTCGTTTTTACCGCATTTCGAGACATTTTAGGAAAATTTAAAAAAATTTGTTTTACCAATAACAAACATAAGTTAAGGAATAAAATGGCGTTCCCTTAAGATGTGTTTTTCGATCTTTTTGTGTGCAAAATTTAGAAAATTGTCATTTTTAAAACAAAAATTTACAACCTTTGGCCTTTTTTTCTTATCATTCATGATTTTACCTATTTGCTGTAAAATCCCTATAGAAAAATATTTTTTAACATGGCTAAATTTCATTAAAATTAGTTTTATATAGGTGTATGTAGACTTTATTGGGCTACTGTACTTTAAGAGAACAATTTATGCTAATAACACACATGTAAATTATAGCTCACTGGATTAGGTTCATTAAGAATAAATTCAGTTTTCCTATAACAACGGAAAAAATGTTTAATTATTTTAGTGTTTCTGAATATATGCAATATTGTTTTAATATTTTTTTAAAAATGGGGCGCATGAAGCCATTAACTGAGGAAGAAAAAAGAAAAATTTAAGCGTGTTTGTGGAAACAAGTCTAAGTAATAGAAATATTGCAAAAAAAATTGGACGAAATCAGAATGTTATTAGCAATTTTATAAGAAAACAGTCTGATTACGGGGAAAAACATGAAAGGACGTAGTCACAACAAAAGTGGAGAGAAGAGCTATCATATCCAATTCGAGTGATTCTGCTGCAAAAATTAACACTCGTAAAGCAAAACGACTTGAGTTTACCCGTGGGATGTAGGAAATATAGCCCAAAGAAAAATCGCCAAAAAAAAAAAAAAAAATGAAAAATCGCCCAAAAAAATTGCATGTTAAATTGGGCCTGATTTCATATGAAAAATGGACCAAAATTTTTGGGATATTTTTCGTTATTGTTGGGTGATTTTTCATAAAATGTATGAAAAATAGCCCATTTTTTTGGGTCATTTTTCATTTTTAAAATTCTACCATAATCTTACATAGCAGAGAAAACCATGTTTTATTATGGTTGCAAACAACAGAACTATTTTTCAAGAAACTAATTTAACCATAATATGGTTGTCGGCGACAATGATTTGGTTAAATTTAACATAATATGGGTAGAATTTTTTTAAAAATGGTTTTGTAGCTTTTTCTCTGGGTGTATATATTAAAAATATATACAGGCAAAGCTCGATATAACAAATACTCACTTTAACGAAAATCCGATATAACGAATGAGCAAATTTTTTCATTAGTTACCTTATATAACGAACGATCAACATTTGTTTGTCCCGGTTTAACGAATGGTTACATGCCGAATGTGCTTTTTTTTGTTACAAAGTAATACAACACGTAGATTAGTTTTAAGCATAATAAAAGAGTTTTGTTTAAAGCACAGATCACAGTTTGAAGTGTTGTGGAAGCAAGATGTTAAATAGAAAAAAGAATATCATTCAGTGAAAAAAATAAAAATTTTAAAAGAATGTAAAGAGGTGAAAGTCTTTCTCTAATATCGCATAAGTATGGAATACCAGTCTTCGATTTGCACTTTAAAAAAGATGGTAAAAAAATTGTTTACACATTTCTTTAGTGATAGAGTATTGCAAGAAAAAGCAGTTGAAAAAAGTTTGCAAGCTTCAAACAAACAATCATTTATTACTGATTTTTTAGACAAATAATTTTTCCCAATATGTAAACACGTACTTACGTATGCAAGTTCAATAAACATGAATATAATAAAAGCTCGATTTAATGATAAATGTAGTTAATTTTGTATTTAAAAAAAAGTTCGGTATTACGAATCTCTCAGTTTAACGAAAGGGGCTGACATTATATCATTCGTTATAGCGGGCTTTGCCTGTATATCGAAAATAAGGATTTTCTCTTCTATGGTATAACAAATACTGGCTTCGCTAACTAAAGCTTCTCTGTATAGCCGGCCTTCGGCCGGGCGCAAGGATTTTCTCCTCTATGGTATAACAAAGACCGGCTTCGCTAACTAAAGCTTCTCTGTATAGCCGGCCTTCGGCCGGGCACCAGGATTTTCTCCTCTATGGTATAACAATCACCGGCTTCGCTAACTAAAGCTTCTCTGCGTAGTCGGCCTTGTTCGGAAACAAGGCAGTTTTTCGAAGCTTTACTTAGCGAAACCGGTTTTTGTTAGACCATAAAGGAGAAAATCCATGCGCCCGGCCGAAGGCCGGCTATACAGAGAAGCTTTAGTTAGCGAAGCCGGTCTTTGTTATACCATAGAGGAGAAAATCCTTGCGCCCGGCCAAAGGCCGGCTATACAGAGAAGCTTTAGTTAGCGAAGCCAGTATTTGTAATACCATAGAAGATGAAAACCTTATTTTGGATATATATATATTTAATATATACACCCGGAGTAAAAGCTATAAAAATATTTTATCCATATTATGTTTAATTTAACCAAATCATTGTCACCGACAACCATATTATGGTTAAATTAGTATCTTTAAAAAAATCACTTGAAATTTTAACGGTATCTTAAAAAAAAAATCTACACATTTTTGATTATAAGTTAAGTTGCGGACGTTATGACAATTCTTCGATGGACATTATGACACTTTTAAAAGTGTCATAAAGTCCAAGGACACTACGACACTGGACGTTATGACATGTCACCTAAATTTATATGAATAATAAACACTTTTTTGCAAATTGAGTATTTTTTTTTTTTTTTTGGGAAAAAATTCCTTTTTGCTTTTTGGGTCATTTTTCATTTTCTTTTTGGGCCCTTTTTCGTTTTTTTTGGGCAAAATTTCATATTTACCTTTTTGGGTCATTTTTCATGTTCGCTTGGGCGATTTTTCATTTTTTTTTTTGGCCCATTTTTCTTTGGGCGATATTTCCTTCAGCCTTACCCGTGAACACGTGTTATAAAAAGGAATGTCAGCACATTGTTTTTTCTGATGAAAAAAGTTTAATTTGGAAGGTCCAGATGGTTACAATTATTATTTCGATGAGTCGTCTGCTTAGCTGTGCGGGTAGTATGATAGTGTGAGGGGCAATTTTATACTATGGAACATGTGACCTTCAATTTTTTTCATCTAGAATGAACGCAAATAGTTACAAAAATGTAGTTGAGAAGACATTTTTCTCGATTCATTTTTCGATCCATACAGCAAGAATAAAAGAATGGATTCGAAGACAGAATGTCAAAATTTTGGAGTGGCCACCATATTCTCCTGACCTGAATATTATAGAAAATGTACGGGGATTATATTCTTAAAAAATGTATGAGTCGGACAGACAATATTCAACAAAAGAAGCTTTAATTGGAGGAATTAAAAGAGTTTGGGCCTAAATTTCCTTGACATTAATTGAGAATCTTTAAAACTCCCTGCCTTGCCATGTCTATGGAACATGTACTTTTTTACCTATGTATGCACGATCTTAGATGCAATCGTACATAAGTATGTGGTTAAAGTGTGTTTCGATCTTACAATACGAGAACTACACATGTTCGTGTACGCAATCAAATATTAAAACACAACACAATCTTGGTTGTTTCCGGCAACGTAGAAAATTAAGAGGCACACATAATTGTTATGTAAATTAAAATATGTTGTGCTGCTTTGAGCTGTGTTTGTTTATGTGCGAGATTTGTATAAAGTGTGTGTATTGAACTCTTCCTTTTCCTTCCTTTTGACTTCTTCTTCGGTCTATATCATTGGCTATTGCCTTTAACAGATTTTGTTTTTTAATTTTATTCTTATAGTCTTTTGATGACGTGTCCCATAACTCAGGATAACTTTCTTGTTTTTCAATTACCAAATGTGTTTTTCACTACTTCAAAAGAATTTATGTTTGCCCTCATTTATACATATCTTTGGCAAAGAACTTAAAAAACACAACAAAACTGAAAACAGAAGATAATACCACAAACCAAGGTATATTTACACAAGGTAGACTCGTTACCGAACAGACATAAAACCCAATTGTCAAATTCGTGTACATGAGCCCAAATTTGTACAGACAACTTTGACAAGTCGGTTATATTTATAGAGCAGCATGTCTACACTCCCAAATGAGTCTACCTTGTGTTAATGTACCTTGCCACAAACCGTTTACCCGATTTCTTTTGCAAGTCTTCAAGTTACAACAAACATGTGTTTCCACATATTTGCTGCAATTAACTTCTGCAGGCCGTGAGTTCTGAAAGTCGACTTCTAATACGTGCTAACACGACAAAAACATCTGGAAGTCACTTCGCAATAAAACTTAGTAGCGGACACAGGGCTTAACGATGTTCTGAACGCTGAAAGTAGTTAATTTAACAACCCCTTTTTGCGAAATAATCGTCCGCACCAAAACATGAATTTTACAGTAGAAGTTTTTTTCTAATTATTTTAAAATCTTTCCGAAAAATCACAAATGTTTTAATGCTCGATATTTAATCTTTGTCCAATACGTGATATTCAAGGTTGCTATGGAATCGGATCGCTGTCGGAATTGAAATCGACAATAAAATACTGTTGGTGTTACAAAAATCGAAATAAGGTTTGAATCAGAATTAGGTGTTATAGATGACAATGCTGTCGTTTTTTTTTTTTTTTTTTTTTTTTTTTTTTTTTGTCAGAAATAATCCGTTAAGCTGGCAGCCGCCAGAATTACATTTTTGTTTTATTTTTTGTTTTAAGCTGTTACAGATTGACGCACAATGTAAGTAATGAATACATTTATGTATGTACATATGGAAAACATTAAATAAAATCGCAATGTTCCAGCCAGTTGAATCGTACAAGAAATATTTGACGAAGACAAGTGTACTTTAACAGCATCCAATAGGATTTTAAAAGCCACCTTGTTTAATAGGTTTTGTGAAATAAATCTATAGTTGTCATTAGAGTTGTCAACCGATTAAGAATAATTCGATTAATCGATCAAACAAAAACAAACTCTTGTTCGAATAATTTTAAAATGGCGATTTTCGAATAACTTATAAGTCGATTAAATTATGTCGATTAATCGAACAATTTTTTTTTTTATTAAAAAATAAATTAATAATAAAAGACTGATAAGAAATAGAAGAAGCTTAGAATTTGATTTATTCTCATACGTTTTAAGCGATTTTATACAAAATGTAGGAAAGGTAAAAAATATTGTAGCTATAGCCCAGATTGTTATTAACCTCAAAAAATTGTAACTGCAGTTTTCTTTTTAAATCAAACGTTTATGGTAGGTTTGGTGTGAGGAATAAAAAGCAAGTTTTTTGTTTGGGTTTTCTTAATTTTATTTACTTTCTGCTCTTGGTTATCCCACTCACTTTGATATTAACACTAATACCGATTTTACAAAAATATTTACACTATCTTATATACTAAATTATAGTCTTAGAATTATATTACCTAAAATGCTACAGCAGCACATCCCACGACCTAGTTGCACATTTTAGTGACACACATGTTTCAAGTACTTTTCCGGGTGGTCAAGATGTCAAACAGACATACACCCAAACGTTTTATGATGCCGTCATAAACGTATCGCAAGTATACAAAACAATTGTAACAAGAAACCTTTTTAGTTATTTTATTTTGGGTTTTTTGGACATACACATTTAATTGTTTTGTTTGTTTACAATTTACCATATGTGGTTCAATGTCAATTGTGCAGTTTCAAATAATTGTTTTGTTTGTTTATAATTTACCATTTACATTTATGTGGTTCAATGTCAATTGTGCAGTTTCAAATAACTGTAGAACAAAGTCGTGGTATTGCTTAGTATTCATGCATTTATATGAATACTACAGTATGCATATACTACACCATCGCCCTTAAGAGGAATCGTACAATTTCTTCAAAAACTTTGAAATTGGATGATTACTACAAATATAAGTGTATGCATACTGTCTGGTTGGTTACATAAAAAAAAAATTTATTTCTTTTTGTTTTGGTTTTTTTTTTTTTTTTGAAAGTCATTAACACTACAATTTTATATACTATTTTTTTTTTTTTTTTTGTATTAATTTTAGATATTATGTATTATATAATTAATTTTGCTTATTTTGTATTATATTTCTTTAATAAATTTTTATGATAAGCTTTAATATTATTTTTAATTTTTATGTACACATTTAGATCATCTATATCTACTATTTCGTATGGACCATGGTAAGGCGATTCATTTTTCTTTCTACTTTCCAACCTTACCAAGACCCAGTCGCCTACTTCCAATTCTATTCTATTAGCATTGTTATGTGAATCTAACATTCTTTTATCCTTGACTATCTTTATTAATTTTCTAGCGTTTTCTAAAGAGTTTTTTAATCTAATCTTTAGTTCATTCGCGTAATTATCAAGATTATACACCCTATCGCAATTCGTAATCTGGTCGCCTGGTAAACTAGGTAATTTCCCAAATATCAATTCAAAAGGAGAGTATTCAGTGTCTACATGAGGAGTAATATTGTATGCAAAAGTATAGTATGGTATCCATGAATGCCATTCACCTTCACCTACAAAAGATAGGAAATACTCATTTAAAACACGATGGTTCCTTTCAACGGTACCTAGAGTCTCGTGATGATAGGGTGTGGAAAATTTTTGTTCTATCTTCAATAATCCACAGATTTCTTTAAGTAATTCATTAGCAAACTCCGTTCCCCTGTCCGATTTCAGTGTTCTAAATAAACCGTATTTCAATATCAAATTTTCAACTAAGGTCTTTGCTATAGATACGGCTTCTTTTGTTTCCATGGGAGCCGCTATAACATACTTCGTCAGTTCGCACTGCATGGTCAATATGTACCTATAATCTCCAGAAGGACGTAATGGCCCAACTGTGTCGATTACAATCGTCTCAAAACTCTGTGTTGGTGTATCCGTTATGCAGAATGGTTCCCTAGTGTGTCTTACTTGCTTGTTTCTTTGGCAAAGATCACACGTTGATACATGTTTTTTAACCATCTTGTACATATTTTTCCATATGTATTTTTGTTTTAATTTTAACAAAGTTTTCCTAACTCCGAAATGTCCTCCGCTTGGTGTGTCGTGATATAATTTTATCAATTCTTTTTGTTTTTCTACATTCGTTATCCTTTGGGGGTCGTTGTATAACAGTATTGTGACGTCTTTCACTTTAAGTTTATTTACTTTTTCTTTCAAAACCTCATGGGTTATCATATTAAATACGTTATCACTCCTATTCAGTGCATAAATTTTGTATTTCAATTGTTCCAGTGTTGACAGTAGTTTCTTCAGTACATTATCGAAATAATGTGAATTATCGCTACATCTCACCCGTATCTCATTTAGACTCTTTTGGTCTGTAATTTTTATTCTTGTGCCTAGGTCTTCCTCTAACATAAATTTTATTCTTTTCGCGCGCTTGATGTCGTTGAAAGATGTGCATTCCCACATATTGAGTTGATCAGGCCCATTATGAGAATTGCAGTTCTCTTCGGTTGCATCAATTTCTCTATCCTTCTTACCTCTCTCATTCTGTTTTTCTGTTCTGCTTTCTTTTTCTTGCGTCTTTTTACTCATTCCCCTTGTTATCACCAGCGTTTTCCTTACCGTTTCGTCTATTTCGTGAGGTATCATTTCCTTTAATGTCTCAGAATCTATCTGAATTCTGGACAATGCATCCGCATTCGTATTATTTGCTCCTTTTTTATATACTATGTTAAAGTCGTAATCTGATAATTCTAGTCGTATCCGAGTTAACTTAGAACTTGGATTTTTGTGCGAAAACAACGATATTAATGGTCGATGGTCTGTAACCACGGTAAATTTTCTTCCGTATAGGTATGGCCTGAAGAATTGTATGCCCCAATGTATGGCTAACAATTCTTTTTCTATGACCGGCTTGTTCTTTTCATATCTGTTGAGTGACTTACTTGCGTATGATATAGGTAGATCTTCACCTATCGTACCTTGAGATAAAACTGCCCCAAGCGCAAAATCAGATGCGTCTGTGGTTAATACAAACGGTTTTTCAAAATTAGGATATTGTAGAATGGGTGGACTAATCAAATTTGCCTTCAACTTCTCAAAAGCTACTTGACATTCCTCCGTCCATTCAAATTTAACATTTTTCTTTAAAAGATTATTCAGACAACTTGCAATATCCGCAAAATTTTTTATGAACCGTCTGTAGTAATTACAGAATGCTACAAAACGCCTGACATCATCCGCGTTTTTTGGAATGGGATATTTAGTAATGGCCTCAAATTTACCTGGGTCGGGTTTTATACCATTTGAAGTTATCAGATGACCTAAATATACCACCTCAGGTTTTAAAAAACAACACTTGCCCGCGTTCAATTTCAAGTTATATCTCGCGAGTCTATCAAACACGTTAACCAAATTCCGATTATGGTGTTTCAAACTACATCCAAAGACAATAATATCATCAACATATAAAAATGCCTCTGATTCCAATCCAGATAGAGCAATGGTCAACATACGTTGAAAACTGTTAGAAGAAATCTTAAGACCAAATGGTAGCCGTGTGTACTGGTAATGACCATCTAGGGTCGAAAAGGCTGTAAAAGGTCTTGAATCAGGTTCAAGTTCAATTTGGTGGAATGAACTTGTCATATCCAGAGTCGAAAAATACTTCGCCCTACCTAATTTGTCCAAAATGTCATCTAGCCTTGTTAGTGGGAATTTATCATTGACTATTTTGTCATTCAATTTCCTAAAATCAACTACTAGACGCCATTTTTTTAAATCGGTTTGGCCCTTTTTCGGTACCAAAAGCAATGGAGCATTATATGGACTCACGGACGGTTCTATTATTCCCTCTCTCAATAAACCCTTCACTTGATTGTGAATTTCCTCAGTTTGTGCCTGCGGCAACCGATAATTTTTTATGTAGACTGGACTGTTATCGTTCAATTGGATTGTCTGAGAATAGAAGTTGTTAGTTGTCAAATGCTCTCCATCTAAATGAAAAATAGATTGATATTCTTTAAGTATATCAATTAATTCCCGTTTCGCGTTCTCGTCTTCGCTATCTATGTTAAGTTCACTCATTAATTTTTGGAATCGTTGTTCAGAATGTAATCCCTTCCGCGTACCTGTTCTATAGATATCGTAGTTCCTTAATGGAATTGTATCGACTTTGAGATTTCTAACTACCGTTGTTTTATCCAATACATTCAGTAACCTTATATGTTGATTACCCGTTTTAGGAACAATCGAATTCGCTAAGAATATGCCGTGAGCAATTTCACGACTACAAACTACTCCGTCCTCTTCTAAATCCAGTTTAAAAGGAAGAATAACTTCGCTTCTTGGTGGAATTTTCACCCAACTTATGCCATAAGTCCTATCATGTATTGGAAATATGACCGATTCACTTCCCGCATTAACCGTTAGTATGTATTTCTCATAGTCAATATTACAATTATACTTGCAGAGGAAATCCCTACCCAGTATTCCATCAGTAGCAATTGGAAAATCATAATCCACGAGTTGTATTTTGTGGTTAACAACAGTTTCTCCAATTGGTATCTTCACAATAGTGGATCCCAAAGACTTTATTCTGTCCTTAGAGATTCCAGTTAATAAACAATAATCATCCGGATCTTCCTCGTAATTTCGAACAGTATTTTCCTTGCACAGTGACACATCAGCCCCTGTGTCTATTAAAAATGTCATTACACTGTTTGTACCTTGAATATTCAATTTTATATAATTCTTTAAATCGGATGAAATATTGTAAATTTTGTGTAATTCTACTAGTTTTGGTCCGGAGAGTCTTGGTACCTTAAGACTTCCGGATCTTGGGAGTTTCCCTGTTCCTGAACGTGATGTACCCTACGACTTCTGTTACCATTTCCATTGTCATAATTATTATTTCTACGCCTACTATTTCCATTATTCTGAGCATTGCTATTGTTTCCTGATCTGCATACCTTCGCAAAGTGGTTAGGCTTCCCACACTTGTCGCAAGTTTTTCCTTGAGCATAGCATCTATCACCATGCTTTCCGCCGCAACTTCCACATCTGCTGTTAACACTGTTCCTGCTTTCGTTGGCATTGTTATTGAAGTTACTGTTGTAGCTGTTGCGTCTACCGTTTCTGTTATCATTGGTATTTCTATTGTTGTTGTCTGGACCCCTCGACCTTGCTGTCTGGAACATAATTTGGCTCTGTCTGATGTCCGCTGATGTCTCCAATGCTATTTCTATGGCTTCGTGAAGTGTTTTCTTCCTGCTGGCCTCAATCGTTCGGACTACTTCCCTGTTCTTTAATCCGTTTTTGAACGAGTTGAAAGCTATTATAGCATTCGTGTTGCTAATTATTTCCCTGCTCGCTTCGCCAAGAGCCTCCGTTTGTAGCTCGTTTAGTTCCATCATCAGGGTTTCTATTTGATCTGCAAATTTTCGTATTGACTCTGTTTGGACTATGGTTGTCAATTCGTTCAAAATGACGTTAGGAGATTTCTTTATTCCATAGGCCCGTTTTAGTGAATTTCTTAATGTTGCAATATCAATTGGTACGGCTATTTGTCTAATCTTATTCTGTACTTTCGAGGTTAGTTTTGTTTTATATATAAAGTTGAAGAATGCAGTATGTTTTTCAGGTACAATGGTTTCCTGTACTATCTCTAGATTTGCCAAAAAGATCTCAAGTTCCCCTTTTGCACCGTTAAATATTGGTATAAGCTTGGAAATAGCTGCCAATTCGGTCGTGTTAAGTACGTTGTCTGTCATCGTGTTATCTACGTCACCTGTTTCCCTTGAACTAATATCACGCGCTTGTTGCGATGATGATTGTTGATCCCTTTGTTCGTGTAACCTAAGAATTTCTAACGCTTCACCCTTTAATTTGCCAAATCTTTCTATATTCCTATCCCTATCTACTTTCGATATTTTCGGATCTTCCAATATTTCTATGGTTTGTAATTCTAATCTTTCCACCTCTTTTCGTTTTGCGACCAAGGTGTCCGCTGTATAAACTTTGCCTATTGATTTTCTGGCGTTTGATATTAATGTTTCTACCTGTTTATATATACTATCCATCAAAGATCACTACAGCAATATACCATTCATGAAGATGTGAGATGATTTTTTTTTTTTTTTAAAAAAAAAGTTTATAAGTGATATATCATTTTTGGGTTTATATAATACCTTATGTTTTATATAATTTTAAAATATTCTATTTATTGGATAACATTATTTTTTTTTTTCTTTGTAATAGCTTTCTATGTTTAATAGTTATGCAATATTATTTATATTAGTTTTTACCATGACTCTATTAATTTGCTTCTTCACATAATTTTTTATATATTTAATCAGTACGTTAAAAGTGAATAAAATGCATATTAAAATTGCTAATTCAATACTGATGCTAATGGCAGGAGGTGCATTAGCTGTTGCTGTTACGACCTCTTTAATTTTATTCTGAGCATTCCCCATTTGATCTAAAACTTTTTTTTTGAACACTTTTCTTTTAAACACTATTTCTATATCTTTTGTGTTTTTTTTTTTTTTTTTGTTTTGTGTGTGTATATTTCTTCTTCTGCACTGTATAAAATTAACTACCTCCACTTTATAGGTTGTTTTTCTTTTTTTTTTAAAAAAAATTTTCTTTAGACGACTTACATATGCTTGTTGCGTTCTCTAGTTATATATGTTCATTGTTGCTTACTTCTCTTCGTTGCCGTTGTTGATGAAGAATACCATTCGCTGCTATAGTTAATGCTGATGAGATAAAATATTTCCTCCTTCTTTTTTTTCCTTTTTTTTTTTTTGTTACGGATGTTGATGATGAATGAAATTCGCTGTTAAAGTTGATGTTGATGAACAAAGTTTTGCTACCTTTGCTAGGTTAGTACTCCTAAGCTGGTACTACTGTTGAGAGAAGAGACTTGGCTTGTCTTCTCCTTCTAGTTCTGGCTTTGAACTAGGACTTCCACCAATGTTCCAAGTTTTTTCCAAGGATCGCCATATGGTAGGTTTGGTGTGAGGAATAAAAAGCAAGTTTTTTGTTTGGGTTTTCTTAATTTTATTTACTTTCTGCTCTTGGTTATCCCACTCACTTTGATATTAACACTAATACCGATTTTACAAAAATATTTACACTATCTTATATACTAAATTATAGTCTTAGAATTATATTACCTAAAATGCTACAGCAGCACATCCCACGACCTAGTTGCACATTTTAGTGACACACATGTTTCAAGTACTTTTCCGGGTGGTCAAGATGTCAAACAGACATACACCCAAACGTTTTATGATGCCGTCATAAACGTATCGCAAGTATACAAAACAATTGTAACAAGAAACCTTTTTAGTTATTTTATTTTGGGTTTTTTGGACATACACATTTAGTTGTTTTGTTTGTTTACAATTTACCATATGTGGTTCAATGTCAATTGTGCAGTTTCAAATAATTGTTTTGTTTGTTTATAATTTACCATTTACATTTATGTGGTTCAATGTCAATTGTGCAGTTTCAAATAACTGTAGAACAAAGTCGTGGTATTGCTTAGTATTCATGCATTTATATGAATACTACAGTATGCATATACTACACGTTAACAATTTTAAAAAAATGGGATCTTTCACTATCGGGCGAAAAACTTAGAAATAAACAAAAAAGCTAAAAAATAAAGAATTGATTTATAGAAATCATATCATGAAAGTAGAAAATATTGGTATTATACATGTTATATATCTATACACTTGGGTTTTTAAACGCGTTTAAGCAAAATGTTGATTAAGTTGATCATAGCCGTTCACATAGCATCGAAGATGATTAAGATGACAGTTGATTAAGAAAAAAAAACACAACAAACAAATTTATATTTCTTTAAAGTATTAAAACAAGTAAGAAAGTATAGTCGGTCAAGCCCGACCATATGATACCCTACGCCACAGTATTTAAAAACACATCATACTTATGTGTCCACATAAATTTGGATTTATCTATGTTTATAAACTTCATTAAAATCGGTTTGAAAGTTTGTAAGAGGCAGAAATTGCCCCCTACCTCCCCTTTTGATCCTATTTTTTTTAAACTGCATAGCTTATGTGTCCATATAGATATGGATCTATCTGTTTTAAATTTCATTAAAATCGGTGTGATAGTTTCTGAGAGGAAGAAATTACCCCCTATCTTCCCTCGTGATCCTACGATTAGGCCCATTTTCAATAGGCTTACGTCATTGTGTCATTAGGTAGGTAGGTAGGTAGGTAGAAAGGCCGGTGTGAAGTTTCCTTCACACCTTCACCCAGAGACCAATATGGTCCATTGTGACGCCTTAATTAGAGATAGCCAAGAAGGCATAAGTAGGTGAAATAAGCAGCAGAAGCATAAGACAGATCCGAAAGATGGGTAGAAAAGAAAGGAAGGAAAAGAAGGTAAAGGACCAACCCCGAGAGAAATCCCTTAAACCAAATCCGCCCTACGAGCGGTTAGCACCCGGTCTCCCCTCGCGCAGCCAGGCCATCCCCATTACGAATCCTATCAGATTCTCGAGTCCGCAACCCGAGACATCCCCTAATTCGCCCAGGAATCTACTGCCCAGCCACCTCAACCTGCTACCCTGCAGCCTGGGACAGTGGCACAGAAGGTGCTCAACTGACTCCAACTCCTCAGGGTCCTCGCACAACCTGCATATATCCGACAAGTCGGATCCCATCCTCACCGCCATCCTGCCTATCATACAGTGGCCCGTGATAATTCCTATCATGGTCCTAACGCAGACCCTGCTCCTGCCCAACAGCGACACCGAATCGGACTTCTTAAGCACCGGCCACAGTGTCCGCGATACCCGACAGTCCGTTCGGCTCCCCCAGGCTCGATTGGTCACGCTCGTTATCCATTCCCTAATTCTACTAAAATAGAAGCCCAATGGAGGCCTAACCGCCTCCACACAGTCAGGATCCTCCAACTCTGAGCCCTGTCTTGCCAACTCATCAGCAATCTCGTTGCCGCCTATATCGCAATGACCCGGCACCCAGCATAACCTTAGCAGATACTCCCCTAAGGCTCCCCTCAGAGCCCTCCTACACTCATCAACCAGCTTGGAGTTCACATAACAGCCCCTTACGGCCATAAGAGCCGCCTGGCTGTCCACGTATATAGTGACCTCCGAGCCCCTATCAATGTTGTCCCTCATCAGTTCCACGGCCCTCCAGACCCCCAGAACCTCCGCCTGAAAAACACTGCAGTCGCCAGGAAGCCTATATGACCTTCTTATGTTCAGATCCTCAATGTAGACCCCTGCACCCGTGCCCCTCATCTTTGAGCCATCAGTGAAAATAGCAAATCCACCAAATAATCTGCTCCTGCCCGACCAGCTCTCCCTAGAGGGCATTATTACCTCTGGCAACCGACCAAAATCCAAACTGGTGCCAACATAATCAGTGGATCCCGGCGGTCCCAGGCAATAGCCACCAGCCTCAATCTCACCCAGGATCCGTGAGTGACCCTGAGTGTCGTTCCTCGTAAGTCCTAACTCCCTCAGTCTAAGGATGCTCCTGGCCGCCATTCCCATCACATACTGCTCAATAGGCAGAAGATGTAGAATGACATCCAGGGCAGCCTGAGGAGTACTTCTCATGGCACCTGTCATGCCAATTGAAGCACACCTCTGAGCCTTAGAAAGAAGTTTTCTACGACTTGCCAATCTCAATGATTCCCACCAAACACAGCATCCATACGTAAGAATGGGTCTAACCACCGAAGTGTACAGCCATCCCACCACTGACGGCCGGAGTCCCCAGCTCCTACCTATCGATGATCTGCAAGCATAGTAAGCATTGAGACCCCTTTTGAGTCTCTCTTGAGTATTCCTACCCCATGACAGCTTGCTGTCCAGAAAAACCCCCAGATACTTAGCACTATCAGATAGTCCAAGCTCCACTCCTCCCAGTACCGGCAGTCTAAACTCCTCCACCTTGTACCTCCTAGTGAAAAGAACCAACTCCGTCTTCTCCGGGTTTACTCCCAGTCCCTTGTCACTTGCCCATGCCGCCAGTTCGCCCAGCGCCCCTTGCATGATGTCGCTAATTGTCGGCAGAAACTTGCCCGACACCAATATCACCACATCATCCGCGTAGGCTACGACCTTCTGACCCATTCTGTCAAAACGTCTCAGAACGACATTGACGGCCAAGAGCCACAATAAGGGAGAGAGAACTCCCCCCTGTGGGGTCCCTCTAGTCACCGATTTCCTTAAGCGTTCGTTTCCCCAGTCCGAGTGAATAACTCTGCTGCTAAGCATCATAGTTATCCATTCGACCAAGAACAACGGAACCCTTAGGTCAATCAGTGCCTGTCTTATGGCCTCTATCCTCAAATTGTTAAAGGCGCCCTCTATGTCAAGGAATGCCGCCAGGGTGTATTCCCTGGTTCGCAAACCCCGCTCCACATAACCAACCACATCATGCAACGCACTCTCAACAGATCTACCTTTAAGGTAGGCGTGTTGAGCGCCGCTGACGATGCCGGCGTCAATCTTCGTCCTCAGATGTAGATCAATCAGTCTTTCCAACGTCTTCAAGAGAAAAGACGACAAGCTGATTGGTCTAAAATCCTTGGGTTTAGAGTGACCGGTTCTACCCGCTTTGGGAATAAAAACTACCCTAACCTCCCTCCACCTCCTAGGAATGTACCCGTTCAGCACACATACCCTAAACAGTTCCACCAACAACAGGAGTGACGATTTCCCGATATTCTGTAACATCGCCGGAAATATACCATCTGGCCCCGCCGATTTGTAGGACCCAAAGGTATTTACCGCCCATGTTACCTTATCCAAGGTAATCATATCCCCCACCGTCTCCCTTTCCTCACCGCCTGAGCCCGAACCAGAGAAGGGGTCACCACATACAGCCTGTTCCCCCGACCCAGGATCTACACACCCCGGAAAGTGAGTCTCCATAAGCAGACAGAGAGATTCAGAGCCAGATTCCGTCCATGAGTCGTCCGATCTCTGAATAAATCCAGGGACTACAGGGTCCTTAGATAAAATTCTCCTGAACCTAGACATCTCATTCACGGATTCAACTGACTCGCTAAACTTAATCCACGAGTCCCTTTTCGCCCTTCTAATATCTCCCTTATACCTCCCGTAACTCAACCTGAAGTTACTCCAATCCTCATCCCTGCGCGTATACTTCGCCCTATTGAACAGCCTTCTGACGGTGGACCTTTGAGTTTTCAACTCGTCTGTCCACCATCTTGGCTGTGTACGCCTGCCCGGAAAATTCAACGGACAAGATCGCTCATAGCTACTGGTCAATACCCCCGTGAAGGTGTTTACCAGTTGCTCCACACCGGCCGGAGTCGACCCCCAGTTCCGTGTAACCCTAAGGTTCCGTTGCACTAGTCCCGAAAACGAATCCCAATCCGTCCTTCTCGGATTCCTATATGGACACCTTTTCGACCTCTCAAACATTAGACTAAAGGACAGGCGACTATGATCAGAGAAGGAAAAATCCAAAGCCACCCTCCAGTCCTCCACTAATTCCCTACAGTTCGTCAATGTCATATCTATCACTGCCTCTCTATCCCTAGTTCTGAACGTTGGCGTATTCCCCCTATTACAGATAAAAAGATTGCTGGCAACAATAAAATCAAACATAGACTCACCTCTTTTGTTGATGTCGGCACTACCCCATTGGGAATGGTGTGCATTGGCGTCACATCCTAGTACCAGCCTCGAGCCGCTTCTGCCCGAGTGCTCCACCAACTCTCGCACTCCCTCACCAGGTGGATCGGCAGCTTCATATGGTAAGTATGCCGATGCCAGTGCCAGGACCGTTTTGTCCTTGGCTTCTCCTGTCACAACCGTGAGGTCTCCATTACTGAAAGAATTAGAAATCATGAATTTATGTTCAGTCTTCGCCAGTATACAAGTCCGTACCTTCTCATCAGAGCGGGATACGAACAAGGTATACCCCGTGATCTTTAATCCAACTACCCGGTTTTTGTTAATCCAGGGCTCTTGGATTAAAGCCACGTCCACATTGTTGTCAATGAGGTGGGTTACTAATTCGGTTGAGGCCGCTTCACAGTGGTGCAAGTTTATCTGCACCACTCTCAGCCTCTTAGGGTTTATCATTTTTAGGAAACCTAAATCTGATAGACCCTAACCCGAATATAGCAACCCCTCCCATTGACTTCAGTTTTTTCAGAGATTCCCGGTCTACTGCGAACCTGAAATCTCTTCCTTGGTTATCCTTGCAACCCAGTGAAGCTATCATCTTCCACTGGCCTGTAAAGAGTCCATTGTTCTGATTGGCCAGTAACCCCAGTATGACCTCCACCGGTTTTATAGGTGGAGGAATCCATACAGTGACCACCGGCCTCAATGGCAACTCAGACGCGAGTATGACGTCCAATCTGGCTTCAGGATAAGCGCTGCCACACCTGACGATTGCAGCCTTTAAAAACTCAAAGGTTTTTTGATTGCCGCAACTGACAGTTTTGACACCTCTTATCCAGTCAGCCCCTTTGAACGATACTTCGTCCGGCCTTCCTTTGACGCTAAAGATTTCGTCGAGTAGTTTGTTTTCTAGCACCTGCCATTTCTCGACACTGATCCTTCCATCGGGATCCATACGATCAATGACAGCTGCTAGAATACCGTCCTTACTTAACGACTCCCTTAGCTTCTTTGACGTAGAGGGTTGTTCCTCTCTGGAACCAGCCCTCTTAGTGATCTCCTTTCGGGGATCCTTCCTTTTGGCCGCTGGGGATTTCTGGTCATCACCAGACCTAACTCTCTTAAAAAACCCCCTTTTTGGGGGCCTTAGTAGAGCTCTGTCGGTGATCACCCGATTTCCCTGCAGATGTTGGCTGGCCTTTCTCAGTAATCCCTTTTGTGACCTCCCTTAGTGGGGGGGGGTCGGAGATTATCAAGACTTTACCAGTCCTCATCGCGCAGCTATTAGAGGGTGGTACTTCATCAGGCTTGGTTCCCTTATCCGTGACCGTACTGTCTCGGTTTAGAGAACCAGGTGTTGATTCTGCACCCCCCTTCTTACTTCCCGTTCCATTATTGGAGGACTCATCAGCAGGGGTTACTGAGGGTTTCTTGTCCATACTGACATTTGAGCCCTCAGCAGCCCTTGCTGTGTATCCCGCAGGATAGGGAATGCCTAGGATATCACCGACAGATCCGTGGATTCGTTCGAATCTGGCAACGTTCTTCCGGTGCTTCCTCAGCAAGTGCCTATCCCGCCCATCGTGTAGTGAGGAGTCTTTCTTAGCTATCTTTTCTAGAAAGGCTAAGGAGGCCCTTACACCACTCTTGGCTTTTTCAAGACTCGTTCGGCCTTCTGATGCGACCTGTTCTGTCGCATCCTGCCGAACAATGGGTTTTGATCCACCCACTACTCCGCTCCCTATCTCGAGTGTGACCTCAGGAGCCGATGGCCCGGCCCTATGGTCCTGATCATGAGCCGAAATCATTGTTATTTCATGCTCATCATCAGATCCCAGAGCTAGACCATCGAGTCTTTCCGAGACCCCTGTTCGAGACGGGGAACCGACTGGGGGGTCGCTCGTCCCGCTTGTCTCTGTCAGTTCTGTCAATAACTGACCTTCTTGCTCAAGAATATCTCTGTAGATACTCAGCCAATCGGCGTCTGGATCTGACACCGAAACTGCCGAGTTGTCAGAGATATTCCCTGCATCGACTCTTAGAGTCGCGTCCTTGTTTTTTACAGTAAAGTTGTCCAGTTTTTTGGTCCCACGAGTACGCCGTAAAGAAAAGGACCGTCTCGCGCAGTGACGGCTTGCACGGACTAGGCTAAGTTACAACTGACCCTTGCCATCGGCGCCAGAGGGAAGCTGTTCGCGACCAGTTTCTTTAACCACTAACCAGCCATTCAAGTCCTCGGCACTGCTATCAACCACCTTGACCTTAAAAGTGGGGGAAATGGGAAATAAAGGGGGATTGATAGGATCATAGGTAATGGGATAGGGGATGGGAGGATGGATAACCCTTAGTCGTGCTGGCCTTAAAGCAAATACCTTCCAACTTGTCCCGGCTAGAATTTGCCGACTCAAGTTACAAGACATTCACTACAGCCAGCATTTAAGCCACCACATCGCGGCAAGATAGTTATCCATGGTGGTGGCATAAGAACCTATGTACCAAAATTTATCGAATTATCTCCAAAATTGCGACCTGTACTTTGCGCACAAGGTTACATGGCCTGCCAGCAAGCCGGACGGACATCGTTAGTTCGACTCAGAAAGTGATTCTGGTGACCGATTCTATTTATACTCAGTTTGTTCAGAGGATTCGATGTGATTAATGAAGTGATTTAGTTGTCATCATGTCAATTTGAAGTGAATAACAAATCACTTCAAATATGGTTAATCATCTCAATTTTGATGTGAGCTTAATCATGTTCGAGTTGCTTAAAAAACCCAAGTGTGAACATAGTATAAGTGTCACAATATTGCCATTAAAAGCGATATAGTAGAAGATAATCCAAAGACATCAAAAAATACAGAGCTTGTTCCAATAAAAAAATACAAAAAGAGGGACAGCGGTTGTTCTTTAGACGAAATTGTACACAGAAGTTTGGCTGAAGATGGAAGGTTTGCACACGCTTTTCGAAAATTCAAAGTTGTATCGGAATATTTAAGAATTAGGGATTTTACGATTCCTTTAAGTAATACAAAGATATGGAGTTAAGATGAAAAGTTGTACGCATCAAAAAAAGAAGAGGTCATAGTCGATTTGAGAAAAAATAAAGAAGAAAATGGAAGATTTTCCATAGTTGTAAATTAATGGACGGATGTATCTTATTTGAAATTTGTATTTTTTTTAAATAATTTTTTTATTCGATTAATCGAATAATTTTACAGATTTAATCGTTTGATCGAACGAACAAAAACAATTACTTGATTTAGTCGAACAAAGTTGAAAGGCGAATAATTGACAACTCTAGTTGTCATCAAAGCCAAAGTATAAATACAAATTACTGGCCAAAAACTCATATATTTACTTACACTGACTATGGGAGTTTCAACGAGTTGCTAAGATCCCTCAATATTTTGCTTTACCCATTTTCTTAATTTTCTTTCTCCAACAATAAGTAAACCAAACCAATAAACCAAAGCCTCAACCAATAAAAAAAAAATTTGGTTTCTTTAGATTAATGCACGATCGCGCAATAGTTCTGTAACTTACGATTAAAATTTTTTCCTTAAGGTTGTTCACGTCACAAAATGCACCCTTGGAAATAGCAAAAGTCCAAAAACTAACAACAACAACATAGAAAATTATTTGTGCACAGTAATTGTTATCGTGGTTGTTGTTTTGTTTTTGCACTTTTGCTTTTAAGTAAGTGTGCAACTGCGATCTAAACTTTATTTCTGTTATAAACTTTCATTTTTAAAAACCCTCGTACATTTTGTATATTTATTAAATATTTAATGAAAAAATTAAATTGCTATTCAGAAAATGTAAAAAACTTTATAAAAACTTCAAGATAATCTTCCTTAATATCTTAATTGACCAGAAAGCTACCACAGTCCTCCATCATCACTTTTCATAGTAATATACTCAGGGTGGTATCTTTGAGGGATTATTTGTAGGTGCCAATTAAGAGCTTCTATTCGAGTTTGAGTTTTCGATATGGGGGGAATAAAAATACTTTTTAGCTAAAAAATGGCAACAAAAAAAGTCAGAAACTATACATAAAATTTTTAATTTTACAAGATTTTTTCACAATTTTTTTCTGTAAAATATTTATTGATTTTCTGGCAATTTATATGAAAATGTTAAAAAAAATTTTAGGCAAGTTTTAATCTTGTCTTTGCAAAATACTAGACCAATCAAAGCTCAAAAGCTTCAAAGACGAATTTTTCGTAAACAAAAGAGATGCATGTCGCTAACTTTTTTGTAGAACTCGACAAGACGCCGTGCAATAAAGCCATAGGAAATAAAGCCATATGGCCTTATTTCCCAAGCCATACATGGCCTTATTTCCCATTTAAATTTTTTTCTTTTCATATAATTGCAATTTATTTAAAAATTGTTTTGTTGGTTTTTCTCTGGGTGTTTAAATAAAAAATATAAGGAAAACACTTTTGGACGCAAGGATTTTCTCCTCTATGGTATAACAGAGACCGGCTTCGCTAACTAAAGCTTCTCTGCATAGCCGGCCTTCGGCCGGGCGCAAGGATTTTCTCCTCTATGGTATAACAGAGACCGGCTTCGCTAACTAAAGCTTCTCTGCATAGCCGGCCTTCGGCCGGGCGCAAGGATTTCCTCCTCTATGGTAGAACAAGTACCGGCTTCGCTAACTAAAGCATCTCTGCATAGCCGGTCTTGGGCCGGGCGCAAGAATGTTCTACTTTATGGTATAACAAGTACCGGTTTCACTAAGTAAAAGTTCTAAAATCTGCCTTGTTTTCTAACGAAGGCCGACTACGCAGAGAAGCTTTAGTTAGCGAAGCCGGTATTTGTTTTGCCAAAGAGGAGAAAATCCTTGCGCCCGGCCTAAGGCCGGCTATGCTTTGGATTGGACACTTGACAATGGCAACTCATTCTTTTGGCAATTTGTAACCATAACTTTTACACTGTTATGGCGTTATTTCCACTTTGGTTATTAAGCGATTATGGTATTATTGCACTTGGATGGTGGTAATAAAGCCATATGGCTTTATTACACGGCACCACTCGACAATTACATTCCACTGATTTAAAAGCGGGCTAAAATTTTGAATTCTGGATTGTTTTTAAATTTTGTAATACGCGAGGTACCCTTCTTGGGTAACCACTGGAGGCCCTCCTGATATGTCCCCAAATCTTAAACTAAAACTCGAATACAAATCCTTAATCAGCACATATAATTTTATTTCCATCAAACTAACCGTTTAAAAAATGAAAAGTTATTTCCATTTTTTTACAAAATCTGACACTGTGTGACGCCTACGATAAATTGGTATACCAAAAATTTTTAAACTAACGATCAAATCCAACTTATATATTTGACGTTATTAACAATTTTGACATTTTGTTAATTGGAAAACACGGACAGGTTCATAAAATTTTAATTTCAATAAAAAATTTGTTTCCAACTTTTTTTATTATGGAATATGTTTTATTAAGTAAATAAAATAAGAATGAAAAATAATCGAAATTTTCTTACTTATTAATGTACATATGTATATTAAGCTTATGTACGCGTATTAAAAGTTATCCGCAGAAAAATATGGTATTTAAAAATTCATATGTGAAATATAATACCTGTTTAAAAGCTACATTCACATCTACCTGAATACTTTCGGAATATTGCTTTTATGTACATACTTATATAAATTTTATAATTTAAATAATTTTGATAAGCAAAAATAATGTACATATTCCAAATTTATTTTAACGTAGGTGTAGTTTGATAGTTGTTGAATTGTTTTGTAAAGGGACGTGATATTTCTGAAAAAATATTAAGAAAAGGTTTTGCTGATTTTATTAAAGTTTTTTATAATTTATTTTTATACCATTCACCGTTTGTTATTTCTACAATATTGATGTAAGACCCTATAATTTGGGTCCTTATTAGTACCAAAGTAGTCTGTCTGTCTTTCCGTGTTGGCGTTGAAATAGGGTTTGTAATTTCTACAATATTGATGTAAGACCCTATAATTTGGGTCCTTATTAGTACCAAAGTAGTCTGTCTGTCTTTCCGTGTTGGCGTTGAAATAGGGTTTCGGAAGACCCCGATATTGAAGGGATTAGGTTGATATTTAGTTATATCACATATAAGGTGAGTTCCAAAATATCAAAACCTTTTCCTGTGATGCTGTTTTTCTACTGTTTGTTTTCTTTGTACAAAGAAATGTCAAAAAAGCATTAACAAAATGATTGATTGACAGTTTGCTTATTAATTGCGCATTGGTTACTTTTTTTATAAATTTAGGGATGTATTGTTTAAATGGTATGCTATTGAAATTTGGTAAGATCGGTCCACAAATTGCATAGATATGAACAAAAACCATGGCTGCCTTAACCGTTTAACAATAATTCTTTAATTCCGATTAACCTTCACTTTTTAAAGTATCCATAATAATCAAGGCAAGTATACCAATTTAAAAATAAATTTGCAACAAATATCTTGCGTTGAACTTTTGACTGATCCATTTCAAATGACAAAGACAAATGATTTTTACGCACCACGTACGTGACATTAGAATATGGGTAATTCCAAAGCGTTGAACGTAACAGTCGTACGCATCAAAAATGCAATAACATTTTAAACAAAAAATAACCCTTAAATTATAGCACTAAGAAAGCACTGTTATCTATGCTAAAGTTTATGAAGGGCGCGATTCTAGGTCAAAGATAATGGCAAAAGAAGTAGCGGTTCGAACGTGAAAAAAACAGAAGTAGTTTTTCTGGCCATGTACAAAAAGTCGTAATTTAGCGAAACCTGGCACAATTTTTTAGTCAAACTACTTTCAGAATTTTACGTAGCAATGTAACATTAAAATATCTTGGTTTGAGTCCAAAATCTTTTGTATTTTCTTTTTTTTTAAGCCAAAATCTGGATCGATACGTGACATTTCGAACGTGAAATTTTTTCCGTAATAATTTAACTGAATAATGATTAAAATAAAATAAAAGTTTACCGTTAATCCGAATAACATATTTCTCTTTGAACTCTTCCTTAGATTACAGACCATGTAAGAAAATTTTTTTGTAATAATTTTTATCAAATATCATCTCTTTTAAGAGAGATAAATATTAACGAAAAAATACAATAAAACATTCTCACATATAAGAAATTAAGTTTGCACAACTTTGCAGTCTGATTGTTTATGTAAGTGAACAAATTTATGAGTAAATTTATAAAATTATAAAATCTAAATATTTCTCTAGAACAATATCGAAAAATAATCAGCTTTTAATAATTTTTAAATTTTCGGTCACGGTGGACCTTTTGGCGGAAATGCCCATATACCGCTAATCGAGCTATATATTTGGTCTTGGTATTTAATCGGCAGAAAACTGAAAATTGTTAATTACAGTTACTAAAAATGAATCAAAGAGAAAGTCAGTTTAAACTTTTATTTTTTGATTTTTTAAAATTGTAATGAGCTATAAGTACCCCGGCATAGTAAAGTTTGGGTGTTTTTTCCTTTCTACCATATTTGAAAAAAACTTTCAAGCGTTTTAATTTTTTTGTGTCATGGTTGACATTCTCATGGAAATGCCAATATGATAATCAGATTTAGTTATTTCTAAAAATAAGCGCGATCGACCTATTATTTAACCTAGATCCCATACAAATATGCTATCAATAGAACGGTGAAGGGTATATAAAATTCGGCACAGCCGAACATAACACTGGCTTTTCTGATAAAACTAAGCTGATTACCTTAACAAACTTTTTGAAGTTTGACTGAGAATCATTTAAATTTTCTGCAGTATTAATTAGGCGATTTTTGAATTTATAGTGAGATTTATCAGTACTCTTCAAAGTGTTATTAAGCGATACTTGTTGTATTTCAATGGCATCTTTCAAAGACTCCAACCATATGCGATGATCTTCAGAAATAGTGATTTCAGCATCGGGATCTGTTTTTATTTCCGACTCAGTTTTAATAATATTTTCTTCATCTTTATCATTTTTTATTATAGCTGAGTTTTCTTTTTTAATATTTATTTTACCTAAAGAACTTGATATCCACTCGATAGCCGATATTTTACGAGGCAAAATTTTGGGTTTAGGCATTTGTACAGGTTGCTTTTTGTTAACAACAATAATTTGTTGCGTAGGTTCCATATCGTTACTGTCTTCTTCTACTTCAATAGTACGTATAGGCCTGTCCGTTGTAGACGATTCCTTTTCTTTAAAGCTAAACAAATTATCTGCATCTTCTTCCTCGTTATGTTTACGAGATTTTTTTGTTTTTTGTGTATCACCAAAACTGAAAAGATCACCTTCTCCTCCCTCGTCATCGTCATTTAAAACCTGTATCAAAGGCCTTTTTCGATTTTCCTTGCTAGTAGCGGGCTGCTCAACAGCTTCATTGTTAAACGAAACTTGACTTCTATTTAGAGTTTTTTGTAAAAATACATTATTATTCGATGCTCTATTAAGATTTTTTTTAGCTCCCTCATCCGTTTTTTCCGATCCATCATCTTTGTTACATAACTTCTTTGATTGGAATTGAAACAGATCCTCGCTTTCATTTAGATCAACACTCATTACTTTACGCTTTTTTGGATTTTCAATAGGCGTTTTAGTTGAGTGAGCCATGTCTGTTGGCTCGCCTTTATTGGGACTGGAATTAATATAAGGAGTTGATGTTACTATATTTTCATTCGTTTCAGAAATAACAAGATCCATTGATTCTGTATTTAAGCCCGCAGTACTTTGTTCTGCGGTTAACTCAGTTTTAGATGAATCATTAACTGAATCATTGGGCACAGTTAACGGCATTGATTGCGACATTTTATAGCAAGGATTGCAATATTTATCCAATGAACAGTGTAAAATTGCTAAACCGATTTCGTATTCGGGTATAATACGTTTGGCATTTGACTCAAGAAATTCTGTTGAAAAAAAGAAGGAAGTGGAGTTTAATGAATAATAAATGTACTACATTTCTGGTTTAATTTTAATTACAAAACTTTTATAACTCAAAATATTTAATTTTTTTTATTAAATTGCAATCTAAACATATTAAGATCAGATAATGTTCTTCGATTTATGCAATTTTTTTTTTTTTTTTTTTTTTTTTTTTATTTTGCTTAAACACTAAAAAATTTTTGGCTAACTATCTAGAGTTATATTGCCAGGGTATCACACGGTTTGTTGGAGCCTCATCCACAAGTCCTCGATCGACCTAGACCTTCGTACGAAGGCGAAGAGCTTCCAGAATAAGCTCCAGAGTATATCTTGTCGCCACAGTAAAACGTCTGAGTTATTTCCTTGGTACTCCACCAGTAAAACGTCTGAGTTATATTGGTTCTCCACCAGTCACATGAGTTATTAATGGTTCTCCACCAGACAAAACCTCAAATTGAGGTTAAAAACGATTGCATATAGTTAATGCAGATACCGCAAAAACTGTAACTCGGTACAGTTATACGACGCCGAAACACTAACCAATGCGGGGTGACAACGCAACAAAAGCAGACAAACAAAAACGACCTGTTTGCCCTTAAGAAATAATGACAAAAAGCGCGAGCTGCTTCTCCACTCAGAGCAGTTTTACGAGTGGCAATTTTGACTTAAATTTGAGTCGATTTGTTTAGCTTCGTTGGGTTTTCACACACGACCTAAATTCATAACAGGTAGACTAGCCCCAATTCGTTCTAAATAATATCTAGTTTATTTGAAGAAATCAATGTAAAAAAAATTTAATTTTGGCAAACTAATGGCTAATTTTCAGAATTGATGTTAAAACACATTTGTTTTAAATCGTTTTAAATACAAAATTCTGTTCTTCACTAAACACTTAAATAAAACTTAATTCACCGATGTGGTACATTTACAGCCTGTGCATGGATTTCGAACGTCATCGTTCGAATAGAAAATTACATTAATGTTATTTTCTATGCGAACGATGACGTTCGATATCGTTAAACAAGCAGTTAAATTTAACTTAAATCTCGGTTCACCCATGCGTTCCGAACAATATTTTTGACCGGACAATAATTTTTTTACAGAGAGTGTTCTGCAGAACGATTCACCCATCTCGGAAAATTTGTCCGGACAAACCAAGCTACCATATGGTTTACAGATGTAGACGATTATACAAAGTGGCAGCACAGTTAGCAAACTATTAGTTTTTTTTTATAAAAGTGTGTGAAAATAAAAGAAAGAAGAAAATTAATTTTATTATTTTTAATTGAATTGCATAAAACTAGGGTATTCATTCGGTTAACCGTTAATCGGTCAATTTCACGTGATTTCGATTTACAGAAAGTGGCCGAATATGTATTAATTAAAAAATATGTATTACAGAGTTATGAATTATTTTTTTTGCTCGTTTTAGTTTACGTATTGTTATGTTATTGTTTTTTTTTTTTACTAAACTACAATAAAAAAAAAAAATATTTTTCATTTTTATTAATTGAAATTACATAATTTATAAAAAAATACTTTATTAATCGGTTAACCGATCAATTACAAAACTAGCCGATTAAACAAACCCCTCGGTTAATTAATCGAGCGATTTACCGATTAAATCAAAAGCCCGGTTAAATGAATACCCTACATAAAACCCATTTACTAGCAAAACAAATTTATCAAAAAAGGTTGAAAGTAAAAATAATAGCAGTTAGAAAAATATTACAGAAAAGAAGAACAAACTGTTTTTTCCACACACTTGTTCCTAAGATGCGCTTTCATGACGTGGAATCGTTTATTATGTTAAAAAATATTAAAATTTACCATTTAAAATTTACTTACGACCAATTCCAATAATTTTTTCTATTTCCGTCCATATATTTTGTTTTAGTAAGTATTTTTATATGAACGATTTCCCATATCATAAATACATTCTCTTCCTGGATTTTTTATTTCCTCAATAAGTTTCAGGGCAATATTTTCTTTAACATCCATTTTGGTTTAATTTTTTTTTTTATTATTCAGCATAAAACGAGAAACTTAATATGTGGCAGCTCAATTGAACTTTTATGTACAAATTGAAAAAAAGTGTCATCTCTGTTAATTTTGTTCGGCACCAGTGTTCCCAGTTTTGGGGATTTATCCCCAAATAAGACAACAATACAACAAAAATAGGCAAAGCAATTACATTCAGCTGCTTTTTTACTAGCAACATTTTTGACAACCCGACCAATGTTGTTGTAAAGTTGACCACACCTTCTAGTCAATTCGCCTTGAACTGATCTCTCGAGTTCACCTGCTATGAATCCACCTTGATTCTATTCGTCACGCAGTGTAACACTATATTCAGACGGTGATTTTTTCCATGATTTTTTTTCTGTTCTCTGTGTCTTTTTTTTAATATTTTCCTTTGCACACAATCGTATTTTTGTTATGTTGCCTCTTTTTTTTATTTCAATGTTGCATCATCTTTTTACAATACAAAACACGAAGCGCATTTAAATTGTTTGTATTTACAAATAGCCATACAAGAAATGAATGAGAGAGTAGTCATTTTTTGTTCATTTCTTGAAGGGAAGTAAAGATGATTTACCGATAACAGGAAAAAATCAGCCCTAAAATAATGGGGTAAATCATCGTTTGAATGTGTTGTGTTTTGGAAGCAACATTTAAAAGGAATTAAAAAAAAGATATGGTTTTTCAATCACGGCCTGAATCTAGTATTATTTTTATTCGCAAAGTCCCAATTCCCACGATGCAAGTCTTATTTTTAAGATTGCTACGAAGGAAAATTTAAATTCGCCTTGAACGGTACTTTATATTTGAGCGAACCGAGTGGACAAAGAGAAGGGTACTCTGCATCGTTGTCAACTCGCTGCGTTTCGCACCATTTTGTGTGCGAAAAATTACTTTTTTGGTGGCACCAAAGCAAATTTAACACAACTTTTTGTTTCAGTATGAGAAAAAAATATTTGTACAATATAATACACCTGATACAATACCATTTCAATAAACAGTGCAACATTTTTAGAAAAAATTTACACCAAGTAATGATGTGAAAAACGTACCAAATCATATGCACTAAGTAAAACGGTACCGTTGATGTAGATAATTTGCATTATGTAAAGAAAAATAAACATTTATTTATACGAAATTTGCTGTACAATTTATTTTGAATACATACTATTATCGTTAATCTCTTTTTTAAACGATTTGTATAGATTTTATGATATTAAGAAAAAAAAATATCTACACAATTTTTAAAATTTAAAATGAAGTTGAGAAAATTCCAAATGAACATGAATATAATAAAAATTATATAATTCAATTTTTTCAATTTAAAATTAAAACTTCTTAGGCCCGTTTTCACAACTTACCGACCGCCAAAAGTAGACTTTAACCGGCCTTATAAAAAGTGTTCCATTTTTAAAACTTCACTTTAACCTGAAGTGAGCAATAAAGTTAGTTAAGGTTCATCCTAAAGTAAAGTTGTAATAATTGAATATTTTTTTTTTACACGGCCTAATCCTACCTTTAGCTCGGTAAGTTTGGAATTTTGTCTATTTCAAAAGGAATTTTCTCATTTTTATTTGAAATTTTCTTAGTTTATTAATATTGTTAATAAATAAATTTCAAGCGCATATTCCAATTTCAATTACAATTTTCTCAATTTTAAATTGAAATGCAAATTTTCATAAGGAATTATCTCAATTGCATTTAAAAATTATGCAGTAAGAATTAATAGTAATTTTTTTTTTTTTTTTTTTTTTTTAAGTTTTTTCTTTTTTTTTTCTTAAATCCCTGAACTGTAAAAGAATTGTTACATCTTCTATATATATAAAAAGAAGTTACACTTTGATGTCACCACTAACTGCGAAAACGGGTTGACCGATTTCAACAAAAACGTAAGGGTACGTTGGAGATAGTCTGTAGATGGTTTATGTAAAGTTTACATGAAATCGGCCCAGTGGTGATATGGCATTTAGATTTTCCTATATTTTCCAATACAAATAACAACAAAATGCCCTCTATTTATTTATGAAATTTTGTATTAGTTTTTGTTAGATGTGAGAATATGTTGTAGAGTATATTTTATATCGCTAAAGGACGCAAAATAGGGTATAAGCTCCCCCTCCCTATATCTTCTTAGCTAATCAACCTGTTTTCTTAAAATTTGGCATGCAGGCACTGTTACATTTGAAATAAAATAGGGAAAAGGGCGGGAAATAGGGAAAGAGTAGTAAAAGCTCCCTTCCCTATATCTTCTTAACTAATCAACTGATTTTCTTGAAATTTGGCATGCAGACGCTGTAACATCTGAAAGAAATAAGTTATATGGCAAAACAACGTTTGCGGGCCAGCTAGTATACATATGTATTTTCAATAAAAAAATTGTAATTTAAAACAAAAAAAAAAAATAAAAATGTTGGTGCGTTTTTCTTGAAATGGCGCGTTTATTTCTCCGTTTTGGTGCGTTTTGAAATTTCAATGTTGACAAAGCTGGTACTCAGCTTGATGTACTCTTCAAATACGTTGTTTTCTCATTCGTGTGTGAACTTTATACATAAAAAAACAGGGTTGCCATTTGAGAAATAAAGAAAAGCGTATTTTAAAAAATGCTAAAAAGGGTCAAAAATTACGAAAAACAAGTTTAAAAAGCGCCAGGAGAAAAATAGAGATTTTGAACAAAAACTTTTAAAATGTGTTGTTTTGTTTTGTAAATCGTGACCTAAGGGCAATTTGAACCTGAACTACATGTAAGATAGAATCTTGTTATCCTAAGGTCGTGAAATTAAACATTAAAAAAGGGTTAAACTGGCACAAAAAACTTTGAATATGAAAAAGAATATTAAAATTTTAAAATAAATAATTTATGCTATTATCATCTAGCTTAACCCAGTGCGCTTCGCTACACTGCTTTAACCACGTTTGAAGAATCTCCCTTTAATTGTTCTTCAGTTGAGAGATATTTAATATATGCATCCTATGGGAGGTATTTCCCCCCTTCGCCTACCTGTTTTATTTTTATTTTCAAAAGTGTAGTATACCACAAGAGTGACTTCTACAAAGTTTGAACATTCTCATTATAACAGTTCTTAAGATATGCGATATTAAACATTGGCGTCCTATTGGGGGTACCACAACCCCCGCTGCCAATTTAAATGTTGGGGCTCAGAAGATCCTACTACCAAAAGTTCAACAAAATGCGTGCAGCGGCTCTAAAGCTATGCGATATTTAATATTGACATCCTATGGGGATACCAATTCCCCTGCACCTATCGAAAAAATAAGTAGCCTGTTTTATTTTTACGGCTCACGTGATGTAACTATAAAAATTTCAGGAAAATCGGTTCGATTGTTTAGGAGTCTATAAGCCAACATACAAACAGACAAACATTTTTCATTTTTATATATATAGAAGATAGAAGATTCATATATGTAATAAAAAAGTAAAACAAATATAAAATCACAATTTATTAAATAAAGATAACGTTTTATAGAAAAATAATTTAATTTTCAAATAAAGCTGTTCCATAATCGCCATCATCGAGGCATAAAACGGGTTTAATGTAATACTCTTTTTTTTATAAATTTTATTTGAATTAATTTTTAAGCAATTTGTAATTGCAAAAGCAAAATTCTCCTGGTTTATACCGTATTTAATACGCAATAATTTGCTAACCTTAAAGAAAGTCGATTTATAATATTTGGTTTTTTATTAGAGACGAATCATCAATTAATCTTTGTATGAAATTAAAAATATCTCCCAATAAGCGCTCAAAAAGAAAATTTCAAATGCCTTAAATTTAACTGGAAATAAACTTTAGTTCAAACGTATTTTTAAATGATCCATCCCAATAAGCAGTTAAATCCCAATAAGCAATTTTTCTGGAAATCAAGTGCAAAACAATAAGTATTCAAGTTCGAATTTCAAGGTTTAAGGGTTGAGATATACTTTTGTTACACTTTGTTTTAATTGCATTCTCCAGTAAAATGGGAATTTAAAATCAAGTGAATATTTGTAAAATATTTTGAAACTTGAATAGCATTTATAAATACGTTTGAACTCAAGTTTATTTCCAGTTAAATTTTAAGCACTTGAAATTTAATTTTTGAGTGCTTATTGGGATACTATCCACATTAAATGGAGATATTTATTGCAGCAATTAAAGAAGTTTACCTCTTAGTTCAGGTTTTTCTATTTATTTTAATGAAACTTTGTACTATTGATTCGAGATGATAATTTTAGACGATATTTGAACATTACCAATTGAACCTATTTTATGAAAAATGTTTTGTAATAATATTTACGCTGTTTGTAACAAATTTGGAAAATTTTACACCCACCGTTCTACAGCCAAATTATGCATAAACATTCCTCGTGAGTTTTCTCCCATTTTTCCTATATAAATTAAATTGTAAAAAGGGAAAAAAACTCCCGGGGAATTTATATTCATAATTGGGCTGCTAATTTTTGCTGCGCCCACTTCACCAATCCTACCCATTTTTTGTCAGATGTGTCAATCCAAGCTTTTTGTTCCAAATTTAGAAAACTATCTCTACAATTAGTTGCTAAAGCATTTTATACTTTCGACTATTATGGTGCAAAATTACGAACAATACATGTACATACTTAAACTTAAGCTTACCTGCAATTGTCCCAATAGTTTCTGAACTTTGCGTTTGTGTAGATGGTGTATATTGTACTACTACAACTTTATCCTTGATTAGAAAAGTTTTTTGCACGCCTGAATTAAGATCCTTACATGCTCCACCAGCCAATTTAACAATCGGACTATACATATCGAAATGTTTATGATTTAAGAAAACAAAAGTAAATCCCTTAAACAAGGTTTTCCTTTTTGGCTTAAAACTAAAGTCAATACTATTATCTCCAAAATCTGGACGATATGATTCTGGTGCAGGCAGATGGGTTTTTATATTGTTAACAGCACTAAGTAAATCTCTCCAGTAGTTTAATGTAACAACCTGCTTTTGTTCAATAAGAGCATGCAACAGTTTCATTGTAATGGAAGGATCTTTCATGGTTAAATGGGTACAGTTGTTAGTCCATTGATCGATAATCTTACCGCCTAAAGACTCTATATAAGTTCTTAAACGTAAATTGTCCTCTCTGGTTAAAGCTGATGCGATTGTTTGTATTATCAAAAACTGAACTTTCCAAATGTTTTGTAAACGACCAAAACGTATCAAGTCATTGTTTTTTAAGGCTATTTTACGTCCTTTATCAATAGCATTATTGCTTTCGATATTTTTATTTATGAAAGTACCATATTTAGAACCCAAGTCTTCCAATTCTAGTTTAAACTGACCATCAGATTCTACCAAATGAAAAGCTGCATGTGCGCGACTTACACAAATATCATCATGCAGTTCAACGTCAGCTCCTAAACGTCCTACAGTGTATTTAAGTTTTTCGGGTAAGAAACATACAGATTCGCCTGTCAAATATAAGCAGATAAAAAAAGTCAGACAAGTACAGATATGCATAAAGATTTTTTTACCGCTTGTTGAATGAGTAATAAACCACATATTTCAGAATTTTAATGCAAACACACTTCAAGTAATCTTTTTAACATAAAACAAAATAAAGAGATGCAAAATTTATTGCCTTTTTTTAATTCAGTTGCAAATTTAAAGTTTTGCGACGTGCAAACAAATAATTGTGTATTTGTTGTACAAATAATCGATAACAACAAAGCCGATAAATCGAAGCCAATGGCGACGCGTAGTGCTGCCATACTAGGAAAATTTATAACCATATTTATATGGGCAACTTATTCAATGTTCACATGGTCCCAATTTACAACGTTGAAATTGAAAGGCAGACATTTTTCTTACTCTCTTTTGAACTTGCCTAAACCTTTCACAATCGCGAAATTAATAGACAGACAGAAATTATTGTTTTCCTTTTTTCGTTCTTTCTGCTGTTGACGAAGATGAACAATAAACAGACATTGATACTACAATTACATTGTTGTGAGAAAAATGATATGAAGCAACAACATGAAAATGCCGAAAAATGTAAAAGAGAAGCAAAAAAATGTCTACAAATGTCCAGTACAGATAGTCATGTACTACACACTCTACCTCTACAACCCCTCACCAACAAACTTCGTCTGTCTGCCTTCCACTTGCCACAATGTAAAAGGGCACATGACAATCTCTGACACTAGACTGCCAACCATGCTGTTCACACGATTTATTGTTGATTCACTTACCTGGGCTTTACACGTGAAAGAACTTTCTTGCAAGTAGAGTATACGTATTATCAACGAAAAATCGAAGAAACAGCCGATTGGCTGAAAGTACCAAAATTATGTGTGGGTTAGTGAAAAAGTGTGTGTGTATTGCGACTTTCAAGAAATTTACTTTCACGTGTAAATGCTAGTTAAAATAGATATAACTCCCGTCTATAACATGGTGTTATAAAAGCGTTGTTAAAACATTTGCACTAACAACCGTGCTATAAAATGATGAGTCTATACTTAACACTAACATCATTTTAGTGTTAATGTTAAGCACTTCATGTCAGTTGAAGACTGTATGTTATTATTTTATTATTAGTCCCAATTTACACTAGGGACATTTCTTGCCGGACAGACGAAGTTTGATAGCGAGGGGTTGAAAAGGTAGAGTATGTAGTACATGACTATCTGTACTGGACATTTTTTCATTTCTCTTTCTTACTTTTCGTAGTTTACATACAAGTATTAATTTCTGTCTGACTTCTAATGTTTCATATGTAAACGCAAGGCGAATTCAACAAGGTAAGTGCAACTCTACAACTACAAAAAACCCCATGTATTTTTTGCAATTTAATAGGCGGTTGTCAAAAATGCTGACAAGGCAAAAATTGATTGAAAAATAAAATAAAAATTTTGTTTGGGTTGTAAAAGAGATTATTGAATTCACTTTAATTATTCGCAGTTTTTCTAAGAAATTTTTTCGGTTATTTTGGCGCAAAACATAAACAAAATTATATTTTGACGTTTCCCTATTATTTTTTAATTCGCCGTGGATACAGCTGATGAACGGCTGACGAGTTGAGTTAACCTTGTTGAATTCGCCTTGTGTAAACGCTTCGGGTAAGATTAAAAGAGAATTCAAAAAATGTCCGGCAAGAAATGTCCCTAGTGTAAATTGGGACTTAGTACTTTATTTTTTTTAACATGAACAGTGTGACCATATTTGCTTCTTTCGAGCTAAATTTATTTCATTTAGCTTTTTTCCAGCTTTTTTCAAAAATGCGTATAGCTTGTTCTTGAATTTGAATTATGTGAAATTAATTTAAATTTCAAATTTAATAAATCAATTTATTAGAATAAATTTATGTATAAAGTACATACTTAAAAAAATATAGACTGTCAGTGAATAATATCAACATCTCAAAAGTTTTTAGGAATATAAATGGTAACAAAAAAATGCAAATATATACATGTAACCAAGCTTAATTATACTTTAAGTATTAGATACCGATTAAGGAACTGAATTTCTATGGCATTTTTTTCTTTAAAAACTTTTGTAGAACTTAATTTTTTCAATTTAATATTATGTATGCAATTTCCCTTAAATATTAATGTATTAAGTTTGATTTTCACGATGTTTCTATTTTTTTTTTAATATAATAAATACATAATTTTACAAATATATATCGCTCATTTGCTGCAACGTTGTCATAAGTCAAAAAATTAAATTTTGGAGTTAGTCTAAATCTAAATCAAAAACATAAAACACGCTTATTCCGGGATATTTTTTTTGAGTTATGACGATGTTGCAGCAAATGAGCGATAAATATTTGTAAAATTATGTATTTATTATGTTTAAAAAATGACATAAACATCGTGAAAATCAAACTTAACACATTAAATTTTAAGGCAAATTGCATACATAATATTTAATTGAAAAAATTAAGTTCTACAAAAGTTTACATACATATGTGCATATGTATGTATGTATTTATATTATAAATAAACATAAATAAACCATTTATTTGCATATGGCTTTTGAACATAGTCTTAGTATGCGCATTCAAAAACTTGTTTGCTAAACTACATTTGACAGTTCGTATCACAAAACAAGCAAATAGAAAATAATCAGCAGGCTTTCCGAGACTACCTGCTATAAATATACCTTGAATTGGAACATGACTACAATGTTGTGTTTTTGGTGTTGTTACTTGTTGAAGTATCGCCACCACCAAGGCGAATTCAACAAGGTAAACTCAACTCGTCAGCCGTTCATCAGCTGTATCCACAAAAATCATGAAACGTCAAAATATTGTTATGTTTTTATACTGAAATTTGACAACAAGTAAGAAAATTGCAAAAACAAAATACATGGAGTTAATTCGCCTTGCTTTGTAGTTGTAGAGTTGCACTTACCTTGTATAAATTCGCCTTGGCCACCACCGTTTACATGAATTTGCCTTATTTGAACCTGTAACTGTAGTGTCAAGGCGAACTCATTACAGTTGGTCTTATAAGCCCTGCTAATAACTTTTGTTTAGCTTTATCATTGTTTTCAAAATTTTGTTTATTTTCTAATGATTCTGTTTTGTTTTATTTCTGTTTTTGACATTGTACAATGATTTTACAAAAAACAAATTGCTAGTGGAATGAATTCGCCTTGTGTAGTGCAATTTAGAAACATAAAATCGTCAAATTGTCGATAAGTCGGTAAATTTTGCATTCGTACTTCCATTATTTTTTCAATGATCTGGCATATCCACTACCTTTTTTAACAACTACTCTAAGCTAGATGTCAAAATAATTTTTCTTTTCAGGCGAGTTGTGTGTTTTTTGCTAAAGTTTTAAGGAAATTTTGTGAAAATTTTTGTAAAAATTAACAACTTTCCAGGATGTCGGCTTCTATAGAAATTCCTCTTCGTGATACAGATGAGGTTTGTTATTTAATTTCTATAAAAGTTAAGTGTTTCTTAAAACATTTTCAATATCTAGGTTATAGAAGTGCATCCCGATCAGTTGCCAGAATGCCAAGAAGTTTTAAGCATTTTAAGACAAGAACGTTCACAATTAAATACTTGGGTTAATGTAGCGGTAAGTATTTTGATAGAAATTCGTACAATTATTATTATTAAAAAATATTTTCTTGGTTTTCAAATTTTAGTTGGCTTATTATAAACAAAACAAGACCGATGATTTCATACGTTTATTGGAGACAGCTAAGGTGGATGCCAACAAAGACTATAGGGACTATGATAAAGATCAAATGCGTTGTTTTGACATGTTGGCTGCCCATTATGTACAGGAAGCTAATCGTGAAAAATCCAAGGACAAGAAAAGAGAATTATTCATGAAGGCTACTAATCTCTATACCACTGCTGACAAAATTATTATGTATGACCAAAATCATTTGTTGGGAAGAGCTTACTTTTGTCTTTTAGAAGGTGATAAAATGGAACAAGCCGATGCTCAATTTAATTTTGTATTAAATCAATCACCTTCTAATATTCCCTCCCTTCTGGGCAAGGCTTGCATTGCCTTCAACAAGAAAGACTATCGTGCTGCTTTGGCTTTCTATAAAAAGGCATTGCGCACCAATCCCAATTGCCCGGCTAATGTACGCATGGGTATGGGCCATTGCTTTTTGAAAATGAACAATCAGGAAAAAGCAAAATTGGCCTTTCAACGGGCCTTGGAATTGGATCCTAATTGTGTAGGTGCTCTTATAGGTTTGGCTATACTAAAGTTGAATCTTCATGAACCCGAATCAAATAAAATGGGTGTCCAGATGTTGTCCAAAGCGTACACTATAGATTCTACTAGCCCTATGGTTTTAAATCACTTAGCCAATCATTTCTTTTTCAAAAAAGATTATCAGAAAGTTCAACATTTAGCTTTGCATGCTTTTCACAATACGGAAAATGAAGCCATGAGAGCCGAAAGTTGCTACCAATTGGCTAGAAGCTTTCATGCTCAGTCTGATTATGATCAAGCTTTTCAGTACTATTATCAGTCTACACAAATAGCCCCATCTAATTTTGTTTTGCCCCATTATGGCTTGGGCCAGATGTATATCTACAGAGGAGATACGGAAAATGTAAGTAGAAAATATTTTTTTTAGGATTTTAACAAAATCCTATTTACTACTTAAAAAAAATCCATGCTACATTTATGAAAGAGACTTTCGTAGCTAATTTTTTTGTACTACTTCCAAAAGTTTCCTATACAATACGAAAAAAGATTACTCTAGCATTTTTAATTTTACGAAAGTTACGAATTCTTTCTTAGTCCTATTTTTCGTAAATATTACAAAAATTGTTTATGTTTACATAATAAAAAATGTAAGTTCAGTTGTGGTTTTCAGGTGCGAAGTTGACAATTTTAAATTTAGCCATCGGAATGTCGTAATAATGGTAAAAACATGTATGTGCATTTAACGCAAACGGGAAATTTTTTCCATTAAATTTTAAATATAGAATGGCGCTAAAGTTCATATTGGATATTCATCTTCGCAGATATTTAAATTCGTTTTCGCGAATATTAAAAATTTATATTCGTAACGTCACTTTTAAGTTTATAAATACATATATGTATATCGTCAGTGCAGTTTTCAAAAGTTTACAGGAGAGGGGAAAAACGTTATAAAATTGGAACTATTAACGATATTGAGACGAAAATTACACATTTTGATTAAAATGAAACCAGTAATAGTAGTATATGTATATCGGTTGAGAAAATTTTGTTTTTCCAATCACAGCTTATGTTATGACACTTAGGTTTTTTGAAATTGTAAACATCTGAAACCAAATAACCTATCTGCAGTACTAATTAGTATGAATAAATAAAAATTTCTTTATACACATGAATATTATATACATTAAATAATTACAGCAGTAGTTTCTTTTACTGGTTTAAGCAAAAACAAGTACTTAATGTTTGTTTAAATTATACTATGCAACAAAATTAAACTTTTATAGTGATTTTTGATGATTTATTTTTCTCTTTTTTTGTGCGTAACGGTCCTCTAGATACAAAAACTTTGTCATTTGTAATATTACATGTTCAAAATTTTGCACACATATGCGTTATGATATAGGGAATAAAAATCCATAAAATCTCAATTTTGAAATTTTTGCAGATAGGTTATTAGGTCTTTAAGATGACGATATGTACATTTGAGCTTTAACCAAATATTGGCTCCAGTACCACACAACGATTTTTTAAAATTTTTTTTGGTTTATATAATCCAGTTTGGATTTCAAAATGACATTGATTTTATGTTAAATAAAAAATTAATTTAAAAGTTTAAGAATCGGAATACAACATTTTCCACAATATGTTGGATATTAATAAGCTACTTCATTCTACATGACTCATATTTCTTCAACGGCCATGTTCTGGAAACCGAAATCAAAATTGATAGAAATTTTTTATTTTGGTATTATGACTCTCGATATCGAATGAAATCGAGTAACCAAAGACATTACATCTCTCTAGTTTTAATTCGATACGTCAGTGTCTATCGTATGCAGAAAAATACGATAGTTTACTCGATACGATAGCTTACTCGATATCGAATGCGGTAATTAGGCCCCAGGTGAAATTTAAATCGATATAGTTTTTGAATTAATTTTGAGTAAAAATTAACAAAGCTTTTCCTTATTTATACATATACATATAAAGTATGTAGTATATGTAAAAGAAAATATTTTCATGAACTTTAACCACAGGATTGTTTTTAAAATCTTTTAGACTTTAATTTCACGTGAGTTCGATTTTCAGAACATTGCCGAAAATCAATTTTTTCAGAAGAGTCGGAAAAGCGTTCTATATAATATTATTATTATTATACAACGTAAGCGACCACGACAAAATGCATGCAATGGTCGCTTACGTTGTCTTCTACTAAAAAAAATTATAAACTTTAAAGTTGTATTTAATTTAAAATTAAAATTTCTTAATATGTTACCAGTATGTATTGTTGACCTTTTTTGTTGTTGTGGTTTATATTTTGTTTGGCTTGAGGTCATTTATTGTAAATTAAAAAACTTTTTTAATTTTAATTAACAATATTTTTATTTTTATACCCAATATTTCGAGGCAACTCCTTTGCTCATCTTCAGGGGATCTATTCAAAAATATATACATATAAACAAATTTTATCGTTTAGAAAAAACACAAAAAAAAATTTTAAGTGATAAATAACAATAAATTACAAATAACAACAAAAACATACTTATTTAAATAAAAAAAAAACTAATTTAAAAGTTTTGTTGTCACTCTGCAATGTAAGGTTTTGATTGTAACTGTCATTTTGAAAGTCTATTATATTTATATTTGTTTATCGTGTGTTTAAATACCAGCGCTACGTTCTCAATGTCTCTCTTGTAGTTTAATTTCTTCTCTTCTGGTACGTTTATAATGTGCAGCATTTCAAGTGTATAACTTCTGTTGTAATTATTCTCTTGTACTAATATTGGTACATTTTCAAAATCTGGTTGATGTCCACTCAATGTACAGTGGGCTGCAAGTGCTGTTTTTTGTTCCAGTGGTTTATTTACTGCCTTTAAATCCGATTTGTGTGATGCCATCCTAGTTTTTAATTTTGATTTTGTTGTGCAAACATATGTTTTTTTTGGCATACATTGGACTTGTCACCTTTACACGTTATTTTGTACACCAAGTGGGAATTGTCTTCTTTTGCTAATCTCGATTTAGTATTAGGTCTGTCTGGGTACTTTTCCAGTAGCAAATACTCAGTAAATTTTTTTGGGAGAGTAAGACCAATATTACTCTATCGGCTGAAAAAATCTAAAAAAGTACGCAGACAGTATCCAGTGAAATTTTGCAAGAAAACAGCTGATAGGTGTGTAAACAATTGAAATAACAAAGCAAAAAAATTTAAGCATATGTTTATGTTTATGTTTATGTTTATGTTTATGTTTATGTTTATGTTATGTTTAAATTCAAAAATTATTAATTAAAGTGAAGCTTAAAAAGTTTTGTAAATTAAAAAACTTGTTTATTACACTGTTATTAGTTTCGTAAATTTAATTTCTTCTTAGTTTTTAGTTTTATTTGTCGGGTTGATTATAAAACTTCTTTTGCTTACATATCCCAACATAGTGCCGGCTTACAATGGAAAAAAGAATGAAATACCCAATACAGTGCCCTCCAACAGCTTGACAACGGAGAAAAATAATTTGGATGTGAAGTGCTCGCCAGGAACACAATTCCAAAGACTCGCCTCTTCATTTGCAAAATTGTCCCACAAAGTTCTGCTGGTTCTATCGGTTCTACCATCTCCACTCCACTTACGCCACGGTCGCACTGTATATTTGGATTTTTCTAGCATGAAGTAAATTGTTTTGTTTATTATAATTTATTATAAACGTTAAAAATCAACACAATTCTAACTACTTACCTCTGCCATTGTTAAATTTAAATTTTTATATTCATTTCACAAAAACTATTTGATTCAAACAGCTGTTCAAACTATTTGCAAAATCTTGCAAGCGGAAATTTCTCCAGTAACATTTTGCAAGTTCTCTAACTTCCAACTGTCAAAAAATTCTCTTTTTGGCTCTCTCGCTGCAAGAGATATGGAGTACGCAGACAACATTTTGCAAGGTTTTGCAACATTTTGCGCAAAATATGTGTACGCAGACAGACCTATTGCTAAAAAGTTTATATGTAAATTGTGTCATCTGAAGATGGGCCTCGAAATATTGGGTATAAAAATAAAAATATTGTTAATTAAAATTAAAAAAGTTTTTTAATTCACAATAAATTACCTCAAGCCAAACAAAATATAAACCACAATTTCTTCATATTTTGCTTTTATTATCATTATTTTTGATAATAAAAAAAATAAAAAAAATAATCCTCAACGTTTTTTTGCTCTCCCGAACGATTAGTTTGTAACTTACAACGTTATTCGCGGCTGTGCTTTTATTGTGAAATTGGACATGTGTGAATTGATGGGTTAACCTGATGGATTGGATTGATTTAAATTATCTTAAAGTTAATCCTGAGAAAACTAAAGCTTTAATTTTTAAGTCAAATAGGTCATACACAATTGATTTGAACATAGAATTACGTGGGTCGGTGATTGAATTTGTAAACCAACTAAGGTGTCTTGGAGTAATTTTGGATGATAAATTATCCTTTGGGCCTCATATCGATAATATTTGTTCTAGAGTTTGTTGCACTTTACGGAGATTATATCATCTAAATCTGTTTCTACCTTTGAGTGTTAGAAAGTCAATTGCACATGCATTGCTTATGTCAAGTGAATTATTGTTTTGAAGTTTACACAGGTTGTAACTTAAGCAACGGAAGGAAAATAAAGCATATTGTCCACCGTATTGTTAGATTTGTTTATAAACTTAGGCTGAGGGCGCATGTGCCTGGTTACGTAAAAAGTTTTCTGAATCTTTTTTTTGAGGGCTATTTAAAGTTTCGGGTATTAATTTATCTTTTTAATATTATAAAGACTCAAAGTCCTCCGAGTGTTGTGCGAATGATATCTTTTAACATTTCTGTTAGAAATCCTCAAATCGTTATACCACGTATTTATAACATGGTTTATGAACAATCTTTTTTCGTACGTGCGGCACGGTTATGGAATATTTTGCCTAAAAATCTACGTTCTTTCGCCATGTCTTTTGCAGTCTTTAAGCGTAACCTCTGTGTGTTTCTTAATTCACATAGCTCAATTTTGTAATCACTGATAAATTTTTGGGTTTTTTTCACTTCTCTTGTTTAATCCTGCTTAAATTTACTCGCTATAATGTATGGGAGTCGGTTGGGTTGTCATGATGTTGGTATATGTTTATTTTAGATTTTTATATGTATATTGAATTATTTCTTACCTCATAGTTATGAAATTACTTGTAATATATTTTATTGGCCAATTGGCTATTTGTATTACCATGAATAAATAAATAAATAAATAAATAAATTAATGTTCCTGCTGACTACATTGCCATATGTTTAGTTCAGAACCCATTCCATTACTAGTTTGAATTCACAGCCCATCAAGGCCCTTAGAACTGTCCACATATATAGTGACCGTCGAGCCCCATCGATGTTACCTTTTACCAATTCTACGGCCTTAAAAATCCCTAGAGCCTACTCCAAAAATATACTGCAGTCGTCAGGAAACCTATTTGAACTTGAAGTATCTATATCCTCAAGGTAGACCCCTTTTACCGTTCCCCTTATCCTGGTTATATCTGTAGTATCGCCGATATATCGGTTTTCGTTACATCCCTAATTGTCACTTACCTATCAGCAACTAAATCGTAGACAATGTCCACAATACTGTCTTCAACGACAATATTAATAATAAAAAAAGTCGTTTTTATAGTCGCCAATGACAACTTTAACCACATTGTTACCCATATGATCATTAACGACAATGTGCATGATAATGTCCCTCATATTGTCGTGTACGACTTGGGTGCCCTTTGTTCGACAAATTCGTCGATGATTTGCATGGGCTGTCGCCAACATGTCGTCAGGTATTTACTATGGGTCTTGTACGCGTCGTTGACGTTGTCTTGAAGACATGGCCAACTGGGATACTATGGGCTAATTATTGAACGTTTTTAACTTTGTTATTGCGTTAAAAAACTGGAATTGGTCCATATTTTTCCAGAAATTTTAAGAACCATGTAAAGACCGTTTAAAATAAAGAAAAAATGGACTTGCGGTTGCTCATGAAACACACAAATTTGCACCGGTAATAAATTGTTTTTGCTAACAAAAATTTTCTTAAAAAATGCAGTTTGTATTTATAGCAGAGTCCGCCAAACACATGCATTTACATTTCTTGTTTCTCTTGGTTGTTTATTTTTGAGCGTAATTGTTTTTGTTTGTTCAGTGTTTTCGAGTTAAAATACAAATTATTTTCTCATGCTCTCTTTATTTGTGTGAGAGTATTCGCACATGTGCGGTGTTTTGCAGATCTCCGATTTATAGAGACATTTACAAATAACTTAAGATCTTTATAATAAATTTGCTACAAAATATTTTTTTTTAGTTTCGTTTCATAAAAAAATAGGACTACATATAAATTTATTACTTTCCCTAAATTAAAAAAAGCTAAAGTGTATTTTTTTCGCATTATATACGAAATTCTTGTAAATATGTACATAGTACGAAAATAGCAGCTACGAAAGTATCGTTCGCAAAATATCGCACGAATTTCAGCGAGTAAAATTTTTTTTATTTATTTTTAGGCTGCCCAATGTTTTGAAAAAGTATTAAAAATCCAACCAGGAAATTATGAAACAATGAAAATTCTTGGCTCTCTTTACGCCAATTCAAATTCCCAAACAAAGCGTGACATGGCTAAAGCACATTTGAAAAAAGTAACAGAACAATTTCCCGATGACGTGGAAGCTTGGATTGAATTGGCTCAAATCCTAGAACAAAATGATTTGCAAGCTTCGCTTAATGCTTACGCTACAGCTTCCAATATTTTAACGGATAAAGTAAAAGTTGAAATACCAGCTGAAATACTTAATAACGTATCAGCACTACAATATCGCATGGGCAACCTTAAACTTGCAAAAGAACGTTTAATGGAGGCATTGGAAAGAGTTAAATCAGAAGCACCTAATGATGCGCAATATTATGATTCTATTTCGGTCACAATGACATACAATTTAGCTCGTTTAAACGAGGCCATGAGTAGTTTTGATGTTGCTGATAAATTGTATAAAGATATTTTGAAGAAACATCCAAACTATATTGATTGTTATTTACGTTTGGGTTGCATGGCTCGTGATAAAGGATTGATTTTTGTAGCTTCTGATTTCTTCAAGGACGCTTTAAATATAAACAATGATAATCCAGATGCCAGGTAAGATAACAATTTGATATATAATTGAATATAAATTAAAATGTTTTATTTTTTAGATCTTTATTGGGCAACTTGCATTTAGCCAAAATGCAGTTTGCTTTAGGCCAGAAAAATTTTGAGACAATTTTAAAGAATCCTACAACATCTCAGGATGCTTATTCACTGATAGCCTTGGGCAACTTTTCCCTGCAGACACTCCACCAACCTATTAAGGATAAAGACAAGGAGCGGAAACATCAAGAAAAAGCTTTGGCAATTTATAAACAAGTTTTACGCAACGATCCTCGAAATATTTGGGCCACTAACGGTATAGGAGCTGTTTTGGCTCATAAGGGTTGTGTCATCGAAGCACGTGACATATTTGCCCAAGTGCGTGAAGCTACAGCAGATTTTTGCGACGTATGGTTGAATATTGCTCACGTGTATGTGGAGCAAAAGCAATATATTAGTGCCATTCAAATGTACGAAAATTGTATGAAAAAATTCTATAAACATCATAGTATTGACGTGATGCAATATTTGGCCCGAGCTTATCTAAGAGCAAATCGACTTAAAGAAGCAAAAATGGTACTTCTAAAGGCCAGAAGAGTAGCTCCACAGGACACGGTATGTTTTGTTTTAATTTTCCTACGCTTTAAATTATTTCTGTTTGTATTAAAGGTATTGTTGTTTAATATTGCTGTTGTCTTACAACGTTTGGCAATGGCTATATTGAAAGACGAAAAGTCTACTTTGGAAATTGTCTTACAAGCTGTACACGAACTAGAACTGGCACAAAAGTAAGTCGTTGTTTTTATATTTTCCCGATTATTCCATATTTATTGTTTATTCTTAAAGATACTTCCAATATCTTTCAATAAATGGCGATAAAACTCGTTTCAATATTGAAGTTGCCGCTTTGGAGGCCAATCAATGTCAAGATTTGTTATCACAAGCTCAATATCATGTGTCCAGAGCTCGACGCATTGACGAAGAAGAAAAGGCTCTTAAACGCAAACAGGAAGAGGAACGTATTGCATTTAAATTGCGCCAAGAGGAGGAACGTAAACGAAGGGAAGAAATGCTTAAATCCTCGCGTGAACAAATGTTGGTCAAACGTCAAGAGTACGTGGAAAAGACCAAGAATATGATCATGACACTGGAAGTCCCACAAGAAAAGGAGCGCAAAAAAGGTAAGTTCTTGTATATCTTCTTATTCGAAATTGTTTTTTTTTTCATATATAATTGATATTTTTACAGGAGGTGGACGACCCCGAAAGGATGATATTATTACTGACTCAGAGGGAAGTGATGCTCCAAGGGAAGGTGGTGAACGACCACCCAAACAAAAGAAGAAAGGTGGCCGTAAACGTAAAGGTGTTACTTATGATAGTGACAGTGATGGCGGTGATGGTGGTCGTAAGGAGAAGAGACAAAAGAAGAAAACAAAACTTAGCCACAAGATGGAGGAAAAACTTTCAGCCAAACAGCGCTTGAAGATTGTGTCTAAAGCCACTATATCTACCAGTGAATCGGACAGTGATGGCAGCAGTAGAGCGCCTAAACGTAAACGCAGTATCAGTCGATCTGGTAGTGGTAGTGGCTCAGGAAGTGGTAGTGCTTCAGATGCCAGTGCTGGTAGTATTAAACGTGCACGAAAACGTATCGTGTCAGGCAGTGATTCAGATGGCGCGAAGTCAGGTTCAAAATCAAGATCGGTATCAAAATCACGTTCGCGTTCTCGTTCCCGTTCGGGAACACGTTCCAGATCACGTTCTAGATCAGGAAGTCGTTCAAAATCACGTTCTAAATCGAAATCTGGAAGTCGTTCAAGATCTGTTAGTCGTTCTAGATCACGTTCTAAGTCCCATTCTAAGTCCCGTTCTAAATCCCGTTCTAAATCCCGTTCTAAGTCCCGTTCTAAATCCGTCTCTAGGTCGCGTTCAAATTCAAAATCCGGTTCGGATCATAGTCGTTCGGCTACACCAGATAGTAATTAGTTATAATGCGTTCAGATATTCAAATATGCAAAGTTATATTTCTTTGATTTCTTAATTTTATTTATGAATTCTAAATAAAAAATATGTATATATATACATATATATACTTGTTTAAAAGAAAAACTACATTTAAATAGAATTGAATTTGTTTTTTATTTTATATCGGGTAGACGTAATAATTATATCGTTAATTTAATATAGAAAAGCCCTAACTAACATTTTTCTTATTTTACAGGAGAAGGAAAAAACTTAATAAAAATTGTAGTCTTGTAGTCGCGATTTTTTTTAAACGCAGCTTTTTATTAAATTCTCAAAGCAATTTAATAAAAAACTGCGTTTAAAAAAAATCGCAACTACAATACTACAATTTTTATTAAGTTTTTTCCTTCTCCTGTAAAATATGTAACGAGATTTAACAAAATTCAAAATACTGAGCAAAGTTTCCGTTTCGATATGGAAAAAGAACTAGCAACTAAATAAGTAATTTAATTATTGATGACTTCTCGTTAACTCAAAATAGTGTATACAAGAAAAAATGCATGCCCCTATTACGGTTCATTAAAACAACAGCTGGCGATGAGTTGTAATTGTTTGATGTTTTAATTAACCACAATTTAATAGAGTTGTAAACCGTAATACAAAAAATGGCAAAATTTCAACTGAACTAGAGTTGAGTTGGTAGCTGTAATAGGGACAGTTATTTGTTGTTTTTTTAGAAGTTTATATATACCCTGCAGGAAATGTCACTAGTGAATTTCTACTGATTCACTGTTGACACAGTCACCAGTACTAGTGACATATTATACCCCAGGCAATGTTATTTACAACAGACATTTAACATGTGCGTGGCATTGGAAATCTACTACTGACGTTGGTACTACTGACTAGGTAGTTCCATTGGGAACATATGTAGACATTGAAACAAGAGAATCGCTAGTACATTTTAGTAAAAGTAGTTTACACTTTTTGTAAGAATACGAAGTCATAACAATCTTTTTTTTATCATTTCTTCAGCTTTTATAGGAATTGTACTTCTCAGTTGTTATTGATAAAATCTTTTTCGTATTAAATCCAAATATAGTGGCAAATGTAATGTAGTGTAGACACTTCGTTGACAATGTCACCAATATAGTCGACAAAACTGGTGACTTGGAGACACTTGCACCCAGGTTTCCTTCAGGGTATTTATAACTTAAGAGAGTATTTGAAGTCGGAAACTATAAATATTTATCTAAGAACAGAATTTGAAACAACACATTAAAATATATTTGCATACATATCGCACAGATTCCTCTTAAGGGGGTTAACTCAAAATTTATATGTAAATGTGTTAAAAAAATTTTTAATATTTTTAATTAGGCTTAAGTTCATGAAATTTAATTTTCATTAAATTATTTTTTGGTACCCTCTATCATTTTCGCAAAATTTTTTAAAATGAAGCAATACAGGCAATACAAATTACAAGGTGGCGCATATTGACAGTATTGGAATATTAAATACTTAAAAAAATTTTAATAAAATAAATCGTGATGATTTGCGAAAAGAAAAAACAAGATGCGTAAGACCAATCCGCAAACGCATAAAAGAGTACGAATCTCTAGATTTAGTAACATTTTTTTTATCGCAATACAGAGTAACCCTTCACGACTCTATTGCGAATCTATTCATTTTATTTAAATTTCAAAATTATGAACATACATATTTTAACACTTCATTACTGCCAATCTGCGTCATCTTTAATTTTTATTGCAAGTATTGCTTAAGGCTAGTTAACCATATCACACAAGTCTTACGTATTCCATAATACTTTGTGAGATAGATATCTAATGAGTTTTTTTTGTTAAAAAATCGAATGCAACATTACAGTTTGTAGTCACACATGAACATGCTTTTGTTAAAATGCAACCCTGATCAAGTGAAAAGTATTATTGTTTTGAAAAATTTCAAAAAACGTTGAAGTCGTATGGGATGTCAAAACGTTTTTCGTAATTCTTGTCAATTTTAGGACACATTGCATTTACACTATCAATCTTTCTCATATTACTTGAGTTTTTGACATGTATTAATACAGAGTATAATAGTGTAAACTAGGCTCTTAATTTTCGCGCAAGTGATAGAGTGTTAGCATTTAGCTTGCATATCTGAGCTGTAAATGAATCATTCATTTTTGTATTAATTCATGAATCATTCATTCATGCACTGAATTATCAAATTTTGAACTAATTAATTTCACACAAAAAAATGAATTGAATGAAATTTAAGTCGATTCAAATGAATTAGACAGAAATGAATATCAATTCGTTTTCCAATTCAAATGAATTTGTAAAATGAATTGCAATTCGTTTCCAATTCAAATGAATTGGTTAAAGTGAATTGCTATTCATTTTACAGATTCTTTTGAATTTCACTGATTTTGAATTAATTTAAAATGAATAAGAAAAAAATATTAGCAATTCATTTCCAACTCATTTGAATTGAATTTTGTATTGGAATTGAATTGTCAGGTATCGGCAGAAAAGGAATTATATTATTAGTTATAGGCGAAAATCCTAGCAAAATGGAAAAATGTTGTTTATTTGCTAAAAGAAACTTCAATTTTTATTTTTATCAAATAGTGGGGGTATTCACGTCACAAGTTGCACCCTTGCATAAAAGCAAAAGTGCAAAAATATAACAACAACCACAAAGACAATTATTTGCGCACAACTAATTGTCTGTGTGGTTGTTGTTTTATTTTTGCACTTTTGCTTTTTTGCAAGGGTGCAACTTGTGACGTGAATACCCTTAGTGTGAAAATATTATTAAGTGTTTAACAATCATTTTTTGTTTAAATAATCTCATATTTGTATATTGTGAAAAATTTGTTTCTTTAAAATATAAAAATCGAATTTTAAAGATTTTAGCAACTTTGAATCTCAACAACATTTTTTGAAAACTTCCAACTGCAATAAAATATAGTGAATTTAAGTATTTCCCCCTAGATCTGCTCTTGAATTCAATTGATTGCAAATCATTTTTGATTTCATTAATTTGAATTGCAATTCATTTTTCTAATTCATTTGAATGAATTCAAAATCAATTCAATTGAATCTGTAAAATTAATTGCAATTTACTTTAACAAATTCATTTGAATTGGAAAAGAATTGCAATTCATTTTACAGATTCATTTGTATTGGAAAAAGGAATTGAAATTAATTTCTGCTTAATTCGATTGAATTGATTAAAATTTTATTCAATTCTTTTTTTCTGTGAAAAGAATTAATCAAAATTTAGCTAATTCGTAATGAATTTAAATTGAAAAATAATGATTCATTTACAGCTCTGGTATGTAAATAGATTTCGCATTGCAATAGAAAGAAAGTAATTCCCCAACAACAACAAAAAACACCGAAACTTGCATCGTTTAACTTGATACATTTTTGACTTTGACTGCAAAGTATTATAAGGTTTTGGAATCCAGCCACACTTCACCTCTCTTGCAATATATTTTCATACAACGCAAGCTGAAGGTATTTTAAAATTATTACCCTTAAAAAATAAGCAAAAAGTCAATATAAAAAAATTTAAATTGAAATTTGCCAGATACGGTTAAACTAATATTTTATTGTAGTCTTACCTTTTACAAAAAATTTGCGGTTTTCGAATTTTGATTCGTTTTTATTCACCCCTATTATATGTTGTTGTTTCTTCTGACGTTGTGTTTATTTTTTTTATAAATTTTTATTAAAAAAAAAAAAAAAAAATAAAAAAAGCGTTTAAGGAAAACTAAGGGTTAAGTATAAAGGATTTATTTATTTAATTTCTACTCAGTGACAAATTCCACTTGAAGTCGATGCCGTCGACTTGTGTCCATGTCGATTTTCATAACAGGGGTATTTTTCGATGCCGTCGAATTGTGTCGACGTTGACTTTCATAATAGGTGTGATTGTGTAACTAATCAACTTTACTTTAAAAAAATCTGTATAATATTTTTTGTATATAACCTTTGCTCCAACTTTATTTATATATTCGTTATTTAAATGCATTTTTTATACTTGCACGATCTGCTAAGTATAATTTTGTAAGTCCACATACAAACAAATTAAAAAAAAAATGAGATCAAAATATTGATTATTTAGTTTTCTTGGTACCCAAAATTTCTGAATTTTCTTTAATCATATCACCCACTATAGCACCCATAGGCTTAGAGTGACGAAGGACAAAGGCATGATTAATTTTTTTTGTATCCAATTCCGCATCAATTTCTGGAAATTGTTCTTTTAATTGGGTATAGTATTTAACCGGAACCCAGCCGTCTGTAGTGCCATAATAAAACTTCAATAAATCCATATTATCTTTGATTATATTCTTTTGCAGACCACGTACTTGAGCCATTTCATCTTCAGCCAAAAAAACTACCTTTTCACAAACCGATGCTTTGGAATATTTCAAAGCACTGCCTATGAAATAGTTCGGTATGGAGGCAAACCAAAAGTATATTTGTATTAGAAATATTCTTAATAACTCTGGCAAGCGATTGAATAGTGTAATAAGAAAACCAAATACAGAGTATAAAGGCAAGGCAATTTTAGTAAATATCCAACCGTTAGAGGATTCAATCATACGTTCAACGGTGGGAAAGAGAAGATAACATTTTTTGATGCGCTTACGCACTGATTCATTTTGCAACATTTGCAAAATCATCCAGGCCCCAATAGAGTGACCCATTAAATGTATTTTTACTCCAGCAGGAACATATTTTTCAATAAATTCGATTTTATGACGTATTTGACCATCTAAATCGAAAATTTCTTCGTTGCCCTTCAGTTGTGGTACTTCTCTTAGACTCGACTCCGGCGGATCATCATGTCCCACGTGTCCTATGGGGAAAAATTAGCAATAGCAATTTTTTAATTTTCAAGAATGTATGTATGTACTATGTGTTTTAATATATGTTTATTAGGGATAGAAAATGGCTTGTATAGTTTTGTACCAAATTTTAAAAGAATATGTACTTTTTACTTGCTATGTAAATATGTGGTATGTATATTGTAGAATCTTGAAAGGGTGTTGTTTGGATGTTTGCTGACGAATGTCTTATGGGAAGATTTCCTGCCTCATATATACATATTTTGAATTGTCCGGACACAAAACGTATTATTAAAAAAATAAAAAATAATAAAATTTTGTGTGTATGTATGTATGTACTATGGGTATAATAGACCTAACCTGGTCGCAGTACCTGTCACTGTGGGAAACCTCCCCGCTTTATCATTGAAAAAAAAAAATGTATGTACTATGTTTTCAGTTATATCCCATCGGCCAGCAATCGTAACGTTTTTTAAGCCCTCCACAACTAGTTGTGAAGAGGGTATAGTTAGTTGGTAATTCGATGTGAGACTTTTTAATATTCATCTGAGCCCATAAAAAGTGTGTATATATATTCTAGGTCCTAGAGTAGTAGTATTATTATTTTTCTTTATTTATTAAAAGTTTCTTAAGTATTAATTAACATGTTATGAATATATAAAAAGAAAAAAGTCTGTCGAACGATCACAAACAAATATCGGTGTTTAACGTCCTTGAGTAATAACTTAACATAGGGCCGATATAAAGCTTTCCCTCGAACTACCATTTGGTACGCGTAAACGAATAATGCTGTTATAAAGAAGTTCTATGTAACAGTTTCTTAAGACTATAAATCACACTGTCAAAATTCGTAAAGATCGGTCCATAATTTACCATAGGCCTTATAGATCCCACTCTCGAAAAGCACTTAAGCACCCTAAAACCGTAACAAATACTGCTATTTTAATAAATAAGTTCTGTTACAGTTACATATGACTAGAAATCTTACTGTCAAATTTCGCTAGGATCGGTTCATAATTCACCATAGGCCTTATATGAAGCTTTCCCTTGGAAAACCTTTTAGTACACGTAAACCGTAACGAATAATGCTGTTGTAATAATATAAACATATTCTATGTCACAGTTTTATAAGACTAGAAGTCAAAATTTAACTTTTTTTTTTGTTGATTAGAAGTTTAATTTAGGGATTTCATTCGGTTAACCGTAAATCGGTTAACCGATCAATTATTACCCGATTAACTGATCGGTTAATTTAAAATTGCCTTTTTCGATAAACGATTAAACCGGTTAATTTCAGTCGATTAATCGATGAACCGAATTAACAAAATTTTAAATTTTTTGTAGTATTATTACATATTTTTTCACTCAATTTACATGATGAATTTTATGACGTCCAATTTTGGACGTCATTTTTTGTTTGGAAGCAAGCGGTGTAGAGAAGAAAGAGGAAGAGAAAACAGAAATCATGTCTATTTTTCGACCCCTCTTTCTTCTCTACACCGCTTGCTACCAAACAAAAAAATGACGTCCAAAATTGGACGTCATAAAATTCATCATGTAAATTGAGTGTTTGTGTTTTTAATTATTTGTTTTGTCTCATATACAAAAGGTATGTTTTTAGAAAAATATTTTTTCCTACTAGCAATACATTCTTTGAATATAGTACAAAATCAGATATTAAGGAGTTCGGAAATAAATTTTTTGCAGAATGTTCGGTACTAAGCTTTGCCAGGGTGAGTCAGATGATGAGCTGACAATAACAATCTTTTAACAGAATTAACCCAAGCAATGAGAAGTGTTTAAAATTTTAAAAATTAAAACTGGACTCTTAAGTCATACTGGAGGATTTTATATGTTTAGAGAAATATAGGAAAAGAACTGAGAAATTAGATAATCTGTATTAAGGATTGCTTTCGATTTCTCCAACATCTTTGATAAGTGAAAGAATTATTTCCAAGTCAAGTTTTATCAAAACTAAAGAAAAGAATCGCTTAAATCCTTAAGAATTAAACCTAGTTATTTTTGTAAAAGATTATTTTATAAGATCTCCTTAAACTTTTGAAAAATTTATTAATAAAATTATCTCAGTTTATTTCTTATTAAATACATACATAATATGTAGTGTCCGACTGAACGTTCGGGTTTGGTTACGGAGTTCGGCAAAAAATGTTCGGTGTTCGGCGAAATTTTTACCGAACTTTACCGAACACCGAACTTTTTTATGAAATAACTTATTATTATAATTTCAAATTTTTATTTGGCATCATTGTTCTTGAAAATAAATCGAAATCAATACAACTATTTTTCTCTATGATTGATTATTAGTTCGAAAAAATACTGCGACGACTTAATAAAATGCTTAAGTGTACAAAAATGTCTTTATACCTATGTGTAAATTTTAGAAGACGGTCAAAAATACAACAAAAAAAAAAAATGGTTAAATTTTATTTGGCGAAAAAATACTCTCTATTTATATTCTGCGAATGGTTAGATAAAATATAGTTTTGGGTGAACCACAAACCACAAACTCCAATCCATTTTGGAGTTTTTTTTTTATTTGAGCAAGCGCTCATTGCAAATGTTGCGCCAAACAAATGTCAATGGGGAGTTCATTGCCAAGCAAACAAACTACCGCCAATATTAAACGCCACTTAAAGAAAAAACACCCACACGAATTCAAAAAATACATTGTAGAGGTTTGAGTACTAATATGAATACTAGGGCTATAACCAAATTATTGGCATAGTACGACGGAGTGGCCAAGAATGTTTAAGTAATGAAAACACCTGTCTCCCGTCGTTTTGCGAAAAAAAACTTCACGCAGGGAAGCAAATTTCTAAAACCTTCCAAGAAATTATGAACCGCGATGAATTGTAAGCCGTAGGAAAATTTTTAAATCTAAAGCAGTGGATGAATTCCAAAATAGCATTTAAGTGATACGTATAGGAATATATACAAATATCAGGTGTATATTTTTTAAAATTTCCGTGAGATTAAATAGTTGTTTTTAAACTTCAACCCGATCCCTGCGTGAACTTTTTTAACAATCCGAAAAAAGTATCATATTTTTTATTAATATCTTTTAATGCTCTACACGACTATACTATGCCGTTTTTGATTTTCGCAAAAAGTGTGAAAAAGTTATAGCCCTAATGTACACTGTATTAAACTTGAAATTTATTTTTTATTTTTTGTCTTAAAAAAAGCAATTACTAATTATTTTTTAACTATAAAATAGTTTTGACTACTATAAAGTGAAATTTATCTTTTCATGTTGCATCCTTCCAAAAGTTTAAATGTAATAATTTCCCGAAATTTTATTTTGTGTAAAATAAATACATTAAAAAAGTACAATTGTTCAGATTTATTAATAATAAAAAAAATAATTTTTAAATTTTTATTTATTCAAATTACTTCATTTATAACAAAACTTTATTAATCGGTTAACCGATCAATAACAAAATTAACCGATTATAAACCGATTGAACCAAAACCGCGGTTAATTAATCAAGCGATTAACCGATTAAAACAAAAGCCCGATTAAATGAATACCCTAGTCTAAGATCAATGTTAAAGAAATTATAAACGAAATGACAAACTTAAACATATCGTCACCTAAATTGCAAATGGGTGTAATAACAAAAAAATTCGAAGTAGAGTTTTTAATTGATTTTTGTTCGTTTTATTAAACTACATGTTCCACAAAAAATGTAAGTTCCCTGCAATTAAAAATGGCGACTTATTAAAGAAATTCAAACACCAAGTGCACCTTGTTGTTATTGATTTTGTAAGGTTTTTGCTTCTGCTGTAAAAAAATAAAGTGTTGTTACGCCTTTTAACTTCGTTGAAGGGTGTAATAAAAAAGCAAATTGAAAATACGTGAATTTTGTTGTTGTGTTGTGCAAATGTGTGTATTGTTGCACACATTTGCATCGTTTGCACATTTTGCACAAACCATTGTGAAAACACTTAACAAAAAGTGTTTAACTAAAACAAAAACATACGACTTTTTTATAAAAACTTCTCTATCTGATGCCGGCTAACACTACACAATATCAATGTCCAAATCTGGCGCTGCGTAAATGAAACTTGTGACACACACTATCTCTACAAGTAAACTGTGCAATTTTTTAATGTTCACCAAGATAGCAACGAAAGTAAGGGGATAATTTTAAATTTATAAGCGAAGAAGAAAACATGTGCAAATAAAAAAGTGAGCGTGTTTTGAACGGACGGAAAAGCAAACAAACGAAAAATTCTAAATCGACTTAGAATATATACATATATTTTATCTATATACATACCTATATAACAACGTTTGTGCCGGCGATTCTTAGCGAAATTCTAGGAACTCCGTCCAGAACATTTTTGTCAACTCTTAAAAACACTACACAAACGCACTGTACAGTGACAGACTTCAGCATTGAACTTGAGTAGTATACGGCTGGCATTAGCTTTATTTTATCTGATATCAAATAACTTTCGTTCGCTACCTAATACACTATATTTCAATTCGGGCCTTTTCAAAAAAGCCGACTTTTCTCCTCGAGGACTATAAAGTTTTCGTGGGCCAAGGCTTGGTACATATTTACTGATAAGATTTATTTATAAATATGTACCTATTAATTGCAAAAGTAACTGATACTACCTTCACTACAAAAACCTTTTTCTAAGATGTTTAATAACACTTTAAATTTATGTATGTACCTAAGTATGTATAAAATTCAACTTAAAATGAAAATGTATTAAACATTCCATAACTTGGTTTCTTATCAGTCGATTTTTAGTTTTAAAAGCAAAAACTAAAGACCAAAGTCCCACCTAAAAGACTGCATATCAAAATTCCAAGTTTTGCCATGATTTCTATCCCCAGTAGGTATAAATATTTAGAAATGCAAATTCATACCTATCACCCACACTGGCATTTTTTCCTCTAATCTTTTGTGCAGTTCTCCACAAAATTCTGTATAAAATCCGGGCAAGCCTGGGTTTCCTGTTATACAAATGGCCACTTCTTTCACGTCATTCATAGACTCCTCAATCCAGCCACCCCATGTAATGACGTGTGTTGGTATATTGCAAATATTTACAAATGCCTCTTTCATTGCTGTGCTGCAGATGCCCGTCTGTTCGTCTTTCTTTAATTTTTCTTCCAAATTAACTTATCACTGGTTTTACGTTCAATAAATATTTTTTTTTTATTAGACTAATATGCAAAATTTAATAGTTTATTCGGCAATACGCGGCAACTGAATTACTAACAATTTTTCGTTCAGAAAGTTGAAAGTTTCGAACAGCTGATTCAAGATGCATTTAAAAAGGTAGCAGCGTTACCGTTGTGATACTAAAGTATCAATTTGACCCTTTTTCGACGGTGTTGATACCTTTTATGACCCTTTTTTTAAATTATACTTTTGTATCATTATCACCTATTTTGTGACACTTTTTGACCCTTCTTTGGAAATAGCTCTCACATTTTGTTTTTTGTCAACACTGCGGAACAGAAGTGCTAAACAAATGTTTTCGAAATAAGCATTGCTTGATATGGAACAGAATCAAAGTATAAACTTACAATTCCATGCTTTCTTCTCCTTGATTTTTGATAGTAAAGTACAATTTCCCTAAAACAAGGTGACCATACGTACTCTTTTTTAGAGGACAATCCTCTTTTTTAACTGGCTGTCCTCTATAAAATTTGTGTCCTCTTTTATCATCTTTTTTTCATAATCTGTCATCTTTGTCCTCTTTATTTTTAAAAGCAAGACCAATATTTGCTTTTATTTTTATAAATTAAAATAAAATTTTTTTTCACGGTGATCAAGGGTTTTTTCTGTGCAATCGTATGGCAAATGTTGTGCAGTGCTTATTCTGCTCATACTCCTACTGGAATCTCATACACTTGCAGTATAAAATTTTGAATATTTTTTTGCAATGATTATTAAAGTTTAGTTGTTTTTTTTTTAACTTATTTTACTTAAGTAAATGTAAATTTTTATACATCGTCGGCTTAATATGCAAACCTGCTAACTCCCTTTCAACAAATTTTACAGGAAAAACTTTTTACTTTTCCTATTTACTGCTTGAGAGGAGAACCAAAAATATAGTTGATTTGACCCACTTCAAGACTCAAAATGAAGAATTACTACATGCTGGTCGACGAGGCATACTTATTTCTCTACCACACGGCATCAAATCTCAATTTACTTAAAAAGTGGATTTCGATATTTAATTCTTTTTAAATTTTCTTTACATTTATTAATATGGGAATGTAAATTTGTCTGTAAAATATGTAAAAAAATCTTGAAGTCAAAAAATGTTTTTCCTTTTTTTCTTTAAGTCCTCTATTTTTATTTTCAAAATCTGGTCGCCTTACCTAAAAGCAAACATAACTCATATAAATATTTGTTATTTTTTAAGGTGGTTTTTTTTTAAAACAAAAATTTGGCATTTTATTAAAAAAATGCAATTTGGTGTTTTGCTCTCTTAAACAGTAACATGTTTTATTCAAAAAAATTCGCCCTTAATAATGGCAAAAGGTAATTGAACTTTTCGCCACATTTTGAATCGACAGTGTTGAGAGTGCCCTAACAGGAATGAAAACAAGAGATAAAAATTGCTCAATTAGCGGAAATTCCCAAATATTTGGTAAAAGCGGTATGATAGCAAAGTCTTACATTTATTCAAAATCGTAAAAGCTTTAAAAACCTGACACTTACAGGAAAAAATCGCCTTAATCGAGAAAATGGTTCGCGAACGATAGCAAAATTTAAAACAAACAGTAAAATTTATTTGACATCGCTAAACGGAAAATTACATAAAAAGTATGAAAAATTAGCTATAATGATAAAGAATAAACTTTTTGACAGGTGTTTAAAACAGGACAGAGCATTCCATAAAAAAATTAAGTTTTTTGAGCTCTTCCTACCTGAAATATTATTATTTTGTTTGCTTATAAAAAAAACTTGGTCTTATTATGTTCATTAAAATTAAAATACTGCTTATAAAAAACTTGACCCTTTTTTTATTGAAATACCCGTTTTTTGACCCCTTTTTCTGGAAAATTCCCTTTTTGTGACCCTTTTCGAAAATTTCCAACGGTAGCCCTGAAAGCTAGTGACGCGCAGGGTTGTCAGATTTTTTTGAGCTCCATCGCCAAACCGGATGTCAGAAATCGCCAAACGTCGATTTTGTTCAGTTTTTGTAAAATTTTCTTTTTTTTTTAAATTAAATTTTGCATACAAAAAACGCTAGTATAATTTTTCAGTCAAAAATCGACAAAAACTGAGAAAAAATACAAAAAAGTCGCCGAAGTAAATTTTGTTTTGTTTCTGTTATTTTTTATTTAATAACATAAAATGGAGAGAGAACAAGTCTATAAGATCGTACACTTCAGCCTCACCGATTTCATTACTGGGGTTTTGACCTACATACTATTATAATTAAATAGTGACTGAATATAAAATTTACTTAATATGTTTTTTTATATTAGTAATGAAAACAAAAATGACATGTTGTTAAAGAAAATTGCCGAAATAATATAAATGGTAAAAATAGCCAAGTTAATCGCCAGTTATATCAGAAATCGCCTTAAAAGTCGCCAGTCGCCAAATGGGAAGTCCCATCTCGCCACGTTTGGCGAGAAATCGCCATATCAGACAGCCCTGGTGACGCGTCTACAACAACAAATATTGCATGCATTATAGTGGAAGGCCAATGTACGCGGCATGCGGCTGCGGGCGGCGATCAGCTGTTTAGATTTTCGCTTGATATTTTTTTGTAAGGCAAATGAAAGCGGCACATTTTAAAGCGGCAAATGTTGAATAAGCTGTAAAAAAATGTTCAATCTATAAAAAAACGATTTATTTGAACATAATAAGAATTGACTTATCAAATTGGATTTTTTTTCCACTTCATTTGTAATGTTTTTTAAATTTCTTTTGTTAAATGATTATGTGTGTGTATGGCAACGTCTACTTCACGCGGCTTAAAACAAAAGTTGAAAAAATTCAACTTTACCGCGCGGCATCTTTTCTAAGTAATACCAAGTCTTAATTTTTGTGATGTGTCTTTTTTTTGTGTGAACATTTTTGCCAACAATGCTAATAGCCTTTTTACACTGATCAACATCTAACATCTACCATCAATTTGCCACCATTTGCGAAGATGTTAACATCTTTCCATAAGAAATACATAGGGCTTAAAACCAACATCTTTCAACATCTTTAAAAGATGTTCCTATCTCATTTTATTCCAATCTACATCTTTCGATTATTTTAGTGTCATCACTAGAAAAGTGGCAATAAGTTCTATTATTATTGTGGCATCACTGACATAAAGAAGTTTGTTTTGAAAGCAGCGTTACCATTTGTCAAGTTTTATATTTTATTGCAATGTTTTTTTTGTTAAGTATTTTTAATATTTTAAAACATTTTGAACTTCAAATACATTTTTGAGTTTTCTTTTTAAATTTTAGCACTTTTGTGAGAAAAAAAACCTTTTTAATTTAAAAATTTTTTTTTGTCAAAAATGGTGACATTTTTGTTTGATGGTAGATGTTAGATGTGAGCAATGTAAACGAGTGTTTCACATTTTTTACATCTTTGATGGTAGATGTTAGATGTTGATCAGTGTAAAAAGCCTATAACATTTTTACAATGGCAATGCTATTATCGCCCGCAGCCGCATGCCGCGCACATTGGCCCTCCAACGCGTGTGAACAAATCAATATTTGAAATCAGCCGCAAAAAACAATTTTTTTGTGTTGAACACGTGCTATTTTTGTTTGAAAAAAAAAAAAAAAAAACAGCACGTGCGTGACAAACAATAACAATACAAGCAAAAATATATCAGAAAACATTACGAGTGCTAAGTATATTAATCATAAAAAATCAAGAAATTTATAAATATATGAAAAAATCTTAAATTTTTGCGGTTTAAAATGTTTGAAAAATTATGCAAAAATGTTGTTATATAAATAAAATCTGTAAGTTTGTGTGTTTATAAAATCTGGTAAATGATTTCGAAAGCCCTCAACCAGGGCTATTAAGGCCACCAGCTGTCGCTTTCGAAAAATTAAAAGTTTAGGGGGCATTCTGTATTAAAGTAAAAAAAATTCAAAACTTTTCCATAAAGTTGTAATATGAATAAAATCTGTAAATTTGTGTGTTTAAAAAATAAAAATAAACTGAATTCAATAGCGCCACCAGGTTTATTAAGGCCTAAAGATGTCACTTTTGACAAATTAGAAGTTAAGGGGGTATTCCACATTAAAGAAAAGAAAATTCAGACATTTTGCAAAATGTTGTTATATGAATAAAATCTGTAAATTTGCCTGTTTATAAAATCTGATTACTGAATTCGATAGAACACAACCAGATCTATTAAAGCCCACAGATGTTACTTTCGGAAAATTTGAAGTTTAGTTGTATTCCATATTAAAGAAAACATTCAAAAATTTTGCAAAATGTGATATGAATAAAATCTATTAATTTGCCGGTTTATAATATCTAGTTTATTTTCGAACACTTAAAATTAGACGATTATACAACGAATAAGACGATACCACGAGATTGTGAATTGGCGTTTCGGCGTTCCAACTCTGGTGCAATCAATATGTATACGTGTGGCAAAAAGGGAAAAGGGAAAATTTTTTGTCATAATAAAACTCAACTTCATATAAAAAAGCGCTGACAGACATTTTTAGAGTTTTTTATATAGACTTTGAATTTTGGTATGGCAAAAAATTGTCAGGTGAAGACCCCATGTAACGCCGACTTAAGCAATATATGAGTCAAAGGTATCTTTGTAATCACAATGTTTAAAAGTACCCGTTGACAACGTTTCAACTATTTTTTACATTACATATATCAAAATTACTTTTTACTTATTTTTTTCAATATGCAATAAATAAATTCACTTCCGATCTGTGACATTAGAAGTATTTAAAAACTTTAGAAACTTTAATCGCAGAGAACTGTTTATTATATTAGAATAGGAAGGAGTACATTATCAAAAATCACCTTTTAAGTTTAAAATTGTTATAACAGAAATTGCCCCTATCTCTTATTGTTGGTAAAATACATACATGTCTTATGTATACATATAATAGGGACATATTAATGTTTGAATTGCATATGTGTCCATCTAAATATCTATTTACAAATATATATATTTGCGTTAAACTTCATAAAAATCCGTGAGATTGTTTTGGAGAGGAAGAAATTGTCGCTATTCACCCCCGTTGCCCTATTTAATAAAAAATGCAAATGTGTCTATATAAATAAGGATTAGTATCGAAGTAGCCAAAATCGTCCCTTACCTCCCCTCGTGGCGCTAGTTTTGAAAAAATATGTAGCCGTCTTTACAATTTTGCCTTTCTAACCGGTTTGGAGCACATCGATTGAATGGTTTTAGAGTCTATAGCGAACATACATACATGTGTGCAGACATACATACATAGGTTGAAACATTAATCCAATGCGCTTTGAAACCCCAATTGAAAAAAAATAATTTGTAAAATGTTTTGAATACAGGGGCAGTCAAGATCGTACACTTTTTCGATTTTAAAGTAATTTTATTTCTGTTTCTTTCAGTTGATACTGAACGAATTGAAATTATTTTTTCAGCGTTGTAAGGCTTTTATTTGAGTTTTCACAACGCTGTAAAAGTAATTTCGATTCGTTCAGTAAGTGCCGGTTCACATATGTACATCAAGTTAGACTCGCCAAGATTTAAATATTTAAATACGTGTATCTTTGGTGTACCATCACTGAGCGTGTTGGTATTGGTCTCATTTGGAAGCGACACATCTCATGACGTCAGGAACGTGTTGGTCAACCTTGAAAACGCGCGTAGGTCGTCCCTACCTTACCTTACTGTTCCCTTTCTCTATGCGCTGTCATATATATATATATATATATATATATATATATATATATATATATATATAAATTTAGAAACTTTGCCGTTCTCTAGACAAACAGAATTCTTTTTTGGCTCTTTATGGAAAGTGCCATGCTCACTTATTCACTTCCACCCACTTGTAAACAGATGTTATTTATTTTTATTATCTTTTGCCATGGTATTTCTCCAGATATACACAATTTTAGTTTGTGCCACGCCCACTTATCAAATCCCGACCATTTTTGACATACATGTACAATAATCGTTTTAGTGTAACAAGTTAGGAAATTTTTACACTAACCGTTCTTTAGATGTACAGAATTCTACTTTGTACCATGCCCATTTGACGATTGTGGCGTATTGATAACCAAGCTCATTGTAGCAAATTTGAAAACTTTAGCTGTAATTGTTCTATAGATATATAGAAATTTATTTTGCCTTTGCATGGGAGGTGCCCCGCCCACTTAAAACTTTAAAAAATATATAGGCTAAGGCTATGGCTGTAAAAGTTTCATAAAGATCCTTTCAGTGGTTAAGGCGGCTATGTGGTTTAAACAAAGACAAATTCATGACAGGTAAACTCGCCCGAATTAGCTTGGAAAAATATCTAGTTTATCAGCCATGCCACTGAGTACAATTCCGTTCGGAATGATTCCGTTGGAAACCGAAGAAAGCATATTTGTTTATTGTTTATTAATAATATTCGACACAAAGAACTTTAACATTAATCTTAACCTTATAACATAATTTTATTCTGGCGGGTACATGATTGCCCATATGCCCACCCAATAATAATTTGTTTAAGCAAGCGCTTAAGTAGCTTAAGCTAGCATTATCATATTATAATTGAGACTTTTGTTATGTCTTTTTTTACAGTAGACACTTGATTATCCGTTATTCTATTAGCCGCCAACACCAATTTTCCGGGAAATACAAAGAATTTTTTTTCGTCGAATTAAATATTGGGACTAAGCTAGAAAAAAATTTTATTGAAATTATCACTTTCGAGGCAGTTATTTACGTATCTTTTAAACTAATGAAATTCAAAACGTTTACAGTATGTATTATGAAAATACTCTAGGCTAATTGAAATGCACCAATAACACTGTACAACAATTTTGAACTTTTTGACAAAGGATTCTGGCTAAGGAGACAAAAAAACACTTGTATTGGCGTTTTTAAAGATTTCATCGGAATTTAATTTTGGGAGGTGGAGGGGAGGGGGGGTTCAAGTATCAAGCAAAGCGGTATATGAAACTATGTGTTCTTTTTATCTAAAGTGTAAGGTATGTTCAGCAACTTTGTTGAAAATTTTACTTCAAATATTTTTGTCGAACACTTTAACCCTTAAACTCCCCTTAATAACGGTAATTTTTGGCATTATTCTAACAAATCGTAAAAACACTCCTACAAAGTGCGAGGACGGGGATAAAATGTTTCACAAAAATGTTGGCCACTAATTTTTACTACACATGTCAAAACACACCAACGCATAAATCCTAAAAGAAATAGCAAAAAATAGCCAGACTCAAAAGTCAATAGAAATACGCCAACCGGCTGGGTTGTACTGTATGCTCATTTCTACATTTATGTGCGGTTTCCACAATACACTATTTACTATGGGCACCCGGGTACCCATGTCACTCTGTTAAATGTGTTTTTTTGTCACTCACATAAGGATTAACAAAAACGAACGTGTATTATTTGTGTGGGAATTATAAAAAGAAACAAGTTACATTCGAATCGGTGAGTGATACATTTTTAAGGGCTTTGGGTCAATTTCTACGCTCAACCCTCAAAAGCATGCCTGCAATTCGGCACGGGTTTACGTTATCCCAAATAGAAAAAAACTAGAGGTAAGTGTGCAAAAATATTAAAGTTAAATTATAAGGGACACCCTTATGTACACATGAACTCTGTACGTACATACCCAGTTGGCTATGATGATTTGTGCACGACAATGTTTATTCCTGCAAGACACGTAAAGGACAGCTAATGAAAATCGTCGATGACATTGCCATTAATATTGTCTTTGATGACTATGTATATAGACGACAATGGATTCTACTCTGTCGTCAACGACTACAAGACAAGACTACAACACAAATAATTAAAAATAAACAAAAGCACATACATATTTTTAAAATCATACTTTAGTCTTTGACTTCTCATACTTGACTGACTGATTTTCTTAGCTATGCTTTGGATAATAGAGGAAATTTTACAAGACAATGTCGGTCATGCTTTCGTGGATAGGCTTTAATAAAAGACACTTTGAAGGACAATGTCGTCGCTTATAAATTTCTTTAGAAGACAGTGCACTAGACAATGTAGAGTACTTTGGTGTCATTTTCCTCCAGAAAATCCTTAAGTACATAACACGCATTAATTCGTCGATCTTTGTCATGCATTTAAAAACTTTAGCGCATGAAAAATTGCAAGTTACACAAAGCGCGTTGCAAAAGCCATTCCTGTCAGCTGTTTTTTATTTGTATACTTCTTTGTGCATTGAAAACGGATTCGAAAGTATATCAAGCTTTTTTTATTTTATTGAATTTATTCTTTTTATACAGTAGAATCCCGATAATTCGTAAACGCAAGGGATCGGCCATTTCTTACGAATTATAGGGGCATTTGATATAGCGGGGTTTCGATTTAACGGGGTTAAAATAAAATAAATACGAATAAACGGGGATTTTCAATTTATTTACAAAAAACGATACAAAAAAAAAAACATAAAAAACAATTGTTAAAAATAAATTATATAAAAATTATACATAAAAATTATTTATGTAACAAACTGATCTTAAGAAAATAAATCCACACACAAGCAAAAACCCACGCAAAAATAAAATAGTGGTAAATAAAAAATCATTCTTTCCATGTATTTGTTGTTTTTATTACGAATTATAAGTGGTAGTTAGCAAACAATTACGATTTATAAGAGGTAAAGAAGATTTTATAAAAAAAACAATTACGAATTAGCGAGAGGACCAAAATGTATGGAGATTTTACGAACTAACGAGATTTTTTCAAGGGACCGACAGTTTGTTACGAATTATCGGGAATTACGATTTATCGGGGTACGAATTATCGGGATTTGACTGTATAAATATTGTATGTTTTTTAAGCTCTTCAATAAGTTTTTCTTTCATGATTCACAAATTTGTTTAATTATTATTTTTATTGTCAGCTGATTACTTGTCAAAAATACACAACGCGTTAAAAAGTTCAAAGTTAACCAACTTTCTGGGGCAAACGCGTCAAAATATTTTGCATGTAGCTTGTTCTATGAAAGTACACAGTTTAACTTTTTTTGACAGAAGACTACAGAGCGCGCGCGCACTAACGCGTGTTATGTACTTCTACTTTAAGTGTTAGAGGACATTTTTTTTCACTTAAGCTAATCCCGCGATGCGGAAATCGAACCTGCAACCCCGGCACTGATAGCCTAGCTCATTACCAGCTAGCCTAACGGGGCACTCATGTCGTGCATAAATCGTTGACAATGTCGTTGACGGCAGTTTTGCCAACTGGGTTTCGTCAAATAAAACGCAAAAGGCCCTACCAAATTTGAAAATTTTACAGGTGAAGCAAAAACTATTTAAAGTGATGAATTGATAAATTGCGTTTAACTGTTTATAATTTATTTTTCTTCTATTTTTTCTTGTAAAACCTTTAGTAAGGCCTTTAAGGTTTTACCATATAACCTTTGTTTTTTGCTTATAAAATTGCAAATTTTGGTCAAAAGATTTCCACATTTTTTGTAGACATTTGTATTAACACAAATACATCAGAATCAATGAACAAATCGATTTTTAATTTTTTTTTTGTTAGTTAGGGCCTTTTGCGTTTTAGGTAACGATATATGTAATATTATTTAACTGCTTAAATAAAAAAAATACTTTTTGTCTTGTAAGTGCTCGTACATTTTAAATGTTAAAACCATTTACATATGTATGTAACAATATGATCATTATTCATCGTGTGATTAACATAGCAATTTATTTTTGAATCCAACAGAAGGATTTAACACAAAACATACTTAAGCACATATGAAATATGTTCTACACACCTACATTTAAATACGATTATGCATGGGGTCCTTTTTTATTTGCCTGGGTAAAACATAAGTTTTATTTTTTGTATAATTATTTAAAAAAAAAAATATGTTTGTTTAATGCGAATACATTCATATTTAAGTTCATACCCTGTAGTAAATAAAATAGTCAGTTCCAAAAAACACCAACTATAAATTAACTTTTTTTCAAATGACTACAAATTGGTTTAAATCTCAAACATATTGCATAGAGGCACACGTAAAATACAAATAAAAGCAAAATAAGTAAAACAAGCATGCCATGAAGTCAAATGAAAAAAATGTATACAAACCATGGTGGAATAAGCAGGTGGCATCGTTACGGCAACAAATACAGCATTACAACAAAAATGGAAGTTATATCACCGTTTACGTCAAAAAATACTTTTAACAAAAACCAAAGCGTGCTGCTGAACGTGATGAAGCAAATAATTTTTTAGCCAATTTTTATTTAATTATGGTCAATATGTTATTTATTTTTATTTAAAATGATCAAAATCTTCAATAAAAAACAATAATCACAGGACAAAACGTGGACTTTTTGTAAACATAAACAAAACTTTGACATAAACCTAGACAAACAATGCAAGAGCAAAAAATCGTCATCTGGCGTAGCGCCGACACCTGTTTATTTCACCGTGATACAAACATATTAAAATAATTAAAAATTAATTCAATACAAATCTGTTCATGTACTAGCAATTATGTAGCGTATTTATTTCAGCACTATTATACATCATCATTTAGGGCAATTTAATGCAAAATTTTCTTGAATAATTATTTTTATATCAAAATACTTATAGATATACATATATATTTATGTTCATATGTACATACATATATTTTTTTGACAATAATTATTTAAAATTTAAATAATTTATTATAAACTGACTATTTTATTAATTAACTACAAATAGGTTTAAAAATAAGTAATTAGTAGTCAGTTAAAAAGTCATGCAAAGATGGCCAATTGACTACTGCCTATGACATGCCCATGTTAAAATAATGAGTAGTCGACAAGGAAAAAAGTCACTTAATCAACTAGTTTTGGTTATAAAAAAACCAGTTTGAAGTTACTTAAAAATGGGTTTGACTTCCTACAGGGTATATGCACAGTTTGTTATACACTCAAAAAAATCCATGCCTTATACATACATACATATGTATGTACGAAAACCGTCATACATTGTACAAAACTGTTTGTAATTTCGCACTACGAAATTCTTGCGTACAATGTACGAAATGCTTTAGTAAAATACAAAATTACTTTTCATAATTAACATAAAAATTTTTTGTGAGCTCTACAAAATATTTTTGTAAATTTCATCAAAGTTTTTTTTATTTTCGTAAATTTAGTTACATATTTAGTATTCTTTGAAAATTATTTAGATTTTTCTGGAAAATGTTATAAAATAAATATTATTGAATAAAAATTGTTACATTAAAAGATTAGGACCGATCATCACGGAATTTCACAGTGTTATTTCTAATCCTAAAAAACTGTGACGTTCCAAATTTTGTTAAGCTAGCGTTATTTTTTACGGTTTTAGGCTTACTAAACTGTTTTCCGGGAGTAGTGTTTATATGGGGCTTAGGGAAAATTATGGACGGATCTTCACGAAATTTAACAGTGTGATTTCCAGTCAAATAAAACAAATCTTATCTCATTCCGTGCCTTGTTCCAGCATTTATGTTATTTTTTGTAACAAAATTATCAATTTTTTTAGGTGGTGGTTCCACATTTTGATTTATAGCTCTGGTCCTGCTGAACCGATTTTGGTGAATTTCAATCCCAAACTTAGGATAACTACAAGCAATTTGGCACCAAGTTTGTTCAATTCTTTTGAGTTGTTCGAAAGTGAGCGTGTTTTCAACAGACGGACAGACAGACGGACATGGCTAAATCGACTCAGAATTACTCAAGCACCCAGAATATGTATACTTTATGGGGTCTGAGATGAATAATAAAAAAGTTTCACACGGAATGACAAACTTAATATACCCTCTTCACAACTAATTGTGGTGGAGGGTATAAAAATATCGCAAAAATAATAGGAATACAGTCTCTCCTTATTATGAAATGATTTTTGAAACCCTGCTTTTTTGTATAAATTTTGGTGTTATTAGATCTCCTTATAATCAATTTCCATACAGTGAATTTTTCTTTATAATGAATACATTATTTAATTAAAAGCTTTACTCTCATGCATTTTTGCCTCAATGTAATGAATAATTTTATTTTAGGGATTTCTCAGAGATGACAATAAGAACAAAAGAAAATTGTCTCTACGATAACAATTTTTAGAGGAGTCGCCCGTGTTTTGTGAATAAAAACGTCGTTCGGATGTGGTAGTTCTCTTAACAATATACTTAATTTTGATCCATTAAAAAATCGACAATAAGCGCTTAAAATATGCATTAAAAAATCTAAAATATGCACTAAAAAAAATAAAAACAAGTAAGAAAGTATAGTCGGTCAAGCCCGACCATATGATACCCTACACCAAAGTATTTAAAAACACATCATGCTTATGTGTCCATGTAAATATGGATTTATCTATGTTTATAAACTTCATGAAAATCGGTTTGAAAGTTTGTGAGAGGCAGAAATTGCCCCCTGCCTTCCCTTGTGGTCCTATTTTTTAAAAACTGTATAGCTAATGTGTCCCTTTAGATATGGATCTATCTATGTTTTAAATTACACTAAAACCGGTTTGAGAGGCAGAAATTGCCCATGTCTCCCCTCGTGGTCCGATTTTTTTTAAAAATTTATACATTTTGTATCCATATAGATATGGTTCTATCTATGTTTTAAATTTCATTAAAATCGGTTTGATAGTTTCTGAGAGGAAGAAATTTCCCCCTACCTTCCCTCCTGGTCCTACGATTCGGACCATTTTCAATAGGCTTGGTCCTTGTGCCAATAAGAACCTATGACCCAAATTTTTATCAAATTATCTCCAAAATTGCGACCTGTACTTTGCGCACAAGGTTACATGGACGGCCAGCCAGCTAGCCTGCCAGCCGGACGGACATCGTTAGTTCGACTCAGAAAGTGATTCTGAGTAGATCGGTATACTTTAAGGTGGGTCTAGGACCACTATTTTAAGGCGTTACACACATCAGCACAAATGCATAATATCCTCTCCACTATTGTGGTGTGGGTATAAATATGATCTAAAAACCTAAAAAAATCGTTTTTAAATTTTACTAAAATCAAAAAAATATAAAAATCAGTCAATTGCTAAAAACGTAAATAACTAATTTAAATTTTTGCTTGTTTTAATAACACTGTGCTAGTTGCAAAATTAGACAAGCCGGGCACTTGGCGCTTTGGCATAATTCGGGTACGCTGAATCCAATGGTGCCCACCGTTTTTTTAGGTTAGCTCTTGTTTTCGAGATATACCGTTATTTTGAAAATGGAGGAAGTTGCACAACATATATTCGCGTAACTCAAAAACGGTTTAGTTTATTGAAAATACTAAAAAAAAAACGAAATTAGAAAAACTTTTTTTTAATATGAGCAGTCGTTTTAGAAATAAAAATTTTTTTTTTGAAAAAAACAATAATTTTTTTATCAAAATGTCGAAATTATTGATTTTTAAAAATTTATAAAAAATTGGAAAATGCAGCTTCTAACATTTTGCAGACAAATAAAAAACAAGACGTTTATGATTAAAATCTGTAAGCAACTTTTGATTTTATTCACAAAAGTGAATTTAGTTTCAGAATTTCATAAAACGCAATATTTGTATGGGAGCCCCCCTAAAAAGTAGGGATAAGGGGCAAGTATGTATCGAGAAAATGTAAAGGTCAAAAAACTAATTGAGGTCGGTCATATATTTTATCCCACTAGGGGCAACTTCTGGGCATTTATGGGACTTTTTCTTCAATATATCTCTAGTCAGCATTGAACATTTTGTATAGGAACCCCCTTAAGGAATGGAGATAGCGCGTAGGTATGTTAGAAATAAATGATTGAGATAAAAAATAAAGTAGGGTTGGTCATACATTTTACCTATCTAGGGGCATCCTATGCAAATTTTTTTAGTATTTTCAATAATCTAATAGAAGTGCAAAACTATCGATAGTCGGTCTAATCGATAGTTTCGATAGCTAGCTTCAAAACTATCGATACAATCGAAAGTTTCTATGTGCTATTTCTGTGAACACGGTAGTCAATGAAGGTGTTAAAAATTAAAAAGTGTTAAAACTTCATTTTCAGAAAACGTTTTTCAGGTATAAACCCCAGCATATTCACTTTAAATTTCAGTGTCATCTATAGTTTATAACTACTATAAATTTTTTATAGATATAGAGACGGTTAATTGTCGTCAGAGTTGTCAGTTTTTTTCACCTTTGACGTCAAAATATTCAACTTAAGTCTAGAAATTTAAAAGGTTGTTACGTAGCACTTGCGTTGAAAATTTATTCATATAAAATTTTTTGAAAATGCGTTGAAAATTTTTTCAAGGAAGTATAATAAAGTCGTTTTCAAAATAACACCATTATTTTTTTAGGACTTTTCGTTAAGAAAACAAGTAAGAGTGCTATATTCCGCTGTGCCGAATCTTATATACCCTTCACCATTGTGCGAGTAGAATAGAGAGCAACTAAATAATTTTTACATATACATACATATTTACAATACTTACAACTTCATTATAAATGAAATTTAAAAAGCGATAACTGGTAAACATTTTTTATTATGAAATAATAAAGAAGGGTGATAACGAAAATCATATTGGGCATTATGCTAGTATATGTAAACAAATACGAAGGGGGGGTGAGGGGATAGGAAGAAGAGACGACAACCGGATTTGAACTTCGCTTTGCATAAGGACCCAGAATATATATACTTTATAGGGTGTAGGACCTTCGGTGAAGGGTATAAAAAACAATCTTAATTATAAAAAAGAGTAATTTTTGGGATTTCAGTATTTTGGTCATAACTCTGCTATTTCTTAACCGATTTGACAGATTTATATACCGACGTGTTAAAGAAGAAATTTGCCAGTTATAAAACGTGGACTCGGGAAGATCTATGGTTCCTGAAAATGGGTATTTTTCAAAAATATTTTGGTCATAACTTTTTCGTATCTGAACCGATTTTCCCGAGTTTTTCAGAAAATATTTTCTATTAAAAATTTCCGATCTTCTGATATATAAGGCGTAACCAAAGGTCATATTACAGTCAAAAAATGCAGGTTTTTATACAATTTTTAATAGTTTTTGTATGAGAGGTACCACGCCTACTTCTCCAATCCCGCCCACATTTTGTAGGATGGTGTATATTTATAACCTAAATGTTTGTACCTTATTTTAAAGCTTTGGCTCTTGCCGTTCTCCAGATATACAGAAAAAAGTAATACAAATACAACAACCACAAGGGATTTTTTGGAAAAATTAGAGGCAGTCGTGGTGTTTTGGTCATATCTCAGCCATTGTTGGACCGATCTGGCTGAATTTCAATAGCAAGAAATGGTGGACTATATGTGACATAAATGTAAAACAACGAAGCCGCTATCATGTCTGGAGTCTCCGGAAAACACATATCAAACGTAAGACGGAAAGACGGACGGACGGATATCGTTAAATCAACTTCTCTCCTCATAAGGATAGTGATAAAAACTATCGATAGTCCGCCAAAAATTAAACTATCGATACCATCGATTGTTTTGCAGCTCTATAAACTTAACCGTTTTTGGGTTACGCGAATATATGTTGTGCAACCTCCTCCATTTTCAAAATAACGGTTTATCTCGAAAACAAGAGCTAACCTAAAATAAGAACATTTAAAAAAATTTTTTTTTAAGAAACGCTTTTCTTAAAACAGAACATTTAAAAAAAATTTGACCTTCCCCCCTAGATTTTATCCTGGCTACGCCCATGTATTCGTCTGTTGTCATAAGGAATTTGCATGCCTGCAAAGTTTCATCCATTTGCATTGAGTAAAAGGCGGTCAAAAAGCATTTCACCAAAAAAAGTGAAGCTAAAGAAAAGGTTTTAAAAAAACAGTAGGCACCATTGGATTCAGCGTACCCGAATTATGCTAAAGCGCCATGTGCCCGGTTTGTCTAAAAAAAAGTGTAAATTTCGAGCACAGTGTAATTAAGTACTGTTTCATTAATAGTAAAACTTTGTTTTGTACTTTAAGAATGCCAATGCATTTTGAAAAAATTTATTTTCAGATCCCACTTTGGTTCCAGATTAGATAACAAACATTTAAAATTTATTTTATTTTTTAAAATCCTTTTGCAAAACGTTTTCAATTTGTCGGCCTGTTTTCATTGTTAACATTGTTTATTTTACTTTCTTATATTCCATGTACCAATCATAAACCGTTGTTTAAAGCCAAAAGTCGTCATCGGGGGGGGATCGTTATTATTTAAATTTGTTGACGTTTCTGTAATCATACGAGTTTAGGAAGATTGACTGATTAGGCCAAAGCCTCCGATCCTAGAGTTGGGGCTGCCAACACCGCTAGGCCGATTTAATACAGGTGAGTTTCAGTGACTAAATGTTATCAGTTGTCACCTATTTTCCTGAGACGCGTCGGCGTAAGCCTGCACTCAGGATACTCAGTTCTGTACGCCTTCTCACTTTAGCTGTCATCAGACGGTTGCCTGAATAATATTTCCAGGGAACACTTGGTCTAAGACCGGAAGTTGTGAGATGCTTGGGAATTTCAGACAAAGGAATCGCTTCTTGCTATCCCCAAGTGGATAGCAGACAGAAAGCTTTCAACCTCTGTGAAAGACCCCGTCCCCCAAAGACCCCGTCCCCCTGAAAGACCCCGTCCCCCAAAGACCCCGTCCCCCTATGTTCTTCGTGAACAATTTATTTAAGTATTTTTATGTTATATCGCTGTATCTATATTGTATTTAAATAAATAAAGGACATATATATATATATATATATATATATATATATATATTTTACTTTCTGCAATAGCAAATAATTAGTTATTGTTTCATTAATATATCCGTAATTGGAAAATACAAATGCTAATTGACTTCTGATGTTATTTCAATTTAATATTTCTACGTTTTAATTGCATAATCATTGGGATCAAATTACTCAAAGTTTTTTGAATAGTATTCTGATGCATCTAGCCAGGTCCCCATATTGTTACTACTGGCTTCGGTGGAAGGGGAACCAAGGGATACATTTCATTAAAAATTTAAATATTATCGAATTGGCTTCTAATTTCCTTTGCAACGCGGTATTACCCATGTGTTAAGCAAGTAACTTTGAACAGTTTTGGATAAAATATTTTAAACCCATTGGAAGCCTTAAACATGTAAGGTGCTGCATCGGTTTAAAATATAAGGATCTTTGCTCGAAATCTTGATAAACTTGTATGTTAGTGAAAGCTCCAAAAGAATTCTTTTGTGTTTTTAAATTTTTTGTTATAATACGGAAATTAAAAACAAAATCACCTAAAAATTTTAAAATATGCAAAAATATGCATTTAAAACCTAAAAATGCAAAGATATACATTTTCACCAAAATATGCAAAAACAAATCGATGCCATTTTAACGCAAATTTAATGATTCGGAAAGATAATTGGTCGACATCGTTCGTAGTCTATCGACAAAAAACATGCATTTGCATGGAAATCGCATCCCTAGTTATTTGTATTAAATAAAGCGAAAAAAGATATATATAGCTAAAAAGTTTGGGATAAAAAGGCAATGCAGTTAATCTAAAAATGTCGAAGACAGACAGTTAATCACTAAACGTTAAAGGCTTCAAACACTTTCGTAATACGTAGCATGATTTTTGTTTGAGTGTACGCGTAAGTACGACTATATGTTTATTTGCTATTGTATTTAAAACCTTTTTAACGTAACAAAATAAATAAGCAACATGTGAATTGTTAAGGAATAATTACCAGTTTAAAAATCTATAACTATAGAAAACAGTCTTTAATTAATTTTTTCTGTCGACCAGATGTATGAACCACTTAAATTTTTTAATTTAGTAAAAAGAAAAAACTTGTATACCATTGAAGAGGACATTTTATTAACATAGCGTTTACATTTGCCAGTACTGGCAAGACAGTAGCAATTCATTCAAACTTTTTCACTAATACATAAACACTTTTACAGCTATTTTGTTTTTGCATTGTTTTGCCAACTAATATGTATATGCTTACTGTCTTGCCAGTACTGGCAAATGTAAACGCTGTGTTAGATATCTAAAATAAAAACAACAACCAGTATGACCACAACCAAAAAAAAAAAAAAATTGGATGCTAAATGGGGCTTAAAACAATGGTTAAAAATGCTAAAAAAAATTTGAAAATGCTAAAAAATGCTAAATTTTCTTAAATAATTGTATCATTATAATGAATGAATTATATATTAATTTACCTGAAAATAATTAGTATTGTGGTTATTTTGTTGAACTATTTATGGTTTTTAATCCAAATTTTCAATATTTTTAATTAGGCTTAAGTTCATCAAATTTAATTTTCATTAAATTATTTTTATGAAGAAAGGAATTTTACAACATGAAAATTAATTAAAATTTACTGATAATTTTTCATTCCTGACTCAATCTGGGCTCGAAATATAATATTAATATTGAAAATATTATATTTCTTTTTAATAAAACGAAGTTTATAGAAAAAATGTATATACATTAGAGCGACTCACCAAAAAAAGGGCTCGATGTACCCTCCTAAAAATGAACCTTGGACATTTTTAAGATGACATTTTAAATATTTCGGCTCCAGCTTTGACCTCTCGTGAGCTGGACCAGTTAGAAAAAGGGCATATTTTTGCATGTTTTGTTAATTTGAGAATCTGTTTCCTTACCAACATATGCAAATTGGGTATCTTAAGAAATGTTTTTTTAAGGCGCGTTCAAGTGTGTATACAATTTGTCCAAGGACGATCATCAATGGACCGTTTCTTTTTTTCTTTCTTTAGTCCTATTTTCATCCATACATGATCTAGAAACTAAATCCGCTATCATATTAGAGTTACTACAAAATTGCATTTATATATATTCCAGAGTACCGTGTAAAATGCATCTAATTTGCAAAAATCTAAATTATTTACATACAAAGATGATATACTTGCCAAAAGATAAAATTTGATACCCATATTGCCCTATTTAAAACGAAGGGTTACCACCCCATTGCATTTTTGACAAAACGCGAACTAGCACGAATTTCAAAAAAAGCTGAGACACGTACTTAATAAAATCGACTTAAGATTAAAATATGTTAATTAGGCGCTTTTATTACAAACAACCCCGAACAAACAATTCTAAAACCGTTTTTTTTTACAAAAAATCCTTTAAAAAAAGGACTTCGATGATCGTCCTTGGACAATTTGTAAATTCACTTGGACGCGCCTTAACAAAACCTTTCTTACGATACCCAATTTGTATATGTTGGTAAGGAAACAGATTCTTAAATTAACAAAACATGCAAAAATATACCCTTTTTCAAACTGGTCCAGCTCACGAGAGGTCAAAGCTGGAGCCGAAATATTTAAAATGTCATCTTAAAAGAGTCTAAGGTTAATTTTTAGGAGGGTACATCGAGAAAATGAAATTAGCCCCAACGAAATGAAATAACGCCCTAAACATAAATGAAATAATTCCCTAAAATAAAATAAAGGCCCAATATATGTAATACATTTAATTATACAGTTTAACTTTAAAGAATCACGCGAAATATATCATGGTATGATATATCAAACACAAGCTTCGCCAACTAAGGCTTTTCTGCATAGCCGGCCTTCGGCAGGGCGCACAGAGGGATTTGTCCATACAATGTTTGGCAAAAAATATAAGGAGTGATCGTAGAATGTTGAAATTTTGCTCTGAGCCTTTGGTTAACTCATTTAAGAAAAATATAAAGTTTCATCAAAATTCGCCGCGCCCTCCACCCACCGCCCATAGAACCCACATTTTTTTTTTGGCCCAAAGTTTTTGAAATTTTGCTCTGAGCCTTTATTTAGCTCAATTAAATAAAAAATAAAGTTTCATCAAAATTGGCCACGTCCTCCACACACCACCCATAGAACCCAAAATATTTTTTGGCCCAAAGTTTTTGAAATTTTGCTCTGAGCCTTCATTTGGCTCAATTAAGAAAAATATAAAGTTTAATCAAAATTGGCCACGCCCTCCACCCACCGCCCATAGAACCCAAAATGAAATCAGTTAATAAATCCACATTATTATTGCAATTTATAAGTTCCTTGCACAATTCACTATATGAAACACAAAAGGAACCCATTTTAAACATTAGTTAGATTTAATAGTTTTCTTAAACATATGGCATATATTATTATTTCAAATAATCATATGGTTTTGTTTTTTGTTATGCACTTTTTCGATATTGCTGTCAATCACTTATTAAAAAGTAAAAGTAAAAGCCTAAAAGTATACAAAACCTTTTACTGTAAATATGCATTGCAATTTATTGTAAATATTCACAAAAAATACGTGAGTTTTATCACAAAATTTATAAGTTTGTTCAGCGATCGCAAAAAGTCGCAGAATTTTTTTTACATAAAATGAAAGAAAACATACCAAACTTTAATTTAGTAGTAGTACTTACACGGAGGTAGACCGAGCTAACTTATTTTTTTTCTAATGAAAACTGCAAATGCTAAATTTTTTGGAGTCATTTTGATTTGCTCAGATCTCTTTAACTATATATGTAATTTAAATAATTTTTCTTTCCTATTAAATTTAAAATACTATATTTTAATAAGAATGCTCTAAAACTATTCGTAGTTAAACCATATTATTGTATAAACAACTGAAATGTAGTAAAATTTTCATCAGTTTTCGTTGTATAATATTTAGATAACTTTACCACACTCTTTTTTATACAAAATTTTATTTTTTTCGAAAACAAATCATGGTTTTCTACTAATGAAACACTTCTCTACAGAATTGCATCATAAGATTTCTAAAAAATAACTGTACAAAAATAGACTTTTTGCCAAAAAAATACCACTGTGGGGCGCAATGACTTTTTCCTCTATTGTATAACAAGTACCGGCTTCGCTAGCTAAAGCTTCTCTGCATAGCGCCAGGATTTTTTCCTCAATAGTATAAAAATACCGACTCGACCCGGCTACGCAGAGAAGCTTTAGTTAGCGAAGCCGGTGTTTGGTATACCATATAGAAACCATTGCGCCCGGCCGAAGACCGGCTATGCAGGGCAGCTTTATTTATCGAAGCCGGTGTTCTGTATACCAAAGTGGATATTTCCTTGCGCCCAAAAACATTTTCATTATAAATTTAAAAATGAAATAATCCCCCAAAAAATATATTGGGGCTTTATTTCATAATGATTTTTTGGGGGATAATTTCATATGAAATAATACCCCTATTAAAAAAATGAAATAACACCCCAAACAAAATGAAATAACTCTGTACAAACTTTGGGGGGGTTATTTCATTATTTTTTTGCGGATTTATATTTTTGGGGGTTATTTCATGCCGCCAAAATAATTCAGATAGTGCATAGAAAATATTTCTGAAAGATATTGAAGGAATAAGACTATCAAAGTATGAAAGCTTTAGAAATTGTAATTTGACTTAGAATACACATTCGAATCAACATGTAAATTTATGGTACATAAAGTATTTAAAAAAATTCATTTCACTTACCAAAAATTAAAAATCGACTTTTTCATTGATTCTTATGTATTGCATCAACACAAATGTTCACATAAAGTTTTGACAAAAGTTAGCGATTTTTTAACCAAAAAAAAAAAAAAAAAACAAAAGGCCCTATCTACAAAATATTACATGATAAACGCTTAAAGCCCTAACCTACAGTTTGCAAAATATGCAACATTCTCAACTGCCAAAAAAAAAACTTCTAGGCTTTACAAGAAAAGTGGAAGAAAATTAAATTATAACAGTTTTCCTTAACTTCCAAAGTGTTGGTCAAAATACCTTAAGAATATGATCAAATAATAGACTCTTCTACAAAATGTATAATTGAAGCACTAGTTGCCTTTTTTAAAGGTTTTAAAAAAATATATTTTGAAAAATGATCTAAGGCTACAAACACCATAGAATTTCCCATTTTCGTCCTTGGATATGGACCAAGTAGATCCATATAAATTCTTTGGAATGGACGTTCTGAAATCAAAGCCTGACCCATGGGTGGTCTTAAAATTCGATTGGATGGCTTAACAGTTTTACAGGTTTCACAATTGGTTATAAAGTTTTTAATATCACGGGCCATATTTGGCCAAAAGAATTTCTGTCTTATAAGATTCAAAGTTTTAGAAAAACCTCCATGGCAGGAAAATGTGACATGGTTGTTAATTATTACCTGTTCGTGCAGTACCTTCGGTAACCATAAGCGCCACAGTGATTCCTCATCCTCATATTCACCTTTCCTAAATTTAACCCTTTGATATACCAAGTCCTCTGATACCATTGTGTCTGGGAATTTTTCTGGCCTACTAAGAATTTGAGATTTAAGCTGACTATATTCATCGGATTTAAATGAATTAGATCCCAGATCTATTTCCTTGGCTATCGGCACCTGTGCCTCCAGTTCATCCACGTCCATTCTTGACAAGGCGTCTGGAACAATATTTGCAGAACCTTTTCTGTACTGAATCTCAAAATCAAAAGACTGCAATTTCAAACTCCATCTTCCTAATCTGCCCGTTAGGTCCTTTTGTGACATGAGCCACCTAAGACTTGAGTGGTCTGTTATTATTTTAAATGATAAACCTTCAACAAAAGGTCGAAATTTTTTCAAGCAAACTATCGCCGCTAAACATTCTAACTCCGTAACAGAGTAATTTTTCTGACTCTTGTTGAGCTTTTGCGATACGAATGCCACAGGGTGCTCTTTTCCCTCATCATCCTTTTGTGTAAGGACGCCGCCAACCCCAACCCGCGATGCGTCACACTGTATAACGAAAGGCTTACTAAAATTTGGTTGCACCAGTACAGGAGCGGTGACCAAAGCCTCTTTTAACTTAAAAAAAGAAATTTCCGCCTCAGGAGTTAATTTAAATTTCTTTGACTTTTTCAGGCAATCTGTCAAAGGTGCAGCTAATTCCGCAAAATTTGGTATAAATTGTCTATACCACCCCGTCATACCAACATATCGTCTTATTTGTCTAGGGGTGCTAGGCATTGGGAAGTTTTCAATCGCCTCTATTTTTGACTTGTCCGTTTTCAAGCAACCTTGCCCTACTATATAACCTAGATATTTAATTTCCTTCTGATAAAAACGACTTTTCTCAACATTTATTGTCAGATTAGCCTCTCGCAAACATCCAGCAACATCCTGCAAAATTTTCAAATGACTCTCAAAATCCGCGGTGCATACCAATAAATCGTCTAAGTAGATGAAAACGTTTTCACGGATTCGGCTAGGAATTACCTTATCCATTAAACGGCTCATCCTTTGTGCGGCATTGCCCAGCCCAAAAGGCATAACTGTAAAATGATACAGCGGCCGTCCTGGTACTGCAAAAGCCGTTTTTTCTTTAGAAGACTCATCCAAAGGTATTTGCCAAAATGCATCTTTAAGGTCAATACCCGTAATGTAATGAGTGTTCTGTAATCTGCTGAGCAGACCATTTATATGAGGTAGTGGATAAGCATCCTTTTTAGTCAATGTGTTCAATTTCCGTGAGTCCAAGCAAAGTCTTACTTTCCCTGGTTTTCTAACTAAAACTATTGGGCTGCAATAGGGGCTATTGCTTTCCTCAATCACACCTAACCCTATCATTCGATCAAGTTCACTATATGCTTCCTGTTGACGAGGGGGTGAAAGTGGATAGTGTTTAATCTTAAATGGCTCAGAGTCACCCGTGTTTATCGTATGGGTTTCTAAAGTTGTCCTACCAAGACCACATTTGCTAAAAGACGGAAAGTCTTTTATCGTTTAATTCAAGAAAATTTTCATGAAGAAAAGTTTCTGCCTGCAAAGTTACTTCAGACAAAAACAATTCCGGAGCTATATTAAAATCCTTCCAAAAATTTACACCTAAGTAAACTTTCTGCCTTAGATTCGGCGATAGGTAAAAAAGTATATCCTTTGTAATATAACAGTATGTCACAGGAACTATAGCAAACCCTATAACCTCCTGCTGACCTCCATCCGCCGTCCTCAAGGAGATATGGATGCTCGTATATTTGATTTGAAGCTCATTTAGTATATCCAGGCAATTATTACCCAAAACGCTAATTGAAGCACCTGAATCTAATAACGCAAACATTTCCACATTACCCAAACATATCCTAGCATATGGTCTGTTATCACCCAAATCGTTTACTGTGGTCGACTCTATAATTTTGTAATACTCACGCCTTTTCCGAAATCTCTCCCTACATTTGGCAATTTTTTTTGAAACCTTGCAACCCTCATTGTCTCGACTTTCGCCATCCTCCTGCCGTAGCCTTTTCTCATGTAAAACTAAAATCTTATCATTTCCCGTATTATGTGAATGTGCTTTATTATTAATTTCAACAACATTTAAATTCAGTATTGTTCTGTCCGGCTTATCAATATCCAAAATATCCTTATCCTTTACTAAAACATTTTCCGAGGGATTTATAAACCGGAACGAGTTACCCTCTTCTACTCGTTCATATACCTGTTTTTCTGATGTTTTTTGCATTGAGGTGTTGATACATTTTTCTCCCCACACCTAAAACAGAATAAATTCCTCTTTTCCAGGGGACAGTCGTAGAATGAGTGTCCAACTTGGTCACAATTCCAACATTTGTAGTGACTTGTGTCAACTTCCTTTCTAGTATTTTGCCTATGTTGTATAGCAGCTACTTCGTACTGCTGTTCCTCGTTTTCTTCTCCCATCGACTGTTCTATTTCTGACACAAATCTTTTTTGCACTTTTAACTGATGCTGCTTAGCCAAAAACTTTTTAGCCTTTCTTGCCGCATCTCGCAGGTGTTCTAAACTAAATAAGTCATACGAAAAAAGAAGTGTTCCAAGAGATTCCTTAAAGTTATTTTTTATAAGATCAACCATCTTGTTGTCGTTCATCGGTTGAGATAGCCTGGAGTTCATTCCTATCATCTCCATAAAATAATCATCAAAAGGCTCTTTAGACAATTGTCTTCTCTCTATCATCCTGACTATTTTATAAAATTCATTTTCGCTTTGTCCAAACTGTTTCATAATTGCTAACTTTAACTGATCATATGTCGTATTGGTGTTTTGTCGTAAGTAAGACCAAAACCAAGATTCGGCTTTTCCCCTTAGAAGTGTATGAAAACTTGCTACTACCTGTTCCGATGAACAATTCCAACGGCTTTTAAGTGTATCAATTTTAAATAGGAAGTCACTAACATCTTGAGAACCATCGTATATAATATTCCACTTTTCTACTCTACATGAGCTAGTGGAAGTTAAACTCCCACCAGAATCTGAATTTAAACTTCTATTGTGAAACGATTCATTTCTTATGTTTTGGTTGTTATTTGAAGCTTGATTAACCGCATTTTGTGGAGAACTTGTACCAGTTGAATTTCTATTTATATTTCCAACCAATGCTTGTTTTAAGCTTGTTAGTTCATTCATAAAAACTGTGTGGTTTAACGTCAAAACTCTTTCTAACCTACTTGATAAATCCTCAATATTGAAACTACTACCTACTGTCTCAGGATTGCTATGGTGGCCACTGCCACTAGGAATATTACGACTTGCGTTATTATCTTCCATAATATCGCCGGGTTGCGTTAACAAAGCTGCTGCCCTAGATCGTGTCAATATAGGACTTTTACTAATTTTTGGTCGGGGTATAAATGGGTTTTCCGACTCCTCATCAAAAGTATAATCTATTTGTGTATCACTATTATAAGATCCTTCGTTATCAAGTGCTATCTTTCTTCTTCTAGTTGTCATATCAAACTTCCATAAATTGAATTAAATTATTGTTCAAATTTTAATCTTACATACATATAATTGGGAATGTCGACAAAAGGTTTAAACATAATAAATTAAAAAAAAATATTATAATCTATGAAAAATACTCTCCCCGCAAGCTATATGAAATATTTTGATCTATCATTTAATCGCAAATAAAATAACCTATTTAAAAAAAATTATGATATGACTTACTAAAATAAAGACCAAGTCTATTGAATCTAACTAAATAAAAAGCAATTTTTCACATACAGTATCAAAGTTACACTAAATTGTCTTTAGTATTAGTTACCGACTTACTCATGTGAAATAGTATAAATATTCAACTTAGAACTCATTATTGCTAGAAATGACAATTGTGTTGCAACCATTTTTTTATTGACTAATAATTGAGGCCTAAGTGAATTTAGACAGAATAAAAGTTACTGTTTAAACTGAATAATTCAATTACCTTCAGAAAAAGGACTAACTAATCTGTAATGGAAAAATTGGTTGCCTAAAGTTAAACTTTGTCAACAATAAAAAATTTGAAATTAGGTCACTGTTATTTGGCCTAACTCGTTGGGCGCCATCTTTATGTTGCGTTTCTCTAAATTTTTAAATCTTTATTTCCAAAGGAAATGATGTTTTGTTTTGTCGTGGTCTGTGCTTGGAAAGTTTTAAAGGGCTACGCTCGTCGGATGGGGAGGTCCTTGACCAAGCAAAACACTGCACAACACGAAAGAAAAAGGAAACTTTGTATCTTTCCAAGTCTTAAGGGGGGAAAAAAAACTATTGGCTATTGAAGTAATTTACTTATCTTTTCATAAAAACTAGTATAATACCCTTTTTAAAAAAAATCATATTGTTAACCCTACATCGACATTCCCAATATTAACTAACTACTCAGTATTTATATCCATTATACAATAAAATACATATTTATTAGTTTTCATTTTACGTTCAAGAATTATATAAACTTACTAACTGACTGGTTTATAATTAATTCATAATTTGTAATCAATTAATAATTTTTAAAAATGCATGAATATATTAAATAAAAAAAACTCACTCTTTTATACTCGTGAATACTTCGCAATGTTATTGGTTACTTATCTTTTAAATGCCTCAGATGTTTTGAGCTCAAATCACCGGGAACGCTGTAATTTAAAAATGAATATTAGCTGTGAAACTTAAATTATTAATATATAACCATTTTTGTAACCGGCGATACTAAACATTATGTAATACATCATGCAAAATAAAATTAAACTTAAAAAAAAATTTAATATTGTTTGAACTAATTTAAGATTACTGTATGCACTTTACTAGTATTTTGAGTTTAATTACTTTTTATTATAAAATATATAAATTCAATCTTCAAAGTAAAATGCATACACAAATTTTAATGAACTTATTTCTAATTTTATTCTTTTATTGCAAGCTGCATCTATTCTTAATTTTATTATTTTTTTATGTTACGTTGGGCAGGATTAATTAAAAATTAATATAAGAAAAGCTTTTAAAACATACAAACATATGTATGGATATCTAAATTCTCATATTTTCATATGTTTTTGTTTTCTGTTAATTCCGACAGAATACAGAATAATGTTAAGCGATTAACATTTTTGTACGACCGATTAACATAATCTTATACTTATCATTACTTATATACTCCGCGTGACGTCATCAAATTAATAAATTGCGTTTTACATCATTATTCATCTTTTATTTACGATCACTATTATATTATGTACATCCACCTTTAAATTGTTGGTTGATCGATATTAAACTTAACGAATGGTCAGTGATGATGCATATATTCAAATAGTGTTGGACAAAAATTTATCACTTGTAAAGGATTGAGGTTAGGTGACATAACCCATATATATTTTGTTAACCATATATTAAAACCCTATGAGAAATATAATATTAGTTTCATTAATTTCACAAAAACTAAGCTAATCTCTTACCATGAATTATGGGTTTTTTTACAAAATAGGCGCGTATGCCTAATAGAAAATGTAAAATTGAATTATGGCAATTGTGTGTGTAGATTAATTTTTTTTTTTTTAGTTTGTAATTTACATCAGATTAACTATTACTTTATTTAATCAATTTATTTAAAAAAACTTTACAATGTCTTTTGCTTGTTTTATATAGCAATAGTTATAGTTACCAATTGGAAATTAATCAAAGCTTTATCTCCGATGAGATTTTGTCAAGATGAAGACTAGATTAAAAAAGGCAAGTACAAAGGTCATTTTGTACCACGTCGTCTCAGAGACGGCAAAAAAACTTTCGATAACTTTTGTAAAACTTATCATGTAATTATTAACACCAATGTTGTCTACTGTTAGTGAGTGTATTCAACTCAACTGCAGAACATAACATAAAGGTGTCCCGCAGTATAACATAAACTATCGTAATGTGAAGTGACATTATGTTCATATGCAATTTTTCTCATCATTATCTTTATTTTTTTCTTTGTTTAACACGTATTTATCAAATATGATGTTATGATTACTTGACATACTTTTATTACATTGTTTATACAGATATACTGTATATACATATATGTTAGTTTTTTTTTTTTTTATGTTAAATGCGCTTAGAATAATGGTATAACCATAACCATAATTAAGATTCTGTGAATTCATAAAAAAAATTATTCATTTATTTTAAAATTCCCCTTTCACTGTGGATAATCTGCAACATACCTTCTTGTAGGAGGAATACTTGACGATCGAAAAAAAAGGAGACAGATTATTACGTGTGGCTCGACCACGCCCTGAGCCCAAACTTAGCCGGGTAAGTATTCAAGAACTTTTTATATCCTTAGCATGGTACTTGCCCACAAATTTTCCACTAAGATTTTCTAATTCATACAAGGAGGATCCTAACCTCTTTCTTATTCTGCATTTTATGTAACGTGGGAGAAATTTAGAGTTTACCCCCTTTTTAAAGTCTGACTGTTGAAAGTATCTTCTTAAAACTTCTTGACCAATTTTAAATTGTACCTCTCTACACCTAGTATTGTAGGTTCTAGTAGCTTTTTCGTGAGCAGATGCCAAATTTTCTTTAACCTTTGCATGTAAGTTTGACATCCTGGCGTCATGTGATATGACATTAAATTGCCCCTCAGTTAGGCATCCAAGTTTTTTAATTATAGGATATGATGAGCCATGTTGGATCATGTTATATCCAAAAACACAACAATAAGGTGAGCATTTAATAGCCTCGTGATAACTGCTTCTTAGGATATAAGCTATTCTGCACACATAGAGGTCCCACTTATCCTGTTTGTCCTTTAACATAACGCGAAGTTTTACTAAAAACTCTCTGTTAGTTCTTTCAGAGGCGTTAGCCTGTGGAGAATATAGTGCAGTTTTTACATGTTTTATACCATAAGATGTTAAAAAATCAGATATTTGTTTGGAAATGAATTGTTTTCCATTATCTGAATGTATATATTGCGGTATCCCAAACTGATCAAATATAGACTCTTCTACAAAATGTATAATTGAGGCACTAGTTGCCTTTTTAAAGGCTTTAAAAAAATATATTTTGAAAAATGATCTAAGGCTACAAACACCATAGAATTTCCCATTTTCGTCCTTGGATATGGACCAAGTAGATCCATATAAATTCTTTGGAATGGAAGTTCTGAAATCAAAGCCTGACCCATGGGTGGTCTTAAAATTCGATTGGATGGCTTAACAGTTTTACAGGTTTCACAATTGGTTATAAAGTTTTTAATATCACGGGCCATATTTGGCCAAAAGAATTTCTGTCTTATAAGATTCAAAGTTTTAGAAAAACCTCCATGGCAGGAAAATGTGACATGGTTGTTAATTATTTCCTGTTCGTGCAGTACCTTCACCTTTCCTAAATTTAACCCTTTGATATACCAAGTCCTCTGATACCATTGTGTCTGGGAATTTTTCTGGCCTACTAAGAATTTGAGATTTAAGCTGACTATATTCATCGGATTTAAATGAATTAGATCCCAGATCTATTTCCTTGGCTATCGGCACCTGTGCCTCCAGTTCATCCACGTCCATTCTTGACAAGGCGTCTGGAACAATATTTGCAGAACCTTTTCTGTACTGAATCTCAAAATCAAAAGACTGCAATTTCAAACTCCATCTTCCTAATCTACCCGTTAGGTCCTTTTGTGACATGAGCCACCTAAGACTTGAGTGGTCTGTTATTATTTTAAATGATAAACCTTCAACAAAAGGTCGAAATTTTTTCAAGCAAACTATCGCCGCTAAACATTCTAACTCCGTAACAGAGTAATTTTTCTGACTCTTGTTGAGCTTTTGCGATACGAATGCCACAGGGTGCTCTTTTCCCTCATCATCCTTTTGTGTAAGGACGCCGCCAACCCCAACCCGCGATGCGTCACACTGTATAACGAAAGGCTTACTAAAATTTGGTTGCACCAGTACAGGAGCGGTGACCAAAGCCTCTTTTAACTTAAAAAAAGAAATTTCCGCCTCAGGAGTTAATTTAAATTTCTTTGACTTTTTCAGGCAATCTGTCAAAGGTGCAGCTAATTCCGCAAAATTTGGTATAAATTGTCTATACCACCCCGTCATACCAACATATCGTCTTATTTGTCTAGGGGTGCTAGGCATTGGGAAGTTTTCAATCGCCTCTATTTTTGACTTGTCCGTTTTCAAGCAACCTTGCCCTACTATATAACCTAGATATTTAATTTCCTTCTGACAAAAACGACTTTTCTCAACATTTATTGTCAGATTAGCCTCTCGCAAACATCCAGCAACATCCTGCAAAATTTTCAAATGACTCTCAAAATCCGCGGTGCATACCAATAAATCGTCTAAGTAGATGAAAACGTTTTCACGGATTCGGCTAGGAATTACCTTATCCATTAAACGGCTCATCCTTTGTGCGGCATTGCCCAGCCCAAAAGGCATAACTGTAAAATGATACAGCGGCCGTCCTGGTACTGCAAAAGCCGTTTTTTCTTTAGAAGACTCATCCAAAGGTATTTGCCAAAATGCATCTTTAAGGTCAATACCCGTAATGTAATGAGTGTTCTGTAATCTGCTGAGCAGACCATTTATATGAGGTAGTGGATAAGCATCCTTTTTAGTCAATGTGTTCAATTTCCGTGAGTCCAAGCAAAGTCTTACTTTCCCTGGTTTTCTAACTAAAACTATTGGGCTGCAATAGGGGCTATTGCTTTCCTCAATCACACCTAACCCTATCATTCGATCAAGTTCACTATATGCTTCCTGTTGACGAGGGGGTGAAAGTGGATAGTGTTTAATCTTAAATGGCTCAGAGTCACCCGTGTTTATCGTATGGGTTTCTGAAGTTGTCCTACCAAGACCACATTTGCTAAAAGACGGAAAGTCTTTTATCGTTTAATTCAAGAAAATTTTCATGAAGAAAAGTTTCTGCCTGCAAAGTTACTTCAGACAAAAACAATTCCGGAGCTATATTAAAATCCTTCCAAAAATTTACACCTAAGTAAACTTTCTGCCTTAGATTCGGCGATAGGTAAAAAAGTATATCCTTTGTAATATAACAGTATGTCACAGGAACTATAGCAAACCCTATAACCTCCTGCTGACCTCCATCCGCCGTCCTCAAGGAGATATGGATGCTCGTATATTTGATTTGAAGCTCATTTAGTATATCCAGGCAATTATTACCCAAAACGCTAATTGAAGCACCTGAATCTAATAACGCAAACATTTCCACATTACCCAAACATATCCTAGCATATGGTCTGTTATCACCCAAATCGTTTACTGTGGTCGACTCTATAATTTTGTAATACTCACGCCTTTTCCGAAATCTCTCCCTACATTTGGCAATTTTTTTTGAAACCTTGCAACCCTCATTGTCTCGACTTTCGCCATCCTCCTGCCGTAGCCTTTTCTCATGTAAAACTAAAATCTTATCATTTCCCGTATTATGTGAATGTGCTTTATTATTAATTTCAACAACATTTAAATTCAGTATTGTTCTGTCCGGCTTATCAATATCCAAAATTTCCTTATCCTTTACTAAAACATTTTCCGAGGGATTTATAAACCGGAACGAGTTACCCTCTTCTACTCGTTCATATACCTGTTTTTCTGATGTTTTTTGCATTGAGGTGTTGATACATTTTTCTCCCCACACCTAAAACAGAATAAATTCCTCTTTTCCAGGGGACAGTCTAGAATGAGTGTCCAACTTGGTCACAATTCCAACATTTGTAGTGACTTGTGTCAACTTCCTTTCTAGTATTTTGCCTATGTTGTATAGCAGCTACTTCGTACTGCTGTTCCTCGTTTTCTTCTCCCATCGACTGTTCTATTTCTGACACAAATCTTTTTTGCACTTTTAACTGATGCTGCTTAGCCAAAAACTTTTTAGCCTTTCTTGCCGCATCTCGCAGGTGTTCTAAACTAAATAAGTCATACGAAAAAAGAAGTGTTCCAAGAGATTCCTTAAAGTTATTTTTTATAAGATCAACCATCTTGTTGTCGTTCATCGGTTGAGATAGCCTGGAGTTCATTCCTATCATCTCCATAAAATAATCATCAAAAGGCTCTTTAGACAATTGTCTTCTCTCTATCATCCTGACTATTTTATAAAATTCATTTTCGCTTTGTCCAAACTGTTTCATAATTGCTAACTTTAACTGATCATATGTCGTATTGGTGTTTTGTCGTAAGTAAGACCAAAACCAAGATTCGGCTTTTCCCCTTAGAAGTGTATGAAAACTTGCTACTACCTGTTCCGATGAACAATTCCAACGGCTTTTAAGTGTATCAATTTTAAATAGGAAGTCACTAACATCTTGAGAACCATCGTATATAATATTCCACTTTTCTACTCTACATGAGCTAGTGGAAGTTAAACTCCCACCAGAATCTGAATTTAAACTTCTATTGTGAAACGATTCATTTCTTATGTTTTGGTTGTTATTTGAAGCTTGATTAACCGCATTTTGTGGAGAACTTGTACCAGTTGAATTTCTATTTATATTTCCAACCAATGCTTGTTTTAAGCTTGTTAGTTCATTCATAAAAACTGTGTGGTTTAACGTCAAAACTCTTTCTAACCTACTTGATAAATCCTCAATATTGAAACTACTACCTACTGTCTCAGGATTGCTATGGTGGCCACTGCCACTAGGAATATTACGACTTGCGTTATTATCTTCCATAATATCGCCGGGTTGCGTTAACAAAGCTGCTGCCCTAGATCGTGTCAATATAGGACTTTTACTAATTTTTGGTCGGGGTATAAATGGGTTTTCCGACTCCTCATCAAAAGTATAATCTATTTGTGTATCACTATTATAAGATCCTTCGTTATCAAGTGCTATCTTTCTTCTTCTAAGTAGTGTGTTTAGGGCGGTTCCAAATATGATTTTCCATACAAAGTTGGGAGCCAGTCCTTTTATACTGTAGAGCGGTTCCAAATATGATTTTCCATACAAAGTTGGGAGCCAGTCCTTTTATACTGTAGGGATTCCAAATATGATTTTCCATACAAAGTTGGGAGCCAGTCCTTTTATACTGTAGGGATTCCAAATATGATTTTCCATACAAAGTTGGGAGCCAATCCTTTTATACTGTAGGGATTCCAAATATGATTTTCCATACAAAGTTGGGAGCCAGTAAATTTTGTGAGGGATGAAAATTTTACTTGTGCATAAGAATTTGTGGGAAAATTTTTTTTTTGTTTATAGTGGCAGGTGTTAAATTTTACTTGTACTTGTCTTGAATATTTGTTTATGACTTTTTTTTTTTGCTTGTGCGTATTCATATTGATGATTTACAAGTTGTTGGTGTGAAATTTCTTCGTGGACGTCTCCGTCTTGAAGATTTTAAAAATTTTGTTAGGAATGATAATTTTACTTGTGCGTTTTCGTATTAAAGATAAAACTGATTGTGAAATAATTATTTTTAGTTTTTTCAGTTATTGTGTGTGTGTTTAGAATAGTTAATGACTTTGTTGCATAGGTTTCCTAGTGACTTTTTGCTTTGAATGACTCGGTAGGCTTGTGGGATAGTGAGCTAATCTCAGTATAAGGGTTGCATAATTGATTATCACTAGAGACTCTGGTCTGTTTCACTATAGCAGACTAAGGATCTAAGCAACTATTGATCGGTTGTGTGTGTGTGTGTGTGTGTGTGTGTGTGTGTGAGTGTGTGTGTGTGTGTGTATGATTGTTAACGATTATTCATGTGAAAAGTAGGATTCCATCCACTTGTTTTTTGTATCAACAGCAACCAGCTGCACATTAACTGTGTTTACATAATTAATCAGCATAAATACTCAGAATTATATTACAAAAAACAGTAGAAAGTAACTTCTTGGTTAATATTTTTCCTTATCGTACTCTACTCCTCCTTATTTATAACAACAACAACTTAGAATATACATGAATAGAGCTGACGCAGCTGTGACAAGTCAAACAGAAAACAAATCCAAAAAAAACAAAATGTTTGGTTTTCTGAAATTCTTAAATTCTACTAAAATAAGCCCCGCCCCTTATTTATAAATTTTTTAACTAATGAAATAAGACGGGATTGTACCAAAAATATGATTAATTGTGAAATTCAAACTGTTGATTGAACATGCTTAATCATGTTTATAATTATTAAATATCACAAATACATTAATAAGACTAACCTAACAATATCAAAACCAGACATGATTGAACTTGAATATTATTTTTGTCAAGCTAATAGGGCCTAAATTTCTTCAATGTAAATAAAATTCAATTTTTATTTCAATATTTTGTTTAAAAGTAAAATTTTTATCTATAATAAAGAGATATAAATATTAAATGAAATGGAAAAAATTTTGTTCTTGTACTACGTGTCTTGAAGATTTTAAATTTTGTGAGGGATGATAATTTTACTTGTGCGTATTCATATTGATGATTTACAAGTTGTTTATTTTAGTGGAAGGTGTGAAATTTCTTCGTGTACGTGTCTTGAAGATTTTAAAATTTTGTGAGGGATGATAATTTTACTTGTGCGTTTTCGTATTAAAGATAAAACTGATCATAGAATAAGTATTTTTTTAGTTTTTTTTCAGTTATTGTGTATGTGTTTAGAATAGTTAATGACTTTGTTGCATAGGTTTTCTAGTGACTTTTTGCATTGAATGCCTCGGTAGGCTTGTGGGATTAACCACTTTTTTTATATCAACAGCAACCGGCTGCACATCACTTTTAATTACATTTAACAAATAGAAGGAGTTGTCATTTTTGGGTTTTGTTAATCTTAAATAGAATTATATATAAATATTTTTTTTTTTTGCGCAGATTTAATTATCACAAGAGACTCTGGTCTGTTTCACTACAACGGACTAAAGGTCAAAGTAACTATTAATCGGTTAATTAAGTTAGCATATAATTTTTGTTGATAACACTTAATAAGCATTTTCTAAAAACATTTGCAGATAGTTTCACTATTACTCAATGTTTATAAACTTTTATTTATTTTTTCTAGTTTGATACTCTATAATATAAGTTTAATGAAGAATTTTTCTATGGTTTGATACTCTACAATGATAGTATAGTTAAGAATTTAGTTCAATCAGTTAATAATTATACATTATACATACAAATACAATAAAATTTCCATTTTATTAACCATAGTACATGGTTTATTAATTGTTTTGATAATATTTAGTAAAGTTTATATATAGTATAAACTTGAAGTCGACTATACCAATAGAATATTAAATGTTACTGAAAAAAGGAAATCATATTACAAAATCAATTAAGATGATCTAAAAAAGAGTATTACATAGGAGTTTTGAATATTTAATAAGGAAATATCTATTATATCTGCTTATAATTATCAGTTAGGAATTTAAAGATAACAAATTTGTTTTATAATTAGTACAGCTTTACATGTTTTTTTTTCTAGTTTATTAACCATACATTATCATACCATACCATTATAATCCATAGAATATAAAACAATTTAAAATAGTTAAATCCGCAAAAGAAAATCACAAACTTTATGTATTTATTTATGTAAAACCTTACTCCATTAATCATTTATTTATACTTTATATATACTAATACCATGAAATGAATAGTTCAATAACCATATTATATGGTTTATTTAATGTTTTGTATACCGTTTTGTAATTCCTATAATTTGTTTTCCTATTATTTCCCTTATATATTTAATATTTATACACTTCCATACATCCTTAAATATACATTCTATTTTAAGCATTTCTACTATACATATATAAAAATTTTTTTTCTTATACTAACATTCTATATTTAATCTTAGTATTATAATCTTACTCTTGATTTTAATCTTAGTCTTAGTGTTAATCTTAGTAGCAGTCTTTTAATCTTAGTTTTATAGTTTCGGATTTCAATCTTTTTTTTTTTTTGTTTATAGACTTGCAACATTACTCTTGTATTACTCTTGCGTGCTGCTTTGTTTACGTTTTCTTAGACTGAATACATATATGGAAATTTAAAATTTCTTTACTTACATATAAAATATCTATCTACTGTTATACGAATGCGTTGAACTTAGTGTTTTCAATTGAAATATTAAACTTCGATTTTAAACAGACATATACATCTTTTATTTTATATAGGAAATTAATACTCGGTACTAGCGACAACCTCGAAGCTTGCACCGACCCCAGTTTTCATAACGTGCAAGAATCGAGTTTCTACTATACTTCATTCTCATCAAACTAATCACACAAGGCGATTTTAAGAAAATCCATACTAATCCTTTCCATTTTATCAAATCTATCCATTATATTATTATTTTAATTTTAACAATTCTTATAAATTCAATTCAGTTCTCACATAATTTAATTCATTCTATATACAACCTTAACCAGTAACTCATATTTATATATACAGTTTTTTCAAACCACTTTTAAAAACATATTTTGATTTTTACTTGTCTACTATATTAAAAAATAATCTATTAACTTAAATGAAAATTTAGGTTTATATTAAGTAATTTGATTATACGCTGAGATACGCTGATGGTTTTTCTACCTTAAATTTATATATTGGATAGAAAGTTACATCTGAATGTAGTGTTTCGATAAGAATGTCTCTAAATTACTTTAAATCAGGTTTCTTATAATACAAAGTTTTTGAATGAAATATTAACAATCCTAATGTTAATTTCAATATAATTTCATTTAAATCATATATACATACATATAAATATTAATTTGTTAGAATCAAACCATCAATTACCATCATGATCTTATTAATGTCATATATTTTTTTTTTTCATTATTTTTATTATTCGTTAAAAACTTTATATTCTTATATATAGGAGATGCATATGATTTGGGATTTCTCCTTCATTTTAAAATTGTTTGATTTTATAATTTTTATATTAGTTATTTCAGCCTCTTCATTATCATTATGATCATTATCATAATCATCATAATTAAGATCAGTAATATTCTTTGATCCTTAAAAACAACAATTCTATTATCTTATGTTTTTTTTTCTAGTTTGCTACTCTATAATATTAGTTTAATGAAGAGTTTTTCTATAGCACGAAATGAATAGTTTAATAACCATATTATATGATTTATTTAATGTTTTTGCATACAGTTTTGTAATTCCTATAATTTGTTTTCCTTTTATTTCCCCTTCTATACTTAATATTTATATACCTCCATACATCCTTAAATATACATTATGTTTTGAGCATTTCTTTACTATACATATATATAAATTTTTTCCTTTACTAACATTCCTATATTTAATCTTAATCTTATGATCTTAGTCTTGATTTTAATTAATCTTAATCTTAGTGTTAATCTTGATAGTAGCCTTTTAGTCTTGGTTTTATAGTTTCGGATCTCAATCTTAGTTTTTGTATAGACATCTCATTTACAAACCTATAACTTCAATCTAATCAAACCTATCACACAAGACGATTGTCTTCTGGTTTTCAAGAAAATCCATACTAATCCTTTCAATTTTATCAACTCTATCCATTATATTATTATTTTAATTTTAACAAATCTTATAAATTCTATTCAGTTCTCACATAATTTTATTCATTGTATATACAATCCTTAACCATTATCTCATATTTATAGATACAGTTTTTCAATACACTTTTAAAAACATAGTTTGATTTTTTACTTGTCTACTATATTAAAAAATAATCCATAAACTTAAATGAAAATTTAGGTTTATATTAAGTAATTTGATTAAACACTGAGATACGCTGATGGGTTTTCTACCTTAAATTTATATATTGAATAGAAAGTTACATCTGAATGTAGTGTTTCGGTAAGAATGTCTCTATATTACTTTAAATCAGGTTTCTTATAATACAGAGTTTTTAAATGAAATATTAACAATCCTAATGTTAATTTCAATATAATTTCATTTAAATCATATATACATACATATAAATATTAATTTGTTAGAATCAAACCATCAATTACCATCATGATCTTATTAATGTCATATATTTTTTTTTTTTTTTTCATTATTTTTATTATTCGTTAAAAACTTAATATTCTTATATGTAGGAGATACATATGATTTAGGATTTCTCCTTCATTTTAAACTTGTTTGATTTGAAAATTTTCATATTAGGTATTTCAACCTTTTCATTATTATTATACTCATCATAATCATCATAATTGAGATTAGTTATATTATTTTCTCATTAAAACCAACAATTCTATTATCATAATCATCAAAATTGAGTTTAAATATATTTTGTTTTTATTTTTTCGTTGAAACCAACAAATCATAATCATTATTATCAAAATCAGGTTTATATATGTTTTTTTTTTTTTTTTTTTTAGTCAAGATACTTTAACATCATCATAACCAGAAATATTATTTTTACAAATGTTGATATTGTGATTTTAATTAAACTGGTTATAATCACCTAAGGTTGAAATGATAGAGATGTTATCCGTTTAATTCTGTTGACTAATTCACATTTATTAAGACATATAGATAATAACAGAATTGATAGAGGATTCATAATTGAATAACTTTGAATAAGAATTGAGCTTATAGTTGGATGTAAGTACGATTTAAACAATAATAACCGACATCGAATAAGTGATTCATCATTTTATTTAATTGAAAACATACCACTTTACATCAAGATACCTTATTTTTAATCTGGTAGCATAAAGCAGTTACCTATTTTTGATCTGGTAACGTATAAACAGAGAGAATTAATATCAGATTTAAATAACAAACCAAATATAAGATACATTATATAATCCAACAACAACAACAACAACAACAACAACAATATATTCAACATTAATTGATTCGAAATAAAATACACACAATTCTTAAATACATTCAATTAGTTTGTCTTATGATTATACTTTAGCTGAGAGAGATTAATATCATATACATATTTACACGTTATGCACTTACAACATAAAATTCAAAGTTTATTAACCATAATATATGGTTTTATATAATGTGTTAACAGCAATCATTAAAAATTTATATATAATATAAACTTATAGTTGACTGTACCATCAAAATATTGACTGATAATATCACAATAGAATCATATTACACAAACAATATATAGAATATTATAAAGAGAAAGGTATAAACTCATATGTCTATAGGTAACAGTTAAGAATTTTACAATATATTGGTTTAAGATATGTTATTTCTAATTAAGAGTGTAGTTTGATGGTTCTTGGAAGTTTATTTTCAATATAAATACATACATACATATTTGCTGATTTATTCCTATTTGATAATTTTTGATTTAATTGTTTTTTTTCTTTTTACCTACAACACATTAATGAAATGGATATACATTAATGATGATGTTTTTTAACACTTTTAAATATTTGTTAAATATAGCTACATCAACTTCTTAATACATCGAATCAACTTACTGAGAATTAATTTTTAAATTAATATTTTGATATCCGTATACCCAGCTGATAGGCTGGTTGTGTATAGGTTTACATGATAATCACAAATTTCTTTAAAATAATAAAATTTCATTGAATTAACTCTCAAATTGCAACCATACCCATAAAGTATAGATAGTACATCCCATATAAATTTATACTTTTACATTAAATTATTTAGTTTCACTATGTTCTCATCATGATTAATATAGAAAATCATATTTTCATATACCCACACCACAAAAGTGAAGAGTATATTAGATACACGTTAATACTAATCCTAGTTACCTTTTGATATACTAAATCAACTTATTTACTTAGAATTACTTTTTAAAACAATTTAAACATGAACCAATCCAACTGGTTGGTTAGCTGTCTATTGTGTGGTTTATAGAACACAAACGCAAAACTCATCAGTTCAACTTTCATTTAAAACAAAATTTGTTTCAGTTTTAAATGTAAGTTGAACTGATGAGTTTTGCGTTTGTGTTCTATAAACCACACAATAGACAGCCAACCAACCAGTCGAATTGGTTCATGTTTAAATTGTTTTTAAAAGTAATTCTAAGTAAATAAGTTGATTTAGTATATCAAAAGGTAACTAGGATTAGTATTAACGTGTATCTAATATACTCTTCACTTTTGTGGTGTGGGTATATGAAAATATGATTTTCTATATTAATCATGATGAGAACATAGTGAAACTAAATAATTTAATGTAAAAGTATAAATTTATATGGGATGTACTATCTATACTTTATGGGTATGGTTGCAATTTGAGAGTTAATTCAATGAAATTTTATTATTTTAAAGAAATTTGTGATTATCATGTAAACCTATACACAACCAGCCTATCAGCTGGGTATACGGATATCAAAATATTAATTTAAAAATTAATTCTCAGTAAGTTGATTCGATTTATTAAGAAGTTGATGTAGCTATATTTAACAAATATTTAAAAGTGTTAAAAAACATCATCATTAATGTATATCCATTTCATTAATGTGTTGTAGGTAAAAAGAAAAAAAAACAATTAAATCAAAAATTATCAAATAGGAATAAATCAGCAAATATGTATGTATGTATTTATATTGAAAATAAACTTCCAAGAACCATCAAACTACACTCTTAATTAGAAATAACATATCTTAAACCAATATATTGTAAAATTCTTAACTGTTACCTATAGACATATGAGTTTATACCTTTCTCTTTATAATATTCTATATATTGTTTGTGTAATATGATTCTATTGTGATATTATCAGTCAATATTTTGATGGTACAGTCAACTATAAGTTTATATTATATATAAATTTTTAATGATTGCTGTTAACACATTATATAAAACCATATATTATGGTTAATAAACTTTGAATTTTATGTTGTAAGTGCATAACGTGTAAATATGTATATGGTATTAATCTCTCTCAGCTAAAGTATAATCATAAGACAAACTAATTGAATGTATTTAAGAATTGTGTGTATTTTATTTCGAATCAATTAATGTTGAATATATTGTTGTTGTTGTTGTTGTTGTTGGATTATATAATGTATCTTATATTTGGTTTGTTATTTAAATCTGATATTAATTCTCTCTGTTTATACGTTACCAGATCAAAAATAGGTAACTGCTTTATGCTACCAGATTAAAAATAAGGTATCTTGATGTAAAGTGGTATGTTTTCAATTAAATAAAATGATGAATCACTTATTCGATGTCGGTTATTATTGTTTAAATCGTACTTACATCCAACTATAAGCTCAATTCTTATTCAAAGTTATTCAATTATGAATCCTCTATCAATTCTGTTATTATCTATATGTCTTAATAAATGTGAATTAGTCAACAGAATTAAACGGATAACATCTCTATCATTTCAACCTTAGGTGATTATAACCAGTTTAATTAAAATCACAATATCAACATTTGTAAAAATAATATTTCTGGTTATGATGATGTTAAAGTATCTTGACTAAAAAAAAAAAAAAAAAAAATATATATAAACCTGATTTTGATAATAATGATTATGATTTGTTGGTTTCAACGAAAAAATAAAAACAAAATATATTTAAACTCAATTTTGATGATTATGATAATAGAATTGTTGGTTTTAATGAGAAAAGAATATAACTAATCTCAATTATGATGATTATGATGAGTATAATAATAATGAAAAGGTTGAAATACCTAATATGAAAATTTTCAAATCAAACAAGTTTAAAATGAAGGAGAAATCCTAAATCATATGTATCTCCTACATATAAGAATATAAAGTTTTTAACGAATAATAAAAATAATGAAAAAAAAAAAAATATATGACATTAATAAGATCATGATGGTAATTGATGGTTTGATTCTAACAAATTAATATTTATATGTATGTATATATGATTTAAATGAAATTATATTGAAATTAACATTAGGATTGTTAATATTTCATTTAAAAACTCTGTATTATAAGAAACCTGATTTAAAGTAACATAGAGACATTCTTACCGAAACACTACATTCAGATGTAACTTTCTATTCAATATATAAATTTAAGGTAGAAAAACCATCAGCGTATCTCAGTGTTTAATCAAATTACTTAATATAAACCTAAATTTTCATTTAAGTTTATGGATTATTTTTTAATATAGTAGACAAGTAAAAAATCAAACTATGTTTTTAAAAGTGTATTGAAAAACTGTATCTATAAATATGAGATAATGGTTAAGGATTGTATATACAATGAATAAAATTATGTGAGAACTGAATAGAATTTATAAGATTTGTTAAAATTAAAATAATAATATAATGGATAGAGTTGATAAAATTGAAAGGATTAGTATGGATTTTCTTGAAAAACAGAAGACAATCGTCTTGTGTGATAGGTTTGATTAGATTGAAGTTATAGGTTTGTAAATGAGATGTCTATACAAAAACTAAGATTGAGATCCGAAACTACAAAACCAAGACTAAAAGGCTACTATCAAGATTAACACTAAGATTAAGATTAATTAAAATCAAGACTAAGATCATAAGATTAAGATTAAATATAGGAATGTTAGTAAAGGAAAAAATTTATATATATGTATAGTAAAGAAATGCTCAAAACATAATGTATATTTAAGGATGTATGGATGTATATAAATATTAAGTATAGAAGGGGAAATAAAAGGAAAACAAATTATAGGAATTACAAAACTGTATGCAAAAACATTAAATAAATCATATAATATGGTTATTAAACTATTCATTTCGTGCTATAGAAAAACTCTTCATTAAACTAATATTATAGAGCAGCAAACTAGAAAAAAAAAAAAAACATAAGATAATAGAATTGTTGTTTTTAAGGATCAAAGAATATTACTGATCTTAATTATGATGATTATGATAATGATCATAATGATAATGAAGAGGCTGAAATAACTAATATAAAAATTATAAAATCAAACAATTTTAAAATGAAGGAGAAATCCCAAATCATATGCATCTCCTATATATAAGAATATAAAGTTTTTAACGAATAATAAAAATAATGAAAAAAAAAAATATATGACATTAATAAGATCATGATGGTAATTGATGGTTTGATTCTAACAAATTAATATTTATATGTATGTATATATGATTTAAATGAAATTATATTGAAATTAACATTAGGATTGTTAATATTTCATTCAAAAACTTTGTATTATAAGAAACCTGATTTAAAGTAATTTAGAGACATTCTTATCGAAACACTACATTCAGATGTAACTTTCTATCCAATATATAAATTTAAGGTAGAAAAACCATCAGCGTATCTCAGCGTATAATCAAATTACTTAATATAAACCTAAATTTTCATTTAAGTTAATAGATTATTTTTTAATATAGTAGACAAGTAAAAATCAAAATATGTTTTTAAAAGTGGTTTGAAAAAACTGTATATATAAATATGAGTTACTGGTTAAGGTTGTATATAGAATGAATTAAATTATGTGAGAACTGAATTGAATTTATAAGAATTGTTAAAATTAAAATAATAATATAATGGAAAGATTTGATAAAATGGAAAGGATTAGTATGGATTTTCTTAAAATCGCCTTGTGTGATTAGTTTGATGAGAATGAAGTATAGTAGAAACTCGATTCTTGCACGTTATGAAAACTGGGGTCGGTGCAAGCTTCGAGGTTGTCGCTAGTACCGAGTATTAATTTCCTATATAAAATAAAAGATGTATATGTCTGTTTAAAATCGAAGTTTAATATTTCAATTGAAAACACTAAGTTCAACGCATTCGTATAACAGTAGATAGATATTTTATATGTAAGTAAAGAAATTTTAAATTTCCATATATGTATTCAGTCTAAGAAAACGTAAACAAAGCAGCACGCAAGAGTAATACAAGAGTAATGTTGCAAGTCTATAAACAAAAAAAAAAAAAGATTGAAATCCGAAACTATAAAACTAAGATCAAAAGACTGCTACTAAGATTAACACTAAGACTAAGATTAAAATCAAGAGTAAGATTATAATACTAAGATTAAATATAGAATGTTAGTATAAGAAAAAAAATTTTTATATATGTATAGTAGAAATGCTTAAAATAGAATGTATATTTAAGGATGTATGGAAGTGTATATATATTAAATATATAAGGGAAATAATAGGAAAACAAATTATAGGAATTACAAAACGGTATACAAAACATTAAATAAACCATATAATATGGTTATTGAACTATTCATTTCATGGTATTAGTATATATAAAGTATAAATAAATGATTAATGGAGTAAGGTTTTACATAAATAAATACATAAAGTTTGTGATTTTCTTTTGCGGATTTAACTATTTTAAATTGTTTTATATTCTATGGATTATAATGGTATGGTATGATAATGTATGGTTAATAAACTAGAAAAAAAAAACATGTAAAGCTGTACTAATTATAAAACAAATTTGTTATCTTTAAATTCCTAACTGATAATTATAAGCAGATATAATAGATATTTCCTTATTAAATATTCAAAACTCCTATGTAATACTCTTTTTTAGATCATCTTAATTGATTTTGTAATATGATTTCCTTTTTTCAGTAACATTTAATATTCTATTGGTATAGTCGACTTCAAGTTTATACTATATATAAACTTTACTAAATATTATCAAAACAATTAATAAACCATGTACTATGGTTAATAAAATGGAAATTTTATTGTATTTGTATGTATAATGTATAATTATTAACTGTATGCAGTGTATCCATGGATTGAACTAAATTCTTAACTATACTATCATTGTAGAGTATCAAACCATAGAAAAATTCTTCATTAAACTTATATTATAGAGTATCAAACTAGAAAAAATAAATAAAAGTTTATAAACATTGAGTAATAGTGAAACTATCTATAACAGACCAGAGTCTCTTGTGATAATTAAATCTGCGCAAAAAAAAAAAAAATATTTATATATAATTCTATTTAAGATTAACAAAACCCAAAAATGACAACTCCTTCTATTTGTTAAATGTAATTAAAAGTGATGTGCAGCCGGTTGCTGTTGATATAAAAAAAGTGGTTAATCCCACAAGCCTACCGAGGCATTCAATGCAAAAAGTCACTAGAAAACCTATGCAACAAAGTCATTAACTATTCTAAACACATACACAATAACTGAAAAAAAACTAAAAAAATACTTATTCTATGATCAGTTTTATCTTTAATACGAAAACGCACAAGTAAAATTATCATCCCTCACAAAATTTTAAAATCTTCAAGACACGTACACGAAGAAATTTCACACCTTCCACTAAAATAAACAACTTGTAAATCATCAATATGAATACGCACAAGTAAAATTATCATCCCTCACAAAATTTAAAATCTTCAAGACACGTAGTACAAGAACAAAATTTTTTCCATTTCATTTAATATTTATATCTCTTTATTATAGATAAAAATTTTACTTTTAAACAAAATATTAAAATAAAAATTGAATTTTATTTACATTGAAGAAATTTAGGCCCTATTAGCTTGACAAAAATAATATTCAAGTTCAATCATGTCTGGTTTTGATATTGTTAGGTTAGTCTTATTAATGTATTTGTGATATTTAATAATTATAAACATGATTAAGCATGTTCAATCAACAGTTTGAATTTCACAATTAATCATATTTTTGGTACAATCCCGTCTTATTTCATTAGTTAAAAAATTTATAAATAAGGGGCGGGGCTTATTTTAGTAGAATTTAAGAATTTCAGAAAACCAAACATTTTGTTTTTTTGGATTTGTTTTCTGTTTGACTTGTCACAGCTGCGTCAGCTCTATTCATGTATATTCTAAGTTGTTGTTGTTATAAATAAGGAGGAGTAGAGTACGATAAGGAAAAATATTAACCAAGAAGTTACTTTCTACTGTTTTTTGTAATATAATTCTGAGTATTTATGCTGATTAATTATGTAAACACAGTTAATGTGCAGCTGGTTGCTGTTGATACAAAAAACAAGTGGATGGAATCCTACTTTTCACATGAATAATCGTTAACAATCATACACACACACACACACACTCACACACACACACACACACACACACACACACAACCGATCAATAGTTGCTTAGATCCTTAGTCTGCTATAGTGAAACAGACCAGAGTCTCTAGTGATAATCAATTATGCAACCCTTATACTGAGATTAGCTCACTATCCCACAAGCCTACCGAGTCATTCAAAGCAAAAAGTCACTAGGAAACCTATGCAACAAAGTCATTAACTATTCTAAACACACACACAATAACTGAAAAAACTAAAAATAATTATTTCACAATCAGTTTTATCTTTAATACGAAAACGCACAAGTAAAATTATCATTCCTAACAAAATTTTTAAAATCTTCAAGACGGAGACGTCCACGAAGAAATTTCACACCAACAACTTGTAAATCATCAATATGAATACGCACAAGCAAAAAAAAAAAGTCATAAACAAATATTCAAGACAAGTACAAGTAAAATTTAACACCTGCCACTATAAACAAAAAAAAAATTTTCCCACAAATTCTTATGCACAAGTAAAATTTTCATCCCTCACAAAATTTACTGGCTCCCAACTTTGTATGGAAAATCATATTTGGAATCCCTACAGTATAAAAGGATTGGCTCCCAACTTTGTATGGAAAATCATATTTGGAATCCCTACAGTATAAAAGGACTGGCTCCCAACTTTGTATGGAAAATCATATTTGGAAACGCTCTACAGAATAAAAGGACTGGCTCCCAACTTTGTATGGAAAATCATATTTGGAACCGCCCTAAACACACTACTCTTCTAGTTGTCATATCAAACTTCCATAAATTGAATTAAATTATTGTTCAAATTTTAATCTTACATACATATAATTGGGAATGTCGACAAAAGGTTTAAACATAATAAATTAAAAAAAAATATTATAATCTATGAAAAATACTCTCCCCGCAAGCTATATGAAATATTTTGATCTATCATTTAATCGCAAATAAAATAACCTATTTAAAAAAAAATTATGATATGACTTACTAAAATAAAGACCAAGTCTATTGAATCTAACTAAATAAAAAGCAATTTTTCACATACAGTATCAAAGTTACACTAAATTGTCTTTAGTATTAGTTACCGACTTACTCATGTGAAATAGTATAAATATTCAACTTAGAACTCATTATTGCTAGAAATGACAATTGTGTTGCAACCATTTTTTTATTGACTAATAATTGAGGCCTAAGTGAATTTAGACAGAATAAAAGTTACTGCTTAAACTGAATAATTCAATTACCTTCAGAAAAAGGACTAACTAATCTGTAATGGAAAAATTGGTTGCCTAAAGTTAAACTTTGTCAACAATAAAAAATTTGAAATTAGGTCACTGTTATTTGGCCTAACTCGTTGGGCGCCATCTTTATGTTGCGTTTCTCTAAATTTTTAAATCTTTATTTCCAAAGGAAATGATGTTTTGTTTTGTCGTGGTCTGTGCTTGGAAAGTTTTAAAGGGCTACGCTCGTCGGATGGGGAGGTCCTTGACCAAGCAAAACACTGCACAACACGAAAGAAAAAGGAAACTTTGTATCTTTCCAAGTCTTAAGGGGGAAAAAAAACTATTGGCTATTGAAGTAATTTACTTATCTTTTCATAAAAACTAGTATAATACCCTTTTTAAAAAAAATCATATTGTTAACCCTACATCGACATTCCCAATATTAACTAACTACTCAGTATTTATATCCATTATACAATAAAATACATATTTATTAGTTTTCATTTTACGTTCAAGAATTATATAAACTTACTAACTGACTGGTTTATAATTAATTCATAATTTGTAATCAATTAATAATTTTTAAAAATGCATGAATATATTAAATAAAAAAAACTCACTCTTTTATACTCGTGAATACTTCGCAATGTTATTGGTTACTTATCTTTTAAATGCCTCAGATGTTTTGAGCTCAAATCACCGGGAACGCTGTAATTTAAAAATGAATATTAGCTGTGAAACTTAAATTATTAATATATAACCATTTTTGTAACCGGCGATACTAAACATTATGTAATACATCATGCAAAATAAAATTAAACTTAAAAAAAAATTTAATATTGTTTGAACTAATTTAAGATTACTGTATGCACTTTACTAGTATTTTGAGTTTAATTACTTTTTATTATAAAATATATAAATTCAATCTTCAAAGTAAAATGCATACACAAATTTTAATGAACTTATTTCTAATTTTATTCTTTTATTGCAAGCTGCATCTATTCTTAATTTTATTTTTTTTTTATGTTACGTTGGGCAGGATTAATTAAAAATTAATATAAGAAAAGCTTTTAAAACATACAAACATATGTATGGATATCTAAATTCTCATATTTTCATATGTTTTTGTTTTCTGTTAATTCCGACAGAATACAGAATAATGTTAAGCGATTAACATTTTTGTACGACCGATTAACATAATCTTATACTTATCATTACTTATATACTCCGCGTGACGTCATCAAATTAATAAATTGCGTTTTACATCATTATTCATCTTTTATTTACGATCACTATTATATTATGTACATCCACCTTTAAATTGTTGGTTGATCGATATTAAACTTAACGAATGGTCAGTGATGATGCATATATTCAAATAGTGTTGGACAAAAATTTATCACTTGTAAAGGATTGAGGTTATGTGACATAACCCATATATATTTTGTTAACCATATATTAAAACCCTATGAGAAATATAATATTAGTTTCATTAATTTCACAAAAACTAAGCTAATCTCTTACCATGAATTATGGGTTTTTTTCCAAAATAGGCGCGTATGCCTAATAGAAAATGTAAAATTGAATTATGGCAATTGTGTGTGTAGATTAATTTTTTTTTTTTTTAGTTTGTAATTTACATCAGATTAACTATTACTTTATTTAATCAATTGTATCAATTTATTTAAAAAAACTTTACAATGTCTTTTGCTTGTTTTATATAGCAATAGTTATAGTTACCAATTGGAAATTAATCAAAGCTTTATCTCCGATGAGATTTTGTCAAGATGAAGACTAGATTAAAAAAGGCAAGTACAAAGGTCATTTTGTACCACGTCGTCTCAGAGACGGCAAAAAAACTTTCGATAACTTTTGTAAAACTTATCATGTAATTATTAACACCAATGTTGTCTACTGTTAGTGAGTGTATTCAACTCAACTGCAGAACATAACATAAAGGTGTCCCGCAGTATAACATAAACTATCGTAATGTGAAGTGACATTATGTTCATATGCAATTTTTCTCATCATTATCTTTATTTTTTTCTTTGTTTAACACGTATTTATCAAATATGATGTTATGATTACTTGACATACTTTTATTACATTGTTTATACAGATATACTGTATATACATATATGTTATTTTTTTTTTTTTTATGTTAAATGCGCTTAGAATAATGGTATAACCATAACCATAATTAAGATTCTGTGAATTCATAAAAAAAATTATTCATTTATTTTAAAATTCCCCTTTCACTGTGGATAATCTGCAACAACTGTTACCAACAAATATAAGCATTGCTTAAATCCAACCATAGTATGTTGCTCTTAGCATATGGTAACCTGTAACCATATTTTTTTATACAAAAAGTTACTATATCTTAGGGTGTCTCAAATTTAACTACTTTAGCTTATATAGAGGAGTCTGCATTGCGCAGCGTATGATGAATATTTATTTATTTATTTTAGCACGTATACGCTTAATGTACCTATTTATTATATCCTCTACAGCATTTTGTCATGCCGGTCATAAAGTTCAAATAAACCACCTTAAACTGTTTTGACTTTAATAAACATTTAGGTCAAAAAACCCGGGATATTCGAAATATCGAAAAAAAGCTTAGCTAACAAGCATGCGCTGTGCTTTTCATTGATAAATTTTGCCAACCACCATAAACTCATAGTAGACAATTTATTCTAATACAGCTTTAATACGATAAAAATTGGTTAGTATTCAAGAACAGGTGCAACGTTTAACATTTAACGAGCAAAAAGAAGCGGGAAAAAGACTTAAATTTAACCAAAATAAACGTATTTAAAACAATCTGAAATAGTTGTTTATATTTAATTTCCATATGAGTACCGTAACACTAACACATACGAAATATAAATACACTTATAGCAACGGTCTTGTTATTTTATTCGTGCATGCACATTTACACAATTGACTAAAATGTAAACAAAGGCAAAATAATATAAGAGTAAACAAGTTAAAACTAAAAATGAAAGTTTTTAAAAGCAATAAATTTAAATTAAAATTTTACTGTAAAATATACATGATTTAATCTGTTTGCTTTTGTAAGTGTGTGTTTAATAGATTAATAATGCAAATGAATGTGAAAATCGTTTAAAAATCAAAATGGTCATTATGAAGTCTTGTTGCTTTTTCAAAAACGTTTGGAATGGAAGTTTTGCATGTGCTATTTATACAATGGTAAGAGGAAACGTAACATATTCGTTAGTATTTTTTTATAGAAACATGTGACAATTTTTATTTAACATGTTTTCTAAATTGAAAATTAAAAAAAAAAAAAATGTTACGGTAACAAAATAAAAAATGCTTCTTTTGGGATAATTTATCAGCCGAATTCTCTAAGCGTTAAAGGTCTCACTTATATCGTGTTATTTAAAATTGTGCGATATTTTGAAAGGTGAATGTGATTTTCGTTAGTGGGACATACATATGTATATAAGATTATCCACTACGAGGTATAAACAGGCGCAAAAGTTATTGGAAAGAAAGCCTATTTCAATTCGAATATATATTTGAGATTTATGAGAGTGATTTTTACATAAGAACCATTCAAATAAGAATTGTCCAATAAGATTTTTAGAATTAAAACAATTTTTATACCCTCCAACACTAAATTGACCTCAGACATTACTTTAGAAACCTAATAACCGGCTACTGGTCCATTGGAAGGTACGCTCAAAGGCTAGGGCCCCCTTACAATGGCTTATGTAGAAGTTGCAACAACGAGGAAGCGGAAGAGTCAACAGAACATCTTCTCTGCCATTGTCCGGCATTCGAATATCTAAGACTTGAACTGTTTGGTCGATTTGAACAAGATCCACTCCATTATTGAATCAACTGGGTGGCTGAGTGAGAACATTAGCACAGCCGGGCAACATAGGACCATTGGGAGACGATGTTACATGGTAACACTGCGGAAACTAATTAATGGACCCACGTGAGCTGTGCTTGATTACGGCTGCCAATGGAACCTAACCTAGCCTTACACTAGATAGTGGTGAATGAGACCCCATAATGTAAATATATTCTGGGTAGTTAATTCTAAGTCGATTTAGCCATGTCTGTCTGTCCGTCTGTTTAAAACACGCTCACTTTTGAACAACTTACAAATAAATAACAATATTGATGTCAAATTGTTTTTAGTTGAGGAGGTCCATAACAAAACGCAATAATTACATTTTTCAAGTTTTTTGATTTTTTGATTGAATCCCATTCTACACATTGAAATCTATATTACAGCATTCCAAAACTCAATAACTACACTGCAGATCAATATCAAATATACTGGTTCAGAGCAAAATGCAATAATTACACATCTTTGCAATAAATCTTCACAAGAAATTTTAAAAAAGTCAACTTGATAAATTAATTATGCTCTGGTGGTAACTCTGAGATAACTGTAAAACGTAAGGAATTTTTGTTTAGTTAATATCTTTTGCTTTTGTTATGTTGATTGTGAGTAATATTTTCGTACAATTCATAGCAAAATGAAATAAAAACTATGGATTCGGACCAAAACGCAATAATTCCAAATTTGTTATATAAATAACTTTAAAACAAACTGTCAGATAAAATAATTAATTTGTGATTAATATTATTTTTTGTAGACAATAATACTTCAATAATAGTTTTTTAAAAAAAATTATGTGCTACTTACTTAAATTACATTTTGTCGTTTATCCAAAAAAATTTTATGGTGTAATTATTGCGTTTTGTTATGGACCTCCTCAGTTATCCTAAGCAGTTTCCAATTGAAATCGTTTAAAGTCAGTATAGTACGATAAGAGCAGTGATGCCAAAACTTGGAGACCAAAAATGGCTAAATTTACACAAAAAATTGCTTATAAATGGCTAAAAATGGGCCAAAAAATGGCTAAAAGCTTTTTTAAATAAAACACATTAAAATTTAATAACAAAACAGATATAATTCATTTAAAGTTGTTTACGATGAAATTGTGAGTTAAGATCAATTTGTTAAAAAAAATAAACGTACATTAATATTAAAATAAAATAATATCTATTAAAAAATTAAATCATCGAAAAATTCGTTGTCGTTATTGTTCATCTCATAGGAATCACTCATAAGTTTTAAACAATGTGAAGGTAAATCATAATCACGACAACATTTACCCAACCTTTTGAGTCCAGATCTACAATAAAAAACAAGTAAGAAAGTAAAGTCGGTTACTCTACACCACATTAGAACCTTTGTACCAAATTTTATCAAATAATCTCTAAATTGCGACCTGTACTTTGCGCACAAGGTTTACATGGCCAGCCAGCCGGACAAACATCGTGATTCTGAGTTAATCGGTATACGTAAAGGTGGGCGAAGGACTAATATTTTAAGGTGTTACAGACATCAGCACAAACGCAAAGTACCCTCCCCACTATTGGTGGTGGTATAAATATTGTATTGTTATGTTAAAAATATTTACCTAATTGATAAAATCGAATTAACGGTTGCTTAATGTAAACTATTTCTCAAATTACTTTTAACGATGTTTACTTGGCTAAACACTCTCTCTACTTCAGCATTAGACCATGGAAGTGAGAGCAACTTTATAGTCAATTCTGAAATTTCTAAAACAATTTTGTTACCGCCTGCATCCCTTTATTGAAATACTTGCAACCACACAGAAAAAATTATTTTTCCAATTCAAACAAAAAATTTGTAAAATCAAACAATTTTTTGTCTGAAATCGGTCCTATAAACAAATTTGCATATTCAAACAATTTATTTGCATTTTGTTTATTGAAAAAAAAAACACTGATTTTTTCAAACAAATAATTTAACTGAATCAAACAAAAAGTTTACTGAAATTCATATACTAAATTTCAAAATCAAAAAAAAAAAAAGTTTTTGCACAAGCAATGACGCGCACACAAGTAAGCACTGTATGAGAAGATGACGGCAGAGCAGAGCCGCCGGCTGGCTTTGAGACACATTTTTTTTGTTGGAATAATTTTTGAACGAAGTCTTATTTATACACACAAGACAATGTTTACCTTTATCACTCTCTGTTACTGTATCCTTTCCTTTTCTAAAGAAGAAATGTAACCAAAAAACGGCAGCAGACCGACTCGATATGTTTTTCGTCATCATTCTATTTTTGTATTTGATGTGTTTAACCAAACAGTTTTAAAAAATTTAATACGGGATTTTGTTTCTTGTAATGTTGTTTCTGCTATTGTTTTTCTTATAGTTGCACTTTTTTAAAGCGTCCAAAAATAGACTGTGTGTGTCATAGTTAATAGCGATTTTCAACATTTGTAAAAGTTGTGATTTAAATTAAAGACGTTTTAATTGTTCAAAATGTTTATTTTACTTTTATAAATTTTTATAATAAAATAAAAATTATTCTTTTAAAAGAAAAACGGCAAAAAAATTTATGGCCAAATAAGTTGAAAAATTGGCTAATGGCTAAACTCATATTTTAATGGCTAAACAAGGTGAAAAATGGATAAGAGTTATAAATGTACATGTAAACTCTACAAAATTGATAATTTTGTTAAACAAACTGATATAAGTAGTGGCGGAATGCACGGATTGTTATACGATTCGTTTGTTTTATATGACTAGAAATTATACTAAACAAATTTTGAGCTGGTCGGTCCATAATTTACCATTGGCCTCATGAAAAGGAAAACACTTTACTACGCCTAAAACCTCAACGAATAATGATATTGTAGTTGATGTTTGTTTTTCATATTTTTATAAGACTATAACTCACACTGTCAAATTTCGTAAAGATCGGCCATAATTTTCTTAGACCCTTAAAAAACTACGCTTGAAAAATTATGTGGCCAGAAATGATTGCAAAATTTTAAGGCCAGAAAGAGCACCATGCAATTTTTTTATAATCGGTCCATGATTCACGAAAGGCCCTATAAAAAGAAGATTTCTAAAAAGCTCTTTAGAACGTATAAAACGCTAAATGAAATTTCACTACTGTGTTGAAATCGGGTTAAATTTTGGTTTTTTTAGACAAAAAATCGCTCTACCAAATTTTGTGATAAATTATCTAAAAACTGTGCAACAAAAAAAAACCAGCGTCAGTTAATACTGGCAACGCGCAATGAAACACGACTAGTGGTAGAGCAAATCTGCCAAAGGTTTTGTAATTTTTTTTTTAAATGTACTTCTGAGCTAAAATACTATTTCAGATGTCTTAAGTAGAATTGTATGGTGGCGATTCTTTGCTTAGAATGTATTAACCATCTAACACTCATTTTAAGGGTTAATTTATATCCTTTTTTAAACTTCCCCACAAAAGTATACTAAAACGGCACTTTAGAGGGTTAAAATGTTCGACGACTATTTTCTGCATCTAATTTTATTAGGGGTCTTCAAAGTCCAAAAAATCGTGAATGTATGTAAAACGGATTTTCGAAATTTCGGGCATTGAAATTTTTGAATTTCTTGAAAAGGCGTTTGGTACAAGTCAAAAAAAAATATACTGAATGTACTTCTGTGCGAAAAGAACCCCATCGTCGTTAGACATTATCGAGACAAGTTGGCAAATAATAAATAATTTAAAAATTAACAATATAATATATAAAACTGGGAATTGTTTCCTTTCGTAGGTTACTTTATATTATATAATTATATAAAAATAGTAAAATATATAAAAAAACGAATATTAAAAAATTTTCACACGGAAAGACTACATCAGCAACATTTTGTATGAAATTGCAAATGACGTTTTTAATAATTTTATTTAGTTTTGAATAAAAATTTTAACAAAAAATAATAATAAATACATACAATTGATGTGGGAAACGTTTGCAAACGTTTTCCTAATTGAAAATGTGTGTGGTTGCGAAAAAAAATATCACCAAAAAAGTGATATTTAAAATAAATTGGATTACTGAAAAAAAATAATAAAAATAAAAAACTGTTAATTAACTAAAACAATTCAAAATGGCAAATATGGAACACTGGTTCACAAATATTCAACTTTTTGCCATAAGCTCAAGGGTTTTTTTTCTGGCAAAAATGTTCCATATATGCTTCCATTTGCCCTGGCTTTTGTTCTATTCTAAAAATATATGCACTACTGTGAGGAGTTGTCGTTTTCCTTTCTAAATATGTTGCAAAAATAAATGGCAAATTTGTTCCATTTCTTACCCCCCGTTATAATTGAGTGTAAGATAAAACCCTTTTCTGCATCTGGGTAATTCCATGTCAAAACGACCAAGAGTGGGACACGACCCCTTCCGATTTAAATAAAATTTGGTGAGAAGGTTCCTTTTATCTTATTAGGAACATAAGTATATGAACGAAAAAAATTTTTAAAATTTGTTTTTCCAAAGTTATGTCATATTCAAAATGTCATAATTTCGCAGAATTAGCCGAATGTGTTGAGCTTATTTCTTCAATATCTCGAAAACTACTTGACATACGAAGATGATTTTGATGTCATTTTAAAGAGAATACTTGGGGCTACAAACCATAAATTGAAAAAATTTATTGAAATAACTAAAAAAAACGAAATTCGGCAATAAATAATAAAGTGGGGCTGGTCATACATTTGACCCATCTAGGAGCGTCCTACGCGCTGCAGGGGCCAAATTAAAGAATTTTATTAAGCCGCAATATTTGTATGGAACAGCGCGTAGGATGCTCCTAGATGGGTCAAATGTATGACCAGCCCCACTTTATTATTTATTGCCGAATTTCGTTTTTTTTAGTTATTTCAATAAACAAACCCGTTTTTGAGTTACGCGAATATATGCTGTGCAACCTCTTACATTTTCGAAATAACGATATATCTTGAAAACAAGAGCTAACCTAAAAAAACGGTTAACACCACTGGATTCAGCGTCCCCAATTAGGGTAAAATGCCAGGTGCGCGGCTGGTCTGTTGTTTCCAACTAGCACAGTGTACTTATTGCTCAAAATTACAATATTAAAATTCTATTTGAATATTATTTTTTTAACGGTTCCGAAAGGAAAAAAATCATATCTTAAAAAAGAAAAAAAAACACCTCCTTCAAAGTTTCAGGATTTTTAAAGAACAGTTTGAGGTATTATACAAAAAAAAATCAGCCAAATAAAAAAAAAAATACGTTTTTGACTTAGTCCGTTTTGAAATTTTTTTTTTCAATTTATGGTTTGTAGCCCCAAGTATTCTCTTTAAAATGACATCAAAATCATCTTCGTATGTCAAGTAGTTTTTGAGATATTGAAGAAATAAGCTCAACACATTCGGCTAATTGTGCGAAATTATGACATTTTGAATATGACATAACTTTCGAAAAACAAATTTTAAAAATTTTTTTCGTTCATATATGTTCCTAATAAGATAAAAGGAACCTTCTCACCAAATTTTATTAAAATCGGAAGGGGTCGTGTCCCACTCTTGGTCGTTTTGACATGGAATTACCCATCTGCGCTAAATACTTTTTTATACGAGCAAGTATTTTCTTCTTAACTTCTTTCTTGTGTTTGCGTAATATTGTGATTTTTGGTTATATTGGGATGGATATATGTAAATCCTTTTTGTTTTTCGTCTGTTTTACTTTTACTTTTACTTTTATTTTATAATTTTTATTTCTTGGCGCAAAATGTTTTACAACAACTGATTTTAATAACCGTTTTGTATGAAGTATATTAAACATTTTTTTTGGACATTTTTTTTTTTTTTAAATATAACAATAAAAAGAACAAAGTTTGGCAAGCTGTGGATTTTCTTAAGAAGTTTTTATATGTTGAACTCGGAAAGAATTATTTACTTAATATTGCATGATTCTCGCCAAACCAAAAACTTACTTAAACATATGTGTGTGGCTTGGTTTAAGTTAAACGTTTCTTAATATTAGAAAATTTTACTTAATACGAAAAATTAAGTTAAAGTTAAGAAATTATTTTTATATTGTGTGGATCTTCTTGTTTTATGAAACGAAATTGATTACTTTAGTAAATAAACTTTTTTCCGTCAAAGGCTTTAAGTATAATGTAGAATAATGAAGTATAATGTTATATTCGCACGGCATCTGAAATTATGTTGTTGGCTTTTTGAATTACGAATGCGAATTACACTGTTCACACATTATGTTTTTAATTCAAGAACTGTTCTTCTTACAACTTTTTGCTTTGAAAATTAATACAAAAATTTAAAATGTATAATTTTTTTAAAATTCCTATTTTCTTTTTTTTCTGACAAGAAAGTGCTATGAGTTTTACAATCAAGTTAGGCTAAGTATTTTATAACCTTTTTACTGATTTCTCTTATTACAAACTTAAAACTTTTCAATATGTGGAAACAATTTATGAAATAGAAACAGCTATTATTGTAAACATCGAGCATATCTCCAAAAAAATTTTAAAACGTTAATACAGCGGCCTTCAGCTACTATCGAAGTACTATGTTTTATTGCTTTACGAAAATAAATAACAAGGTTACATGGGTTTTGCCGAAATCTCCCATTGTGCATAGTCAAGAAATGTTCGCTCTTAGCAAAATCTTGTAGGTGTTTGCAAGTTTTAAGATTTTTACAGTTTTTTTTTCATTAATTTTCACTTAAAAAGAATTGAGAGATATCTTTGACCTTGTTACATTTCTAGAGTAGAAGAATGTCGAAAAAAGATTTAAGTTTTCAAATGAGTAATGTCGCAGACTATTTTCAACTAGAGGTCTGGTTCAAGCGAATTTGTGAAATCTACTATTTCCGCAAAAGCTTTAATTCCACAAATGCCTGAGATATGAAAAAACCACAACTGCCCCCAATTTTAACCATAAACTTTTACTTGTCCTTTTACGCCCATAGTATATGAACTAAGAGAACCAAAATGGGCACAGATATTTCTTATATATAAGGAGCATTAAATATTAAAAATGGGTCAAATCGGACCATTATTTTACCTGGCCGTATATAAGATTTGGGGTTTTTGATACTATGGTGAACGGTATATTTGATTTGGCACAGCTAAATATAGCACTTTTACTTGTTTTAAATCTTATTAATATCAATTTCAAATGTTAATAACTTACGCAGTTATTTTGTTATAAAAACATTGCCTGACCTAAGTTTTGTTAATTTGAATTTAAAATCAATATACGTTTCGGTAGCGGTATCTCCGATATTTCTGTTTGAATATCGGTATCGTATCGGCGAAAAGGCGGAAAAATTATGTTTGTGTTCAAATGACTTTAATTTTGCGAGTATTTTTTACCAAAGTAACTAAGTATGTAACTGTTTTTTAAACAGTTACGTTGCGAATATAAGTTAATTAAATATAATTTTTATATATGGGCATTTCTCGTGAAAAAAGTTTAAAAAATACAATATACATACGAGGGCTATTTTAAAACTAGCCGACCTAAAATGCACAATTTGTTTGGGAAAAATTATCTTAACTTTGCAACATAAGCTTTAAGGCTCAGTTAGGCGAACTTTGCTGTACTCGTAATGTACCGCACCGTACTGTAAGCACGTTGGTGCAGTTATAGAACGTTTAAAAACGTGTCATATGTTTCCCATACATAAACAAAAAGCAATTGTATACATAAAACAAAACACACAGTGATGGGAATCAAAAATGTTCAAATGGTGACCGTTGTGCAGAAAAGTACCACGTACTTTAAATGGTATTTAAACAGTATTTTGTATATGTACAAAATATAATTAGTTTAATATTTATGTTATAGATTTACAATAAATTTTAAAAGATTTTGCTATTCGTGCTTAATTCCCAGTTTTTATTCTTGACAAAAACACTTTTTGTCAAGAATAAAAACTGGGAATTAAGCACGAATAGCAAAATCTTTTGATATTAAAATTTTGTATTCCCAAAAATTTAAAATACATTTTGATAATAAACAGGCAAGTGCACGGCCTAAAAAACACTTAATTGACAACATCTTTTGTAAGTTGTTGTTGTTTTTATTTTGTTTTTGTTAACCTACTTACAACCACAATTAATGTTGAGAGAATTTCAACTAATTGTAGTGGGGAATGTAAGATGAGATAAACCCACTGTTGTTTATTGTTGATGTGTTTTGTTCAAGCTTTGATATTGTTACAAGTAGAACTGTTGCTATAATTCTTATACGTTTAACAGTTTTATTTGGTTTAATATCTTTAGTTTGTCTAAAATCTTTATGGATGAAGTTTCCTGATGATCTGGCCTGAGCAACCAGTGAAATGCATAGGAATAGCTTATCCCATCAACAATAAATTTCAAGTGTTTTTGTCAAGAATAAAAACTGGGAATTAAGCACGAATAGCAAAATCTTTTGAAATTAAAATTTTGTATTCCCAAAAATTTAAATTACTTTTTGATGATTTATAATAAATTAATTTGTATTTTAGCATATATAAATTTTAAGCATACATATATTGTAAATGTGCATAAACCAAACAAGGTTTTGATACCATTTAAAATATTTTATTGTTTCCCTTTTTCATTGGATGTGTATATGCATTTGTTTATTTTAAACATCTACATATATATATATATATTTGTATATCTGGAAATATGTTGTATTGTAAGTTGTTTTGTCGCAATTCCATAGATATACCGAAAAAAGTACCAAAAAAAGAGCAACATTACCCGCATTCAATGTAACATACAAGTCGCCCATCACTGTCTTACAAATGTCACGTAACAACGGCATGAAATTCTATTTTATACAGATTGGTACGTTGCAACTACGGTACATTGCATTTCGGTAAGCTTTTGTATTGGTTTTCATATAACAAAAAGCGAACAGCTGATGGATATAGTACATATACGGTACAGCAACGTTCGCCTAACTGAGCCTTTAAGCTTTGTTCACAATCACAGCAACAATTTCGTTTTTATACCCTTCACCTCAGGTGGAAAAGGGTATATATAAGTTTGTCATAACGTTTGTAATTTTCACAATATTGATTTTAGACCCCATAAAGTATATATATTCTGGGACCTTATGAGGAGAGAACTTGATTTAACCATGTCCGTCTGTCCGTCTGTCCGTCTGTCCGTCTGTCCGTCTGACCGTCTGTCCGTCTGACCGTCTGTCCGTCTGTCCGTCTGTCCGTCTGTCCGTCTTACGTTTGATATGTGTTTTCCGGATAATCCAGACATGATAGCGGCTAGGTTGTTTTACATTTATGTTACATACAGTCCACCATTTCTTGCTATTGAAATTCAGCCAGATCGGTCCAAAAATGACGTAGATATGAGCAAAAAACCACGACTACCTCTAAATTTTTCCAAAAATCCCTTGTTGTTGTTGTATTTTTTTAATTTCTGTATATCTTGAGAACGGCAAAAGCCAAAGTTTCCAAATTAGGTACACACATTTAGGTTGCCAATACACACCATCCTACAAAATGTGGGCGGGATTGGAGAAGTGGGCGTGGTACCTCCCGTACAAAAAAAATTAAAAATTTTATAAAAACCTAAATTTAAGGGCTGCCATATGTCCTATGGATATGACTTATATATTAAAATATCGGAAATTTTTAGTAGAACATATTTTATAAAAAACTCGGGAAAATCGGTTCAGATACAAAAAAGTTATGACCAAAATTAAATTTTTTTTTTAAATACCCAACTTTCGGGAACCATAGATCTCCCCGAGTCCAAGTTTTATAACCAAACTAACTGGCAAATTTCTTCTTAAACACGTCGGTATATAAATCTGTCAAATCGGTTAAAAAATGGCTGAGTTATAATCAAAATACTGAAATCCCAAAAATTACTCTTTTTATACCCTTCACCTCAGGTGGAAAAGGGTATATATAAGTTTGTCATAACGTTTGTAATTTTCACAATATTGATTTTAGACCCCATAAAGTATATATATTCTGGGACCTTATGAGGAGAGAACTTGATTTAACCATGTCCGTCTGTCCGTCTGTCCGTCTGTCCGTCTGACCGTCTGTCCGTCTGTCCGTCTGACCGTCTGTCCGTCTGTCCGTCTTACGTTTGATATGTGTTTTCCGGATAATCCAGACATGATAGCGGCTAGGTTGTTTTACATTTATGTTACATACAGTCCACCATTTCTTGCTATTGAAATTCAGCCAGATCGGTCCAAAAATGACGTAGATATGAGCAAAAAACCACGACTACCTCTAAATTTTTCCAAAAATCCCTTGTTGTTGTTGTATTTTTTTAATTTCTGTATATCTTGAGAACGGCAAAAGCCAAAGTTTCCAAATTAGGCACACACATTTAGGTTGCCAATACACACCATCCTACAAACTGTGGGCGGGATTGGAGAAGTGGGCGTGGTACCTCCCGTACAAAAAAAATTAAAAATTTTATAAAAGCCTAAATTTAAGGGCTGTCATATGTCCTATGGATATGACTTATATATCAAAATATCGGAAACTTTTAGAAGAACATATTTTATAAAAAACTCGGGAAAATCGGTTCAGATACAAAAAAGTTATGACCAAAATTAAATTTTTTTTTTTTAATACCCAACTTTCGGGAACCATAGATCTCCCCGAGTCCAAGTTTTATAACCCAACTAACTGGCAAATTTCTTCTTAAACACGTCGGTATATAAATCTGTCAAATCGGTTAAAAAATGGCTGAGTTATAATCAAAATACTGAAATCCCAAAAATTACTCTTTTTATACCCTTCACCTCAGGTGGAAAAGGGTATATATAAGTTTGTCATAACGTTTGTAATTTCCACAATATTGATTTTAGACCCCATAAAGTATATATATTCTGGGACCTTATGAGGAGAGAACTTGATTTAACCATGTCCGTCTGTCCGTCTGTCCGTCTGACCGTCTGTCCGTCTGACCGTCTGTCCGTCTGTCCGTCTTACGTTTGATATGTGTTTTCCGGATAATCCAGACATGATAGCGGCTAGGTTGTTTTACATTTATGTTACATACAGTCCACCATTTCTTGCTATTGAAATTCAGCCAGATCGGTCCAAAAATTACGTAGATATGAGCAAAAAACCACGACTACCTCTAAATTTTTCCAAAAATCCCTTGTTGTTGTTGTATTTTTTTAATTTCTGTATATCTTGAGAACGGCAAAAGCCAAAGTTTCCAAATTAGGCACACACATTTAGGTTGCCAATACACACCATCCTACAAACTGTGGGCGGGATTGGAGAAGTGGGCGTGGTACCTCCCGTACAAAAAAAATTAAAAATTTTATAAAAGCCTAAATTTAAGGGCTGTCATATGTCCTATGGATATGACTTATATATCAAAATATCGGAAACTTTTAGAAGAACATATTTTATAAAAAACTCGGGAAAATCGGTTCAGATACAAAAAAGTTATGACCAAAATTAAATTTTTTTTTTTAAATACCCAACTTTCGGGAACCATAGATCTCCCCGAGTCCAAGTTTTATAACCCAACTAACTGGCAAATTTCTTCTTAAACACGTCGGTATATAAATCTGTCAAATCGGTTAAAAAATGGCTGAGTTATAATCAAAATACTGAAATCCCAAAAATTACTCTTTTTATACCCTTCACCTCAGGTGGAAAAGGGTATATATAAGTTTGTCATAACGTTTGTAATTTCCACAATATTGATTTTAGACCCCATAAAGTATATATATTCTGGGACCTTATGAGGAGAGAACTTGATTTAACCATGTCCGTCTGTCCGTCTGTCCGTCTGTCCGTCTGACCGTCTGTCCGTCTGACCGTCTGTCCGTCTGACCGTCTGTCCGTCTGACCGTCTGTCCGTCTGTCCGTCTTACGTTTGATATGTGTTTTCCGGATAATCCAGACATGATAGCGGCTAGGTTGTTTTACATTTATGTTACATACAGTCCACCATTTCTTGCTATTGAAATTCAGCCAGATCGGTCCAAAAATGACGTAGATATGAGCAAAAAACCACGACTACCTCTAAATTTTTCCAAAAATCCCTTGTTGTTGTTGTATTTTTTTAATTTCTGTATATCTTGAGAACGGCAAAAGCCAAAGTTTCCAAATTAGGCACACACATTTAGGTTGCCAATACACACCATCCTACAAACTGTGGGCGGGATTGGAGAAGTGGGCGTGGTACCTCCCGTACAAAAAAAATTAAAAGTTTTATAAAAGCCTAAATTTAAGGGCTGTCATATGTCCTATGGATATGACTTATAAATCAAAATATCGGAAACTTTTAGAAGAACATATTTTATAAAAAACTCGGGAAAATCGGTTCAGATACAAAAAAGTTATGACCAAAATTAAATTTTTTTTTTTAAATACCCAACTTTCGGGAACCATAGATCTCCCCGAGTCCAAGTTTTATAACCCAACTAACTGGCAAATTTCTTCTTAAACACGTCGCACAGTGCTTTGTCCCCATATAACGAAGGGACATAAATAGAAGGAGTTGTCAGAAATTTTTGAAATTTGGTACACAAGCATAGAATAGCTTAGTTAAGAAAAATGTGAATTTTTGGACAAATCGGTCCAAGGACACGCCTACCTCCCATGTGTCCTGAAATGGAAAAATGTAATTTTAGCTTCAATAATGCCCACAAAACTACAAAAAATGGTCATACTAATACACACACAACTAGCAACGTATGTGCAAATTTTCACTTAAATCTGAACAAGGACTCAAGGTCCTGCCATATATCCTTTTTCTTAAAAATGTTATAACACTTTCAAAAATTATCCGATCGTAATAAAATTTGGTATGAAAATTGATATTTGTTAGATATATATGTGTGCCAAATTTTGGTAGAATCGGATTATAAATGTGAAAAATACAAAAACATCATTTAATGAAAAATGAGTGAAAAACGCTTAAAATGCTCGTGCAAAAATAACAAGTAAGAAAGTATAATCGGTCAAGCCCGACCATGTGATATCCTATAGCATAGTATTTAAAAACAAAGTTCCTAGATTGTAATCTATTTGGGACCCATGGGCAATCATGGACCCACCAGAACAAAATTATGTTATGAGGTTAAGATTCGTTTCAAAGTTCTTTCTGCCGAATATTATTTAGATATCTTCATCTTCATATATGGGTTTTTTGGATGAGGGTTTATATGTAACCTATGGTTTATATTGGTATGTTACTACATATATTTTTAAGGAAGTTGGCATTAAAAGCTATTTTCGGGAGAATGATTTGTATGGGAGCTATGTTCAAAAATAGAAAGATTCCAATAAAATTTGATAAGCTGATTTTGATTGCAATAAAATTGATTAGAGATGTGCACGTTCATTTTTTGAACCACGCGCCCTCACTTTTACTCGTTTGTAAAAGTAAGTATTTATTAAATATATAAATTGATTTAACATTTTAATAGAAAATTTTTATTTTCTTTTAAATTGAAAACCCTGTATGCAATATTTTCGAACACTCCATAATAGAATTGCTCTTACTACAAACAAAGGCTGTTACCAAAAAAAAACTTCTGTCACGTAACCATCTTCAATTTAAATAAAAAATAACGGCACTAAGTCACATTTTGAAAATATTCTTTATACGATGAAAAACCAACGTCATCTGGGAATTTAGCGCCATCTTGTGTCGACAAAAAGAAACAGACACAACTGTTATACTAATTTTTTTTAATTTATCTTGTCAATTTTTCTAATTCAATAGTATATATATTTGGATTTTTTTCTTATTATGTTCCTAGTTTATTTTTTTTTAACTAATTCAATCTATGAAAGTTTGAGCAAAAATCACGAAAATAGCATTTTTTTTAAATAAATTTTTTTTTAAGTTGTGGTAAAATTTTTTAAATTTTTTTTTTTGTAGTTATTAGAAAACAGTCTAAATATTCGAAATCAGAAAAAAACCCATAGACCATATTTTTCTTTTTTTTTTAATATTCCATCAAAATTAGAAAATTTTTAGAGCTTAAGTAAATAATAAGCATTTTTCAAACCATTAAAAAATATGTATAGGAGCATAATTCCAGTAAAAGTTTTTTATAGATGGTTTAGAATATAGTTAGCTGTTACAGAAAAAAATTTGAATCTCGTAATCCAAAAAATTAATTTTTTACAATTATTTTCTTGAAACAATAAAAAGCCAAGGGCATTTGTGATTTCAGCGCCCTCTTATGCCGTAGAATGCAGACAAACACAAACAATTTTTTATACATATTTTGATTTTTGTTGTTTTTTATTGAATGGTATAAGTTTGAATTAATATTTCACAGTATTTGTAGTTAATTGTCTTTTGAACTCCTGAAAACTATCAAAATTTGATCAAAAATCATGAAAATAGCCATTTAAAAAAAGTTTTTTTTTTCAAGTTGTGGTAAAATTTTTTCAATTTTTTTTTTTGTAGTTATTAGAAAACAGTCTAAATATTCGAAATCAGAAAAAAACCCATAGACCATATTTTTCTTTTTTTTTTAATATTCCATCAAAGTTAGAAAATTTTTAGAGCTTAAGTAAATAATAAGCATTTTTCAAACCAATAAAAAAACACTTATGAGAAAATAAATCAATAAAATTTTTTTACAGTTAGTTCTAAATATAGTAAACTACTACAGAAAAAAATTTCAATCTCGTGCTTTAAAAAACAACAGTTTTACAACAGTTTTCCTAAAGCATGTAAAACTCAAGTAGTTGTTTGGCCATTTTTACTATAAATTCTCAAACTTTGGCGCCCTCTAGCGCCGCCAAAAAGAGTTAAATCTAAAAAATTCTTCAAAATTCATTTTAATTATTTTGTTATCTATCGATCTGTACATTTTTAAGCACAATATAAGACTTGTTTTTTTTTTGATTTATGTCTATGGGCCAAAGCACTGTGCGTCGGTATATAAATCTGTCAAATCGGTTAAAAAATGGCTGAGTTATAATCAAAATACTGAAATCCCAAAAATTACTCTTTTTATACCCTTCACCTCAGGTGGAAAAGGGTATATATAAGTTTGTCATAACGTTTGTAATTTCCACAATATTGATTTTAGACCCCATAAAGTATATATATTCTGGGACCTTATGAGGAGAGAACTTGATTTAACCATGTCCGTCTGTCCGTCTGTCCGTCTGTCCGTCTGACCGTCTGTCCGTCTGTCCGTCTGTCCGTCTGTCCGTCTTGATATGTGTTTTCCGGATAATCCAGACATGATAGCGGCTAGGTTGTTTTACATTTATGTTACATAAAGTCCACCATTTCTTGCTATTGAAATTCAGCCAGATCGGTCCAAAAATGACGTAGATATGAGCAAAAAACCACGACTACCTCTAAATTTTTCCAAAAATCCCTTGTTGTTGTTGTATTTTTTTAATTTCTGTATATCTTGAGAACGGCAAAAGCCAAAGTTTCCAAATTAGGTACACACATTTAGGTTGCCAATACACACCATCCTACAAAATGTGGGCGGGATTGGAGAAGTGGGCGTGGTACCTCCCGTACAAAAAAAATTAAAAATTTTATAAAAACCTAAATTTAAGGGCTGCCATATGTCCTATGGATATGACTTATATATTAAAATATCGGAAATTTTTAGTAGAACATATTTTATAAAAAACTCGGGAAAATCGGTTCAGATACAAAAAAGTTATGACCAAAATTAAATTTTTTTTTTTAAATACCCAACTTTCGGGAACCATAGATCTCCCCGAGTCCAAGTTTTATAACCAAACTAACGGCAAATTTCTTCTTAAACACGTCGGTATATAAATCTGTCAAATCGGTTAAAAAATGGCTGAGTTATAATCAAAATACTGAAATCCCAAAAATTACTCTTTTTATACCCTTCACCTCAGGTGGAAAAGGGTATATATAAGTTTGTCATAACGTTTGTAATTTTCACAATACTGATTTTAGACCCCATAAAGTATATATATTCTGGGACCTTATGAGGAGAGAACTTGATTTAACCATGTCCGTCTGTCCGTCTGACCGTCTGTCCGTCTGTCCGTCTTACGTTTGATATGTGTTTTCCGGATAATCCAGACATGATAGCGGCTAGGTTGTTTTACATTTATGTTACATACAGTCCACCATTTCTTGCTATTGAAATTCAGCCAGATCGGTCCAAAAATGACGTAGATATGAGCAAAAAACCACGACTACCTCTAAATTTTTCCAAAAATCCCTTGTTGTTGTTGTATTTTTTTAATTTCTGTATATCTTGAGAACGGCAAAAGCCAAAGTTTCCAAATTAGGCACACACATTTAGGTTGCCAATACACACCATCCTACAAACTGTGGGCGGGATTGGAGAAGTGGGCGTGGTACCTCCCGTACAAAAAAAATTAAAAATTTTATAAAAGCCTAAATTTAAGGGCTGTCATATGTCCTATGGATATGACTTATATATCAAAATATCGGAAACTTTTAGAAGAACATATTTTATAAAAAACTCGGGAAAATCGGTTCAGATACAAAAAAGTTATGACCAAAATTAAATTTTTTTTTTTAAATACCCAACTTTCGGGAACCATAGATCTCCCCGAGTCCAAGTTTTATAACCCAACTAACTGGCAAATTTCTTCTTAAACACGTCGGTATATAAATCTGTCAAATCGGTTAAAAAATGGCTGAGTTATAATCAAAATACTGAAATCCCAAAAATTACTCTTTTTATACCCTTCACCTCAGGTGGAAAAGGGTATATATAAGTTTGTCATAACGTTTGTAATTTTCACAATATTGATTTTAGACCCCATAAAGTATATATATTCTGGGACCTTATGAGGAGAGAACTTGATTTAACCATGTCCGTCTGTCCGTCTGTCCGTCTGACCGTCTGTCCGTCTGACCGTCTGTCCGTCTGTCCGTCTTACGTTTGATATGTGTTTTCCGGATAATCCAGACATGATAGCGGCTAGGTTGTTTTACATTTATGTTACATACAGTCCACCATTTCTTGCTATTGAAATTCAGCCAGATCGGTCCAAAAATGACGTAGATATGAGCAAAAAACCACGACTACCTCTAAATTTTTCCAAAAATCCCTTGTTGTTGTTGTATTTTTTTAATTTCTGTATATCTTGAGAACGGCAAAAGCCAAAGTTTCCAAATTAGGCACACACATTTAGGTTGCCAATACACACCATCCTACAAACTGTGGGCGGGATTGGAGAAGTGGGCGTGGTACCTCCCGTACAAAAAAAATTAAAAATTTTATAAAAGCCTAAATTTAAGGGCTGTCATATGTCCTATGGATATGACTTATATATCAAAATATCGGAAACTTTTAGAAGAACATATTTTATAAAAAACTCGGGAAAATCGGTTCAGATACAAAAAAGTTATGACCAAAATTAAATTTTTTTTTTTAAATACCCAACTTTCGGGAACCATAGATCTCCCCGAGTCCAAGTTTTATAACCCAACTAACTGGCAAATTTCTTCTTAAACACGTCGGTATATAAATCTGTCAAATCGGTTAAAAAATGGCTGAGTTATAATCAAAATACTGAAATCCCAAAAATTACTCTTTTTATACCCTTCACCTCAGGTGGAAAAGGGTATATATAAGTTTGTCATAACGTTTGTAATTTTCACAATATTGATTTTAGACCCCATAAAGTATATATATTCTGGGACCTTATGAGGAGAGAACTTGATTTAACCATGTCCGTCTGTCCGTCTGTCCGTCTGACCGTCTGTCCGTCTGACCGTCTGTCCGTCTGTCCGTCTTACGTTTGATATGTGTTTTCCGGATAATCCAGACATGATAGCGGCTAGGTTGTTTTACATTTATGTTACATACAGTCCACCATTTCTTGCTATTGAAATTCAGCCAGATCGGTCCAAAAATGACGTAGATATGAGCAAAAAACCACGACTACCTCTAAATTTTTCCAAAAATCCCTTGTTGTTGTTGTATTTTTTTAATTTCTGTATATCTTGAGAACGGCAAAAGCCAAAGTTTCCAAATTAGGCACACACATTTAGGTTGCCAATACACACCATCCTACAAACTGTGGGCGGGATTGGAGAAGTGGGCGTGGTACCTCCCGTACAAAAAAAATTAAAAATTTTATAAAAGCCTAAATTTAAGGGCTGTCATATGTCCTATGGATATGACTTATATATCAAAATATCGGAAACTTTTAGAAGAACATATTTTATAAAAAACTCGGGAAAATCGGTTCAGATACAAAAAAGTTATGACCAAAATTAAATTTTTTTTTTTAAATACCCAACTTTCGGGAACCATAGATCTCCCCGAGTCCAAGTTTTATAACCCAACTAACTGGCAAATTTCTTCTTAAACACGTCGGTATATAAATCTGTCAAATCGGTTAAAAAATGGCTGAGTTATAATCAAAATACTGAAATCCCAAAAATTACTCTTTTTATACCCTTCACCTCAGGTGGAAAAGGGTATATATAAGTTTGTCATAACGTTTGTAATTTCCACAATATTGATTTTAGACCCCATAAAGTATATATATTCTGGGACCTTATGAGGAGAGAACTTGATTTAACCATGTCCGTCTGTCCGTCTGTCCGTCTGTCCGTCTGACCGTCTGACCGTCTGTCCGTCTGTCCGTCTGTCCGTCTGTCCGTCTTGATATGTGTTTTCCGGATAATCCAGACATGATAGCGGCTAGGTTGTTTTACATTTATGTTACATAAAGTCCACCATTTCTTGCTATTGAAATTCAGCCAGATCGGTCCAAAAATGACGTAGATATGAGCAAAAAACCACGACTACCTCTAAATTTTTCCAAAAATCCCTTGTTGTTGTTGTATTTTTTTAATTTCTGTATATCTTGAGAACGGCAAAAGCCAAAGTTTCCAAATTAGGTACACACATTTAGGTTGCCAATACACACCATCCTACAAAATGTGGGCGGGATTGGAGAAGTGGGCGTGGTACCTCCCGTACAAAAAAAATTAAAAATTTTATAAAAACCTAAATTTAAGGGCTGCCATATGTCCTATGGATATGACTTATATATTAAAATATCGGAAATTTTTAGTAGAACATATTTTATAAAAAACTCGGGAAAATCGGTTCAGATACAAAAAAGTTATGACCAAAATTAAATTTTTTTTTTTAAATACCCAACTTTCGGGAACCATAGATCTCCCCGAGTCCAAGTTTTATAACCAAACTAACTGGCAAATTTCTTCTTAAACACGTCGGTATATAAATCTGTCAAATCGGTTAAAAAATGGCTGAGTTATAATCAAAATACTGAAATCCCAAAAATTACTCTTTTTATACCCTTCACCTCAGGTGGAAAAGGGTATATATAAGTTTGTCATAACGTTTGTAATTTTCACAATATTGATTTTAGACCCCATAAAGTATATATATTCTGGGACCTTATGAGGAGAGAACTTGATTTAACCATGTCCGTCTGTCCGTCTGACCGTCTGTCCGTCTGTCCGTCTTACGTTTGATATGTGTTTTCCGGATAATCCAGACATGATAGCGGCTAGGTTGTTTTACATTTATGTTACATACAGTCCACCATTTCTTGCTATTGAAATTCAGCCAGATCGGTCCAAAAATGACGTAGATATGAGCAAAAAACCACGACTACCTCTAAATTTTTCCAAAAATCCCTTGTTGTTGTTGTATTTTTTTAATTTCTGTATATCTTGAGAACGGCAAAAGCCAAAGTTTCCAAATTAGGCACACACATTTAGGTTGCCAATACACACCATCCTACAAACTGTGGGCGGGATTGGAGAAGTGGGCGTGGTACCTCCCGTACAAAAAAAATTAAAAATTTTATAAAAGCCTAAATTTAAGGGCTGTCATATGTCCTATGGATATGACTTATATATCAAAATATCGGAAACTTTTAGAAGAACATATTTTATAAAAAACTCGGGAAAATCGGTTCAGATACAAAAAAGTTATGACCAAAATTAAATTTTTTTTTTTAAATACCCAACTTTCGGGAACCATAGATCTCCCCGAGTCCAAGTTTTATAACCCAACTAACTGGCAAATTTCTTCTTAAACACGTCGGTATATAAATCTGTCAAATCGGTTAAAAAATGGCTGAGTTATAATCAAAATACTGAAATCCCAAAAATTACTCTTTTTATACCCTTCACCTCAGGTGGAAAAGGGTATATATAAGTTTGTCATAACGTTTGTAATTTTCACAATATTGATTTTAGACCCCATAAAGTATATATATTCTGGGACCTTATGAGGAGAGAACTTGATTTAACCATGTCCGTCTGTCCGTCTGTCCGTCTGACCGTCTGTCCGTCTGACCGTCTGTCCGTCTGTCCGTCTTACGTTTGATATGTGTTTTCCGGATAATCCAGACATGATAGCGGCTAGGTTGTTTTACATTTATGTTACATACAGTCCACCATTTCTTGCTATTGAAATTCAGCCAGATCGGTCCAAAAATGACGTAGATATGAGCAAAAAACCACGACTACCTCTAAATTTTTCCAAAAATCCCTTGTTGTTGTTGTATTTTTTTAATTTCTGTATATCTTGAGAACGGCAAAAGCCAAAGTTTCCAAATTAGGCACACACATTTAGGTTGCCAATACACACCATCCTACAAACTGTGGGCGGGATTGGAGAAGTGGGCGTGGTACCTCCCGTACAAAAAAAATTAAAAATTTTATAAAAGCCTAAATTTAAGGGCTGTCATATGTCCTATGGATATGACTTATATATCAAAATATCGGAAACTTTTAGAAGAACATATTTTATAAAAAACTCGGGAAAATCGGTTCAGATACAAAAAAGTTATGACCAAAATTAAATTTTTTTTTTTAAATACCCAACTTTCGGGAACCATAGATCTCCCCGAGTCCAAGTTTTATAACCCAACTAACTGGCAAATTTCTTCTTAAACACGTCGGTATATAAATCTGTCAAATCGGTTAAAAAATGGCTGAGTTATAATCAAAATACTGAAATCCCAAAAATTACTCTTTTTATACCCTTCACCTCAGGTGGAAAAGGGTATATATAAGTTTGTCATAACGTTTGTAATTTTCACAATATTGATTTTAGACCCCATAAAGTATATATATTCTGGGACCTTATGAGGAGAGAACTTGATTTAACCATGTCCGTCTGTCCGTCTGTCCGTCTGACCGTCTGTCCGTCTGACCGTCTGTCCGTCTGTCCGTCTTACGTTTGATATGTGTTTTCCGGATAATCCAGACATGATAGCGGCTAGGTTGTTTTACATTTATGTTACATACAGTCCACCATTTCTTGCTATTGAAATTCAGCCAGATCGGTCCAAAAATGACGTAGATATGAGCAAAAAACCACGACTACCTCTAAATTTTTCCAAAAATCCCTTGTTGTTGTTGTATTTTTTTAATTTCTGTATATCTTGAGAACGGCAAAAGCCAAAGTTTCCAAATTAGGCACACACATTTAGGTTGCCAATACACACCATCCTACAAACTGTGGGCGGGATTGGAGAAGTGGGCGTGGTACCTCCCGTACAAAAAAAATTAAAAATTTTATAAAAGCCTAAATTTAAGGGCTGTCATATGTCCTATGGATATGACTTATATATCAAAATATCGGAAACTTTTAGAAGAACATATTTTATAAAAAACTCGGGAAAATCGGTTCAGATACAAAAAAGTTATGACCAAAATTAAATTTTTTTTTTTAAATACCCAACTTTCGGGAACCATAGATCTCCCCGAGTCCAAGTTTTATAACCCAACTAACTGGCAAATTTCTTCTTAAACACGTCGGTATATAAATCTGTCAAATCGGTTAAAAAATGGCTGAGTTATAATCAAAATACTGAAATCCCAAAAATTACTCTTTTTATACCCTTCACCTCAGGTGGAAAAGGGTATATATAAGTTTGTCATAACGTTTGTAATTTCCACAATATTGATTTTAGACCCCATAAAGTATATATATTCTGGGACCTTATGAGGAGAGAACTTGATTTAACCATGTGATGTCCCTCTACCCCCCCCCCCCCCCCCCCCTTTCAATTGCTTACATATACTAGCATAATGCCCAATATGATTTTCGTTATCACCCTTCTTTATTATTTCATCTATTTAACGAAAATATTTTTACAAATAGAAACTAGGAATTTTTGTGTTTTTTGCTACTTAAAAACTCGCCAAAAAAGATAAAAGAAAACAAACACACATACATGGCGCAAACTATTTTGGTGAATATATTTCCCAACTTTGTGGTGAACAAAAACATCAGAAGTAATTACAACAAAACTTTGTTGAATTTTGTGAACAGTCAACGTGCCATATTTCATTTTAATGATATTCGATTAACGTTCCTTCATGGTTCAGTTGTCTAGGAGGTTTGTTAGAAACTGAGAGTTCCCGGTTCGATTCTTGGTTTTTTAAAAAGAAAATTTTTTTTTTAATATTTTTATTTTTTTTATGTTCTAAAAAAGATTTAAAAAAGATATTTACCAGTTTTCGCTTTTTAAATTTTATTTATAATGAAGTTTGAGGTATTGCAAATATGTATGTATATGTAAAAATTATTTAGTTTGTGTCTAGTTGCTCTGTATTCTGCTCGCACAATGGTGAAGGGTATATAAGATTCGGCACAGCCGAATATAGCACTCTTACTTGTTTCTTCTATCTTTCTTCTTCATAAAGTATTTCATATATTTTCCTTTTATTTTTAGAACAAAAATGTAACTAAATTTTTTTTAAAAATGTAACTAAAGTTGAGTCTACTTTAACTTCAGCAACAATTTGTATGAAATTGTTTCTGACATTTATAATAATTTTATTTAGTTTTGAATGAAAATTTCAACATAATGTTGATAATAATAAATGCATAATATAATATTGTTGTGGTTAAAATTTGCAAACGGTTTCTAAATGCAAAATGTGTGTGGTTGCAAAATAAATTGTTGCTCTATTATGCACACCAAGTGAAAATGTTTTTTTTTGATTGTGAACGAAGCTTTAAGCTCGAAACACTTTTCCCAGCGATATTCAATAAAATATCACCCAATTTATAGTGAGAACTTTCTACGTCCACAAAAGATCTATCAACCGAAGACTACACCTTATCATTGTTGGCAAATCTTTTACCACCAACTCAGTTTTTGAAGTTTGAAAATATAAAATAAGACGAGAGAGTTAAATCTGGCCAATCTTTACTGATTTTTTAAAAACCAGGGATCTGGGATTTTGGTTTTTTTTCGAAAATAATGTGTTACTTTAGTACACGACTTTTCTAAATAAAAAACACATTTTTTTTATATTTTTTTTTTTTTTGTCATTATTTTTTTATTGAATCTTCATATATTAAATATGAACTAACAATAATTAATCAAATCTTAACCTAATACGTTATTTTATCTCCTGCCAGTGCCAGACAAAATTTTCTTCATCACGGGTTATGTTCACTTTTATAGGTGTTTATCGCTCATCTAATTGGGTAAGTGCTGCAGTGTCTCTTCTTCTTAAGCGAGTGTGGCCGCCATGATTTAAAATATTTCGAGCTAGTGGATTTGGGTGTTGTTCAAGCCTTTTTAAATATTTTATTGCATATTTTGTAATCATAGATTTCACTAATGGCACATTGAGATCCTTATGAATGTTTGAGTTTTTAATATACCAGGGAGCGGCTGTGATTATTCGAAGAAGTTTATTTTGGCGCCTTTGAATTTTGTCGATATTAGAGGCCGAGGCAGTGCCCCATAGTTGAATACCGTAGCACCAGATAGGCTTAAGATAGAGTTGTAAAGTAGAAGCTTGCAATCGAGACTAAGGACAGAATTTCTTCCAATAAGCCAATGAATTTGAATGGCTTTTAGTTTCATTTGAGTTAATTTTGCCTCTATATGGCATTTCCACGTTAATCGCCGATCCAGATGTATACCGAGATATTTAACATGCGAATGTTGAGGAATTATTTGATTATTGATTGTAATAGGGGGGCAAGATTCCCGGCGCAAAGTGAATGTTATATGTACACATTTTTGCTCATTGACCATTATCCTCCATTGTCTTAACCATATTTCTAGTTGAAATATATGATGCTGTAAGTAACGCGATGCTTCATAACGATTTTCGTGGACGCTTAGAAAAGCTGTATCGTCTGCAAATGTTGAAGTTTGTGTGTAGTTGCTTGTTGGCATGTCCGAAGTATAAATTAAGTATAATAGGGGGCCCAGGATGCTGCCTTGTGGGACTCCAGCGGCAATGGGCTGAGGTGAACTTAAGAAATTTCCTTCTTTAATAATAAATTGACGACCGACTAAGTAGCTTTCTAGCAGCTTGTGTGTGTTTGCTGGTAAATTTTGCTTCAATTTGTGTAATAAGCCTTCATGCCAGACTTTGTCAAAAGCTTGCGAAACATCGATGAAGAGTGCTGAGCAATATTTCTTTTCTTCAAATGCTTTTCTTATGACATTTACTATTCGATGAGTCTGCTCGATTGTGCTGTGTTTTCATCTAAATCCGAACTGATGGTTTGGAATACATCTATTTTCACTTAAAATTGGTGTTAATTTTGAAACTAATAATTTCTCAAACAGCTTTGGCATATTTGATAATAAGCTAATAGGTCTATAAGACTCAACTTTTGTATGATCTTTACCTGGCTTTGGTATCATGGTAACTAAGGAAACCTTCCATTTTTCAGGATAGTATTCAAGGCGTAAAATAGCATTAAAAATAAAAAGAATAATTTTCTTTGCTATGCGAGGTAGCTCCAAAAGCATTTTATTACTGATTTTATCAATACCAGGTGCCTTCTTAGTGTTTAAGTCACAAATAGCCTTTTCGATTTCTCTTATCTCAAATCTGAGGGGAATAGCTGCTCTAGCATCAACAGGTGGTAACTCGACCGCAATATTGTGAGATATATTTGGTGTAAATACGTTTTTCAAATGATTTACAAACAGGTTTCCTTTTTCATTATCATTTCTTGCCCAGCTACCATTCAAGTTTCTTAATGGTGGCTTAGATATAACTGGCCTTTTTAGATTTCTAGCTGCACGCCATAATGAGTAGTCAGATTGTGGAGTTGCATCAAGTTCCTTAAGATATTTTTCTAGAGAAGCCGTTTTCTGATTCTGTAGCAACTTTCTTAGCCTTTTTGTGCATTCTTTTAATAAAATCTTAAGTTGCGGGGAACTGTAAAGTTGCCACTCTCTTCGAACTCTCCTTTTTTCAGTCAAGAGCCGCTCGACATCTGAAGAACATATTTTATTATTTTTAATTTTTTTGGGGGTAACGCTGGAGTGTTGAACAGCTAGTTTAAGATAACTGTCAAAGTTAACAAGAGAGAGATCCACATTCTCCGGTGTACTAAGCGGAATATTTTCTGTGCAATGGGCACTGAGAAATTTTTTATATTTTAACCAATTTATTTGTGTGGCTGGCGTCGCTAAGTAACCTGACGGAAATACAATTCTATTTGGGTTCGATATAGTAACAATTGTAGGTGTGTGGTCGGATGATAATTCTAAGGAAGCTTCAACATGAATCGTTTCTGTGGGGATATTTTTAACCACGCCAAAGTCGATAACATCTGGAATTTTTTGCTGATCAGTAGGCCAATATGTTGGTTGCCCGCTCGCGACCACATTTAAACCCATTTTAGAGATTGTGTTAAACAAAACACGACCTTTTGGTGTTATAAGTCGTGACCCCCAGAAGGTATGTTTAGCGTTATAATCGCCAGCGGCCAGAAATCAGGGTCCTAATGATTTATAATATTTATAATATTGGCCTTCTGATATGGAAAATCTAGGTGGAGAGTATAAAGAAGAAATTACTATGTTTCGATTTAGCTCCTCAACACAAATAGTCGTTGCTTGCAGATAGTCTTCACGGTGATCACACATAATGTAGTGTTTGACTCGAGTTTTTATTAAGATGGCAGAACCTCCACAAGCTCTATCTCGAGGGTCCTTGGTATCATATAGTATATAACCATTGATTTTAAACGTATTTCTTGAGGTCAAATGTGTTTCAGAAATCATCATGACATCAATTTGTTTATTTTTAAGAAAGTATTCTAATTCATTTTTATGTTGGCGGATGCCGTTTGCGTTCCAAAAACAAATTTTTAAACAGTTCATGGTTTGTTAAGTACAGCTTGCAATAACATCGATTGCATTCTAAGCATTTCCTGCATCATATTACCCATTGTGTTCGTAAAATTATTTACTGTTTGCACTAATGTTTCCATGGTTTTTTCTAAACGACTTAAATTAGAAACCGGAGTTTCATCATTACTTGGCGAGGCACCTTGCATTGGCTGATGGTTTGATTTTAGGACGTTAGCGTAAGAGGTTCTGTTATTACTAGGCTGGGGGGCTTGAATTGCATTTGTGTTTACCTGATTTGCAACCTGCATTTGAGGGGTATTTGTTTTCGGTCCAACCGTCTGCTTGACAATATTATATACTGGGCATCCTCTATAATTGGCAGTGTGATTACCGCCACAGTTGCTACATTTTTTTACGTTGGGGTCGGTTTTAGACTTATCGCAAGAAACTGTACCGTGTAGTTCACCACATACTACGCAGACAGGGGGTAAGTAGCAGTATGCCTTGGTATGGCCAAATTCTTGGCAGTTTAAGCACTGAACAGGTCCATTTTTTTTGTGCGGCTCTTCTATAGTTATTCTTCTGTAGAGAATATATTTTAAATTGTAAATAGGATGTGTTTCGTTTTTTTTAAGTTTTACGTCGCCGAGTTCAAACTCCACTCGAAAAAGTGGTTGGGTAATTTTTTCTCTATTTTTAATATTTACTACATGTTTTACCTTGAAGCCTTTTTCTTCTAGGAATGTTTTAACCTCTTCTGGGTCCACACATGAGTCAATACCCTTAATCACTACCTGTAGACCTTTATTGCTTTTCAGTTGGTAGGTATAAAAGTTTTTTTTAAGCGTTTCAAAGTTGTTTACAATTTTGCGAAAATCATTCTCATTATTGACTTGTATTTTTGTCTCGTTTATACTTCCACGCTTTATAGCCGCTACGTAAAACGAATTTTCACCTATCACCGATATCAAACTCTTTATGAGCTCATTTGAATTTTGCTCCCTTAGATATATCGGGGGAGGCTTGGTTGGTTTAATGACGTTTGGTGCTTCAGAGGATTCATCCTCCAGAATTGTAAAACGATTTTGAGTATTTATTTTATCAAAAGATGGTACTTTTGAGGCCGAAGCAACTGCTGCAGAGGTAGGGCTGCGTCCCCGTTTAAGCACTGTTATGTACCTGTCCATACCAACTTGTACTGTAGGCTTTTGACAACTTTTTACAGGGGGGTTTTCCATTGCATTTGTGTTTGAGTTCATGGTATCATTTCCCACTAAATTTGTTTTTGACGTCACGGCATTACTTGCTGGGCTGGCAACACTTGTCACCAAATCTAGTTGTAGTTTTTTTAATGAGTCACTATCCACTGTTTTCGTAAACACCGAGGGTGATAGGGAACGTGTTCGAATAATTGGCTTAGCCGTTAAATAGTTTATATTGTTTTGTTTTGTTTTATTTATTTCTACATTATTTTCGTTTGCCTGAACTAAAACGTAAACGTTTCTTTCATTTTGTCTTAGTGTTGTTTCACTGTTCGTACTCATACAAAGAGTTGTTTTTGTTTTTCACCGTTTTGCTTTGCTTTAATATTTTTATTTTTTATTGTATTTTACAACAACAAAAAAAACAAGAAATTTAAATTTAAATGTTTTTGTTCAGAATATGTATACACATGTATGAACATTCATACGTACATACATATATATTTTTACTGTTTTATTTTATTTAATTTTATCGTTTTAAATTGTTCACTATTATGTTAAGTAATTTAAATAACAAAATATATTATTTTTTTTTAAGCGTCCATTCGCTGCTTATATTTATGTATTACAAAATCAAATGTGATTAATTAATTAATAGTTCAAATCGTATGCGGGGCTAAAAATACACGTCTGTATCACAACAAAGCACAAACCGAACTTTTTTATATATTTATGAATTTTTAAAAGGTTTTATATACATAACATATCACACACTTGCTGCAAAATCGGCATAACTCAAAAAATTAAATTTTGGAGATAGAGATGCAGAATTGTTAGCTTTGTTTTTCTTTACAATGTGTATTAAATTCTTTATATCTGTTATACTTTTCAAGTTTGAGGAGAATGTGTCATCTTTTTTTCTAAGTAGTTAAAGCAAATCAAAAACTTTAAATGCGTTTATCTCGAAATGGATTTTTTTGAGTTATGTCGGTTTTGCAGCAAATGGGCGATATATTAAAAAAAATATAAAACATTGCAAAACAATTTTTTAAGTTAATAAGATGTTAAAATGTAATTCATTTCAATTTAAATTTGATAAATCATATTTTTGTTAAAAACTTTTTAATAAAAATTGTATGTAATGATTTCAATCAAATTACATACATATGTTTTGTTTGTAAACCATGGATTATATTACACACATAAAGTATGTAAACGAAAATTTTTTTACAAATTGGAATGCGGATATTGCAAACAAGACGAGCAATAGAAGAAAAGTTCCGTTAGTTGTTAAATGTAATGATTTATAACCAATAAAATGCATATCACGGTTTTAGTGGGTTGAGAAATTAACTAAGCGTTTTGTGTTAAGAAGAACATTGAACAGACAAATTAACATTAAAGAATGTTTAAAAAAACGTTTGTTGGCTTTGTATAAACTCCATTCTACGCCGCCAATATTCTGGCCTGATTTAGCAACAATTCATTATTCTAGCGAAAATCTCGGTTCAGAAAAATTAATGTACAAATTGTTGAAATGGATTGCAATCCATCAAACTGCTGTGAACTTCGGTCAGTAGTGAAATCAATATTTCGGAAATCATCCAAGGTAGTTAAAACTCAAAAAGTATTTAACTATAACTGACATTAGGCGGTTAAAAAAGTTGGTAGAAAAGGTGTCCAAAAACTAATGAAAGGCTTAAAGGGTGAACTACACTCCTACGCACTATCCGGTTACGAATTGTAAAATAATTATTCGTTTTCAAATATATGAAGTAATATTATTAATAAGTACATATTATTATTTTATTTTTTGTTGTTTTGATATAATAAGTAATGAATAAACGAAAATGTAAAAAATTTTTCGTTTACATTCTTTACAATTATTCAAACAAAGTTTAAATATCGATACCTCGAAGGTATGCTGCTACCTTTAGTTGCGGTGACATTAATACACGTCAAAGTGTACTCCCTCATCGATTTCGATAGCTGAGTTTTAAACTGTGACACTATGTCGACATAGTGCAGTAAACCTCTCGGGTACTGATGTACATACATTTACTGCGATATTTATAAATACTTACAGTAAATAACGGATATAAGAACATCTCATATAAGGAAGTATTTCAAAAGCACCGTTTATTTTTCCATATCTGTCAAAATAAAAAGTATTCTGTATAAGAAAAATTTTTATAAGAAAAAACACGATACAAGAAATAATTTGCACTGCACCAATAACATTAAAATTTTTAAAATAGGCGAAGCAAATTTTGAAAGAATCTGTAATACATTCCTCAACATATAGATAACGTATTTTTTCAAATTATTAATTGATTATAACACACCAAAAAGCGTCTTAATATCCATGCGTCCTATGACACTCCGTTCATGGACATTATGACACTTTTTGGTTTCATAATGTCTATGGACGTTAAGACATAGGACATTACGACACGCCCCCTTTATTTGTGCAATATATTTTGAAAGGAAACCATAACTTCTCACATTTCTGCAAATACATTTTTATCAGAAAAGAAAACACAATAAGCCTTAGCGGGTGTCTAAAGGACATTAGAAAGAACTACAGAATGTCAAATTTATTTATATAAGATTCACAATTATTCTAAGATAACGTTCACATGGATCCTATATCATATGGTCTGCCAAGCTTCCCAGAAAATATAGTCTTCTGAAAGACAAATTAACGAGCCTTCAAATAAGCTGAACATGTGAATTCACCTGCTGTTTAACTATAACTTTATAGACTGGCTATAATACATGAAGGACAAATTTTCTAAGAGATCATATTAGAACAGTGGTTCCAGTAATTACTCGTCATTGGGCACTAGCATTTAATAGGTACTGTAGGACTTATTATGATAAAAAAGAATACAACACCGTCTTTATTCCCGAAATAATTTTTATTAAAAAAAAAACACTTTAAATTAACTAGATCTGCCCTGTTTAGATGTTTTATATGAGATCGAATTACCGGTACATTTCCTTTTTCTAAAAGACACGAAACTGTTGTTTCCAGCAGTAACGCATATGAATTAGTTGTGTTTTTGGCTGCAAATTGAACTAAGCCTTACGTTAAGGCCCTTACCTAACAATTACTATCAAAGTTGAAGACTAACGATTCTGAAAAACAATTAATCCAAATAGTTGATACTTAAAATTTTCCGATATATCAGGATCGGCGATTTTTTGCTGTCAATAGGACGATACTTTTTATATTCTTTGGAGTATTTTTGAACAAAGAAATTAATTTTCTATGCTTATTTTTTGCATAGCAACTAAGAGAACTTACACATTAAAAACAGAGCATAATATAAAAACTTGCCTAGTTTTATTCTCTAGCCAACTTCTAATCAATTTTTTCTGTTACGTATATTTTTAAGTCTACAATTAAATTCAGTTGAATACGTATTAAATAATGAATAAGAAAAAACAAATGTATATGTAAATCTCTAATCTATGAATATATTATCTCGTTTAAACATATCGAAGAATATTATTAAGGAAATTATTTCAGTAAACAATTTTAGTAGCTGCCTCAAGGAGTTACCATTGCAAATTTAAATAAAGGCTTTAAAAGGATTTAAAATATTGCAATTTTGCTATACATATGTACAACTTATGTGGAATATGAGCTGCACACTTGAATATTTAGGTTATTTATTTTTTATAATAAAATTTCCAAATATGTATGTAATAGTAAAATTGGACAGTGATTTGGCATTTGCTAACAGTAATTTGAAGTTTTGTTTGTAAAAAAACAAAAATTAAAACGTAGGAAAAAATAAATATATTATGCTTTGATTCTTTATGTTTTAGGTAAGTGTTATTTTAAGCTATTTTTAAATTTGTTTAGTTTATACAAAATACGTTTAGCTGAACTTGCGCTGCAACATTCACGTTTGACATATTTTTAAAAGTGAACTGTCTTAACTACTGTCTGGACGCCTACGTAACGAAGACAGTTAGTAGTGTTTTTGGAAACTAATATGTATTTTCTTACTGTCTTGACAGTACTGTTAAATGTAAACGCTGTGTAAGAGCTAACAGAATACTTTTATAAACATTTTTACAATACCCAGTTTCTTCATTCTCAGATATTTTACTATAACTGATAAGAGAAAAGAGTGACAACGGCTTTAAACTTCACTATTAACTTTCGCAAGCACTTACAATATGGCAATCAAACCAAAGTACCTGTTCATCAAAATTTTTTGTAAAAAAAACCCCAAAGCCGGGACGATTTATGTTTTAACCTGTTTCAGGTATAACAATAGAATACGCTACTTGTGTTTTTACAATACCCAATTGTGCTGTTTTGTTTGCACAACAAAATACAAATGTCAAAATTTATGACTTTATTTTTTAATTCTAAGAATTTTTTAATCGGTACCTGTGCATTTTCCAAAGGCAAAAGTCCCGCAAGGTAAAAGTTTGGTAATGTTGCATGCATATTTCTTTGGAATAGCAAAAAATGCCTAACATTTGTTCTCTTGTTTTGTAAATGGCACGAAAACCGCATTTAAAAATTAAACTTTAGAATGTCATTGAAAATACACTGTTCAGTGATGTTATAAACTTTTTTGCAAAATCCTTACGAAGCCCGTAAAACTTCCCTTTTTTTTCCTTCACGTTAACCAATTTGTCTCTACAAAAATCCCTAAAACTTTTAAATTATAAAAGATCAATACAAATAAAACCATTTGTATTAATGTACATCAATTTTACTTAAAATTCTTCCCAGCTAGCATTCGGGGTATCATTTTTTGTAAAAATCACCTAAATGAGTCCTAACATATCACTTTTGATGATAAAAAATCGTTTTATAACTTGAGCGATTGAAAAGGGGTTCATATATGGTTCATTGCCGAACGATTTAAAAGATTTGAATAAAAGGAAGCCTAAAAATTATTGTCAATTAATGAAAATAAATAAATTTATTGTTGAGGGCAAGCTAGTTTCTATGCGCATTTCACTGGTTGCTTAGGTCACATAATCAGGAAACCTTTTTCCAAATACTTTGAAAAAGATAAAGATATTATACAAAAAAAAAAAGAACTAAAACGAATAAGAATTATAAACACTCAAAGTCTTGCCTGCAAACATATCAAAGTTTAAACAAAACACCAACAATAAACATCGAGTTTATCTTTTCTTACATTCCCCTACAATTGGTTGACTTTTTTCCAAAGCGAATTGTGTAACTGGGTAAAAAAAAACAAATTAAAAAACAAATTGCTTCATTTTATTGTTTTCGTAAGAAAACAAACAAAAAAAACCAATTTGCCATTTCAGTTTTATTTTTTAACGGGCACATGCAAATTTATCATCAAATATATTTCCGGAAATACAAAATGTATTATTTGTTTGGTGCGAAATAAAATTTGTTGAAATAATCAAAAGCCATAATGGTGCTGCTTTCATCAGAAAAAGAAACATGATGATTAAAATATGATTTAAAATATGGGAGATTTCATGTCAAGTGACCCAATTTTGAAATCGATGTCTTCCGATTTGGATGAAATTTGCACCAAGAAAAGTAGTTTAGACACACATTTTCAATAAGATCGGTCTAAAAGTTTCTAAGTTAGTAGGGGTCAAAGTTTGACATTTTGGCCATACAGGTGTTCTTTCTTATCCATGTCACTTATTACCTATTGTCCAAACTACTATACAATAGGACTAACCTTGGTGCAAATTTCATCCAAAGCGGAAGACATCGATTTCAAAATTAGGTCACTTGACATGAAATCCTCCATATGTATAATCAGAAACTATATATGGGGCAATCCAATTCAAATCGGACAGTTTGGAGAAAAATGTTTTTGATTTCCTTTATTTTTTACTCTGTTGATGTTCCTTCTCAACAACACATTTCGGAAAATTTTCAGATTTTTTTGGCTTATGGTTACCAGTGTTGCCAATTTTTCACCTTGTTACGCCATTAAAAATTGAGTTTAGCCATTTGGCATTTTTTAGCTCTTTTTCAAATTGCTAAGCCATAAAATTTTTTTTGTCGTTTTTCTTTTAAAACTATAATTTGTTTGTTTTTATACAAATTTACAAAATTGCTAAAAGTAAAATAACACGGTGCTACAGTGTAAAAAAACTTGGAAAACCACCTAGCGTGGGTTATTGGTCTTGTTGAGTACATAAAAAATTGTGTCAAAAAATTTCAGAAACACCCTCAAATTCAGAAGTTATTTAAAAAAAACCGTTTTCAGTGATGTTCGTCAACTTATCGACATGTAACTCGGTCAGTTTTTGTCCGTTTTTAATTTAACAAGTTTGGAAAGAAAACTGATTACGCTTTAAAATTACGTGCATTTATTGATACATTTGTATGTTTTAACCATTGTTTTCGTTAAGAATATCTACAAAAAAAAAAAACCAAAATTATAAACTTTTTTGATTTTAGTAGCTTTTCATTGCTTATTTTAATATGAAAGCTTATAAAAATAAAAACCAACATATGAAGAAAATTTAGTTCTTAACAAAATCGGATGAAAACTGTATAAGTTATTCAACTTTTCATTAACACCTGTTTTTAGTATTTTCTCCCCCCGCGCAAAACATATGAATAAAAAACAAAAAACAATTAACTATACAAGCAAATTTATCAACTTAAAAATGCAAAGTGTTTTGTTTGTTGTAATTTTACAGTAACGTTTTTGGTATTTACTTAATAAGAGAAGTTATTATATTGGATAATGCCGAATTAAATATACCCTGCGTTATTGTTAATCTGTCTTTATTTAAAAAAATCGAACTCGAAGATAATACAGATGAATAGGGTTTATTATGTCCTATTTTTTTGAATCATTTAAAAAGTTTAAAATGTTTTTATATGCAATTTTTAGTTATATATATTTGGATAAATACATAAACTAATCGAATTTAAAACCAACACAATGGCAAAGTTTATATACTACCTTTTGGTGGAGGATATTGTTTTTAGATAAGAGAAAAAAAGTGTAAAATTTGTGACAAGTGAAGTGATATTGATATTAATTTTATTAAAATTTGTAAAAGTTTATAATTTTTGTAATCCTTTAAGAAATTTTAAATTGTGATTAATTTTTTCTGCAGTGTGTGATAAGCGTAATAATTTTTGTTATGTTTGCGGTTTATTCGCTGAAAAAAAACATCGCTTGGATCTAAAGAAAAATAAAGCCTTGGTAAATGCCTTCAATACAGTTTTTAACTGCTCATACAGTTCTAGCAAATGGTATGAACCCGAAAGTATTTGTACAAGCTGTTCCAGTGTGCTTAAGAAAACTAAGTCCGAAAAGTTTAAAAGCCAGCCATTACCATTATCTATCCCAATGATTTGGCATCATCAAATATTCCATAAACCACAGGACTGTTATTTTTGCCAAACAAACATCACTGGTTATCAATATAGCATTAAGTATGCTAATGTGTTAACTGTAACTAAGCCAGTATTAAGTGCAATTAAATGTAATGAAACTTCACATAAACAAAATGATGATGAAGATGAAAACGTGGAATGTGATATGGAATATTTACCAAAATCGGCTGAGCCACATTTTGTGACAAATGCTGATTTTTGCGATCTTGTGCGAGATTTAAAACTTTCGTGGAGACAAACAGAGGTTTTCGGGTCGCGACTAAAACAATGGAATATTACACAGAGTGACTTTAAAGTTACGTTTCCAAAAGATAATCCCCAATCGTGTTTTGAGGAAATTTTTAAAACCAGTGATGGTAGTGATGACCTTGTGTATTGTTCAAATATAGAAGAGTTGTTTTTTTACCTTAATCACCAACATGAAGCGAATGATTGGAGGTTGTTTGTGGACGGATCGTGTAAAAGTAGGTATTAATAATTCCTTTTTAATAAACAATCATCTAACATATTTTGAAGGCCTTAAGGCAGTGTTATTGCACAATAAAAATGAATTACCATCAGTGCCAATAGCTTACGCTACAAAAATGAAAGAGTCATATGCCACAATGGAAAAAATACTGTATTTAATAAATTATAGAAAATATCAGTGGCAAATTATTGCAGATTTAAAAGTTCTGACAATATTGTTTGGAATGCAAGGAGGTAATACTAAGTTTCCTTGCTATCTCTGCGAGTGGGACAGCCGTAGCGATGACCAATACAGGCGTAAAAACTGGCCTGCAAGGACATCTTTTAAAATAGGCCAGAAAAACGTTAAGAATATTCCTATTGTGGAATCAGATAAAATCATTCTACCGCCACTGCACCTTAAGTTGGGCTATATGAAACAGTTTGTAAAGCGGCTGGATGTAGAAGGCGATGCTTTTTTGTATTTTAAAGCTGTTTTCCCACAAATAAGTGAAGGCAAAATAAAAGAAGGTACTTAACACGTTTTTCTTAAATACAGTTAAATTAACTTGATTTTATTTTTGATTTTTAGGTATTTTTATTGGACCGCAAATTCGAAAAATTATGCTTGATAAAAATTTTTCTAAGAAGCTTACTGATATAGAAAACAGAGCATGGAATAGTTTTATTTCCTTATGTCAAAACTTTTTGGGAAACAAAAAAAAGTCCTAGCTACGTTGAAGTGGTAAACGAATTTCTTGAGTCTTACGCTGAAATGGGATGTCGAATGTCCATAAAAATTCATTTTCTGCATGCACACTTAGATTTTTTTCCCGAAAACCTTGGTCAATTCAGTGACGAGCAGGGAGAACGATTTCACCAAGAAATTTTACAAATGGAAAAGCGTTTTGATGGAAAGAACCACATAAGAATGATGGCAAATTATTGCTGGTCTCTCAAACGAGAAACAGATGGTTTGTTGAGCAAACGTAAGAGGGCTAGTAATCATTTTTAACTCCACATGTTAACTTAGGTTAAGCTATCGCAAAATTTTTACTTTAGAAAAAGTTTAGTAATTTTTGCAAATATAAACCAATTTTAACAAATCATATCTCGTTTTTTTCTACATAAAATTATCTTTAAAATACAGTGCAAACAAAAATAGGTTTTCATTAAAAAAAATTAAAATAACTCTTGTTGAACTTGAAAAATTAGGAAAAAAATTAAAAAAAATTTGAAACTTTTGAAAAATACTCACCTAATTTCCTAGAATATATTTTTAATGAATAAACTTCATAAAAGATTAATTGTTTGCCTTTCCAAAACTGTTTAAAATTTTGAAATAGAACAAAAAATGTGTGAGTTAGATGAACTTAAGTGCTACGACCTACCCTAAATCAGTTTTTTTTTAAATTACTCAAAATTTTGAGGGTGTTTCAAAATTTTTGAACACGGTTTTTGTATGTCCTCACCTAGGCCTACAACCTTCACTAGGTCGGTTTTCAAGTTCTGACAAAAAGTGTTTTTTTGTAGCAGTGTGTAATCATTTTTACAAATAAAAAGCATTTTTTTTATTCCATAACTTTTTCAAATGTTGCAAAATCGCTAAAAAAAAAAGATGATGATGAAACATCTTTCTAAATAAAGGAACAGTATTCTAATATTAAATATATAAAATGGTTCAACACTGTTTCTTTCTGGTCGGAAGTATTTCAAAAGAGAGATGCAGGCAGCAACAAATTTTTTTTGAATTGTCAGAATTAACTATAAAGTTGCTGGTGGGGGGGTTGCTTTAAAGCTGCCATCGGCAACCTATTCTATTACATTTTGCAATTGTATGCGTTGTATGAACTTTACATATGTTGTTGTTAATTTTGTAAAATTCTCTTCTATGAGTGTGCACACTAGGGTGGTTACAAGAAATCAATGTTAGATTTTCCATCGGCGCAACTCCCTTATATGTACCGATAGCATAGAAAATGCGATTGACAAAGCTTCAGCTCAATCGGATAACGCTAACATGTGCCTCATTGAGAATAAATTAAGGAAAAACAGTGATTTTTCACTAAAATTCGTATTTCTTTGCCTTTATAACCGAAACCATTCATTCTAGGAACCTGAGTCAAGTCTTATTATATATTAAATTTTATTCTTATTAATTTAGATTTTGATAGTTTTGTACCTTATACCAATAGATAAAGTGATATTTAGCATTAATTAAGGACAAAGAAATACGAAATTTAGTGAAAAATCACTGTTTTTCCCTAATTTATGCTCAATGAGGCACGTGTTGGCGTTATCTGACTGGGCTTAAACTATGTCAATTGCATTTTCTAGGCTATTGGCATATTTAAGAGGGGTGCACCAAAAGATAGCCCTCAAAAAAAATTTACCATATCTTGTAACGACCTAAATAGAAATCAGTGCTGAATTTTCCACCGGGACACCCACTTTATATGTGCCAATAGAATAAAAAATGCGATTGACGAAGTTTCAGCCCAATCGGATAACGCTCACATGTGTCTCATTGGCATTAATTAAGAAAAATAGCGATTTTTCACTAAAATTCGTATATCTTTATCTTTATAACCGAAACCATTCATTCTAGGAACCTGAGTCGTACTTAGTGCTGGCTCACACTCTTCAAGTTTTAGCCGTAAAGTCTTTAGCTTTTGGGAAAGAAGGGCAAAGAGAATGCCATTTCTCTTCCTCACTCTCCTAAAAACTGAAGACTTGAAGGCCAAAACTTGAAGAGTGTGAACCAGCACTTAGCGCAGATGCAAAAAGGAGTATTATCTCACACACAATTATAACTGTTGGTGAGAAATGGAACAAATTTGCCATTTATTTTTGCAACACATATAGAAAGGAAAACGACAACTTCTTACATTTTTGCATATTTTTTTAGAATAGAACAAATACCCGCGCGAATGGTAGTATATATGGAACATTATTGTCAGAAAATAAAGCACCATTAGAGTGAAATTCAGACTTCTGTTGCTTTAGAGAGATAAGGCCCAACCATAATATGCATAGCCGTGCTAAGCCTACTGTCCAAAACCAACAAAAACTCTCTCAAATGTTAAAAAAAACAAAATCAAAATTAAGAAACATTTGTTTCCGTGAGCGATCTGTTTCGCACTTTGCTTAAGCAAATCACAATTTCATAAAACTTCACAATATGTTTCCTTAAGTTCAATATGGTTTGCCTCATGTAATTTACTATATTCGCAAATTTGCTTAAGTTAACTTAAGCACATTATGGTTGGGCCTATAGTTGTCAATTAGTTCTCGTCTCCTGGGTTCGGCAGAACCACTATATGTGGCCCTGCCAGTAAGGCATAATATCACCTATAACATAAGCTTTTAAAACAAATTTATGGATTTAAAAAAATTCATATAAGTATGTTTACAAAATCATTTTAATAAACACGCAAATTATTTACTTTATCAAGCTCTGCTCTTAATGTGAAAAAGTAATAATTACATACATATTTTAATTAATACTTAAATACCAAAAAACTTTATAATAAGCAGCTTAGCAAATTTAAACGATTTCGTTAAAATCTATGACCATCATTATAATACCCTACCGTGCTCAAACCCAACACTCACAACACCTTTATTCATGTCTCTCATCGTCGTCATCAACAAAAAGTAAAACTATGTACCAATAAATTTCAATAAATATTTATTTTTCATTTCAGATTTATTTTGCCTTCTCCAGTTTAATTCTGCTTATTTACGTGATAGACGAGTGGGATTATTTGATAGGTAGGCGTCTTAAACCCAAAGGAGAGACTATAATTGAAAAGGGCGATATAACGGAAAGTAATGGAATTTTTTTTTGCAATTTAATGCAAAATATTTATTAACACAAACATAATAATGTGATATTTGTTTGTTTAATGTGCTAATCAATTTTCAATATGATTTTTACAGCTCATGTGATATTTAATGTAATAGTATTGATCTGTTCTGTGGGACTTGTGGCCTCATCGATAATAATGTTGTATGGCTTAAATAAGGTAAGTTTGAAGTAGAAAAAAACCTTTTTAAAGGGTTTAAAAAATTATACCGTTAGGGGCATAAAGGTATATCGGAGGGTATATGCTTGTTGTTATTTGTGAAGCCTCATTTAAAATGCAATAAAGAACGAATGCACATTAGGGTGATCGTTAAAATCAAAAGTTGAATTTCTTTACGTCTCACCCGCTATTTTGGTGGGTATTGATAAAAAACAACGCCAAAAAAGATTTTAGGACGATAGGCGAAGGCTAAACCGTCCCTCACGCTCACCAAAGTTTGAGAAAAATTATATTTGTAGGTATATGAAATCTGACTTTTATATTAAGTCCCAATCCATATTACCCCAAGTCTCCATGCGCTTTCGATTAGAACATGACATGACCATAACGCCGGCAGAGCAACGGTATTAATTTGTTCATGTTCTTGTATGCAGCGTTACCGTTGTGATACTAAAGTATCAATTTGACCCTTTTTCGACGGTGTTGATACCTTTTATGACCCTTTTTTTTAAATTATACTTTTGTATCATTATCACCTATTTTGTAACACTTTTTGACCCGTTTTTGGAAATAGCTCTCACATCTTGTTTTATGTCAGCACTGCGGAACAGAAGTATAAACTTACAGTTCCATGCTTTCTTCTCCTTGATTTTTGATAGTAAAGTACAATTTCCCTAAAAGCAAACATAACTCATATAAATATTTGTTATTTTTTACGGTGGTTTCTTTTTAAAACAAAAATTTGGCATTTTACTAAAAATATGCAATTTGGTGTTCTGCTCTCTTAAACAGTAGCATGTTTTATTCAAAAAAATTCGCCCTTAATAATGGTAAAAGGTATTGAACTTTTCGCCCCCTTTTGAATCGACAGTGTTGAAAGTGCCCTAACAGGAATGAAAACAAGAGGTAAAAATTGCTCAATTAGCGGAAATTCCCAAATATTTGGTAAAAGCGGTATGATAGCAACGTCTTGTATTTATTAAAAATCGTAAAAGCTTTAAAAAAACCTGACACTTACAGGAAAAAATCGCTTTAATCGAGAAAATGGTTATAATTCGCGAACGAAATCGGAAAATTACATAAGAAGTATGAAAAAATTAGCTATAATGATAAAGAATAAACTTTTTTGTTAGGTGTTTAAAACAGGACAGAGCATTCCATAAAAAAATTAAGTTTTTTGAGTTCTTCCTACCTGAAATATTATTTTTTTGTTTGCTTTAAAAAACTTTGTCTTATTATGTTCATTAAAATGGGAAATACTGCTTAAAAAAACTTGACCCTTTTTTTTTTATTAAAATACCCTTTTTTTGACCCCTTTTTCTGGAAAATCCCCTTTTTGTGACCCTTTTCGAAAATTTCCAACGGTAACCCTGCTTGTATGTGGCGAATACGTGTTGATGTTCATGTTCTAATTGATCACAATTTTTGTTGTTGTGCGTTTGGTTGTATACAGAAAATACATTGTATGGCCAACATCATGGCGCACATCAGGGTTGATAAACTTGGTACAATTCAAAACTAAAAAGTACGCTGGTACTCCCTGACTCATTTGGTACTATTTCCACATTTTTCAAACCTATGGACATATTTATAACTGATATAAAATGACAACTCGTATTTACTGTCCAATGAATATAAGCGGAGTTTAGTGTTTGGTGCAAATAGTCTTGCGAAAATGCCAAATGAAATCTAACGGAAACTCAATTTTTTTTTGTTGGATTTATCAAACTATGATATTTTGCATTTGCTCTTTTGCAAGACCATTTTCACCAAACACCAAAAATTTAGTATCAGCGGCAGCATATAAGCGTGCATTTTCTGATGATATTGGCAAGTTTTTAAATGATATTCGAAATCACTTCTGCAAAAGTTCTACATACATAGTAGAAGAGACGACTATTCGTCAACAAGATGGTTGTCACGTCAAGAAGTAATCAACAGAATTTTGGAACAGTGGGAGCCCACTTCATTATTATTTTACTCCGAATTAGTTTGAAGGAGATATTACAAGCGCTTAATTAAATTTTATTATATTCGGATTTTCTACTCCTTTCCTGTTTCTGCAGTACATATTGAAAATTGTAAACACAATAAATTTGGAAATGTTATCCGAAGATGCTCGTATGCACATATTTTTAGAACGCTTACAAATTTTATTTTGGTTTAAAATCCGAGATTTTGTTTGTCGTGCCTAATTCCCAATTTTTATTATTGATAAAAACACTGAAATTTATTGTTGATGGGATAAGCTATTCCTATGCGCATTTCACTGGTTGCTTAGGCCAGATCGTCAGGAAACTTCATCCAAAAAGATTTTAGAAAAACTAAAGATATTAAACCAAATAAAACTGTTAAGCGTAAAAGAATTATAAGCAACAGTTCTACTTGTAACAATATCAAAGTTTAAACATAACATCAACAATAAATAGTGAGTTTTTCTTTTCTTACATTCCCCACTACAATTGTATTCCCAAAAATGACTTTGATTCGAGATTGCATTTTGAGAAATATTCGTCAATTTTCCTACAAAAAGGCGATAAATTCTAAAAAGTTTATGAAAACGCACTCTGGCGGCAATCAAAAATAAAAATAAATGGATTTCTAGACCCTAAAAACCACATAATACATGTTTGGCTAGATAAAATACAATTTGTTTGCCTCTATTCTTGAATATTTTGGAAAACTAACTATTTTGAAAAATCTGGGGCTCAAAATTCATTTTTGACCTATGGTTTCCTTGGCAAAGTTCCTTGGAATGACTTATAGAACAAAAATCATGATGTGCTTTCGAAGCGAAAAAATTTTACCCACTCTATTATTATGTATAATTAATGATCATGTATTTTTTGCTATCTAAAAAAAAAGATTTATAATAGTTCATACGGCTCATGTCTTATTGACAAGATTGCTACTTTAAAGGCGAGAGGGACGAGGGGAAAAGAAACGAGTACACAGATGCATGTACTGGCTTTACGTTTTGCTTTTTCATTCGTTGTTTAAATTTGTTATTGTTTTCAATATCAAAAAAAGCACATGTCGTCAACATGACATGCATCATTTGAACGCCAATTCATGTTCAAAGAAGAAAAAGGAGAGAAGAGAAGGCATATAAAATGACTCAATGCTGTAAAATAAAATTTTGTATTCTATAGACACGAATGCAGTTCCAAAAGAGAATTGAAGAAAGTTTTTGCGGCAAATGTTTCATAATATGGATGAGGACTAACTTAGAAATTATTAATTTTTTTAGGAAAATGGTTAACAAATTTTTCCTTAATCTCTTTTTAATCAAAATAAACTGAAAAATATCGAATAAGCAACTAAAAAAATCAAATTACTAATTTTACAGAGATGACAGGCATTGATACTAAAATTACATTGGTGCGAGAAAAATTATATGAAGCAACAACATGGAAATGGCGAACAGTGGAAAAGAAACAAGAAAAATGTCTAGTACAGATAGCCGTGAACTACACACTCTACCTCTTAAACCCCTCGCCATCAAACTTCGTCTGTCTGCCTTTCAATTTCCACATTGTAAAAGAGGACTTAACGACATTTGGTAGCAGCTGACACAAAACCATTATAAACGAGTAGAGTAATAAAAGGAGGTGCAGGACGTTTGTCAACAAATTGACTATGGGGAAAATATTTGTTTTTAAAAATAACCAATTTACACATAAAGACAAACTTTAACGCAATATTATGCAAATATTTTTCTGAAGAAAAAATTTTATTCTACTGTCTTTTACACAATTTTACTAAAATAAAAAAATTGATTTTTTGAAATCTGCGTTTTAAACTTTCATAAATTTCATGAAACTATATATGTATGTATATCTAAAAATGTTGATTAAATGTGAATTTTATACAGTTTAAAGTAGAACTGTTCCTACGTGTGTGTTTTAAAATTGTATAGAACAAAAGTCAACAAAAACTTATTTTTCTTATCTATTTTATGGAAATGATGACAGGAGCGACCTGTTTTGTTGTTTTATAACTCATAAGCAGGGAAACCGAAAATATGCTTAAAAAAAATTTGTAATATTTGCATATATAATAAACAAGTTAAAAATATAGTCGGTCCACAGTATTTCCGGACAAATTTTCAAGTATTCCTCTTTGGGCGCATGGGCAGTATTGAACTAACCAAATTAAAATTAAGCTATAAGGTAAAGATTAATATAAGAGATATTTGTGCATCTTAACTTAACTAGTATTACAATATGCTACTAAAATATTGACACTATAAACTAAAAAAATGCTCTTATGTTCAAAAAATGCTGCAGAAGGTAAAAATATGCAAAAATATGCACCAACAAATCGAGTCCATATTTCAAAATAAGCTCTGAAATGGATATTGTTTTTGCCTACATTGGTCGCACAAGGAAAAACATGAACAGCGTTTTCAGTTATGGGGATTTTATTTTGTAAATGGGGATACAAATTCCGTAATAATCCCTAAGGGATTTTTTGGGAAAAACACTTTTTTCACTGGGGATTATTGGGGATAATATGTTATTATATATCCGATGGCGTGTGTGTTAATTCATGCAAATCATGTGCCGAGTTGTAGGGAACCGGACGGGTCACAGGCTGTGGAAAAATATGCCATTTGTGCAATGACAAGACCGTTTTTGTCCGAATTTTTTTGCCATACCAAAACGCTGGTGGCTCGAAAACTCTTCAAGAGCTTGCTGAAAATGTTTTAAATACGCTTTCTGTACCAAAATGGATCGCTTGTTTCTATAGAATCAAAACCAAAATTCGCAACATAATGCAGTATGAGTAGCTAGAATCTCTTATTACAATTAATACAAACTTTAAAAATAATTCCGTTTGCTCTAACAAATTTATTTCATCTTCTCAAACCATGTAAAGCAAAATTACATTGGCTGAAGAACAGGAAGTTTTTGATTCTAAAGTTTTTAAAATAATGCATCATTATTTTTCTTACGCATCTTTTTAACTTTTACTCTTTTCATATACCTTTAAAGGCGTACACAGAAAAAATTATTGCCAAATTATTTTCAAACAAACGCTTGTTTGAACATTTTTTTTTCAACAAATTTTTTTACTGATTCAATTAATATTTTTGTTTGATTTTTATTTAACCAACAAAAACAACAGTGAGTGATGGAGAAAAACATTGTGTGTATAAAAAAGACTTCGTTCAAAAATTTTTCCAACAAAAAAAAATGTGTCTCAAAGCCAGCCGGCCGCTCTACTCTACCTTCATCTTCTCCTACGGTGCTTGCTTGTGTGCGCGACATTGCTTGTGCAAAAACTTTTTTGTTTGATTCAGCAAAACTATTTGTTTGAATATGAATTTCAGTAAACTTTTTGTTTGATTCAGTTAAATTATTTGTTTGAAAAAATCCGTGTTTTTTTTTTTTAAAACAAAATGCAAATAAATTGTTTGCATATGCAAATTTGTTGATAGGACCGCATTCAGACAAAAAATTGTTTGGTTCCACAAATTTTTCGTTTGAATTGGAAAAATAATTTTTTGTGTAGATGGTATTAAGAACTCAAAGTACAAATCTGTGGCATTTTGACAACACATCTTAAGTCACATTAAAAAAGTTTAAAAATTATTGTTTATCATACGAATTTTCATTCAAAAAACATTTTTGTTTACTCTTAAGATTTTTGTATGACGTGCTAAATTCCCAATTTTTTCATATTTGATAAATACACTGAAATTTATTGTTGAGGGAAAGCTAGCTTCTATGCGCATTTTGTTGACGTTTTTAAAATTTTGTATTATAAACGAAATTTTTATTTAATTTTGGTTTATTTTCCTGGCTCCGTGCAATAACTCCCAGGTGCAATAAGTCCCAAGAAAAAAATGAAATTAGACCCAAAAATTTTTCATACAAATGTGGGAGTAATTTCATTATGAAATATCTCCCAGCCCTCTCGGTTTTATTTCATTTTTTTGGAAATTATTTCATTTTTTGCCTGGGAGTTATTTCATAATGAAATAAAATCCAAATGAAATAAGTCCCCGAAAAAATTAACGTGGAAGTTATTTCATTTTATATTGGTTTTCGGTATTATTTCATTTGCTGTGGGTGTTATTTCATTTTTTGTGGGAGTTTTTTCATTTTCAATTATTTCCAATTTCTTAAAATTGTTTAAAATTTTAAAAGGTATTTATAACGGGATATTTCAAACTATTTGAATACAATGACTTAAGTTTATCAAAGAAGCAAATTTTGCTAATTGCAATTGCAGTGTCTTATGGTTACCGGCTATGCAGTGAAGCTTTAGTTAGCGAAGCCGGCGTTTGTTATACCATAGAGGAGAAAATCCTTGCGCCCGGCCGAAGGCCGGCTATGCAGAGAAGCTTTAGTTAGCGAAGCCGGTGTTTGTTATACCACGCTTGTACCCGGCGTGCTTAAACTGCAGGCAGTTGCCATTGCAGGAGGTCAGGATATTATAAAATGCCCCATTTGTTGTCAAAATGTCGAGGACTCAATGTTAGTTTTTTGGTAACCTAATATGTAAATATTCAAGTAAAACGAATACATATATAATAAATTTCTTTGGAAGTTGTTTCATTTTTTTGGGTCTTATTTCATTTCTTTTCGATGGACTGTTTTTGGAAGTTATTTCATTACTGTCTTTAGGAGTTATTTCATTATGAAATAACTCCCAAAAGTTGGGGCTTGTTTCATTTAAGACTTGGAAATTATTTAATTTTTTTTGGGATTTATTTCTTTTTTCCAGTTTGGGACTTATTTCATTTATTTCGGATTTAATTCATTGGGAGGTATTGCACTGGGACTTATTGCACCTGGGAGTTATATAAAAAATTATTTTTTAACCGAGTTTTTTTTTAAACTTTTTTGCTATCTTATCTCGACTTAAGATGTTTTGGCAAAATGCCACAGAAATACAATTAGTGTTATAATATTACACAAATGAATTTAATAATAGAATAAGAACAAATTGTGTGCATATTTTTCCTTTGACATCATATTATTTCATTTTTAAGGATCTTTGGGGATGAACAATTGTAAATTGGGGATCAGGTATAAAATAAAACTGAGAACCCTGAACATAAATTGCATATTTACGGTTTCCCTGCACATACGTCACGTTTTTTATGGAAGTAAGTAGCACAAACGAAGACTTTTAATCGTAACAAATAAATCTTTTCTCGCATCATGTTTTTTTTAGCAACATAATGTGTATTAAATGAGGAGGTTCTTTTCAAAACTTGATAATTCCACTTTCGACAGAAATGGTTTTTAATTTTTCGTTTGTTTTGGTAATAATGAAATGAAGACTCTGCAAAAATAATATTGGGAAAAAACTCTATAAAAATACCAGAACAAAAGAATAAATCATTTCGTCAAAAATTGATTACTCCAGCTCCAATTTACATTCATAAAAAACTATTTTCCCAAATTGTACAAAAATACAAAAAGAGGAAAAATAACTAGCGGGAAAAATTGCTAACGTTCGCACTTTTCAGGCCTTTAAGAATGTCTACAAACACATGCTAACTCTCTGCATTCTTCGAAAATATATTTTAAAATGGCCTTTATAAAATATTTAACCGCAATTATTAAAACTCTCGTGGGTCCAGTAATAAGTTCCAGTTGTGTTACCATGTTACACAGTGTCCCAATGTTCCTACGTTACTTGGCTGAAGGAATGGATCCTGTTTAAATCAATGTCAGAGAGACAGATTTTGTCCCTGATTGATCTTTGACCAAACAGCTCAAGTCTTAGGTCTCCGAATGCCGAGCAGTGACAGAGAAGATCTTCCGTTGACTCCTCCTCTTTCACGTCGCTGCAACTCCTACATAGGTCATTGTAAGGGAGCCCTAACCTTTGGACAAGCTTCCCAATGGGCCAGTCGCCAGTTTTAACCGCAATGAGGCGATGTCTGTGTCCTCATTACATCTATGATGTGCTAGATTTTTCTGATTTCGCCACATGTTGTTTTATCAAACCACCTCTGATTGTCAATGAGATACAGTTTCCATGTATACCTCTGTATCCAGATACCCACTTAAGGGTAACCACTGAATGTCTCGCTATCTCCTTGGTATAGTCGGCTAAGCCCGACCCGACCATACAATACCTACACCACAGTTAAAAAATTTGGGACCCATGGATTATAAAAAATTATGTTTGGATATTAAGTTTAATGTTAAACTTCCTTGTGCCGAATATTGTTTAAATATCTTCATCTATCTGAGATTTTACGATGGGGGTTCATATGGGACATATGGTTGTTAATTTTGGACTTACCAGGACAACATTTTGTCGTGACATAGTAGATATCATTAAAGTTACTATAGCCAATTTGTATGCTTATAACAACATTTATAAGGAAGTTATGACATTAGAAGCTATTTTCGAGAGTAGTATTTGTATTAGAAAGTGATTCTGAAGCAAGCGGTATACTTAAAGTTGTGTTTAGGATCAATATTTCAAGCTGTTTCAAACATCAGCACATATGCCTAATACCCTTTCCACTATTATGGTGTCACATAAGAAAATATTATTATTTTTCATTCATAAACATAAAACAAACAACCATTTTAGAAAAAAACAGAATTGTTCGGCTTTATTTAATTTAATGGTGCCAACCGCTTTTTTAGGTTAGCTCTTGTTTTCAAGATATACTGTTATTTCGAAAATAGAGGAGGTTGCATAGCATATATTCGCGTAAATCAAATACGGGTTTGTTTATTAAAATTACTAAAAAAACCGAAATTCCGCAATAAATAATAAAGTGGGTTTGGTCATACTTTTGACCCATCTAGGAGCATCCTACGCGCTGCAGGGCCCAAATTAAAGAATTTTATTAAACCGCAATATTTGTATAGTACAGCACTTAGGATGCTGCTAGATGGGTCAAAAGTATGACCAACCCAACTTTATTATTTATTGCGCAGTCGAACTACTCACAAAAACAAGCGACTCCGACTCCAAATTTTTGGCATTAAAATTTTTTTCTAAAATTTTTCAAAATAAAAAAATTTTAATGGCCAAATTTCACCAATTCTATTTAAATATCAATTCATATTTAAATATAGTTTTATTTTTATTGGACATAAAAAGACGAATTTTAAACATAAATTGATATTTAAATAAATTGGTGCAATTGGCCATAAGAGGGTCTGCTTTTTGAAATTTCGAAGTCAGAAAATAAGGACCAGTACACTTTACATATGAATAGGTGAGTTCCAAAAATTAAAATTGGAGATAACATCTTATTTTGACAGCTCTTTTAGCAATTTATCAGAATAAATAAATAGATTGTATCGAAGCATGTCCTTTTCTTTGTTTTTATGACATAAAATTTCTGTAAAAAACTCGCTGGTTCACTGTTTTAACCTTTCTGTTTAATTTTCGCCAAGATATCGTTATCCATATCTTTTTTTAACTCTGCAGGTGGGAGATAAACTATATCAAGCCACATTTTGAAAACTTTACAGCAGACCGGAAAAACAAATGATTCTATTTCTATATTAATAATTTGCCTTTGTCCGAATATTTTATATGATCCTAATGTTTCTTTTATGTCGATGATATCCTTAATAAAATTACGTCATAAAAGGTTCATTACCTTCTATGATGGTATTGGCAATGTTCCATGCATTGAGACAAACAAAACCAAGTCTAACAACAAAAGGGGTGCTATTTCCCAAAAAAAATAGAAGGCTAACACATTTTTTTTATGTAACGTTTCTCTTCAAAATGTGTTATTAAAATTGTAGAAGTAACAACTGAAGGCCCATTTGCATGTTTTAATAAAAATATATTTAATTTTCCTTAGAATGATTTACAAAGTTGGCCGAAATATTTGACTTAATATATAAAACAAAACCAAAATGAAAGTGTTTTAATTTATGTATTTTTGAATATTAAAAACGTAGGACCTCACTTTACAATTTATAAAAAATAAATTCTGTGGTAGACAACTCTAAGTACACTTGATGCCCTTAACGTCTTAGCAAATTGAACTTGGTGTTGTTTTCAACTTTTCTATCTCGAAAACTACTTTAGATAGGACTTATGGAAATTCAGACATCTATAAATTCCAACAGTATAATAAACGTATTTTGAAAAAGATGTGAATTGGTGTAGTTTATCTCTCCCCTACAGAACTATTGTTACATTTTTTAGCACTGTTTGCATAATTTTAATAATTAATATATCGCTTTTGATATATACTAAAGTTCAATGAACCCATACGGATTAAAGCAAATCTCGTTTCTTTCGAAAGTGCGTAACAACACCCGTTCGTTCCAAAATTTAATCCATTATTTTTCTATATTTCAGTTGGTTTCAATTTTTCAACCGTCATAAATATTTAGAATCAAGGTTAGAGTAGGAGTCAGAGTCGGAGTTATAACTATTTCTTGACGACTCCACAGCCCTAGTTTTAATACTCATGATCACACGTGGGGCCTTTTCATTTTTTTTTTTTACTTGTAGTGAAAAGAAAAATTAAATACTATCAATCTATTTAAACGAAATCGAAAGTAAATATATCCCTCCTAACCAATACAGGCAACATACTGGTCATCTCTCAATAATTTTCATAATAACAGTTATTGTGGCCTATGATGTAATACACTCTGTTCTTTACGTCAATTACAAAAAGCATAAGCCAATTGTTTCATATTCTTTAAAATCTTGAGATCCCATTACAATTTCATAAATTTTATAAAAAGAAAATGTTTTAAAATAAATAAATACCACTGTGTGCCAATGGTGCTAACCGTTTTTTTTTAAGGTAAGCTCTTGTTTTCGAGATATGCCGAGAAGGTTGCACAACATATATTGGCGTAACTCAAAAACGGCTTAGTTTATTGAAATTCCGCACTCAGTTTTTGAGTGTTTTTCATATAAATTTTACTACACGTTCAGTCACTTGTGTTGTGAAAACAGCACATAAGTCTTTTCAAAACTTTTTTAATTAAGCTTATCCTTGTAACTCGTTGTTGCCAATGTTGTTAAAAAAAATTTTAAATTTAAAAAAATACGCATCTTCATAAATAACGTGCTTTAGTTAATGTTGTTTATGTTTTTTGATTTATTTATCGATTAAATTTATCGATTATCGATTTTCAACGGTTTTGAAAAGTTGAAAATTATCGGATTAGTTTTTGATTACTTTTGATTATTTTTAAGTAATCGTCTGTAATCCTGATTACTTATCGGTTACTTGTAATCGTAATCAATTAGTAATTTGGAATTATTCCTTATAGTATTACATAATTATAACGATTCTTTTTAAAAAGTAATGTTATTGATTACTAATCGTAATCGATATTTAACAGGTATGATTTGAACTTAAAGGCTAAGACAAATATATTCTTATTTCTTTATCAACAACATGTTACTGCTCTTTTAAAACTTGTAAAAATGGTGCTGGAACATGAATTGCACATAAAAATAAAGCTTTTATATATGGGCATTTCCATTAGAATGTCAACCACGACTCAAAAAATTAAAACGCTTGAAACTTGTTTTCAAATATGGTAAAAAGAAAAAAAAAAAAACACCCAAACTTTACTATACCGACGTACTTATAGCTTATTACAATTTTTAAAAAGCAAAAAATAATAGTTTTAACTCACTTTCTCATTGATTCATTTTCAGTAACTGCAATTGACAATTTTTAATACTCTGCCGATTAAATACAGAAAGTGGTAATATTGCAATTATACTTTAAAATTAATGTTAAAACAACAATGAACAAGATCCATGACGAAAGAACAAATTTATAGTTCGAGTAGCGGTATATTTTTGTGTTTGTTTTGGATGCTATTCTAATGTCACGTACGTGGTGCGAAAACATCATTTATCTTTGTCATATGAAATTGGTTAGTCTTAGGTATTTCAAAATAAAAGTTCAAAGCAAGATATTTGCTGCAAAAAATTATTGGTCGGAATTTTTTTTTTAATTGGTATAATAAAAGTTTTATAAGCTTTTAAAGCTCGTCACGTACGGTATTTATTGTAAGTACTAAAATACAACTAAATGCATCATCTGATTATGTTGGTATTAAGTTTAAATTTGGTCAAACCTTATTTTATTACAATCAAAATCATCTTACAAAATTTTTTTGGAATCGGTCCATATTTGACCATAGCTCCCATACAAGTGCTACTCCCGAAAATAGCTTTAAGTGCCATAACTTCCATATAAATGTTGATATTTACATAAAAATTTCCGACAATGACTTTTACGATAGTACTTTGTCATGACAAAATGTTGTGCGGGTAGGTCCAAATTACCCATAGGTCCATATAAATCGGTTAGGGGCAAACAAATCTCATATTGATGGTGATAACTAAGTTATATTCGGCACAAATAACTTTTATATAATTCTTAACCTGTTCTGTTCTGGCGATCTTGATTGGCCACGTGCCCCAAGTAGGGTATACTCTCAAAATTTTTTTTTTTAATATTATAGTGTAGGGTATCACATGGACGGGCTTGTCCGACTATACATACTTTCTTACTTGCTTGTTTTAAGTTTTTATATACATATATTTACAAAAAATATATTTCATGCCATGTAAATGGTGGCATGTCATAACGTCCAGTGTCATAGTGTCCATGGACGTTATGACACTTTTGAAAGTGTCATAGTGTCCATGGACATTATGACACTTTCAAAAGTGTCATAACGTCCATCAAAGAAATGTCATAGCGTCCGCGGACGTTATGACACTTTGTAGAGTGTCATAATGTCCACAACATGCTTACAAACTAAAACAAGTACCGGCTTCGTTAAATAAAGCTTCTCTGCACAGACGGCCTTCGGCCGGGCGCAAGGATTTTATCCTCTATGGTATAACAAACACTGGCTTCGCTTACAAAAGCTTCTCTGTATAGCCAGCCTTCGGCCGGATGTAAGAATTTTCTCCTCTATGGTATAACAAACACCGGCTTCGCTAAGTAAGGCTTCTAAAATCTGCCTTGTTTCCGAACGAAGGCCGACTACGCAGAGAAGCTTTAGTTAGCGAAGCCGGTTTTTTTTATACCATAGAGGAGAAAATCCTTGCGCCCGGCCAAAGGCCCGCTGTGTAGAGGAGCTTTAGTTAGCGAAGCCGGTTTTTGTTATACCATAGAGGAGAAAAACCTTGCGCCCGGCCGAAGGCCGGCTATGCCGAGACGCTTTAGTTAGCGAAGCCGGTGTTTTTTATACCATAAAGGAGAAAATCCTTGCGCCCGGCCGAAGGCCGGCTGTGGAGAGAAGCTTTAATTAGCGAAGCTGGTATTTGTTATACCATAGAGGAGAAAATCCTTGCGCCCAAAAGTGTTTTCGTTATATATTGAATATACACCCAAAGCAGCAAAACCATTTTTAAAAAATGTTAACGATATTATGTTTAATTTAACCAAACCATTGTCACCGACAACCATATTATGGTTAAATTAGTTTCATTAAAAATAGTTTTGTTGGTTGCGTCCATAATAAAACATGTTTTCTCTGCGCATATGCAGTCTTCTTGTATTTAACTTCTTTAGTAATTATGGACACTGTGACACTTTTGAAAATGTCTTAATGTCCATTTGCAAAGTGTCATAATGCCCACGGACATTATCACATTTTTAAAAGTGTCATAAAGTCCATTGACACTTTGACAATTTTTGGAGTCATAACGTCCATGGACACTATGACACTGGATGTTATGACATGCCATCATGTAAATGCTATAAGAGAAAAATCTGTCACGTACGGTATGTCACGAACGATATTACCATCCAAAAAAAATATTTTTTTTTCCAATTACGGATTTTAACGAAAAAATATGAGGTTTAAAGTATGAAATTAAAAAAAGGAGAAAAACCTCCCACAATTCGCAGATTTTTGCATTTTTTTACATTCACCCAAATATCACTTCCGTTTTATGTCACGTACGATATGCACTTATTTTGCCCGGTATTTTGAACAACAAGGTTCCGAATTCAAAATTTTTTTTTTCATATATAGTTCCCTCTAAATGAAACATAATGATACAAAAAATTTTCCAGTTAATACTATTTTTGCAAAATTTCTACCTCTCTGAAGGCGTACAAATGTCACGTACGATGACATGGGAATGCCCATATGGAACCATACCAAACGCCCTACAGTGGGATGACTTCACACATTTTCGTGCAAAAACTATAAGGAGTTGTCGTAGATAATTGAAATCCAGCACCGAATATTATATTGGCTAAATTAAAAAAAAAATGCTTCATCAAAATTGTTCACGCCCACTGCCCAGGCAATTTAAATTTTGAAAAAAATGTTTTTTTCCTATCCAAGCGAAAGACTTCGAATTTGCACTCTCAGGAATAAAAAAAAACATTACATGAAAACACACATTAAAAAATCGGGAATGCCCACCCATACAAATGTATGTAGATAAAATTTTTTGTGATATTTTGTTAATCATGCGACAAAAAACTTGGTTTATTCTTCATCTATCATTTCTTATACTTTTACGTCACATTCCAAAACCTGTTTGGATGACTCAAAATTTAAGCTGGATATAAAAGTGTCTGATGAAACCAGTAAGCGACGAAAAATTTCAGTGTTTAATATTTGCATATCATCTGGATATCATTTTATTTTCTCTTCTGCAGCCTTTACATAGGGCGGCTAAAAATTTTATCCTTTTTCTTTATTAAACCATTTTCAAACTGGAACTTCGTGGACATTGCATCCATCATTATTGCTAATACAATCGATGACGGAATATAAGATGAAGTTGCAACATTTCCACTTGATTAAAGCCTAGCAAATTTTTTTTATCTTTGTGAATAAAATAAAAAGCTTTAGACAGATTGTAATCATTGATGTCTTGTTTTATTACTATAGTAAAAGAATTAAATAAACACTAAAATAAAATTGCAAAAATTATTTTTATTAATACAACTTTTTCTTATTCGATCTTTATTATTTTAATTTACATATATTCATTTGTTTAATCTTGAGTTTTTTTTATATAAAACTGTACATTTTATTTTAACAAAAAAATATAAATTTAATAAAAATTAATATTTTTATACATGAGTAGGTGAGTTGCAAAACTCGTTCGTTACAAAATTAAAAAGCAAATTGAAACTTTTTTGATATTCATCTGATACACAGAAAAAAATAAAAATTGATTTCAATTAAAAAATTTGTGATATTAATTAAAAGATTAATTAAATTTGCACCAGTAAGCAAATTAATAGTATCAATTAAACCAGTTAATAGTATTAATTAAACGTTTAATTTACTTGATTAAACGTTTAATTCACTTGATTAAATTTTTAATTAAAACTGATTTTATTTTTGATTAATGCTTTTATTGGTGAAAAATTTTGGAGAAGTTTTTCTGTGTACCCTTTAAGTATATATGTATAATCTGGGTCTTTATGAGAAGCAATGTCCGTTTGTTTGTTGAAATGGGTTTTCGGAAGACCCCAGAAATCATGGGGACTAGATTGTTATATACTTATGTAACATATACTCCGTTAAAGTTTGCTATTGAAATTAAGCCAGATATATAGCATCAATATTTAAAAAAAAAATGTTGAGGGAGGTTTTGGTCGAAATATTGACGTAACTCTGTGCTCTGATGCAAATCGAAACGGCTAATAATTAAAAGAAAGAATTTCATTATTGTGTTTTGATATTATGCTCTGCTTTTTAATGTTTTCTGAGCTACTTTTATTATATCAAACTTTCTAATTTTCTTGCAGTTAGACAGATCAAATTGTCGGTTGGTTTTAGTGAAAATGTATTTAAAATAGGCTTTTCATGTTTTAAAAAACACCTGCAGCTCTTGATTAGGTAGCTCAGTTAGTTGTTATACAAAAAATTATGGCATGTCATAACATCCATGGACATTATGTCACTAGACAGTATGAAAAATAAGCATTGAAAATTAAATTCTATGTGCAAAAACTCTAGAAAAATTTTTAAAAGCATCTTCCTAGCAAAATATCACCGATGTCATTTTAGAATCGGTATTCGTTACATCCCTAGTATTTAAATAACTTTCGGTTCTTATCGCACCATGGTGAAGGGCTTATAAGATTCGGCATAGCCGAATATATCACTCTAACTAGTTTTTCTTAACTTTTTTTTTTGCTTCCTTCTTCTTTCAGGATAAAAGAGAATTGTTGTTGCCATGGATACTGCTAATGATTGGAGACGTTTGGGTGGAACTTTTTTATGCCATTTATTTTATATTGAGTAAAAGAGCCAATTTTGATCCCATCGTTGGATTTATTTTTACCATTGACTTATTTATTGTTTGCTTAAATGTAAGTAAAAGTAAATACAAAAATAAATTTCAAAGAAAATAATACAATTAAAAACTAGAATCAATATTGATTTATAGCGTTTTTGTATTTAATGTATTTATCTTTAATAAATAATTTTTCTTTTAAATTTTGTCTACTTTCCCTTTTGTTCCATCATTTCCGGCAGACTTATTGTTTACTCTGTGTCGTATCACAGTATCAGGAATATAAAGAGACTTCAAATCGATTAAATCAACAAAGAAATGTTAGTGCTTAATTAACCATTTACAATAGTTAATAAAAAGTTAGAAATGGATTTTTAAAGAAAAACAAATTTATCATTTTATTTCATACAGTTTACTACTTTGTCAATTGGAACGGCGGGCAATAATTTTTGCGACACTATGGCCGTTACAGAGATTCCCGTTTTATTTAAAACAAGTCAATTACATCGACCCGCCACTCCACGTTTACTTGTCGCGTCACACCATTGTTCAACAATTTCACCCATACCGGAGGAAGATGTGTTGGAAAGTCATCTTTAAAATAAAAACCAAGAAATTTTTATCGCATCCATTCATTGTGTCTTTTAAATCGATTGAAGTTAATGGTTCTTGATTAATTTGAATAGTTTAAGAGTGTTTTTTGCTACTTCTTTTAAGTATACACTTGTAAAAAAAATGTTAATACACCTTTTAAATAAAACAAAATTTAAGTAGTATTAAAAAGAAATTTTTTGTTTGCCTTTAATGATTTTTAAAAGCACCGGTAGTCTAGTTGGTAAAAAGTTTTAAGGTTGCAAATTTGATTCCCGCCAGAAACTCTTATCTGTTTCATAGGCTGAATGCCTGCTACGAACTAAGTCCCGAATGGAATAAGTTCCGAAAGCAAAACGATCTAACTCCCCAACTTTTTATACGGAGAATGCACAGAAAAAATTCTCCAAAATTTTTCACCAATAAAAGCATTAATCAAAAATAAAATCAGTTTTAATTAAAAATTTAATCAAGTGAATTAAACGTTTAATCAAGTAAATTAAACGTTTAATTAATACTATTAACTGGTTTAATTGATACTATTAATTTGTTTACTGGTGCAAATTTAATTAATCTTTTAATTAATATCACAAATTTTTTAATAGAAATCAATTTTTATTTTTTTCTGTGTGACTGTTAGGGATTTTGCTAATTTTTTATGAAAGAATTTTAAATGAAATAAGTTCTCAAATTTTGTAAATGAAAAAACACCAAATCGGAAGACATCGATTTCAAAATCGGGTCACTTGACATGAAATCCCCCATATGGAAAATTCCATGCCAAGTGACTCAACGTTTAAAATCGATGTCTTCCGCTTTGGAGCTTAGACACAAATTTTCAACAAGATCGATTTAAAAGTTCCTGAGTTAGAGGGGGTCAAAATTTGATACCATACATAGCTATTTTATCAATTTTTCGTAATTTTTTTTTTGTTTTTTAAAAAAAATTTTTAATGTTTTTTTTTTTATTTTTTTGTGTCTAAACTACTATCCAATAGGACAAGCAAATTTCTTCCAAATCGGAAGACATAGATTTTAAACGTTGGCATGAAATTTTCCATATGGGGGATTTCATGTCAAGTGACCCAATTTCGAAATCAATGTCTTCCGATTTGAATGAAATTTGCACCAAGGTTAGTCCTATTGGAAAGTAGCTTAGACACGAATTTTCAAAAAGATCGGTCAAAAAGTTTTTGAGTTAGAGGGGGTCAAAGTTTGACATTTTGGCCAAACAGGTGTTCTCTCTCATCCATGTCACTTATTACCTATTGGTGTTAGCGAAATTTGTCCCAAGTAACTGCGATAGCTATTCGATAAATCTTTTGAAAAACATTTTTTTAAATTTCCCCCATATGTATATATTTAGGGTTTGGAGTCATATAACCGAAACTAAAAATACCTAATTCAAAATTCCAAATTGTAGATCCCGAATTCCAAAATCCCCGAAACGCTCACTAATGCTCACTAATGCTCTGTTTCTCTTCTGTGGTATAACAAACACTGGCTTCGCTCACTAAAGCTCACTGCATAGCAGGATTTCGGCCGGGCGCAAGAATTTTCTTCTTTATGGTATAGCAAATACTGGCTTCGCTCACTAAAGCAGGAAATGGGGACTTCTATTACAGTGAAATAAGTTTATATTTATGGGGGTTAGTAAATATTTGTTCTGCGAGCTATTTCATATTTTGTTTCAATTTCAAATTGGGGTTTTAATTCCTAACGAACTAATTCCTTAGTTTTATGGACTTAGTTCATTTTCCTTTCCGGGGCTTAAATCATTAGGGATTTAGTTCGTAGCGACTTATTAGGAATATTTTTATATTTAATAAAAAAATCTAGGAATTTATTTCTCATGGGGAGTAACATTTATTATATAAATTTTTATATTATTCGAATGTGTATTCTAAGTCAAATTAGAATAAATTAAATAATGTTAGACCTCGATTATGCATAATGGACGAGCAATTTTTCCAGTTAATTGAATAACAATTTTGAGTACGTTTTTTTGTGTGTTTTTACGGTGGCATGAAAGAACAACGAAAACGATTTTGTTGAGTTATTAAATTTTTTCAAGTATACCGATGGATTCGATTAAACGATGCCAGATCGTCCGGCTAGCTGGCAGGCTGTCCATGTAATCGTTGGTCGCAAAGTAGCGGTCGCAATTTTGGAGATAATTTAATTAAATTTGGTACATAGATTCTTTTTGCCACAAGGACCTTATAAAAATGGTGAGAATCGCTCAAAAGCTTCTTTCCGGAATAGAGTCTACCACTATGTCATGACAAAATGCAACTATGAGTTGCAGAATACCATAAAATTTGTTATGCGGTTGTCATAACACGGCCGATAATCTCGGTATTTCTTCCGCATAGTTTTTGAAGAAACCAGAGTAGGTCTATGTTTCAAAATAGCGTGCTGCCGCCATAAAAATGTTTACTTGCGCCGTAAAAGAGTTCAGCCATCTATAATTGCTTTTATACCATCCACCACAATTAGTTGTGAAGAGGGTATACTAGGTTTGTCATTCCGTGTGAAACTCTTTTATTATTCTAGCTCCTTGAGTAATTCTAAGTCGATTTAGCCATCTCCATCTGTCTGTCCGTCTGTCCTTTTGTTGAAAACACGCTCACTTTCGAAAAACTCGAAAAAAATTAACAAACTTGGTGTAAAATTGCTTGTAGTAATCCTAGGCATTTTGGAATTGAAATCCTGCAAAATCGGTTCACTAGGATCAAAGCTATGATGTGGAACCACAACCTTAAAAAATTGATATTTTTGTTACAAAAACCAACAATGCACGAAATGATATAATTTTGCAAAAATTCGTTTTATCCGATTGCAAATCACATAACAAAATTTCATAAAGATCCATTCATAATTTACCATAGGCCCCATATAAGATCCACTCCCGGAAAACAGTATGCACGTCACAGTTTAATAGGACAGCTTAGTATGCCTAAAACCGTAATAAGTAATGCTATCATAACAAAATTTGGTACATCAAAGTTTTTTATGATTAGAAATAAGACTGTGAAATTACGTGAATATCGGTCTATAATTTACCATAGGCCCCATATAAACCCTACTCCCGGAAAACAGTTTAGTACGCCTAAAACCGTAATAAGCAATGCTATCATAATAGAAATTAGTACGTCACAGTTTTATATGACTAGAAATCACACTAATAAATTTCGTGATGATCGGCTTATAATTTATTATATGCCCCATATAAAGCCCACTCTGGTAAATTAATTAAATACGCCTAAACCGTAGCAGATATAGATGTTACGGTAAAATTTCTTCCAACTTAGCTTCATATGGCCAGAAAAAATGTTATACAATTTTGTGGTTTACGGTCAATAATTTAAACTAATTTCGCCACTGTATTAAAATTTATTGTTACGAATCATGATATTTTACTCAAGACTGTCAGTCAATAATTAAATATAATTAAATATATACTAAAAAGATATCATATAGATATCACTCCTGAAATATTCGAATTGTCGGTGGAGGGTATCAAAGATTCGGCACAGCCGAATATAGCACTCTTATGCCCAATTTTAAGTTTTAATTGGGCATAACTTGTTTCTTTTTTTAAATTCGAACATACCAATTTAGCGCTTACGTTATTTTCGCGTTTAGTGCTTCATACAGTTGTTTTGACTTAACCGCCTTTTGTTTAAGTGCACTTTTGACTTAACTGCACAAAATTAATACAAAAAATTATTGTTTAAAATCATATACAAATTCCTTTTTTAAGTGCACTTTCTATACCTGCACATTTAAGATAAATGCCCAAAATTTTAGGCAGTTTAAAATTATTTTCATACAAAAAATTCAAGTTAGCTGCACTTTGACTTAAGTGCCCATAATACATATTTTCTGTAATAATTCTTAAAAATCCTTGCTTACGTGCCTTTTGTTTACCTGCATATTTATCATATTTTTGGGCAGTTTTAAAATATTTTCATACCAAACATCAAAGTTAGCTGCACACAAAAAATATGGTGTGTACTTTTTCAAATAAATATCCAATTAAAGCTGTTTATAAAAACAAAAATCTCAAACAAGTCAAGTTAGCATCATTATAATTCAATTATTTTGTTTGCATTTACCTACATTCATGCATATGGTATGTGGTTAAAGCAATTTTACCACGATTATATGAAAGGAATAGCAAATCTAAAGCCTGGGACAATTGAAGCTGACGAATGCTCTGTAGCGCAACAAAGTTCAAAATTTTGAATTTTGCGCTTCGACTGCAACGACTACTACAACTACGTATTCTGGTGACACAACTTTGAAACTGCCGTTTTTAACTTTTGAAAGCTTGCATCGCTATTCTTAACGTTGTACTACAGTGATTATTTTGTACATAACAAATGACCGAAGGTTGTTTGAACGGAATTGTTATTATCAATTTATTAATAAAAACGTTGTTACTCCTCTTTCAAGCACTATACTTTAGCTGCACTTTTATGCAGGTAACCACAATTGCGTACTTGCACAATAAGGCAGCTAAATACATTTAAAATAGCAGCATTTTGGATTTATCGTGCAAAGGAGATTGTGCAGCTAAGTCAAAATTACTTTATATTAAATGGTGAAGTGAACATACATTTGTATATCGGGTATTGTAAAATATTTACTTCAGCCGGCTAATGATTCCGTCAATAGTGGCCGCCGCTGCCGGGTTTCTTCGCGGCATAGATTTCCGACAGTATATTTTTTGTCAGATGGTTTGTCAGAAGATAATAGAGCACGCTATAATTGAAAGTTTGTCAGATGACTTTGCTTCCGTCTTATACAAAAGCAATGTTTTAAAGGTGAAACACGACATGAATGTATTTTGCAGTTGGAAATTTGACAAGTCATATCGTCAGATCATTACTGGTTTGACCTACCGACCATTTAAAAAAAAAAATGAGTTAGGTATGAGGAATATATTTTTTTAATACCCTCTTTCTAAATCAAAAACCTGTTTCGCGAAAATTTTTATGGTTTCTGAGATATAAAGCATTAATTTTGCTGCATATCAACTGTTTCAAAATTTTTTAAGTACTGTTTTGCTCTACAAGCCATTGTTTGGCGATTGCAGCAAATTCTTCATACAAAAACGTACAAAATATGTTTTACTGTTGCTTTGCTGCATTGCCGTAAGAAAAAAAGTAGTTAAAGCAAAAGCAAAGTAAAATGACAACAAGAGAATAAATTTGTGAAAAATAGTTTTATAATGGACCCAACCAAGTGTACGGTTTGCTATTATTTGTGTTTTTAGCCTACCTAAGGGAAATGCTTCAACATTTTACTACAAACGAAAATTAAATATGTTAAATCTTACAGCAACCATTATTATGTCATATATACCAACTTTTACTTATTGTGCCTTTTTGACGGAAGCTCATAGTGGTCGGAGTGGTAACAATATTGCTAGTGCTTTAAAATTTTAAATGAATTAATAAAAGATTATCCACTTATTAAAACATTGACATTATGGAGCGATTCTTGCGTACCTCAAAATAAAAATCAAATTAACGCAACCGCAATCAAAATGTTCTTTAAACAAAATAATATTGATGCCGTAATACAAAAATCTTCAGAACCAGGACATTCTTTAATTCAAGAAGTGGATTGTGTCCATGGTGTTATTGACCGGTACATAAAGAATACTGAAATTCATAGTCCTCTTCATTTACTAAATTTGCTTAAAACAATGTCAAATAATAAAACAAAACTTAAAGTTATGGAAATGCTTCCGGAAAATTTTCGCACATACTCGTTGGAAGCAAATAAAATGAACTTTCGAAAAGTCCCTTTTGCTAAAATTAAAGTACTTCTATACAGTTAAAATAATGATTTATGTATACATTATAAAACTTCGACGAGAGAGGAAAAATATAAAAATGCAATTTTGGTTAAGTCTGCATCAAAAAATGGTTTGAAAACTCCTGATAATTTGTTGACGAATGTTTTGGAAATATCGAAACCATCATTTATTTCCAGCGATAAAAAAAAGACATAAACGACTTGCTTATATTTCTTCCACGTGTTGATAAAGCTTATTATAAAAAATTACTCAATATTAAGTTTTAAATTTTCTTTTTACTTTTGCATTATTTAAGTTGTTTAATTTGTGGCTTTTTATGTAACTTTTCATAACAGTAGAACTGTTTTTTCTGTTTTTGTAAAGTAAAATCAAATAAAAAAACTATAAAAAAGCAATAGGTATACGTATGCAGCACAAAAAGCCACTTTTTTAATATTTTTTTAGAAAAGTGGCGTATGCGGCACAAAACAATATTTTTCATTTTGAAAAAAATACTATTAAATTCTAACTTTATTCATGAAAGTGCGCAAAAATTTGCATTTTTCTTCAAAACATATACCGGAAGCAGTGGTAAAAATATAAAAAAATTCTATCGGGTACAATTTGAGAAATCTTCATGTAAATCTTCTTTGTCGTTTTTCTCCACTCCGACTTTTTGGCATATGCGCCAAACCAATTCTGAGCTGACGATATGTAAATAACACCTTAACCAAATTTTTTAGCCTTCCGTAGTTTAATATATTTTTATTATACATATGTACATATGACATGTTTCTCATACATTGGTTGACCTGCAAGAATTGAAAAATGTAAAATTTTTCAATTATTAACAAAAAAAAAAAAAAAAAAAAAAAAAAAAAAACAAACAAACAATTTAGCATCGTAAATTATTGACAGTTTTGCAGGTGAATGTTTGATAACTGCAGTTCATTATAAAGAGATAACAAATATCGCTGATTTCTTCAATTACAAACATAAATTTTTTTAGAGTTACAAAATTAAACGACCTTTTAAGCAATTTCTTTCTTTGTATTTCTTTGGTAAATGCATTTAACATCTATAAAATGCAGAGGAAAGTCAAAAATCTATAATAAAAGCTAAAAAATTGTGGTTAGAATAAGATCGTTAATGTAAATTCTAAAAAATTTTAAAAGAGAAATGTGTTCGAAAAGGAAAGTTTTTGCAATTTTATTTGCTTATATATTTTATTTAATAACTGAAATAAAAGCGGATACATTTAGTGAGTGTGAAAACATGGACCCGGATACGTATGTCGCTAGTTCGGAAAGTTGTTCAACTTATATATTATGTAATGATGATGACTCCGTGTTGTATGAGTGCAAAGAGGGGGATTATTTTGATATCGAAAGTGTATCATGCGATACAAAAGAAAATGTTTTTTGTCCATTGGACAGTGATGAAAAAGAAAAAATAGAAGGAACTAGTGATAAGGATGGTAATCGTAATGAACCAAATGAATCCGAGGAAACTAAAGAAGTAACCACAAAAGAAGTAACCACAAAAGAAATTACCACAAAAGAAGTGACCCCTAAAGAATTATTAACAACAGCTACAACTTTGTCAGTTTCCACATTCTCGTTGTCGGTTACATCATCCACAAACCCTGCAGTAATTTTAGATAAATTACCTGTTGTTAAGAAAACTTGTCCAGCTATTGATGATCCTAATCAAATTTTGTATTTACCCAGTAGTAATTCATGTTCGGATTATTATGTTTGTTATCACGGTCGTCCCATGAAAATGCATTGCTCAAATTATTTACAATTCAATTCGCTTAAGGGAAAATGTGATTTTCCAGAAAATTTGGATTGCAAGGTAAATAACATTTTTCAAAGGGCTTTGAAAATAAAGCTCGGGTTCCCAAAATATGGGCCCCTAAAGTTTTTGATTTTTTTTAAAAGGTCCAAAAAATTATACTAAATGTACCTCTGAGCTAAAAAATAATTTCCAAAAAATTCAAAATTTTAAGGGGCTTTTATTTCGGGAACCTGAGCTTACTTTTAAAAACCCTTTGGCAGATTTGCTCAACTAGAAGTCTACTTTCATTTCGCGTTGCAAGCGTTGAGGCTGGCGGCGATGAGGCGAATTTTGTTGCACTGTGCAATTTAACTAAATATCGCTTATTTGCTGCAACAACATCATAAGTCAAAAATTAGTTAATATTAGGGATCAGGTATTCTATGAAGTAATAATTATTTCATATGAAGATATTGTAAACTCAACTCTGGAGAGAAGAATATAATTTTCTTTTTCCATTACGTTGTGTGTAAATTTAAAAGTTTAAAGACATTTTTTGTAAAACTAATATTTTTGAGTTACGACTATCTTGCAGCAAATCAGCGATTTGTTTTAATTAACATTTATAAAAACTTTGCACATTTAAATTAAATTTTATTTTATTTATTAATTTTCTGTTGTATTTAATTTTAGATTTCAAACCAACAACCTTTGAATACAAATAAATGTTTGCCCCATATCACTGATTTCTTTCCACATCCAAAAAGTTGCAATTATTTTTATTACTGCATCAGGGGTTACCAAAAACTACAACAATGTCCATTTTATTATGGCTGGGATATTGAAAAACGCACGTGCGTTCATTTGGCCAGAGCGAAGTGCTATGAAAGCACAATTTGAATTATGTTTAACTGACAATTTATTTATTGATTCATAAATTTAAGTATCATATCATATTTTTTCAAAAATATACATACATATGTAAATATGTATTAGAGTGTCCACTTAAGTAATCGGTGTTCGATTAATTAAAGAAATATTTCGCTATTATTTGATAGAATATTAAAAAAAGCCAATCTCAAATAACGAATAACTCGGCACATTATATATCTATTAATCGATTAAAATTAATTTCTGAGAATATTTTTCCTTTTTTATTTAATAAAAAAATATTTTTTTAGATTTAAAACTGATTAAATTTTAAACAACATGTTGTTACCTTTTGCTATTTTTATGACACATACTTTTGAACATAATTTATTAGTTTCTTTGCAGATGTGGGTCAGTGTTGCCAGTGGATTTTTCGAAAAAATACCTACACATGCTTAAAAAAATCCGATTTTTCCCTACACGTTGAACAAATTTCCCCTACAAAAATCCCTACGCATTATTTTTATTAAAATAGAAGAACAACATTAGTTAAAAAAAAAAAAATTTATTCAAATATGTAAAAAAAGTACAGCATCAAAAACAAGAAAATATCACTAAAAATACGTTTTTTCCGCATTAATTTCATTAATAATGCGATATGACGAAAAATCCCTACATTTCTATTTTAGTAAAAAAACCTACATGTAGGGATTTTTCCATACTTCTGGCATAACTGATGTGGGCTTATGTGTGATATATTATGGAAATCACCAGGGCTGTGAAGTCGGATTTGTAGAGTTGGAGTTGAGGTTTTTTTACGGTAGTCGTAGTACCCACAAACACTCGCGATTCCGACTTCAAAAGTTTTTGGCATAAAAAATTTAGAATTTTTTTTTAATATTTTCAAAAATAAAAATTCTTCGAAACTAGCGAATGCAATATTTAAAATATCGATTGGAAATTTTTACAGAATCATTTTCTTGCTATATTTAACCATTTAAAGATACTGCACAAAAAAAAGAGTTAAAAGTCAAATAAAGACCAGTCTCATGTTCATTTAGCAAAAAGTTTAGAGTAGGAGTTGCTGTTGGAGTTGGACTAAAAAAATTTCAGCTGTTGGAGTCGAGTTAGCCCTGGATATAATTAAGAACTCAAATAGCGCATATGAAATAGATAGTTTGACTGTTATTGTTAAAAAAAATTTACCAGCATTTACAAAAGTGTAAACCATGATTACTTGTTTTTACCCGACTGTAAATTTTTAATTACATCGTTTCTTCCAATCGGCTGGAATTCGACATTTGAAATATCGTTCAATTCGTCTTAAAAACCTAAGTGTCCTTAGATAGGTGTTTAAAAATAAAATCGAAGATTTAATGCATGAAATATTTAAACATTAAAAAACAAATAAACTAAACCGATAGAGTAGAGCTTTAAAGTAAAGAAAACTAAAAGAGGATTACAAATACATACGTATAAGTTATCAGCCATGTTCTGTAAATCGAATTCATACGAGTGAAATCAAAAAAATCGATCCTGTTTTAAAAGTCAAGTAGTACAAAGCAAGGTAGACGGATAAAAGACAAAAAGGAAAAATAAAAAACAAATGTACTTAAGTTTTCAAGACAAAAGTAAAATATAAGAAAGGAAAAACATGTATGTAAAACTGAAAAAAATGATAATCAACAGGGCCCCGATTTTTATGCAAATGCATATTTGTTGCCGTCAGTCTGAGATTACAATGTACCTACTAAATATCTTTACGAATCAAGAAATATGCAATAAAGTGGCATCAATTAGTTAGTGCATATTTTGCTTTGAATGCATGTTTTTGCATATTTTGCTCATTTGCATGTTTTTGTTGCATATTTCGAAAAACAAGACATGTTTAAATTGACTTCTTATGGGAAAAAATATTTTGTACAGCACCTTCGCGTGTTGCCGCATATAAAGAGAAGTATTCCAATTTATGTCTTCCACCACAGTATTTACTTAAAAAGACAGGCAGTAAACTTTACTTCTGAAAATATTAAAAAAAAATATGTATGTTCTTAATTCACAAGTGACTTAAGTCACATGATTGTTTTACTTTTGGCTTTTCTTTATTATCAGCCATGTCACAGAGTACAATTCCGTTCGGAAACGGAATTCATTCCTTATTTTGGTGCTTCAGAAAATGACGAAAAAATGTTTCGGAATGAAACCATTTTTGTTTTCATGAACTGTATGGGAGTTGTCTGTATCTGAAAGGCCATAAAACTATCAAAATACAGTTTCCATCAACAAACAAATATGTTTTCTTCAATTCCGAACGGAAACATTCCGAACGGAATTGTACTCTGTGACATGGCCCAATATTTTTGTGTTTTATTTTATTTTAACATCTACTTTTGTGGTTATTGTACCGTACTTACGTTTATGAAACTGAATTTTTACGTTTTTACACCCTCCACCACAATTAGTCGTATCTGTTTATTCTCATACTTGTGTATATACATGCTCATTTGATTTAATTCATGTATGTTATCATACTTATTGTGTTTCATACTCGCACATATTCAGATACACCCATAGTTATAGCATTGACTTCAAACATTTTTTTTTGTTAAATTTTTTCATAAATGTTGCCAGAATTTTTTTTTCCAAATTGCTGAATCACAAATAAAAACGTTTTCAAAATCGTTTGAGTACAATTCAACAAAATTTTATTGAAAAACGATTGTTGACTTTAAAAAAATTCTGTAATATAAAGATTTACGTTCTTATTGAAGAAAATCTAAAAAAATGACTAAATGGATGCAAATTAAAATACGTCGTGTTATTGTAATCGTTCTTAATAAAAACAGAAAAAGTTACCGTAATCAAAAAAAAAAAAAAAATAAAAAAATCGAATATTCATATTCGCAGTTAAGAAATGAGGTTAATACATTCATACATATTATGAGTTTGAGTAGTTTATCTGTTGCCAGTTGCATTTTTAAGACGTTAAAAAATGGTTTAAAATTTAATTGCTGAAGTCAATCAGTATGCCAACGAAACTTTTAGCCTTAAAGAAGACTTCGACATCATGCTATGGTGGAAAAACAACTCCACAAGGTATCCACGGTTGTCTTAATAAGAATCAAGAATTTTATGAAATTTCCTGCCTGCAACGCAGCATTAGATTAAGATTTCTCTTTTGCTGGAAACATAAAAAAAGAAACAGGAAAGATCCCAAAATAGTTGATAGCCTCCATGTTTAATTATTTTTATAAAAAACCTCTTTCGTAAAATAGATTATAATTTATTATAGCTTTAGAAGCATTATTTTAATTTGATAGCAAATATTTATATTTTAATATAACTTTAACATACATTTTTAAGTCGTGGCAACACTGCTTGCTTTAAAAAACCCATACAAAATGTTGAAGTTACTTGTCGATACTTACGATACATGCCTATACTCATACGCATTCAAAGGATTACCCATAAGCATGCGTGTTTGTTCATACTCATACCGGTCGATATACAAACTTATTCATGCTCATACTTATTGGTAGTCATACCTGCCTGTACTCGTGCTCGGTGGCGTATGAATAGGTTATAAGTATTAAAAATATAACTTTTTGGCTTTCTCTGGTATATATATTCTGGGTCCTTGAGTAATTCTAACTCAATTTAGCTATATCTGTCTGTCTGTCCGTCTGTTGAAAACAAGCTCACTTTCGAAAAACTCAAAAGAAATAAAATTCAAATTGCTTGTAGTTATCCTAAGCAGTTTGGGATTGAAATCCGGCAAAATCGGTTCAGTAGGATCAGAGCTATTAATCAAAATGTGGAACCAACACCTAAAAAAAATTGATAATTTTGTTACAAAAACTAACATAAATGGTGGAATAATGCACAGAATGATATAAGATTTTGCAAAAATTCGTTTTATGTGACTGGAAATCACGCTGTAAAATTTTGTAAAGATCCGTCCATAATTTACCCTAGGCCCCATATAAGCCCCACTCCCCGAAAGCAGTATAGTGCGCCTAAAACCCTAATTAACAATGCTATCATAACAAATTTTGGCACGTCATAGTTTAATAGGACTAGAAATGACACTGTAAAGTTTCGTGAAGATCGTTTCATAATTTACCCAAGGCCCCATATAAACCCTACTTCCGGAAAACAGTTTAGTACGGCTAAGACCATATTTAATAATGCTAACATAACAAAATTAGGCTCGTCACAATTTAATAGGACTAGAAACACTGTGAAGTTTCGTGAAAATCGGTCTATAATTTACCCTAGGCCCCATATAAACCCTACTTCCAGAAAACAGTTTAGAACGCATAAAACCGTAAAAAGTAATGCTATCATAACAAAATTTGGTATATCAAAGTATTATAGGACTAGAAATAAGACTGTGAAATTTCGTGAAAATCGGTCTATAATTTACCCTAGGCGCCATATAAACCCTACACCCGGAAAACAGTTTAGTACGCCTAAAAACTTAAAAAATTAGGCTATCATAATAGAAATTGGTACGTCACAGTTTTATAGGACTAGAAATGACACTATGAAATTGCGTGAAGATCGGTCCATAATTTACCCTAGGCCGCATATAAAGCCCACTTTGGTAAAATAATTAAATACGCCTAAGACCGTAGCAGATATAGATATTGCGGTAAACTTTCTTCCAGCTTAGCTTCATACGGCCAGAAAAAATGTTATGCAGTTTTGTGATATACGGTCCATAATTTACATCAGATCCCATTTTAGCAGCCCTCTGCTGAAATTCACTGCAAACTCTAAAACTAATTGCACCGCTGTATTGAAATTTGTTTTTTTTTAATACCAGAAATCATTCTGCAGAATTTTGGGATGATTGGTTCATAGCTTACCATGGCTTCAACATAAATTGCCCTCATGAAAATCATTTAGGTTCGGCTTAAACTGTTACGAAGCATGATATTTTACTCAAGCTAGTTAAAATTGCTAAAAAAAAAAGCATAAAACTTTCTGATTGTCGGTCAATAATTTATTATAGGTCTAAACCGCAACAAATTTTAATGCAGTTATCTGTTTTTATAAAGATTATAATAATAAATAGGCATCATAGAAATATTACTCCTAAAACATTCGAACTGTCGGTGGAGGTTATCAAAGTTCGGCACAGCCGAATATAGCACTCTAACTTGTTTATGTTATTTTTGTTGTTATGTTTATTTTTTCTTTATCACTAATAAAAGTGTAAAGAAAAATTTAAGTGCATATTTTTTCGATTTTTAGCACATATATTAAAATTTTTATTGTATTTTTTATGCGCATAAAACGCGATTTTAACTGCATAAAAGTCCGAACCCTAATAAACAATTACAGCAAATTTCATTCATTTCATGTTGAATTTTCCTTCCTTCACTAAAAATAATTTAATGAAAATTTAATTTGATGAACTTAAGCTAAATTAAAATCTCAAAAAACTTCAATTAAAAACCAACAATTCAATGAAAAATCACAAGTGTTATTTATACTCCATAATTTCAGTTCTTATCAGGAAAAACTACGGTGATTTGTAAAAAAATTTACTACGAATTTCATTCGATTTCCGGGAATAATAAATTGGTTTAATTTAAATACGAATAATAAAATTGTTTTAAATAGTTTTTAAAACTGGCTGGCACCTCTCATTAAAAGTGACAAAACCAAAGATTCTGAAACAAATTAATTGACAATTACACTCCGAAAATAAAATTTACAGATCCCGCCTGCTACTTAGCCTAATGCATGTCTTAAACTTTGTCTGTCCGACTATTTTATAGTCTGTTTACTTTTCGGTTCTTTTTTGTCCATTAGAACTGTGTGATTTTTTTAATTATTTAAAAGTTTTAGAAATGTATACGGACTTTAAATGGATTGTTATTTGAGGTTTTTTCAAAACTTTACTATTCCACTTTCGACACGTCCTCATTTTATTGTTTAAATAAATTTTTGTTTTATTGTTTTTTTCCTGCTTATTAATATAATAAATATACGAAATCAAATAAACATGTATGTTTTTCCCATTGCATAAAATTTGTTGAATTATTCGAGTTATTCGATTAAGTTAAAACCCTTATTCGATTAATTGAGCATTATTGAAGTTAAACTATCGATTAATTCCTTACTGGAACAAAAAATAAAGTCAAAAAATTGAATACTCTAGTAAATATATTCAAGGTTAATGCTTTTAATTAGAGTTTTATACAGTTTACCCAGAAAATATTGAACGCCAATAATAAAATAAACCTCTTGCGAAATAATTTAAATACTGTTGACACATACGTAGACGGATAAACAAATGATTAACAGCTCAAATTACTTCATTTGTTTACCATGCAATTTATTTTATGGTAATTTTTGAGTTATGAAAATTGTATTCAATTAGTTTTAATCAAACCAAGATTTAATAAAGTTGCATTTTTTATAAAAAGGAAATCCTAACAAAAATTAATGGCGCCCAACGGGATACCTTTTAGAGAAAAAACCTCAATAGGCTGAAATTAAAAAGTAAAAGAAAGTATCACTTAGTCAAAAAGCACCCCATATGCTGCAATTGGATAAAACATGCACAAAAATAAGCACGTTTTAAAGTTGAGATCTTAGTCTAGATGCAGGTACACTAGTAAAGAGAAAGGGGGTAACTACTCCATGTCCGCATCAGAGGGTTCGACTATAATGCAACCCACAACTGTGTGGCAATGTCACTGTTCTTTACACAAAGTCAGATCTGAAATAAGTACAACCTGCCCAGATAAAGGCGAGATCGCTATTACTATACGTGCACTGAAGAACGGCAACGCCCCTGCTTAGGTCTTATCTCTTAGCGCTGCAATAATCGGACCTATTATCAGGGACTTTTGGACAGCCCACTGTCTTTCTGCTTAGCTCAGTGAGGGAGTGATAATTAAACTTCTCAAGAAAGGTGACTTAACATAATCCAAAAACGGGAAGGGTATAACTCTTTTGACCATGATTAAAGTATAATTAGCTAATATAGTCCATACTAGATTGTCATCATCAATTGCAGCAGATCTTTGAAGAGAGCGAGCCGGGTTCAGACCACTTCTATATTGCATCGACCACATAAACACACTACGCATAGTGGAGCAATCGGTTGGATGGCGATCTCCCCTTTATCTAATATTTATCGACTTTTCCAGAGCTTACACAATCATAATATTCTTTAATTAGTCCTCCATCAAGAAGCCACAACCATATTATGGTTGCCTGTTAGCATGCTATGATTAAATATGACAATAATTTGTTTTTGAATTAACAATAGTATTTTCCTCTTTTCCAAAGCAACATTATATGGTTGAAAACCAACCATGCTATTGTAAGAAACCATAAAATGGTTATGGCTTTTTGATGGAGGACTAATTTGACCATAATATGCTTGTCGGTGACAGTAATATTGTTTAATTAAACATAATATGATTAAGTTTAAAAAAAAAAATAGTTTTGTTGGAGCTGAACATATTTAAGCATGTTTTTTCTCTGGCTGCACTGGTGTACGACAGTGATGTATCATTACTTCTCTACTACTGAATATTGTAGTGCGCTTAATTACGCATCAGTAAATGCGCACTTGAAGAGGCATCACTTGGGGTATGACGGGAGGATCTGGATTATCTGGCTGATGATACCAGCTTATAAATTAAAAAGGACTGCAAACGAGAATAATGCAAAATTGCCAAAATTTTATTAATTTAAGCCAACCAGAAGTTTCTTTACGCAACAAATAAAATCTTCATGTGAATTTAATAAGAAACATAAAAAACATGTTGTATTCCAACTTCAAAGAAATATAACCTACATATTAATAAAAATTCCAAAGTTGTTTCTCTTTTATTTATTTTTTTATACAACATACGAAGGAATTACAAAATTCACGTGAAGATAATGCATATTGCATAAAAAAGGTGAAACAGTCATTTGGTGCATTACAGAGAACATGGAAGTCACCATTAATACAGGTGGCATGTCATAACGTCCAGTTTCATAGTGTCGATGGACACTGTGACACTTTTGAAAATGTCTTAATGTCCGTGGGTATTAAGACACTTTGCAAATGGACATTAAGTCATCTTTCAACATGCCATAAGGTCCGTAATTACTAAAAAAGTTAAATATTAAAAAGATCTACATACACGCAGAGAGCGAATTACGAAAAAACGTTGTCTTGCGAAGGATACCATTTAATTGTTTTAGTTTGTCATCCACTTTCCACTCGAAAAATAAGTAAGTTTTTGTCTTTGGTAGTAGGGATGAAATATTTTATTATTATTTTTAATTATTTAGTTTAATTTCTTCGACCTTTTTAATATTAGTTTTTTTGAAAACCAAATATCCCCGAAAAAGCTATCTATTGAGAAATATTGGATTAGTAATAAATATTTTTTTATAAAATTGACCTTGACTTTAAAAATTTATTATGAAGGACTATTATAATTTTAATTTTGTTATACATTATGCAAAACAAAAAGCCTACTTTCGGTGTAATAATTGTTCAGTCGATTAATTCTTGTTCGGATCAATTTAAACAGTGATTTTGAATCAATCTTTATACTAAAAGGTCTTAATCTAATAGTTGTACGTAATCCCGAACACATCCCAACAAACACGAAGTCAAACCTTTGATAGGATTATCCAAGACCTTTAGCCGAAGCAAATAAATAATCACACATAATAACACAGGTCAACAAAAAAGAAACACTGTACAAAAAAAAAAAAAAAAAAATAATACTGTATAAATAAAAAAAATACCAAGCACAATTCTCAAACTATTTTCAATTGTTCGCTTTTTACATTTGAATACAAATTGTTAATGATTTAATGGAATGTTTTATCAATTTGATATCATATTGTTATCAATAATTATTCCTTAATCAAAAATAAGCTTGGCAACATTAAAATAAATGTAAGCATACAACATTGCAAATAAAAACGAAGTGAATTCGCCTTTGTAAACCTTAATTTCATGTTAAAAATATAAATTATTTGTAAGTCATGGCTCTTCAAAATAAAAAGGAGCCAAGTTTTTCGTCTTTCCATTAGTTTGAGGACGAAAATAATAAGATTTCATTTTTAGGCAGCTCATGGTGCCGAATGTTAAGCTGACAGTTTATTTCAGCATATAATGAATTTCAATTTAAAAACAAATATTTTTCATTTATGTTCCATATTGTTTTATAAGCCACGTTTGAAAAACTTTTCAAAATAATGTTTGAAAACCAGTTGAAAATAAAAGCATTTATCAATTTGAAAATAACTATGATTTTCAAATCATATGTTTGTCTATTGAGAAAAGATTTGATTTCGAGTCATTTTCAATTTGAAATAAAACCTCAGTGTTTGCTGGACTTTTAGCTAGTGGTGTGCGTATCATATTTCACAATTGAACTGATACCACTTCAACATATTAGAGAGAAACTACACTTATACATTACCCAGCAAACATTTTAAATTCATAATGATATACGAAAAGTATTTCACGATTAATAAAGCATTTGGTATTTTGAAATAACTTTCATCTTGTCAAATATTTAAGAAAAAAGGGAGAAGATCATTAAAAGACATTATGATGCTTATCATAGTTATACAGGGTGGGCCAACATAAACTGACTGATGACGTCCGACAGCTCTCAATAATGGTAACATATAGTTCCAGCAAGATGGATCTACAGCTCATACCGCAGGAGCTACAATGGCAATTCTGCGAGAACTTTTTGATGACCGAATAATTCCAACAAATGCAGATTTCGCGTGTCCACCTCGTTCTCCAGATTTGACGGCCTCAGTTTACGTCAACAAACCACAAAATATTCAGGAGCTTAAGCAGAATATTCGCACAGAAATTGCTCAATTGCAGTCAGAAACGTTGCGTAACGTAATGCAAAATGTATTGAGTAGAGCCATTAACTAAGTATGGAATTATTCATACTTAGCTTAAAAAAAAAATTTATAATTTATACTTTCATTTGCAAAAAAAAAAATTAAATAAAAAAATTTAAAAATACAAAAATTATAAGCATTTTAAATCAGTCAGTCCAAGTTGGCCCACCCCCTGTATAATTAATTTCAAAATCGAACTGAAAATACTTTAAGGCCCGTTTTCACAACTTACCGATAGCTTAAAGTAGACTTTTAACGGCGTTATAAAAACTGTTCCATTATTAAAACTTTACTTTAACCTAAAGTGAGCGATTAAGTAATTTAAGGTTCATCCTACCTTATAGGTTAAAGTAAAGTTGTAATAATGGAACACTTTTTATACGGCCGATGAAATCCTACCTTTAGCTATCGGTAAGTTGTGAAAACGGGCCTAAAGCTAATTTAAGAATCCAGAGAAAATGTATGTCATAGAGTTCTAGTAAAATTTGGATTAATTATTATATCCTGAACGTGGAAAAAAAATCTTTCAAATGCTTATCGCTTAACCCCTCTACTTATCTCTGTGAGCAAAATATTAGCTTAACCTAAAATTATTTTGTTTAAAGCAACCCAATTAGTTAAATTCAACACATTTTATTATTTAGAAACTGTCATAAAAGTTAATTATAGAAAATGTTTTTGTATAAATAAATTGTGTTTGCTGGGTAGTTCGCTGACTATGATATAAATACCATAAAACTTGCGTTAGCTTAAATTTGAAACAAATTTTTTTCGATTGCTGCAAAGACACTTAAAAAAAATTAACAAGTTTCATGATATGCTTCAAAAATATGGAATATGCACTGTTGGAGGCACGCCAGCCTACGGTAACTTTTAGTGACTTCCAAGGAGACCTTTAATAAAACAATATAAATACAAAGATACAAACATAAGTATATGTATGTAGCTATAAAGTTTTATCAAAATGACACAATTATTTCCCCCATAAGCGAACCAAAAAAAAATCTATAAAATCTACGACAAATCAAAAAAATAAATTATTTGTTCAAAAATAGTGATAAAATTAAGTTTTTGACGGTTAAAATTAAAAAACAAAAATATATTAATGTACTTTATATTATAAAATAGAGTTGTAGTATTTAAAAATGTGTTTAAAATTAAAAGTTTTTGCGATATTCGCCCTGTGCTCATTTTTTCTTTTGTCTGGCATAAATGCAGACATATTTGAGGAATGCGAAGGTGTGGATCGGGAAACTTATGTAGCCAGTTCGGAAAGTTGTGCAGCTTATATACTGTGTGATGGAGATGATTCTGCATTGTATGAGTGCGATGAGGGGGAGTATTTTGATATCGAAAGTGAATCGTGTGATGCCAAAGAAAATGTTGTTTGTCCATTGGATAAAAACGAAGAAGAAGGCGAAGATGGTGATGGAGATGAGCCTAAAGAATCGGAGGAAGAAACCACAATCGTTCCGCTCACAACAACTTTAACTACTGTAACACCTATTACCCAGTCACCAACAACTGCCGAAATTCTGGATATACCACCTATTGTAAAGGAAACTTGTCCTGCGTTCGATGATCCAAATCAAATCGTTTATACTTTGAGTAATAATTCGTGTTCCGATTTTTACGTTTGCTATCATGGCCATCCAGTAGAAATGCACTGTACAGATCATTTGCATTTTAATACACTGACAGGAAAGTGTGATTTTCCAGAAAATTCAAATTGCAGGGTATATTGATTTTCTACTTTTACTTTTTATCTGAATTGTTATTACTTATCAATTACACCTAACTTTCATTTTAGCTTACAAATCAACCGCCTTCGCCAACTAATAAATGTTTGCCACATATCACTGATTTCTTTCCCCATCCGCAGAAGTGCAATTATTTCTTTTATTGCATCAAGGGCTATCAAACACTTCAACAATGTCCATTTTATTACGGTTGGGATATTGAAAGACGCACGTGTGTTCATATGGCACATGTCAAGTGCTACGGAAATACACATTAATTCATATTTAACTGAAAGAAAACTCATTCATTCTCTGCCTCTTGTAGGTACTCTCACACTCATATGTTCATCATCTGGCGTTTAATACAAGAACAAGTCAGAGCTTTTAAGGAATTTTTAGATTATTTTTTATTTTTAATCGAAAAAAATTTGAATATAACAAAACCCTAAAAAAATTCAGCTTAATTAATGTTTTATTTAATTAGGGATCAATGTATAGCCTTATGCGATGAAATGCTTAATGAGCACACGAAAATCACTTTTTCCATTTTCTCCTCAAATCGCGAGCTAATCTTTTATCAATGGCTGTCAAAAACAAACTTAACAAGTCAGAAAGCCCGACCATACGTTATCCTACACCACAGAACTTAAAGTCAAATTTTTGAGATCAATGAGCAATAATTGATCGGTCAGAACAAAATAATATTATTAGATTAAGATGCATGTTCTTTGTGACGAATATTATTTAGATATCTTCATATACAAGAGATTTTTTTTCTCTTTAAGTAATTTAAGGGAGTTTGTTTATATAGGACCTATGGTTCCTAAGAGGAACAAAGGGCCAATGTTATCGAAATAGGTTGTAGTTATAGTAATCAAAAGTGTTTAAGACAAAGCGACTTATACGGCCACCTTGTCCGATCCTTGTATTGGGGTTACCAACAGCACAGAAAAAAATATCTCAAGAAAATTTTTAACAAAACAGTTTGCTAAAAATTAAATTTAAGGACAACAACGTTTTTATTTGATGTAATGAAAAAATTTATCAAAACAACACATTGCAAAATAGCACTCAAAATAAAAAAAAAATTAATTAAATATATCTTCATATTCAATTAAACAAATTTAAATCAAAGCAATTCTTGTCCATTTTTAAAAGCTTATAATTCTTATTCGCTTTACAGTTTTTTTTGTATAATAACTTTAGTTTTTCCAAAGTCTTTGGAAATAATTTTCCTGATGATCTGGCCTTAGCAAACAGCGAAATGCGCATAGGAACTAGCTTATCCCCGCACAATAAATTTTAGAGTTTTTATCAATGAATAAAAATTGGGAGTCTAGCACATAATAATTAATAAATAAATAAATAAAGATTCGATAAACATTTTGTTTAATTTATTTAACATTTCCAACAATTTATTTTAACAAATCACGTAAACATTTTGTTGAAAGAAATTATTTTTTATCAATACCGCAAAAATCGTCATCGCAGAAATTTCAAAATTTTTTGTAATCTGTGAGCCTCTAGGCAGGCTAGCCGTAAAAAGGCAAAATAACTGCTGAGTTTCAGTGATTGTTCAACGTTGCCTGTCACCTTGCGGCCTGAGTCACATTTCGCCGTAGTCTGACTGATGTCTGAACCGCAATATCAGGGAATACTTGGTGTAAGCCGGAACGTGGGAAATTCAGACCTACTAATACAATATTTTGAAATTCTATATTAATACCAACATTCATAATGAAATTATGGCTTTAACAGCTAATTTCGCGAGTATTATTTGTATGAGAGTTGGGGCCAAATATGGGCCAATTCCAAAAAAAAGATTGCAGAAATTTGTATTTGTATTTGTATTTATTAAATATGATTTTCTAACACAACAAGACATAATATCTTATAAATTACAGTATTAGAATCTGAAAAGTTAACCATACATTGATTTAAATTAATTAGATTTAAATTAAAATAGATTAAATTTAAATAATTATAAAATATTGAAAAATAAATAAATAAAAATTAAATAATTAAATAATTAAAAAATAACTTTTCAACTAATTTTTATAGAATATTGTATATCATTAATAAAATTTACGAAAGATGTTCTTTAAGTAATTTTCTGAACCTCATTGCGCTGCTAGTAGTCTGCAAATTATCAGGGAGTTCATTCCAGAGACGGATGCTAAGAATAAAGAACTGACATTCAGAAGCGTGGCTACGATATCTAAATTGAATTAACAATTTACCTCTTGGTGATCTTGCAAATCGTAAGCGATCAAAGAGATACTTTGGTTCCCTTGTCATTATAACTTTATAAAGAAATATTAAGTTTTTGAAAATTAGGAAGTTATCAAATGTAATATCGAATATACGAATGGAGAAAAGTGACACATGATCAAATTTTCTCAGTCCGAAAACGTATCTTACGATGTTGTTAAATGTTGTTTTAAGTTTCCTCGTATCCCCTGAGTTACAACCAGCAAATATTTCGGATGAATATAAAAGCGTTGGTAATAAATATGTTTTCGCAAGTAATAATCTAACTTTCGGCGGAGTAAAGTATTGGGTTACCCATAAGCTCCGTAGCATGCCGTAGGTTCTACCACAGACTTGTGTAATATGATCTGACCAAGTTAAACGTTTATTAAATGTTACACCTAAATTCTTAGCCTGACTTACAATTGCAATTTTTGACCCTCCCAAGAAAATATTCACCTCATCCTCTATCCCCAATATGTTCTTGCTTATGACTAAGCATTTAGATTTCCCTGGATTAAGTCGTAAGCCATTTGCTGAAGCCCAAACGAAAATATTATTTAGATCATAATTCAGCTCCTGCACCTTAGACAAAATTAGCTCCTTGGTACTACTTAGATACAGCTGAACATCGTCAGCATACATCTGAACATTACAAAATCGGATTTGTTGTGGAAGATCATTTGAATATAACGAGTAAAGTAGGGGTCCGAGTATTGAACCCTGTGGAACACCTCTTGTGACCCGTAACGGATTAGAAATAGATTCGCCATTGGTGACGGATTGAGATCTGTTTATAAGATACGACAACATCAGCCTCACAGCAAGTATGGAGAAGTTAAACATTTTTGACAATTTAAGACATAAAATTGAATGATGCACTGTATCAAATGCCTTTGAATGGTCCAGTAGAACCAGAAACGATATTTTACTTTCATCCAAGTTTCCCCGGATTTCCTCTATCACATCTGATAAGACAGTAATACAGCTGCGCTGTGGCCTAAAACCGGACTGACGATCAGTTAATAGATTGTTTTCGTTAACATACTCAGAAATCTGATTATGTAACAGTCGTTCAAATACTTTGGATAAAAAGGGAAGGATTGCAATAGGTCGGTACTCATTGTCAGCCTTAGGCACGGGAACTATTTTGGCATGTTTCCAATCCATTGGAAAAGTGCTGGTGGTAATAATCGTATTAAATAAGTGGGTGACAAAACGGACTATCCAAGGCAAGATTATTCGCACAAATCTAGGGTTAATATCATCTAAGCCAACAGCGTTAGATTTAACTGAAAAGAAACCTTCAACTACTTCAAACAGGTCTAGGCAGCGGAAATTAAATTTACTTATACTAGTGTCGGGGAAAGTGAGTTTTTCATAGTAGTCAGTTTGAACATTTGGCAGAGGGATGTTAACAAAGGCTTCGTTCAACAAGTTGACGTCCGCATCCACTGCCCTGACAGTTGACTTACCAATGCCAATATCACGAATTTAAAATAAATACCAACATAAGAAGATGATTTATAATTACAAAGACTCTATTCTGGAAAGAATCGTGTATGGGGGCTATGTGAAATTATAGACTGATTGTCACCATTTTCGATAAATTCCTTATGACAATAAGAAACTTAGAACCAAATTTCATCTAACTATCTCTAAAATTGCCAGTACTTTGCGCACAAAGTTTACATGGACAGCCACCTAGTCAGCCTATGAGCCGGACGGACATCGTTAGATTGACTCAAAAAGTGATTCTATTAGGATTAATATTTGAAGGTGTTATGAACATCAGCACAAACGCATAATACCCTCTTCACTATTGTGGTGTTGGTATACTTTAGCAGTTTATTTGAGAGAAGTCAACTGATAGATGCCTGTTGACAGGAGCAGTGTTAGTTAAGAGGTGATAAATTAAAAAAGTCACGGACTAATTGACCGGCCCTCATAGTATTGGGACTACAATTTGCAAAATTTAGACTTACAAAAAGTATACATAAATTCATACACGGCCGATACGGGAAAGACTTAAGTATCAGCACGATATAAAAACATACTTATTGTAGTGTTAAGTTTAAGTTTAGCACAAACAAAGTCTTAATGCTGCTACAATCATCTTTATATTCTGAAGTGGTAAAGAGAATCACAAAGTCGGGCAGGGCATTCTTGCTTTTTTGTGAAACAGGCGTAAAATAATTATTCGAATTAATGATTAAATTTGAACATAAGATATGACAAAAATATGTTTTACATTTGCATCATTTATCATCATTTTTCTTTAGAATTAATAAAGAAGTAGCGCAATGTACATATATGTATGTTTTTTTTTTCATTTCTTTCCTAATATTTATCAGTCTTACTCGTATTTTTATTTTAAATTTAAGTAATTTACTAATGACATTCACTTGTCAGAAAATGTGTTAAACGACGTGTTACAGCATGTGTGAACATGATTTCTACATTTGTTAACGTTTTTAAGAAGCAGATACGAACGAGATGCTAAAAATGTTTATTCAAGCGAAAATACATACATATTTTTAAAGTTTTCTTCTGCTTCGAGTGTAACTTAAATTAGGAAACAAAATTGGTTGCTATTTTAAGAAGTATTAAATTTTTTATGAATAAAACTTTCAACTTTAAGTTCACTGCTAGATTATTTTTATATATATTTCTAGATTTCTTTAAATTGTTTTAATAAAAAAAATAATGCATTATTTTAAACATTAAATTAAAAAGAAAATTAAAAATATAAAATGAATTAATAAATGTGTTTTCATATTGAATATTTAAAAAAAAAAAAAATTACCAGAAGGAAAAAATAAACAGCAATTTTAATAAATTTAGATTTTTCTAATATTATTTTCAAAAAAAAAAATACATTTAAGATGGAATTGTGGTTCAATAGAGTGTGTTTTAGAAATTTACGTCGTTACGTCGTTACGTCCGACGTTCTTACGACGTACAACCCAGTTGTGTTCCAAGCATTATTCGTTGCGGCTTAACGCTTACTATTCCAAAGTTTATGGGTAAAGTAATGGGTGATTTTTTAAGAGCTATAGGAAAGTTAAAAAAAACACATGAGATTCAAAAAAAAAACATGAAATCTTTATTTGAATCGATAGTACGGTCCATATAATTTAATGTTTGAAGATTATTTCATGCAAATGTTGACCATGACAGCGCCTCAAATGGTCCATCCGCTTAGTCCAATTTTGGCATACTCTTTGCAACGTTTCGGCCGGTATCACATGAATAAATGCTTCAATGTTGTCTTCCAATGCATCAATTGAAGCGGGCATGTGTGTACAGACATGAGCTTTAACATAGCTCCACAAAAAATAGTCTAAAGGCGTTAAATCGCACGATCTAGGCGGCCATTTGACCGGTCCCGAACGTGAAATAAAATGTTCACCGAACTCGCCTCTCAATAAGTCCATTGTTAAGCGTGCTGTGTGGCATGTGGCACCGTCTTGTTGAAACCACATGTCATGCAAGTCAAGCTCTTGCATTTTGGGCAAAAAAAAGTTGGATACCATCTCACGATAGCGCTCACCATTCACAGTTACGTTACGATTCGAATAATCTTTGAAGTACGGTCCAATGATGCCACCAGCCCATAAACCGCACCAAACTGTGACTTTTTCTGGATGCATTGGTAGCTCTTGCAATGCATCTGGCTGATCTTCACTCCAAAATCGACAATTCTGCTTATTAACGTACCCATTGAGCCAAAAATAAGCTTCGTCGCTGAGCACAAGAAGCGCACGATGTACTTTCTTAAAAGAGCACGCATTTTGATAATAAAATTCAATAATTTGCAAACGTTGTTCGTTTGTAAGACGATTCATGGTTAAATTATAGACCAAACTGAAGATATTTGACATTGAAACAAAACACGAAACGTGCGTCAGCTGTTTAAACCAGTGTTGCCAAAAAGATAATAGCTAATAATCACCTGATATTTTTAAGATTTTTTTTAGATTTTTCGGAAAAGGTTAAGAGTTCGCTCAAGTCGAATTTTTGCAAACCGTTTCTGAAGTTTTCTGCATAACTTTGTCAAAAACCACGATTTTCTTCACTTTTGAGGAAACCATTTAATAGAAAAATGTCCAAGCTTCATTTTTACGTGCAAAGCCTATAAGGTTTTGCAATGCATTTACTCATTTAGGCACCCTACATTACAATTTTTCGTAATTATACCCTCCACCACAATTAGTTGTGAAGAGGGTATACTTAATAACTTTTTTATTATTTTACTCAGACGCCATAAAGTATATATATTCTGGATCCTTGAGTAATTCTGAGTCGATTTAGCCATGTCCGTCTGTCTATCCATCTATCCGTCTGTTAAAAAGACGCTCACTTTCGAAAAAAGAAATTAACAAACTTGGTGTCAAATTGCTTGAAGTTATCCTAAGCAGTTTGGGATTGAAATCCAGCAAAATCAGTTCAGTAAGATCAGAGCTATGAATCAAAATGTGGAACCACCACCTAAAAAAATTGATAGTTTTGTGACAAAAACTTACATAAATGGTGGAACAATGCACAGAATGATATAAGATTTTGCTAAAATTCGTTTTATTCGACTGGAAATCACGCTGTAAGATTTTGCGAAGGTCCGTCCATAATTTACCCCACATAAGCCCTACTCCCGGAAAGCAGTATAGTACGCCTAAAACCGTAATAAATAATGCTATCATAATGGAATTTTGTATGTCGCAGTTTTATAGGACTAGAAATAACACTGTGAAATTTCGTGAAGATCGGTCTATAATTTACACTATGCCCCATATATACCCTACTCCCGGAAAACAGTTTAGTATGCCTAAAACGGTAATTAATGATGCTATCAGAATAAAATAGAATACTTTACAGTTTTATGTGACTAAAATTCACACTAATAAATTTCGTGATGATCGGTCCATAATTTACTATAGGTCCCATATAAAGCCTACTCTGGTAAATTATTTAAATAGGCCTAAAACCGTAGCAGATATAGATATTGCGGTAAACTTTCTTCCAGCTTAGCTTCATATGGAAAGAAAAAATATCATGCAATTTTGTGATAAACGGTTCATAATTTACTTTAGATCCCATTTATAAACGCTTAAACTAATTTCGCTGTATTGAAATTTATTGAAATTTATGTTTTTTTTTAATACCAGAAAATACTCTGCAGAATTTTTGGATAATTATTCATAACTTACCATGGCTCCAATATATATTCCCCTCCTACAAATCATTTAAGTTCAGCTTAAACTGTTACGAATCATGATGTTTTACTCAAGCTAGTTAAAATTGATAAAAAAAAGCATTAAACTTTCTGAATGTCGGTCAATAATTTAAAATAGGTCTTGGCCGCAACCAATTTTAATGCTGTTTTTATAAGGATAACTTAATAATTTATAGATATATTTAGATCCCACTCCTGAAATATTCCAACTGTCGGTGGAGGGTATCAAAAATTCGGCATAGCCGAATATTACACTCTATCTTGTTTTTCCATAAATTTTGTAAATAACGCTTTACAACTTTTAAAATATTTATGAAAATGAAAAAAACTAATTATGCAGTTTAAAAGATCAATTAATTTTTAATAATTTAGAAAAACTAATTTTTAAATTTCGTCTTATCATTCCTGAGCTATACCGGTTTTCAGTTTTGTACCCAGTTTATGAGATTTTTACTCATACCCAACAAACAAATACATACAAATCAAACGTTTTGCTTTTGCTTTGTTTAAAAATCATTTATTGGGGTTGTACGATGCTCTGCAATAAATTTTGTAAGTCAGTTTCAGAAGTCATGCTAGCGAACACTAATGTGTGCAACTGCACGGATAGTACAGAAACGAATTTTCTGCAAAAGAGGAAAAGCACACCAGTCTGTATTGATAATATTTCCAGCGACATTGTGGTTATCTAAGAGTTTGTACACTGACAACACTAAAATCTGCCACCAAACCTGCTTTATCAACAATACTTAATGACTTATCTAGAGGGGCCATTTGAGTTGATATTTAGAAACAACAACAAAAATTCCAAGAGCAGCACAGAAGTCTCCTTGTTAATACTATCGTCAAATATTATGATGAAAACAGTTTACACTTGGATTTGTTCAACTTTTAACTGGCAATTTTAATCATATAATAATATGAATTAAATTTTTTGGCATAGTTATTTTAATTTTCTAAAATATTGGTAATAAGACTTTGCCGCTGGTATTAGTCATCGTCGAGACTTCCAATTTTTGTTGCTACAATTTTTAAAAATTCTGCTTTGAAATTGCATTTGTGTCCAGATTATGAAACTATAGCTTAACAATTTTTGTAATTATATCTTATCTTTCCTCTTCTCCGTTTTATTTTTTGTATATACATAATTACAAAAACACCTACAGCCAACTTCAAGTTAAGTGAGTTCAAGTGAGAATAACAAAAAAAAAAAACTGCAGAGTACATAAAACTGAGTATCTCCTCACCCCAGTTACTTCAAGAATTGCTGCAAGAAAACATTCAAGTCTTTACAAAGCTTTCACTTTTTAAAAGCAGGTATTTTTTCTGCCGTGTTTGTTGAGTCCAGAATTTGAAAAACAAAATTATTCGTCAATTCAGTGAAAATTTTCGTTAATTTAACGTTCATCGCATTAAATTTTTTTTTTACCTAATTATTAATTTACTAATACCTAATTTACTTTAATTAATTTAAAAAATAATATTGACGAGTTTTGTTCGTTATATTGATGAACTTTTTCGTTATATTAATGAACAGTTCATTAAATTATAAAAATATAATTATTTTAAGAACGGTCATTTATTGTCACAACGAACAAATTCATTGGACACAAAATTAATAAATTTTTCATTAGCTTAACGTAAATTTCGTTGTCTCCACGTACCTTTTTGGTTCAGTGTACGCTATCAAATTGAACACAAACGTAGTTGGCTCACTTTTGACAACGAATGGTGCTAATTTTGGTATTTTATACCGAATTTTTCCCTCTGTGTAGAAGTTATATAAAAATAAAAACATAAATTATTTCACGGAATTTTATTGGTCGCAGGTACATAATTAACCATAGTTCGATTAGAAATCACTTTCATTACCATAAATCTCGAATAGATTTTCGTGTCTTGATAAAATTCTACATAAACAACTCTAACGTTATCACAAATTTTATCGAACAAACTTTTGAAACCTAGAGATAGTTATTAGCAGGGAAACCAAAAATATGCTCTAAAAAATACGTTTTCTGCGCATTAAATATGCAGTAAAAACTTGAAAGTATGCCCTGAAAGTTGTTAAAAATATGCCCCAAAAAGTAAAAAATTGCTTATTTGAAAACAAAATATTCAACAATTTAATAACAATTCCATTTAATAAAAACAATCCTAAAATTATAATCGGTAAAGTCCAAACACCATATTATTTAGAAACGATGGACAGTCATCGTTAAGAGGTTAAAATTCATTAATGTTAACATTTAAAAGGAAGTTAAAGCTATTTATAAATAAAAGCTTTGGGCAAATGTGAACGGATTTAAAAAGAATTTAATTTGCATTAAAAAATTTTTGGGGCAAATTTAATCTTAAAACAAACATAATTAGATGGTTTTCGGACACAAAGATTCTGATTTGTAAAGAAGTTTTTATGGGGAATATGTAAAATTGAAGCACAGCCGCGAATAACGTTTTAAGTTACAAAATAATTTTTTTTCAGGAGAAGAAGAAGAATTCTTGACAAAAGTACGAGAAAACAGAAGTAAGGAAAAAACATTTAAAATCAATTAAAATTGATATTCATTCAGGAAAGCAAATTTCGATCTACCAAAGGTTAAAATACAATTTGGTTTAAGGATTGATGTTTGACTATTGACGTCAGCAGTCATCGATGGCTGCGAGTGTAAGACGGCCAATCCATCTGAGGAGATCGAGTGGTTGCGAACGAAACATGTCATGGTAGCCTGCCGGCCAGGGTTCGAGCCCCGGCCACGGTCAAGAATGAAAAATTATCAATAACAATTTTAATTAATTTTCATGTTGTAAAATTCCGTTCTTCATAAAAATAATTTAATGAAAATTAAATTTGATGAACTTAAGCCTTATTAAAATATTAAAAATTTGTCATATAACTTTATGTGAAGCTTAAGAAACTTAACTAAATTATATACCAAAATTAGTTTTTTCAACCCTTAAATAACTGAATCAGAGTATGATTTTAAAATGCTCAAAATTAGAACAGTTTTCGAGATATTCCAAAATAACTGTTATTTGTGTTTTTAAAAAAGATGATGCCACATTAATGCAAATATCTTCAAAAATTTTAAACGGATTTTGTATATATTTTTTTTAATGAAAGATAATTAAATTACAAAAGTTCAAACTTATTGAAAATTTTATCATTTTTTGCAATTTTGCTCTTTTCAAGTTATTTTTTTTATACCAAACAATTAAAAATTGTAACGTTTTATTTCATAGGGCATTTAGTACGAACATTTTGCACCCAACAAGATCTAGATTGATGCAAAAATAATAAAGCTGCAAAAGATTAATGGCGATTACTTTTCTGAAAAATATGTTGCATAAATGGTACATGCTCTATCTCTTTTGTGTAGAGCATGTACCATTTATGCAACATATTTCTCAGAAAAGAAATCGCCATTAGTGAATCAACCCACATAGTAATTTAACAGTTTCAGGTTTTTTTTATATTTTTTGTTACTAAATATTTCGCTATGTGTATTTACTGTGTTTTTATACCCACACCACAATAGTGGAGAGGTCATTATTATTATATTTGTTCTGATGTGTGTAACACCTTAAAATATTGGTCCTAGACCCACCTTAAAGTATACCGATCTACTCAGAATCACTTTCTGAGTCGAACTAACGATGTCCGTCCGGCTGGCATGCTGGCTGGCTGGCTGGCTGTCCATGTAACCTTGTGCGCAAAGTAAAGGTCGCAATTTTGGAGATAATTGGATAAAATTTTGGACATAGGTTCTTATTGCCACAAGGACCAAGCCTATTGAAAATGGGTTGAATCGTAGGAATACGAGTGAAGATAGGGGGAAATTTCTTTCTCTCAGAAGCTATCAAACCTAGTTTAATGAAATTTAAAACATAGATAGAACCATATCTATATGGACACAAAAGGTATGTATTTTTTAAAATATAGGACCACGTGGGGAGATAGGGTCAATTTCTGCCTCTCAAACCGATTTTAATGAAAATTAAACCATAGATAGATCCATATCTATATGGACACATAAGCTATACAGTTTTTCAAAAATAAGGACCACAAGGGGAGGTAGGGGGCAATTTCTGCCTCTCACAAGCTTTCAAACCAATTTTAATGAAGTTTATAAACATAGATAAATCCATTTTTACATGGACACATAAGCATGATGTGTTTTTAAATACTGTGGTGTAGGGTATCATATGGTCGTGCTTGACCGACTATACTTTCTTACTTGCTTTTTTTTGGGATTTGGTAAAAATTGAAAAGTGGGATATTTCAAATAATCTTCATTTTTTTTTTACCGATTTGGATCCTATTGAGCACAAAATGTGCGTATTTAAATAAGCTAACGTCGTAGGTGATAAAAAATTCAATTGTTTGGTTTTAAGAAAATAAGTTGAAAAGAGCAAAATTACAAAAAATCATTAAAATTTTTGAACTTTGGTCCAATGTAACTTACGATGTTTTCTTTTCTACAAAAAAGCGTGACATTTTATTTAAAAAAATGCTATTTGGCGTCTGTTTCATAAAAATTTTGCTTCCAAAAAAGGGTGAGTTTTTTAGAATTAAACAAGCCACCCTTTTCGGGAGCAAAATTTTTAAGAAACAGACTCCAAATTGCATTTTTTTTAAAATAAAATGTCAAATTTTTTGTAGAAAAGAAAACACCATTAGTCATTTTTTGACCAATATGTACGAACGTCCTGCGGTTGTGTTAGTAATTGTATTATCTTTGAATAAAAAAAAGGAATAAAAACTCCGTCGAATATTTTCGGAGATACTTTTATTAAAGTGACAAACAACATCTTTTTAAAAACCGCCAATAACGGTTATTTTGAAATATCTCGAAAACTGTTCTAGTTTTGATCATTCTGACATTCAAGACTTTGTTATAAATTTGTGACACAGTGATACCTTCTTAAATATTTGAAAAAGAAATCGAAAATGTATTGTAAAAGATGTTCACTTTGTTCATGACCCAAATTAGATATCAAAGGAACACTGAAGGCATTTCCTGGGGTAACGAACGTACGTTCGTACGCTTTTGATGTACAAATAATATAGAAAACAAAACTTTCCCAAGTATTTTTTTTGCGATTCGATAGCATTTGGGTAGCTCTATGCTTAGTACAAAAGATGGATTTCCTCGAGTTTAAGTTTTCATAATAAGCGTTATAAACGTGTGGTCACGAACGTACGCAAAATAGAAGTCAACTTCGGCTGACAGTAGTGAAATGTAAAAATCTGCGTAATGAAACCGAATTTTCAAAAGTGATTAATTTATTTTAAAAGTGTATTAATGTACGTCTCCATCCAGTATTTACAAAATAAAATATCTCTCTTGGTTTTTATTTAATTGGCTTATGTACCGGTCGCGAACGTACGGATCGCGAACGTACGATTTTTCCATATGTTTTTTATTATTATCACCATGCATTTTACCATAAATGTCTTCAAATTTCCGTAACAAAAAAACTTAATACTCCTTTTTCAATTAATTGTAATGGAGAGATTATGAAGAAAGAGTGTAAACATAACATATTTTTTGCATGTAAAATAAGTATATAAAAATGTCTTTAGAAGTAAAAAATACAGGAAATTATAAAATTTTCCAGTTTCCGGCCCAATTTCCTCAAGTAAAACAGCTCATATATGCTAGGAAACCATTCTTTTATAAGAACATTGACTTTTTTTATAATAATAAACAATAAACGACGATGATAATCAACATTTTATTTTTTCATCCTGGCAGAGCATTCTGGGGACATGCCCATATGTATGTCAGTTAAAGAAAAATTGCAAAATAAATGTTTATCTGAAGTTTTTTATTTCAATTAAGTTTTATCTGCATATCTGTACTAATAATCACATTTTGTATGAAAATGAATAATAAAACATATTTTGAAATTTTGATTTGTTTTACAAAAATTTTAGAAAGTAATTAATAACATTGCAACTTGAATGATAAATATTGTTTGTTAAAGTTTCTAGTTTAAATGCCAATAGAAACAACAAAAAATTATATAATAAATTGTATCTTATTTATTTACATAATATAGGAAGCAATTTACATAGTAATAAATATCACAAGTACTTTAAGAGTTCAGTCATTGAATTTTCCTTTTCTTCTAAGAAATATATATTTACAAATAGAATTATTTTATTAGTTATATACAGCAACATTTCTATGTTAGGCAGAAAGTAACAAAAACCTGTTTAAACTGAGAAAAAGACCAGGAAAGACATAAGGCGTTGGCTGCCGTCAAGAGAACAGGATGCCTATCAACACTACTGTGCTTAAATTTAATTGAAAATACAAAATTGGTATCGTTTTGAATGCATTTTGAAAAACTCCATTTAAGAGACTACAAGAGTTTTTCTCTGGACTTAATTTTCCTTTTAGAAGATACGATACTGGTCCAAAAGTCAATTGAGTTCTTTTTTTTTCCTTTTTTCTCACATTTTCACAACAATAAGCGTATTTCAGTAAAAGTTTAAATAAGAACTCTTTTACTTTTAACTAATTTGAAATTGTTTCTATAACAAAATATTGGGACAAACATTTAAGAACAAAAAACTCATTATCATAATTGCAACTACATGTAAGACCACTTGAAGTTACACTCTCTTACACAATTGTTAGTTACCAATATTAGCTAAATTAATATTTACATATTAAAATGTTTACCTATAAATACATCTGCAAAACAAATAAACCTGCATTCAAAGTACTCGGAACAGAAAGTTCTTATTTGAAAATTTAGCGGCAATTGGAATAAAACTTCTTCAACTGAAGAATGCCGTTAAGTAAGTGGATTTGAAAAATTTAGCAGGAACTTTTTTTCAAAGAAAATTTAAAACATTTTTTTTTTTTTTTTAACAGTTGTACGAATAATTGCTGTTTTATGTTTAGTGGTGGCTGTTGCTAAAGCTTTAACCGTGCCCCAACTTTGTAAAAATCGAAATTTCGGTTATAAAATACAAGATCCCGAAGATTGTCATAGTTTCTATATGTGTCTGGGTGATTGGGGACAATATAATTTGGATTGTGGTTCGGGTTATCGTTTCAATGAGACTCAACAGCGATGCATAAAAGGTAAATGTCCACCATGTCCCTGCCTGGCAGGCTCTTATGAGATTGGTAAAGAAAGCTCTGGATATATACCAGCTTTGCCAGTGATCTTTCTACCAATCACGGCAAAACAAGATATAGGAGTTTTTACTGAGGATTTATTCAAGGAAATGTATCTAAGGATTAACAATAAAAGTCTTATTTCAACGTTTCATATAATACCAATAGTAATCAATTCATCAGAATTTAATAATTCCTTAAATTCGTCAAACTTTCAAATTGGTAATGTAGCAGAGAATGGGAGTTTGAAAGTGTTAAGTAAAGTTTCAAATAATGATTGGACTTTAACAAATGTTGCGAATGCTAAAAACAACACTTCGGTGTCTGGTATTAAAGCAGTAAACGTTCTACTAGGCAGAGCAACTGATTTTGATAATTATAACCTAACAGACTTAAAACAACAACTTCTTCTAGAATCTGAAAAGAAAGACATTGAGCTAACCGCACAAATAAATGAATTGCCTATCGAAACGACCACAGCAATTACAACAGAAACTACGACAGAGTCACCAAATGAATCCAATACTCAAATGCCAACTGAAACGATTGCTGAGTTGTCTTTAGAAAAAAATGATGACATAACTTCTACTACTGATTCCGGTGAGACCACTACAGAGATACCAGCGACAACACTAGCTATTGAATTTGCAAGAGAATTAGAGTATTTCACTGACCAAACTACGGAATCTATCACTCAACCATCAGCAAGTACAACCACAGAGTTATCAACTCAAACCACAATTTCTTCATTGCAATCAACACTATTTTTGTCTGATATGGAAGTTATAATGGAGTCCACAATTTCTACGACAGAATCACCAACTGAATCAACCACTCAAACTTCGAACGAAACTACTACAGAGTTATCATCGACCACATTAGGCATTGAATCTTCAAGGGATTTAGAATCTACCACTCAACCGATAACCCAATCCACAACAGAATCATCAACTGATTCATTTACTCAAACAGCGAGCGAAACTACCACTGAATTGTCACTTGTTACAAAGTCAACAAAACCACCAAGCACGGAATTATCTACCGAATATACAATAACTTCCACTACATTAGAAACGAAAACCCAGACAAATGATTATGGAGAATCTAGTACTGAAATACAGAATGAATCCACAACATTGAATCCAACTGAAACGACAACATTATTGACGATTCAATCATCGACCAATACAAATTCAGAATCGCCAATTGAATCTACCACAAAAGTTTCAGAAGAATTTACATCAGAACCACAAACTGCAACAGAAACTACGACACAAACAACACCAAATGAGGCCACATCAGAAACTAAAACAATAGAATCAACAACAGAAACTACGACAATAGAATCTACAACTACAGATGCACCAGCAAAAACTACAGCTACAGATCTAAGTACATTGCCAACAGCAACAGGAGCTTATACGGAATTACCCGCAGAAAATACTTTACCAACAACTACAGAACCACAATCAACAACGGAAACTACATTACCAACAACTATAGAACTACAATCAACAACGGAAAGTACTTTGCCAACAACTACAGAACCACAATCAGCGACGGAAACTACTTTACCAACAACTACAGAGCCACAATCAACAACGCAAACTACATTACCAACAACTACAGAACTACAACCAACAGTAGAAACTACTTTACCAACAACTTCAGACCCACAATCAACAACAGAAACCACAACTCAACCAACTACAGAAACTCAGACTACCACAGAGGCTTCAACATTGTGTACGATAGAACCCATAACAACAACTTGTCCAACAGAAACAACCACATGTGAAACACAAACTGAGACAATTACTTGCACAACTACAACATCTACCTGCACAACTACAACAACTTCTTGCACAAGTACAACAACGACTTGCTTAACTACAACATCAACCTGCACAACTACAACATCTGCGTGCACAAGTACAACAACTACTTGCTCAACTACAACATCTACCTGCACAACCACAACGACTACCTGCTCAACTACATGCACTAAACCAGTAACCAAAATCGGCAGCAGCCAAAAACCAGCAACAGCAAGCGATAAGGAAACTGCTGATTTAAATTATCTTTGCTTAAATCATAAAGATGGCTACTTTATCAAGCATCCCAAACAGTGTAATAAATATTACACCTGTTACAGGAAACAAGCCTACGTTCAAGAATGTCCTGGTCCATTCTATTTCGACGAAAAATCACAAATGTGCAACTATCCGGATGCCGTAGATTGTAAAATTGATGACAAGATCAATAAGCCCACAATAAGGCCGATTACCGCACAGAGCCAGTCTTTGGTGAAAAATGCAGCTCTTAAGCTTAAACCGGATGATTGTAGAACGCTTAAGAGTGGCACATTTGTTAGGGATCCCAATAATTGTAACAAGTACTATGTCTGTTTAAATGGTTATGCTGTGGCTTTGTACTGTCCGCGCGGTCAATACTTCGATATTGAAGGTTATGTTTGCAATTTTAGGGCTTTAGTAAAAAATTGTCCGGTATGAAAAAAGAAAACCTTAAATATTCTTTTATTCATTCATACACAACAAATTATAAATAAATAAAATTATCAAATAGCTTTTTTCCATTTGGTTTTTGAATATTTGCGATCAAACAATAAGAGATTTTAAAATTTTTTAAAACTTATTTGAGCTTTCAACGAAGCATAGTTTACCTAACCTGCGTCCTTGATTTAAAAAACTTGTGCGTATTAATAAAATGATTTCATGGAGTGACATATATGTACATACCTGTTTCAAATATTTAAATTTAAACTTCGTATCATGGCAATGTTACTTATAGTCCAATGTTGTTCATAAAGTAGCATTTCCGAAAGGTAAAATCGGCCATCAGTGTTTTTTGATAATGTGGTATCTTATTTCATTGCATCCAAATGAATTCCATTAATTTCTTGTTTTTCTTTTAATAATATTTATTTGCTTCACAAGGATCTTTATCTAGTAACGCCTTAATTATTTTCTTCATACTGCTTGAGCAACGGGGCGCCGAGCAAATTAATCACACATGCCGTCAAGTCTAGACGTCTAAGGCCGAACCTAATAACATAAATAGTATATATCTGCACACAGAAAAAAATCAATGTAAGTTCGTTCAAAACAAGGTTGTTTTAACATTTTTCAGTAGTGATTTTGCTTCATTGTTGTTTCATGTTAATTTAACATGATTTTACAATAACTTGCGAACAACATTTTTTTCTTTTAAACTAACTATAATTCATGTTAATTTAAAATTGCAGTAAAGTTAGAGCAAAATGTCATCTGTATTGAAATAACAATCCGAATCACAATGAATGAAAGTTATGTCAAGTTGAAACAACGTGAATTTCATGTAGAATCAAATTGGTTGGAGTGTGATATAACAGTGTGAAGACCACATATGCATTTATTTATTTATTTATAAATCAAAACACTTACCCCTGTAACACATGTCACATGTTTCACTTATTTTGTATCTCCTTAACAGAAGCATCAGCAGAATGGCCCGATATAGGTTTCGTCATCATTCTACTTTGAAAACTTTATGTACTATTTAACTAAATAATTTTAATTAAAAGAATACGGGAATTGTCTTCTTTTTATTACATATTTTAAACATGAAAGTAAAAAAGTGTACAGACTTAAGTATGTATGCATGTTAATTTAAAAGGATACACTTTTGATTTTAATATAAAACAGGTTTTTATGGATTCAATATTGAACAATGTTATTTTAACAGTGAATAATATTAAATAAACGTGACTTAAGGTTATTTTAATATTTTTACATAGTCTGGGATCACACTATGAAAGTTTTCTTTCAGAAAGTCTGAGTTTATTGGTGAGAGGGGCAGAGAACATGCTTTAATTCACTCCTCTCTCACCCATAAACTCAGACTTTCTGAAAGAAAACTTTCATAGTGTGAACCGAGACATACTTTTGCAGAAATTTACCATGATTCTCAATCAACATTTCGCCATGTTATTTTAACATTGGTATTTTTTTCTGTGTGAAATATAAAAAGAGCATGATAAAAAAAAATTGCAATCCGAGAATTTCATAGTCTGGACACTATTACAATTTCAAAGCAGAAATAAATAAAATTGTATTAACAAAAATTGCATGTCTAGACGATGATTTAACAAACAATATGCTTTTGTTTAATCTGAGTTCACAATATGAAAGTTTTCTTTGAGAAATACTGAGTTTATTTGTGAGAGGGGAGAGAATGGAATGCATGTTCTTTTCCCCTCTCACCAATAAACTGAAACCCAGTCTTACATTTGTTTTTAACTGAGTAATCTATCTATCTTCTATATTTATAAAATAGGATGTGTGTATGTATGTATGTATATATGAACGTATGTATGTATGGATATATATATGTATGTATGTAACATATGGACTCCAAAACGGCTGGGACGATTTTGTTGAAATTTTCAGGGAATATTCAGAATATTTAGGCGGGTGACACTGTGAAGTCTGATTTTCGGTCTGCGGGCGGAGGGGCGTGGCAAAATCCAATTTTCATATTGCACCACCAATGACATCTATATAATTTGGACGATTTTTTCTTTAAAATGATCGCCATCGTTCAACTTAGATTTATACGAAAATAAAATTTTGCCCGCCCACTTTTACTCCCACTTTTTCCGAATTACCTTAAATCAGAAAACGGCTCCATTGGTTTGACAAATTTTTCTTTCAAATGTTCGTATTAATCCATTTTAAGTTTTCATCGAAAGAAAAATTTACCACGCCTACTTTTACGCCCACTTTTTCTATTAAGCGCATAACTTGAGAACGGCTTGACCGATTTGGACGATTTTTTTCTTTAAAATGATTGCCATGGTCCAACTTAGGTTTTTACGGAGTGAAAATTTTGGCCCGCCTACTTTAACGCCCACTTTTTCTATTTGTCTAAAAGTAGAAAACGGCTCCATCGATTTGACTAATTTTTCTTTCAAATGTTCGTATCTTTTTATTTAACGGATTTTAAAAATCGAACGCAAACATTTTTCCTAATTTGGACAGGACAACGTCTGTCGGGTCAGTTAGTTTTATATACTTCTTTTTACTAAAATCATTAAAAATTTTGAAGCAAGTTGGAACAACTTTTTTTTTTGTTTCTATAAAATAAAATGGATACATGTCTTGTAAAAGCAAAACGAAAATTGCTTCTGTAAATGTCAGCTTAAATTAGCAGCTTTTATTTTTTTTCATTAGAGCATGTTCTATTTTGAACTGTCAAAGCATCTGATATCAGATGTTTTGCAAGTCATTTGTTTGTGGCGGCAAATATACATTTAAATCTATTTATTTACTTACACAAATTAAAAAAAAAATCAGTAAAACAATTCAGTATATAATTTTCTAGTGTGAATGTTTTTCGGTTATATCAGATGAAATCAAAAACGAACGTTCGAGAACAAAGATTATAATTTATAAGCCATTTTGACAGACATGTGCAATTACTTAAGAATTTTATATCTGACAAAGCAACTGTAAAATACATGTCGTGTAAAAGAACCTTTATCGTATTTAAATTTAATTCTATTTGCTGAAATAACTTATTTACAATTATATCAGCATTAAAGTTTCCATAATTAAATAAAAAAAATAATCCGCGATTTCGCGCACAAATTTCTAGAGATTTTTGCCCCGGAAAATTTCGTATAAAAAACACTAGTCGTGATACAAAGCGTACATGTAAAGCGTGCTCTCGGAAAGAACTTCAATATGCCTTAAGTCGCAACGAATTATAATTGTATCAAGATTGGGTCTTAATTTTTAATAAAGGGTGGTTAAAGGGCCGATGTTGATTTTGAATAAAACACAAACTATTTAGGAAATTATTGTAATATTATTTTATTATGATATATTGGTATTACTCAATTATGTATGGAACAAAATATCGGCCAAATGGGCGCCGCGACCACGGCGGCACACCTCCATCCGATGGTCCAAATTTTCGATGACCCTGAGGCATAATGGAGGTTCTATGCCGTTAATGTGCCGAATTATCTCATCCTTTAGCTGTTGAATTGTTGCTGGCTTATCGACGTACACCTTTTCTTTCAAATAACCCCAAAGAAAAAAGTCCAACGGTGTCAAATCACATGATCTTTGCGGCCAATTGACATCGCCATTACGTGAGATAACACGGCCATTGAATTTGTTGCGCAAAAGAGCCATTGTTTCGTTAGCTGTGTGGCAAGTGGCACCGTCCTGCTGAAACCACATATCGTCCACATCCATATCTTCCAATTCGGGCCATAAAAAGTTCGTTATCATCTCACGATAGCGAACACCATTCACAGTAACTGCCTGACCGGCCTCATTTTGGAAAAAATACGGCCCGATGATGCCGCCAGCCCATAAACCGCACCAAACAATCACTCTTTGTGGGTGCATTGGTTTTTCGACAATCACTCTTGGATTCTCATTCGCCCAAATGCGGCAATTCTGTTTATTGACGAATCCACTGAGGTGAAAATGTGCCTCATCACTGAAGATGATTTTCTTCGAAAATTGATCATCCACTGTTGCCATTTCTTGCCACCATTCTGCCCATTCACGACGCACAGTAGCGCCCGTAGAGCAAACGAGGTTGCAAAAATCAAAATTTTCATGAGCACCGACGAAGTTTTGAATAAACTCATGTTATAGGAAACTTTTCAACGATTTCAAATCTGCCACTCTTAATAATATCACATTTTTAGTTTAGAAGATATAGCCGTTCAAAGTTGACCGACTTTCGGTTTTCAAAAAAACACACAATTTTTAGTAAATTTGTTGCGATTTCAGGTGTAATATCACGAAAAATAGGTAACGAATCGCCTTATTTTTTGTTTGTATTGATTGATGCATTTATTAAATGTGTAATGATAAAAAAAAAATGAACTGTTTGCTTTGTGTTTCTCCTGGTAAATCACTATTTAAAAACTATCCGTTTTTTCACTATTTTTCAACTTTGACGGAAAATAACAAAAATCTATATTTTTCTATATTTGCCATATTTGCAAAATCTGTTCTTTGATTATTTCTTTACATAATTCAAAAATTTTATCTGCCCGTACGTGCCCGTTTGGCTTCTAGAGGTAAAAAAGGTTAAAAAGACATGGTTGCCATACTAATATTGCGGTTTAATAAAATTCTTTAATTTGGCCCCTACAGCGCGTAGGATGCTCCTAGATGGGTCAAATGTATGACCAACCCCACTTTATTATTTATTGCCGAATTTCGGTTTTTTTAGTTATTTCAATAAACTAAACCATTTTTGAGTTACGCGAATATATGCTGTGCAGCGCCTTACATTTTCGAAATAACGGTATATCTTGAAAACAAGAGCTAATTTAAAAAAACGGTTAGCACCACTGAATTCAGCGTCCCCAATTAGGGTGAAATGCCAGGTGCGCGGCATTCGAGTTATCGAGTATTCGAGTTATTCGAGTTATTGAAGAAATAAGCTCAACACATTCGGCTAATTCGGCGAAATTATGACATTTTGAGTATGACATAACTTTTGAAAAAAAAATTTTAAAATTTTTTTTCGTTCATATATGTTCCTTATAAGATAAAAGGAACATTCTCACCAAATTTCATTAAAATCGGAAGGGGTCGTGTCCCACTCTTGGTCGTTTTGACATGGAATTACCCATATACCGAAAATACAGAAAATTGAAAAAATAAATTTAAAAAAAAAAAATTTTTTTTTTTAATTTGTTGGGTAATAATTTAGAACCCTAAAGAAAAAAAAAATAAAAACAATCTAAAAATGTAAAAATAATTTTTTTTTAGGTACCATAAAATTGATTTTTCTACTAATTTTAACTTTGATAACCCATAAGTAGGCCCCTACACAGCGTAGCACCCTTTTCAAATGCACATTTCATAGGCTGAACAGTTATCTATCATATGCTGTTTAAACTGTTCAATTACCTTATTCGGTTCAAAAGATATGATTTTTGCAACGAAAAAACTCAAATGGCGCCACTGTGCGACGTTTGGAATGGTCAAGAGGCTTTAGTTCTTGAGCCAATTGCACCTTGAAAGCGTGTAAATGCAAGTCTTTATGCATAATGTTCATCAACGACGAGCGTGAGAGCGTGAGAGCCTTTAACAATGATAAGTATTTTAAAATTCTTAAAATTCAAAATAAGTACTTAGAAGAACAAATGTTACCTTTATAACTCTTAAGTACACACCTTATTTGTGAGGCATAAACTGCCACATGGGCCACTTGAATTTTGTATGGAGTTTCTTGTGGCTATAGAAAAAACTCACACTAACGAGCACCTGGGCAAGGCTGGGACTACTTTATATGTATGAAGTTTTATGGCTAAAGCAGGTACATTTTGTTGGGAAATAAAATAATTTGTTGAAAAAACTGAAAAGAAAGAATTCTTATGTGTTGTGTATGCTTTTTGAAACGTTTAATTTTGATTTTATTTACTGCAGTACATATATTATAGGGAAGGGCCTGACCAGGCCCAGGTACATAAAGTTTCGTTCTATATACTTAATAATTATATAAAAAAAAAACTGGAAAAAAGTCAAATAATGCCTGGCCAGGCCCAGGTATACACTTAAGGGCGAATAAAAGTAAAAAAAAATAAATATTTTTATGTATGAATTTAACTTTGATATTTTCAAAACCGAACCGAAACCGACCGGTTTTAATCATTTTAAACCCGAAACCGCGGTTTCACATTTTTACGGTTTTTAGCAAACTCTACTGCTTTAAGCCCCTAAGGCCCATTCCTTAAATATCCTCACTTTCTCGGCAAAGTGTGTGCGGGATTAGTGATGTGGGCGGGGCACTTTCACACTTGCACAAAGTCATAATAGACTTCTGTTTATCTCGAGAACGGCAAGAGTCAAAGCTTCCAAATTGTGTACAAGCATCTTGGCTATCAATAGAGAACATCCGACAAAACGAGGGCTGAAGTGGAGAAGTGGGCGTGCCACAATATAGAATTATTAATATCTAAAAAACGGTAAGAGACAAATTTGTATTTCGAATATGGTACACATAGCTGGGTTATCAATGCACAATCTCTCTAAAAATATGGGCGGGATTGGAGAGGTGGGCGTGGCACATTCCATTAGATTTCTTTATACCTGGAGAACGGCAAAAGTTTCCATATTTGATAAAAGCATTTTGGTTATCATACATCATACATAACATATGACAAAATGTGGACGGGAACGGTATTATAACACCATGGTGAAGGGTAAATATAAGATTCGGCATAGCCGTAAATAGCATTCTAACTTGTTTATTTTTTTTTTTTTTTTTGCAATTCAGTAAAAAATGTATTCATAAAAGTAAAGTAAATATAAATTTAATATAGATATAATGTATGGTTTAAATTAAAGGCGGAATTATACAGAAATGTTTTTTATTGTAAAGGGTGTCCCAAAACAAACGCAAAATCATCCAGTGATTGAATCGAATAGAAACCTGTTGAATTTAATTTCGATTATTTGTCAGCAGTATGTGCCTGTAAAAATCAATTGCGCTTTTCATTGTCAAGACACTTAAATGATTTATATATGTACATTAGAGCGACTCAAGTTGTATGGAAGCAAAATTCGTGCTCGATGTACCCTCCCAAAATTGAACCTTGGACTTTTTTAAGATTACATTTTAAATATTTCGGCTCCAGCTTTGACCTCTCGTGAGATGGACCATTTTGAAAAAGGGTATATTTTAGCATGTTTTGTCAATTTGAGAATCTGTTTCCTTACCGACATATGCAAATTGGATATCGTAAGAAAGGTTTTTTTAAGGCGCGTCCAACTGTATATACAATTTGTCCAAGGACGATCACCATGTCCTTATTTTTAAGGATTTTCTGTAAAAAAAAGTGCCAAATTAACATATTTTAATCTTTAGTCGATTTAATTAAATACGTGTCTCAGCTTTTTTTGAAATTCGTGCTAGTTCGCGTTTTGGCAAAAATGCAATGGGGTGGTAACCCTTCGTTTTAAATAGGGCAATAGCGGATTTAGTTTCTAGATCATGTATGGATGAAAATAGGACTAAAGGAAGTAAAAAAGAAATGATCCACGACCTCAATTTTTTTTATTTGCAAAAAAAATATGCCGCCAAAAAGTCGTGGATCATTTCTTTTTTTCTTTCTTTAGTCCTATTTTCATCCATACATGATCTAGAAACTAAATCCGCTATCATATTAGAGTTACTACAAAATTGTTTTTATATATATTCCAGAGTACCGTGTAAAATATATCTAATTTGCAAAAATCTAAATTATTTACATACAAAGATGATATACTTGCCAAAAGATAAAATTTGATACCCATATTGCCCTATTTAAAACGAAGGATTACCACTCCATTGCATTTTTGCCAAAACGCGAACTAGCAGGAATTTCAAAAAAAGCTGAGACACGTGTTTAATTAAATCGACTAAAGATTAAAATATGTTAATTTGGCACTTTTATTACAAACAACCCCGAACAAAAAATTCAAAAACCGTTTTTTTTTACAGAAAATCCTTTAAAATAACAAATTGTATATACAGTTGGACGCGCCTTAAAAACAACTTTCTTACGATACCCAATTTGCATATGTTGGTAAGGAAACAGATTCTCAAATTAACAAAACATGCAAAACTAGACCCTTTTTCAAACTGGTTCAGCTCACGAGAGGTCAAAGCTGGAGCCGAAATATTTAAAATATCATCTTAAAAAAGTCCAAGGTTAATTTTTAGGAGGGTACATCGAGCACTTTTTTTGGTGAGTCGCTCTAATGTACATACATTTAAACACTCTCACTTGACATAACTTGTACGTGTTCTCCCTTAACATTGGCCAAAATTCAATACATGTAATTTATTTTCCAAACTTCTATGCCATTGTTTGGATGATGAAGTGTATGGACAAAGTGATTAAGGTTACAGGAAACGGATGTGTGCTGTTTTTTTGTTCACTTAAACACTCATAAACAATCTTATATAAACACATACACACATACATATGAATATTGTATATATGTATGTATGTAGTAACAAATTGCTTGCGGTGACTTTAAAGCGATTTTCTATTGCAGCTGGTGGGTTACAATAAAAGTTTTTCAAGGACTTGTGGAAAAATTTTTATGAGTTTACATCAATACTTTACAAGAAAAATATTTTTCCTAGAAAAATTTTTATTTTTCCAGAGAATTTAAAAGTTAGATAATTCGTTTAAAAAAACACACAAATGTCTGTATATTTTTCATTTTGTTAGAAATGTATTCAAAAGTGATTTAATATAGTCATTTGCTTTTAGTTGTCTTTGGAAATAAATATGAAACGGAAATGAAGCTAGTGATTTTTTTTTCAAGATTTTTTCAACTATTTTTAAGATATCTGTACCCTGCAGGAAATTAAGGGTTAATTCTCAAAATGCCACTATTAGAATTACTACAACTAGAGGTACTAGTGCTAACAGGGTTTGAGTTTTTATAAAAATAATACAAGTTCTAATGAGTACCAGTAATTGATGTAGTACAAGGGCACCACTTGTAGATTTATATAATTTTAATAAATTTTGTAACAAAACTAATATTCGACTACATATGTACATATTTGTATTTTGATACTACTTCTTAAATTTGATTTCAAATCATTTATATATACATACCATTTATTTTATATTATAAAAAAATTTTAAAATGCAACAATTAATTTTTCCTATACACAAGAACTGGTAACAAACTGGTTCTTTAGCACCCAATGTTGTCCAAGCACACTCAATGCTAAGTTGAACATTAAGATGGTATAGAAAAGTTTACAGTTGAGAAATAGTACTGTATATTTGTGTACTAGTTCAATCTTCGGCTGGGTACCTTAACGTCAGAAAACAATAGTGTGTGGGTGATTCGAAATACAAAAAGGGAACAGATTTCAGTTTTTAAGGACATTGACATAAAAATCCTATAAGGTATCGGGTGAATTTTTAAGAGCTATAGGAAAATTTAAAAAAAAACACATAAAATTCAGAAAAATGCACAAAATCTTTATTTGAATCGATTGTACGGTCCATATAATGTTTGATTATTTCATGCAAATGTTGACCCTGACTGCGCCTCAAATGGTCCATCCGCTTAGTCCAATTTTAATGTTTGATTATTTCATGCAAATGTTGACCGCAGTCACGCCTCAAATGGTCCATCCGCTTAGTCCAATTTTGGCATACTCTTTCCAACATTTCGGCCGGTATCACATGAATAAATGCTTCAATGTTGTCTTCCAATGCGTCAATTGAAGCGTGCATGTGTGTACAGACATGAGCTTTAACATAGCCCCACAAAAAATAGTCTAAAGGCGTTAAATCGCACGATCTAGGCGGCCAATTGACCGGTCCCGAACGTGAAATAAAATGTTCCCCGAACTCGCCTCTCAATAAGTCCATTTTTAAGCGTGCTGTGTGGCATGTAGCACCGTCTTGTTGAAACCACATGTCATGTAAGTCAAGCTCTTGTATCTTGGGCAAAAAAAGTTGGATATCATCTCACGTTGTTGAGTAACAGAGGGCCAATTGCTGCGAACGGCGACGAATCGATAATTGATGGTCATCATTAACACTGGCCGATACAGCTGCGATATTTTCTTCGCTTCGCACTCTACGTAAGCGTGGTAATGGTTTAATGTCCAACAATGTAAATTTGGTGCGAAATTAAGTCACAATAGCCCGAATAGCCGCTTCAGTGGGTCGATTAAACTGACCATAAAATGGAAGAAGCGCGCGATGAACTTTCTTTACAGAGCACGCATTTTGATAATAAAATTCAATAATTTGCGAGCGTTGTTCGTTTGTAAGACGATTCATGGTTTAATTATAGACCAAACTGAAGATGTTTGAGAGTGAAACAAAACACGAAACGTGCGCCAGCTGTTTAAACCAGTGTTGCCAAAAATATAATAGCTAAAAAATCACCCGATATAAAAATTTCTTGTGAAATTCTAAGAAAATCAATCTAGCGCAATCTGTCTGATTGGTGCTGAAAGCACGATGATATCGAAAATGGGCCTAATCAGTTAATGATTTTAACTAGCGGTCACTCAAACGTACCTTACCACATATTAGACTTTGGCATGACAACGGCCACAAGAGATAAGCTAAATGAACGAAATATTACTAAAATTTCTTCTATATATCGACTCCTTACCGCGAAAATAACGTAAGCGCCAAAAATCAAATTTTAGAGGAGAGAGTTTTTTATTTTATTTCATAAAATTTGTATGAAATTTGTCGCTTACAATTAAATTGTTCTTGCTATAAAATCGTAACGGTACCTTATGCGACCATGACATTTTAGGAGATGATGCAAGTGTTGCCAAGTCATTTATTAAAAAAAAACGAAAATTGAAAATCATGTCGCTTACGTTATTTTCGCGGTTAGGGCTTAATATAAAGTTTTTTAGATGTTAAAAAAGGGTCCCACAGTTTTGTCTGGCAAATGCGATATGAGCCACACACACACACCGTAAGATAAATCAACACAAATTGTCATGATTACTTTCTATCGGGTGTTTTTTTAGAGTTACACATGTTTAAATCACAATAAAACAAAAAAAAAAATACTGCGTACGAGGCGCAATCTGGAACAAAAATTTACAAAGACTTTTCGCAGCCTTTACGGCCGTATTTCGAAAATAACTCTTCGAATGTTGATTTAGCTCTATAAAATAAGCCCCAGGTGCAATAAGTCCCAGTGCAATAACTCCCAATAAAATAAATCCCAAAATAAATGAAATAAGTCCCAAACTGGAAAAAATTAAATAATTTCCAAGTCAAAATTAAACAAATCCCAGCTTTTGGGAGTTGTTTCATTATGAACTAACTCCTAAAGACATTAATGAAATAACTTCCAAAAACAGTCCATCGAAAAGAAATGAAATAAGGCAAAAAAAAAATAAAGAACTCCCAAAGAAATTTATTATACATATATTCGTTTTACTTGAATATTTACATATCAGGTTACCAAAAAAACTAACATTGAGTCCTCGACATTTTGGCAACAAATGGGGCATTTTATTGTATCCTGACCTCTTGTAATGATAGCTGCCATCAGTTTAAGCACGCAGCTATTGCAAGTTTCTAGGCATGGCAAAAAGAGAGTATTTGATTCACTACCCATACATATGGCACAATTTTGTACAAGGATTATCTCCTTTATGGTATAACAAACACCGGCTTCGCTGACTTAAGCTTCTTTGTAGTATATCCATTCTTCAGCCGGTTCAAGGATTTTCTTCTTCACTCTCCCTCTTTTCACGTTTTTAACATACATCACCGTAACGTTTTCACGTTCAAAAAACTATCCCGTTATAAATACCGTTTAAAATGTCAAACAATTATAAGAAATTGCGAATAATTGAAAATTAAATAACACCGAAACCAAAATTTTCTTCTTTGATAAACTTAAGTCATTGTACTCAAATAGTTTGAAATATTCCGTTATAAATAATGTTTAAAATTTTAAACAATTTTAAGAAATTGCAAATAATTGAAAATGAAAAACTCCCACAAAAAATGAAATAACTCCCACAGCAAATGAAATAACACCGAAAACCAAAATAAAATGAAATAACTTCCACGTTAATTTTTTCGGGGACTTATTTCATTTGGATTTCATATCATTATGAAATAACTCCCAGGCAAAAAATGAAATAACTTTAAAAAAAATTAAATAAAACCGAGAGGGCTGGGAGCTATTTCATAATAAAATTCCTCCCACATTTGCATGAAAAATTGTTGGGTCTAATTTAATTTTTTTTCTTGGGACTTATTGCACCTGGGAGTTATTGCACGGTGCCGTTGATTTCCAGCTGTTCAATTGTCTCTGGTTTATCGAAGTAGACAAGGGATTTTACATAATCCCAAAAAAAAAATAATCCAATGGGGTTAAATCGTGTGATCAATGGTAGCCAATTAATAAGAAAATTACGTGAAATTATTCTTTCATCTTTCAGCGCTGTGTGGCATGTTGCTTCGTCCTGTTTAAAACCACATGTGATTATTGATGTACGAAAAATATGCTAAATCAATTATTGAAAAATGCTAAAGAAAATTTCAACTGTTAAACCGGAAATTTAACAGCTGAATCAACAAAAAAATTTGAAATTTAAATCCAAAAATGCTAAAATGGGCAAATGAGCAAAAAAAATATTTTTTTTTTAAATGTTTTGTCGGATTGCATAACAAAATCGATGTTCGTCGTTCCAAAGTTACGATAAGATGTATGGGAGCAGCCTTTTCAAAAATATCAATTTTAAGAAAAAAAATTAAAAAAAAACCTTTACCATAGAATTTGAAATAATAATGATTTTTGCAGTTAGATGACCATAGCGGATCAACAAATATAGTGGTTATTCAGGGAATTTTTGCTTGTTACATAGTGTACACTGAAAGAAAAATGCTTCATATATTTAATGAATCATTTTCATAAAAAAATTTTCCTTGGGTAAATGAAAATTTTAATTGTTTAAATGGAATTTCATAGTTATAATGAAATATTTTCGTTAAAATCGCTTCATTGGATTTCGTAATTACGTTAAAAATTTTCATTGGATACATGAAAACTTAAGTTTGTCCAAGTTAAACAAAAAATTTTAATTGGGAACATAAAAAAACCATATACAAACATAACTATATTCATAAATTAATACAAAATTATAGTTTCCTTAAAAAAATGTTTAATTGTTAATTAAAAATTTTAAGATTAAATAATTTCATACATCTAATGTTACATGTATGCCATTAACTTTATGAAATCAAAATTTTTTTTTATAAAAGCAACATATTACAATAATTGACTTCATACATTTAAATGTTCATTATGACAATAAAAATGTCATTATAGTAATGAAACAAAAACATTGGTATACAGTAGTTCCCGCTTAAGTGCGCATCGAAAAATGTTCAGTTTTCTATGCATCTAAACGGGGAATCATTTGACCGATAACCCGGATAAATGCGCAACCAACGCATTTATAAAAACCTCGCTTAAAAAGCTCAATAATCATTTAAAAGTACTTTTTTCGTTATAGGGGAAAATAAAATTTTTTATGTGGATCGAAACTAAATGTTCTCATCTTTTGCTGAGTTTGAAAAAAAAGTATCTTTATTGTGTTCAAAAACTGACTAACAAGGAAATGATAGTCTTTGTTTTAATGATTTTCTTCACAACCACTATTAGCGTTTGTGTTTTCCACAAATCTACCGAACCGAACACTAAGGAACGATATTAAGTATTTATTTTCGAACACTGGTATGAATATACATATTAGTTGTCAAAACAATGCAAAAACAAAACATTTGCTTGTAGTTCTAAAAGTTTGCATGTAGTTCTACTGTCTTGCCATTACTGGCAAATGTTAACGCCATGTGAATATTATTAAAACCATTTAGTCTTCCTACCATGGTTTCAATTTAATTGGTGCTTTTATTTTGTTGCACTTAAAACTTGTGAATAAGTTGGAGCTTCAATTATTTCCTCTTCTTCATCATCGGAAGATGCCGATAACTCTTTGAAATTATTCTTTTTATATTCAATAATAACACTACGTGACAATTTTATGACCAAATGAATTTGACAGCTAATTTTTATGTAAAATTTTCCCCTGAATCCGAATATGAAGTCAGAATTGTCAAAAGTAGAACAGTTTTTGAGATATTCCAAAATAACCGTTATTTGGTTTTTAAAAAAGATGCTGTGACTAAAATTCAAATATCCAAAAATAAAATTTTAGCATATTTCAATACGAACATTTTGTGCCCAATAGGATCCAGATCGCTGCAAAAATGACAAAGCCATAGAAGATTAATTGAATTAGCCCACAACAAATAAATATACAAAGCAAAATTTTTAGTAAAAGTAAATATTAAAAATTGCTAAAAACTATTGAATTTCTATGTGGGTTAATTTACTAAATCTTCAGTAGCTTTGTCATTTTTGTACCCATCTATGTCTTGTTAGGCGCAAAATGTTCATATTCAAATAATCTAATGTCGCATGCAATAAAACATTAGGATTTTTAAATCATTGGTTTTTTTTTAAAACACAAATAACGGTTATTTTGGAATATCTCAAAACTGTTCTACTTTTGACAATTCTGACTTCAGCGGAAAATTTTACATAAAGATTAGCTGCCAGATTCATTTGGTCACGACTTTGTTGAAATTTTGTCATGTAGTGTAATTTAGATTGCTCTGACCATATTCATAAAACTGCATCAAACATTTACCTACGGTTACGTGAACTTTGGCCTTCCCAATACTTTACGCCTTTAAAAATTAAAATACTTATCGCCAAAACATCCTTAATGCCTCAACTTTTATATGGTTGCGAGTTGTTCTCAAGTTGCGACTTTCGTAGCAAAAATGTGTTACAGAAAACATATAACAATATAATCAGATATGTTTTTGGTTTGGGAAAATACGATAGTATATCCCAGTTCACAAATAAACTTTATGGCATGACATTTAAAAACCTTTTAGATATGAGGGTATTGCACATGCTTCATAAAATAATATATATACGAAGAATCCTCCATATCTGTACAACAGATTAACCTTTGCAAGGTCTAACAGGGGAAATATCTGAATATCAATTTTTTAACCATTCTGTCCGTATTTGAAACCTACTGCCCAATCATGTCCAAACAAACAACAATGTGAACAATTTTAGAAATCAATTAGTAAATTATTTAACAACCTAAAACTTATAAAACTTATATAACTTATAAAACTAAACCAATTAATTTTTGCCATCAAAGCTTTTTATTTATTTAGTTTAGTTTATTTTAATCTATAATTTATATGATACACTCAGTCAACTTACAATTTAAAATTTAATCTTTCTTTAAATTAAATGTTTATTTCCTTTCCATTTTGTTATAATGTACTCTATTTTGTTTTTTTCTCTTTTCAAACTTAATCGTTTGAGTGTGATTCCTGCACTTTAACTATAAGATTTATATCTTGTTGTGTAGGATAAGCAAGCAATTCTTAAATAAAATAAAATAAATAATGAATCATTAAAATGTAATTATGTGAAAATTTTGCTTGCCAGCACATTTTGCGCATTTAAGAGGGCTAATCATTTAAGTGGGGTGCATTTAAGCGGGAACTACTGTAATTTTTCCTGTGTGTAAGTGTAACCAAGTTAAGCCAAGTTTTTAGTTATTATATTTGAACAGATCTCTCTTAATATAAATTTAAAACTTTTAAATGTGTAGTAACTAGGGATGCCAAACGGGAAATCCCGAATCCCGAAATCCCGAAATATCAAGTTTTGTGTACAAAAAATTTCGTTTTTAATGAATTTTTATACTCTATACAAAAAAAAAAATGATTCAAAGTTATATTTCAGTTGTATTTTTATTTTTATAATTCTTATTTTTCTTTTTTAAAGATATATGTTATATATGGGCTAATCCGAAAATTTTTAAACCAAAGGCAGAAATTTAAAGTTGCCCAAAATCCAAATGTTTGTTAATGGAATAATAAGATACATATTCAAGCTTCAACATATATAAGCAATAAGGTTTTACGGTGGTTTTTTTGTTCTTGGCAGAGGCTAACCTAAACGTACCTCTTGCTTTCATTTATTCTTGTAAAAAAGGGTCTTTTCTATGGGCAAAACAATCGTTTCAGTATTTAGCGTTTAGCAAAACTTTAATTTGCTTAATTTTCTTTTATTTAAGATAAATATCATATATGTAAGTTATCTAATATATATTAAAAATTTGAACTAAAAATCGGTACACTCTGTGTAACGTAACGTCCGTCCGTCCGAAAATGGGGTTTTTTTAAATTAGCAGATTGAATTTTAATAATTTTGTTTTCCAAACTAGCTTTATAAACAGAGTTTTTTATGCACTTTAATCTGATGAAAAAAAATACCTTTATTACGCTTTTTTTTCTTAATATAAATGACAAAGTGTGTAACGTCCGTAACGGCATGAAAATACCCAAAAGTTTTATTTTAATATTATGAGGTGGAACTAGTGTTTATAATGGATTTTCACCTGCTGAATCTGAATCTGGACTTAAAATTGCTCTAGGTTGCCGAGAATCCGAAAAACTTCACCTCAAAGTAACAAAAAGTGTGTTTTAATAACATGCGATCCCTCAATCTGCAACTTAAATTGAGATGAATTTCAAATTCTTTGGAAACCTAAAATAATTCCTGAATATCAATAATTAGTAATTGATAACCATGTTGTAAACCGCAACCTCCATGTACCCCTTCAAATATTTGGTGGTACGCCCATGCTTGCAATGTTTACGTACTGGATTTTCCGTTAGAAATCTTTAAGCAATTCTTGCTTTGATCTCAAAATTTTGCCAAAATGTTGCGCGTGGTGACAAATATATTCGTATTAATTAAAATGTGTTAAAATGTGAAAGCGAGCATATCTTGAGAAAATCAAATAAAAGTTAAAAAATAGTGTGTCACAGGCAAAAAGAATAAAAAGAGATAATAGACAACGAGTTGCCAAATTTAGAGAGGCACATAAATACATTCTGAGAAACATTACACAATTCGTAAAAGAATGGAATGTGAGTTGTTTCGAACGGAATTTTTTTGCTACTTCGCATAGAAAAGGAGCGGTGGACGGTGTTGTTAAGCGAAAAGTTTGGCAACTAGTAAACACCCAAAATCTCATCTTAAAAAACTTTCGAGATTTTCACAAATTAGCAAAAAAAAAAATATATATATAAATGGCGTTTTCCTAATTTACGTTGGTAAAAATTTTGTCAAAACTACATCTGACGAAATATCAATAACATGGATAAATGTAAAAAATATTCCAGCTCTTAAATCATATCATTATTTTTTCGGGCTTTTCCAATGACAATACTATAAGAGTAGCTCGAACAGCTGGGTCTATTAAGCATAAGATACAATGTTAAACGGTTAAATAAACAAATTAATAAATGCATATAAGTAATATAAGAGTAATGAAATATTCTATAATTTTTTTGTAACTAATAAATTTATAATTACAAGGTTAAAAAGACTTTTAAATACATGAATGTTTTTTATATACGCAATTTGGTTTAATGGAAAAAGTGTAACGTCCGCAACGTAACGTCCGTAACAGACAAAAATTAAGATTTTTGTTTAACAGGACTACTTAGCCTTCTTTTCTAAGATGGATTGATATGGTCATATATTCCACTTAATTTTTTGTATTTGGACTTTTTTTTGTTTATTATGCAAAATTAGCTAAAAAATGTGCAAATGCACATAAGCCTCAAAGTCGACTTCCATTTTTTGTAACGTCCGTAACGGAACTTTAAGCTAGCATAACTTTTTTTCAAAAACAGTTAACCTTTAAGTTTAAAACAAGTTTTAAAGTACTCCCAAAGAATTGCATTTTAGAAAAATTTCATGAAAATATTCCAATGCTAACGTCAGCTTAGTCAATCTTAACAAGCAAATTTGCGTGCGAATGTAACGTCCGTAACGCAGGATTAGCCCATATATAATACCTTTTAAAAATTCATAAATAAATAAAATCCCGGGATCCAGAAATCCCGGAATTCGGGATCGGAATTTCAAAATCCCGAATCCCGGGATTTTCTAAAATCAATCCCGATTGGCATCCCTAGTAGTAACTTTAAAAGTTGAAGTGTGAAATAATAACAGTAATGATTAAAAGCATCAAGCAAATCTCAAAAAAGAAAAAAAAAAATTAAGAGGTTAATACAACGGCGCACATAGGGGTATTTTGCCAATCTATCTGGACAAAACTTTTTTATTAGCTTAAATTGCTTCTTAAAATGTATTGAGTACTCCTAGATCGATAAAACTTGGCAGATATATGTGTTATGGCCATAAACTGAAAGAAAAATGCATCACAATTGTGACATCAATGTTACTACAAATGGCATCAATGATGCAAAAAATAACATCAATCCAATGACTAACGTCTTCGTACAATATTGTAATTTTTTACGTGTCATCTATTTTATTACTAAAGTGACATCAATTCGATGCCACATTTTGTATATTATTAATATTATTTTCATGATTACAATGTATTATAAGAAGCAAAAATTTCTATATTCTATTTTTTCTAATTATTTTACGAAAACCATATGGGGCATGGTGCTGGTGTCTTATTATTGAGAGTTCTGCTGTAAACAAAGGTCGTAATTTAACAAACGTGAAACAAACATATGTGACGGGTAAGTACATAATAATTTTCTCTCACTTTGACTTAAGTAACTTCCAATGACTTTAACTTAATGACAAACTGTTTCTCCGATGTAACTGCGACATTGCACTGTGGACATGTTCGCCACTTCTGTAATGCCGATGTGTCATCCCATTGATGACATAATTTCATTTTGAATCATACTTTGACCAACTGATGTTAAGGTTGACATCACCATTATGAAAAGTGTCATGGGGTCAAAAACAAAGACACTTGTCATAGTACTGATGCCAAAATACATCAGCGTTATGACGCCTTTTCTATCAGTGTAGGCTAAACAAATAAATAAAATCGGAACAAGAGGGGAGAGTTCACCCTAGAAAATCCTAATCGGCGAAATTAAAAAAATTAAATTTTCCGCCCCGCCCCTTTTGTGGCCGGTTACATAAAATAATATTTGCAAGAATAATATAAATATTAATAGAAGAATTCCAATTCGTACGCCTAAATACCATAAAAATTAAAGGTTTGAGCTTTTATAGGCAGGGGAAGGTTTATTATTTATAATTTTTACAAAATATTAATTTTTAAGCTTTCATAAAAATAATAATAGTTTAATTAGTATGTGGTTATTTTATTAAATTTTCATGGTTGTCAATTCAAATTTTAGTATTTTTAATCAGGCTAAAGTTCATTAAATTTAATTTTCATTAAATTATTTTTATGAAGAAAGGAATTTTAAAACAGTTAATTAATTAAAATTTACTTATAATTTTTTTCTTTTTGACTGAGCTGGGAATGGAATGAAGGTTTTCACGTACAGGTTGCCCTTACATGTTTCGTTAGTAAACACACTATCTTTTAAAAGGGGCTTGCCGTTCAACACTCACCGCCATTGAAGATGGCTGGCAGTTAATAGCACTGTGCAAGAAATTGACACTTTTTTGAGACAAGCCGGGCACATGGGGACTTAACATAATTCGGGCACGCTGAATCCAGCGGTGCTCTCGGTTTTTTTTTATATTGGCTCTGGTTTTCGAGATATACCGTTATTTCGCGTAACTCAAAAACGGTTTAGTTTATTAAAAAAACAAAAAAAAAAAAACTGAAACATAATTTTATTTTTTTTTTAATTTTTTTTTTTTGCCAAAATTTCGAAATTTTGTTTTTTTAAATTCATTAAAAATTTAAAAATGCTGCTAGGCTTTTAATTTTTTGCAGACATATAAAAAAGCTGCAAACAAAAAAAGCCATAAATGATTAAAACCTGTTACCAACTTTTGATTTTATTCACAAAAGTCGAAAAATTTTAATTAATTTAAGAATTTCGTCAAACGCAATATTTGTATGGGAGCCCCCCTAAAAAGTGATGATAAGGTGCAAGTATTTTTCGAGAAAATGTTAAGAACAAAAAACTTATTGAGGTCGGTCATACATGTTATCTTACTAGGGGCGACTCCTGGGCATTTATGGGACTTTTTTTAAATATATTTTTAGTCTGCATTGAACATTTTGTATGGGAGCCCCCTTAAAAAATGGGAATAGAGGGTAGGTATGTTACATTTGACCCATCTAGGGGCATCCTAGTCGCTGCCAGCCCAAATTTAAAAATTTTATTAGACCTAACTTTTTAGTAATTTCAATAAGCTAACCCGTTTTTGAGTTACGCGAATATATGTTGTGCAACCTCCTCCATTTCCGAAATAACGGTATATCTCGAAAACCAGAGCCAATCTAAATAAACCGAGAGCACCACTGGATTCAGTGTACCCGAATTATGTCAAATCGCCATGTGCACGGCTTGTCTGTTTTTTCAACTTGCATAGTTCTTCAAACCAAATGTTATTCCACTTGGTGAATCGAAATTTGCTGTGAATGATTATCCATTTTAATTGATTTAAATGTTCTTCCTTACTTCTGTTTTTAAACTTTTTGTCAAGAATTCTTTTTGAAGTCCAAAATAAATTTTTCTTCTTTTTATGTTTTTTTTCTGTCTTTCTATTTTCCGTTGACCTTTTCAGCTCAACTTGAAGGACAAATGTAAACATAGAGTTCGTGTCCAAGCTTTTAACAATATTTGTATATGGGCAAATCCTGCGTGACGAACGCTACATTCGCACGCGTTTTCTGATTGATATATAAACATTTTTTGACCATACATCATAATTTCTTAGAAGGTATTTGTTGCGAAATAATTGATCACAAAGTTTTGTGACGCACGCCACAAAAAGTGGAAGAAACTTTAAAAGTTGAAGTGTGTTTTCCTTATTTTTAGCGAATTTTGCATCCTAAGGTATACAAAATCAAGTTCCTATAAAAAGATGAATATAAGCGAATTCTGTATTTGCAGCAAAAAAATTTTGTGATTTTTTGACAAAAGCCGTGAACCCTTTGTGACGCACGCCACACGACGCACGCTACAATTTTTCAGTAGTATATAATAAACCCAATTTTATTTATTTTAACAAAACAAATTACATATGTATATAAACTAATTTTGTGATTTTTAAGGAATGTATGAATGAATTTCAATTTTTTGTTTAAACGACATTTATGTTTTTTATGAGTCTGCTGCAAATGTTATTTTAAGCCCATAAAACACCTAAAATAATGTTAAATTCATGTATAATATTAATAGATCAGGGGTGGGGTAGGATTTGGTAAAAATTATTGCATGAATAACCATCGAAATACATTTTTTTTTCATGTTGTAAAAATTCCTTTCTTCACAAAAATTTGGATTAGAAACCATAAATAGTTCAACAAAATAACCACAATACTAATTATTGTTAAAGCTAAGGCACGAGCTCTATGTGTACATTTGTCCTTCAAGTTGTGCTGAAAAAGGTCAACAGAAAAGAGAAGGACAAGGTGAAAAAAAAAAACCAAAAAATGTACTTGGACTTCAAGAAAAATTCTTGACGAAAGTACGAAAAAACAGAAGTAAAGGAAAAAAACATGTAAAATCGATTAAAATGGATAATCATTCAGGAAAGCAAATTTCGATCTACCAAATGTTAAAATACAATTTGGTTTAAGGATTGATGTTTGACTAGTGACGTCAGCAGTCGTCGATGGCTGCGAGTGTAAGACGGCAAATCCATCTGAGAAGATCGAGTGGTTGCGATCGAAACATGTCATGGTAACCTGCCGGCCAGGGTTCGAGCCCGAGCCACGTCAAGAATGAAAGATTATCAATAACAATTTTAATTAATTTTCATGTTGTAAAAATTCCTTTCTTCACAAAAATAATTTAATAAAAAAATTAAATTTCATGAACTTAAGCCTAATTAAAAATATTAAAAATTTGGAATAAAAATAAAATTATACATCTAGTCTTATATATTATTAAAAAAAATTTATTTGAAGAATTTTTGGTTGGTTGACTGTTTCTGGGATTTGCCCATATGGTGTTTTTATCGAACTCTTCATGGGTTTAGATGCAAATTTTAATATTTTTAATAATGCTAAAGTTCATCAAATTTAATTTTTATTAAATAATTTTTATGAAGAAAGGATTTTTACAACATGAAATTAATAAAAAATGTATTGATAATTTTTTAATTTTGACTAAAAATTAAATTTGATAAACTTTAGCCTGATTAAAAAATAAGCAAAACACGCAACGTTTTTTCAGTCTTAACTCACTTTAATAAACAAGATGACGCATTGCGTGACGTAGACAAAGACCATTGCACTTTGTGTTAAAAAAATCGCATACAGATTGGTCTTGCGTGAGGTCATGCGTAGTAGAAATTCATTTTAAAAAGAGGAATGCGCATCTGTGTTTATTGGTTCAATAGAGTTAAGGTTAGAAACAATCTCATTATTGGGTGAATTCAAGTACGAATTCGGGATTAAGACCAACGTAGAAACTCTTGAATCAAGTAAATTTGCTTTAAAGTTTGTACTTAAAATACATTCCCAAAATATATTTCAAGTACATATTTTGTGTTTCAAATATTGATGGTATTAAAAAATACGTAAATTTTTTACAAAATACAAAAATTCATAAATAAAAACTAAGTTGTCTCATTAAGTTCTTTGGCCACTACGGGTATGAATAATTTCATAAAAAAATCTAAGTATTAAAAGATTAACTTATTTTTCATTTGCTAAATCTACTTTAGAAATGAAACCAATTGCTACATCTTTGAAACCATTTCCTAACCTAAACGTCAGTAAGAATGAAATAAGAACACATTTTGCATCATTGTGCGTATTCGGTATATGTGTGATTGTATGTTGCCATACAAACTCAACTGAATAAACAATTTTAAGGACTATTGTTTTGCCTTCAATATTAATGCTTAATAATATCTCATCTTTGGCAAACCAAACCAACTAACAATCCACGTCAATTGAAATAAGAAAAGTGAAACTCAAAAAGAATATCGATTTCAAAGCTAGATAAATAAGAAAATGTATCATCAAGTATTTTTTTTTTAAGAAGTTAGAGCGACATGGCATGATTTCGTTCGTATAAGGAAATTTAAGCACAGTGACACAGATTCACTTTAAAAATTGATTTAAACGTAATGAATTTGTTTAAGTTATTACAATTTGAGTTTAAAACAAGAATATTGCTATATTAGGCTTTGCCAAATCTCTACATTTTAAATTTTGAAAAACAGTACATTAAAAACAAAAAAACAGTACAACCAAGAAAAAAGCAGTAAATTTTTTGACGAAAATATAACTACATATTTATTTGAATTATTAAATATTTTTAACTTTTGATTCAATAAGCACAAACAATTATGAGTTGCATTCGACAAAAGAATTTCGCTGGCTATCGAACATCGACCATCGAATGTGAAAGTGATGGAAAATTCAGTACTATGGTACTATTTTCAGTACTTTTTCCTTTCAAAAATACGACGAAACCACGTCCGTTTTAGTACTCTTTTCTTGTTTAAAAATTAAGCGTTGCTATTTTTATTTTCAACATTGACAACCAGGGCTGTGGAGTCGTCAACAAAAAGTACTCACTCCTACTCCAACCAATGAAATTCCAACTCCGACTCCTAATTTAACCTTAATGCTAAATGTATAGGAGACTGGTCCTTATTTGACTTTAAACTCTTTCAATGTAGAACCTTTTAAATGGTTAAATATACTTCGACTCCAGCACAAGAACCTCAACTCCGACTCCACAGCCCTCTTGACAACATTGCCGACACAAAATTTATTCTTATCAAAAGTATATCTGCTTGTTAGTATATTTTAATGTCAGATATTCTCATCAGAATTTTGCTGCTGAAATCGGTTCATAAATGGCTGAGATATGGGCAAAAAAAAAGTTATGTATTTGAATTTTTTATTTTTAAGTTTATTTCCCAAAAAAAAAAAATGTTTGAAAAAGTACCAAAATGTTGAAAAAAATAACCCTTTTGCTTGGTGGTCAGAATCATCAAAATTTTTCAGTTTTCCATCACTGGTTGACAGTACTGTCAAAAAGAATTTTCCTTTCAATGCTTCAAATGAATTTAAAATACTTGTTGTAAATTTTTTGGTTTTCGTATACCAAATACCACATTCTTAATTATTTTTGTAAATTTACTGCAAGTTTTGTGTCGTAAACAGATATTGAAAAGAATCGTTTTCCTTATTGAACAAAATTATTTTTAGGAAAAAAGGATTTTCATTGAAGTAAAACAGTGGGATGAAACCACGCAGAAGCTAAATTGTTTGAAACAACCATAGTTCCGTCGTGTTCATGTTTATCTTTCATTTTATTTTAGGAATTAGCAAACAAAGTTTTTTTTATTTAAAGGGGTTTTGGTTCCTCTGTTACTTTCAACTTTTTTGCAAAAATAAACTTTTTGTTCTGTTTTTCTTTTCAACATATGAAGAACCAGGGCTGTCAGATATGGCGATTTCTCGCCAAACGTGGCGATTGTGGAACGGTTTTGGCGATGGGATTTTCCATTTGGCGACTGGCGACTTGTTTGGCGATTTCTGATATAACTGGCGATTTACTTGGCTATTTTTACTATTATCACTATTTTTATTATTTTAGCGATTTTTTTTAACAATTTGTAATTTTTGTTATCATTACTTATTTTTGAACATGATTTTTGTTTTGTTATCATTTGCAGCGTTACCGTTGTGCGACTTTAGTTGCAATTTGCAACCTTTTTGACGCTCTGCCACTTTTTGTGCGACTTTTTCAAAATCGTCTGATTTTGCAACTTTTTGCCCTATTTTTGTAAGTGAAATACTTTTTTACACTGCATAATTTCACATATTCCCTTAAAATATCAATTTTGTTGTAAACATTTCTCCGGATATGTTACCTCATTCGATTGATCAGGCGATTATTTTGTATCCAGACAATTTCAACTACTGGACTGTATTGTATATGCCTTGTTTTGTATCGTGTTCATTGAATACTTTTGGTGACTTTTTTATATTTTTTTTTAGTTTTTGGCGATTTTTTACTTAAATATTGTACTAGCTTTTTTTGTATGCAAAATCAAATTAAAAAAATTAAATATTACAAAAACTGAACAAAATTTACTTTTGGCGATTTTTGGCGATTTCTGACATCCGGTATGGCGATGGAGCTCAAAAAAATCTGACAACCCTGTGAAGAACTAACATCGAAAGAGAGAAAAAGAGAAAAACCCAACTTAGCTTAAAAAAATTATCTCATTGATTGTGTTGGATAAAATTTTGTTTAAATATATTGGTATTTAAACCACAGACATACATAGTTGTTTAAATCGTATAGAGTTTGAGAAAATATTTGGTTCTTAAATTTATTTTATAATTCCAAACAATTTTTAATTTAATTACGGCCGATTTGATCCAGTTAAGCTATAACTAGCTTTTACTTTAACTGCCAGTTAACAATAGATTTTTTGACAGTTATAGTGATAGTTAATTATACTATGCAACAAACCTGAACTTTTTTCCTGACCTTTGGTGACTCTTACTTTAAAAACTGTCGAAATATTAAATTCTAAAATAAATAAAAGGCTCCTCCAATGATTTTATTATAAGTTAGAAAGGGGTGTTCTAATTTTATTGCAAGAAACGCTCAGTAACTTGAAATATAATTGTCTTTAAGGGCTTATAAATCAGAGAAATTTAAACTCTCTTTTAGTTATCGATTCTTATCACAGATCGAATAAAGAAAATAAAATAAAATTCTTAAAAAACCTCCATTAGTCCTCCATCAAGAAGCCACAACCATTTAATGGCTGCCACTAAACATGTTATGGCAAAAATTACAATAACTTGTTTTAAAATTAACAATAGTATTTTTCTCTTTTCCAAGAGCAACATGCTATGGTTGAAAACCAACCATGCTATTATAAGTGTTAAGCATGTTTTAGTTATTTTTAACCATATTATGTTCGGAAGTAACCATAATATGGTTGTGGATTCTTGATGGAGGACTAATTTAACCATAATATGGTTGTCGGTGACAATAATATTGTTAAATGAATCATAACATGCTTAAAATTTTATTTAAAAATAGTTATGTTGGAGGTGACCATATTTAAACAAGTTTTTTCTCTGGGTGTACATAGCTAAAATAATTTTTTTCTACTGCTATATTTGACGGGAAAATAGCTTAATTCCCATCACTGCTCAAAAGCTGTAAAATTTTTTGTTTGAAACATAACCAAAAAATCGTGAAATGTGTGTAAAACGGGTTTTCGAAATTCCGGGCCTTGAATTTTTTTAATTTTTCGAAAACCCGATTTACATACATTGCACGATTTTTCGGTCTTAGAATACCCCTAGGGAAATGTGATGCAAACATTTTTCGTTGAACATTTTAACCCTCTAATGTGCCGTTTAGTGTAGAAGTTAAAAGAAGGACAAGAATGGCCCCTTAAAATTTGTGCTAGAGGGTTAATATATTCTAAGAAAACAATCGCCATACAATTCTACTGAAGACATCTGAAATAGTCTTTTAGCTCGGAAGTATAATAAAAATTCAAAAATTTCAATGCCCGAAATTTCGAAAATCCATTTTAAATACATCACACGAACTTTTGGTGTTAGAAGATCCCTAGTGAAATTTGATGCAGAAAATATTCGTAGAACATTTTAACCCTTAGAAGTGCTTTTTGGTATACTTTTGGGCAAGAGTTAAGAAAAAAGACAAACATGACCCCTTAAAATGAAATAAATTGTAAGAAGACATCTGAAATAATTTTTTTATCTCAGAAGTATATTTAGTTTATTTTTTTTTTTGACTTATACCATACGCCTTTTCAAAAAATTCAAAATATTTAGGGGTTTTTATTTCGGGAACCCGAGCTAACTGCTCAACTAAAAGTCTACTTTCATTTCGCGTTGCAAGCGTTGAGGCTGGCGGCGATGACCCGAATTTTGTTGCACTGTGCATTTAACTAAATATCGCTTATTTGCTGCAACAACATCATAAGTCAAAAATTAGTTAATGTTAGGGATCAGGTATTCTATGAAGTAATAATTATTTCATATGAAGATATTGTAAACTCAACTCTTGAGAGAAGAATATACAGGCATGTGATGGAAATCGATTTTAAAAACGAAACGATTTGAAACCGAAAATATCGTTTTCAGTATCTTTTAAAATGGATTCAAAATACATATTCCTTTTATTTTCAGTCTTTATTCTTTTAAATGTTATATTATATACGTTAAGTTATGTGTTTTCCGAACGAAAATTCAAGACTATAATTCAGAAATGGATTTTAAAATCCTTCGAAATTCATCACACCTTTTAAAAACGTTCGTTTTGAAATCGATCGATTTTCATCACATACCTGATAATTTTCTTTTTCTACGTTGTGTGTAAATTTAAAAGTTAAAAGAAATTTTTTGTAAAACTAATATTTTTAAGTTACGACTAGCTTGCAGCATTTAAATTAAATTTTATTTTATTTATTCACAGTAGTGCTGGGATACTATCGATATTTTCTACTATCGATATTTATCGATAGTTAAGATTTCACTATCGATATATCGATATTACTATCGTCTGAATGTTTGTACTTGTGCAGGAAAACTTTAATTATTTTTTTATAAGGCTAATGTTCGTTGTTTTTATCACTTTATTGAATGTATGAGACGTATGTGTATACGCACGTTATTTTAGATGGCAGTTTTTTAAAAATTGATAAGTACGTTTCTGAAGGAACCGCAGTAACAGGGACTACAATATATTCCATTGCAACTTTAAAAAATTTTCTAAATTCTAAACACAAAAAGGTTATCAATCTAGCGGATTTATCCTCTAATGGTCGCTCATTGTTTTGTCTTATGCTTGCAATTGCATTTGGATTTGCATTTTTTTTTATATGCCGAGAACTTTACAGGAGAAGGCAAAAACATAATAGAAACTGTATGTATCATAATGTAAAATGACTACTTCAATTGCTAGTTAAACTGATATTTTTGATGCCATTGTATTAAATTTTTGTGACGAGGTGTATTTGTGGGAAATCTTTAAGTAAATTTTATTGCGGAATTTCGTTTTTTTTAGTTTTTCAATAAACTAAAGCGTTTTTGAGTTACGCGAACATATGTTGTGCAACCTCCTTAATTTTCGAAATAACGGTATATCTCGAATACCAAAGCCAACATAAAGAAAAAAGTTTTAATTCTCTTTAAGTAAATTTTATTGCGGAATTTCGGGTTTTTTTAGTTTTTCAATAAGCTAAAGCGTTTTTGAGTTGCGTGAACATATGTTAATCTATCTATACAATATATAATGTCTTAGTATGTCAGGATGTTTGCATGTATGTCCTATTCTTTCCGCAACTTTCTGAAGCCATCTGATGACATAGGAAGCTGAAATTTGGCACACACAACGAAGCCATATTTTTGATTTTCGGCTTTTCAACTAGTATAACTATAAAGATCTGATAGAAAAGATGTTTTTTTTTATAATATGGAGAACTTTGGGCCCCACCCGGCACGGCTAGGCACCGTCGGATTGACCTGAAAAATTAGATCATGACTTCTTACACCAAACCTCATATTTTAAGCAGCGCAAACAATTAAATTAAAAAAAAAAATCCCATACAAGATGCGACCAGTCTAATGTATATGTATGAATATATTGAAATATTTACTCATTTTTTATTCTTTTTAATTTTAATAATATCTAGGTATATAAAATATACAACTTTGCCAATATGCCATTTTGGGGCTGAGGTACCTTAATTGAAAATTATATTTTATATGAATAAGATTTGAAAAAAAACCTATACCATCTTTTATGAATAATACTTTTGTATTCTTTTTAAAATGTAAGTAAAGTGATACTTACCTACGATTCTTCTTTTTTTGACAGATGACAAATAGTCAATTTCTTTTGTAGCCTACAAATAAATAATTTAAACAAACAAATAAAAATTAAATAATAACTTTTTCAATTTTATTTTAAAAATTTATTTCAATATGCATTATCATTCAACACTAAAATATTTTGTGCCAAATTTTTTTTTTAAATTTATTAAATTTTAATCCAAATTTTGATTTTTTTAATTTGGCTATAGTTCATCAAATTTAATTTTTATTAAATTATTTTTATGAAGAATGGAATTTTACAACATGAAATTAAATTAAATTTATTAATTATTATATTCAACATTTTTTATTTTTCGAATTGTTAACAAGAAAATACAATACATGTAATAGTGTGGTAGTGTATAAAGTCATTTCTGAAAAATTTAAGGAATAGGACTATCACAAAAAAGCTTTATAAAATACAAAACTGAAATTTAGTTCATAGAATAAATTCGAAAAATAAAAAAATGTTGAATATAATATAAAAAGTAGCCTTCGGAAGGAAATAATTCCCAGTTTCTATTTATTAATTATTTTTTATTCTTGACTGCCGTTTGACAATTGACAGCCAGCAGTCGTTAATGTCTGTGAGTGTTAAGCGGAAAACACCTCTAAAGAGATTGAGTGGTTACAATTGAACATGTAAGGGTAACCTATCCGTTAAAGCGTGGGTTCGAGCCCCACGCCAGTCAAGAATGAAAAATTATCAATAAATTTTAATTAATTTCATGTTGTAAAAACTCCTTTCTTTATAAAAATAATTTAATGGAAATTAAATTTGATGAGCTTTAGCCTAATTAACAATATCAAAATTTGGATTAAAAACTATAAACAGTTCAACAAAAATAACCACAATACTAATTATTAGTTATAATTTTTTTAACTTTTTGCAGATTTTGACTCACCTTATAAAATCATTTATTTTCTCTAATAACTGCTTCAAATTTCATTAAAATGTTTTTTTATTTTATACACACACATATTTTTTAATTTCATTTTAACTTTCTTTAAGTTTTATTTAATTTTTATACATTTTCTTTAAAAATACAGGCCATATTTTGTGGTAATTTACCATCTTTTATAATTTACTATTATTTTTATATCAAAAATTAAGCTTCATATTTTCATGTTTACTCTTTAAAACTAACGATCTCTTTATTTACCAACAGAAAAAACCGAAACCGAAAAATCTTTTCTCTTTAAATAATCTTGCGTTAAGCCAAGACACTTTGCCTTTGCTCATTGAATTTCCTTTTATTTCTTTAAATACATACTAAACAAACGCACCCACATTTATAAAAAACACAACACAAAACACCTCATTCTCTGCTTCCCACAACCGCGACGATTGCAAAAACCAACAGAGACTGCGCTGTTGTTAGCTCTGCTTTGTATGAACAAATTTTCTATTACTGTTCTTATAAAGAAGTATTAAACTTTTCGCTTAGATTTTATAATTTTCTAATAGAATATTGTTTTAATTTAATTTTTTTATAAAAATCACGAATTTTTTAACACTTTTGACTGGGTTTTTAATGAATGTAAAGGAGTATTTCTTTAAGACGTCCACGCACTTTGAAAATTTCTAGAAACTAAAAAGAATAGGAAAAGGAAATTAAGCAAAGGGGAGTTTAAGCAACCTGCTGGTTAAAGATTAGTGTGAGTGTGAAAGAGACAGATAGAGCGAGAAAATGCAGAAAAAAGCTTTTATTACAATAAGAACAGAATAGATGTGACCACAGATCTACAAAAACAAAAAACGACATGTATTTTGTTAGTGGAAATTGTAAGTTATGCTGCAAATTAAGCTAATTCGCCTTTATTTATTTGACCAAAAACAGCAAATTCGCTTTAAATTTTTAAATTAAATCTTAAAACATATTTATCATGTTGTTATACGAACTAGTGCTGGGAAACTATCGATAGTCTTAAAATATCCAAAATATCGATAGGAAAAAATCGATATCTTTATAATTGTTTTAAATACATCTATGAAAACATGAAGCTATAATCACAGTTTTTCGCCTCAAGTTTACTTGCTTTTAATTCGCGATTTCGATTTTGTAATAATTTCAATAAACTAAACCGTTTTTGAGTTACGCGAATATATGTATGTTGTGCAAACTCCTACATTTTCGAAATATCGGTATATCTTAAAAACAAAAGCTAACCTTAAAAAACGGCTAGAACCACTGAATTTAGCGTGCCCCAATTAGGTTAAATGCCAGGTGCACGGCTGGTTTGTTTTTTCAACAGTGTACCCTTTGCTTAAAATTACAATATTTAAAGATTTTTTAAAGGTTTCGAAAGAAAAACATCATATCTTAAAAAAGAAAAAAAAAACACCTCCTTCAAGGTTTCAGGATTTTATAAGTATAAGACAATCATTTGCATTTAATTTTTTGTAGTCAACAAAACAAATTAATTTTAATATCATCTTTATAATATTTTACCTTATCCCAAAAATCTTTCAAGATTATGCCACTCGATGGCAGCGGTATTATACTAGCTTTTTTTTGTATGCAAAATTTAATTAAAAAAAAAAAAAAATATAAAAATGTTACGAAAACTGAACAAAATTGGGTTTGGCGATGGAGCTCAAAAAAATCTGACAACCCTACGAACCTTTTAAGTTCGCGTTTTTATAATTTCGTAAAAAGCGGAACAGAAACAACATAAATATAATGACGGCAAAAAATGTCACGTGCGACAGGTCAGATGCGACAGTGATGAAAGATAACTTGAAAAAGGCTTAAATAACACATGCAGCAAATGTCAGTTTAATTAAACTTAGCAGAAAGTTTTCTTAGGTTCAATATGGTTTGCCTCATATAATTTACATGTATTCGCATATTAGCTTAAGCCAACTTAAGCAAATTATGATTGGGGTATTAGTCGCGAAAATCACTTCGGGTTTTTCCACGTGTGAATGCTTTCTTTTTTTGCAACTGTCTTGAAAATGAAAACATTTATAAAAATGAGCAAAAGCACCAATTAAACGGCTAATAAAGAGCTTTGAGTTAAATCTATTGTCAAAATAAGAAGTCATTTTATTTTAACTTTTTTCACTTTATATATGGGGGATTTAATGTCAAGTGACCCAATTTTGAAATCGATGTCTTCCGATTTGGATGAAATTTACACCAAGGTTAGTCCTATTGGATAGTAGTTTAGACACAAATTTTCAACAAGATCGGTCTAAAAGTTTTTGAGTTAGTGGGGGTCAAAATTTGAAATTTTGGCCATACAGGTGTTCTTTCTTATCCATGTAACTTATTACCTATTGGTGTTAGCAAAATTTGTCCCAAGTAGCTTCGATAGCTTTTTGATCCATCTTTTGAAAATTTTTTTTTTTTTGTTTTTTTAAAAAATTTTTTTTATTTTTCTTTTAAAATTTAAAACTTTTTTATATATTTTTTTTAGCGGGAATGTTAGAAATTATTTTTTTTTATACATAAGCCACTCGCATCCCAAAAAGCGACCAAAACTACCTTAAAGGAAAAGACATAAGCTTTCTTTTGAGCAAAAAAAAAAAAAAAACAAAAAAAACATTCCGGATAAAAAAAAAATATAAAAAAAAATTTTTTAAAAACAAAAAAAAAATTTTTCAAAATATTGATCAAATAGCTATCGAAGCTTCTTGGGACAAATTTTGCTAACACCAATAGGTAATAAGTTACATGGATGAGAAAGAACACTGCATATGCTAAAAATTGAAAAACCCTCGTCTAGAGTTAGAAATTATTTTTTTTTATACATAAGCCACTCGCATCCCAAAAAGCGACCAAAACTACCTTAAAGGAAAAGACATAAGCTTTCTTTTGAACAAAAAAAAAAAAAAAAAAAAAAAAACATTCCCGCTAAAAAAACAAATAAAAAAAAGTTTTAAATTTTAAAAAAAATTTAAAAAAAAAACAAAAAATTTTTTTTTATAAGATGGCCAAAATGTCAAATTTTGACCCCCACTAACTCAGAAACTTTTAGACCCATCTTGTTGAAAATTTGTGTCTAAACTACTATCCAATAGGACTAACCTTGGTGCAAATTTCATCCAAATCGGAAGACATCGATTTCAAAATTGGGTCACTTGACATTAAATCCCCCATATATACATATATTTTTTAAATAACATAATTATTAATCCGATAAAATTCTATTCGCAGAAATTTCAAATTTTCAAAAGGTAAATTTTGTAGCGCGTGCGTACGAATAATCGTAAGTGTAAAAAATTTAATAATAAAAACGGCAAATCTGCTTTAACAAAAAATATTTTCGAAACAAAATCAGCAGAAATTAGTTGTACGCTGTAAGAGTGTGTGAGATGGATCTCATAACCCTGTCGGACATTCAGTTAACTTTAAATTAACTGAAAGCTAACTATTTCTCAAGTAGTGCTGGTTGACACTTGCATTACTTTTATATGGAATTCACTAATTAACTAGGAAGTAGTAAATTGTCCGGCTGTGCATTACTTTGAGTTGACTTTAAAGTTAGTTACCTAGCCGTTAACTCAAAGTTAACTTTTTGTAGCTAGCTATAAACTTACTACTTTAAGGCCCGTTTTCACAACTTGTCGATAGCTAAAAGTAGACTTTAACCGGCCTTATTAAAAGTTTTCCATTATTAAAACTTTACTTTAACCTAAAGTGAGCGATAAAATAAATTAAGGCTCATCCTATCTGGTAGGTTACATTAAAGTTGTAATAATGGAACACTTTTAATATGGCCGATAAAATCCTACCTTTAGCTATCGGTAAGTTGTGAAAACGGGCCTAAGTTAGCTTTAAGTTGGTTTTTTTAAATTAACTATTTTATTATTTTATTTTTTAATTATACTATAAACTGGCCATTACCGATTACCAATTTCTACTCCGTATATTGTAATAATGCCCCTAATTCTTTTAAATTTTAATAATTTAGTTTTAATTCAATTTAAATTTTCTCTTATTGACTTCTAATAGCGAAAATATGTTGTATTTTTCTCTGCATTAGACCCCTGTAAAATATTATTAATTTATTTTTAGTGGAAGAGCCCGCTCATTGACCTTCAATTTTGTTAAATTTTGAATATAACAACATGGCATTGTATTGCAGAAAAGCATTTTACTGCATTTTAGCGACTTTAAAGTTCGTGAAAATAGTGTCAGAAGCATCCAAGACTTATTCGATAAAAAAATCAAAAGAAGGTTTAATATAACGAAACTTGAATCAAGACGAGAGTTACCCAGATTTGACAGTAAACAAGATTTTGGGATCAAAAAATGATTTTATTGATTTATGTTTTATAAGAACCAAACTTTTTTTTTTAAGTTTAATTTAAAATGTTTTCAGTTTTAATTAATAACACTACGTGACAATTTTTGACCAAATGAATTTGACGCCTAATATTTATGTAAAATTTTCCGCTGAATCCGAATATGAAGTCAGAATTGTCAAAAGAAGAACAGGTTTTGAGATATTCCAAAATAACCGTTATTTGTGTTTTTAAAAAAGATGCTGTGACTGAAATGCAAATATCCAAAAAATACATCTTTAGCCTATTTCAATACGAACATTTTGTGCCCCATAGGATCCTGATCGGTGCAAAAATGACAAAGTTACAGAAGATTAATTGAATTAAACCACAACAAATAAATATACAAAGCTAAATTTTTAGTAAAAGTAAATATTAAAAATTGCTAAAAACTAGTGAATTTTTATGTGGGTTAATTTACTAAATCTTCTGTAGCTTTGTCATTTTTGTACCAATCTATGTCTTGTTAGGCGCAAAATGTTCATTTTAAAATAACCTAATGTCGCATGCAATAAAATATTAGGATTTTTAAATCATTGGTTTAAAAAAAAATAACTTGAAAAGAGCAAAATTGAACAAAATCATAAAATTTTCAATGAAGCTTGGATTTTTGTCCCCTGTAACTCTGTCATTTCTTGACCAATCTTCACTAGCAATCCATGGTTATTTTAGAAATTTTATAACCTTTCACTAGAAAGAAAGAATTACATAATCTGTTTAAAATTTTTGAAGATATTTGCATTCCAGTCACATCATCTTTTTTAAAAACACAAATAACGGTTATTTTGGAATATCTCAAAAACTGTTCTACTTTTGACAATTCTGACTTCATATTCGGATTCAGATTTATTTACATAAAGATTACCTGTCAGATTCATTTGGTCACGACTTTGTTGAAATTTTGTTGCGTAGTGTAATAATTGATAGTAAATAAAATATTAAAATTTAAAAAAATTGCTTTTTCAAAAATACTTAATTCTTAGGAGCTCCGACGCGGGCTCAAGATGTTATTTTTTTACTTTTTTTTAGCAATTTGTATTTGTTTTAAGGTAAGACAAAATAATACTGCTATTAGAATATGCTTCGAGAACTTTTATTTTTTCTCATCCATCAGTGACCTACCCTAATCTAGGTATATTCGGTATATAAAATATACAACTTTGCCAACTCACCTCTAATATGTCATTTTGGCGCTGAGGCACCTTAATTGAAAATTATATTTTATGTGAATTTCATGGGTGCTCAAGCATAATTTAAGATTATTATATTTTTAGATTTTTTTCAGATTTTTCGCCAAAAATCGGGTCTGCCGGCCGTTTTTAAGTTTTTTTTTATGAAAATGAAACAAACCAACAAATAAGTTTAAAAGATCAATTTATTCTTAATAATTTAGTAACAAATATTTTTGAATTTGCTCATACCGTTCCTGAGTTATACCGGTTTTTAGCTTTGTGCCCAGCCTAGGATATTATTACCCAGTAAAAAATTCGCCTACTTTTTCAAAATGAATAGCTTCTTTAACTCATTATTTTGTAGCTTTCTTCTATAACTACATCTATAACAACTTCTATAACTACTTTTTTCTGGATGTATTCAGGTAAAAAAATAATGACTTACTTTTTAATGCGTTCATTTTGGGACATCCCTTGTAAAATTCATTGGTTCTTTCGGTAGAATTGTAAGTAGTGCTCTTATGTTTTTCTGATTACTCAACACATTATTTTGTAAGCGAAATTTTTACTGGGTTTCTCATACCCAACAAACGAATAAAAATCAAACGTTTTGTTTTTCTTTGTTTAATATTCTTTTATTGGAGTTCTTACGATGTATGTTATGCCCTGCAATAAATTCTAAAAATCAGTTTCAAAAGTTGTGACATTGAAGTAAGTGTTAGCCAAAGCCACACCTCGTTTTGCCACATCATTTACTACTTGAACATTTTGAACTTTGTTCTTTGCATCTTGAAATGACTAGTTGACTTCCCAATTTTCGGGATCTGTTTTTAAAAAATCAATTAAAATATTGCAAGCTTCAAAAGCAAATAAGACTGGTTTTGTAAATAAATACTTGAATTTCTTGATTTTTAAGGTTGTCTTCTAGTAAAATTTACTGCTTGGAGCTCGCTACTTTGCGTACCTATGTAGATTTTTTGTCATTCAATTTAAAAAACGCTAAGGTAGCCAATTTTGGGGTAAAGTACCACTGAAAAGTTTTGAACGTCACGCGTTCAACTGCTTCATTAATAATTTTGTAGTTATCCAACGACTAAGATAATTGAGGGGAGCGTATCGAGGGCATCGGCAGAAGAACCAGTTTTTGATATTTATTCTAAAAATAAATTAACTAAATTCTAGCAAGGCATCGATTTTTCAATTGTCCTTGCAAGATTGCAGCGATTTCGAAAAGTGCATAAGTTTAAAGAATATATAAATTGCTTCATTCAGCGGGCCCGATTAATGGCTTGTGAAGCTTTTGCTGTTGGATAAGGCTTAGATCTATCACCCAAAACATAAGAATCAAATGAAGCAATTATTTATAATCTTCTCTTGGTTGCATATCTTCAAGCTGGCCTTTAATTAAACGCTCAAATCTTCATGTATCAATAAGGGATACAACTTACATCAATGTCACTACTTCTGAAAATTATTTTTAGAATTTATTACAGGGCATAGAACTACATCTTAAGAACTGTAATTTATGATTTGCAAGCAAAGCAAAAGCCAAACATTGGATTTAATTTGTTTGTTTTGTATGAGTAAAGGAACGGTAAGAGCGAAATCAAAAATATTTGCTTAGAATAAATTGATCTTTCAAACTGCATTGTTAGTTTTTTTTAAACTTACATAAAAATTTTAAAAGTTATAAAGAACTATTTACAAAATTTTTGGAAAAATTATGAACAATTTTAATGTAAATGAGCAAATGCATTGCAAAAACTTACAGTCTTTGTACACAAAAATAAAACTTGGACATTTTTCTTTTAAATTATTTACTTAAAAGTGAAGAAACCCGTGGTTTTTGTGAAAGTTATGAAGCAAACTTAAAAAAAGGCCGGCAGACCCGATTTTTTGGCAAAAATTCGACTCCAACGACCTCTAAACCTCTTCCGAAAAAAATCCAAAAAAAGTCTCAAAAATACATACTTTAACCTATAAGCTTTTAAATTATGCTTGAGCCCCAAAAATTTTTTTGGAACACACTAATGAATAATACCTTTGTATTCTTTAAAAAATAATAAAAATTAAATAACAATTTTTTCAATTTTATTTTAAAAATATGAACAAATATTGTTCAAATTTTTTTTTATATTTTTGTTTTTAAATTAATAAAAAAATTTTTAATTGTTGCAGATTTTGACTCACCTTATAAAAATCATTTATTTTCTCTAATAACTGCTTCAAACTTCATTAAAGCTTTCTTTTATTTTATATACACACATATTTTTCTTTAATTTCATTTTTAACTTTATTTAATTTTTATACATTTTCTTTAAAAATACAGGCCATATTTTGTGGTAATTTACCATCTTTTAGTATTTACTATTATGTATTTTTATAATATAAAATTTATATCAAAAATTAAGCTATTTTCATAGGGATTCACTCTTTAAAACTAACGATCTCTCTATTTTCCAACAGAAAAAACCGAAACCGAAAAATCTATTTCTCTTTACATTATCTTGCGTTTAGCCTAGACACTTTGCCTTTGCTTTTTGCATTTTCTTTTATTTTTTAAACACATACTAAACAAACACACTCACATTAATAAAAAACACAACACAAAACACCTCATTCTCTGCTTTCCACAACCGCGACGATTGCTAACAACTTAAAACCAACAGAGACTGCGCTGCTGTTTGCACGCCTTTGTATGAACAAATTTTCTATTACTGTTCTTACAAAGAAGTATTAAACTTTTCGCTTAAATTTTATCATTTTCTAATAGAATATTCTTTTAATTTTATTTTTGTATAAAAATCCCCAATTTTTTAACACTTTTGACTGGGTTTTTAATGAATGTAAAGGAGTATTTCTTTAAGACGTCCACGCACTTTGAAAATTTCTAGAAACTAAAAAGATAAGGAAAAGGAAATTAAGCAAAAGGGGTTTTAACAACCTGCTGGTTAAAGATTAGTGTGAGTGTGAAAGAGACAAATAGAGAAAGCAAATGAAAAAAAAGCTTTTATTACGATAGGAACAGAATAGAAGTGACCTCAGTTCTACAAAAACAAAAAACGACATGTATTTTGTTGGTGGAAATTGAAAGTAATGCCGCCAAATTAAGCGAATTCGCCTTTACGGCGCTATATGTTGTCAACTTCAAATTTTACAAACACACCAAAATTATACTAACTAATACTAACGCTCGCTCGCATAGAAAATATATACATACATATGTATAGTATATACATTAGTGTGGCCGTTATTAATTGTTTCGTATTTTTACTTGGCAAACCCCTTAGATTGATTCCAAATTAGAAGAAAATAATATATAAAAAATTTTAGATCGTTTGCATAGTTATTGGGCGTGCCTGGAGCCCACAAAGTTTGCTAAAATGATATTTTTCTCAATATGATTCGCTTTAATTGTTGATAACTTCCGTAATATTTATTTTAGAGAAAAACCTTATTCACAAATATTCTAGGGCTATATCATATGTACAATGTTGCTCCGTATTAGTTTTCTTTAACATGAATATTTAATCCAGAAAAAACCAAATTAAAAAATGAAACCGAAATTTTCACATATCTTCGCATTCTTTGCCTGGTGATTACACTACGTGACAAATTTTCAACAAAGTCGTGACCAAATGAATCAGACAGCTAATCTTTATGTAAAACTTTGCCCTGAATCCGAATATGAAGTCAGAATTGTCAAAAGTAGAACAGTTTTTGAGATATTAATAACCGTTATTTGAGTTTTTAAAAAAGATGATGTGACTGAAATGCAAATATCTTTAACAATTTTAAACGGACTTTGTATTTCTTTCTTTTTATTGAGAGGTTATAAAATTTCTTAAATAACCATGGGTCGTTTGAGAAGATGAGTCATTAAATCGCAGAGTTGTAATGGACAAAACTTCAAACACTGCACGCAGGAAAACTTTATTGAGCGAAGCCGCGTCCTACTGGAGGAAAAAACCCCTAAGCACGGCCGCAGGCCGCCACGCAGAAAAACTTTAGTACGCGAAGCCAGATTTCAACATTTAACTTTAGTGTCTCCCGAACTAAAATGAGAGATAAAGCCATTTTCTTATATTCCTAATGTGAGCTAAGGCCACGATGGTTTTATCTCCTATTCAGATGAAAAAAAGGCTTTATCTCCCTATTGAATGAGAGATAACGCCTTCATGACCTTATCTCACATGGTAATAATAATAAAAATCAAACAGATTTACAGAAAAACTGACGTACATCGTTAAACCAAATGTGCTATACAAATACGTATTTGTTATTTGTAAAAATGCAAAAAAAAAAGTTAGAGTGCTATATTCGGCTGTGCCAAATCTTTGATACCCTCCTCCAACAATTCGAATGTTTTAATAGTAATATCTATATGATGTCTATTTATTATTAATTTATCTTAATAAAAACAGATAGCTGCATTAAAATTGTTTGCGGTTTGGACCTATATTTAATTATTGACCGACAATCAGAAAGTTTTATGCTTTTTTTTTTAGCAATTTTAAATAGCTTGAGTAAAATATCATGATTCGTAACAGTTGAAGCCGATCCTAAATGATTTTCAGGAGGGGAATTTATATTGGAGCCATGGTAAGCTATGAACCAATCATCCCAAAATATGAGGCATATAGTTAATTATGGACCGATGATCACGAAATTTATTAGTGTGATTTCTAGTCATATAAAACTTTGAAGTATTAAATTTTATTCTGATAGCATTATTTTTTACGGTTTTAGGCATGCTAAACTGTTTTCTGGGAGTAGGGTTTATATGGGGTCTATGAACCGATCTTCACAAAATTTTACAGCGTCATTTCAAGTCCTATTGAACTGTGACGTGCCAAAATAATGTAATGATAGCATTATTAATTAGGGTTCTAGGCGTACTATACTGTTTTCCGGGAGTAGGACTTATAAAGGGCCTAGGGTTAATTATGGACGGATCTTCGTGAAATTTTGCAGCATGATTTCCAGTTGAATAAAACGAATTCTTCCAAAATCTTATATCATTCCGTGCATTGCTCCATCATTTATGTTAGTTTTTGTAACAAAATTATCAATTTTTTTTAGGTGGTGGTTCTGGAGATGAATAATAAAAAAGTTTCACACGGAATGTAAAACTTAGTATACCCTCTTCACAACTAATAGTGGCGGAGGGTATAAAAATATGTTATTTTTGTTAATGGATATAAAAAAACAACAACTATAAGGGATTTTATGGGATAAATTAGAGGCTGTCTCGGCTCATATCTCAGCCAATTATGGACCAATCTGACTGAATTTCAATACCAAACAATTCCGGACTATATGTGACATAAATGATAAACAACCTAGCCCACATCATATCTGGGGTCTTGGAAAACTTCATTCAACGAACAGACGGTCATCGTTAAATAATCTTCGCTCCTCATAAGAACCCTGAATATATATACTTTATAGGGTCTAAGATCAATATTGTAAATATTACAAACGGAAAAGACAAACTTTTAAAAACACTTTTACCCTTGGTGAAGGGTATAAAAATAGTTTAAATAATAATTAGATATTTTATCCCTGATTCCAAAGACAAAACCTGATTTTATTCGAGTGGAGAGCTGATGAAAAAAATTAAACGACTTTCTTAGTTCTTTTTATAAAAAAAGTACATTTTGCTTACGTGACTATAACGCAAATATTTTGCTTTACTTTTGCCTTTGCTAGTCTCTGATAGAAGGCATAAATGACAAATGTGGTTATAAATACTTTCTAATAAGCTAACGTATAGCGGCAAAAAATACAGAAAAAATGTTCATGTGACTATAAACGAAAAGTACTGTCAAAACAACAAACGAAAATTTTATCGAAATTTGTACCCCTGTGCAATTAATTTTTCCCTTGAATTTTTTTATTTTGTATGTGAATATGCATTTGTTTATTTTAAACATCTAAACACATGTATATTTGTATATTTGGAAATATGTTGTATTATAAGTTGTTCTGTCGCAATTCCATAGATATACTGAAAAAAGTACAAAAAAAAAAGAGCAAAATTATCCGCATTCAATGTAACATACAAGCCGCCCATCACTGTCTTACAAATGTCACGTAACAACGGCATGAAATTCTATTTTATACCGATTGGTAAGTTGCAACTACGGTACATTGCATTTTGGTAAGCTTTTGTATTGGTTTTCATATAACAAAAAGCGAACAGCTGATGGATACAGTACAGATACGGTACAGCAACGTTCGCCTTACTGAGCCTTAACTTTCGAAAAAAAAATTTTTTAATTTTTTTTCGTTCATATTTGTTCTTTATAAGATAAAAGTCTTGGTCGATTTGACATGAAATTACGCAGTTAGCCTTTTATAAATCTAAATTATCTTTTATTAATAAGAGGGTACAACAGGATAAGACTTTTATTATGATTTATTATTATTTTTGAATTTCGAACATAAACGTTCGTATAAAACTATAAATGATAAATATTTTTAAGGCTTCGTATATACTATACATATAATTAAAAACTGTTGAACAGATAATAAAAACATTTTAAATAGAGTCCGAAAATACGCGTTTTTCTTAATTTTGGTGTGTTTTTAAAATCACTAGTAGACAACGTATGGCGCCGCCATGTTTAAAATCGAATTTGCGGTTTTTGGTTAAATAAGTAAAGGCGAATTCGCTTATTTTGGCAGCATAACTCAAAATGCGTTAGTAACTTTTCCGAAGACCGCATATAATTGTAACCAGGTTCTTATATTTTTATATCTTATATAGTCTAGAGTAGTTTGCTATTAAAACTTAATTAGATCCTTCTTTTAATTTTTACCCATAAATTTCAAATGTTTACCAATAAACCTAAGCTTTTTGATATCTTCTTATAATCTATGAACTTTATTTCTTATTTTTCATCTGAAATAATTTTAGTAAAGTCCTGATAGTGAAAATTAAGAAAATCGGTTTATAAATGACCGAGTTATAGACAAATAACTATTTTTTCATCCAGAATTTGCGACAAAAGCGTTCATTTGTACTAGGGCGATCGAATTTGGCCCACATTGCAAGGTTTTGGTACGAATTTTAATACAATTGTGAAGAGTACATCAAATACGACACAGCCTTTGGCTTGTTGTCAGTGATGCAAACTTTTTGAGAGCAAAAAGCACTTTAAAATTTAAAAAAAGCACTAAAAAGCACTATTTTGAACAAAAAAAAAAAAGCGTAAAAAAGCACTTAGCCATTTTTTAAATTTAATTAAACACAAAACAAGCTGCATTCGGCTGTGCCGAATATTATATACCTCCAAAATTAAAAAAAGGCGATGGCGTTGTTGGGTGGCCATTTTAATTTAAAATTAAATATAAGGTATGTGATGAAAATCGATCGATTTCAAAACGACCGTTTTTAAAAGGTGTGATGAATTTCGAACGATTTTAAAATCTATTTCTGAATTAAAGTCTTAAATTTTCGTTCAGAGTACACTTCAGTTAACGTATGTATATAATATAAAATTTTAAAGAATAAACACTGAAAATAAAAGGAATATGCATTTAAAATCCATTTTAAAAGATACTGAAAACGATATTTTCAGTTTCAAATCGTATCGTTTTTAAAATCTATTTCCTGATAATTACTTTTGTATATAAAGATTTTTAAATTTATTATTATTACCTTCAATAAAAATTATATCAACCAAATCATTTGGATCATCATCAGCTGAGTTTGAATTGGTCATAAAACAGTAATAAAATGCGAGCTAGATTTTCGTAGTTAGAAAAAATCTGGCCTGTTGCAATTACCGAAAATTTGCAGTGACAGACCAATCTTTATAAAACTTAATGACAGCCCAAATTTTAATAAAAAAAATATGTTGTCAGCGCTAAAAAGTAAACGTTTTGTAAAATTTCCAAATTCCTAGGAAGCCTAGCTCTAACCTCGTAAATAAAGTTTTTGGTAAAACGAATGCAACTTTCTTTTATCACTTTTTTTATCCTTTGAAACCTTAAAATCTTTACAGGCCTTCCCAAAATTGTACCCCAAATAGCAAATCTCATCTTAATCATCCTCAATATAATCGAAGTTTTAAAAAATGGTAAAAAAAAAAATAAATATTGTAAAAGGCACTTAAAAGCACTGTGAGAAATTGTTAAAAGCACTATAAATACCCACTTTTTAAAAACTTTTAAAAGCACCAAAAAAATACCCGAAAGGCACCAAAATGGCAACGCTGCTTGTTGTTTTATTTAAATCCGTTAAATGTTTTGATTACATTAAGAATTGGATACAAAATCACGCCTATCGCGAATAAAAAGTGAACAGCTTTCTTTAAAAATTTTGCTTTTCCCCACAAACTTTTTTAAGGAAAAGAAAACTTTAAAATTAAAGCTGTATTGTTTACAAAATTTTTTCTGTGGTGCTGAATATCTAAACATATTAAAACATTAACCCCCGTATTTATAAACGATTATTAAATTTAACAAACGTTAATTAAGGAGAATTTTCATACAAAATTTGTTTTGTAAACCTTTATTAAATTTAAAATTTTTTTTTTAAATACAGGCGTTAAAATTTTCTTTTTTTTGGAGACGGAATAAAATCGTCACTTTTTAGAAAAAAAATCAGCAAATTGGCACTTTGCTAATTTCGGAACAAAAAATCGTCAAAATGACAATAAATCTTCGAATATGGCAGCCCTGGACATAGCGCAGATTGCCTTTTAAAATTAGTAGTTGACAACGTCTGTCGCCGCCATGTTTATAATCGAATTTGCTGTTTTTGGTCAAATAAGTAAAGGCCAAGGCGAATTCATCCCAGGTAATCTCGGTACTACAACAAGTACAACTCGTACAAAAACCACAAGCAATTTGTTTTTGTAAAATCATTGTACAATGTCAAAAACAGAAACAAAGAAAATAAAAGAGTATAAACAACATTTTGACATCCAACAGTGATTTAAGCTAATATTTGCAGGGCTTTTAAGACCACCTGCAATAAATTCGCCTTGGTAAAGGCGAATTCAGCGAATTTGGCAGCATAAATCAAAATTTCCACCAACAAAATACATGACGTTTTTGTTGTTTTTCTTAGAACTGAGGTCAGTTATATTCTGTGCTTATCGTAATAAAAGCTTTTTCTTCATATGATCTCTCTATCTGTCTCTTTCACTCTCACACTAATCTTTAATCAGCAGGTTTTCTTTAACTCCCTTTTGCTTAATTTCCTTTTCATTATCTTTTTAGCAAGGTATATTTATAGCAGGTAGTCTCGGAAAGCCAGCTGTTTATTTTTTATTTGCTTGTTTTGCGATACAAACTGTCAAAGTTGTATAGTAAACAAGTAAACAAGTTTTTTGTTTTATCTTTTGTCTCTTTTCAACCCCTTTGCTGTTTGACAGTTCGTATCATAAAACAACAATAAAAAGCCCTGTTGTTTGTTTTATTGTACAATTGTTGTAATCTCGCGGCTACCTGCTATAAATATACCTTGCTTTTTAGTTTCTAGAAATTTTCAAAGTGGGTGGACGTCCAAAATAAATACTCCTTTACATTCATTAAAAACCCAGTCAAAAGTATTAAAAAATCCGTGATGTTTATACAAAAATAAAATTAAACAATATTCTATTAGAAAATTATAAAATCTAAGCGAAAAGCTTAATACTTCTTTGTAAGAACAGTAATAGAAAGTCTGTTCATACAAAGCAGAGCTAACAACAGCGCAGTCTCTGTTGGTTTTAAGTTGTTAACAATCGTCGCGGTTTTGGAAAGCAGAGTATGAGGCGTTTTGTGTTGTGTTTTTTATTAATGTGAGTGTGTTTGTTTAGTATGAATTTAAAGAAATGAAAGAAAATCCAATAAGCAAAGTCTTGGCTTAACGCAAGATTATGTAAAGAGAAACAATTTTTCGGTTTTGTGTATTTTTTTTGTTGATAAATAAAGAGATCGTTAGTTTTAAAGAGTGAAAATACCTATGAAAATAGCTTAATTTTTGATATAAATTTTATATTATAAAAATACATAATAGTAAATTATTAAAGATGGTAAATTACCACAAAATATGGCCTTTATTTTTTTAGAAAATGTATAAAAATTAAATAAAATTTGAAGAAAGTTAAAATGAAATTGAAAAAATATGTGTATAATATATAAAAGAAAGTTTTAATGAAGTTTGAAGCAGTTATTAAAGAAAATAAATGATTTTTATAAGGTGAGTAAGAATCTGCAACAATTAAAAAAATATTTTAATTAATTTTAAAACAGAAATATTGAAAAAAATTTAAAACATTTCTGTCCAAATTGTTCAAATAAAAGTGAAAAAATTGTTATGTAGGCATTTAATTTTATTTTTTTAAAAGAATACAAAGGTATTATTCATTAGTGTGTCCCAAAAAAATTGTTTTGGGGCTCAAGCATAATTTAAAGTATTTTTGAGATTTTTTTCAGATTTTTCGGAAGAGGTTTAGAGGGCGGCGTTCAAGTCGAATTTTTGCCAAAAAATCGGGCTGCCGGCATTTTTTAAGTTTTCTTCATAACTTTGTCAAAAACCACAATTTTCTTCACTTTTAAGTAAATAATTTAAAAGAAAAATGTCCAAGCTTTATTTTGGTGTACAAAGACTGTAAGTTTTTGCAATGCATTTGCTCATTTACATTAAAATTTTTCATAATTTTTCCAAAAATTTTGTAAATAGTTCTTTATAACTTTTAAAATTTTTATGTAAGTTTAAAAAAAACTAACAATGCAGTCTGAAAGATCAATTTATTCACGTGTGTGAAGATAAATATGAAAAGTTAAATATGTTTTTAAAAAATATCGCATGCGATAAAAAATATTTTAAAAAAATATCGCATGCGTATTATAAAGAAAATACGACTATTTATGCGAAATATTACAGTTTTTATGAAAAATTAATAATTTTTATTTAATATTTAAAACTATTTAGATACTAAGTTAGTCTTTTTATATTAAAATTTATGATTTTTGAAAAAATACGACTTAGAGTGAAATTCTCATGAAAGTGCTGTGTGAGGGATATGGCCACTGTGTCCAAACCCTTCGATCTCAAGGAATCAAACCTAATGGAATATGAAGGCTATGGACAGGGCTACAATAACCTATAAGCACTTTTTCCAAATTGTATTTGTGAAAATTTTTATACATTATACATCACACAGCACTTTCATGAGAATTTCACTCTAAGTCAAATTTTCAAAAATGTATAAAAATTTTCACAAATACAATTTGGATAAAGTGCTTATAGGTTATTGTAGCCCTGTCCATAGTCTTCATTTTCCATTAGGTTTGATTCCCTGAGATCGAAGGGTTTGGACACAGTGGCCATATCCCTCACACAGCACTTTCAAGAGAATTTCACTCTAAGTCAAATTTTCAAAAATGTATAAAAATTTTCACAAATACAATTTGGATAAAGTGCTTATAGGTTATTGTAGCCCTGTCCATAGTCTTCATTTTCCATTAGGTTTGATTCCCTGAGATCGAAGGGTTTGGACACAGTGGCCATATCCCTCACACAGCACTTTCAAGAGAATTTCACTCTAAGTCAAATTTTCAAAAATGTATAAAAATTTTCACAAATACAATTTGGATAAAGTGCTGATAGGTTATTGTAGCCCTGTCCATAGTCTTCATTTTCCATTAGGTTTGATTCCCTGAGATCGAAGGGTTTGGACACAGTGGCCATATCCCTCACACAGCACTTTCATGTGAATTTCACTCTAAGTCGTATTTTTTCAAAAATCATAAATTTTAATATAAAAAGACTAACTTAGTATCTAAATAGTTTTAAATATTAAATAAAAATTATTAATTTTTCATAAAAACTGTAAAATTTCGTATAAATAGTCGTATTTTCTTTATAATACGCATGCGATATTTCTTAAAAACATATTTAACTTTTCATATTTATCTTCACACACGTAATTTATTCTAAGCAAATATTTTTGATTTCGCTCTTACCGTTCCTTTACTCATACAAAACAAACAAATTAAAATCAAATGTTTGGCTTTTGCTTTGCTTGCAAATCATAAATTACAATTCTTAAGATGTAGTTTATGCCCTGTAATAAATTTTAAAAATAATTTTCAGAAGTAGTGACATTGATGTAAGTTGTATCCCTTATTGATACATGAAGATTTGAGCGTTTAATTAAAGGCCAGCTTGAAGATATGCAACCAAGAGAAGATTATAAATAATTGCTTCATTTGATTCTTATGTTTTGGGTGATAGATCTAAGCCTTATCCAACAGCAAAAGCTTCACAAGCCATTAATCGGGCCCGCTGAATGAAGCAATTTATATATTCTTTAAACTTATGCACTTTTCGAAATCGCTGCAATATTGCAAGGACAATTGAAAAATCGATGCCTTGCTAGAATTTAGTTAATTTATTTTAAGAATAAATATCAAAAACTGGTTCTTCTGTCGATGCCCTCGATACGCTCCGCTTAATTATCTTAGTCGTTGGATAACTACAGTTGGATAACTACAAAATTATTAATGAAGCAGTTGAACGCGTCACGTTAAAAACTTTTCTACGTCATTAGTGGTACTTTACCCCAAAATTGGCTACCTTAGCGTTTTTGAGTTGAATGGCAAAAAATCTACATACGCAAAGTAGCGAGATCCAAGTAGTAAATTTTACTAGAAGACAACCTTAAAAATAAAGAAATTCAAGTATTTATTTCCAAAACCAGTCTTATTTGTTTTTGAAGCTGGCAATATTTCAATTGATTTTTTAAAAACAGATCCAGAAAATTGGGAAGCCAACTAGTCATTTCAAGAGCAAAGAACAAAGTTCAAAATTTACAAGTATGTGGCAAAACGATGTGTGGCTTTGGCTAACACTTACTTCAATGTCACAACTTCTGAAACTGATTTTCAGAATTTATTGCAGGGCATAACCTACATCGTAAGAACTCTAATAAAAGAATACTAAACAAAGAAAACAAAACGTTGGATTTTTATTTGCTTGTTGGATATAAATAATAATATCTTAGGCGTCATTTACAAATTTATGGAACAATTACGAAAATTTTTAATGTAGAGTGCATAAAGGAGAAAATGCATTGCAAAAACTTAAAGTCTTTGTACACCAAAAAAAAGCTTGGGCATTTTTTTTTAATTATTTCCTTAAAATTGAAGAAAATTGTAGTTTTTGACAAAGTTATGAAGAAAACTTAAAAAAGGCCGGCAGACCTGATTTTCGACTTGAGCGATCTCTAAACCTCTTCCAATTATATATATGTTGTTAATGTTTCTCTTTTTGTTCAGTTTTCGTAACACTTTTATTTTTTTTTTTTTTTTTTTTAATTAAATTTTGCATACATTTAGATTTTTGGGATAAGGTAAAATATTATAAAGATGCAATTTACATTAATTTGCAAACTATTATATTAAAGCTTGGTTTTGTTTCTAGACGGTGTTTTGGTGAACATTATCCTGAGCCTAATGAGAGCTTTACCACATTTTTTTATTAAGCCAAAGTGTAACAACAACAAAATACAATAGTTTATCAATAACATAAAGTATTTTTATAAATATTTGAACAGTTATATTCGGACACAGCACGTTCCAATTTAGTTGAAACTTGAAAAATTGCTTTCGAATCAAAAGTATTCGATCACGACTGCCATAATTTGCCACCAACTTTTTCAATAACTCGGGAGAGATACGAAGTTTTATCACTGAAGTATTCTAGTCCTTTATTTGTCTTAGAAAAAAATTCTGGTATTTGTCAATATGCATTTGAAAATTGGGATCTGATTCATATGAAAAAATCCATCAACTACAATTTGAAAATTTCTGAGTGTGTCAACGTATATAACACAACATCAGCACTTCAATCTTTCTAGCATACCAGTCTTATGGAGTAACGCTTTGCATGACATTCAACATTGCATTCTTTGGCCCATTGTAGACTCACACCTTGAAATAATGTATTTACAGCGCCTAATAAAAGATACAATTCCGGAGGGGGAATAATATTCAGAATTTTTTTATTATACCCTCCACCACAATTAGTTGTAAAGAGGGTATACTTACTTTGTCATTCCACGTGAAACTTTTTTATTATTCATCTCAGACCCCACAAAGTACAGTGAAAACTCCCAATAGCGGACACTCTCTTAAGCGGACACCTACCATATGCGGACAATTTTTGAATAACGTAGCACCAAATTGATTTTTCAGAACAAATTTCCCTCCCAAGAACGGATCCTCTCTTGAACGGACGCGGACAGCAAAATTGTGCATTATTTGATCAAAAAACCTCTGAAAAGAGGACAAAAATAATTCAACATAAAACTAAATATTAACAATTGCCCTTTTTTACAAAAGAACACGAGGCGCTATAAAAATCCTACGTGTAAATACAGACTTTTCTCACTTAAAAATATGCATGTGCAACTACATACTTACTCAGCTGATTATATTTTGAAGCAAAGTCAAAAAAAAATATTGTTTTAATGAATTTTGTTCCAATGCCATCAAAAAAAATGTTTGACGCTTATATTCTAAGATGATTTTAAGTAAATTTTATCACTTGTTTAAAAGATATGTATGCATGTATAACCCAGCTGGCATTTTGTCTGATAACCACATATTTTAGGAATCATCTTCTCGAGCTAGCATTTTGTCTGATAACCACATATTTTAGGAATCATCTTCTCGAGCAGTGGTACTTAACTCCGAAATTGGCTGCCTCAGCGTTTTTTGATGAACTTATCGACACCAAAACTTTGCACTTAGTGACAAAAAAACTTGCAGAAACTCCATGCAGCGATTATGAAGTAGCAAATGTAACTTTAACAGAAGAAAACTTTAGAAATAAAGAAATTCAACAATTCATTTCGAAAGCCAGTCTTAGTTTTTTTGATTTCAATCGATTTTTTAAAAATATATCCAGATAATTGGAAAGCCAACAAGTCATTTCAAGAGGCAAAGAAAAAAGTTCAACAATTAAAATTGGTAAATGATATGGCAGAACGAGGTGTGGCTTTGGGTAATACTTATATTAATGTCACAACTTCTGAAACTGATTACCAGAATTTATTGCAAGGTATAGAACTACATCGCAAGAACCTCAATAAATGATTTTTTACAGAGCAAAAGAAACGTTTTTTTTTTTTTTGTTGATTGGGTAAGATTGGTGAACTGGCAAACAGCTTATAATAACATATACTGGGTATAAAGATAATAACGGGTATAACTCAGTAACGGTAAGAACAAATTTAAAAATTGTTTTTTCATATTAATAAGAATTAATTTGTCTTTCAAACTGCATCGTTAGTTTTTTTCGTTTCTATTCAAACTTAAAAAGTTGTAAAGCGTTATTACAAAATTTTTGAAAAAATTACGAAAAATTGTAATTGAGGGTATCTAATTGAGTAAACTCATCACCAAAACTTATATCTTTTTCACACAGGAATAAAGCTTGGATACCTATCTTTAAAACTGTTTCCTCAGGAGTGAAGAAACTCGTGGTATTAACCAAGTTACGAGTAAAGTTCAAAAAAGTCCGAAAACTCCGTTTTTTTTAAACTCCATTTGCGCGACCTCTAAACCTATTCCGAAAATTCTTAAAAAAAAACAAAAATACTGTACCCTATAAGCTTTTAAATTTTAATTGAGCACCTATGAAAATCAGTCAGAAAAAAATTTTTTGGGACACCCTAATGGCCATAGCTACTTATATAAGAAATAAGTTTCTTTTATAAAATAATTGTATATAAGAAAGAAACGCTTATAAGAAACTTTTTTCGTGGATTTTTTAAGTTTCTTATATCCGATAAATATTGTACATATAAAAACGTAAAAACGCATACATTAATTTATTTTTTATATTGAACAACACAAGTTTACAGTACATTTCGTTCATTTAAGTCATCGCTGACTATGAATGATATACAGATTTTTGATATAGCATTATATCAAAAATAAAGGCACTTGCAGGACAAATATTAGTATAACTAAAGAAAAGTTATTTTTAACTCTAAAGTTTGGCATAAAATATAATTTTTTATAAAATTTCTTAACATTTTTGTTTTTAAGAATTTATAAAAATACAACAACGAGGGCGTTATTGTATTTTTAATTTTAAAATTTTTAGAAAATAAAAAGCTTACAATTTTATGTTTTTAGGTCAAATTTTAATGATACATAGTATGTCTGAAGCTACTGACCAAATTTGGCAACAATGTTTGCACGACCTCAATATAATTTTGTTGGATAACTTCGGATTTCCTTTTACTGAATTGGAAAAGTCCTTCTCAAGTTATGCTACTATATGTGGTGAAAGTGCCTTTACTTTCTTACACAATGCAGGTTCAGCGGGCCAAATAGCTATATATAGATGCAACTTTAATTTCTAGCAAACGACAATTTATCGAAATTTGTTTACCTTTGTTATTAATTTCTGCCTTCGTACATTAGTGTATTTCTATTTTTCTAAAAAAAATGTTGGTGTGGATAATTCCATGTCAAATCAACTAAGAGTGGGATACGACTCCTTTCAATTTTAAGGAAAGTTGGTGAGAAGGTTTCTTTTATTCTATAAGGAAAATATATGAAAGAAAAAAAAAAAAGTTTTTTTTTTATGTCGTATTCAAAATGTCATAATTTTGCCGAATTAGCCGAATGTGTTGAGTTTATTTCTTCAATATCTCGACAACTACTTTTCATACAAAGATGACTTTAATACCATTTTAAAGAGATATTGTTTGAAGCCCAAAACTTTAAAGAGAATACTTGGGGGTTCAAACAATATATGTATTGAGAAATGTCATATCTGCAAAATATTAAATTTTTAAAACGGACTTAGTCAAAACCCTATTTTTTTATTTGGCTGATTTTTTTTATATAATACCTCAAACTATTCTTTAAAAATCCTGAAACCTTGAAGGAGGTGTTTTTTTTTTTCTTTTTTAAGATATGATTTTTTTTCTTTCGCCACCTTAAAATAAATTTTAAATATTGTAATTTTGAGCAATAAGTACACTGGTGCTAGTTGGAAAAACAGACCAGTCGCGCACCTGGCATTTAACCTAATCAGGGCACGCTGAATCCAGTGGTGCTAGCCGTTTTTTTAAGGTTAGCTCTTGTTTTTAAGAGATACAGTATTTATCGGATATAAGAAACTTAAAAAATCCACGAAAAAAGATTCTTATAAGCGTTTCTTTCTTATATACAATTATTTTATAGTAGAAACTTATTTCTTATATAAGTAGCTATGGCCATTAGGGTGTCCCAAAAATTTTTTTCTTTCTGATTTTCAATTAAAATTTAAAAGCTTATAGGGTAAAGTATTTTTTGTTTTTTTTTTTAAGAATTTTCGGAATAGGTTTAGAGGTCGCGCAAATGGAGTTTAAAAAAAACGGAGTTTTCGGACATTTTTGAACTTTACTCATAACTTGGTTAATACCACGAGTTTCTTCACTCATGAGGAAACAGTTTTAAAGAAAAGTATCCAAGCTTTATTCCTGTGTGAAAAAGATATAAGTTTTGGTGATGAGTTTACTCAATTAGATACCCTCAATTACAATTTTTCGTAATTTTTTAAAAAATTTTGTAATAACGCTTTACAACTTTTTAAGTTTAAATAAAAACGAAAAAAACTAATGATGCAGTTTGAAAGACAAATTAATTCTTATTAATATGAAACCTTTATACCCAGTATATGTAATTATAAGCTGTTTGCCAGTTCACCAATCTTACCCAATCAACAAAAAAAAAAAAACGTTTCTTTTGCTCTGTAAAAAATCATTTATTGAGGTTCTTGCGATGTAGTTCTATACCTTGCAATAAATTCTGGTAATCAGTTTCAGAAGTTGTGACATTTATATAAGTATTACCCAAAGCCACACCTCGTTCTGCCACATCATTTACCACTTTTAGTTGTTGAACTTTTTTCTTTGCCTCTTGAAATGACTTGTTGGCTTTTCAATTCTCTGGATCTATTTTTAAAAAATCGATTGAAATCAAAAAAAGTAAAAATGGCTTTCAAAATGAATTGTTGAATTTCTTTATTTCTAAAGTTTTCTTCTGTTAAAGTTACATTTGCTACTTCATAATCGCTGCATGGAGTATCTGCAAGTTTTTTTGTCACTAAGTGCAAAGTTTTGGTGTCGATATGTTCATCAAAAAACGCTGAGGCAGCCAATTTCGGAGTTAAGTACCACTGATGACCTAGAAAAATTTTAAGCGAGGCTTTTGCAACTGATTTATTAATAATTTTATAACCATCCAATTCCTTTAATAGGCTCAGATCATTGAGAGGAGCGTATCGAGGGCACTGGCAGAGGATATATATTCTTTAATAAATGAACTTAATTCAAGCAAGGCATCAACTGTTGATTTGGGTATTTAAGATTGCAACTGCAACTGGTTTCGGAAAATGCATGTTTTTAAAGAATAGATAATTTTCATCATCCAGCGAGCCCGATTGATAGCTCCTGAAGCACACATAAAATAGAAAGTGAAAATGACAGTGTGTAACGATTTAGATCAATAAATGTCAGAAGTTAATGACAGATAAAACCTAACTATAAAAATTAATCAAAATATACAATAATTATAACAAAAAAAGTATCACAATTTTTAAGGTACATCTATAAAAATAGTGTAACTCGGAAATTGTAGGACTAAATTCCATTTTTGTTTTTCTTAATTGTTTTGAACTTATCGGTTTTCAAAATCGCGTCACTAGTTTTTATACCTTTCATATAAATTTGAAAAGTAATAAACCGATTTTTACAGAATATGTGGAATCGTAATGGACAAAAATATTGCCGGAACTTAAAGTTTTTGTATATGGAAATAAAGTTTGGGAAATTTTCTTTAGAAATATTCGGTCAAAAAATTATATGAACGTGTTTATTGACAAAGTTAAGAGTCAAGTTTGAAAAAAGCCCGAAAAACCAGATTTTCAACAAAGACTTGATTTGCGCGACCTCTAAACCTCTTCATAAAAATCTAAAAAAAATTCAAAAATACTGGACCCTATAAGCTTTCAAATTATGCTTGAGCCTCTAACAAAAAAAATTTTGGGACACCCTTGTTAACATTTTGTTAACATTTCTAACTTTTAAATAATTATTTTCTATGTCTTTTGACTTTTTCACTATTTAAGATGTTTTTGCAATTTCGCTTCTTTTTATACCGTTTTGTATTTCTTTAAAAATTTTAACTTTTGTTTTTATTGGCAAAAAACACAAAGCTTCTCATGAGTACCAGCTCGCTCATCTAAAACTAAAAGTAAAAAAAAACTTTGTTCTTGTTGTAAAACTGTCAGAAAACAGCTTTGTCCATGCAAACTACATAAATTCTGTGTTGCCGTTGGAAGTTTATTATATAAATTCTTTTTCTATACATTTTATGGTTTTGGTATTTAAGAAAAATGTTCTTTAATCAGTTTTTTCTTATAAGCGTTTTTCTTATATGAAACCTTTTTTTTTAGAAAAATCACTAAAAAGACATGGTGTTTTTGTTCTTATATCCGATAAATACTGTACCGTTATTTCGAAAATGAAGGAGGTTGCACAACATATATTCGCGTAACTCAAAACGGTTTGTTTAGTTTATTGAAATTACTACAAAATCGAAAACGCGAATTAATAGCAAGTAAACTTGCGGCAAAAAACTGTGATTATAGCTTCATGTTTTCATAGATGTATTTAAAATAATTATAAAGATATCGATTTTTTCCTATCGATATTTTGGATATTTTTGAAGACTATCGATAGTTTCCCAACACTAGTTCGTATAACAACATGATAAATATGTTTTAAACTTTAAAATTTAAAGCGAATTTGCTGTTTTTGGTCAAATAAATAAAGGCGACTAAGCTTAATTTGACAGCATAACTTACAATTTCCACTAACAAAATAAATGTCGTTGTTTTGTAGATCTGAGGTTACTGATATTCTGTTCTTATCGTAATAAAAGCTTTTTCTTCATTTGCTCTCTCTATCTGTCTCTTTCACTCTCACACTAATCTTTAACCAGCAGGTTTTCTTTAACTCCCTTTTGCTTAATTTCCTTTTCATTATCTTTTTAGTTTCTAGAAATTTTCAAAGTGGGTGGACGTCCTAAAGAAATACACCTTTACATTCATTAAAAACCCAGTCAAAAGGGTTAAAAAATTCGTGATTTTTATAGAAAAATAAAATTTAAACAATATTCTATTAGAAAATTATAAAATCTAAGCGAAAAGTTAAATATTTCTTTGTAAGAACAGTAATAGAAAAATTGTTCATACACAGCAGAGCTAACAACAGCGCAGTCTCTGTTGGTTTTAAGTTGTTAGCAATCGTCGCGGTTTTGGGAAGCAGAGAATGGGGTGTGTTTTTTATTAATGTGTGTGTGCTTGTTTAGTATTTATTTAAAGAAATAAAAGGAAATTCAATAAGCAAAAGCAAAGTGTATTGGCTAAACGCAAGATAATGTAAAGAGAAAAGATTTTTCGGTTTCGGTTTTTTTTTTTGTTGGCAAATAAAGAGATCATTTGATTTAAAGAGTGAATATGAAAATAGCTTAATTTTTGAATTAAAAATATTAGTAAATTATTAAAGATGGTAAATTACCACAAAATATGGCCTGTATTTTTATAGAAAATGCATAAAAATTAAATAAAATTTAAAGAAAGTTAAAATTAAATTAAGGAAAAATATGTGTGTATATAAAAAAAAAAGAAAGTTTTAATGAAGTTTGAAGCAGTTATTAGAGAAAATTAATAATTTGTATAAGGTGAGTCAAAATCTGAAACAATTTAAAAAATTTTTAATTAATTAATTTCAAAACAAAATTTTGCAAAAAATATTTTAGAGTTAAATGATAATACATATGGGCATTTCCACCGAAAGGTCCACCGCAACAAAAAAATTATAAGTTCTTGAAAAGATTTTATTTTATCATATTTTAACAGGAAAACAATCAAATTTAATAAAAGTAAAAAAATTTTATAGGTATTTATTTATAACCCATTTCAAGATTTATGATTGCAAAGTGAAACAAGTGCAACTTTTCTTATTTGGATATTTCTATTGTACGTTTTGCTATGATAACAGTTCTTTCAGAAAGACATTATGCATTGACTTTTTCTCTCTAAAACCTTTCGGAAGGTACAATGAGTGAAAATAGAATGCACAAGAAACTATGCGATTGCAAATAACTGTAATTTTTTTTCTTTGTATTATCTCATATTTCGATGTCATGTGCGACATTGAAAAACATAATTTTCTATCAATGCGTCGAAAGTAAAAGTAGAAAACTCATCAAATTACCAGGCCAAACAGAGATTTTTTATAATATTAAAATAAAAAAAATAAAAAATTCTGTAAAATAGCAAGATTTGTGATCTTGGTACTTAAATAAAGTTGTTCACGTGCGACATCGTAAGTGTGAAAAATAATAATTTGAAAATAATTTTTTATATATGCAACTGATTTATTAATGTTAATATATATATTTCCATCATTTAAATCTAGATGAGCAAAAAAAGCACTAAATTCAAAAATAAAGCCATGTTCTAGCCATTAACGATGATAAACGATACGATGAGATTAGACTTTAAATGACGATGCTATATATGTATATAAAATAAAATGGGCTGTAATTTAGGGCGTGGCAAAAACAATTTTTTTTTAGTTTTTCAAACTTAATAAATATACCCTTTATTTTAAGGCGTGACTGATGCAAATATTATTGCTTGTATTGGCTTCTACCTGATTTAATATAGTGTGTGTGAAAAAGAAAAAAGAGGCTAATGGGCTGTTTCCAGGTGACAGACAATTGATTGTGTTGAAAAATGTATATCAATATCACTCAGTTTTTTGAGTGCTTTTAATATAAATTTTACTACACAATCAGTTGTTTGTCACCTGGAAACAACACATTAATTTGTAGGCGTGTAATAAAAGTGAGCATATTAAAATCTATACATACGTAGTTTTAGAAGGACTTTCTTGGCACGTAAAAAAATTGGACATTTGGGGGTAGGATCCGAGATGGCATAAGTGGCGCCCAGAATTTGAGGTCGGATTAAAAAGTCACTCATGACAAAAATGAAGCCACCATCAAGCCATGAAAAACGATATGCAATATGATGAGATCGGACTTTAAATGGCAGCGCTAAATATAAAAAACCAAAAGGGCTGTATTTTTGGGCGTGGCAAAAAAAATGTTTCCTGTTTTAGAAACTTCATAGACATATCTTTTATTCTAGGGGGTGACTGGCACAAATTTTTTTTTTTTTGTATGAAGGTCGACCCGGTCTAATCAACATATATATCATGATGGAAAAAAATGTCATGTGCGACAGATCACGTGCGACAGTGATTAAAGCTAAGTAAAAAAAGATTATACATTATTTTTATTTAAAATGACAGCCATATTTAAGAGAGATGTGTGCATAACATTCTACAATTTTTTGCATTCAAATATTGCCTCAGGTTTCGCTGAAATCGGCATTCGAAAAAATGGCCACAAAAGCCACTTCTGTCTTCGTCACGTGCAAATGCCTTGTTTTTTGCAATTTTCTTGAAAACGAAACAATTTATCAAAATGAACAATAGCACCAATTATAGGGCTAATTAAAAGCTATAACTTAAATCTATTGCCAAAATAAATATACGTTTTATTTTGACTTTTTTTAACTTTAAATGTGTACGATGGTCCCGTTCGACATGATGGAAATGCCCATATTGAAAAAATTTTTAAAATAAAATTTAAAAAGGTATTATTAAATTTTTGTTTGTTTGTTTGTTTAAATTATTTTCTTGTAGGCTACAAAAGAAATTGACTATTTGTCATCTGTCAAAAAAAAAAAAAAAGAATCGTAGGTAAGTATCACTTTACTTACATTTTAAAAAGAATACAAAAGTATTATTCATAAAAGATGGTACAGGTTTTTTTCCAAATCTTATGTATATAAAATATAATTTTCAATTAAGGTACCTCAGCCCCAAAATGGCATATTAGGGGTGAGTTGGCAAAGTTGTATATTTTATATACCTAGATATTATTATAATTAAAAAGAATAAAAAATTAGTAAATATTTAAATATCCATGTTACAGCGTGCAAATAATTTCTGCTGACTTTGTTTCGAAAATATTTTTTGTTAAAGCAGATTTGCAGTTTTTATTATTAAATTTTTACACTTATCAATTTTCGTATGCACGCGCTACAAAATTTACCTTTTGAAAATTAGATGTCAGTTTCAATCAAAAAATTCCGCAAATTTACTTCGGTTAGAATTTTACTAAATATATATATAAATTATATCTAATTAATATATTTATCCGATATTGTTGAGGATGTACGACGTGCTAATTTTAAAAATGTTGATGTCAAAATAGCTAAACCTAACAGTGAGTTCGATTTTGATTTTTAACAGTTTGTAACTTAGGCGTTTTGGTTGGCAGTGCAAAAATATGAGAGCTATTAAAAACTGCTACCGATTTACAAATTATTAGTGAAAAAGAGATAAGGGCAAGAATGCCTCTGATTGAAATTTGATTTGAAATTTGGCGCCAAATAGTCCCATTATCCCATTTTAAGAATTATGTTATGCCTTTATCTACAGAATGTGAGTCCAATGCCAAAATGTTATCTAGTATTGAAAATGCGTGGTAAATAAATGACTCAGCTTACGCAATGGCTAAAATTGATTATACGTTAGATCTTTGGGCTGAAGTTAAATATTATATACATAGATGCTGTTAATGTTTAGCCTTTTGAGGCATTAGCAAATATTTCGTTTGCCGATTTCATATTCAAAAGCAAAAGTTGATCGAGTTTTTAGTGCAATGAATTTGATCAACCCAAAATTCGTAAACCAATGTAAATGGGCTAAAACGAGAAAATTCTAACTACCTGGAAAAAATAGATACTATTAATATATTATTAAATATTAATTTCAAAAGATTTTGTTATTCGTGCTTAATTCCCAGTTTTTATTCTTGATAAAAAAACACTTTAATGTTGATGGGATAAGCATTTTTTATTGTTATTTGATATTGTTACAAGTAGAACTGCTGCTTATAAGTCTTATACGTTTTACAGTTTTATTTGGTTTAATATCTTTAGTTTTTCTAAAATCTTTATGGATGAAGTTTCCCGATGATCTGGCCTAAGCAACCAGTGAAATGCGCATAGGAATAGCTTATCCCATCAACAATAAATTTCAAGTGTTTTTATCAAGAATAAAAACTGGGAATTAAGCACGAATAACAACATCTTTTGAATTTAAAATTTTGTATTCCCAAAAATTTAAATTACTTTTTGATATTATTAAATATTTTATATTATTTAATATTTTATGTACTTGCAAGTGGTTAAAGAAAATCAAAAATTAAAACAAATTGCTCTATTTTATTTAGCCAGTTCAGTATTAGTTACACTGCCACATGCAAATTAGCTACAACTACATTCAGAGTTGACAAAAAATCAACCAATCGTAGTCGGGACTGTAAGAAAAGATAAATTCACTGCTTATTGTTGTTGTTTTTGTGTAAGCTATATTATTGTTACAAGTAAAACTGGTTTAATAATTCGTATTCGCTTAAATGTTTTATTTGTACAATATCTTTAGTTTTTCTAAAAATCTTTGGATGAAGTTTCCTGATGATCTGGCCGAAGCAACCAGTAAAATGTGCATAGGAATAGCATATCCCATCAAAAATAAATTTCAGTTTATCAAAAGTATGCAATGGGAATTAAGCACATTTAAGCGAAACAGTTCAAAAAGTAAAGCACAGTACATTTGCGCACGCTTTTGGGTGTCTTGCGTGAAACGTAAAATTAAAAAAAATTTGTACCTGTTCTGCTAAAAACAGTACATCTGTCACCCCTAAGTACAACCCCTTTCCCCCCTGCACCGAGAGTTTAATAAGATATATAGAATTAATTTGGCCTAATTCAGACAAAACATCATCATTCGTTTCAGTCTTACAGAGTTTTTCAACTTTTAGTTAAAGTAATTTTCAGGAGAGGCGTATTGAAGTGATTTTCAGGTGGGATAATCATCCATCGTAAATTATGGATCGATCATCAAAAAAATTGGTAGAGTGATTTATACCCCTATCGTGAATAAAAATTCCTTGGGAGTTTTTTCCCTTTTTCCATTTTTCCTATGTTAATTCAGTTGTAAAAATGGAAAAAGGGAAAAACTCCCAAGGAATTTTTATTCGCGATAGGGGTGATTTAGTATTTTCTTAATTGGCCTTAATTTCAATACAGTCATACAATTTATTAAGCGTTTTTACGTTAAAAGGTGTCTTTTGGAAGGCCGCTTTATAGAGGACCTTTTTTAAATTATGGAACCATATACCTGTCTCAGACTAAGTGACATGTCGTTAGCCATAAATAATGGGATCGATTTCATTTCCATTTGTCTTTAATGTTGGCTAAAAAGGCATTAAGTTAAAAAAATTAATTTTAAGTTTTTGATTTAGTTTAACTAATTTTATTTCTGTTTCGTTTGGTATCAATAACAAGTCTAGCACAAATGCATTAAATCGCTAATGAGGTGCTCTTTAGGAAATAAGTTAATTAAATAGGGCAATTAAATAATTTCCAAATCCACGTTACGAAGAATTAAAGTTTTTGTGTTAAGACCTTTTTGCCTAACTTCCAAGAAATAACCCCCATTTACACAAGGTAGTAGCACTAGAATGTTGGCTGTCCCTTTTTTCGATGAAGTTAGATGGATTTGACATATAAAACTACATACAAAAAATGGGACAGCCAGCAAAGGATTCTCTAGTCCATATACCATGTGTTAATGTATCTTAAAGAAAACAAAATCAGTCAGCCTTAATAGAAGGTCCTCCTGTATATAAAAATATATAGCACTTTCTTTCTCTCTGTTTTTCTAATGAAATTTATGGGTCTCAAGGTTGTATTTACCTATTCTTGTAATCTTGTATTCATATAATTTTTTTTAATAAAATTGGTTTTTACTCAGGACATTTGAACGCAAGATGTGGCTTAAATTTGTAACCTTTATGTGCTCGGTAGTCTACATTTGTAGCATTTTTGCAGAAACAGTTGAATAAAAATAAATTTCCACAACAACAGGTTCCAAAATTTTTAGTAGCTTCCTAAAAACCAATCATAAGCAGTTTTGACTACTGACACGTTAAAAAATAACTTACAGCACCCCCAGACTCTACTTTTCTAAATGATAATCTCCTGTTAGTCTACAAACGTAGACACCATATAACATTTTTGGAATTCACATCGTTCTTTTACTCAACTCAAATATTTTGAATGGGGCATGTCGAACATGTGATTTAGTATTTTTTTTAATTGGTTTCTTGTGCACGTTTTTGTATGCATACGTGTGCTTTGGGGTTGCAAGACGGGCTTGATTTGGCTTGATTGTCAAGCTTTTCAATGAGTGTCAAGAATCAAGAAAAAATATCATTTGCCAAGTTAAACCAGAATTTTAAAATTTGTGCCCAACGGCCGGAAATTACGAATGGAAAACACAAAATTAAATTTTATTTTTTAAATAAAAAATTTTTGTGTGTGAAAAAAAATTTAAAATTTAAACGAAAAAAAAAATTTCTTTGAAAACAAAACTTATAGTTTCAAAAAAAAAAGCAAACACTTTTTTTGATTTAAACCAATCTGTAGTCATTTGAAAAATAGTTAATTTATAGTTATGACGATTTCTTTTCTGAGAAATATGTTGCATAAATGCTACATCCCAATAAAAAATGGAGCTTCCAACGAAGCAGGTTTGTAAGGGAGAAACATAAGGGTTTCGCTTACCATTGCACTTACGGAAGACATGAATTTTATATGGCGAGTTCCCACTTTGAAGCAATACATTTTTGACACATAAAGCGCATTATTCAGCGCACATAAATATTGTCGGATGTAACGATCATCTTTACACACTGAAGGTTTTGATACAGTTATTTTTTAGTATTCTCCCTTACAAACCTGCTTCGTAGTAAGGGAATGCCGTAGCACTTGAAATTTTATTTTTTTTTATAAAAGTTGTTGAGAGTTCTTTCACTTACTTTACTGCATTTCTGTATGTCTTATTGCGTAGCGCATAATTGTGCGCTTATTTTTTTAAATGTACCTTTAGTGCTTCGCAAAATGATAAAATTTTTTATTGGGATGCTCTATCTCTTTTGTGTAGAGCATGTAACATTTATGCAACATATTTCTCAGAATAGAAATCGCCATTAGTGTTTTTTGCAACTGACTAGTTTATTTACTACAGGGTCTTCATAAATTTTATTTAAATTTGTTTTGAAGAATGAAATTTGTATGACAATGCTTAAATATAATTATTTTGTTTTTGTTTTTTTATGTTTTTAAGAAAACGTTTTATTTTATTTATTTTTTTCGACGGCTTTTTTTCAAAACTATTTTAGAAATTTTTTATTTTCTGTAAAATGTAAAATTTAACTTGCACAATAAATATTTTTTTAGAAACAAAATAAAAAAACATTTTCTGGTCCTATAAATTGCTAAGAAAATCAAGAAACAAAAACAATATTGATTTTTTTGAAATTTTTGGCTGCAGTATCTCAAGGAATTTTGAATTGTCAGAAGAAGTACATATGGATAGCAGGACTATCAGACTCTATTTTGTTTTTATTTATACCATAATCCATTCATTTGAAGCATAAATATTGACTTTAGAAAGCAATTTTGGATTTACAGATATTATACGAAGTATCGGAATAAAATTAAGTTCTTCTATCTCATACTGTGTGCGCGTTATAGACCAATTTAAGTTTATTTTATGCAAAAGTTAAAAAATAAAGTTCATAATGTAAAGGGTGGTTAAATTGTAAGGGCCGATGTTGAATGTGAACCACACCTAAACGCCAAGTTTTTTTCCGAATTTTATTTGACATTTCTCTATTTCAGACTTACTCAATTTGAACCATGGAGAGATACACAATCCAACAACGTATTAAAGTTATCCAGACTTATAATGAAAATGGGCGTTCAAATCAAAATGCATATCATCTTCAGTGATGAGGCACATTTTCCCCTCAGTGGATTCGTCAATAAACAGAATTGCCGCATTTGGGCGAATGAGAATCCAAGAGTGATTGTCGAAAAACCAATGCACCCGCAAAGAGTGACTGTTTGGTGCGGTTTATGGGCTGGCGGCATCATCGGCCCGTATTTTTTCCAAAATGAGGCCGGTCAGGCAGTTACTGTGAATGGTGTTCGCTATCGTGAGATGATAACGAACTTTTTATGGCCCGAATTGGAAGATATGGATGTGGACGATATGTGGTTTCAGCAGGACGGTGCCACTTGCCACACAGCTAACGAAACAATGGCTCTTTTGCGCAACAAATTCAATGGCCGTGTTATCTCACGTAATGGCGATGTCAATTGGCCGCCAAGATCATGTGATTTGCCACCGTTGGACTTTTTTCTTTGGGGATATTTGAAAGAAAAGGTGTACGTCGATAAGCCAGCAACAATTTAAGAGCTAAAGGATGAGATAGTTCGGCACATTAACGGCATAGAACCTCCATTATGCCTCATGGTCATCGAAAATTTGGACCATCGGATGGAGGTGTGCCGCCGTGGTCGCGGCGCCCATTTGGCCGATATTTTGTTCCATACATAATTAAGTAATACCAATATATCATAATAAAATAAAATTACAATAATTTCCTAAATAGTTTGTGTTTTATTCAAAATCAACATCGGCCCTTGAAATTTAACCACCCTTTATAACAATATTTTTAATAATTAAGTTTTATGGGTAAAGATAAAAGGCAGTCCTAATTTGTTGCAGATATCTCAGACATTTGTGCTATTCCGGACTTTATAAATACATATGAGCAACTTCAAAAATTTACGACACCTAGAAATTTTTTTTTTTAATTTTTTTTTTTTTTTTGTCTGACATCAATGTTGATTTGCGTGTGTATAAACCGATATTTGAGCATGTGAAATCCGTTCGCGTTAATCATTTTTATTACACGGCGCAAATTTTACTGCGGTTTAAAGTTAAAAATTAAAAAAAAATATAAAAATTACAGTTTTTGTTAAAATTGAAAAAGGATAACGTGGATAATACCCCTTAAGGGCTTTCTTAGCACACTAAAATATTTGTAAAAGCTTGAATACTTTTTAAAATACACTGGAAAAAAAAATATAAAAAAATTTTTTTTGATCGTGTATGCATATAAAAATTTATTTAAAATTGTTAAACATTTTACAAAATTAGGGCTAGTATAAGACATAATTTGCAATATTTTGGGAAAAAAAACTATTTGGCTATCGCTAATGGCTTAAGAGATATAACCATTTAAACTTTACCACTCATGATTTTTTTACCAAATTATATATTTAGATCAGTAATACTCAAATACTTATTCTTAGAAGCACTCAGCAAAAGCTACTATGATCATAATTTGTTTCGCTTCTCAGTTTTTTTTTAACGAATTTTAGAAATTTTAAAATGTATATTCTGAAACCAAATCAAATATTTCATACAAGGATGCTTTTTGAGGTTAGAAACATTTTGTTTCTCCATAAAATTTTAAATCCTTAAAATTTTTTGGTGCGTTTTCAATTTTAGTATCAAGCTCAGTAAAGTCTTCTATTCGATGTACGTTTGAGCGGAATTGATACAGCGCTTCAGTTGTCACAAAGCGAAATGTGTTTGGAAAAAACTGCCGCTGCACGCGCCAGGGTTGAAAAAAATTATTATTTTTGCACTTTATCAGTTTAGTCCGTCGCGAAGAATCTATTTAGATACCTTAACATGTGCCCATGACATGTTTTGATATAAAAAAAAGCTTAAAAATAAATTGTTTTTTTGCAAAAATTTTCAAAAGTTCATAAAATTTTTGCGTTTAAACATTTTAAAGTGCGTTTTCGCCTCGGAGGTGCCCTTTACGAAGTTACTCACATCACGCAATACACTAGCCAACTTAAAAGGCAATTCAGATTGTCAGACGCAAAAAAGATACATTTTTAAAAAATTTACGCTAATTTCTTTTAAGTTTGTGATGTCCGTGATACGTTATTGGTGCGCTGACACCAACTTGATACACCTCAAACTTTATAAAATTACGCAGTTTTTTTAATTCTGCGCTTAAAACTCATTTTTATTAAACGGCGCAAAAACTCTATGCAAAATCTTCAAAAATTTCTAAATTCGGAAAATTTTGGTTTCACTTTAAAACACCATGCAACTTTTCACGCAGCAGCGATATCAAAATTTTTTTTTAGTGGATATATCCTCCAAGTCTAGTGACTAAATTTTGTATGGGTTTGGATCTAAAAGCTTAAAACTATTACAAAGAAAACGGAATGAATGAAAAAACTCTTCGAAGTTTCAAGTCGTTTTTTTAATTTTTCGAATTTTAGATGACCACCAATTCTTAAGGTGAGGACTTTTCAACGTAAAACTTTGCACGTCATATCCTTCAAGTATAGTCATCCAAACCCTGTACAACGTTTTTTTCAATTCATAAAACTTAACGAAATAAGAGCCATAGTATGTCGGTTTCAGCAGGTGCTCAAAAAATTTGAAGTAGCCCATATATTCTTCAGAAAAATCAAGTTTTTTTGTCGATTTCAGTGTGCTTGCATATTTAACATTATATTTTACAAATACGCTTTAAAGTATAACACTCTCCTACTAAATTTTTTTTGATATGTGGACATAGTTTTCCATACAAATACATATATGCTATGAATGTAGACTTTCGACCGCCAACATTAGTTTACAATCCCGAGCACATAAAGGTTAAAAAAAATTGGACTTTATGATTCAAATTATCAAACACAAATTTGTTAATGTGTGTGAAGTTAGCTCCGTCAGTTAGCTTCGTTTTGTTGCCTATCAAGTTTCCTGTACACAAGCAACTTGTGTTAACATAGTTCATACTCAAAGACTGTTAAGACAACAGAATGGATGTTTCTTGCCAAAAATAAAAAATTTGAGACAAAAATAAATTTAAAAACGGTAATTCAGAATAATTAATAAAACATTTATTTTTTATTTAAACAATTTGGCCCGGAAATTAATTACAATTAAAAAAAGTCCTACTTTCAGAACCCGAAAATGGGTCAAAATCGAAATGGTGCTCTAATATGGACTAATAGGGTTGATAGTTTAGGTATTCTAGATTTCAGAACTATATAGTCTTTATTCAGAATTTGTATGGATTTTTTGTAATAGAGCATAGCTGAAAGTGAATTTATGAGATTTCTACTAAAAAAAAGTCCTACTTTCAGAACCCGAAAATGGGTCAAAATCGAAATGGTGCTCTAATATGGACTAATAGGGTTGATAGTTTAGGTATTCTAGATTTCATAACTATATAGTTTTTATTCAGAATTTGTATAGATTTTTTGTAATAGAGCATAGATGAGAGTTAATTTATGAGATTTCTACTAAAAAAAAGTCCTACTTTCAGAACCCGAAAATGGGTCAAAATCTCATAAATTTACTTTCAGCTATGCTCTATTACAAAAAATCTATACAAATTCTGAATAAAAACTATATAGTTCTGAAATCTAGAATACCTAAACTATCAACCCTATTAGTCCATATTAGAGCACCGTTTCGATTTTGACCCATTTTCGGGTTCTGGAAGTACGACTTTTTTTTAGTAGAAATCTCATAAATTCACTTTCAGCTATGCTCTATTACAAAAAATCTATACAAATTCTGAATAAAAACTATATAGTTATGAAATCTAGAATACCTAAACTATCAACCCTATTAGTCCATATTAGAGCACCATTTCGATTTTGACCCATTTTCGGGTTCTGAAAGTAGGACTTTTTTTAATTGTAATTAATTTCCGGGCCAAATTGTTTAAATAAAAAATAAATGTTTTATTAATTATTCTGAATTACCGTTTTTAAATTTATTTTTGTCTCAAATTTTTTATTTTTGGCAAGAAACATCCATTCTGTTGCCTTAACAGTCTTTGAGTATGAGCTATGTTAACACAAGTTGCTTGTGTACAGAAAACTTGATAGGCAACAAAACGAAGCTAACTGACACACATAATTTGTTAAAGTTAAATATCAAGGTGGGTTAAAATAAAAACTGTTCTTAAATAAAAGTAATCTTGTTGAGTTGAGTTGAGTATTCTTCAAAAATCTGAATTTTATTTAAATTTTTTTTTGACAATTTAATATTTCCTTACACTGATACTCTTAAGCAAAGTACAAAGCATACATGTGCATTAGGGTGGTTATTAGCTATATCGACAATTTTTTCCTGATTTTTTTCATATTATCGTACCCCAAATCGATTGGTATTAGAGTAAAACTATCCTTAAACAAATTTCAGACAAATTAGTTAAGATTAAGGCGAGTCGCCACGCCCTCAAATGTTTGAAAAAATGTTTTTTTTATTTATGTCTCATAATTTAATAAATATTAATTTTATTAAAAATAGGTTCTTTAAAAAGTTATTGTCCGTGATGTTGGTAACAACATTGCTCTTAACGACTTTTCTGTAAATCGTTTATTTAGAAAATAAACTAGAAATGATCGAAAAAAGAGCTTTACTTCATATTAAATTGTTCATAAAATGGTAATTTGTTTCACAAACAGTGTTCCTTAAATTTTCATAAGGCCAAGCGACAGAAAAGCAATGCATATTCTTATTGCGACAGTTGAAGCGTTAGAACTAGATCCACAAAATTATATTGTAAATAGAAGTTCCATCCGAAATGCAAGACAAAGAATGAGAAAAGAGAATTTTTTAGTTCTGAAAGAACAATTCAAGGCCATGACACTAGATGCTCTATGCTTGCATTGGGATGGAAAGCTATTACCCGCTTTAACCGGAAACGATAAAATTGACAGGCTGCCTGTAATTATTTCAAGTGGATGCAATGAGCAGTTTCTTCAAGTTCCTTCCTTAGAAAGTGAAACCGAAAAACAACAAGCATTAGAGGTTTGCAATGTCATTCAGGAATGGAACCTTCAGGACCACATAAAAGCCATGGTATTTGACACAACAGCCGTCAACACGGGTCGAATAAATGGGACCTTTGCTATCATTGGACATTTTTTAGAAAAGTCACTTTAATGGTTACCATGCAGACACCATATCTATGAAATTATTTTGCGAAGTGTTTTTGAAGAGAAATTTGTAAAAAAAGGAAGTCCGAATGTGGCCATTTTCGAACAATTTAAGACTGCATAGCCAAAATTTAATTTACAAAACTTTAGTTCTGGGATGTAAGACAAAACCGCATTCCGAAATTTAAAATATTCCAGCAGTCGTGTTGTAAGTTTTGTTCAGACAATGCTCACAGAAAAACAGCCAAGAGACGACTATAAGGAACTTCTAGAACTCACTTAAATATTTTTAGCGAAAACATCAAAAAACCCCAACACCGTAAAGTTTCGAGCACCGGGTGCAGTTCATCACGCTAGTTATTAACAGCCTAAAAATATTTTTGTTTCGCGAAGAGTTTAAATTGCCGAAACAAGAAAACGTCGAAGCTTGGTTTTCATGTAACTTACCAATTCATGCCCCCTATAATGATTTTTTGTTCTTGCAAAACGGACACTATTTTAAAAGTATTGACAAAGACTTGTCGCGAGTTGCCATTAAAAAAATGCAAAGCCATTTGTGGTATTTAAATCCTGAAAACGCGTCCCTAGCATTTTTTGATTCAACAGTACCGAATAGCACTAAAGCAAAAATGGTTGAAGCCCTTAAGAATGTTGGTGACGTTGATCAAAGTAAAAAGCGACCCATTATTGCTAATCAAAATATTTCAACCATCATAGACAATGAAATGCAACAATTTGTGTCCTTGATCTTCCTTATAGATCAAGAGTTCTTAATATCAAATTCTAAAAATTGTTGCTTCTTTTGTTAAAGACAAAGTAGTCATTAGGCAATAAAGGGTAGTCAACGACACTGCGGAAAGGGGAGTTAAACTAATGGAAGCATATAATTTATTACTGAGAAAAAATGAAGAGCAAAAACACTAAATATTACAAGTTGTCCAAGATTATAGACGCAAATATCCAGGATGTATTAAAAAATCAATAACAAACTAACATGAAAACAAAATTATAATATTTAGTAAAATAAAAATAAACAAATTCAATTTAAATTTATGTAAAATCTGGTAATAACGAGTTTTCTTTATGAGTAAGTAAAAATATCAATATTGATATTTTTGTTAGTTAGGGCGTTTTGCTTTTTGGGTGACGATATGTTTATACAGGTTATGTCAAAAAGCCATTTTAAACCAAAAAAATTTTTTATGAATAAAGAAGTAAATATTTATTAAAGTATAGTTTAATTTTTGAAATTTTAGCCAAAAATTAAGGATTTTCTCAAACTTCGGTGGGCGGGCGACGTGCCTTAAGCCTGGTACTCTGTTCAACATTTCACGTGAAATGCTGTCAAAACGCATATAAAAAAAACTTGTGCGGAATATTTATGAAATAATGTTGATAGAGTTGTACTCTGTTCATTTTGTGAAAAAGTTCCGAAATGTTTCTGGCAACGTTTTTTTACAACTGCGAAATAAAGTGAGCTGCACTTCTTTCACGTGGAATTTTAAGCAAAAGCAAAAAAGGATGAACTGATTATTTAATAAGAAATAAAAAATTAATATAACACAACCGGTAACAGTTTTTTATCCATATTAACTTTCTTTTTTATTAAATTTTTTATTAAAAAAAATTATTTTTAGTAAAATACATGTGGGGTTTGTTTACATACGCAAAACAATGTCGCATACTTTACAGGAATAAAATCGGCAAATTGTACAAAGTCGCATGATAGGTAACATCGATACATGTCAACAATTTCGTTTGAAATAATAAATGTTGCTCAACATTTTTCACAAATTTGAACAGAGTACTAGGCTTTATGGCCAATTTTCAGGATTGATATTAAAACACATTTATTTTTAAAATCGTTTTAAATACAAAATTCCCTTCTTCACTAAAAACTTAAGAACTTAAGTAAAACTTAAGTCACCGATGTGGTACACTTAATTTCAACTTAAGTTTCCATTGTAATATTTTAGCAAGTTGGCCTTAATATCACAACAATACAACAACAACAGGCAAAGAATTAACAGTCATCTGTTTTTTCAGACCACCTAGTAAATAAATACACTTTCTTATATTTTTTTTTTTTTTTTTTTTTGTATTTAGTAGTGCTACCATACTTTTATCTTAATTAAATAAGACTTTTCAAATAAAACTCATAAAAACAATCTGTTTTAAATACGATTTAAGTTTGTTATGAAAATTAATTTAATATTGATTTAAATACTATCCTGAAAATTTGGCATTAGTCTTCTCTGATGGACCTAAAATTTTTTTATAATTTTAATTATTATCGACCTTTTTCAAATTTTATTGTTATGTTTTTTAGAAAACTCTAAACGGGCTTATTAAGGCTTGTGAATATGAAAATAAAAAGATTATAACATAATTTTTTCTTCCGACGTTTCGTCGGAGATTCCCAACATCTTCAGGGAGATATTTTAATTGATATACCTATAATCTTTTCATCAATTGTTTTAATTTTACGTTATTTTACAAATTCAGTTTTATACACACAACATTTTTTTTTTTAGTTGTTTTTTACTAATAGCCACCGAGTTGGAATTTGAGACTGGATAAAATCCAACTTTTAATTTTAAGAACCACCCTAATGTACATACATACACTGAAACATATCTATATACATAATTACAAAGTATATAACATACATACATACATACAACTATGTACATTCTTTCAAACAAGAACTTTCATCTACATCTTTGTTCTTAGAATTAAACAAACTGTTGTAAATTTGTACTAAACGAATTTTAAAATTTAATTTCAAAACATCCTTTGGATCCTTGTAAAGGGAAGAGATATGTTTATTTGTTTAAATATTTTATTATTTAATTGTGTGTTTTTGTGTTATTCGAAGAAGAGTCCTTTTCTTGTTTTATTTAAAGCTAAGCAAAAATTCATTTTTTAATGAAATCATTGACAAGTTACATGCGTCATTTAGCTTTAAAAAAAATGAATTAAGAAAAAGTTTTATATTGCCTTAAGAATGCTTTTTGACTTCCTTTTGTTGTTTTTTTTTTTTTTTTAAATAATAATAGAGCATAAATTTTCTACGATTTTTGGCAAATTTTTGTTTTTTACATTTATTTATGAGCATAAATCTTCTACGGATTCTGTATGCAAAAGTATGCGATGTTCGGCTTTTTTCTTTGGCATTTTATTTTTGCCCCTTCTATTTACCACTCCATTTTCCTCATCCATCAAGCGTAGTATGGTTGTCTAAGAAAGAAATAAAAAAAAATACAATTAGATTTCCATTAAATTTCTGCTTGTTTATCAATGCATGACCATAACCTCACTTATTTCTTTGCTTTAATCCTTATGGTTAGGATATTTAAAGCACTTTGATATTTTTTATTCGTATTTTCTGTTACATTAACTTAAGAGACCTGTGCCCATGTTCTGTAACTCTCGCGTCAGTAAACTTTTCGATTGAAATGTGTGAAATGAAACAGAAATGCCATAAATTGAAACAAACAGCTGTTTTTCTCACTAAACTGTATCTGCAACTTTTTTTTGGCGAGTACTAGCTGTCACGTAAGGAAATTACTCGCCAAATTTCAGAAAAAGTGTGTCTGTAATATTTTTGTGCGAAAAGTTTCCGCTTTGAACTGTCAAATAAACTCACGTATAAAAACGGGGCGAGAAAAACTTGTAACACCAAAAAACACTTAAAAATGCAAAATACAAAGAATAATAATAATAATAATATTTTGTTCTTGGCACATTTTTTTATTGTTTAATTATTTTGCTTTTAACATTTATATAAAATATACGAATGTTTTTAAATCGTTTGCAAACAACAAACATTAAAGTCGCACTTTACATTATTTGGTAAAGCCGACGGTTCTAATTTCGCCGCCGTCGTTGAAAAATTTTCAATTTTAGTAAATTTTGGTCGCCGTCAACGTTATTTGTTACTGGCGTTTTCAATGTCTGCAATGTCACATCGGCTTCGAGTGCAATATTATGACATTTATAACGCAACGCCGTAATCTCTTTTGATAGTTTTCGACATGAGTTACAGACACACTTTTTTCTCACTTTTCGAGAAACGATGGAATATTTTGTGTCACATCTTTTCGACGCGAGAAGTTCTCACTATAGTTACAGAACATGGGTACTGATTAAATATCAGCGTGAGGTCTGCAACAAACAAACAAACAAGTTATAAAAAGTTATTGCAAAGTCATCGACAAGAGTCGAGTTAAATTCCAGTTACATCTAACTCAATTGAAAAACAAGTTAGAGTGCTACATTCGGCTGTGCCGAATCTTTTATACCCTCCACCGACAGTTCGAATGTTTAAGGAGTAATATCTGTATGATGTTATTATTATCTTAAACTGTGACGATTTGTTATTAATTATGGTTTTAGGCGACTTAACTGTTTTCCGGTAGTAGGGTTTATATGGGGCCTAGGGTAAATTATGGACCGATCATCACGAAATTTCACAGCGTAATTTCTAGTGCTTTAAAACTGTGACGTACCAATTTCTGTTATGCTAGCATTATTAATTATGGTTTTAGGTGTACTAAACTGTTTTCCGGGAGTAGGGTTTCTATGGGGCTTAGGGTTAATTATGTACCGATCTTCACGAAATTTCACAGTATCATTTATAGTCCTACTATAAAACTGTGACGAGCCAAAACTTGTTATGATTGCATTATTTTTTACGGTTTTAGGCGTACTAAACTGTTTTCCGGTGGTAATGTTTATATGGGGCCTAAGGTCACGAAATTTAACAGTGTTATTTCAAGTCCTATAGTCCTAAAAAACTGTGACGTACCAAATTTTGTTACGCTAGCGTTTTTTTTTACGGTTTTAGGCGTACTGAACTGTTTTCCGGGAGTAGTGTTTATATGGGGCTTAGGGTAAATTATGGACGGATCTTCACGAAATTTAACAGCAAATTTTTCCAAAATCTTACCTCATTCCGCACCTTGTTCCAGGAGTTATGTTATTTTTTGTAACAAAATTATCAATTTTTTTAGGTGGTGGTTCCACATTTTGGTTCATAGCTCTGGTCCTACTGAACCGATTTTGCTGGATTTCAATCCCAATTTGCTAAGGATAACTACAAGCAATTTGGCACCAAGTTTGTTCATTTCTTTTGAGTTGTTTGAAAGTGAGCGAGTTTTCAACAAACGGACAGACGGACATGGCTAAATCGACTTAGAATAACTCAAGAACCCAGAATATATATACTTTATGGGGTCTGAGATGAATAATAAAAAAGTTTCACACGGAATGACAAACTTAATATACCCTCTTCACAACTAATTGTGGTGGAGGGTATAATAAATGGCATAATTTGTGTACGTAATAAAGTAGATCGAAAGCAATTTAATATCTAATTATTTTAGTCAATACCGAACGAATCGGAATTATTTTTCCAGCATTGTAAACATTAATTTGAGTTTCAGAATACTGAAAAATAATTTCAATTTGTACAGTATCGACTGAAAGAATTAAGAAATAAAATTTCTTTCGAATCGAGAAAGTACTCGATCACGACTGCCAGAATTAGGCCCCTGATTTAAAGAATACAAGGTAGTGACCAAGGCGAATTGACTAGAAGGTGAGGTCAACTCTACAACTACAATGCTTCTGTGGTCGGGTTGTCAAAAATATTGCTAGTAAAAAAAACAGGTTTGTTTACATAAAAAACTAGTTTGTATACAAACTTTGACAAGTCGACCACCGAAAAAAAACACCATATGTTGACTTGACCCCACCTTCTAGTCAATTCGCCTTGGTAATGACACTTTTTTTTGACAAGTATTGTTTTGCTTTGCTGTATTTTTTATTATTTAGTTTTAATAAAATATTGCCACATGAGGAAAATGGATTGAATTTCCTAGAAATTTCAATGTTAAATGTGTAGTTTAAAATGAATGAAAATTGCATACAAATTTTAGTCTTAATCTCACATTTAAGGAGTAAAAAATATGTGACGGCGAAATATGAATAAGAAATGTGAAATAAGAAATCGTTATTTACTCTAGTGGTTTCTTAAATTCTGTCAAACTTGTGCTAGAGACATTTTAATTTAAAAAGTGATGAAAATTAGTTTAATTTTTTTAAATGTTATATACTTATAAAGGGTTTTCATGATGTCGCTAAAAATTCCCATGTGTGCAACTGGGCAAGCTTGCAAGACACGTTTCATGAAGAACCTTTTTTATACCCTTCACCGAAGGTAGAAAGGGTTTATATAACTTTGTCATTCCGTTTGTGATTTCTACAATATTGATCCTACACCCTATAAAGTATATATATTCTGGGTCCTTATGTAAAGCGAAGTTCAAATCCGGTTTTCCGTCTTGTCCGTCCGAATATCTGTTGAAATGGGTTTTCCGAAGTCCCCAGAAATGATGGGGGCTAACTTGGTTTATGTATCTGTCAGATATTCTTATTATAATTTTGCAATTGAAATTCAGTCAGATCGGTCCACAAATGGCTGAGATATGAGCAAAAAACCACGACTACCTCTAATTTTTTCCAAAAATCCCTTGTGGTTGTTGTATTTTTATTACTTTTTGCTGTATATCTGGGGAACGGCAAAAGCCAAAGTTTCCAAATTAGGTACACACATTTAGGTTGCCAAGGCACACCATCCTACAAAATGTGGGCGGGATTGGAGAAGTGGGTGTGGTACCTCCCGTACAAAAAAATTAAAAATTGTATAAAAACCTAAATTTTAGGGATACCATATGTCCTATAGATATGACTTATATATCAAAATATCGGAACTTTTATAAAAAACTCGGTTCAGATACAAAAAAGTTGACATAAACATTCCACACAAACCAATTCAATTTTGGTTTCTAAATTCGCCGTTATGGCTGTGTCATTATGTTTATGCCACGTCTAATTTGAGCTTAAGCTGTTCCGTCAAAATTAAGTATACAAACTTTGTAATGGCGGCACAAATATGTTTTCAGATTAACTAAACCAAGTTTAACTGACATATCAATAACCCAGCCTAAATGTATTTTGAATTTATCCAAATATTTTAAATTTGTTAAATATATTTTAAAATTGTCCAAATATATTTAAAATTTTCAAAAACAATTTAAAATTGTCCTTATGTATTTTAAATCTATCACGTAAATTTATAGAAGTAAATTTATAGAAGTTATTAAAGAAAATTTAAAAATACATAGTAAAGAATATAACAAAAATCGGGATCCCGAAAATCCCGGGACTAGAAATCAGAAATCCCGAGATTCGGTATTCGCCTAATTTTCCGGGATTTCCGGGATTTCGCGATTGGAAGCCCTACGCCAGTGTCTATCATATACACAAAAATTCAATAGTTTATTTGATACGATAGTATCGAATGCGGTGATTAGACCCCTGAATTACCAAAAATTACTCTTTTTGTACCCTTCACCGAAGGTAAAAAAAAGGTATATATAACTTTGTCATTCCGTTTGTAGTTTCTACAATATTGATCCTACACGCTATAAAGTATATATATCCTGGGTCCTTATGAAAAGCGAAGTTCAAAACAGGTTGTCTCTTATTTTAAAAAAATATTTACCCGTATTCTGCTCGCACAATGGTGAAGGGTATATAAGATTCGGCACAGCCGGGATCGTCAACAGTCCAAGGCGACAATCATTGTCTGATTTTTCCTTTGAAAAATTAGTTTTAATGAAGGCCGATTTTCCCGAGTTTTTTATAAAATATGTTCTACTAAAAATGTCCGATATTTTGGTATATAAGTCATATCTATAGGACATATGGCAGCCCTAAAATTTAGGTTTTTATACAATTTTTAATTTTTTTGTACGGGAGGTACCACGCCCACTTCTCCGATTACGCCCACATTTTGTGGGATGGTGTGTCTTGGCAACCTAAATGTGTGTACCTAATTTGGAAACTTTGGCTTTTGCCGTTCCCCAGATATACAGCAAAAAGTAATACAAATACAACAACCACAAGGGATTTTTGGAAAAAATTAGAGGTAGTCGTGGTTTTTTGCTCATATCTCAGCCATTTGCAAAATTATAATAAGAATATCTGACAGATACATACACCAAGTAAGCCCCCATCATTTCTGGGGGCTTCGGAAAACCAATTTCAACAGACAGACGGACGGACGGACGGACGGACAACCGGATTTGAACTTCGCTTTACATAAGGACCCAGAATATATATACTTTATAGGGTGTAGGATCAATATTGTAGAAATTACAAACGGAATGACAAAGTTATATATACCCTTTCTACCATCGGTGAAGGGTATAACAAATTGAAAATTTTCCGTTAACTGATCTTTATATTCAGATAATTGTATTTGTTGTTAGAACTGTTTATCAAAAAGAGTATTCTCCCATCACCACTTTTAAGGAAGTAAATATTTAAGAGAAAGTACCATTAAAAACTAAAGTGACTAAAGCCCTTGCACATCTTTGAAGTCCAATAATTGGCCGCGGAAATAAAAATAAGTTTCGGACTCTTTAGTTTAATAAATTTTAAGTATTGTTCCTTAATAAAACATTATAAAGAAACGTGGTTGACATTTCTGTGGAAATAACCCACTTAAAACTAAAATTCGAGTCGAAAAGAACCCAACCAATTGTAGGGGGATGTAAGAAAAGATAAACTCACTGTTTATTGTTGGTGTTTTGATTAAGCTTTGATATTATTACAAGTAAGACTTATAGTGTTTATAATTCTTATTCGCTTTAGGGTTTTATTTGTTTAATATTTTTGGCTTTTCTAAAATCTTTGGAAAAGGTTTCCGCATAGAAGCTAGCTTTTCCTCAACAATAAATTTCAGTGTATTTATCAAATATTAAAAACTGGGAATTTAGCACGTCATACGGAAATCGTATGGCTAGAATTTATTGCTTGTGATTTATAAACACTTGGATTTTTCCAGAGTACCGAAACGTTCACTAATTTTTCAGTCATGAGCGAGCGTGAAAAAATTCTGCTGCTTTTTCATACTCATGAGGGTGAGGAAAAAATATATTTTGAATTTGCTACTTGCAAAAATTTTTTAATTGTTTAAATTTAATGCTACAAAAATTTTTTTGCTATTGGGTTAAAGAAAAATAGTCCAGAGGACAGGGTGGTGGATTCGCTAGAAACAACGGAAGTAATGTACGAAAGGAGTGGTTTTCCAACAGGTTGTGGTCATTCGGTATGTGGCTTTCGCCGGGATACTCGTTTAAGATTTGGTGGTGGCAATAAAGGAGCATATAATACCTCCATTAAAAACTTCGCCTACTTTTTCAAAATGAATAGCTTCTTTAACTCATTATTTTGTAGCTTTCTTCTATAACTACATCTATAACAACTTCCATAACTACTTTTTTCTGGATGTATGCAGGTAAAAAAAATAATGAATTACTTTTTAATGCGTTCATTTTGGGACATCCCTTGTAAAATTCATTAGTTCTTTCAGTAGAATTGTAAGTAGTGCTATTATGTTTTTCTGATTACTCAACACATTATTTTGAAGGCGAAGTTTTTACTGGGCTGATAATGAAATACCTGATGACTTTTAAGTAGGTATGTATGTATTTGGTTTTTTGGCCACAAAATGTTAACAAAATAAATTGACTTTTTAAGATCTACGAGAAATTAATTGGTCACAACTACGTTTACCTCCATTTCAAATGAACTTTTATAAAGAAGATCCAAAAACGAGATCCAGACCCATGCATAGAATTGGCTCAACAGATAAAAAAAGACGCGGATGTTCTTGGTTCTCTGTGTATGTACGCAATAATTTAGAAAGTGGAGTACAACTGGTTTTTGTAACAACCGGCTGTTTGCTAGATTTCGCAGCTAATATGAGCCATACAAATTTGTACTTAATAAGAATTTATATAGGAAAAATTTTAATTTAAACTGAAAATTTAAAAAAACAAAATTATTATTTTTTAAAAGTGTCCGGTATATACATCAGTACTGATCTGTAAAGAGTATAAAAGTAAACAGCTCAGATATATGTTTTTTCAATCACAAAATGCATTGGTTAAAGAAGGATGCAAAATCACACGTACACAAAAGTTTTCATCAGTTTTTCACGTTTGCCTTAAAAAAATGATAGGAACTTTGTTCTACGCGATTATGGGTATTCGCATTAGCAATGCCAGTCATATGACAGGTCAAATGACTGTCACTGTTCTTGTAGGGTTGTTAGTGTTTTTCAAAAACCTTTACTACGTAAGAAAAGTGTTTTTAACAATAAAAACCCACCGACGCACAGAGGGGTGAAATCGTAAAAAATGGATATTAATTGAAAAATGAAAGTTTGTTTTTTTGAAAAATATTTAGTAACCGATTACAGTATATAAAATTCTACATCACTACTGAAAATTTCAATGTCATATGATGTTTACTTGTCAAGCTGCATTGTATTAAAGTTAAGTAATTTTTGAGTTATTCGCGCACAATAGTGTTAATTGAAATTCGGTATATTTCGACGATTAATATATAGTTTTTGCAAGTCAAAAGTAATACTTTTACTATGGAATCTTCAACCTCAGGTATTTTAGCGTTGTTCTAAAAATAATTGTTTTAACAAAAGTTGTGTAGAAGTATTTTTAAAATTTTTTTTAAAATATGTCTCCATTTTGGCTATTTTCAAAATATTCGTGGATATTTAAATATGAATGGTGTAAGTTGGCGTTATAATATTAATTTGTTAAGAAACTACAGTTCCTAGGCTTTTATATTCAGTAATAACATGTTGCGCGTTTTTGCGCGAAATTTTTTAAATTAATTAATTGTGAAAATAGTCACTCAAGCAAAGAACACCAGTTCTATCTTTTGTTTGCTTTGTCTTCGTTTTCGTTGTTATAATTGTTGTTTTTGTATACAATTGGCAACTGTGTGTTACAAAAATGTTGTTAGAAAAATATAGAGTTTTTGTTCACAATATCGAGCGGTATTCAGAAGTATCAGTGGTTAAACATGCCTCCAACCTTGCATAAGTTTTTAATACATGGCCCAGTATCATTTCGCACGCGCTATTATCGATCGGTGAACTGTCTGAGGAAGCCCATGAAGCCCGAAACAAAGATTTTAAAAACTTCAGAGAACATTTTTCTCGCAAATGAAGTCGGTAGGATTGCAATCAAGACATATTAAATAGGTTCCTACTAAGTTCAGATCCAATCCTATCTGGTAAAACACAATTGCCCAAAAAAAAATTCCACCAACTTCCAAAATCTGTAGTAGATCTACTAGTTTCGCCTTCAGTTTTGACGAACGTGGCACCAGAAGGCACAAATTATGATACAGATGACGACGGGCATATTTTTTAAAATAGCAGGTCAAAAACACATGCCTTATAATAAATGTATACAAGCTATCGCCAGACACATCCGTACACAATCGAACAATTTAAATATCTGCTTTGAGTCCCGAATTTAGTTACAAATATGATAGAATAATTCCCAATTCGTTTACGTAATTATATTAAAAATAAATTGATTACTATGGAAAAATTTTATTTCTTTTTTTTTTCAAAAAACAAAAAAAAAATCCGACTGAGCCAGAGCTATTTTTAAAAGGGGGCGTGGCACCACCCTATTCCACCTTGGATATAATTCATACTGTTAGATCAACATATAAACCAAATCTTATCTTCATACCTTTGATGGTTCATGAGATATATCCGTTCTAAGTTTCAGGTTATATGGGCGGTGCCACGCCCCTTTATCCAATCATAACCAAGTATATCCAAGAACTATTAGCAGGTCAAAGTTTCATGGCAATCGGTCTATTGCTATGGCAGCTAGAGCGATTTTTAATAGGGGGAGTGGCACCGCCCACTTTTCCAAAAGATGTGTAGCATATGTCACTCAGTGGTAACGTAGCATTCAAATAGTGAAAGAATTTTTAAAATTGGATAAGTAGTTTAATTAATCTCCATTTTTTGCGATTTCACCCCTCTGTGCGACGCGATTTGTATAGAAACCAAGATATTTTTACAAGAACAAAATACCAACAAGTTCTTGTGGCTATTTTTTTTTTTCTCAATAATTTCTGCCTGTAGGTACGTCTTTTTAACAAAAGAAATCCTGACCCTTTTAAAGGTATCAAAGAATTTTTTTACACAAACAAAACACATATCGTTTGTTAGCTTAAATGCAAAACAAATTGGTATTATTGGAAAATTTTAAATTGACTTGTTTTGTTGATTACGATTTACGTTACATATTTTTATAAAATTTTAAGCTTCTACCTTTAAAAATAACAAATTAAATAACTTACATAATAATATTAACAAGTCGAAATTCGGCCATAAATTTTTTTCTAATAAGAAGAAAATATAGTAACTATATCTAAGACTTAGATATAGTTAGATTTTAAGTATATATGAATTTACATGTTTTGAGCATACAGTTTATTCCGTCTTTGTTATAGATTTGGTGACGGACAAACCTCCGGTTCATATGTTATGTTCACGTGAGTGGTTGACAAACCAAGAAAGATATCGTTCTTAACTGGTTTGTCTGTTGCTATTTATATATAAGACTTATATAGTCGAAATTTTCGAAAACTGGTTTCTTGAAAATGTCGAACAATCGACCACCCAATTTTTTTTTTTTTTTTTTATTTGACAATTGGAAAAAACATAATTATTTATTTATGTGTTTTGCATATGTGTTAGTATCAAATTTAAACGCTTATAACTCCGAAAATATTGAACAGTTTTTAATAAAATACATATTGTGCACTGCTGCCAGTAAATACCTCTCAAATGGTGTATTTTTTATTCTGGTCGCTGGGCAAACAGAGGAGAAAGTGTTCTTAACTGTTTTGCCTTAGCCGATTTATATATAGATTACGACGTATCATCAAGTATATAATTTTCTTAAACAACATAATGTATAATCACACTCAAGAAAAAAATTAGCAGAGTATTTCTGTGGTTTTCATGGGCAACCGCGTATGTCTTAAAAAAATTTTTTTCAGGAGAGCCGAAAAAACCATTCTAGATCAAACTATGGGTTAGATATTGCATTTTTGAACTTTGTAATTGAGTTAAAACATCGGAATGGGCTTATCTGTTTTTAAAAATTTTTTAAAAAATGTAAAGAGCGCTTAAAATTAAGCAATATAGCATCAACATTTCAAAATCGAAAAAATAGACATACGCGGTTGCCCATGAAAACCACAGATTTAATTCTTTTTATAAGAGTATATTATTATTTTTAAACGTCAAAACTGGGTAATCTGTTTTATTACTGTTACCACGGTGCAAGTGGAATTAGTGATTAGACTGAAAATTATTTCATAAGAAAAAATTAAAACAGTGCTGTAAAATTATAAATACCGAATCCATACACTGAAAGAATTTTCTTCACAGATCCAATAAATTTTGACATTAATCCAGTTCAAAATTACATTAAAAGTCAACCTATGCTACCTACCCTTCATTGAATAAATGAAAAATGTTACATTAGCCTCCCGTTAATGAAATGTTTAATAAAATTAATGTAATTTTAGCATTATTTTAATGTCAGAAAATTTTATAAAGACTGTGACTATTTGTCATCACATTAATGAAACATTTCAAAGAGTCGAACGTTTAAAGAAATTTTTTTCATTATTTTAATATAAATGTTTTTATATTTAAATGCAATTTTTAGTTTATTCAATGATATAAATTCATTAAATTAATGATTAAATTTGGTAATTTTTATAATTTATATTTATGTTTATTTATTTCAGCCATTTTTTCTATGTGCCTTTTGAATTGTTGTGAATTTTATTTTTTCTAATCATCAAGTTATTTATTTCGTTTTTATATTTCTGTAGCCTGTAAGCCTGCCTTTTAGTTAATAGTTTTTAATTCATTTTCCAGCCCGCGATGACCTTCATCTGCCTTTGTTCCTTTTTACTGGTGTAGTATAAACCTGCATTTTTTGTTTTCAAATTAACAATTTAAGAAAAAAGAATGTGAGAATTTTTTGCTCTTGTTTTTTCTTACTCGTTGTTTGTTTTTAATCCTGTTTCTAACATTAAGCTTAAATCAGTATATCGTTATCGTAATGAATTTTTTCATTGATGTTATGAAACATTAAAATTTACAATTTTTTCGTTGTTTTTTTGTTTGGCTTAAGGTCGTATAAAAATTATAAATAAAAAATCCACAAATTTTTGTATTTTTAATTTTGCTTTTTATTTTTCATCCGATATTTCAACCATACATCGATGGTCATCTTCAGGGGATTGAAAACACTGTCAAATTAAAAACTACAAAAAAGTTGATACGTCCTAACTGCTTGTCATATTTTCATCAACTGACAGCAAAATTAAAAATACAAAAATTTGTGGATTTTTTTATTTATAATTTTTATATGTATGACCTTAAGCCAAACAAAAAAAACAACAACATAGATAATCGAAACAGGTCAACAATTAATATTGAACATTTTTTCATATATTTTCATTTCTATCACTAAAATGGAATTAATTATACGTTTTTAAAACAGTTATAGGAAGAAAATATCATCTATTTAGAAGTATTTTGAAGTTAGGTAACTTTATCTTGTTTTCATTGATTTAGTGACTTTTTCATGGAAAATATGAAGTTGCAAAAGATTCCTTTTTTTCATTAACTGAAAACTGTTTGAATATTTTTAATTATAGTTCATTTAATCTTAAAAAACCTATTGAAATAAATTTTTTTAAAGAGATATTAATTTGTCATTAATTTAATGAAAAATTTCAACGCAATTATTTGTAAAATTTCCTTCCTGTAATGAAATTTTTCATTGGATTAAAGAAAAAAATTTAATGACATTGATTCTTTAGATTTATGAAGCATAATTATTTCAGTGTATACGTATGTATAGGACTGTTAAAAAAAGCCTACCCCATTCCACTCCCAAACAGGTCCTTAGATCTTTGTTTTTTTTTTTTTTTTTTGTTATGATTGCATTCTTCCAAGTGGCCCTTCATCAATATTCTCAAAAAGACAGTTATTCTACATTTTTGTAATAAATGACTTTTTTTTTAACTTTTCATTAAGAAGTGGAATGTAGCTATATTTTGTGTTATTCCTTCAGCTTTATTCAATTCTAATAATATTTTTTTTGGAAAGGTACTATTTTGTCCAACATTTTCGTTTACTGAATATGGGGGCTGCTACCAACACCACTCTTAGTTGGACTACTATTTACTTCTTCTTATTATTTTTCATAATATTTCCTAATTAAAATTTACTTTTGCTCCGTACGTAGCGTTGTAAGTATGCGATACAGAGTTCTTTTGAAATAATTTCTTATAGGAATGTATGTAAATATGTATGTATGTATATGAGTAAAATTTTTCCTTACAAAATTTGTTCATTGTAAAAAAAATTCATTATAAGGACATCAAAATTCTCTTAAATTAAAATGAAAAAGATGGCTTCTTGAAATCAATTCATATTTAATTTTAATGAACTACGTTTTTCAGTTTAACCCACTACTTGTAAGTACTTAAAATTAATAAAAATTTAATACCAAAAGTTATGAGGCACTTGAAATTTAAAAGGCAATGTGAATTTCTGTAGAAAGCAACAACAAAATTTCAAAATATTTATGACTTTGATTTTGCTTTCAATCGGGCCTGTTCTGAAAATCACGTGATTTCAAATCACGTGTTTTTGAAATCACACGTGTGATTTTCTTGTGTTCTGATAGTCATACCTTTTATGTATTTCTCGGCGTGCTTTCTGCAATTGAAGATCACACCAAAACATACAAGAACGGGACACTAAAATATCGTACGTGTGATTTTAGTAGGCACATGTGATTTGAAATCACGTGATTTGAGTAAAAGTGATTTGCAGAACAGGCCTGAATGTAATTCTTTGGTGTTGAGTTGCGTCTTACATAATTAAGGACTTTATTACAATTATAACCATGTAGGTATTCTATTATACTTGTAATTGAACAAAAATATTTAATTATTTAATATTTTTAATGTTTGTTTCACTTAATACTAATATACTTTCGTTGATGAAAAGTCTTTTTGTTTCTGAAAATTAAAAATTAATATAACGTAACACACACAACGTAGATAATATTATTTTTCCTTAAAAATATATCGGTTATCGCATTTTTAGCTGAAATATTTAAAATTGCTCTTAAATCTCAAATAATTACCATTTTACAAAGTTTTTTACTTAAGAAATATAATGATACATTATTCTGCATTTAATGGTGTTTTCTTTTCGAAAAAATAATAATGCATTGTAATTGTGTAATATATTTATCAGGTTACACGCACCCTTACAAAGTGAAACATTTCAAAAGCTTTTATTTAACTTACAATGTATGTATGTATGTTTCTTCGGGTGGAATCTTGCAACTCAATTTTGAATCAGTTATCTTCAACCGATTAAGCTGAAATTTTGTATACACGTTAAGTTTGGATGACAATGCATGGCAAACTGTGTGACGTCATTCTTAATCTAATAAGGCAGCCAATTCTACAATATGGGTATCAAATGAAAGGGCTTGCTAAGAATTTCTCAAAAAATATAGTGGTAACTCTAAATCCAATAAGGCGGTGCAAACAAGATGGCGGACTAATTATTTTTAATGCACTTTTACAATATGGGTATCAAATGAAAGGGCTTGCTAAGAATATCTTGAAAAATTAAGTAGTGCCCTACAGATAATATTGGACTACGTGGTCCATTGTGGCTTAAATGGACTACTTACAACATGGTCCAATGTACTGTAGTATGGACCATGCTATAAGAAATTAACATGCAGTGCTGCCAACAACTGCATGATGTATACTTATCCATAGTTTACAGTATAACACATTAGTATCCCTCATGGGCTCCATTATTAATTGTTTATTTAAAAGTGAAAGTTTGTGAAATTTGTGGAAAAAGGTAAAAAAATTAAAAATACCAAGTAAATATGTTTAATAATAGCAATAATAGACTACAGTACACACCATAAAAGGCGATAAGTAAAAAATGAAAAAGAACAATGCTTAAACTACCCCTTAAGTGTACTCCATATTGTAGTTACATGGAGTACTTTTAAAACTGACCAACTTAAAGGCTCAGTTAGCCGGGAGTAACAGTAACGTTATAAATCAGCTGTTTAATTTTGTTGTATGTAAAGCAATTAGAACGATTACATTTAGCAGTAAGATGTTACGTCTCAATCTGTAAGAAATAGATTGGTCTTACTTTTTTACGGTAAGGTTACTGTTACTGTTACTCTCGGCTAACTGAGCCTTGAGTACTCCATGGAGTAGTTTAGGGGCTACTTCGGTGGGTTATATGGTCCCCTCCTAGGAAATCGTAATGTTAAATGAACCACAATTTACCCATATATTTGGAGTAGTTTTGGGGTACTCCTACTCCTTTATGGACTACTCTTTACATGGATGTATGGACTAGTCTCGTTATCTGCAGGTTGAGTCTAAATCCAATATGGCGCCACACACAAGATGGCGGACTAGTTATTTTTAATGCACCTCTACTATATGCGTATCAACTGAAAGTGCTTGCTAGTAAATATCGCGACAAGCTTTTATATCATATAAATTGTGTAATGACGTTTTAAGTTGAAAGTAAAAGTTATAAAGCAAATTATTATTTATTTTTTTTTTCTTTTTAGCGCATTCAAATAAAAGCTTATTTTTTTAAAAGGCTTTTTTAATTTATTTTTTCTAAATAACAATAGCTAAAATAAAAATAATAGCTACTAAGGCGAATTGACTAGATGGTGGGTTCAAATCAACATATGGTTTTTTTTCGGTGGTCGACTTGTCAAAGTTTGTATACAAACTAGGTTTTAATGTAACAAACCTATTTTTTGACAACCCGACCACAGAAGCATGTGTTGTTGTAGAGTTGACCTCACCTTGTAGTCAAATCGCCTTGATAGCTACGTTTTACACTCAACACTAATCGGTATTTAGCGTGTTAAATATTGAATGTAAAGTGTGAACTAATAAGCGATATTCACCAGGGCTGTAGCAATTTTCAACATAAAATTTTCTTTGAATTCCAATAAGCGTTGACAACACTGATTTTTAATATTGAAAGTCAGCTGTTGTTTAAAATTTTGCGCCAGAAAAAATAATTAATAAATAAAAGTAAAACAAAGGAAAAACAAAAAGTTTTTATATCCAACACATTAGCCCAATTCACAATCTTGTGCAAATGGTCTTGCATCGTAGCATTTGCAAAATGGTATAGTGAATACTGTAGTATACTTTTGGGATTATAGTAAATACTATAACATTTTTCAGATCGGCTTGGTTCACTGAGTGTTAGCTGTCGTTTTGCAATCAACTCGAGTAAATATAAACTTTTGGTTTTAGGCGTTGCATATTTGCAAAAGAGTAGCAAGTGCATTGCTGTATATTTTGTTGATGTAGAGTAAAAATATACTATACCATTTTGCAAATGCTACGATATATAGTTATGGTTTTAACCATAATCCCAAAAGTATGCTATGGTATTAACTATTCCATTTTGCAAATGTTACGATGCAAGACCATTTGCAGCAGATTGTGAATTGGGCTAATATAATCTAAAATCACAATACAACACAAATTGTATGCAAACACAAGAAAAAAGTAAACAAAAAAAAAAATACATGCTTGCATTAAAAAGTACTTCACGCAGATGCAAAAAAGGGTATTATCTCATACTCAATTATAACTGGGGGTAAGAAATGGAACAAATTTTCCATTTATTTTTGCAACATATTTAGAAAGGAAAACGACAACTTTTCACTTTTTTTTTAGAAAAGAACAAAAACCCGAGCGAATGGTAGCATACATGGAAAATTATTGTCAGAAAGAAAACACCATAAGATGACGATATGTGCACTTCTTTTAATTGTGTACAGACCAGTGTTGAAAAATTCAGTACTTTGGTACTTTTTCATATTAAAAATACCGCAGTACCCCCGCGTTGTTTTCAGTACTTTTTTTTATCCTTTGAGCTTTTTTAAGGTGATGTGATCATTTCGTTAGCAGGCTTAAGGCTCAGTTAGCCGGGAGTAACAGTAACCTAACCGTAAGCAAGTAAGACCAATCTATTTCTTACAGATTGAGACGTAACATCTTACTGCTAACTGTAATCGTTCTAATTGCTTTACATACAACAAAATGAAACAGCTGACTTGCAACGTTACTGTTACTCCCGGCTAACTGAGCCTTTAGGTTATCATGTGTTTGCTGCAAAATTTATGTTGTTGTATTTTAAAAATAATAAGCGACGTAAATATTGAAATGCAAAGTGTGGACGGCAGGATTCATATTTTGCTTTCCAGAATGGGATATTTGTTCTTACAACAAAATTTGGTTTTGAACATAAAACCTTAAAAGTCATAATCAGCTTCAATCCAGAAAATATTGTTTACGGAAAAACCAATAGCATAATACTGTTGTTATTAATGTTATTTACAAAATATTAATAACAATTCTCAATTCCGTCTTCTAGCGGATCTTTCAGAAATAAAGCATTTCAGAACTGAATATATTTATATTTCTTGAAAAAAATAAAGCCAATATTTAGAACGAAACTAATGTTTGCTGACCTTTCATATATTGCTTTTGGTATTTTTTCGATACCACATTTCTGAGCATCAATTGAACGCACATTTTCGAATGCAAAATGATGTAAAAAGCAAAGGATGAAATCGTATTATAGAAACTGTTTCAAGTTTGATAAAAACTAAAGATCTATTAAAATCAACTGGTAGTTGCTGTTGTAGTTATAATATTTCTTATGATTTCTTAGAGTAAATTTGCTTTATCTTAAAACACTGAATTAAAATCTTTATTTTTAAACATTATTGTTTTAAACTTTTTTAGAACTAATGGTGTTTTCTTTTCTGACAATAATGTTCCATATATGCTACCATTCGGGCGGGTTTTTGTTCCATTCTAAAAATATATGCAAAAATGCGAGAAGTTGTCGTTTTCCTTTCTAAACATGTTGCAACAATAAATGGCAAATTTGTTCCATTTCTTACCCGCAGTTATAAATGAGTGTGAGATAATACCCTTTTTTGCATCTGCGTAAAATACTTTTCTATGGAAGCAAGTATTTTTTTTCTTGTGTTTGCGGACCATTTGCGTTATATTGTGATTTTAAGTTATATTGTGATGGATATAGAAACTTTTTCTTTTTCATTTGTTTTACTTTTATTATATTTTTTTGTCGCAAAATTTTTAACAACAGCTGACTTTAAATATTGAAAATCAGTGCTGTTAACGCTTATTGGAATTGTAAGAAAATTTAATGTTGAAAATTGCTACAAGCGTGGTGAATATCGCTTTTAGTACAAACTTTGCATTCAATACTTAACACGCTAAATACACATTAGTGTTGAGTGTAAAACGTAGCTATTATTTTGTTCCATTGTAATTTAGAAAAATGTATCACTTTGTAAGGGTTCGTGTAACCTAATAAATATATTACACAACTATAATGCATAATTATTTTTTAGAAAAGAAAACACCATAAGTTCTAAGTTTGTAAAAGTCTGAATTATGTAACTTTGCAAAAGTTAAAATATAAATATTAAAACCAGTATCATCATCATCATATATATTATTTCTAAAGCACTTTTTTTTGTCGGTTGCAACTATCTCCCATACCACCGCATCAAATTTAATGAATGATATCTCATTTTAAAGCTTATTTCTAACACTAATGACGAAAAATAATTAGAAATTGAAAAATTAATATTTTCATTGATAAAAATTATATTTTAAAATGTATTGAAGTTACTAAAATTTCTATTAATTATTTTCATTTTATGTTACAAAAATGACAACTAACGGTGCGAAATATTCGCACGGGTCATCTAGTTAATTTATATTGACAAAAATAAAATTTTTAATTTATTTTCTTATTCTTAAATATATGAACTATTTCAAATATTTTTTTTTAATACTGAAAAAACGTACCTTAAACGGCTTTTACACTTTCAATATATGTAACTGTTCAATTATATCGCCAATGGGTTTGTAATATTCGAAGGTGACAATATATTGGTAAGAATCGAAATCAGAAAAGTTTTATATTGCAACACTGCACTATGTTGTTTTGCTTTAAATGTTGTGTTTTTTTTAGATAAGAGTTGCGCCATATTTTAATTGAAACCATTGTGCTACTTATTGAATAATATGGGGCCATATAGAAATAATAATACCCTCCACCACAATTAGTTGTGAAGAGGGTATATTAAGTTTGTCATTCCGTGTGAAACTTTTTTGTTATTCATCTCAGACGCCATAAAATATATATATTCTGGGTCCTTGAGTAATTCCAAGTCGATTTAGCCATGTCCGTCCGTCTGTCCGTCTGTTGAAAACACGCTCACTTTCGAACAACTCAAAAGAAATGAAAATGAATTGGTGCCAAATTGCTTGTAGTTATCCTAAGCAGTTTGGAATTGAAATCCGGCAAAATCGGTTCAGTAGGACCAGAGCTATGAATCAAAATGTGGAACCACCACCCAAAAAATTGATAATTTTGTTACAAAAAATAACATAAATGCTGGAACAAGGCACGGAATGAGATAAGATTTGTTTTATTTGACTGGAAATCACGCTGTTAAATTTCGTGATGATCCGTCCATAATTTACCCTAAGCCCCATATAAACAATACTTCCGGAAAACAGTTTAGTACGCCTGAAACCGTTAAAAAATAACGCTAGCGTAACAAAATTTGATACGTCACAGTTTTTTAGGACTAGAAATAACACTGTGAAATTTCGTGACCGTCGGTCCATAATTTACCTTAGGCCCCATATAAACCCTACTACCGGAAAACAGTTTAGTACGCCTAAAACCGTAAAAAATAATGCAATCATAACAAATTTTTGCTCGTCACAGTTTTATAGGACTATAAATGATACTGTGAAATTTCGTGAAGATCGGTACATAATTTACCCTAGGCCCCATAGAAACCCTACTCCCGGAAAACAGTTTAGTACACCTAAAACCATAATTAATAATGCTATCATAACAGAAATTGGTACGTCACAGTTTTAAAGGACTAGAAATGACGCTGTGAAATTTCGTGATAATCGGTCCATAATTTACCTTAGGCCCCATATAAACCCTACTACCGGAAAACAGTTTAGTACGCCTAAAACCGTAAAAAATAATGCAATCATAACAAATTTTTGCTCGTCACAGTTTTATAGGACTATAAATGATACTGTGAAATTTCGTGAAGATCGGTACATAATTTACCCTAGGCCCCATAGAAACCCTACTCCCGGAAAACAGTTTAGTACACCTAAAACCATAATTAATAATGCTCACATAACAGAAATTGGTACCTCACAGTTTTAAAGGACTAGAAATGACGCTGTGCAATTTCGTGATGATCGGTCCATAATTTACCCTAGGCCCCATATAAACCCTACTACCGGAAAACACTTTAGTCGCCTAAAACCATACTTAATAACAAATTGTCACAGTTTAAGATAATAATAACATCATACAGACATTACTCCTTTAATATTTGAAAAGTCGGTGGAGGGTATCAAAGATTCGGCACAGCCGAATATAGCACTCTAACTTGTTTTTAACAAAAAGTACCATTTGGTGGGAAAAATACTATTTTAGTTGAAGTTCAGTGCCATTTCAAAGTTTCAATTTTGCAACACTGCTACAGACACTTTGGCTGGTTGCCTTTACCAAAAATATTTAACACAAGCAAAATAAACACACAGGCATTACCATTGAGGAGCGTTACTAAAACTTTTTTTCTTTTCATGACTGTAGGAAGGCAAAAATTTATGTTTCCTCAAAAACATAAATGAGTTAATCGAAATATTAACAATTCATTTATGAATGTGAAAAAATTTAGATATTTTACATTTTTCATTTATGAAAAAATTCTCTGGTTTAAACTACATATCTGTGGCATTTTGACAAAACATCTTAAGTCGAATTTAAAAAGTTGTAAAATATGTTGTTAATCATACGAATTTTCATTCAAAAAACATTTTTGTTTAAGTTTTTGAAATTTTGTATTATAAACGAAATTTTTCTTTAATTTTGGTTTATTTTATTATTTAATAAAAATGATTTTTTCACCGAGTTCTTTTAAAAAACTTTTTTGCTATCTTATCTCGACTTAAGATGTTTTGTCAAAATGCCACAGATATAAATTTATGTTTAGTTCAACTAAACCAGCGCTTAAACATTCACTAATTTATTAGCTAATAGTCACAATTATTAAAAAATTATCTATTAAAATTCAGACAGATCGGTTCAGCGATATGAACAAAACACTATGACTGGCTTTAATTTTTACCCATAGTACTCAAAATTTTACCTATAAATTTTTTTCAGGTCTTCCTATAAATTATAATAGTAGTGATATTTACAAAATTAACTTTCAAATTACCGAATCATTCACAAGCGTAGAGCTTCGCGGGATAAGAATAAGAAAATAAAAAGAAATATATCGCATAAAGGATATTTAATACTGAAATTAATGGTATTTTCTTTTCTACAAAAAAAAAAAAAATACCACCTTGTTAAACAAAACACAAAATTGGATCGCCCTGTTTTTTACGGCTGATAAATTTTCAGCCAATTTTTATTTAATTATTGTCAATATCTTGTTTATTTTAATTTAAAATTATCCTGTTTATAGGCGATTTTTTCCCAACTTCGTCTGGTAGCCCTTTATATAAATAGAAGTCACCTTTTTACGGGGCATTATCATCAAAATTGTCGATTTATACGGGGCGTAAAGGGCATAATAAAACGCACAAATGGCTTGGTAAACATGTCAAAATTTTACGTTTGTATAAATATTTTGTGTTGTTAATTAAAGTGTTTGCTGTTTGTGCAAACATTTGATGCAATGTTTGTAGAAATATTAAAACTTTTTAATATTTGGCAAACGTGTTAGAGATCTGTCAAATTTTTGTGGCGTCTAAGGCTAAATGTATTCATTTCAGCGAAAACTTTTGAGAGTGAAGACGTTGAAAAAGAAGCATTAAACAAATTTTAAATAGAAAACTCAGTTTTTTTAGCAGTATTGCTTGCCACAAAACAGCTCGTTGTTTTTTTTTTTAATTCTCTACCTTTCTTTTATATGTTTTCTCCTTTTAAAGCAAAAAGCAACAAAATCACCACAGCATTATTGGCGTCTGCAATCATTGAAAACAAAACAAAAATAAAAAAATTAATGTTTGTACGAAGTTTATTTGTGTTGTTTATTGGCAAACACCAAACCGAAACAATGCGTGTGTTTGCCAAGCATTTTGTGTGGCTTATTATGCCCTTAAAGTGCCAATGCCTTATGCCATTAGTAAGGGTGAAGTTAGACTTTACCCTGCCGCCATGCAAGTTTTCACCCAGAACTTAAGAATTTTGTTTCGTTTAAAGCATCCGTTAAATCGACCTATTACTTTACAAATATGCTTTCGGAATAAGGATTTTGGCACCATAACGACTACAAAAAAATAATTCGGTCATTAAAATTTATATACTTTGGCATTCTACGCCAAATCGAATGGTTAAAAATATTTTTTTTTCTTAATATCCACAATTTTGTGATATTTTCTTAGTACATGTCAAAAGGCCCTTCCTGGTAAGGTCTGACATATTTTTGATTACTAGTTCGAAAGACACTTTCTTTTAGTTTTTTGTTAATAATTTTCTCGAGATTGGTCCAAATTGGATTATTTTTGGGAAATAGTCGTTTTCAGATGTTTTTCACAGAAAAAAATAGGGAAAAAATATTGCAAGTGTTTTTGATTAATGCCCGTAATTTCTACAAACATAAAGCTTGTCGTATTCGTACCTAAGTCTGTGTTCATACGGCTCTTGTCTTATTGATATGAATGCTACTTTATAGGCGAGAGGGACGATGTACTGTCTTTACGTTTTGCTTTTTCATTCGTTGTTTAATTTTGTTATTGTTTTCAATATCAAAAAAGCACATGTCGTCAATATGACATGAATCATTTGAACGCCAATTCATGTTCAAAGAAGAAAAAGGAAGAATCTTGTCAATAAGACATGAGCCGTATGAACTCAGATTAACAGTTAAATTGACCTATTTCAACCAACGTCTGGCCAACGTGTTTTAACTTTTAGTTTTCTTTTAAAATATGGCAGCTTTTACACCATAGATTTATATACACAGTGTGTAATACACACCTTGATTTCTTTTTGTGGCAATTATGGGCATAAGATGTAAATATGTAATTTTAAACTTCTGTCCAGCCAACAACTTTTAAGCTTAAACTTAAAAAAAACCAAATTTGGTAGCTAAAATGAAAAATTTGTGTTTCAAATGTTTAAAAATCAAAAAAAAAATAGAAGTTATTTGTATGAAGACCCTTTTAAAATGTTCTAAGAAATATCACAAAATTGGGGAAATCAAAAAAAAAACAATAAATTTTAAGTTCGGTTTGTGCTTTGTTGTGATACAGACGTGTATTTTTAGCCCCGCATACGATTTGAACTATTAATTAATCACATTTGATTTTGTAATACATACATAAATATAAGCAGCGAATGGACGCTTAAAAAAAAAAATAATATATTTTGTTATTTAAATTACTTAACATAATAGTGAACAATTTAAAACGATAAAATTAAATTAAATAAAACAGTAAAAATATATATGTATGTACGTATGAATGTTCATACATGTGTAAACATATTCTGAACAAAACATTTAAATTCTGGTTTTTTCTTTTGTTGTTGTAAAATACAATAAATAATAAAAATATTAAAGCAAAGCAAAACGGTGAAAAACAAAAACAACTCTTTGCATGAGTACAAACAGTGAAACAACACTAAGACAAAATGAAAGAAACGTTTACGTTTTAGTTAATGCAAATGAAAATAATGCAGAAATAAATAAAACAAAACAAAACAATATAAACTACCTAACGGCTAAGCCAATTACTCGAACACGTTCCCTCTCACCCTCGGTATTTACACAAACGGTGGATAGTGACTCATTAAAAAAACTACAACAACATTTGGTGACAAGTGTTGCCAGGCCAGCAAGTATTGCCGTGACGTCAAAAACAAATTTAGTGGGAAATGATACCATGAACTCAAACACAAATGCAATGGAAAACCCCCCTGTAGAAAGTTGTCAAAAGCCTACAGTACAAGTTGGTATGGACAGGTACATAACAGTGCTTAAACGGGGACGCAGCCCTACCTCTGCAGCAGTTGCTTCGGCCTCAAAAGTACCATCTTTTGATAAAATAAATACTCAAAATCGTTTTGCAATTCTGGAGGATGAATCCTCTGAAGCACCAAACGTCATTAAACCATCCAAGCCTCCCCCGATATATCTAAGGGAGCGAAATTCAAATGAGCTCATAAAGAGTTTGAAATCGGTGATAGGTGAAAATTCGTTTTACGTAGCGGCTATAAAGCGTGGAAGTATAAACGAGACAAAAATACAAGTCAATAATGAGAATGATTTTCGCAAAATAGTATACAACTTTGAAACGCTTAAAAAAAACTTTTATACCTACCAACTGAAAAGCAGTAAAGGTCTACAGGTAGTGATTAAGGGTATTGACTCATGTGTGGACCCAGAAGAGGTTAAAACATTCCTAGAAGAAAAAGGCTTCAATGTAAAACATGTAGTAAATATTAAAAATAGAGAAAAAATTCCCCAACCACTTTTTCGAGTGGAGTTTGAACCCGGCGACGTAAAACTTAAAAAAAACGAAACACATCCTATTTACAATTTAAAATATATTCTCTACAGAAGAATAACTATAGAAGAGCCGCACAAAAAAAATGGACCTGTTCAGTGCTTAAACTGCCAAGAATTTGGCCATACCAAGGCATACTGCTTCTTACCCCCTGTCTGCGTAGTATGTGGTGAACTACACGGTAAAGTTTCTTGCGATAAGTCTAAAACCGACCCCAACGTAAAAAAATGTAGCAACTGTGGCGGTAATCACACTGCCAATTATAGAGGATGCCCAGTATATAATATTGTCAAGCAGACGGTTGGACCGAAAACAAATACCCCTCAAATGCAGGTTGCAAATCAGGTAAACACAAATGCAATTCAAGCCCCCCAGCCTAGTAATAACAGAACCTCTTACGCTAATGTCCTAAAATCAAACCATCAGCCAATGCAAGGTGCCTCGCCAAGTAATGATGAAACTCCGGTTTCTAATTTAAGTCGTTTAGAAAAAACCATGGAAACATTAGTGCAAACAGTAAATAATTTTACGAACACAATGGGTAATATGATGCAGGAAATGCTTAGAATGCAATCGATGTTATTGCAAGCTGTACTTAACAAACCATGAACTGTTTAAAAATTTGTTTTTGGAACGCAAACGGCATCCGCCAACATAAAAATGAATTAGAATACTTTCTTAAAAATAAACAAATTGATGTCATGATGATTTCTGAAACTCATTTGACCTCAAGAAATACGTTTAAAATCAATGGTTATATACTATATGATACCAAGGACCCTCGAGATAGAGCTTGTGGAGGTTCTGCCATCTTAATAAAAACTCGAGTCAAACACTACATTATGTGTGATCACCGTGAAGACTATCTGCAAGCAACGACTATTTGTGTTGAGGAGCTAAATCGAAACATAGTAATTTCTTCTTTATACTCTCCACCTAGATTTTCCATATCAGAAGGCCAATATTATAAATATTATAAATCATTAGGACCCTGTTTTCTGGCCGCTGGCGATTATAACGCTAAACATACCTTCTGGGGGTCACGACTTATAACACCAAAAGGTCGTGTTTTGTTTAACACAATCTCTAAAATGGGTTTAAATGTGGTCGCGAGCGGGCAACCAACATATTGGCCTACTGATCAGCAAAAAATTCCAGATGTTATCGACTTTGGCGTGGTTAAAAACATCCCCACAGAAACGATTCATGTTGAAGCTTCCCTAGAATTATCATCCGACCACACACCTACAATTGTTACTATATCGAACCCAAATAGAATTGTATTTCCGTCAGGTTACTTAGCGACGCCAGCCACACAAATAAATTGGTTAAAATATAAAAAATTTCTCAGTGCCCATTGCACAGAAAATATTCCGCTTAGTACACCGGAGAATGTGGATCTCTCTCTTGTTAACTTTGACAGTTATCTTAAACTAGCTGTTCAACACTCCAGCGTTACCCTCAAAAAAATTAAAAATAATAAAATATGTTCTTCAGATGTCGAGCGGCTCTTGACTGAAAAAAGGAGAGTTCGAAGAGAGTGGCAACTTTACAGATCCCCGCAACTTAAGATTTTATTAAAAGAATGCACAAAAAGGCTAAGAAAGTTGCTACAGAATCAGAAAACGGCTTCTCTAGAAAAATATCTTAAGGAACTTGATGCAACTCCACAATCTGACTACTCATTATGGCGTGCAGCTAGAAATCTAAAAAGGCCAGTTATATCTAAGCCACCATTAAGAAACTTGAATGGTAGTTGGGCAAGAAATGATAATGAAAAAGGAAACCTGTTTGTAAATCATTTGAAAAACGTATTTACACCAAATATATCTCACAATATTGCGGTCGAGTTACCACCTGTTGATGCTAGAGCAGCTATTCCCCTCAGATTTGAGATAAGAGAAATCGAAAAGGCTATTTGTGACTTAAACACTAAGAAGGCACCTGGTATTGATAAAATCAGTAATAAAATGCTTTTGGAGCTACCTCGCATAGCAAAGAAAATTATTCTTTTTATTTTTAATGCTATTTTACGCCTTGAATACTATCCTGAAAAATGGAAGGTTTCCTTAGTTACCATGATACCAAAGCCAGGTAAAGATCATACAAAAGTTGAGTCTTATAGACCTATTAGCTTATTATCAAATATGTCAAAGCTGTTTGAGAAATTATTAGTTTCAAAATTAACACCAATTTTAAGTGAAAATAGATGTATTCCAAACCATCAGTTCGGATTTAGAAGAAAACACAGCACAATCGAGCAGACTCATCGAATAGTAAATGTCATAAGAAAAGCATTTGAAGAAAAGAAATATTGCTCAGCACTCTTCATCGATGTTTCGCAAGCTTTTGACAAAGTCTGGCATGAAGGCTTATTACACAAATTGAAGCAAAATTTACCAGCAAACACACACAAGCTGCTAGAAAGCTACTTAGTCGGTCGTCAATTTATTATTAAAGAAGGAAATTTCTTAAGTTCACCTCAGCCCATTGCCGCTGGAGTCCCACAAGGCAGCATCCTGGGCCCCCTATTATACTTAATTTATACTTCGGACATGCCAACAAGCAACTACACACAAACTTCAACATTTGCAGACGATACAGCTTTTCTAAGCGTCCACGAAAATCGTTATGAAGCATCGCGTTACTTACAGCATCATATATTTCAACTAGAAATATGGTTAAGACAATGGAGGATAATGGTCAATGAGCAAAAATGTGTACATATAACATTCACTTTGCGCCGGGAATCTTGCCCCCCTATTACAATCAATAATCAAATAATTCCTCAACATTCGCATGTTAAATATCTCGGTATACATCTGGATCGGCGATTAACGTGGAAATGCCATATAGAGGCAAAATTAGCTCAAATGAAACTAAAAGCCATTCAAATTCATTGGCTTATTGGAAGAAATGCTGTCCTTAGTCTCGATTGCAAGCTTCTACTTTACAACTCTATCTGGTGCTACGGTATTCAACTATGGGGCACTGCCTCGGCCTCTAATATCGACAAAATTCAAAGGCGCCAAAATAAACTTCTTCGAATAATCACAGCCGCTCCCTGGTATGTTAAAAACTCAAACATTCATAAGGATCTCAATGTGCCATTAGTGAAATCTATGATTACAAAATATGCAATAAAATATTTAAAAAGGCTTGAACAACACCCAAATCCACTAGCTCGAAATATTTTAAATCATGGCGGCCACACTCGCTTAAGAAGAAGAGACACTGCAGCACTTACCCAATTAGATGAGCGATAAACACCTATAAAAGTGAACATAACCCGTGATGAAGAAAATTTTGTCTGGCACTGGCAGGAGATAAAATAACGTATTAGGTTAAGATTTGATTAATTATTGTTAGTTCATATTTAATATATGAAGATTCAATAAAAAAATAATGACAAAAAAAAAAAAAAAAAAAATAAATTTTAAAACCATCGCATTTGGAGTTGGAAGCCCTATTTATAAAAAAAAATGATAATGGGCTTAGCCGTTCCATTATTTGATCTAGGCTCATACAAACCTTGCAAATAATAGGACCAGTCCAAACACGCGTGTAAGGAGTAGTCCACAAGGGACCAGGACTAGTCCAAAAGTAACCCAAACGTATGGAAAAAACTTGGTCTATTTAACATTACGATATCCTAGGAGAGGACCATATAACCCACCTTTGGACCACTAAGGCGTAGTTTTAAAACTACTCCATGGTAAACTCAAGAGGATTAGTTTTGAATTTGTTTAAAAACGAAAGCATGTCGTTAAAAAACAAAGACATGTCCTCTCACTACAAACGCTTTTTAACAAAGACATGGTCCATGCTTGCATTATATCGGACCAGTCCATGGAGTAGTCCATTTTATTAAAATGGATCAGGTGGTCCAATTTTATTTCCAGGGAATGCCTAGCCAAAAGTACCACAACAGCTTTCCCTTGCTTAATGATAATTATAAAACATTCATTGTTAACGTTTATTAAAAAAATTTCCTTAAACATCAGTATATTAAAACTTTTTTAAGTTTAATCACAAAAGTATAGCACAGACTATGCAAATATGTAGTAACATAACATTAAAGATAACCAAATTAATTGAATAAAAAAATTAAATTGCCACAAGAAATTGACACAACATGTGTGTGTGTGTTTGCTAGCTTACCTGATCTGAACAGTCCATCGGTGCTACAGAAATATCACGTACAGCACGAAATTTACCGCAATTATTTATATGCTCGTTTTCCAGGCGAAAATAATTCCAAATGAAACGGCGAAACACTTCCAAAGGACTAAGTAATGTAACCATGACATCGCCCTCCATGTAACCAGCTTCAATCAAACTCATCGATACTGTCCAACCAAAACGCAATATTAAATCCTCTACAATGCCAAAATAGTAAAACCACTGAAAATGTACAAAATTAATCAAAATGAGAATTTAAAAATACACTGAGCAAAAAATTTTTTTTTTAGTTTTGGAGTGAAAACTTCTCGCGTGGGATTTCTCGTACCCTGCAAATAAAATTGGACCACCTGATCCATTTTGATAAAATGGACTTCTCCATGAACTGGTCCGATGTTATGCAAGCATGGACCATGTCATTGTTAAAAAGTGGTTGTAATGAGACGACATGTCTTCGTTTTTTAACGACATGCTTTCATTTTTAAACGACTTCAAAACTAATCCTCTTGAGTATACCATGGAGTAGTTTTGAAACTACTCCTTAGTGGTTCAAAGGTGGGTTATATGGTCCTCTCCTAGAACATCGTAATGTTAAATAGACCAGGTTTTTTCCATACGTTTGGGTTACTTTTGGACTAGTCCTGGTCCCTTGTGGACTACTCTTTACACGCGTGTTTGGACTGGTCCTATTATTTGCAGGGTAGTACTTATCGAAACCAACAAACCCCTATTTGGATTTTGCTGGTTTAACTGCTGTTTGGATTTTATGACCTCATGTACTACATTTTGGTTAAAACTAGATTTTTCCCAATAACATGCAATTTTTCTCACGTCTATATCTCGAAAACTAATTGCAATTTTGTTTACCTGTTCCACAATTGTAGCTTTAGACTAGGAGAAAAAGAAGTTTTACAAACTTACCTAAAAAAAAACTGCATTGAGTGCCTTTAAAATTGCTAAAATGTGGAACAATTTCCATGTATTTTATCTTTTTTCGCCATTTTTTGGCCTAAAATACCAAACTGTAAAAATTTCAGTAAAGAAATCATTAGAAAAGATATTTTTTTAATATATCGCTCATTTGCTGCAATACCGGCATAACTCAAAAAAATCCATTTCGAGATAAACGCATTTTAAGTTGTTGATTTGCTCTAACTAAACAATTCTGCATCTCTAACTCCAAAATTTCATTTTTTGAGTTATGCCGGTCTTGCAGCAAATGAGCGATATGTAGTTCATAATTCCTCAGAACATTTTAACTGTATTTTACATCGAAGATTCGAGAAATGTATAAAAAACTAAGCAAAAGTTAAAAAAGTATGCATAAAGCCAGATCCATTTGCCAAACATTCCTTGAATTTTCGCTGTTTATATTTTTCAGTATTTATTTAAATATTTTAAGGAATTATTTATTTTTTTTTCTGAAGTTAACTTTACAGTTTGGCAGCTGTGGGCCAAAAATGGTGAAAAGACTATAAAAAGAATTTAAAATTTTGTTAGAAATTTAACCAATTTTGACGCACTAAATGCAGTTTTTTTGTTAGTTTGCAGCCTTAACTAGCAGTAATCAATGAAATTTAAAACAAAAATCTCTAATTATAAGGACACATTAGATACACATTTTTTTTAAAGGAAAGGGCGATTTTTGCCTCTTCGAACTACCTAACAAATTCTTCTAAAATTTAAACCTCAGATATAACCCTATTATATTTATCCCTAGATATGGATATTTCCACAAATAGGACTACGAGGGCAAGGGACGCACATTGGTTCAAGTTCATAGAACGAGCGGCAAAAAATAGAAGCAGTTGTCGAAGGATAATGAAACTTGGCACATAGGCATTTTTTGTTTGAATCGAGAAAAAGTGGAAAAATCAAAATTCTGTCCTACGGCATTGTTTTTTGGCACATAGCATTTTACGCCCACTTTCCACACAACTTGTATTGAAGAAGTGGCATAACTCTCTTGATTTTTGATGCATTAACTCAATTTTCACAAAAATAAATATTATAATTGTAGAATGGACTCCTGAAAACATATAACTGTTCCGCCCACTTTTACGCCCACCTCACATAGAAAAAACATGAATACGTAATTTAAGCATAGTCTTTTAATAACTTTTTAACATCGTTATCGTACTCCAATTTTTTTATTTGCAGCTTTGAGCAAAATCTATTTATAAATGGGTCTGAAGACAATAAAAGATTATGCATTACGTCTTCATTAGTGGCTACACGTCCAATTATTCGCGAATGATGTTATCTATAGGCTCTATAGTCTTTATTTCTCGCTTCCTGAGCTTCCTCGGACAGCATACCTGATAAAAATAATCAATTAAAATGTAAAAAATAAAAATAAAATCAGTGAATAAGGGCCTTTAGATAGAGACATACCTATTGGTAGAATAGCTTCTGCTATAATTTTGCTACAATGCACCAGAATCTTGTGCACAGTTACAGGCATGTAGTACCAGCCAAGAACGAAAATTCATGTTTTGTTACTTTATCATTTTATAGTTTTTACCAAGGCGAATTCAACAAGGTAAACTCTTTAGAACATCTGTTCGTCAGCTGTTAAATCCAGTTTGTCAAAAAAAATTTTTTTTTAAATTTTAAATTTGTAAGAAATTTTGTGAAAAAAAGCAAATCAAAACAAACTAAATATTAAATACAAAAAAAAAAAAAAACTAAATGTGGAACAACATGACCTTAAATTGTATATTTTGGTTACAAAAACTAACATAAATGCATTACAGAGTGCACGGATTCTCATTAAATCTTCAAAAACACAAAATTTAATATAAAATATATTCTTGCTGTTGATGGAGGTTACTAAGGATTTTGCACGGCCGAATATTCCGCTCCTTCTCAATATTTCAAAGCTGGTAGCCAGTTAATTTTCTTGAAACAACAAATATTGTTTAAAACTTTTATACAAATTGATTCAAGAGTATACATCCTTTTTTCAAACAGCTTATATTTTAGTTATCCATTTAAAATATTATCCAATTTCTTCAAGATCTATTATTTAATAGCCTTAAAGTTTTCTTAAAAGATTAGATTAAATAAAATTTTGTTTAGTTAATTAACTAAAAAATGGACAAAAATGAGTTTATTTTTTGCAACAGCCTCAAAAGAATTAACCTTGGTCAAGCTTATTTCAGGAAGCATATGGAAGTCCAAAACTAAAATCGTAGAAATGCTCACATGAGTAAGAAAACGGGTTATGCGGCATTAACTAAACCAGTGCTCATGTTCTGTAACTCTCGCGACAAGAAACTTTTCGAGAAGAAATGCGTGAAATGAAACAAAAATGCCATATATTGAAACAAACAGATGTTTTTCTCACTAAACTGTACTAAACTGACATTATGACACTCTACAAAGTGTCATAACGTCCACGGACTTTATGACACTGCTCTGATGGACATTATGACACTTTTAAACACACTGTCACACTTTTTAGAGTGTCATAGTGCCCACGGACACTATGACACTGGACGTTATGACATGCCACCTTTTTGTTGTTAGGCTTATGTTGTGACTAGTAAGTGTTATACTATATGTCAAGAAGGCGTCTCAGGCCATTTCAATCCTACATTTAATTTCTCTAGAGATATCCCACTGATCGTTAATCTGAACCCCCAGGTATTTAAATATTGAAACTTTTTCTATTGTAGCATAGTTTATCCGTATTAAAGTATTAGTTTGGACCTTTTTTCTGCTCGCAATCATGTATTTCGTATTCTTAATGTTCATCTTTAACACATATATCTCGCTAGTTTGCGTAAGTGCAACTACTAATTTCTGTAATCCTGACAAGCTGCTTGCTAGTAATGTAGCGTCATCAGCATGACGATGGTTTAACGAAAGATTAACAAAGTGTTACATTGTTGTTTATGTACTCTGGAAATACAAATTTCAAGATTTTCTTAAGCCTTGCATCTTAAACATTCCAAGATTAAAAAACGAACGTGTCAGAAAATATGTATATAAAAAGGGAAATGTTTTTATTTTTGCTTTTCGTCAGATCATCATCAGAAGATTAGTAAGGAGGAATGTTTTCATCAACCAATCGCCTAACATACTTATACCGAGGTCAAAATAAAAATATTTAAGTTCGTTTTTATATACATAAGTTTATCATTTCATTTGTAACTTCTATAATATTAATCATGCATCCTATAAAGTTTTGCTTGAAATGAGTCCTCTAAACACCAAATATATCATGGTAACTAGGTTCTTATATTTTTATCTCACACGGACTAGTTTGCTATTTAAACTAAATTATATGGCTTCACAAGTGGCTGAGTACACAGAAAAAATTATTGCCGAATTATTTTCAAACAAACGCTTGTTTGAAAATTTTTTTAATTTCTACAAATTTTTTTACTGATTCAATTAAAATTTTTGTTTGATTTTTATTTAACCAACAAAAATGTTGACAACCATTCAAAAATATAATACACGCGTTATTGGTTTCAAGTTTTCATAATTTTGTATGAAATATTTAACGCTTTTTAATGTTGTCGTCTTTTTGCATTTGTTTTATTTGATCGTAAGCAACACTTCCTAATGTGAAATAAAAGAACTACAACAAAAAACACATATAGTCTATTTTTGGACACTTTAAAAAGTACAACAGTAAGAAAGATGAGAGGTTTTAAGTAATAAAAAAAAAAAAACAAAAAAATTGCAGGTAAAAAAACGTTTCACTCTTTTTAAACAACAGAAACAAAAACAACATTAAAAAAACAAAATAACTTTTTGGTTGGTTTCAAAGTTGGTTAAAAAAAAACCAAAATCCCGTATTAAATTTTTTCAAACTGTTTGCTTAAATACATCAAATACAAAAATATAATGATGACGAAAAACATATCGAGTCGGTCTGTCGCCGTTTTTGGGTTACATTTCTTCTTCATTAGCAAAGGAAAGGATACAGCAACAGTGAGTGAAGACGAAAAACATTGTGTGTATAAAAAAAGACTTCGTTCAAAAATTATTCCAACAAAAAAATGTGTCTCAAAACCAGCCGGCCGCTCTGCACTCTCTGCCATCGTCTTCTAATACAGTGCCTGCTTGTGTGCGCATCATTGCTTCTGCAAAAACCTTTTTTTTTTTTTGATTTTGAAATTTAGTATATGAATTTCAGTAAACTTTTTGTTTGATTCAGTTAAATTATTTGTTTGAAAAAATCTGTGTTTTTTTTTCAATTAACAAAATGCAAATAAATTGTTTGAATATGCGAATTTGTTTATAGGACCGATTTCAGACAAAAAATTGTTTAATTCTACAAATTTTTTGTTTGAATTGGAAAAATAATTTTTTCTGTGTAATTGGCAAATGACCCACGATGATTAAATTTCTAATGTTTAACTAAAAACTCTCACTTTTTGATTTGAATTTTCTTAACACTTTTCAGAAAAGGAACAACACGGCAGTCCACGGTCAACATTACCAAAAGCTTATGCGAAGTTAATTTTTATGGAAAAAGGCATTTATTTGAGGTTAAGTTAAAATTACACGTTTTGTTAACAAAAGCAATAACGTCCACCAAAATATTTAGGTTTTTTTTTAACTACTCACTATCCCCTCTCTTCGCCATATTATTCACGATTTCCATCTTTTTGTTTAATAACCAAGGCCCTGATTTTTATGAAAATGCATATTTGTTCTCATCAGTCGGAGATTACCATATACAAAATATCTTTGCGAATCTAGAAATTTGCAGTAAAATGGCATCGATTTGTTAGTGCATATTTTTGCATATTTTGCTTTGAATGCATATTTTTGCAATATTTTGTAAAGCAACTTCGCGTGTTGCCGCGTATAAAAAGAATTATTCTCTTCAGCCTATAACAACCAGATGGGGGTCGTGGTGGAAAGCAATTATGTATTATACTGAAAAACTTTGCCAATTCAAATATCTGTAGTGCGATTCTGTAATTAATTTTAACAATAGTTGTCATTGTTAAAAAAATTAACAAGCAAATTAACGATTTTGCTATTCTGTAATATTTTAAACAGCACTTGTTATCGTTAAATCAGCTGGTTGTGTTAAGTAAACGACAACTTTTTTAGTGTTGTTTATTTATTGTTAAATGTTGAAAAAATAAAAAATATTAAGTTAAAAGAAATAATATAACTTGAAAATGGCAATTAAATAATTTGTATTTAATTTAATAGTAAAATATTTGGCTTATCTTCTTAAAAAAACCAAAAACTAAAAAAAAATTCTGTTTAGTTTTAATAATTTTATTTGTTTTTTTTTATTCCTCTCTGTGTTTTTTGTTATTTTGCCATTTTTTAGACAGTGCTGCCACTTGACGTTAATTTTTATCTATGTTGTTAACAACAATTTACAGAATCACATAATCGTTAGTGCAAACAACAAAACATGTTGACAATTATAACAACTGTTGTTATTGTTAAAAGTTAAATAATCCCACTACTGGTAAAAGGATGTAACAATGGTGAATTTAAGTTAATTGATATTGGCATAAATAAGATTTTTTTTGTGGACGGTAACTTAAGTTAACAAATTCGTAGCAAGCTTGATAAAGTTAATGATTTAAATTTATTGTTTTAAGTCCTTAACTGCTTGCATATTTACAGCCAGGCCCAAGATGTCACACGTTAACGTTCGTTCGTCGTTTTAAATGTAATTTTCTATGCGAACGTTAACGTGTGACATCGTGGGCCAGGCTGTTTATTTAAATTGTTTTCGAAAACAGCGTAGTGAAAATGAATATACCACAGAGGAACTATCAGTATTTAATCATGCACCTATCACTTCCGTTTTATTTTGTTTTGAAAAACAGGCAAGGCAGTAAACTTTTATTTTGAAAAAATGTAGGGTCAGCTTATGCATATTATAGTTGGGCCTTTACAAGTGACTTAATTTACATGATTGTCTTACTGCTTCTATATATATTTGTGTTTTACTTTATTTTAACTTCTACTTTTGTGGTGTTTGTGCCTTCTTTACGTTTATGAGACTGAATTTTAACGTTCTTCATGCTATTTTTGTTTTTTCTTGTTGTATTAGTTTTTTATCACTAATAAAAAAAATTTATGATAATTTTAACTGCATATTTTTTATTTTAAAGTGCATTTTTTATGCGCATAAAACAAGATTTTAACTGCATAAAAGTCCGGGCCCAGTTAATAACTAATAAAAACGTTTTATGGTGTTTTCTTTTCTAAAAAATAATGATGCATTATAGTTGTGTAATATATTTATTAGGTTACACGAACCCTTACAAAGTGATACATTTTTCTTAATTACAATGGAACAAAATAATAGCTACGTTTTACACTCAACACGAATGTGTATTTAGCGTGTTAAATATTGAATGCAAAGTTTGTACTAAAAGCGATATTCACCACGCTTGTAGCAATTTTAAACATTAAATTTTCTTACAATTCCAATAAGCGTTAACCGCACTGATTTTTAATAATTAATGTCAGCTATTGTTAAAAATTTTGCGACAAAAAAAAATATAATAAAAGTAAAACAAACGAAAAACAAAAAGTTTTTATATCCATCACAATATAACTAAAAATCACAATATAACGCAAATTGTCCGCAAACACAAGAAAAAAAATATTTGCTTGCATAAAAAAGTACTTAACGCAGATGCAAAAAAGGGTATTATCTCACACTCAGTTATAACTGCGGGTAAGAAATGGAACAAATTTGCCATTTATTGTTGCAACATGTTTAGAAAGGAAAACGACAACTTCTCACATTTTTGCATATATTTTTAGAATGGAACAAAAACCCGCACGAATGGTAGCATATATGGAACATTATTGTCAGAAAAGAAAACACCATTAATTTACGGCTGTAGGAAATATCGCCCAAAGAAAAATGGCCCAAAAAAAAAAAGAAAAATCGCCCAAGCGAACATGAAAAATGACCCAAAAAGGTAAATATGAAATTTTGCCCAAAAAAAAAACGAAAAAGGGCCCAAAAAGAAAATGACCCAAAAAGCAAAAACGAATTTTTTCCCAAAAAAAAAAATTACTAAATTTGCAAAAAAGTGTTTATTATTCATATAAATTTAGGTGACATGTCATAACGTCCAGTGTCGTAGTGTCCTTGGACACTTTTAAAGTGTCATAATGTCCATCGAAGACGAGGACGAGGACGTTATGACACTTTGCAACGTCCGCAACTTAACTTATAATCAAAAATGTGTAAATTTTTTTTTAAAATACCGTTAAAATTTCAAGTGATTTTTTTAAAGATACTTATTTAACCATAATATGATTGTCGGTGACAATGATTTGGTTAAATTAAACATAATATGGATAAAATATTTTTATAGCTTTTACTCCGGGTGTATATATTAATTTTTTTAAAAATGATTTTGTAGCTTTTTCTCTGGGCGTATATATTAAATATATACATATATATCCAAAATAAGGATTTCATCTTCTATGGTATAACAAATACTGGCTTCGCTAACTAAAGCTTCTCTGTATAGCCGGCCTTAGGCCGGGCGCAAGGATTTTCTCCTCTATGGTATAACAAAGACCGGCTTCGCTAACTAAAGCTTTTCTGTATAGCCGGCCTTCGGCCGGGCGCAAGGATTTTCTCCTTTATGGTCTAACAAAAACCGGTTTCGCTAAGTAAAGCTTCGAAAAACTGCCTTGTTTCCGAACAAGGCCGACTACGCAGAGAAGCTTTAGTTAGCGAAGCCGGTGTTTGTTATACCATAGAGGAGAAAATCCTTGCGCCCGGCCGAAGGCCGGCTATACAGAGAAGCTTTAGTTAGCGAAGCCGGTCTTTGTTATACCATAGAGGAGAAAATCCTTGCGTCCAGCCGAAGGCCGGCGATACAGAGAAGCTTTAGTTAGCGAAGCCAGTATTTGTTATACCATAGAAGAGAAAATCCTTATTTTCGATATATATGTATATATTTAATATATACGCCCAGAGAAAAAGCTACAAAATCATTTTTAAAAAAATTCTACCGATATTATGTTTAATTTAACCAAATCATTGTCGCCGACAACCATATAATGGTTAAATTAGTTTCTTGAAAAATAGTTTTGTTGTTTGCAAACATAATAAAACATGGTTTTCTCTGCTATGTAAGATTATGGTAGAATTTTAAAAATAGCCCATTTTTTTGGGCCATTTTTCATACAACATTTTTGAGTGATTTTTCATAATGAAAAATCACCCAAATTTAAAAAACTAAAAATCACCCAACAATAACGATAAATAGCCCAAAAATTTTGGGCCATTTTTCATATGAAAGCAGGCCCAATTTTACATGCAATTTTTTTGGGCGATTTTTCATTTTTTTTTTTGCGATTTTTCTTTGGGCGATATTTCCTACAGCCTGAAAAGTGACCCAAAATTTTTGGGCTTTTTTTCGTTATTATTGGGTGATTTTTT